>CM039683.1:68240000-69490000 GCA_022530915.1 Paspalum notatum | reverse complement strand
ATTAATTAACATTTGTCACATGTTCATTAAATATGACTGTCGGGACTCTTTTCTTCTGTTCTTAGCAATTTATTTATTGGAGCTCAGTTATTTTTTTAGAGTCAGATATATGGCTCTTTTCTTTTGTTCTTAGCAATTTATTTATTGGAGCCGAAGAGTCAGATACACGATGTCTCTTATCCTTTGTTCTTAGCAATCTACTTATTAGAGCCGAGCTATTTTTTTTAGAGTCAACTACACTACCTCTAATCCATATTCTATTTGTATATGTATACACTATGTTCGATTCAAATCTTTTTTACAGTTTTTCCAAATCAAATACAAAGGCATATCCTAATCGTCTAAAAGGTTCCTAATCGAATTTCAAGCCACTTAAAATTGATATAAGCTGGATATGTGAATAATGTATATATGACAGATATGTAATATGTCCTATGGGCTTTCATTAGATCTTGGGGTGGAGAGTTCTTAATTTTTTTTCCATTAAAATGGTAATTTTTAGATTCTTTCGACGAACGTGGTTGTTTTTTTTAACACTTCCATATTCATATAAATAATAGATAGATATGACGATCTAGGCAATGGCGCCCCTGAACACAGATCGACGCATCATTTTCATGCAAAGATATATATTAGCAAACACGGGGTACACAGAAAAATCAAGATTGTATGATGATAAAACCAATCACACAGTAGCGCGTGATGACCTAGCATGGCATGTGGCTGCTTGGTTCAGTTCAGAGTTCAGACCTGAGAGGCAGCCGACAGTCCCAAGGAAATCCGGATAGACAGACAGCTGTGCGGTGCTGACTGCCATGTCCGATTCAAATCATTTTATTTGGCATGTCCGATTCAAATCCTTTTATTTGTTTTTTCCTAATCAAATACAAAGCCGTATTCTATTTGTCTAATAGATCCCTAATCAAATTTGAGGCTACCTTAGAATTTTTCTTTTTTACGATTAACGTGGAAATTTCTTGACCCTCTCGGCGAACGTAGTGGTTTCTTTTAACACTCCCTTATTAATATAATAGATTAAGATTGTTACAAATTAATGGGAATATTATTCTTGTGTATTAGTGTATAGACGTCTCCTAGTTGCTCTCTGCTGGTAATGCAAATAAGATGTTGTTTCTCCTTAATATAATTCAGCACGGTTGCAAAAACACACATGAAAATATCAGTCCTTTCTTTGCTTCTTATTAGGACCAAATGTAGATGCATCATCCATTCATTTATCTGGCTTACCTGCTTGCGGGTTGTTGGAAATGGAAATGAACAACAAGTCGATACACTAAGGGACATTGGAATGGAAATTATAGCAAAATGTGATGGTCTACCGCTTGCAGTCATAGTAATGGGGGGAATATTACGCCAGAGAAACACATGGCGAAGTGAGTGGGAGAATATTATAAATGAATCTATATGGTCAGTATCCCAAATGCCTGCAGAATTAAACAATGCAGTATACCTTAGCTACCAAGATTTGAATCATAATTTGAAGCCTTGCTTTCTACACTACGCCTTCCTTCCCAAGGGCACTGTGTTCTGGGCTAACACCATTGTTGCCATGTGGATTAGTGAAGGTTTTGTGCATGGAAATTAGAAGTATTAGGACAAGAGTACTACAACCAGTTAATTGCTAGGGATCTTATTGAGCCGGATCAGAGGTATCCGACCAGGGAGTTTGCCATATGCATGATGTTGTTCGCTCATTCGCTCAGTATGTGGCTAGACATGAATCACAAGTAGCTCACGAAAGTGGAGTTGGCCCTACTGATAAACTTAATTCACAAAATGTTATTCGGTTGTCACTACAAAGCAAAAAATCAGAGTCAAATGAGGTAACGTGGAGTTCTATATAGTCATGTATATCACTACGAACACTAATTTTAGTTGGGAAAATAAAGATTAATCCAGGTGATTCGCTGTCATCATTTTCGTGTTTGCGGACCCTACATATACAAGATGGAAATTTCGATGCATTATCTGAACAATTGGTCAAACTAAAACATCTAAGGTATTTGTCCATAGGAGGCACTGACACGTCTAGACTACCAGAAAACATTGCCATGATGAAATTCTTGCAGCACATTGACCTTACAGGTTGTAAACATTTGGTGAAGCTTCCTAGTAGCATTGGAATGCTAAGTCAATTGAGGTGTCTGCACCTTCATGGCACTGGTGTAGATAATGTACCTAAGGGTTTTGATTGCCTAACTAATTTGAGAATATTAAGTGGGTTTCCAGTACATATGGATGCTGATTTGTGTAGTTTGGAAGAATTGGGAGCTCTTAACCAGCTCATAGAACTTGGAATATCTGGCCTTGAGAAGGTATCTTCTTCCTCATTCGCCATAAAGGCAAGGCTTGGTGAAAAGTTGCACCTCAAGAATCTGTACATGACTTGGACAATCAGGCGTGGAGTTGAAGATGACCATCGGCTGCTGTTGGTAGCAGAGGAAGAGCAGGGACAAAATGAGGAGGTGTTTGATGAGCTCTGTCCTCCACCCTGCTTAGAAAAACTCTGCATCTATGGGTACTTTGGTCAGCGACTCCCAATGTGGATGATGTCGGTAACAGTTACGCCCCTTGGGAACTTGAGGGTTCTAGTGATAGAAAATTTGGCATGCTGCACGGAACTTCCAAATGGCTTGTGTGCGCTCCCCTGTTTGGCGATGCTACAGGTTGGCAGGGCCCCAGTCATCAGGCGTGTTGGGCATGAATTCATGTGTTGTAGCCATTCCTGGTTAGCTACTATGTTTCCTCGGTTGCTTAAGCTGAATTTCCTAGGAATGGTGGAATTGGAGGAGTGGGAGTGGGAGTGGGAGAAGAAATTGCGTGCCATGCCTCTCCTGGAGGAGCTTTCACTTGAGGGCTGCAAGTTGAGATACATGCCTCCTGGCTTTGCCTTCCATGCAAGGGCTTTGAAGGACTTATGCATAAATGATGTCAAGCAGCTAAGCTCTTTGGAGAATTTTCCTTCAATTGTTGACCTTTATATGCGTAGAAACATTGACCTAGACACGATCCGTAATCTACCAAAGCTGCAGAAGCTTGTAATCATTGACTGCCCTAAGCTGAAGGTATTGGAGGGCGTTCCTGTACTACAGAGACTCAATCTGTATGATTATGAGATGGAAACAGTCCCCGGATATCTACAGGATGTAAAGCCAAGATATCTGATTCTAGACTGCAGCTTGTCGTTACTCACTTGCATAGCAGCAGGGAAGTCAAGCCCTGAGTGGGACAAGTTCAACCATATCCAATAAGTCAAGGCTTATGCAAACCATGAAGACAGTCCGAGGAAGTGGTACATGCTGTACATAAGAGAACCTTTCCGCTTCGAGACAAATATAAGCCGCTCAGACATTGCACAGAGTAAGTTGACTTCTTTATAGCCGCTTAATATAATCTATTGTCTATAATTTTCACGTTACTCATTCCTTAGTTTCTTCTAGCCGAATTGATCTGTCATTATTCCTAGGCCGCAGGAGGCGTAGATGGTTTCGTTACCGTGCAACATGTCCCATTGAAGGCGAATGGCTAGTAGGACGAACTGCGTATGCCGACAGCAACAAACGTCTGCCCCTCTGCTTGCGCTTCAGGTACGGTAAATTTGGCTACGCCATC
Organism: Paspalum notatum; assembly: GCA_022530915.1. Lineage (NCBI taxonomy): Eukaryota > Viridiplantae > Streptophyta > Magnoliopsida > Poales > Poaceae > Paspalum > Paspalum notatum. Next base: position 69,486,367 of record CM039683.1, on the reverse strand, counting down.
ACTGCACCGCTTTGCTTCCATCCAAATGCTTGCGCTTCAGGTAATAAACACTGCTGTATGATGATGCCTCCACGTCTCCACTGCGAGTGCTTGGTGTGCCTTCGCTCTGCACGTCTCATGTCCCCCAATTAATTTCATTTTTTTTTTGCTGCTTATATTATATGCCTGCCCATCTTTGACAATGTATGAATAATGCGTGCAGGTGGAATGCCTATCGTTATTTAGTACGCTGGTTGGATGAAGCGTGCGTCCACTGCTGTGAAGCCGAGCGCATCGCCTCCCCATCAGATCAATAGACTGAAGCACCAACGTATTCAGCCTGTACACAGATTATTCGACGACAAAAGCAAATGCCATGAGCTTAATTAATGTGGATAAGCATTTTAGTCAACGTTGATCTCCATTTGCACCTTCTGCCAACAGACTGTACAAAACCGTTTTCGCTATCTTTTTTTTAGATAACTAGCCAATCAACCCGTGCTTTGCACGGTTTTATAGGATATATATTTTTAAAGGAAATGTAATATGTATAGTTATCAATTTGTTTGCTGCTTTAAGTTTATAGTTTTCAAGCAATATTTGTTTTCTCTTTGAAGATTTATTACCGGAACAAATTAAATGTTCTAGTTAATACAAATCTTACGGTGGTTGAAAAAAATAGGAGCCTCCATCAGAGAAGATCTAATTGTTCAGAAATACGCGGTACCACGGTACCTATACCAGATGGTACTAAATAGGAGGGTCCAGTACCAAAAATGATGGGGCCGGTACCCATTTTTTTTAATTCTACAAAGAGCATAATGGCCTTTAAAAATTAAAAAAAATAGTGGTACCGGTGGGTACCTTTTCAACCACCGTAAAATCTCTCTTTAGTTAATATTCCATAGTAGTATTATCGTGACCTAATAGGCCATGCATAATAGTGTTTAAATAGTTAACTTCCTCTTTGTTCATCATTTACAAACCTTGATGTTTATCTGTATTTTGGTCATTGGATGCAATCTAAATGGAGGTACGTGTTAATTTATTTTCATAGACATTCTAGTTTTGGCATCAAGCAAAAATAAACTAAACTAATGAAAGAATAAAATTCTGCAGCATTATCTTTTTGCTTGATGAAGTTTGCTTGTTGGCCAACCTCGCAAGTTTGATAGTCTCTTTCTTTTCAGGTTGTTGTTTCACTTGAATTTAGTTAGTCCATATCGTACGTGATTGGGTACACTGTTGTTGATCAATTAACTAACTGTGTCTCTTAGTGAACTTTGATCCGATGCAACTTTGTACTTTGGATACTGGATACATCCTAAAGAAAGTTCTATGTACTTCTCTTGCATAGCATTGTCAACATCTACGAAGCATTGCATGATTTCCTTCTTTCATGAGCTTTCCATAATTGATATTTCTAACTGTAATGAGCACTAATTTATTGTGTGCCGAACTGGTAAAGAATTTAATAATTAAGACCTAGTTTAGCAACTCTCGGACCGAGGGTGTTTAGAGGGATTGAGGTAGGTTTAAATACACAATACATCAAAGTCTCCCTCAACCCCTTCCAATTACTGCAACCTACTTCAATGTCACAATGCAAGAGTTGCCAAACTAACCTAATTAAATGTCACATAACATGTCTTTATTTTTTTTTTAATTCGTCAGCCTAAATCAAGGTTAAATCCTAGCAGTTGTATCTCAAGCACCGGACTGAGCAAGGCAGCGGGAAGAAGAAAAGCAAGTTGCTGTTGCTGTTACAAACGCCGGCGAAGAAAGCAAGGTCGAGAATTTTGCTCTTTAAAAACGAAGAGAGAAACTAATATGACCTTTAAGCTTGCACGAATTCATCCATGGTACACCACGTGACGGTGGAAAGTTGGAAAAAACAATATAGATGGATTCGCACCTGTAGGAGATGATTACCTTTGTGCCCACTCTGTTGATCAATGCAGCTGCGGTAGTATGCTCTGTGCTTTATGTTCTTGCCATCGTGGCCGGCGGCAATAGGGCACGATGCAGCTGCGGCAGTATGCTCATGTGCTTGCTGTTCTTGCCATCGCCAACAGCAATAGGGCACGACGCGATGATACGGCAGTGAGCAGATCGATTAAGATTGGTCTTTCATTAATGGCATAGTCAGTGATTTATATATAAATTTAGGGGTTATTTTAATAGCTTTTAAAATGGTGGGTAATTTTTTAGAAAAAAAATAATAGATCTAATGGTTATTATTATTAGAGCTACACAATGGACAGCCGGATATTTTTTATTTTTTATGAGAATTTCTAAGGTTTATATTTTTTTCTAGCGCGTCTGGTAAGAATTAATATGGAGACTCGGAACCTCTAATTAGTAATAGTAAGATGGAATGTCCAGCTTTTACTCCCAAAGAGAGATTCAGACCAAATTATTACAACTCAAACAAACATGCCGTTTAACAACCAATTCTAAACATAAAAAGTCATCCATGAGAAGCAAACAACTTCATCGCCGACGACTCTAGGCTTCTGCAAGTCCGCACTATGTCATCCTTCATGTTATCAGTGCGCTGTAACTGTGCCCAAAAACGTAGCCAGTGAGTCTCCCTGAAAAGAACCTGCAAAATTGTTTTTGATTGGCATTTGTTAAACGTCATGGTCATTTCTAGTAAGTCATAGTGCCCCACAAAAAGCAGCAGCTCCAGTTAGCAACAGCCCAGCTAGATTTAAACCTTCCTGTCTCAACCAACTTCTAAATAAATGCACAACATTAGTAGATGGCATCAAACCAGTAGTACTAAAAACGACTCTAGAGAAATTTAGCGTATATATAGTAAAAAAAAGGTGTTGGGTGGATTCAGGCTGCTTACAAAATTCACAAGTCATATGACCTCTCCAGTTTCTTCTGACTAAACTACCCTTCGTTAAAAGAACTTCTTTCTTAAGGAACCAAAGAAAGATTTTGATTTTCAAAGGAATTTTTAAACGCCATATTTCTTGGGACATATTGATGCCATTACTAATGAGTGCCATATACATAGATCTCACCATTACTAGGCTATCTGTGTACTCTGTCTCGTTTTTCCATTACTAGGCTGCGCCAGTCGTGTTTTAGCAGCAGCAGGGTATGAGGCCCATAGTAGCTATTATCAGACAACAGCGGCGGACTCAGGATTTGGCCAAGACTAGGGCCTAAATTTAACGGCTACTGCCTCATATATAATATCACACATGGAGTAATATGTAAAACTAAAAGAGCAAGGCACAAATTTAGCGAATAGTTGATCATCATGGATTTCATGGTTTCAAGTGCAACAACATGATAAAAAATAGCATAGAACACTTAAAAAATATCTAGAGGCTAGAGAGGATTTGTTGCATTTACATCTTCCATTTCTTCATCATTAGTACCTGGAAATGGAAAAGCTTGGAATGTAACTAAATATGACCAAAAGAAGTAATATTTTATATGGAACACATTTGCAATTTGAAACTTACCACAAGTAGTACTACTAGGTAGTTTAGGTAACTTTTTCTTATGACTCTTCAGTTCTTGAAAATGACGTAAGATGTCATCATTGCTGAAAAGGCCCTTTCCACAGTGGCAGTTGCAACAGGTAGAACCAAAGCTAGCTCAATGAGACGATAAACCAATGAATAGGTTGTGTACATCACTTTTTTAACCATCTTGATAGCAAGATCACCAAGGTCAGTACAATCTATGAAACCAGAGTCAGCTCTCACATCAGAAATGAAATGACCAAGTTGTCTACGAAGGTTTTTCCTTTCATAGTAGCAAAAGTCATCATCATAAATATCAGCAAGCTCAGTAAATTTATCACAATCATTATTGGCAAAAGAATTCTTTAGATCCAAACAAGCAATGCATCTCAACAACTGAGTGGACCTTTTAGCAAAACGATTGTTGAATTCAACAATAATTTGGTCACATGAACCACATTAAAGATATCATTTTTGAAGTGATGGTAGTAATGCTGCCCTCCACGATCCCTTGAACGACCCCTAATAGTTAACTTATCCTCCATGTCTGGGATAATGATTTGATTGATCACTGAAAAGTCCTTCACCTCTACAAATAGCTCATCCCAACCATGTTGCCTTACATCATTAATTTTGTCCAACGTTATCCCAATTAATGCAATAGCTCGAACGATGTTCTGATCTTTTCTTTGCAAGCATTGAGACACATCATTAGTTATGCCCAATAATTGAATCATGAGATGAAGTATAAACACAAACTCAAAGCTCTCCATCTGTAACAACAAGCCTGAAGCTGTAGTTCTCTTTTCACCAACACCACCTTCAGCAATATTCTCTAATACCTCTAAAACCGCTTTCCACATGTGTTGTAGGCGACATAAAGTTTTGTGATGTGAGCCTCAGCCATCGTGTATCCCCTGGCCTTACAAGATTTGTTTCTTGATTTTTCCCTCTTCTACTAAAAAGTTTCCCACTATCCAATTGATTGACAATGTTGTCATTGTGTTGTTAGGATAATTGATCTCTTCGCTTACAAGAAGCATTGACTGTGTTGATAATCATAGTGGTGATGTTAAAAAAATCAAATATGGAAGGACAACACTTAGCAACCGACACAACCACTAATTGCAATTGATGTGCAAAGCAATGTATATAAAAAGCATGTGGATTTTCATCCAATATCTTTCTTTGCAGCCCATGAAATTCTCCTCTCATGTTAGATGCCCCATCATATCCTTGCCCACGCACTCTAGTCATAGATAAACCATAGCGAGCAAACATACCATCTAAAGCTTGCTTCAGAGCAGATAAAGTTGTATCGGCCACATTCTTAATACCAAGAAATCTTTCAATCACTTTTCCTTTCACATCGACATACCTGCATAGTCACATAGAGCAATAAGAACAAATAGTAACTTATAGTTATTCAATAAAAGAACAACAAATCAGCAATAGAATGGATGCATACCTCACTATCAAAGCCATTTGTTCCTTAATAGATGCATCACATGCCTCATCATTGACAATATCTATCTCCAACAAGAATAGCAAAAATATCTATCTCCAATATCCTTAACAATTGCTTTGGCAGTTTGCTCTCCACAAGCTTTGCATAAGTCTTTTTGAATTTTAAGTGAGAGCATTGTATGGTTCTTTTCCCTTATCATGTCCACGAAAAACATGTGCTTGCAACAAAAGAAATCTCATAACACCCAATATGATGATCAAACGATCTTTATATATCTCTTCCCCCGTTTTCTCTCCCTTATCCATTGCATGTGTTACATTTTGTCGCTGATTTTTATAACTCTCATAATCTAACCTTGCCTTATTGTGAGCAATGGAATTAGCATGATCATCAAGTAGCTTTAGTCCATCCTTCCAATTAGTAAAGCCATTTGTCGTGAAGGATTCAACACCAAAATTGTCAACTTTTAAAGGTTTAAAGAGATAACAATAAAAGCAAAAGGCAGCATCCTTAGATACACTATATTCCAACCAAGCACGATTTGTGTACCAGTTCTCATGGAAGCTTCTATTTTTGCCATATATTTTCTTTACTGGATATTTATGACCTTTTGGTTGGCACGGCAAGACATACTCCCTTCTAGCATCGTCCCTAACATTTGGATCAAATTCATCAATGTCTTTCCTACGCCCAAGATCTGCAATGATGTCTTCAGGATCAAGCACATGATTAGAACTGGCCCCCTCCTCAACACCTTGTTCTAGGGTAGTGTGGTTCACCTCAGTTGCAGGCACACTAGCCCTATTTGATCCTGTTTCTTCTTCTAAGGGGGTTCAGGTTGGATCGGTTGTGTTTCTGCAATAAGAGCATTAGTAGCATGGTTCGGTTCTGTTTCTTGCTCTAGTTCAAAAGATTCTAGTGGCGGAGGTATGTTCTATTCTGGTTCTTGGTTGGGAGCTGGAGGTGGAGGGGATTCATTCAGTTCTATCATAGGAATACGCGAGAAATATGATGCTAAAGTTCTTGGCCTCTTCATTTTCTACAAATTGGTATCCATAAATATAAATTTGTCATTCCATGAAATCAATTGCATACACAAAGAGCGAAGGAGAGAAGAAATTTCACCTCTCGGGCACTGCTTCCGGCCTTCCGGTTCCGGGCTCCGGTCCAGCTGTAGAGCAGCCACCTTCCTGCCTGCCCAATCCCCTGTGCCTGCCTTCCTTCACTCCGTGGAGCAGGTCCAGGAGGAGGAGGGGCTGGACCTTGGAGGTGACCGGTGACCGGCAACGCTGAGATGGGACTCGGGATTTTGGGAAGTCAAGAGGCGGAGGCAGCCAGCCGGGGACGGGCCACTGGCCACTGGGGACGGGAGGCGGCGGTGGGGAGGCGGGGGCGGCCGGATGGGCGAGTGGGCGACGGGAGGCGGAGGCGGACGGCGGGGACAGGCGGCTGGCGACAGGAGGCGGCGGCGGGGAGGCTGGAGGCGGGGACGAGCGACTGGAGGCGGCCTGCGGCTAGGCATGGAGTCGGGGACACGCGACGGGATCACGGGAGGCGCCCCTGCCCTAGCTCGCCTTGCCTGATGGCTGTTGGGCTAGCCTGGGCCAAAAAACTAATGGGGGTAGTGCACTTACTGGGCCGACGACTAGGTCCGCGGCCCTGGGGGCCCTAGGCCTAGGTCCGCCCCAGTGAGACAAGATATGGCATGCTGAAGGGCAGAATTAATTGTGCAGTGTAACGTGACTCCAGAATCTAATCCACGTTGGAGAAGAAAAGTAAAAGGGCCCTCTCTCTGTTTTAGGCGACGTTTGGTGCAGCTTCGGCCGGCTCAGTGCCCTCCTACATGCGTCACAGCGACGTGTAGAAGCCGGAGCCTGGTTAGTCGTGCCTGAGCCGGCACGGCCAGAAGGGCGTGCCGTGCTTGGCCGAGGCCAAGGCACGCAGTGCCGGCCTGGCATGGCACGATCATTTTTTTTCATTTTACTATATTTATATGCATATATATTTACGTATTATTATATATCACGCCCGATTTTAACAATAAAATCAAGTGCAAACTATGTATGTGCCAGGATTAGTTTAACCACATACACAGTATAAACAACACTAATATCACAGCTAGTGCTTTATCTTAAGAGCATAACCATTATTACAGACCATAAATGTTTTTAACGAAACCGAGTACCTTAATGAAAACGAGTAACTAAACGACAGCGGAAGACAACCATGCTCTACAGGCAACCGACGGATGGTGCACTAACCTAGAACTCGTCGAAGTCTTGGAACTCCTGGTTAGGATCACCGCAACTCCCTTCTGGATCTGTACAGTGGTTGCAATGGATGCAACATAGTATAAAACAAAACAAGAATGAGTACATCCCGTACCCAGCAATTATTCCGTTTAGGCTAAAAATGGACTGGCTTTACAGTGGACAGGCATAGCAATTGCTTTTAGTTAGTCAATATTTTTAGCATTAGCAATTATTATAACCTATCCCATAATAGAAATATATTAAAAACGGTAGAGTAAATTATCGTAAACCATTGTCTAACTTGTCACCATATTCCACCGTCACTTCCTTTACCACACCATATGAGCCTTTTCTTTTTAAAACACTAATATGTGAGGGTTCAGGCCGTTCATAACCGTAAGCACGGCTGATATATCAGTTTTAAACAGTCTCGAGAGGTTGTACATCTTTATCCACAAACCATGATTCCCAGTCGCCCTAGGTTTGCAAAGCCCCATTGATTCATACCTTAGATGAATCGGCAGGGTTTCATTACGAGACCTTTACAAAGAATTCCTAAAGTCATGGCGCACCCGTTATAGGTTACTCCAGTTAACTAAAGATATGGGAGTTCCGTTTCAAAGGGTGACTAACAAAATATCAAATAAACTAAAAGTGCACCACAAAGACAAAGGGCAAAGTCCCATATCCCTCAGACCCCTCATACGCCATATTTTAAGGAAGCAGGCCAAAACTCTAGTTCATCTAATTAATCAGTCAAGCCCAGAGCCCATATGAGTCTTGTGGTTGTACTGTTTTCCTGGGTGGTCGCTCGGCGAACCAATCCTTAGGGTGATGCAATCAATCAGACCCACAAAACATGCTCAAATCCCTATGTTGTCAATAACCAAACTTTTATCATCAATTCATCATTAATTAATCAAGAGTAGTAACATAAATAAGATTTGTTAAGCACTAGTATTAAATTAAACATCACAGCCTTCCCATAGGATGAAATATTAACAAAAAAATAAGTGGCTAGTCATGCTTAGGTTGAGCGTGCGTGGTTGTGCGATAAAATAAGTTTTTAATGTGAATAGGACATATGTCAAAGAATATTTGCCGTCCTCAACAAAAAATTGCTCAAGAGCTTCCCAAGCTTGATTATCAGCAAACACAGGCGGTTCGTCTTCTACACATTACACACATGCAAGCAATAAGCACAAAGCAGAAAAACAGTACACCAAGCATCATGAACAATAGTTAAAAAGGATTTAAAATTAATTTACACTTTATTACGATTTTATAGGTTCAAGAATCACTCAAAATGGAGTTATAATGCAAAAAGATATGCATAATCCACGGTGACAGGCTTAAAATAAAAAAGAATTGAATCTACAGGGACTAAACCGTGAAAACCAGGGACTTAAATTCAACAGATTTGGAGCGCGGGTTAATTTCTGGAAAGCGCAAGGGCTCTTTTGCAAAGCAGCGGCCACTGACCGGTATTGACTGGGCGGTTGAAAACGGATCGGGGAGAGAGGAAACAGCGGCAGCGGGTTCGGCCGGCGGCGGAGCTTCACTGGAGCGCCGCGGACTCGCGGTTTCGGTGGCCTGGGGCTGGCTGGGATGGGCGCAGGAGCGAGAGGGGGATGCGGCCAAGCGGACAAAGCGGTCTAGACGGCGGCACGGGCACAGGTGGCAGCTGGCGACGGGGCAGCGTGGCAGCGCAACTCCGGCTAGCAATCGCCGACAACTTGGTGCGCGATTGGGAGCAAGAACGGGCTGGTAAGGTTCCTCACCTCGGAGATAAGCTACTGGTGCAGATCGATTCAACAGGGACGCAGCGACGGCAACCAGCGATGAACGACAGAGGCCTCTCCATGAAACGTTGGCACGGTGAGCCAATACTAACAGAAAAGAACAAGATTTGGGCCATGATTAGGCACTCCACATCATGGCAAAGATCAGCAGCCAAGTCGCGTCGTCGGTAGTGGCTTGCGGGGGCAACAAACGGCAGCGCAAAGCTTGACGAACGGTACGGCAGCAAGCTTGAGCGCGATGGCGGCTGCAAGGATTAGGGCTTCCGTAGACACGGACGTCGGGGTTGGCGATATTTATAACAGCGGCATCCGAGACATGCGGAGGAGGCAATGGAAGGGCAGCACAGGGAGAGTCCGGCTCGGCCTGGACATCGGGTTCGTCCCGAGCACGCAGAACGTAGGCAAGCAAAAAAGAAAAGGTGCAGGGGATGGGGATGACGGGTGGCCCCCATACGTCAGTGGGTGAGTGAGAGGCTGAGGTAGCGTGGCTGCTGCTGCTACGCTGGCTTGTGCCATGGCGAGAGAGCTGGAATGCTACTGCTGCTGCACTTGGCAAGGCAGAAACGAGAAAGAAGAAGCAGTTCCGTTTTACTACTTGAGCTGAGAGTGAAAGAAGAAAAAGGAAAAGAAGAAAAAGAGATTTTCCAGGACATTTGAAGATGACGAAATGATTATTTGAAGCAAGTAAATGAACTCAAGTTCAAGCCAACAATTCCAAACCACACAATAGAAATATGCAGCAGCGTGTATGCATCAAACAAATAAACCTATGACTCATTTTACTTAATTACTTTAGAAAAATGCATAAATAGTTATGGTGTCATGCATAAACAACAAATCTAAGTGAATTAAATTTGTTAACAAAGGATTTTCATGTATCGAAAATCAAGATGTTACATTATATCATAATCATAAGTGAACAAGAGCTCAATTGGCTAGCGGAGGTGGGCGAGTGCTCCCTTGCCTTAGGTTTGGGGTTCAAATCTTTGCCGGTGTACATTTTTACTCCATTTTCCCTTCTTCTTGTATTGGACTGGTGTGCTCGCCGGCCGGTCCACACCAAACGTCCCAGTTTGTTTGCTCCTCTTTTATTACTGTGGTGCTGTTGGTCTAGCTTTCTCGTTTAACATTGTGTACGTATGATAGTAGCTTCTTTAAAAAGGCCTTTAAGTGGAGTGAGTGCCGTCGACGAACCGAGATTAGCCGCTTAATCTATTATCTCTCCCTAGTTTTTACGTTACTCATTCCTTAGTTTCTTATGGTCGATTTGATCCGTTATTATTCCCTGGCAGCTCGAGGCGTAGATGGTTGTGCCGGTTGAAGACGAATGGCTGGTTGGACGACATGTATGTGCCGACAAACATATGCCCCTCTGTGTGTGCTTCAGGTACGGTAAATTTGCCAATTGCCACCACCGCCTGCACCGCTTTGTTCTACCTTCCAAATGCTTGTGCTTTAATAACAGACACTGCTGCCTCCACGTCTCCACAGCGAGTGCTTGGTGTGCATTTGCTCTGCACATCTCATGCCCTTCCATTAATTTCGTTTTGCTGCATATATGCGTGCCCCCATCTTACAATGAATCATGTGTGCAGGTGGAACGCCTATCAAACGTGCCTGCACTGCTGTGAAGCCGAGCGCATCGCCTCCCCATCGGATCAATGGACTGAAGCACCGACGTATCCAGCCTGCACACGGATTATTCGGCGACAAAAGCAAATCTCAAGAGCTTATTAATGTGGATAAGCATTTTGGCCAACGTTGACCACCATTTGCAGCTTCTGCCAACAGCCTGTACAAACCAAGGCTTGTTCTGTTTTCGATGCCTGTGTACTCTGTCTGGTTTTTTCATTAGGTAGCTGCGCCAGTTATTTCCTTTCGCCTACTGCAGCCGTTTTGTTCTAGCAGCAGCAGGGTCTGAGGCCCATAGTATCTATTATCAGACAAGACATGGGATGCAGCAAGAGTAAAATTAATGGTACAGTGTACTGCGAGTCCAGAATAATTCACACGCTGGAGAAAGAGAGAAAAAAAGGCTCACTCTGTTTTTAATTTGTGTGCCCTGCTTTCATTACAGAACTAGCAAGGTGGCCCACGCAAAATTGCGTGGGTAGCTAGTTTTTTTTTATTTTAGTTTTGCTTAAAATGTAATATTTTCTATTTTTGTTGGCCTTTTTATTGTTATTTTATAAAATCCAAATTATTGATATTTTTAATTTATAGCGTAAATTCTATCTACCATTTAGATTGTCATAATTTGTATGATATCTGGCATGGTAAGGTGTTTTACAATTGATTACAATTGATGAATAAACTATTAACCCTGAAGCAGTGTGATTTGGTTATTCAAAATAGTAAGAATAGTTTTTATTATAGTTAATCTGTTTTAAATATTATTTACCAGCATCTTTGACCTAAGCCAACTTCTATAACTTCAGACAAATTTTTAGAAAAGGGCGATGACATTTATACATTTATGTATCAAATTAGTTTTAATAATTCTTCAATGGATTTCTTTCTAATCTACCTATTTATTATTGACATAATGCTAATATTAATATTTTGAGTTAATACAAATATAAGTTGATTAAAATATGAAACATAGAGAGCAGTGAACAATCTAAAAAAAATGCACCCTCACGTTGCAAAATATAGTTTCTTTTAGCTTTGGAAATAGATTTTTTTCCATTGTCCAATGAAGGTGTTGTGTATGTGTCTAGATTCATCATCTCTCCCAACATGGATGGATAAAAACATGGTTAAAATAACTATAAAAACTCACATTATTCTATTAAAGCCTTTAGTGTGTCTATTGTAACCATAAACAATAAAATGGCCCTAATGTTGCGATTGAAGTAATGAAGAGTAACCTGAAGTGGGACGACCATAGTAGGGATTGATGGGCTAGTGTAGGTGAGCCACAATATGGGCTTAGGTTGTCTCCAACAGAGCGTCTATCCCCTTTGCCTATTTTAAACTTCACCCTGTCTATAGCGTAGTACGACATTGTTTTTGTACTATAGGCAACCATATAGACGCTCTCTGCTAGAGACAGCCTTAGGACCACTGTAAAAGTTGGGACATACTGACAGCTTATATTGCCACATTGGTCGAGGATTAATTGAGCAACTCATGCCTTTTTATTGTTGTATCTCGTGAGAAACCCGTGTTAGATGACATTGGCTTTGTTGGCCATGCTCCACGATTATAGGACTTGTCCACACAATGTCAATGAGCTTCATTTAGAAGAAAGTCCGAATGGCGAGGTTATGACGCGTACTATTTCAATTTTAGACATAGCTTTTTGTTGAAAACCCTTGTTATTATTGTATAATTTTTTTGTTGCATTTTCGCTAGGACAAACTAATTAATTTGATATTCTATAATTAGTGATATTATCATTTTTCTAGATTTTTTTAGCCTCATCATTCCTTACAGTTGATAAGCTAATTGATTGATCCAAATTTGATGCACCAATTAATTAAAAATGCATAATCCTTGAGGTTCGGTGGAAGGCTTGATGCCATTATCGATGAATCGTGGATTATGGTAAAAAAATCTGGCTCCTTAAATTCTACTTAGGGCATTCTTAGTGAGTTTTCTTCTTATTAAATAACATATAACACATCAGTATATTTGGTGAGGAGGGTAGTTCTGTAGAGAAAGAGAGTTTCATGATATGTGAGAGTTTCACCAAACAGGTCATCCACCTCGTAGATCCAAGCGTTGGGCTTTATGTAGAATTGTTTTGTGGAAGGCCGCTCTATGACAATACTCCGAAGAGAACTAAGCATTAGTATAGTGGACACTGTCATATTGAAGTACAGACCAATTGCTTTCGTTTTTCTTCTTCTTAGTGTTTGTTTTGCTATTGTATTTTTTTTATTTTAAGGTATATCCATTTAGGTACATTATATCAACTTTGTTTTTAAAACCTTATTTTTAAATCATATAAATTGAAAAAATAAATGAGCAAAAAATTTTAAAGTCTTTTGCAATATGTACTATTTTTCTTTGCTAGCAATTTATGATAAAGTTTATCTCCGTTCTTATAACTTAGGTCCACTATACACCCATTGTAGGTCATTTGAAGCCTTTTGCTATTGTATTTTTTTTCTTTATTTTAAGGTATATCCATATAGGTACGTCATATCACCTTTGTTTTTAAAACCTTATTTTTAAATCATATAAATTGAAAAATAAATGAGCAAATATTTTTAATTTTTTTTGCAATATATATTATTTTTCTTTGCTAGCAATTTATGATAAAGTATATCTCTATTGTTATAACTTAGGTCCACTATACACCCATTGTAGGTCATTTGAAGCCTTGGTATAGAAGATGGTTTTTTTCATAATTGGCGTTGGAGATTGTCTTTTTTCTATTCCAAAATTCAAAATACTTAATTAATTTACACCGTTAGGTACCTAGATGTTCGTAACATTGAACATTTATGCTCTTAACAATCCTTTACTTAGGTCATTCCTAGTAGAGCTTCATTTCTCAGTTTCCAAGATGGTCACGTCAGCTTTTCTCTAGATAACAGTGCATCCTGGGTTTCATCTAGATCTTTATCATTTGATACAAAACATTTTTATTATCTCCATTAAAAATATTTGAATTCATTTAGATCGTCGAGGATGATAACAACCAACGATATACATCTTTCTCCTTTTGTTAGTATTTGAAATAGATTATCAAATGCTCACTAAAAATCTAACGATATAACTAATTAGTGATCTCAAGTCCTATTGGCCTATGTGGGAGGGACATATATATCGAGGCGATGAGGCATTAAAATAGTAGAAGTTCATATGTCCCTTATAATTAAGGCATACTTTCACTCACTTTATTAATAGGGTTTGATATTAATACTAAAAAATTAAGATAGTACTAAACTCGTGTCCCATTATTGAATGATGGATTGAGCAATAGAGTATCGACTCACTTAGTAATCTCTAGACTTTTGTTAGGGCTTAGGAACTTAGACAATTATAAGACGATGCAGGTCCTACATACTCATGGACAACCCACTACACATTAACATGTTTATTTTTGGTGTTGTGATTCTTTCGTACCGAAGTCCCTGGACGATGATGGCTTAGGATTAGAAAACGTACCGGACTCCTGCACAGACGGTGATTGTTTGGAATTGGAAAACGGACAGGACTCCTCAACGGATAGTCATGAACGATGCTAGATTGATGCGAGGACCATGCACGTAGATTGTTTAGGAAATATTTAGTTGTATTTGGCAATAACGGGAGATCTTTTTGTTTTTCTAGTTATATTTAATGTGTAAATTAATATAGACCGTTAGATGTTCATAAAATCCAACGGTGGAGAATTTTTCTTTTTCAATTAACGTAGTAATTTCTAGGTTTAAAATAGACCGTTAGATGTTCATAAAATCCGACGGTGAAGGGTTTTTCTTTTTTCCGATTAACGTGGGAATTTCTGTGTAAATTAATATAGACCGTTAGATGTTCATAAAATCCAATGGTGGAGAATTTTTTTTTTCAATTAACGTAGTAATTTCTAGGTAAAATCCAACAGTAGAGAATTTTTCTTTTTCAATTAACGTAGTAATTTCTAGGTTTAAAATAGACCGTTAGATGTTCATAAAATCCGACGGTGGAGGTCTTTTCTTTTTTCCGATTAACGTGGGAATTTCTTGGTCCTCTCGGCGAACGTGGTGGCTTCTTTTAACACTCCCTTATTAATATAATAGATACCGTGTTGTTGGTTTAGCGCTAGGTTCCTTGTTTAACATTGTGGTGCTATGTTGGCGTACTGTATATATGATATAGCAGCTTCCTTAATATGGCATTTCTGGGGAATATAATGGTTACTGCTATCGAACCACATAGTACTGTATGTCTGTATCCAAGGTGGGGATGGCAACGCCAGCTGCAGCGATTCAGAGCTAGCACACACACCCTGGCTCTCTTCCAGCCGGAGGTGAAGCACTAGCTGGGCCCGTGGCTGCGCGGCACCTCGGCCGTGGGCACGTGCGATTGGACCGTGGGTCGAGGGGCCTCGACCCACGCCATTTAATTGTTGGAGTGCATAATGTTTATGCACCTTGGAGAGGCAACATTATGAGCGCATAACCTCGGAGACCCAGCGACCACGTCCACGGTAGGAGGCGAACTACTGAACTATCTCCGATCAGGTGGAGGTGGGCGTAGCCACACCGAGAGGCGGGCAGATGTGGGCAGGTTGCCGGACCGGGCGACATGGCCAGAAAGTACGCGGGAGTCGATTTCACATGTATGTTGGGAGGTCGAGAATCGGTGGAAATCTGAGTGGAAATCTGAGGACGACGTCGCTCTCCGTTCTGTTTTGTGTTTGGATGTGCGTGAAAAAAAGTTGAGAGAACAAGAGTAGGGAACGGAACAGCTGGGGAACTGATAAAATTTAGTTTTACGCACTTTATATTGGGAGCGATTAGAGACGTACGATCTAACAATATAGGACTATTTCTGTGTCATCACTTTTGGAACCACGTCCCCTCCTGCAGCATATACCATGAGTTGTTCAGTTTTCTGTAATATCACCGTACCGTGTTGCCATGAGTAGAGGTACTAGTACTCATCTTCTCATCAATGAATCATGTACCTGATGAATTATTGAATCTTGTCGCTTGCATTGATGTATACTCCTACTAGATGCCATCAGAACGCGCGATTGGGACATGAAAGGACAGAGTCAATTCGTCGCAACTTGCAGCAAGCTTGAATCCGTGAACCCAGCAAGTTGAAGACCCCACTCGCACATCACATGCATGGGAAATAATGAAGAAGAAGTAATGCCATTGACTTGACTCTAGATGGCTAGCACGCGGCATGAGCAAACCCCAGCCCTTCCACCATCTTCATTTCTGAGTCCTCACTCCTTCGCTCCCCAACTCAAACAGTTCCTATAGTTTTTCTGTCACTCGTTGATGTGCAATTGCACCTTGTGCCAATTCAGCTGCTTGTTGCATTGGAAGCATGACGTGGTCTGTTATTTCACATCTTGATTACTCTGCTTTCATTTTGTCTGACGATTTGGAAACCCTTCAGAATGTTGATTGCAGTGTCCAAAGTTTAGTGACATTCCACGATCCATCTCTTGGAGTCTTTGTCATAAAGGAAGTTGTTTACTTGTATAGCAATGACCAACGAGCTCAATCTGCTTCCATACGGCGGTCAATATATACGTATAGGTGGCGAGGGGCCAACAACTCCATAACTTTGGCAGGCATTTGTGCGTTCTGAGTCAGATTGTCATTACCTTTTCATCATGCCAAGCATTTGATGCCATCTAATAAGACGAAATAAAGTGCCATCTTTTAATATTTTATTAGTAAAAAGAAGAACCAGCAACAGAAAAAGTTGCATAAAGTTGGAACGACTTGCTCACATCACATATATGTGTGCATTATTCCTTCCTTTCAGACAATGGCCATGGCACTCCCCAATCCAACCACCAAACTCTTCACCGAATGAAAATCAGTTTTTCCAGGAACACACTGTGCTCACATTCCTCGCCGAACCATATGTACACATACGTATCGAATCGATTAGCAATTTATCAACGGCAATTTAGACCAATGTTCATGTACAGGTTGAACTGATGCATTAACTGAAGAAATAAGTCTCGTCCGTCGTCTCCAGCCAGTGCTGCTTTGCCGGTGGTAGTGCAACAATAAAAAATGTAAATATCGCTACATAATACTGTGTCCAAGGCAAGGTACCTTACCGGTAAGAAAAAAAACGTACCTTGCCGAGATTTCTTAGAAATTTTCGTTTTTCTCAAAAAAATTTCGGACAGATTTTAGAAAGAAAATAGCTCAATTTAATCAGAGAAGCATGGAGATCATTTCTAAACCACCTAACATCAGTATATATATGTGTAACCATCCTATAAATTGCACGTGCGTTGGTCGCTCCTGTCGCTCGTTGCTGTCCGGCTCCGGCGTGGGCTGCTGTAAACAAACTGAATCCTGGAGAACGAGCTTGAAGCAGAGCCGCAAAAGTAGTGCAGCCGCAGGCAACAGCACAGAAACACTTAGCAGGTTGTTTCGGCGGTCTGATTTCAAAATTGACGAAAATTTTGGGCGGTAAGCAAAATAACCGGACCCCACCGAGAAACGCGATTTTCGGTTTTCTCGATATTTTTTCGCCGAGAAATTTTTCCTTGAGTCCAAGGTGGGGATGGCAATGGCAGTGGCTGCAGGGATTCAGAGCACATACAACAGGCATGCTTGCGGCTGGAGGTGAACGAAGCACACGCTCGGCCCGTGGCCGCGCGGCACCTTGGCCGTTTGGATCGAAGCACAAAGCCACAGACCCAGCGACCACGGTAGGACCGAGGCGACGCATGCAGCTAGGCCAGTGCTGGCGAGAATGAACGGAGGCGAACTAGCTCCGATCAGGTGGGCGTGGATCCAAGCCATTGCCGACGGGCAGATGGGCGCAGGTTGCCGGACCGGGCAACATGGCGCGAGAGTCGATTTCACATGCATGCATATTGGGAGATCGAGAATCGGTGGAAATCTGAGAACGGACGTCGCCCTCCGTTTTGTTTTCTGTAAGAGCAATGTGATGCATATTGTGCTCAACTGCTTGTCAATGAATCATGTACCTGATGAATAATTGGGTCTTCTTGTCGCTTGATGCATAGGACTAGATGCCATGAACCAGCCGGCCAAGAGCTTTTTTTTTTCTTTTTTTTTTTTTTTTTGAGCTCAAGCTGGCCAAGAGCTAGCCATGCGCGCGATCGAGTGGGCCATGCAAGGACAGCATCGATTCGTTCGTCGTAAACTTGCAGCAAGCTGAATCCGTGAACCGGGTAAAGTCGAAGACCCCACTCGCACTGTCGCACATGCATGTGGGAAATGCCATTGACTTGACTGGCTAGCAAGCGAGCGGCATGAGCAAACCCCACCACTACCACCATGTTTTAGTACTTCAGTCCTGAGACCACCTGCACTCCTTCCCTCCAAAGCCTTCCGGTACTGTTTGGCATAAACATTAGACTGAAAAACCTCTGCAGCCGGTTCCACCATGGCCTCTGCCACCATGCCGGAGACCCACCGTTCCCCCAAATGCAGAGGAAACTCCGGATTCCACCATCGCCTCTGCAGCCGCGGGCCTCATCAACCGCCCTTCCCTTGCGCGCTCTACCGGAAGAGAGAGTAGGCGGGCGGGAGCGCAGGATGCAGGGCCAGCGACGGCAGGCGCGGGCCACCATCTGTCGAGGAGGAGGACGTCCGCGGCCGTCGTTGGAGGACGAGGAGGAGACGACGGCGGCTGCGTGGATCCGACCACAACGGAGGCGGAGGTGGCGCTGGTCGCACGGGTGGGGTCGGCCAGCACGGAGGAGGCGGGGCGGCGGCCTCCAACCTCGACGGCGACCTGGATCCGGCCTCCAAGATCGGCGGCGGCCCGGATCCAGCGGGGAGGAGAGAAGACCGGCGCGACTTGGAGCCTCCGGTGCCCATGCGCCCGCGGGTGCTCGAGGTCCCCTCGCTCCGGCGACGTTGCCCCACGCGCTCGCAGCCTTTGCGTGGCGCCACGTCTGGCACAGGGAAGAAGACCGCCCCCCTCGCCCCAAACGGCCGGTGGATCGGCGAGGAGGCCGGTTTGGAGCTGTGCTGCTGCGGAGGACCGACGCGGGAGGTGGAGACGAGGTAGGGCGCGAGGCGAGGAGCAGAGGGACGGCGGGATGTGGCCGCGGCGGGCGATGGGAGGTGGATCCGCCGAGGGAGTGGAAAGGCCGACGGCGGCGGTTGGAGAAGAGCGGCCAGCGGAGAGAGAGGAAAGGGAGGCGGTGGGAGACAAAGTGGGGTGTGGGGCAGCGGGGGAATAGATAGGTTTTTTTAAGTTGATTTTCTTTTTTAATAAAAATATTTGCATTTTTTAAATGCTTATAATATTTTTCCAATGCTATAAAACGATTTATTAGTATTTTGGAAATTTATTTAGGGTATATTGAGATGGGGATGGTAGTTGGAAGTGGATGAATAAAAATTGAGTAGTTAGATATGGAGAAACTATATAGAGAAATATGAGTAGTGCGGGAGAAATTGATTTGGAGAAAAGAATCTTGCTGATTGAGCTGAAATATTATTTTTAAGGAGAAATTTAGAGAAATTGAAGTGCAGACAGTCTGAGTCTAGTTACTAGTATATCGCACAGACGCGTGCATCATGGTGTATAGCTTCAAGCGGTGGGCCTATCGACTGTGATGGCCAGACTAGACTAGAGAGGAGATTTGCCGGCCAGCTCAATAATTCAGGCAGCTACCATTCATCATAGAAACCAACAAACAACTCTGCTTTGCCAGTTGCCACAAAGCCCACAACAGAGTACCCAGCTGGCGGTGCTCTCTTCCCCAGCAAACATCTGGAGACCATATCACAAGAGACGCGTACAAATTGAGGTGCGAACTCATCTCTCCTCTCTTCCTCTCCAGGGTCATGTTCCCTGAGTTTCTTTAGCTTTCAGCAGAAAGATCACCGTGAAATGTCACTAAGGTAAGTGCTCACCAACGAATTATGAAAGTTGATGTCTACTACCTAGGTGGCATGAACCGCAATCCTCACTCACCCTTCGTTCTATCCCCAACTGCAGCTCAAGCAGACATCCGAGGTCAATTCGATGACTGCGCTGAGATTGAGGCTGGCTGGATCCGTCCATCTCCAACCCTGCGTCCAACAGATCCGGTTCCTGGAATCACGTTAATTGACTGGTTGACACTGGTTCCTTCCGTCGCTCAACTCCCCAGCCTCAGGTCCGTTAAATTTCCTTTGCTTCGTTTGCACTCCACAATTTTTCATCTCAAGCTTTTTTTTACACGCTCATCTCCCCAACTATTATTCCACAAATAATCATGCACGCTTATACCGAACTGATCAATGAGCCAAGTGAATCAACGCCAGCACTCCCTGTGCTCCTTGCCTTCTTCACTGAGGTCCACTTGAAATCGTTCCCCACATCATGCTATTATTGTCTTCATCATTGGTGCCAGATCCCCATCCTGTGTGCCTGGTTTCCTACAGCTCACTGTTCTAACCGCCGCTAAACTCGCCAGCCTCGCTTGTCTCGTATGTCGTTTTCGATCCTTGACTGAGTTTGTGCAATTTAATTTGTACGCAAACTGTCTAAGATATAGTAGCCTATCAACGCTGATATTTTCTCCTTCTAATTTTGTTACACAGGAAACAAATCTAGCGATCTGCCAATAACAATGGCCGGTGTCCTTGATGCTTTGGCTTCCTACGTCCAAAACATGTTGATGGAGATGGCAAAGGAAGAGGTGCATATATTGTTAGGGGTCACCGGGGAGATTGAAAACATGGGTGTCAAGCTTGGAGACCTAAAGAACTTCCTCGCAGATGCTGATAGGAGGAATATTACTGACCTAGGCGTGCAGTCGTGGGTGAACGAGCTTCGACGCGCCATGTATGACGCCACCGACATCCTTGATCTTTGCCAGTTCAAGGCCATGGAAAAAGGCCCAAGCCAGGACATGGGGTGTTTCAACCCCTTGCTTTTCTGCATGCGGAATCCACTCCACGCCCACGACATCGGAAGGCGCATCAAAAAACTAAATGAGAGACTAGATGGCATCAAAGCACGTAGTGCATCATTCAACTTCATCAACCTTGGATCCTATGAGGACCGTGGAGGAAACTTGGTATCACCAAGTTTTGGTACACGTGAGACGTCAGGGGGGCTCGATGAGTCAGGTTTGGTCGGTGAGAAGATTGAAGAGGACACAAGAAATCTAGTGGAGATGCTCACACAAGATTATCAAACCCACCAACAATACAGTAAAATGATGGTTTTCGCCATCGTGGGAGTTGGTGGGATTGGCAAAACCACCCTTGCCCAAAAGATATTCAATAATGAGATCATAAAACAAGAGTTCTCTAAGAAAATATGGTTGAGTGTCAACCAGGACTTTAACCAGAATGAGATATTAAGGAGAGCCATTACGGAAGCTGGAGCAGACTACCTTGCTGCTGGAAATACAAAGGCATCACTAGAGAGAGCCCTCATGGAAGCCTTGAAGGGACACAAGACGTTATTGATATTGGATGATGTCTGGGACCACCGTGTATGGGAAGGTCTGTTGAGAACTCCTTTGGTCAATGCTACACTAGGCCATGGTAGCCGTGTCCTTGTCACTACAAGGCATGACACAGTTGCCCGAGGAATGTTAGCGGAAAAGCCCTACCACCATGTCAACAAACTTGAGCTCGAAGATGCTTGGTTGCTTCTCAAGATGCAGGTTTGTACAAGTTGATCCATGCATGAAAGAATAATTTTTTATTCATGTACTGTACTTGATAACCGTGTCACATTAGGTTCGCTGCACTCTTAGTTAACGACAGGAGCTCGACCCCTGCAACTGCAAAACATCGCTCTTCAGCCGTGGCCTTCATGTGTTTATGTGCAGATTGCAAATGGAGTAGCTTTTCATGATTTTCTATTGATAGGTACGGAATTTCCACGGGCTATAGCAGAGATTTTGTGTACCATTGATGCCCAATGTTATCCTAGACTACACGTTCTTAGATGCCCAGCTCCCCGATTAGCGATTAGCCTTGACAAATCACCATCCAATCTATCTCACCATGACTAATCGGCTAATTGCATGTCTATATCATCTGGATGCTAGACTTAAAGGCCTCCGACTTGAGTCTAGGGATCTCTAGATGCGTTTAGGTGAGTAGTGACCATGCATATGTACACACAATTATGGCAATACCAAATGTTGAATTTACTATAAAATTAAATTTACAAGCCAATGAAACAATATCGTTTCACAGTATCTTTTGTAGGAGGTATAATATTGCTCCGCCCTTGTTTTTTTTTCAAATATGAATGCCTTTATATTCCTTACGTATTTGGTCTTATGCCGATATTCTAAGCACAGTGAAACAGAGGCAGTGCCTATGAATGACGTACTTATGTTAGTCTTATCTCCATTCACAAATATATGAGGCAGTTGGATTTTTTTGACAACTTCAATCATTTATCTTATTCAAAAAGTTGCATAAGTTATCATTGATTTTGCTGTGATTTGTTTTATTACTAAAGTTAGTTTGAGCACGAGTTATGTTTTTACATGTTTGAATAACTTTTGAAATAAGACGAATGATTGAATTTGTAGATAAAAATCAACTGTGAACAGAGATAGTATCATCTGTGCACCGATGGCAGCTCAATTGCGATGAAATGGTAGCTCGGTTGCTACAAAATTATTTATTGGTTGTTTGGTTTGAGGTATCAACTCATGAAGGCTAGAGTGGCGATAGATCAACTCATTCCACAAAATTTGATAGGATGAACCCATTCCTGATTCCTCATGTCTATACTAATTACTTTGTTAGCTTCTGAGGAATGAGGTGATAATGGATCAACCCATACCATTCCACAAACCAAACAAAAAGTGAGGAGTGAGAAGATGATGCACCACCTCATTCTGCAAGCCAAACACCCTAATTTCAGGAATCTTCTTTGTTAGAAAACAAGTATGTGGAAACGCCTATGGATCTATCCGAGATATCCATGCATAATCACAGACGACACCGGAGGCACGACACTTGTTAATGAGGTTCAGCCGAAACCTACATCCTCAAAGCATGATTATGGGTGCTTCTCCTCATTATCGATAGCAATGCCAGCATCTAGGCACACTGCGGCAGACACCTAAGATTGCACGGAATACTAATTGAGATTCTCATAACTGGCCGATGAGGTGATGGGTCGTCGGTGCCAGAATGAGCTACACATTGGAGGGGTCGAGCTCTGAGTGCTCTTGGTTAGTAAAAAAGAAATGCAGTGACCAATTAAAGGATATCTCAGCACGCACACGTCACACCAGTGTATTGATAAGTGTGTCTAATATTCTTGTGTACGGACGTCTCTTAGTTGTTCCGTGGTGGTAATGTAAATACGATGTTGTTTTTCTCTATTATAATTCAGCACGGCTGTAAGGAACTTGCAAATCATACACCAGTCATATTTTTTGGCTTTGTATTAGGACCAAATCTATGTTCATGTTCCATTCTTTATTTGGCGTAGCTTCTTGCAGGTGGTTGGAAATGGAAATAATGAACAAAACGTCGATACACTAAGGGACATTGGAATGGAAATTATAGCAAAATGTGATGGTCTGCCGCTTGCGGTCAAAGTAATGGGGGGAATCCTACGCCAGAGGAAGACATGCCGAAGTGACTGGGAAAATATCCTAAATGATTCTATATGGTCGGTATGCCAAATGCCTGTAGAATTAAACAATGCAGTATACCTTAGCTACCAAGATTTGCATCCTAATTTGAAGCCTTGCTTTCTACACTACGCCCTTCTTCCCAAGGGCACTCGGTTCTGGGATAGCACCATTGTTGCCATGTGGATTAGTGAAGGTTTTGTGCACGGAAACTCATGCGATTTGCAAGTATTAGGACAACAGTACTACAACCAGTTAATTGCTAGGAATCTTATTGAGCCGAGTCAAGAGTACGTGGACCAGGTGGTTTGCAATATGCATGATGTTGTTCGCTCATTCGCTCAGTATGTGTCTAGACATGAAGCACTAATAGCTCACGAAAGTGAATTTGGCCTTACTGATAAACTTAGTTCACAAAATGTTATTCGGTTGTCACTACAAACCAAAGAACCAGAGTCAAATGAGATAGCGTGGAGTTCTATACAGGCACATATATCGCTACGAACATTGATTTTAGTTGGGAAAATAAAGATCAATCCAGGTGATTCGTTGTCATCATTTTCGTGTTTGCGGACCCTACATATACAAGATGGAAATTTTGATGCATTGTCTGAACATTTGGTCAAATTAAAACATCTAAGGTATTTGTGCATAAAAGCAACTGACACATCTAGACTACCAGAAAACATTGCCAAGATGAAATTCCTGCAGCACATTGACCTTGCTGATTGTGAACATTTGGAGAAGCTTCCTAGTAGCATTGGAAAGCTAAATCAATTGAGGTATCTAGCCCTTGAGGGCACTGGTATAGATAATGTACCAAAGGGTTTTGACGGCCTAACTAATTTGAGAATATTACATGGGTTTCCAGTACATTTGGATGTTGATTGGTGTAGTTTGGAAGAATTAGGACCTCTTAACCAGCTCAAGCATCTTGGAATACGTGGCCTTGAGAAGGTATCTTCTTCCTCGTTTGCCAAAAAGACAAGGCTTTTGGAAAAAATGCGCCTCAGCTCGTTGAACATGAGTTGCACAATTAGGCGTGGAGGTGAAGATGACCACCATTTGCAGTTGGTAGCAGAGGAAGAGCAAGGACAAATCGAGAAGGTGTTTGATGAGCTATGTCCTCCACCCTGCTTAGAAAATCTCTGTATCTATGGGTACTTTGGTCAGCGACTCCCAAGGTGGATGATGTCGGCAACAGCTATGCCCCTTGGGAGCTTGAGGATTCTAACGATTGATGACCTAGCATGCTCCACAGAACTTCCAAATGGCTTGTGTGAGCTCCCCTGCCTGGAGCTCCTACAGATTGGCAGTGCCCCAGCCATCAAGCGTGTTGGGCATGAATTCATGTGTTGTAGCCATTCCCAGCAAGTAGCTGCCATGTTTCCTAGGTTGCTTGAGCTAAGCCTCGTAGGAATGGTGGAATTGGTAGAGTGGGAGTGGGAGGAGAAATTGCATGCCATGCCTATCTTGGAGATGCTTTTACTCGAGAGGTGCAAGTTGAGACACGTTCCTCCTGGTATTACATTCCATGCGAGGTGTTTGAAGACATTATGCATAAGTGATGTCAAACACCTAAGCTCTTTGGAGAATTTTCCTTCAGTTATTCACCTTGACGTGTGTAGAAACATTGACCTAGACACGATCTGTAATCTACCGAAGCTGCATAAGCTTGACATCATCAAGTGCCCTAAGATGAAGGTATTGAAGGGCGTGCCTGCACTACAGAGACTAATTCTGGAGGATTATGACATGGAAATAGTCCCTAGATATCTACAGGATGTAAAGCCAAGGTGTCTGTTGCTAGACTGCAGCTTATCATTGCTCACTTGCATAGCAGCAGGGAAGTCAAGCCCTGAGTGGGATAAGTTAAACCATATCCAACAGGTCAAGGCTTATGCACATGGCGAAGATAGTCCAAGGAAGTGGTACGTGCTGTACACAAGAGAACCTTTCCGCTTCGAGACAAATATAAGCCGCTCAGCCATTGCACAAAGTAAATTAACTTTTCTCTATATCAGCTTAATCTATTAACTTTTATGTCATTCATTCCATAGTTTCCTGTTGACGATTCAATCTGCCATTGTTCCCAGGCCGCGTGTGGCGGACATGGCTTCCTTACTCTAAAACATGTCCCATTGAAGATGAATGGCCGGTTGGACGACATGTGTGTGCCGACAAATGTCTGCCCCTCTGCGAGCGCTTCAGGTACAGTAAATCTGCCTAGACCATGACTGTTGACTGCACCGCTTTGCTTCCATCCAAATGCTTGCCCTTTAGGAAGTAAATACAGTATGATGACGCCTCCACTGTGAGTGCTCAGTGTGCCTTTGCTCTGCACGTCTTTGACAATATATGAATAATGCGTGCAGGTGCAACGCCTATTGTCATTTAGTAGGCTGGTTGGGTGAAGCGTGCCTGCACTGCTGTGAAGCAGCACGCATCGACCCGCCCCCATCGGACCAATGGACTGAAGCACCAAGGTATCCAGGCTATACACGGTTTATTCGGCGACAAAAGCAGATGTCAAGAGCTTAATGTGGATAAGCATTTTGGCCAACATTGATCTGCATTTGCACCTTCTGCCAACAGCCTCTACAAACCAAGACTTGTCTGTTTTCACTAGGCCACTCTGTCTGGTTTTTTTTCGTTAGTAAGTGGCGCCAGCTATTTCCTTTCGCCTGCCTTAACTGCAGTCCTTTTTGATTTAGGCCCTGTTTAGATCTCAAAATTTCTCTCAAATTCCACTATGCAAAAAGAAGATTCCCCATCACATCAAAATGTCGGCACATGCATGGAGTACTAAATGTAGATGAAATAAAAAATTAATTGCACAGTTTAGATGTACTTTGCGAGACGAATCTTTTGAGCCTAGTTAGACCATAGTAAGACAATATTTACCACAAACAAACGAAAAATGCCAGTGTTTTTTTCAGCGCTACAGTGCATTTTGGCCCTCAAAATTTTGGATCTAAACACAGCCTTAGCAGCAGCGGGGTATGAGGCCCCTACCTACCTATTATCAGACTGAGTTGGGGGGGGGGGGGTGTGCGTTTAATGGTACCGTTTGAGTCCAGAATCCACGCTGGAGATACAAAAGGGCTCACTCTCTGGTTTAGACTATCTGCACTGCTGTTACTCTAAATTTTTCCTCTAAAAAAAATATTTCAGTCTAGTCAGCAAGATTTTTTTCTCCAAATCAACTTCCTCCGCACTCTCATTCCTCTATATCTTTCCTCCATATACAACTACTCAATATTTTATTCATCCACATTCAACAACCATCCCCTTCTCCATATACACTAAATTAATTTCCATGGTACCAATAAATCATATTATAGCATTGTAAAAATATTATACTCCCACACCCTCTCCCACCGTTGCCTCTCTCCCTCCGCTGTCGACTTCTATGACCGCCGCCTGCTCCCCCGCCTCGCCCACCTCCGCCGGCGGCGGCCTCTCCTCTCCCTCCACGCCGGCGGGCAACGCGCCGCCGCTACCCTCTCTTCCCTTCGCCGGCAGCCTCCCGTCACCCGCCGCGGCCGGACCATGCAGCCGCCGCCGCGCCGCCGCCTCCCTCTCCTCTCCCTCCGCCCCCTCGAAGCAGCACAGCTCTGCCCGCCGGCGCCCTCCACCCTCCGCCCAGATCTGCCACCGCCACCGCCACCGCCACCGCCGGATCCACCTCCGCGGCGGCGCTTTCTCCAAGACTGACCGGAGGCACGTGCGTTGTGGCTTGCCGGCGCGTTCGATGGCCCCCTCTCTCTCCCAATCTCCCTCCTCTCCGCGCGGCTCTCCGCACTGGCACCGCCGCCCGTCCCGGTGGATGCGTGTCCACCGACAGCCGCGGGCAGTGTCGCCTCCTCGTCCTCCACCGACGGCCGGGCGCTGTCTCCCCGCTCGCTTCCTCCTCCTCGAATCGGCGACGGCCCAGATCAGCTACAACCGCCTCTTCTCCGCCGTCTCCGGTGACGCGCTGGCTTCGGCCTCCAGACGCCGGATCCAGAGCCACGCTGCCTTGATTCCGCCTCGCCTCCATTCATCCAACCAAGCGCGCGAAGGACACGGTGGTTGTTGCAGAGAGCGAGGAGAGAGAGTGTGCCGTAGGCTTCCGTATTCCGGCAATTCTGGCGGAACGGCTACCTTCCGCTTGTTTAGCGGGGCGTGTGGCGTGGACGGCTGCAGCGTTTTTTTCCGCCAAACCGTTCCGGCATGCAGTATAGCAGGATGGTGGAGGAGTGGGGTGCAGATAGTCTATTCTTTGTTTGTTTGCTCTGCTTTCGTTACTGGCATGTTGTTGGCCAAGCTTCCTTGTTCAACATTGTAATGATATGCTGCACTACTGGAGACATTTTCACGTATGATAGCAGCTTCTGTAAAATGGCATTTGAGGGGAATGGCTGCCATCGAACTGAGATCGAACTAACCACAACGTGCAACTTTTCCAGAGGCAACCCAAAGTGCTTTCTGGCAAACTGGAGAACTAAGGTTGGATCATGCGTGTCTTGCCACATCTTTTTCATATTTTTTTGGCCACGGTTAAAATTTATCATGCGAATTAAAGCATGGTTCATGGCCGCATGGCCAAACTGAGATTTGTCACAAGTAGGGCCCAACCTATATATATGGGCGTGCCTGACGAAACCATCTATAGCATACTAGGTACCAACTGTGCCATTGTGAAAGATGATATAAAGTAAATCTCTAAATTTGTGTATAAAGGGTCCACTATATCACTATGAAATACGAATATTAGCTAGAGCTTTGTAACACCCTAATTTTTGCTATATGAAAATCCCATCCTAAACTAATTTAATCTTGCTTAGGGTTTGATTTATTTATGCATGACACCATAATGCTTTGTTTATTTATAATTTTAATCAAGTAAAATAAATCATAGGAACCACATGTTTGAGAATTCATGCCATTGCATATTTTATTGGATGTTTTGCAGTGTTTAAAGTTTGAATTCAAACTCATTTGAACTCTCCAAATATTCCTCAAACCCCAAGACCAAATCTGGAAAAGTTTATTTTCCCTCCCTCTCTTCTTTTCTCTTTTCTCTGGTTTTGGCCCAAGTTAGCCCAACAGTCTGGTCAGCCCGCTTCAACCTTTCGGCCCACCTTCCCTTTTTCTCACCTGGGCCACACCGCAGCCTGGCCGGCCCAGCAAGCCGCTGCTCCTCTCTCCCTCTCACTGTCCGGTGGGACCCACCTGTCGGCGCTGCCCTTCTCTACCGCGCCCTCTCTTCTCTCGCTGACGCGCCGGGCCCGCCTGTCATACGCTTCCCTTTCCTCTCGCTATTGTCTGCCACCCGGAGGGAAGCTCGAACCCAAGCCACGCCTCGCCCCGGTTCCACGCCCCACGCTCCGCCTTTTCCGCTCCATCTCCGAGGATCACGCGCCTGTGCCCCGCCTTTCTTTCCCCTACTTCCCCCTTTCCTTTCCCGGACTCATGCGCACGCCGAGCGATGTGGACTCCAAGTCCGATTCGAGCCGGACTTTCCCCCGCTGCGCCGCCTTCCTTGCCCCCTGCGCAAGCCTCGGCCCCGGGCTATAAAAGGCGCCGACCCCGCCGCCCTAAACCACCAAAAAACCCGAGCCATAGCCGCCTTGTGTCCTAGTTTGCTACGCCCGCTCGCCGCGAGTTCACGGTGAGATCGTATCGGGTTTTGCATCTACAAGCCATCATCGTCGGCGAGATCAATTCCACCACCATCGCCTCAAGGTAGTGCACCTAAACGCCTAGTCCCGGTCCATCTGGTGCTCGGTGTCGTCGGTTTTAAGCTCACCGCGCCGCCGGTTCACGCAGGGACCGCCCCGTCGCCGCCACACGTAGCCGTACGCCGTCGCCGCCTCTCCGTCGTCCACACCTACATTGTTAGCTTCGGCTTAAGGTGAGGAAGCTCCCTAGCTAGCTCTCGTCCCCAATCGCGCTCTACACCGGCGGGAATTTCTCGCCGGAGTTGTTCCGCCGCCCCGCCTCGTCGCCCGCCGCCTACGGCCGATGCGCCGCCACCCAAACCACCTCACCTGCTTCGCCGTCTTCCCCTCTAGCCTTTGCGCTCTTCCTCGCTAGCCCTAGCCCCGGAACCGTGGAATCCGCGTGCCGCCGGCGATGCTCCGCTGCACACCGTGGTTGCCGTCGGTCAAGCCGCCGCCAGGTATCTTTCTCTCTCTCCCTGATCTATTCCCTGCCGTCCGATCTAGATCCAACGGCTAGAGCGCATGCGACCAGGTCAAATACCAGTCAGCGGCCGCTGTTTTGCAAAAGAGTCCCTGCGCTTTCCGAGAATCAACCCGCGGTCCAGATCTGTTACGTCTAGGTCCCTGGTTTTAGTGCTTTAGTCCCTGGAATTTCAAATCTCTTTTATTTCAAGCCTTTAAACTTGTTTTAATCATAACTTTTGCATTTTAACTCCGTTTTGAGCGATTTTCGAACCTACGGAATCGTAACAATGTGTAGATTAATTTTAAATCCTTTCTAATCTTTGTTCATGATGTTTGGTGTACTGTTTTAGTCAATTTGTACTTATTGCTTGTATGTGTGCTAACGTGTAGCCGACGTTCCGTTCGAGTTTGCTGAAATTCTATCTTGGGAAGTTTCTGAGCAAGTTTTTGCTGAGGAAGGCAAGTATTCTCTGACCCATGTCCTATTTATTTTAATCACATGATCTAGAGCCTAAAATTTGCATGCTCCTACTAAGGATGACTAGCTTGATATTCCTTTACATGTTTCTTAACCTGGGAGGGCTGTGATGTTGTAAATTAATTGCTTCCGCTCAACTCACTTTATTTATGTTGCTAATATGGATTAATTAATGATGAACATTATGATAAAAGTTTGGTTTTGGCAACATGGAGATTTGGGCATGTTTTTGTTGGTTTTGCTCAAGTGCTTCACCCTAAGGATCAGTTCGCCGAGCGACCACCCAGGAAAACAGTACAACCACAAGACTCACATGGGCACTGGACTTGATTGATTAATTAGATGAACTAGAGTTTTGGCTTACTTTCCTGAAACATGGCGTATGAGGGGTCTGGGGGATATGGGACTTTGCCCTTTGCCAATGTGGTGCAGTTTGATTTATTTGTCACCCTTTGAAACGGAACTCTCATATCTCTAGTTAACTGGAGTAACCTGTAACGAGTGGGCCATAACTCTAGGAATTCTTTGTAAAGGTCTCGTAATGAAACCCTGCCGATTCATCTAAGGTATGAATAAATGGGGCGTTGCAAACCTCGGGCACAATGGGAATCATGACTTGTGGGTAAAGTTGTACAACCTCTCGAGAGTGTTTAAAACTGATATATCAGCCGTGCTCACGGTTAAGAGCGGCCTGGACCCTCACAGATTAGAGTTTCATGTTCAAGGTAAAAGGGCTCATGGTGATCATGGTAATGATGGTGGATATGGTTATGGTTCATGCTTATTTACTTATTATGTTTTACTGTTTTTATAATAAAGGGATGTGTTATGCTAATCATTGCTAGTAACTAAAACTTGACCAACTAAAAGTAACTGCTATGCCTGTCCACTGTAAAGCCAGTCCACTTCTATCCCAAACGGAATACTTGCTGAGTACGTTATGTACTCATTCTTGCTTATTTTATATCCGTTGCATCCATTGCAACCGTTGCTCAGATCCAGAAGGGAGTTATGGTGATCCTAATCAGGAGTTCTAGGACTACGACAAGTTCTAGGCTGGTGCCATCCGTCAGTTGCCTGTGGATCATGGTCGTCTTCCGCTGTCGTTTAGTTATCTTGTTTTCGTTAAGTCACTCGGTTTCGTTAAAGACATTTATGGTCTGTAATATTGGTTATTACTCTTAAGTTAAAGTACTGGTTGTATTATTACTTTTGTTTATGCTGTGTATGTGGTTAAACTGATCCTGGCACATATATGGTTAGCACTTGGTTTTTGTTTCTAAAACTGGGTATGACAAAAGTGGTATTAGAGCCGTGCTGACCGTAGGACGCAAGCCTAGAGTAGAACTAGTCGTTTTTAAGGATTTTGCTTACCTTTTCTTTCTTTCTTCTTTCAAATACTTGCAATATATGCTATTTTGATATCCGTACTTGTCTATTTCAATTAAGATTTTCTATATCTATTTATCTACCCAATAATAGAGCTATTTCTTATGTTTGCTTTCGTTGTGGGCCTGCAGATGTCGACTTTCAAGCGCACTGCCCGCATGCGTGTTGGTGGACGTGGCTATGGCGGACCCAACAGGATCAGGTTGCCTACCCCAACCCCACCTTCTCCACCGGCCCAAGAGTGGGTAGACCTGACCGAGTCTGAGGAAGAGGACCCGAAAGAGCTTGTCCCTGATCTGTCCGAGGATGAACAAGGAGAAGAGCAGCAGGAGGAACCCCTAGAGGTGCAGCCGCCAGTACCCCCTTCGGCGCCACCGCAGCAGTAACCCCAAGAGGAGCCAGAAGATCCATGTGTTGACACTAAAGACCCAGAACAAGATCCAGATGATGGTGACGCACCCCCATCGGACGATGATGAGGACGACGATGAAGCCGGACCCGTGGTCATCACCACCCACCGCTGGTTCGACTACCCGCTACCTGTTCCTCGGATGCTGAGGGAGACGTTGGAGATGCTTCACTACGATCAGCCGTGGATCACCTATGTGGGGACTCGCTACCGCCATCCCGTCCTACATGATGATTGGTACATGACAGTGGAGATCAGCATCCAGGATGAGTTCGGATCCCGCCAGGACGTCTACGTTAGGCATGCACCTACTCGTCGCAACAGCTATGAAGCCGCCATCCGTGATGCTGCAAGGGAGGCCTTGACGACACTGTGCCACACCCACCGTGATGATATGGCCATCACTTCACGCCGGTACTACCCCTGCCGTTCAGTTGAAAGACTTGATGCTTGGATCGCCAAGTCGGAGGCTGAACAGAACCCATGCCTGGAGTCTACTATTGAGTACCTCGCTACCCTCAACAGCGAGTACAATGCCGCCCTGGATGAGTTGGACATGGTGAGGTACGAGAACTAGAAGCTTCGAGCATGGGTGGCACATGGCGTTGAGCCTGCAGAAGAAGAACCTGTAGAAGACCCCGCTGATGTTCCGCGCAGAAAGAAGGCCCACTACAACGATCCGGAAGCTAGGACCTATATACAGCATCATGAGGATTAGGATGTTACCTCTTTTGTAATAGGTTCTATTAGTATCGCTTAGTTAGTTCCGTTAGGCTTAGAATGATTAAAAGTGTGCTCGCTTGCTTATGATTGTGTCTTATGGATGATTTGGTTCTTTGTAATAAGTGCTTAAGTTGTGAGGTGATGTCCACAACTTAGTCTTTTGGTTGGATGCTTAATAAGTTTAATAAAGTTAGTTAGTTTGGGAAAAGCCTTGCTCTATCTATATATATGTTTAGATCTTTATCTTATCTATCTTGGTTACTAATGTTGAATGAGATGTATGGTCGGGGATAAGTACTAATGGTATATTTGGTCCATCAGATGAGTACGGGACGTGGTCATGGTCGTGGTCGCGGAGGTAGAGGAGGTCGCGGAGACGGAGGACTCCCAAATCCACCGCCGCCAATGACTATGGAACAACTGATCATGAACCAGACCCAAGTGATACAGGCTCTCGGTCAAGCAGTGGCAGCCATGCACCAAGCGCAGCAGCAACCACGCCCGCCACCGCCGCCTCAACCGCGTGACAGACGCGCATAATTTCTGAAGGGACACCCACCTGTGTTTACTCACTCTGCCGACCCCATGGATGCAGAAGACTGGCTCCGCGCAGTAGAACGGGAGCTGGACGTCGCTCAGTGCACCGACTAGGAGAGAGTTCTCTACGGCCCTCACCAGCTACGGGGTGCTGCTCAACAATGGTGGGAATCGTACCGCTTGGCTCATAACAACCCCAACACCATCACCTGGCAAGAGTTCACAGAGAGGTTTAGAGCGCATCATGTTCCAGCTGGTGTGATGTCACTAAAGAAAGAGGAGTTCCTGGTGCTCACCCAGGGCGCCATGTCCATCAGTGAGTATCGGGACAAGTTCCTACAGCTGTCCCGCTACTGTCCAGAGGAGGTTAACACTGATCCCAAGAAGCAGCACCGCTTTCTCAAAGGCTTGGTCGATCCACTCAGGTACCAGCTCATGAACCACACTTTTCCTAACTGCCAGCATCTTATAGACCGAGCTATCGTGATGGAGAATACTCGTCGCGAGATGGAGGAAAAGAAGCGCAAGCAGAGGGCGCAGCAATTAGCAGCAACACCCGCCCGCGGTCTTCTGGGCCGCATAATTTTCAGAACCGTCCTACACAGAACCCTAGACAGCAACAGCCACAGTTCCAATGCTACAACAACAGTGGCAATTATTAGTATCAGCGCCCGAACTATCAGCCCCAGCAGAACAATGCCCAGATGCAGCGCTCAAACAATCAAGCTCCCCGCCAACCAACTCCTACCAATACCCCTGTGAAGACAGGCATGCCAGTACCTCCAGGGAGTGCCAATTGTTTCAAATGCGGAGGAACGGGTCACTGGTCTAAACAATGCCCGCATAGAGGGACACCGCAACAGACACCGCAACAGAGTTCGAAGACGGGCACCCCCAACCAAGCTTCCAGCCACGCCAAGATCAACCACATCACCGCGGAGGCTGCCCAAGAAGGTCCAAATGCTGTCGTAGGTACGTTCGTGGTCAACTCCCATCCCGCCTTAGTACTTTTTGATACTGGTGCTACGCATTCCTTCGTTACTGCTCAGCATATAGAGAAGTATAATTTTCCTATTATAAAGATGGTAAAAGCAATGCTAGTTAGTTCACCTGGAGGAAACATATGATCAGAGTTCGCTTGTGATGCTGCATCTATTAAAATAAGGGGGGTAGATTTTCTAGCATCATTAATAGTTATGAACGCACGAGTAGATGTTATTCTGGGTATGAATTGGCTGCAAAGATACAACGGGGTAATCTCATGTGCTGAGAGGAAAGTAACCTTGACTACGCCAGCCGGGGAGAACATGGAGGTTCTGATAGACCCGCCTCAAGTAGGAGTTAATGCTATTGATGCTATAGCCCTGGAGAATATCAGAGTAGTGTCAGAATTTTCGGATGTCTCTCCAGATTCGTTGCCAGGTATGCCGCCTGAACGTGACATTGAATTTTCAATTGAATTAGTGCCTGGAACTGCACCTATTTATAAAAAAGCATATAGAATAGCTGGTGTCGAATTGCTTGAAGTTAAGAAACAAATAGATGAACTACTGGAGAAAGGGTTTATTCGCAAGAGCACTTCACCTTGGGCCTCACCAGTGTTGCTTACTGAAAAGAAAGATGGAACGTTGCGAACGTGTGTTGATTACAGAGGTCTTAATGCCGTTACAGTAAAGAATAAATATCTACTGCCCCGAATTGAGGATTTATTTAATCAGCTCAAAGGTGCCTGTGTTTTCTCCAAGATTCGTTTACGATCTGGTTATCATCAACTAAAAATTAGACCTTCCGATATACCAAAGACAGCGTTCATCAGTCGTTATGGGTTGTATGAATATACAGTTATGCCTTTTGGTTTGACTAATGCCCCCGCCTTCTTTATGTACATGATGAATATTGTGTTCATGGAATATCTGGATAAGTTTGTTGTGATATTTATTGATGATATTCTGATTTATTCTAAAACGGAAGAGGAACACGAGAAACATCTGAGATTAGTGTTGCAAAAACTTAGAGAACATAAACTTTATGCTAAGTTCAGCGAGTGTGATTTTCGGATAGCGGAGGTTAAATTTCTAGGTCACATTATATCCAATGGAGGAATTGCTGTTGATCAGAGTAAGATATCTGAAGTGCAGAACTGGAAGATCCTAGGGGATGTGAAGGGCATCAGGAATTTTCTCGGATTAGCGGTTACTATTGGTGTTTTATTGAGGAGTTTTCTAAGATTGCTAAGCCAATGACAGCTTTACTAGAGAAAAATATTAAATTCCAGTGGACGTCAGCTTGTCAGAAAGCCTTCGAGGAGTTGAAAAAGAGGTTGACCACCGCGCCAGTGCTAACTTTTCCAGATATGCATAAGCCTTTCTCAGTATATTGTGATGCTTCACGGCTAGGTTTGGGATGTTTTCTTACGCAGGAAGGTAAGGTTACTGCCTATGCCTCTAGACAGCTTAGGGATCATGAGAAAAATTACCCAACTCATGATTTGGAATTAGCCGCAGTGGTGAATGCATTAAAAGTATGGAGGCATTATTTATTCGGGCAGAAGTGTGATATCTATACTGATCACAAGAGCTTAAAGTATATATTTACCCAGACTGAGCTGAATATGAGGCAAAGACGGTGGCTAGAATTAATCAAGGATTATGATCTAGAGATACATTACCATCCCAGCAAGGTAAATGTAGTAGCAGATGCTTTGAGCAGAAAAAGTCAGATCAGTTTGTTGTGGGCAAGAGAGTTGCCGGATGAGTTAGCCATAGAGTTCGACTGACTAAGTTTGGGTTTTCTTAATAATACGGAAGGTACTGTCTCCATGGAGTTTGAACCTACATTAGAGCAAGAGATCAGGAAGGGACAACTTAATGATGAGAAGATCAAGGAAATCAGTGAGTTAATCAAGTTAGATAAGGCACCAGGATTTCGAGTGGATGCCGATGGCACAGTATGGCATGGGGACAGGATTTGCGTTCCCAACATAAAGTCTATACGGGATTTAATTCTGAAAGAAGCACATGAGACAGCTTACTCTATCCATCCTGGAAGTGAAAAGATGTACCAAGATCTGAAGCAGAAATTTTAGTGGTACGGCATGAAACGTAAAGTGGTAGAATATGTAGCTTTGTGTGACGTTTATCAGAGGGTAAAAGCTGAGCATCAGAAGCCCGCCGGATTGCTACAGCCACTCAAGATTCCAGAGTGGAAGTGGAAAGAAATTGGTATGGATTTTATTGTCGGCCTACCACATACACAAAGTGGTTTTTGATTCTATATGGGTAGTGGTGGACAGATTAACCAAAGTTGCTCACTTTATTCCTGTCAAGACCACTTATTCGGGAGCCAAGTTAGCTGAAATATATATGTCCAGAATTGTGTGTTTGCATGGGGTACCAAAGAAGATTGTGTCTGACCGTGGAACTCAGTTTACGTCCCACTTTTGGAAGCGTTTGCATGAGTCCATGGACACTAAAATAAACTTTAGTTCAGCATATCATCCCCAGACCGATGGGCAGACAGAAAGAACCAACCAGATATTAGAAGACACGTTGAGAGTTTGTGCAATACAATATGGTACTAGTTGGGACAAAAGTTTGCCGTATGCCGAATTTTCTTATAACAGTAGTTATCAGGCTAGTATCAAGATATCACCTTTTCAGGCTTTGTATGGTAGACGGTGCAGGACGCCTTTACATTGGAAACCTGGGGAGAAGCAGTTATTTGGTCCTAAAATCATAGAGGATGCCGAACGTCAAGTACGGATGATTCGTGAGAACTTGAGAATTGCTCAAACTAGGCAGAAGAGTTATGCGGACCAC
This sequence comes from Paspalum notatum, assembly GCA_022530915.1. Classification (NCBI taxonomy): domain Eukaryota; kingdom Viridiplantae; phylum Streptophyta; class Magnoliopsida; order Poales; family Poaceae; genus Paspalum; species Paspalum notatum. Next base: position 69,449,621 of record CM039683.1, on the reverse strand, counting down.
CGCCATAGGGATTTGGAATTTGCCGTGGGAGATTATGTGTATATGAAAGTATCACCTATTCGTGGCCTACGTCGATTCAAAGTAAAGGGGAAATTAGCGCCGCGATATATTGGGCATTTTAAAATAATTGACCGCAAAGGAGAAGTTGCATATCAACTGGAATTGCCCGACAGATTATCAGGTGTACACGATGTGTTTAACGTATCTCAATTGAAGAAGTGTTTGCGGGTGCCTGAGGAGCAGTTGCAGGTGGATGAACTTAATGTGCGGGATGATTTGACCTATACAGAGTATCTAGTTCAGATTTTGGAAACGGAAGAGAGGACTACTAGGAACAGGGTAATAAAGATGTACAAAGTTAAGTGGAGCCATCACACAGCAGAGGAAGCTACTTGGGAAAGAGAGGATGACCTCAGAATAGATTATCCGGAATTCTTTGCTAGCCAATCCAAAAATCTCGGGGCGAGATTTCATTAAGGAGGGTAGATTTGTAACACCCTAATTTTTGCTATATGAAAATCCCATCCTAAACTAATTTAATCTTGCTTAGGGTTTGATTTATTTATGCATGACACCATAATGTTTTGTTTATTTCTAATTTTAATCAAGTAAAATAAATCATAGGAACCACATGTTTGAGCATTCATACCATTGCATATTTTATTGGATGTTTTCCAGTGTTTAAAGTTTGAATTCAAACTCATTTGAACTCTCCAAATATTCCTCAAACCCCAAGACCAAATCTAGAAAAGTTTATTTTCCCTCCCTCTCTTCTTTTCTCTTTTCTCTGGTTTTGGCCCAAGTTAGCCCAACAGTCTGGTCAGCCCGCTTCGACCTTTCGGCCCACCTTCCCTTTTTCTCACCTGGGCCACACCGCAGCCTGGCCGGCCCAGCAAGCCGCTGCTCCTCTCTCCCTCTCACTGTCCAATGGGACCCACCTATCGGCGCCGCCCTTCTCTACCGCGCCCTCTCTTCTCTCGCTGACGCGCCGGGCCCGCCTGTCATATGCTTCCCTTTCCTCTTGCTGTTGTCTGCCGCCCGGAGGGAAGCTCGAACCCGAGCCACGCCTCGCCTCGGTTCCACGCCCCGCGCTCCGCCTTTTCCGCTCCATCTCCGAGGATCACGCACCCGCGCCCTGCCTTTCTTTCCCCCGCCTCCCCCTTTCCTTTCCCTCGTGCGCACGCCGAGCGATGCGGACTCCAAGTCCGATTCGAGCAGGACTTTCTACCGCTGCGGCGCCTTCCTTGCCCCTTGCGCAAGCCTCGGCCCCGGGCTATAAAACGCGCCGACCTCGCCGCCCTAAACCACCAAAAAACTCGAGCCATAGCCGCCTTGTGCCCTAGTTTGCTACGCCCGCTCGCCGCGAGTTCACGGTGAGATCGTGTCGGGTTTTGCATCTACAAGCCATCATCGTCGACGAGATCAATTCCACCACCATCGCCTCAAGGTAGTGTACCTAAACGCCTAGTCCCAGTCCATCTTGTGCTCAGTGTCGTCGGTTTTAAGCTCACCACGCCGCCGGTTCACGCTGGGACCGCCCCGTCGCCGCCGCACATCGCTGTACGCCGTCGCCGCCTCTCCGTCATCCACACCTACGTTGTTAGCTTCTGCTTAAGGTGAGGAAGCTCCCTAGCTAGCTCTCGTCCCCAATCGCGCTCTACACCGACGGGAATTTCTCGTCAGAGTTGTTCCGCCGCCCAGCCTCATCGCCCGCCGCCTACGGCCGATGCGCCGCCACCCAAACCACCTCACCTGCTTCGCCGTCTTCCCCTCTAGCCTTTGCGCTCTTCCCCGCTAGCCCTAGCCCTAGAACCGCGAAATCCGCGTGCCACCGGCGATGCTCCGCCGCGCACTGTGGTTGCCGTCGGTCAAGCCGCCGCCGGGTATCTTTCTCTCTCTCCCAGATCTATTCCCTGCCATCCGATCTAGATCCAACGGCTGGAGCACATGCAACCCGGTCAAATACCGGTCAGCGGCCGCTGTTTTGCAAAATAGTCCCTGCGCTTTCCGAGAATCAACCCATGGTCCAGATCTGTTACATCTAGGTCCCTGGTTTTAGCGCTTTAGTCCCTGAAATTTCAAGTCTCTTTTATTTCAAGCCTTTAAACTTGTTTTAATCATAACTTTTGCATTTTAACTCCGTTTTGAGCAATTTTTGAACCTACGGAATCATAACAATGTGTAGATTAATTTTAAATCCTTTCTAATCTTTGTTCATGATGTTTGGTATACAGTTTTAGTCAATTTGTACTTATTGCTTGTATGTGTGCAACGTGTAGCCGACGTTCCGTTCGAGTTTGCTGAAAATCCATCTTGGAAAATTCCTGAGCAAGTTTTTGCTGAGGAAGGCAAGACCTATGTCCTATTTATTTTAATCACATGATCTAGAGCCTGAAATTTGCATGCTTCTACTAAGGATGACTAGCTTAATATTCCTTTACATGTTTCTTAACCTGGGAGGGCTGTGATGTTGTAAATTAATTGTTTCCTCTCAACTCACTTTATTTTTGTTGCTAATATGGATTAATTAATGATGAACATGATGATGAAAGTTTGGTTTTAGCAACATGGATATTTGGGCATGTTTTTGTTGGTTTTGCTCAAGTGCTTCACCCTAAGGATCGGTTCGCCGAGCGACCACCCAGGAAAACAGTACAACCACAAGACTCACATAGGCACTAAGCTTGACTGATTAATTAGATGAACTAGAGATTTAGCTTACTTTTCTGAAACATGGCGTATGAGGGGTTTAGGAGATATGGGACTTTGTCCTTTGCCAATGTGGTGCAGTTTGATTTATTTGTCGCCCTTTGAAACGGAACTCTCATATCTTTAGTTAACTGGAATAACCTGTAACGAGTGGGCCACAACTCTAGGAATTCTTTGTAAAGGTCTCGTAATGAAACCCTGCCAATTCATGTAAGGTATGAATAAATGGGGCGTTGCAAACCTCGGGCACAATGGGAATCATGACTTGTGGGTAAAGTTGTACAACCTCTCGAGAGTGTTTAAAACTGATGTATCAGCCGTGCTCACGGTTTAGAGCGGCCTGTACCCTCATAGATTAGAGTTTCATGTTCAAGGTAAAAGGGCTCATGGTGATCATGGTAATAATGGTGGATATGGTTATGGTTCATACTTATTTACTTATTATGTTTCACTGTTTCTATAATAAGGGGATGGATTATGCTAATCATTGCTAGTAACTAAAACTTGACCAACTAAAAGCAACTGCTATACCTGTCCACTATAAAGCCAGTTCACTTCTATTCCAAACCGAATACTTGCTGAGTGCGTCATGTACTCATTCTTGCTTATTTTATACCCATTGTATCCATTATAACCGCTGCTCAGATCCAGAAGGGAGTTGTAGTGATCCTAATCAGGAGTTTTAGGACTACGACGAGTTCTAAGCTGGTGTGCCATTTGTCAGTTGCCTGTGAATCATGGTCGTCTTCCGCTGTCGTTTAGTTATCTCATTTTCGTTATGTCACTCGGTTTCGTTAAAGACATTTATGGTCTGTAATATTGGTTATTACTCTTAAGTTAAGGTACTGCTTGTGTTATTACTTTTGTTTATACTGTGTATGTGGTTAAACTGATCCTGGCACATACATGGTTAGCACTTGGTTTTTGTTTCTAAAACTGAATGTGACAAACTTGTTATATGAAAAAAGTAAAAAATATATATGTATATATATGTTCAAGTACGAAGATATGAGAGATATTGAATAAGAGTAATTTTAATAAATTGTGGATTTTAATGGGGCAGCCCGGTGCATGAGCTCCTACTTGTGCAAGGTTTGGGGAGGGGTCGGACCCACTTGGGTTCTATTGTACGCAGCATTTCTCTAATAAATTGTGGATTTTAAATTTGTATAAATTTCTAACATTTATGTTTTATAACACTAGCCCATACTTTGCGCCGGGCTGACGTACTTGTAGGGTTAATTATGATTCTAATTTAAGGAAGGTATACGCACACAAGTTGATCTTTAAAAATATATGAGAAATGTTGGCTCAACTACTTTGAGAATAGAAAAATGTTTGATCAACATAAAAATATTGATTCTACAACTGACTTCAACTATAAAAAAAGGTTGAATCCACAGTTAAAAAAAGTGTTCAATCAGCTATCTTTTGAAATACATCCGTCCGTATCGTGCCTGCCCAGACCACCTTGTCCTTGCTTGCCGAGTTGCCGATTTCATTGGTTCAGTAAAGCTTGGAAATACTATTGTTCCATCAGAAGTGTACAACTACATACTTAAGTACTTGGAAAAGCATACGGCACATTTCACAAACATTGGCTGTGAATATGCTGGTGGAGAGTTCAATCACAGGAACGGAAAGAAGCTGTTGACATGATGTCCATATGGGCACCAAAAAGACAGAATCTGCAGGATGATGTCCGCCTGATTACCATGGAAGTGAATCTCATTTTCCTTTGCGGGGATGAATATTGTTTAAGTTGTAACGCGTCTAAAATACTTACGCCCAACTCTACCATCGCTAGCCATGCAGGAATCAGAGTAGAACGAATAAGCAAGCGGTCGTGCCAGGTCGTCGTGCGTTGATCGATAAGCAGCGACCTTGCTACCTGGAGAGAGATCGATGAAGTTTATTGGGGATGAATGAAGATGGTTTGTAATCTGAATTTTCTTGCTGCACAATGAGGAAGAACCATCCTCGGTACACGCATCTGCAATAACCAAATGGATTCAGTTCTGCGCGTGTGATGGTTATTGGTTGCAGGCAGGCCAACTCCAATGAAAATTTTCAGTTTCGAAATAAAAATACAGTGACAAAGGATGAAATCGGACCAGTACCAGTGGACAAAGTGCATATGTCTCCCTCTATCATTCGAATGGAACAATGGACTTGCTCCAGAACGATTTTTTCCTCTGCTTTTCTTATGGACAAATAATGCAGCTTGATATTTGTCGTGGCAGGGCGCACGAAGATGAGAACCATGTTTTCGGTCAAGAAGTGTCGCTGGTGCGTACGGGGCCATGCATGATAAACAACCTCCCCTGCGCTAGCTGCTAGCTACTAGCTACCACCTACGACTGATCCAAGTCATCGTCACGGTCAATTCCATAGTTCCATGCTCATTACCACTTCCGGAAAAAACGGGCTTGTACGTGCCAATTAATTTGTTGACTTCCTGAACGGCCCCACCTAGGCATTGGCGTTCCATTCCGGCATACAAATTGGGTGCTATTATAGATGAGCGTCCACCAGCAGAGGTTGGATCTGAGATGGGCGTGGCTGATCCCTGGATCGAACCCGTATCGACTGTTAGAGTATAATTGGCAGTATTATATGTCGTGTGTCTTTAGGAGTCTTAGGAGTGTTATGTATGTAGGACTGCCATATGTATCTGAAGAGGTGCCTTGCCCCCTAAACCTTGTACTCATATATATATACAGCCTAAGGGCTCTATACAATACATCCAATCATTATACGCAATCATTCATTCCTACGTGGTATTACGAGACTACGGTTCCAAATCCTAGACCTAAGCTTCCGCTGCTACCGCCGCACCGCCCCCGGGGAGATCTATCTCTGCCGGGGGCTGCACCCTCGAAAGATGCCCCATGGGCCCCTTTGATCCGCCGTGCTCGTGGCTCTCGTAGGATTCGTGGCTGATCCATTTGATCCGCCGCACTCGTCTTCATCTCGATCGTCATCACGCTTTAGCAGATCGGAGACCTCACTGCCGCACCGCCGGATGTGCCTCTGTTAACGCAAGATTTTGACTAATATTTTGTATCATTTTATGAGATTTTCCACTGATTTTGAGCGTTAATCATATCTTTTACTAACAATTATCACCGATTATTGTGGATTTTGCAACATTGCCTTGGAAATTTGTTATACTTGATTTTTGCAGGTTTTTGAACTATTTTTTGCAAAATTCACTATAATCTACGTCGAGTAAGAAAAGACCTCTGAAATGGTAATCTAGAATGTTGTAAACAAGGAAAGATTGGTTGATTCATATCCTCCCCTGAGTTGATCAAGGCTTCCTATTCGGGGAATTTCTATAAGACATCATATGCTACGCAGGGCATGGAAGCTACTAGAAGAAATCTACATGGAAGGCGCTAAGACACTTCATATATCTATCCAAAACCAGAAGATTTCGGCGTGCATCGGCCACTACCGAAGATTTCAGAGCTTTCCAAGCTGAGTCCGACACCAACACTTCATGCCCAAGCAATAAGAACGTTTCAGCGAAAGATGAAAAGAAACGGCCGAAAGAAGAGCTAAGGTCGGCCGACTTTGGCCTTCTGGTCGGCTAACCTGACCCATCCCTGAGTCGGTTTCCAATTTCCTTTCGGCCGCGTCTTCTGAAGGGTATAAATAGCGAGTATAGGCCCTGAGGTCGGGGATCCAATTCATTATCAAGGCGCAATGACGACGACAAGAGGGACAACAACTAGAAGAGATTAGAGGGTCGAGTTTCTAGGCTAGGATTAGAACCTCTCTAATCCATAGAGGTGATTAGAGGCCTTGCATGATGCTCTAATTGCCTAGCTCTAGAGGTCTAATTGTATCATCAAGGGAAGGTATGATCATGATTCCAAATATGATACAATTTATTAATGAAGCATTGATCTTGTCGAATTATCATCTTTTTGTTCTAATTATGTTTGTTCTAGCTCTAATTAACTTTAGGTGTAGATGCATGTTAATTAGAGCATGTTATTAAGGGTTATATTCTTCTAGCGTTCTTGATCGTTAATCTAGTTTACTAATGATATAGTTGTGTTTCTAGTTCTTGTAATCATGGTGATTAGAGGTTCTAGTTGTGCTAATTATGTTATTTGACTATGTGAAGTAATTAGAAGCATGTTCTCTAATTATGTATGCTTGTTGAGAGTTTCTCGTCGATTAACTGGTTACAGTGACAGTAGGGCTGGAGAAAGGTTAAACTCGATCTGGGGAATTAGATTATTCGATCTTGATTTAATTATGCTATGATGAATATGTTTGATCATGCTCTACCTTGAGCTACTAGTTATCTCACTACTCTAATCTTGTTGTGGTGTCCAATATCATGTATGTCTTGGATCCAATTAGGGCTTGATTAGACTCTAGTTAATACCCTTTAATTAGTGCTCTAGTTCTGTTCCAATTGCCTATCTTATAATATTAGTATATTTTATGCTTAGTTTAGACATAGTTTAAGGACTGGTTTAGAGTTAGATTAGAGCCTCTTTTATACCTTTAGTTTACCATAAACTCTTGTTAATTAGCTCTCAATTAGTTAATTTCTTGGATTGACAAAACCCATGATACTCATCCTGAGGAAAAGCTACACACGATACTGTCGCTTGCAGTATAAGGTTTGCCGTGCTTAAGTGCCGTCAACCAGCTTTTCTAGCGCCGTAGCCGGGAAACTAATTAATCGAGTCTTAATTAACTTGAGTTTATGTATGTATTCAATTTTGTCTTTTCATAATTTAGCCTTTATTTTTAATTTTGCGCTTATTATATTATTTTATTTACTTTATTTCTTTATTTTCTTGCATATAATTTTATAATTAGATAATATTAGTTTTGTTTAAAATAAGTTTAGCTCTTTTATTAGTTTAATTTTATGTAAATATATCTCTTTGGTATATATATTTCTTTGACTAATATTACAGAAAAAATGGGCCTCGGTCCAATAAAAAATTCTTTCCAAACCTAGCTCTTTAATGGTAGGTGCTAATGCTGTTAGTGGTCCATAATCAGTTATTGAGTTTTTCTACAGCTATCGTGAAGAAATAACTATGGTGATAAAGGTATGCCTGCTGTATCAATTAAATTTTAAGACTAAGGTTCTTTGGAGCTTGTTTTAAGTTACAGATAATGGATGCAAAGATGATTAGCCGAGAAGGTTCCGTAAGCTAAGGATTGCTTGAGTATAAGGAAGACGAAGACAAGCAATGTTTATCTCAAGAATAATCCAAGCTCCAATCTAATCTCGAGATACTCTCGGAATTTAGTACAGCAACACCTTGTGGGGCCAATTCGAAGATCTTAACGATGTCAAATGAAGAAAGGTCCGAATATTAACGATGTTTATCTGAATACTAAAGTTGTAGATCTCTTCGAGCTCTACAAGATAGAGTCCGAATTTGTATTATTTGCATTTCAGATGAGGAAGCTATGGTCGAAATACTAAAGGTGCAGAACAAGGAGGGCTGAATTTCGAGAAACACTTGATGGTGCATGCAATCATGGTATTCCAAGGAGGAAGATGAAGCCACTATGGAGTCAATGTTGAGATTTGAACTTCACTTCTTCAATTAAGGTAATTCTCGTATTAATCATAAATATAATTAAAGAATTGCTTGAATTCGATTAGGGTTGTTTTCAAATGACCATTAAAATGTTGTTTGATTGATTGTTATCCTGTCCCTTCTTGTGTTTAGTTTTTTTTAAACCTTTGTTCACCTAATTCATATTCATGTGATAATCTAGTAGTTATAAAAAATTGAGAGCCAAGATTTGTGTAAAAGTGGAGTGGGTTAACCACTTCTCATCCATTAATTTTAAACATGAACATGTGCATATTTCTCATGACTTATTATATATGCACAATATTATCTTTGAAAATTTGAAATTTAAAAATATTTGGTCTCTCTAAAAAAGATCCCTTGTTAGAATTTTATCTAAACCCACTTTTATTTTATTTATTTCAAAATCATCTCTTTAATTTGGCCAAAATCATTAGGAACCCATCATCTTGTTTATCCCTTGTTTGATTTTATGAATCGAGATCATCTATGAATTATACATGCCAACACAGCATACAGAAGCTTTTGCGCTTCTTGGTACCTTTCCTTAGCGTTGTGAAGAATCTCACTGGCAAAGTAGACCAGCCTTTGGACCTTGCACTCACGCCCCGTGGTTCTATGGGTCTCATCCGGGTCCGATGGCACAGGGGCACTAGAACCTAGGGACTCGCCAACCAAAACTAGAGTGGTGAGTGGGTCTTCAGGAGCTTCAGTCACTTCCTCCAAATAAGACTCTGTATGGCGCTGAGTGGGAGGTTTGGTTCTTTCGACCACCTGCAATGTAGCAGTGACATACAGCAGGAGAGGTTCCACTGGTGTTGGCGCCACCATGACTGGAGCTGTGGTCGATACCTTTACAGGTTCTATAACGCTCTCTCCGCCTCCTCTATCTAGAAAAATGGGCTTTGTCATCGCATGAGCTTGAAGAAAGGGAGCCCATGCTCACCCAACTTCGATATGAAGCAATTGAGTGCCGCCATGCACCCAGTTAGGTGCTGCACCTGCCAAATGTGGTCCGGAGGTCGCATGTGCTCGATGGCTCGGATCATCTCTGGATTTGCCTCTATTCTCCTGTGGGAGATCAAGAACCCCAGCAGCTTCCCCGACTCAACACCAAATACACACTTCTATGGGTTTAGCTTCATGCGAGTGGTCCTAAGACTCGCGAACAGCTCAGCTAAGTTAGCAAGAAGAGATTCCTTCTGCCGGGTTTTCATTACGATATACATTGACATACACCTCTACTGTTTTGCCTATAAGTTCTTTTTGGCCTACATGAGTTCCTCTTACAAAAGTAGGCAAGGAATTTTTCAAACCATAAGGCATAGCAATATAACAGTACAAAACCACATGAGTAATAAAGGAGGTTTTTTTCCTCATTCTGCCTAGCCATCTGAGCCTGATCGAAACCAGAATATGCATCTATAAAAGACAAAAGCTCACACCCAGAGGTGGAATTTGCAATCTAGTCTATTCTAGGCAAGGGATAGGATGGCTTAGGGCATGCCTTGTTAAGATCAGTGTAGTCGATGCACATCCGCAGCTTGCCACCCGCCTTTGGTACAATGACGGGGTTTGTTAACCACTCGGGGTGTTGGACCTCCCGAATGAAGCCATCACACAGCAGCTTGTCCACCTCTTGATGGATCAATTCCTGCTGTTCTACGGACTGCCGCCTGACCTTCTGCTTCACGGGCTGCGTATCGGGGCGGACTGCCAAATGGTGCTCAATCACTTTCCTAGGGACCCCGGGCATGTTGGAAGGTTGCCATGCAAAAACATCGACATTTGCCCGGAGAAACATGATGAACACGAGTTCCTATTTGGGGTCCAGGCCCCTGCCCATGCGGGTGGTCTGGGTTGGAGCAGCGCTGACCTGCACGGTCCTGGTTGGGACCTCATCTTGGTTCTTGCGGCTGGCGCCAGGCACTGGGGCCCCTGGGCCGGTGCTTGACCCAGACCCTGTCGTGCCTGCACTAGACCTGGGAGCCACTTGCCCTAGGCCGGATCCGAGCACAGCTAGATCTACCCTAGACCTAGGAGTTGCCAGACCCACTTGGCTCCTTGTAGTCACCGCCACAACTTCAGTAGCAATGGTGTCCACAATACAGAGCATCATACCTAACTCCTAGGTCATGGGATCATCTGCTGCCATGGCGAGCAGCTTCTTCACTGCCTCGACTACATTGTAACGGTCCCTGAGCATGGTGATGACTTCATTAGGCCTTTGCACCTTGAGCACCAAGTACCCAACATGCGGCACCGCTATGAACCTGAATAGCACAGGGCGACCATTGATGGCATTGTAAGGAGCCGGAGCTTGGCCACCTCGAAGGTGATGTACTCTGACCGGTAGTTGTCCACCGTGCCAATGGTTACCGGCAAGGTGATCTGGCCAATAGAGAAGTGTTGACGGCACTTAAGCACGCCAAACCTTATACTGCAAGTGACAGTATCGGTTGTAGCCTTTCCCCAAGATGAGTATCAAGGGTTTGTCAATCCGTGGAAAACTAGGTTTAAACTACTATTAATCAAGGATTAAACAATTACTAACTAGCTCTAATAGATCTAATAAACTAAGGTGGTAGAAAGGATCTAATCACAAACTAGATATAAACTAGACTATAGCATAAACAAGATTAGAGATAAGATAATATCAAGAACAAGCGAGATCAAGATAGGCAAAACTGGCAAAAGGATTAGCAAGAGATATGAGACAAACTTCTTATAAACTAAGAACCACCCTGAGCATAGATCTAACATGAAACATAGAATAAACATGATCATGAATGTCATAAACTTACTCGAACCTTTCCCTCCAACCACTTGTCACATAAGTCAGGGTAATCGATGAACTAGCAAGCATAAACCATATCTAAGCATGAGCAGATTCAGTCAACCAATCAAGGTAAAAAGATCTACTAAAAGAGATGTGGAATATTCATTCTAGCCAGGCACATGTAGAGATGAGGCATTGCAAAGACATGGATCAAAGATCATGAATAAACATAGAACTCATAGCCAAAAGACAATTTCATTGATCGAACTCAGGGTTTATCATATAAAAATAAGAAGAACAGGGAGTTTATTCGAAGGAAATCATGAACTCGAAGCACAAAGTTGTCGATTTCGATGACTTGAAGCATCCAGCGAACGATGAGCTCAAAAGTCCCTAGAAAGAGCAAGGTCGGCCGACCCAAGGGGTTACGCTCGGCCGACCCGAGGACTTCCTGCCTCCTCTCACTTCCTCCTTTCGCTGACAACTTCTTCTCGCTGAGTCTTGCGAAGTTGGGCCCCCTAATCCAAGCTTTGGAGCTCTGTTTACAATGAATTGAATGCCCTCTCCCTCTAGGGAGGCCCTAGTTTTATACCCCGGAGGGTGCCCTATACATGAAAACTAATAGGTCGATTTGATGAGGCTTCTATGACCTATTTCCATGTATGTACAAGCCTCTTGAAGGTTCTTGATCGTCCATAAACTTCCTTGCTTGAAGATGAAGCTATTGCCTTTGTCTTTCCCGAAATCCACCTTTCCTTATTTTGCAGCCTTTAGTATTTTGATCATAACTTTCTCATCCGAAGTCCAAATAAGGCAAACTCGGACTCTAAATTGTAGAGCTCGAAGAGATCTACAACTGTGGTATTCAAACTTTCTTCATTTGAAATAGCTAAGGTCTCCGAATTGGGCTCACAAAGTGCTACGGTCCTGAAATCCGAGAGTATCTCGAGATTTAATTTGACCTTGGATGGATCTCATGATAAACCTTCCTTATCTTCAGTTCTCTCATACTCAAGTAATCCTTGGCTACCGGAACCTTCTCAATTAATGGGCTTGGGCCTTCTTTTGGCCTTTAATTGTTCTTCTTTTATTAATTATGTCACCTCCCTAGACTTGTAGCATTGGATCCATCAACGAGTCGCTTTCTCAATTATTGCAAATATCCTCATTTTCCTGCAACATTTAATAAAGTGCAAAAACAAAGAGCATACTCTAATATGGGGTTAATTGTTAGTAAAACATAACTTCATCGTGAGATTTATCTCTGAAAACACAAGAAAACACCTCAAAATAGAGCATAAAATCCGTCATTATCGCCAACAGGAAGGCGGACCCCTGGGAAACCCCTGAGAAAGGCTTTGTCGGGGACAGATGGCTGAGCAAGATCTGTAATGCCTTGAATGCATGGAGCGACAAGACATTAAAGCCCGCGCCGCTATCCACCAGGACATGCCGGATCCGCTCATTAGCGATGGTGGGGGACATGACAAGGTGGAGCTGGCCCGCCCCTGCCTTGTTGGCTGGACAGTCGGTGGAGTTGAAGGTGATGGGCACCCTGGCCCACTTGAGCGGTCCTGCCGCTTGCGGCTTGGGAGCCACGGCAGTGACCTCTTGGCGAAGTGTTTTCACCTCCCGCCTTGAGGCTGGGGCCTCAAACCCACCAAAGATAACGTTGATGATGCGCTGGGCTGTCTAGAACCCAAGCCCTTCTTCCACCTTATGTGCACCAGCTTTGGATACGATGCCCCGCTGCTGCTCTTACTACTGTTGCTTATGCTTCTTGAATTTTTTTTGACCCGGTCTGCAAGGTCCCGGATTGCCCGGCACATAGATGCATCATGCAGCTTGGTCTTATGCACTAGACAGTACTTGGAGGAGGGAGTAGAGCTTCCAGGGTGCTTGTCGCCGTGCGGCTGTCGCTGCGACTTTGTAGCCACAACTTTCACCGACGCCACTTCCCGCACCTTCTTCTTCTTCTTCTTTCTCGAGCCCTCAGGATTATGGGTACCGGACCCCATGACCCCAGTCTAGGTGTCACGGGCGTGTGCGAAGCGTGTCCTTCTATAGCCTTGGCGCACTTGTCAGCGATGGAGAGAAGCTCTGCCATGTCATGCACCTCATGAATGGCAAGGTTTTCCCGCATTTTCTCATCCCAGAACCCCTACTTGAAGGCCACAATGACAACAGCAGGGGATATAAATGGTATGGTGTTGCGTACCTGGTTGAACCGCTAGATAAAGACTTGCAACGTATTGCCAGGTTGTTGGTGGATGACGTACAGATCCACCACGACCCTTGGCTGGGACTAGGTTCCCTCGAAGTTGGCCACGAACTAGTGGCATAGCTCCACCCATGAGTTACATTGATGGAACCCACGGGAGGTTCACTAGTCAAGACCGAGCTGATCCAGTGAGCACCATTGGGAAATATGTTGCTATTACGGCCTCGTTCTCCCCGCCACCAGTATGGCGGTGCCGTAAATGTGGAGGAACTCAAAAGGGTTGACAGACCCATCATACTTATCAAGGATGTGTGGCCAAAACTCAGACGGCCATGGTGTGAGACGCAGAGTAGTAGATAGGGCCACGCATTCGGCACCTACCGGCATGACCCTTGCACTACTAGTGCTCGCGTGGGCACTGAAGCTGGAACCTTTTGCGCCTTGGCGTCAAGACGATGCTACCAAGAGCGCTCGATGGCAACTCTCGCATCCTCCGCCCCATGATAATCCTCTAAGCGTGGATAAAGGTTCAGCTATTGGGCTTCTCGCCACAGTTCTAGGACATAGACCATGGGTGCTATGGGTGCAGGTTCCCTTGTTCGCCTCCTGTGGCGCGTGCTGCGGAGTTGGTCCACTGCGACCCCTCCGACTGTTCCTGTGCCTTGATGAGAAACTAGTCGATGTCGTGCCTCCGCTTCTCCTAGGCCTCTGGCGTAGTGCTAGCGCCCGGAGGGTTGCGGAAGAGTGCCTGGGCTACTGCAAAAGCACACGCAGCAATGATATTGTCGAAGTCCAGGCGGCGTCGCGCTCACCAGGAGGACCGGGACCGTCCTCCCGCACCCGAGGCTTTGCTCAGAGCATTAGACGGAGGAGGTGGAGCCCGATGCTTGTGATGGCGCTTGGATCCCAAGGGAGGCAAGGGAGTCGCACGACTATGCTCCTCCTGCGCCACGGCTACGACTGCTGCGGCTTCTGGTGAGTGTTACTACACCGGCACAGCTACCACATCTGCTACAACATACTGCAGCTGGCTATTGCTACAGCAGCAGCGGCGCGTGGCCTGGTCTCCTTGCGGAGTTCTGCAGCTTGTGCGAGAACGACATGGATATCCCATCGACTTGGACGATGCGCTCGCGATGACTCCATCGCGAGCAAGTTCTACCATCACTAGGCAATGGTGACAGGCCTCGCCCCTACCTGGTGTGCCAACTATCGTGGAATGACCGATGGGGCTACCCAAAGTGGCCCTTTTGTGTTCGGTGGGATCAGCGCTTGACCGGTGATGAGGGAGATCTAGGAGGACGAATCTCTAGAAGACAAGGGATTTTAGAGATGTTTGGGCCGCCGAGCATAATACCCTCTGTCCTCTGTCGGTTTGTATATATGAGCTGAGTAAGCCCGTGAGAGCTTGTATGTTACATGCAGAGAGCCACCCCTTTTATACTCCAAGGAAGCGCTCGCCCGATGCGTGCCCTAGCATGAGCACAGAGATTAAAAAAGTCCTATCTACCCTTGCAAGGGGTGGAGTAGGCATTGACTTGTATAATAAATGATACGACATTCACTTCTAAGCTTACTCGAGTGCACTCCTAACTCAGGGAGTCAGGGTCTGTCGTGCCAGCCTTGTCCGGACTTGTGCTTCATGAGCCATCCCCCTGCACCCAGGAGCATTAAATGCTCCCAGACACGCCATTGGGCTACCTGACGTAAAGCCTGGGCGAGTATGATCCTCCCGCTCAGCAGCATATCCCTGCAATTAATGCAAGGCTTCCTCCATCATGCGCTTGCCTAGGCCAACGCTCATACTTGGAGCAGACTCGGCGCACCGTCACCCCACAGCGGACCCTGCCCCCTCGAACCTGAGAGGGATCCGGTCTGCCAATGGGGTCCCAACTGTAAGAAGTAGTTGTATATGCTAGGGGAGGTCTGGACTCAGCCTGCCACGAGGCAGTTCTGGACCCCCAGCAAGGCACTAGGGGCACGTTTGCCCGCAGACTGGGTACCCAGATCCAAGTATGTTGACATAATGGACTTGCCATTGCTTTGTTGTGACGGCAGAAATGACTGTGTAAAGGCGTGTCGAGTGCTTGCTTCATACGTCGGGCACTTGCTACTCGGGTATGGGGCCGCTCGGGCTCTCTAGAAAAGCCTACAAAACAAAAAAACACGCAAGCTAAGGCACAAAATTGTAGGACCGAGACGTGCGACTAAAGGGGGTGAATAGGAGCACTTGAAAACTCAAACTCAAACCCCCACCGTAGTGCAAAACGGAAACAACGCCCACAACGAAACTAGACACCGACCACTGAGAGGATACGTATCTAGCTCACAACACGTGCTTGGTACCGTCCACTGAACAGATACGTACCAAGCACCAAGCGGAAGCACACGCTCAAACGGCTAAGAAAAGGAGCGCAAAAGGAACCAACTCCGGGAAACTGCAGATTTCAGACAGACAGGGCTGCAAAGAAAAATCTCAGAACCTCGCAAGAGAAGCTCCAAAAAATACCTCAAAATTACCACACCCTCACAAGACAACTAAGAACCACTTCTAAAAAATTCAGACCAAAAGGATGAAGTTTAGACCATCGGACCGTCCGATGGTCAGAGCATCAGACCATCTGATGGTCACAGACGAACACCCCAAAAAGAGTTGATCAAAAACCCTACCAAACCAGCTCCAAAAATTATAAAATTTTTACTGAAGGTTAAGAAGGGGTTAGGGAACAACTCCACAAATTTTTAGCTCAATTGGACAAGAAATAAAAATCCTACTACCATCGGACCGTCCGATGGTTTGACCATCGGACCGTCCGATGGTCAAAAACTAACAGACCACCCTCAAGAGAAAAATACCAAAACCAGATCAAAACACCTCCAAATGATCTAAATTTTTTTATGGGAGCTTTATGAATCACTGATAAAGAGCTCCACAAAATTTCTACCCAAAATTCGAAATTTGACTCCTAAACCAAACAAGGCTTTAAGACGGACAGAATTAGCAGAAAAACTGGACAGCAGAAAACCTCACACAAAAGCCATTCGAAACTTGACCAAACTTTCTCCAAACATCACGAAAAATGGCACATGCTATCCTAGCCCTATTCCAAAACTATTCCCAAAAGATCTATGGAAAAAGATCAGGAGATTAGCGGGAATTTCAGATCTCGTGAATAGGTGAATATTTGGATAAGAAAGGGAAAAGCTCAAGAACAACTTGCTCGTGGCAATCCTTTGGGATTGAGATGTTCTAAGACATAATCTCCACGTCCTTGCAAGTCCAAAATACAAGGAAAACAAAGGATTCAACTTGGCCAAAATAAACACCCAAAAGGCCAAGGATTGAGACCAAAAACCAAAGAGAACAAAGGGAGGAGAATCACACAAAGTTGCTGCATGAAACCACTTCGATTATAAGCCACAAAAGAGGTCTTAGGTCATATTACAACGAATGATTTCGTCTCAAGCAACCACCCTCACCTTCCCTCTTGATTTGGAGGCTAGATCTCACCCTAATCCTCCTAAACTTGAGGATGAAAATTACCCTAAGGAAATGAAAACCTAGCTGCCCTGCTTCTAATGACCAGCTCTTAGGCTATTTATACACCGGTTCAGTTTTGACATTTTTACACATAGATCCCTAACACTAGAAAGCCCGGAGGTGCTAAAACAGAAAAGAACCCGAAATATCGGGGACGGACGACCACGATGAAGACTTGATCTTCTTAGCTTCCACGCAATCTTCGGATGTCCTCCACGTGGCCAGTAGTCCAATCCACCTTTGCACCCCCGGTTTTGAAGTTAGAAACCGGAAAACCTTAGGAAGTCTTCGTCTGGGCCGGACTTGGCCCATCTTCTCTATCTTGGCGAGTCGTGGCCCAACTCACCAAGCCTTGGGTAGCTTGGGTGGCTGTTTTGAGCCGAAGCCGCCAAAGCCTCCCTCGCACGCCTTCGCGCCATGCACTCGGGTTGGAGCACCACGGTGGCACCCGGCTTCTCCAGTCCATCGGAGTCGCCTCACGGTCCATCGGAGGGCTTACACCACCGTTGCCGAACCGTCCCTCCATGTACCGAGCTCCTATGGCCGACCAACGCCGAGCATTGCCTCCGATCCATTGGAGGGCTTTTGCCTCAGTCCATCGAGATCTTCACCATCTACCTCCAGTCCATCGGAGGGCCTCCAGTCCATCAGAGGGCTTGATCTCGTTGACAATCACTCATCACACCAGGAGAGCAATGAGGCCGGTCCATTGGCTCTC
The DNA here is from genome assembly GCA_022530915.1 of Paspalum notatum. Taxonomy (NCBI): domain Eukaryota; kingdom Viridiplantae; phylum Streptophyta; class Magnoliopsida; order Poales; family Poaceae; genus Paspalum; species Paspalum notatum. Next base: position 69,432,068 of record CM039683.1, on the reverse strand, counting down.
AATCTCCCCCTTGATGAGTGCATTGTCAACACCTTCAACCTGTAACCTGAAATAGAGCAAAAACAAGAGAAAAGCGTAAAACCGAAAAAGAAAAAAAAAAGAAAGTTGCTCAAAATGCCCAAGAACCAAATACAAGCAAAGAAACAGGGCACAATGAGACAATAAAAGAAAGCAAAGCATCGGCTCCTCAAGACAGAGGCAAAAGACTCAACGCACCGATGCAAAGAGCATGCTAAAAGCTCAACTCCCCTGAAATACATCCTCACAAATGCAATATGAATGCAAAGCTCTCCTCAACTAAATCTCTCCTGAGTTCTTCCCCTTGTCCATATTTTTAAATTTCTTACCCTTGGAAAAGTACACTAATCTCTCCCTAAATTTCTCCCCCTTGTTGAGAATGGACACATCAAGGGTTCCTTGAACTCAACTCCCCTGAACTAGATAACTCCCCCTCAAAATATGCTATGAAATGCAAGGAGCGCAACTAAAAGAGCTCAGAAGGGATGGAAAGCTAGTAATCATAAGTTCTAGCATACAGAGCAAGTGAGGGCAAGGAAACATATAACAAGCTCAAATGAATCTATCTTACACATATCAAGAGTAAGCTTGTTTTTTAGGGTTAATGAAAAGAAAGCATCACCAATATGAATAGCACCTAGCAAGATACGCATGAACAACAAAATGCTAGCAATGCATACAAGGTGTGCTACTCTCAATCAAAGCATATACAACTAGCCATAAGCATTTTAGAGACTTGCAAATTTCAGTTTTAGACATTTGTAGTCAAAAACAAGTTCTTTTTGTGCCAAGGGTTATTTACTTGTCTTTTGCCACTTCTTGCTAACCAATGCCAAGCCTAGGTTATATAACCATCAGAAGCTTAAGACAAGGTTTTGATCATGCACAGCCTAGTCCAAGTTCATGTCAAAGTGCAATGACAAGCAGTCTCAAACTAGATCAGTGTGACAAGCAAATCCACCTGGATCTTTCTCAATCTAGCACATAAGACACCACTTGTAAGCATTTTGATTCAGATTTCAATTTAAGCAAGATGTCATAAAAGCTTAGGCATTAACATAGCAAAGACATACAACTAGCATATCCAGGCATGAAAAGATAGCATAGTATTCAACATTCCTACACATGCTAGGTAGCCAAAACAAGTGGTGATCATGGTTTTGATTTTCAGAAAAGCAAAAGACTTAGCTCACAATTAGTATTCAACAGACTCAAGAGAGCTTAGCCAACCATGATCAAGCATGCATCTGTATAATCTAGCACAAGCAACTACTAACTCATCATTCCAAAAGTGCTCTAGTGCTAGTGAAGTGAAAATGCATATGATACAATGCAATGCATGATATGATACAATATGTAAAAGAGACAAAGAGAAATAAAAGCAAGATAAAAGCAAAATTTAAACTACAGAAGCTATTCCTCACTAAAAGGAATAGTACACTATCCCTGACTAAAAGAGGTAGCACACTCCAAGCTCACCTCTCAGACACGTAAAAGCGTCAAACTCTAGGGGCTTGGTAAAGATATCGGCCAACTGGTTTGCAGATACTACATGGATTAGGTCTATGTCTCCCTTCTCATAGTGATCTCTTAGAAAGTGAAACCTCACGTCTATGTGTTTGGTTCTAGAGTGCAAGATGGGGTTCTTAGCTATAGTGATAGCAGAAGTAGAGTCAACTAGAAGAGTGATCCTTCCATACTTAAGGCCGAAATCACTAAGGGTGGCTTTCATCCACAAGAGCTGGGAGCAGCAGCTAGCAGTAGCAATGTACTCTGCTTCTGTGGTGGAAAGAGCTACACTAGCTTGCTTGCGGGAGGACCAAGAGACAAGAGAGGTTCCTAAGAGTTGGCATGTGCCGAAGGTTGACTTGCGATCAATCCGGCAGCCAGCATGGTCAGCATCTGAGAACCCTCTAAGAGAAATAGAAGAACCCGAGGAATACCAAAGACCAAGCTCAGGAATGAATTTCAGATACCTAAAAATGCGCTTCACCGCTTGACGGTGAGAAGTCTTATGAGAAGCCTGGTAGCGCGCACAAAGACAGACCGCGAACTGAATGTCCGGCCTGGTCGCCGTAAGCTACAGAAGTGAGCCAATCATTCCTCGAAATTTCTTCTGGTCCACCGCCTCCCCATCTTCATCAGCATCAAGCGCCGTGTTTGTACTCATAGGAGTTGTCATGGGTTTAGAGTCACCCATGTTAAACTTCTTGAGTATATCCCTTGTGTACTTGGCATGATGAACGAAGGTACCCTCAAGGCATTGCATGATCTGCAGCCCGAGGAAGAACTGGAGCTCACCCATAAGACTCATCTCAAATTCCCTGTTCATCCATTCAGCAAAACTAGACACCAAAGCATGAGATGAACCACCAAAGATTATGTCATCAACATATATCTGAACTATCAGGGTGTCACCGTCACGACTCAACAAAAACAAGGTCTTGTCTACTGAACCCATCACAAACCCAGACTTGAGCAGGAAACTCTTCAACCTAGCATACCAAGCTCTAGGAGCTTGCTTCAGACCATAAAGGGTTTTCCTCAACTTGTACACCTGGTCTGGAAATCTAGCACTCTCAAAGCTAGGAGGTTGTCTCACATATACCTCCTCATCTATGAACCCGTTCAGGAAAGCAGACTTGATATCCATTTGCTGCAGTTTGAAGCCTTTAGAGGCCACAAAGGCAAGCAAAATCCTAATGGCTTCCAAACGAGCTACAAGAGCAAAGGTCTCCTCATAATCTATCCCCTTCTTCGGACAGAAACCCTGGGCTACCAATCTCGTTTTGTTCCTCACAACCATCCCATCCTCACCCTGTTTGTTCTTGAAAACCCACTTGGTACCTATAGGGCGACAGTTTGGTGGAGGCTCAACTAAATCCCAAACATGGTTTCTCTCAAAGTTCTCCAACTCCTCATGCATGGCGTTCACCCAGTTAGGATCAGATAATGCATGTGACACATCTCGGGTCTCAAAAGAAGCAACATATACAGAGTGGGAGAAAAAGGCTAAAGAGTTAACCCAAGAGCGTGTGACACGTTGGTGAATGTCTCCAATCATCCTGTGAGGAGTGTGATCCCGCTGGACCTGCTGAGATGGAACAATCTCGGAGGTCACCTCCCCTACGTCCTCAGCGGGTCCAGGCTCTGCATGAGCTTGCTGTCGGGGGAGTGAGGAGGAAGCCGTGGGCAAGGGTCCTCCTTCATCATCTGAGCTCGTAGCAGAGGGGGCAGGAGCTACAGCCGGTGCAGTGGCTCTTGCATCACCATCATTAACCGCACCTTCCTCATCCTCAAAGATGGGGGTGCCTTCTTCATCATCTCCTGAAAGCTCAAAGGTAGGGGTTGTGCAGGGCATAGTTTCATCAAAAGAAACCTCACAAGTCTCAACAACTTGCTTGGCCTCTAAAATCCACACACGAAAAGCCCTAGAACTAGAAGCGTACCCCAGAAAAATCCCATCCAAACAGCGAGACTCAAACTTGTCCAAATTCCCCGCCTTCTTAAGCACAAAGCACCTGCAGCCAAACGTTCGCAAATGCTTGACGCTGGGCTGCCCTCATATGAGGTCTTCCCAAGGAAAGCTCGCAAGAAGATCCGGTTCGCAATGTAACAGGCCGTATTCACTGCCTTAGCCCAAAAGCACCTCGGAGTCCTATGCTCATTGAGCATCTTCCGTGTCATCTCAACAAGTGCGCGGTTCTTGCGTTCCACAACACCGTTCTGCGGAGGGGTATATGGAGAAGAAAACTGGTGCTCAAGACCTAGGTCACGACAGAAGTTTTCGAAACGAGAGTTTCTGAATTCTCCGCCATTGTCACTGCGGATAGCTCTCATGGCCTTATGACTCTCGTTTCTCAACCTCAATACCAGATCCCGAACAAAACCAAACGCCTCATCCTTAGATTCCATAAAAAATACCCACGAGAACTGCCAAAAATCGTCCACAACGACAAGCACGTACCACTTCCCACTGACCGACGCTACCCGAGCGGAACCTACTGTATCCATATGGAGTAGCTCACCCGGATAGGAGGTCATAACCTGAGACACAGGAATATGAGAAGCGGCAACCATCTTGCCATGACGATAGGGGTGGCATACTAAGTCCTTCTCAGCTCTCAACTTGGGCAATCCTCGGATTAGGCCCATTGAACTCAACCTGACTAGCAGATCAAAGCTCAAGTGACCAAGCCTCATATGCCACTTCCAAATATCAGCAGAAGGACTAGCAACCAAACAGCGAGCAGGGCCACAAACAGATGTGAGGTCGACCCTAAAAACCTGACCAAAAGGCAGCAAAAGAGCAAACAAGGGTCTCCTCAGCATCAAGAACGCAGCACGCACCCTTCTAAAACGAACCTCAAATCCTTCATCGAGAAGTTGCGAAACAGAAACCAAATTGAACCCCAGATTCCGGACAAAAGCAACTTCTCTCAGGGAAAGCTTAGCAGAGAGCGAATCAGAACCAACACCCATCACTTTACCTTGACCCTTGTCCCCGAATGAGATGTACTCCTTGGTGCTTACGGGGTTGAGGCTGGAGAACCACTTGCGGTGCCCTGTCATGTGCCTAGAGCAACCGGAGTCCATGATCCACACGTCTTCCATGCCTCGATCCTGCAAAGTCAAGTAAAACGACGGTGAGCAAACGGTCCGGCACTGGGGTTAGTCCCAAAACCGCTGTACCAGTGCTAAGCCATCTGCTCAAAAGTGGGGTAAGCACAATCAAAGAAATCATCACGATGATCAGGATAACAACGACCTCCAAGGTGTGAACCCTCGAAAGCTCTCTCAAAGCCTCGGTCACGAGGTCCATAGCCGCACTGAAAACGACTATGAGCTCGGCCGGTAAAGCGTCTCTCACCACTAGGAGCACGAGCCTGAAAGCCGCCTCCTCTCTCACCACCGTGGTGGGGAGGATCTTGCCTACCACCCTGGTAGAACTGATCCTGGTTCCCCCAAGCTCTCTCCTGCCTCTCAACCCGCTTCCTCCTAAAGCAAAACTCCTCTAGGTGGCCATTCCGCTGGCAGAACTCACAGTGGTAGACAGGCCTCCTAGGAACTGGGGTAGGCTGGGACTTGGGCTTAGATGGTGTAGCCTTGGGTGGCTCAGGCTGCTGGACTGGCTTCTTGCCCTTGGGCTTAAGCTCTTCCTCAACAATCTTGTCGAGCTTAGCCTTGGAAGGCTTAGGTGTCCAGTACCGTTTCTTCAGGGCAGCCTTGGGTGGCTCATAGTAAACCCTATCAACAATCTCTCTTGGCCGGGTAGGTGCAGCCTTGACCTTAACTGAGGCACTCTTCTCATCTGAAGTGCTGCACTCTCCAAACCCAACACTACTCGTCTCACCCTCAGCTCTCTTGGTGCTCTCTATGATCATCTCTAGTTGGGGTTGCCTAGCATATACCCAACTGAGCACTTCTCTCTACCTATTGTTGTCATTCTGCAAAGACAACACCTCCTCCCTCAGATCCTCCAGAACTACAGTCTGGGTAGCACACGTATCACAGCCTAGAGAGGAAACCACAGCAGCTTTCTCCAACTTCCTAATGGTGGCATCCCTATCCACCAGCTGCATTCTAAGGGTTAGGCAGTTCTCACAAGTGTCAGTAGGTGCTGAAAGCACCTCAAGGTCAACTCTTAACTGCTCTAACTCACCTCTCAAAGTAGGACAGACCATACACGCACCCAAAAGCGTAGGTCTAGCCCTAAGCTCCTCAAGCTCCATGAGCTGCCCCTCAAGCTTCTCCTTCAGAACAGCTAGCTCTCTAGCTAGACAGGGGCAAGACTCACACTCAATCTCTCCACTCAAAGTATGCTCATCTAGTTTGGACCGGAGTTTGCCTAACTCAACGTTCAGCTCATCTATCTCCTCTACCCGCTTGGCATACCTATCTCTCTGGTCACGAAGCTCCGTCATGAAAGACTCGCAGGTAGGGCACTCAATCTCACTAGGTTGGGGTCTCACACTCCTCAACCTCTCATTCTCCTCTAAAGCCTCAGCAAGTTGGGCTTTCAACTTCTGCAGCTTCTTGGCTGGCTTCTCCAGCATCTTATCCTGGGCCTTAAGCTCTCAGCTGTTCTGCTCTAGCATCTCAAGGATTTCGGCTTACTTAGGAGTTACCTCATCATCGGAAGAAGAGTTGCTACCGTCATCCTTGTCCTCCTTGTCCTCAAGCGCCATGGAGCAAACCAAGCTCCTCTTCTCCTTGTTCCTGCGTCTGGACTTGGTGGAGACGAAGCAGAAGCCAGCTAGACCTTCTTGATCGTTCCTCTTGTCCTTTCTGTATGTGATTATTGCTTGAGCTCGATGAGGACAAAGAGGAAGAAGATCTGCCGCTGCAGAACCTGATCTCGGCGAAGAAGGCCTTGTCCCACTTCCGGTTGTCCTTCTGGTAGCTCTTGAAAGCCTTCCGGAAGTTCTTCTTACCGAAGGGGCGCTTGCCGGAGCCGTGCTTGCTGGAGCGGTGCTTGTCAAAGTCTGCCTTGCCGGAGTGGTACTTGTCGGAGTCGCGGGAGTAGCTCTTGCCCTTCTTGTAATAGTCGTTCTTGTTGGGGCACTCGGCGATGAAGTGGCCGACCTCTCCGCACTCGAAGCACTTGGGCCGCTCTCCCCTCTTCTTGCTCATCCGGTTGTTATAGGCACGCTGAAAGCGACTAGACACCAGACACAACTCATCATCCCCAAGTGTCGCTAGCTGCTCCTCTGTAACAGACATTAAAGCAGAAAATGAGAAGTTATGTAACATGGGGTTAGTAACAGACTCACTAGAGGGGGGTAGCCAAGGCCAGACTCTTAGAACCTGTACAAGCAAGGGAATCCCTCGTCTTGTAATCTACCTCGGTGGCCTTGAGCTTACTATAGAGCGCCTCTACTCCAATCGTATCATACCCTGCCGACTCAATGATTGAGTTCACCTTGATCTCCCATATTTTTTATCCAAAGCATACAGCAACTTGACAGCCTGCTGATGATCGGTATATGGGAGGGCAGCAGGGGCAGAGTTGACACGCAACTTGTTAATGATCGACTGAAAGCGACCAAACAAGTCGTCTACTGACTCTCCCGGCTTTTGGACGAAATTTTCATATTCGCGCCGGTAAGTCTCTACAAGCCTAGCCTTAATCATCGCAGTACCCTCATGGTGTGCACTAAGCAGTGACCATATCTCACGTGCAGTCTTAAGGTGACTCACTCATAATCCATGGGACCAAGCCCAGAGAAGAGAAAGTTAACAGCCTTGGCATTCGCCTCATGCTGAGCCACGATATCCTGCGTAGTACGCTCAGCGACTGGAAGCACCACAAAAGTCATACTCTGAGTAGCATCCCATATGTCCTGACTCTGGCTAGTAAGGAACGCCTCCATCCTACCCTTCCAGTAGGGATAGCCATCGGAGCCAAGGATGGGAAACTTCCCGGAGTAAGTCATCGTCGCTACGGTTTCTTCACCGGTTAAGGTATGGGAAACCTAACTGGCTCTGATACCACCTGTAGGACCGAGACGTGCGACTAGAGGGGGTGAATAGGAGCACTTGAAAACTCAAACTCAAACCCCCACCGCAGTGCAAAACGGAAACAACGCCCACAACGAAACTAGACACCGTCCACTGAGAGGATACGTATCTAGCTCACAACACGTGCTTGGTACCGTCCACTGAACAGATACGTACCAAGCACCAAGCGGAAGCATACGCTCAAACGGTTAAGAAAAGGAGCGCAAAAGGAACCAACTCCGGGGAACTGCAGATTTCAGACAGACAGGGCTGCAAAGAAAATTCTCAAAACCCCTCAAGAGAAGCTCCAAAAAATCCTCCAAAATTACCACACCCTCATAAGACAACTAAGAACCATCTTGAAAAATTCAGACAAAAAGGATGAAGTTTAGACCATCGGACCGTTCGATGGTCAGAGCATCGGACCCTCTGATGGTCACAGACGAACACTCCGAAAAAAGTTGATAAAAAACCCTACCAAACCAGCTCCAAAAATTATGAAATTTTTACTGAAGGTTAAGAAGGGGTAGAGAACAACTCCACAAATTTTTAGCTCAATTGGACAAAAAATAAAAATCCTACTACCATCGGACCGTCCGATGGTTTGACCATCGGACCGTCCGATGGTCAAAAACTGACAGACCAACCAGATCAAAACACCTCCAAATGATCTGAAATTTTTATGAGAGCTTTATGAATCACTGATAAAGAGGTCCACAAAATTTCTACCCAAAATTCGAAGGTTTGACTCCTAAACCAAACAAGGCTTGAAGATGGATAGAACTAGTAGGAAAACTGGACAGCAGGAAACCTCACACAAAAGCCATCCGAAACTTGACCAAACCTTCTCCGAACATCACAAAAATTGGCACAGGATATCCTAGGCCCATTTCAAAACTATTCCCAAAAGATCTATGGAAAAACATCAGGGGATTAGCGGAAATTTCAGATCTCGTGAATAGGTGAATATTTGGGCAAGAAAGGGAAAAGCTCAGGAACAACTTGCTCGTGCCAATCCTTTGGGATTGAGATGTTCTGAGATATAATCTCCACGTCCTTGCAAGTCCAAAACACAAGGAAAACAAAGGATTCAACCTTGGCCAAAACAAACACCCAAAAGGCCAAGGGTTGAGACCAAAAACCAAAGAGAACAAAGGGAGGAGAAGCACACAAAGTTGCTGCACGAAACCACTTCGATTATGAGCCTCAAAAGAGGTCTTAGGTCATATTACAACGAAGAATTTCGTCCCAAGCAACCACCCTCACCTTCCCTCTTGATTTGGAGGCTAGATCTCACCCTAATCCTCCTAAACTTGGAGCTCAAAGCTTGAGGACGAAAATTACCCTAAGGAAATGAAAACCTAGCTGCCAAGACTACCTCTAATGACCAGCTCTTATGCTATTTATACACCGATTCAGTTTTGATATTTTTACACATAGACCCCTAACACTAGAAACGCCCGGAGGTGCTAAAACAGAAAAGAACCCGAAATATCGGGGACGGACGACCACGATGAAGACTTGATCTTCTTAGCTTCCACGCAATCTTCGGATGTCCTCCACGTGGCCAGTAGTCCAATCCACCTTTGCACCACCGGTGTTGAAGTCAGAAACCGGGAAACTTTAGGAAGTCTCCATCTGGGCCGGACTTGGCCCATCTTCTCTATCTTGGCGAGTCGTGGCCCAACTCACCAAGCCTTGGGTAGCTTGGGTGGCGGTTTTGAGCCGAAGCTGCCAAAGCCTTGCTCACACGCCTTCGCGCCATGCACTCAGGTTGGAGCACCACGGTGGCACCCGGCTTCTCCAGTCCATCGGAGTCGCCTCACGGTCCATCGGAGGGCTTACGCCACCGCTGCCGAACCGCCCCTCCGTGTACCGAGCTCCCATGGCCGACCGAAGCCGAGCATTGCCTTCGGTCCATTGGAAGGCTTTTGCCTCAGTCCATCGAGGTCTTCATCATCTCTCCAGTCCATCGGAGGGCCTCCAGTCCATCGGAGGGCTTGATCTCGTTGACAATCACTCATCACACCAGGAGAGCAATGAGGCCGGTCCATTGGCTCTCAAAAATAAGGTCAATGGGGTTGGAATTATCTTTAATGAGTAGAGTTTGAATTTAGAAGAATTTAGGTGAAAGAATCGTCGAAATCAGGATTGAAATGGAGAAGATATGGTCTTTTTAGTGTTTAGGGTGTAGTTTTAGACTTTCTGGAAAGTTTAATTGCTAGGTTTGACGAGACAGCTCATTACAACTTCCCGACTTGGCTCAGCCCACGTGGGAGCGAGCGGCCTACTGTGCTCTTCCGCTCCCATGTGAGAGCGAGCGGCCTGGTGGGCCGGCCCAGCCGCGCGGGGAGGAAGGACAGCGGGAGGAGACGACGTCAAGGCAGGGCCCACAGGGCAGTGAGAGGGAGGGGCGGACAGCGTCAGGTGCTGGGAATGGGGAACTAGGTTCGGATATGGTGGACCGGCGGCAATGGTCTGACACCGGTTCTCCGCCGACGGTCCGGTTCCGGCAATGAGATTTCGCCGGTGAGGGGGAGGTTGTGGCCGCGATTCGTTTGGTGGTACTCTGAAGGGGAGAGGACTATTGCCAAGCCTAGCGGCGAGAGCTGGTAGACGGCGGCTGTAAGGAAAATGGGCCCTAAGCTTTGTGCTTAGTTCCCTATTGTGATTTTGGTGGTTAAAGTGACAACATGTACTATTTGGGCCTAATGTGTTTGTGCAAGTATATTTGTTTAAAGTCTTAGGTTGGTGAACAAACACCTCAAAGAAGAAGAAGAAGAAAAGTTCTACAAGAAGAGAGAAAAGTTCTGTTAGAAGTAGAAAATATTCTGCAAGACTAAGTTCTAACAGATAAAGGGAAAGTTCTGCAAGAAGAAGAAAATGTTCTACAAGAAAAAGGAAATGTTCTGCAGGAAGAAAGAAAAGTTCTATCTTCAAGACTTGGTGCATATTACATGCAACGGACGGTCCGTGGTCTACCATCGGACGGTCCGGTGGTTCACTATTGGACATTCTAGGCAGAGAATGATGAAGTCGACCAACTCCAAGTGCTGAACGCACTGGACGGTTCGACGGTCCGGTGGTACCACCGGACGTTCTGGACTAAGAGCACTACATGTTGAAGAACGAAGATCCAACACGCACCGGACCGTCCGAGGGTGCAGCACCGGACCATCCGGTGGCTCCAACGGTCGAATTGTTAGTCCAACGGTCGACTCCAACGGCTAGCCAATTACACGCACCGGACCGTCCGATGGTACGCAGAAAAGTAGGAAAGACTCCCAACTGCTAGTTTTGAGGCTTAGGCTATAAATACCCCATTGGCCGGCCTCCATATTGTGGTTCAATACTCTTGAGATAACACAAGTGTTGAGGCACCATCTTGATCCATCCTTTGAGCCACAAACACACATTTGAGGGCCAAATCACCACAAGAGTTTATAGAGACATCCCAGCATAGCTAGAGCCATCATAGCATCTTTGCTTAGGCCTAATTGTCTTCCACGTGCATGCGTGCATGTCTTTGGTGTATCAAGTGCGGCTGTAAGTCTTGCGAGACCCTCAGGAGTGTGGAGTGGCCACTACCATCTTGTGGGTGGGAGGGAGGCCCTCGGCAGTTTGGCCAAAAGCTTATCTTAGTGGTGACGACGGGGTGGCTCCGTGAGAAGGCCCGTGGAAGACCCCAGCGGCCGTATCCATCCTCTACCCTTGCGTGGGCGAGGCCGTAGTCCATGAAGTACTACACGAGAGATTGGCTCGGGTGGGTGTGTACTAGGGATATCCGGAGACCCGACCGGGTATCTTGACTTCCGAGGAAGTCACTTTGCCATCGTCCACCCTTGCGTGGGCGAGGCCGTATTTCTTTGAGGACTACGAGTGAGCAAAGCCCTTTGAGGAGCACCAAAGAGGAGTAGGGAGTAGAGACCGCGAGTCTCCCCGAACCTCGGGAAAAAAATCTCTGTCTTCGTCGTGTGCCATCGTCGACATTGTCATCGGGAGTTTGCATCTCTCTACCTATCTCTTCAGCTTCCACATTTATATTCTTGCAATTGTGTGCTTACATTCCAAGACTAGCTTGATAGGTTAGTTTCTAGGTAGAATTAGGTTCCAAGACTTAGCCACGGTAGACTTAGCAACTCTTAGCAAAACCTTAGTACACATAGCTAGATTTATCTTGCATAGGTTTTGCTTAGTAGTTGTAGTTTTTAGGAGCCTTAGTTTTCAGAAATCCTAATTCACTCCCGCCTCTTAGGCATCGGTCCAACCTTCAGCGGCTACGGCGTCACGGGTGGTGGCACTGTGAAGGCATTGGAGTTGAGTTTTGGCACAGAAGGTTGAGGGGAAGGGAGCGGGGAAGCGAGGCAGCAGTGGTGCTCACTGAAGCTTAGGCGGAGGGACTGTGGAGGAGGAAGAATTTGTGTGGCGGGTGGAGTGCGCCGCGGAGATGGTGGCGCGAGCAGCGAGGCCACGGAAGAGGAGAGCGGGAGGTTCAGGAGAGAGGAAGGATGCTTCTACGAGCGGTAGATGGTGCCGGCGGCGATGCTGGCTCACCGGTGGGGCGTTAGTGTCAGTGGTGGCGGTGGTAGGGGCTGTGGCGAGGAAGTAGGTGGGGAGTTATGGCAAGGTGCCGGTACAGGTGGCAGCGCCAGGAGCACGGCGATGCAGAGACACAGCCGGTGGTCGGCGCGGGGTGATGCCAGAGCGACGGCGCCGGGGCAGGACGTCATGACACGCAGGCGCATGGGCAGAGGGAAAGAGAATGCTAACAAGCAAGGCTCGTGTGGCAGTGGGGGCAGTGGAACCCTCAGGAACATATGATCTGCAGCAGGGACACAGTACCCCCGCCACCACTACCACTGTTGGTAGGCTGTTGACGGCACTTAAGCACGCTAAACCTTATACTGCAAGCATACAGTATCGTGGTAGTTTTTCCCCAGGATGAGTATTTTGGCTTTTGTCAATCCAAAGAGAATTACGTTTAAGCTAGGATTAATCTAATATTAACTTAATTACTAACTACTTCTAATCAGTGTTAGCCTAAACGCTAAACAGTAAACAGTCGGTCACCCTTCGTTTAGCGTTTAATCGGACTACACGGCCGTTTAAACGGACTAAAAAACGGATTATACGGGATTAAACGGATTAAACGGCATAAACGGGCAACACAGTTGACTACTGAGTAGCGTTTAAACGGTGTGTAAACGGTCTAAACGGCCGTTTAGGCGAACAGAGCTTCTAATAGATCTAAACAAGTTTAAAAAAGAGGATTAGAACTACTCTAATTATGCTCTAATTATACTCTAATTACGGTCCAAAAGAGATCTAAACTATAGCATAAAATGATAGAACAAGTATTAAGCTATAAACGAGATAGATATAATTTAAACATAGTGAAAGGATTCACAAGAGATATGAGACAAACAACTTATAAACTAGAAACCACCTTGAAATAAGATCTATCAACAAGCATAGATTAAGCATGAGGCTTACTCGAACCTTTCTCCAGCCCTACTGTCACTAGAACCAGTTAATCGAAGAACTAGTAAACCCTAACCATCTCTAAGCATGAGTAGATTCAATTAACTAATTAAAGTAAAAAGATCTACTAAAAAACACGAAAACGTTTAAATTTGGCCAGATAATCAAGTTGGAATTAAGCATTGCAAAGCTATGGATCATAAACTAGGCATAAACAAGAAGCTAAGTCTAAAAGACAAACTTTATTAATCAAATCATCAAGGCTTTATCAAAGTAATATAAGAAGTACGAGAAAGTACTCGAGATACATCGTAAACTTGAAGCATAGTCGTCGAGACAGACTCGACGAAGAACATGTCGAAAGACCCTCTGGAGGGCCCTGGTCGGCCGAGCCTGACCCCTAGGGGTCGGCCGACCACCAGGCCTCCTACCTTCTCTTACTTCCTCCTTTCGCCGAGATGTCCTTCTCGCCAAGTTGAACGCCTTTGGCCCCCAAACTCTGCCCTAGACTCTTGACTTACAATGAATTGGCGGTGAATAATGATGCCTCTCCCCTTAGGAGGCTATATATTTATACTCTGGAGAGTCCTCTATATATGGAATCTAATAGATCGGTTCTAAGAGTCCTAAGACACCTAAAACACCTATTTCTATATATATACAAGTCTCTAGATGAGTCCCGGTCGTCCATATACTTCATTGCTTGAAGATGAAGTCATTGTCCTAGTCCTTCCCGAAATCAGCTTTCCATATTCTCCAATCTTTAGTATTTTGACCATAACTCCCTCATCCGGAGTTCCAAATAAGGCAAACTTGGACTCTAAATTGTAGAGGTCGAAGAGATCTATAACTTTGGTATTCAAACTTACTTCATTTGATGTCGTTAAGATCTCCAAATTGAGCCCACAAAGTGCTGCTATCCTGAAATCCGAGAATATCTCAAGATTTAATTGGAGCTTGGATTGGACTCGTGATAAACCTTCCTTATCTTCGTATTCTTCATACTCAAACAATCCTTATCCTCCGGAACCTCCTCCATAATGGGCTTGGGCCCTCTTTTGGGCTTTAATTGCTCTGCTTTAATTAATCATCTCTCCTCCCTGGACTTGTAGCATAAATCCTTTCTTCGAGAAATCCTCAAATTTATATCAATTATTCCCTATTTTTCTGCAAAAATTAATATTGCACAAAAACAAAGAGCATTTTTGAAAACAGGGTTATTTGTTAGCAAAACAAGACTAAATCATAAGATTAACTCCTGAAAAGATATAAAATCATATAAAAATATAGCATAATTTTAGTCGAAATCTTACGTGAACAACAACCCCACACTTAGATCTCGCTCGTCCTTGAGCAAATGATCGATAAAACTTAGTTTAAAACTCAATAAATTTAAATAAATTCTAAATAATTACTTCTCAACTTAATCTTACCTTAGAAATCAATCAAATCATAATATGGGATTTTAAATCAACTTTTATGCATATAGATCCCCACAAAATTTATCAAAGTCAAACGAATCATAGCAATGCCAAAGCTTTCTTTCAGAATCATAAAAGAGGGGATTTTTTTTAGAAAACGAAAATTCTTCAAAGATCTAGAAATTACTTGCCCTTTACTAAGCTCTCAAAACACACTCTTTATAAGTGGCTATCCTATAAAATTTTACTCTCTTTTCTCTCTTCTCACAGGAGTTTACGAGGAGCTTGGTACTGGCTTAGCAAGCTACTTATTTTATTATCTAGTTAAGATATCTCTCTAAAGATCATCTAATCAACTCAAATTAATTTGGTCATCGAAATTAGAGACTAAATTAATATACTTAGACAAGGAAAAAGAAGATATAAATAGTGGACATGTGCAATAATATAATGAAGTAGAATAATTTTTGGAATTTGCACATGGTTGGGAAAAGTGAAAGTTTTTGCTCATTGCACTGAAAAGACTATAAGACCCTTTTATTTTCCACTTCTCCAAGCTTTCCTAATTCTACCTTTTTCTTTTTCTCCCCTTTCTCCTTTTCTTAATTCTACTTATCTCTCTTTTTCTATATTTAGTCCGACCATTTGGTCCTTTTTTTATCCCTCTTTTTTTCTCTTTTTTTTAACTTTGCGCCACACAAAATTTATTATTATTATTTTTTCTTTTCTTCTTCTTTTTTTTTACTTGGCGCGTCCCCTCTTTTCTCAAATACCCTTTTTGCATCTATTCTGCTCATAAAATAACTAATGAGCAAAAACTTTACTTATATAGGTAAAGATAAACAATGAGATAAAAAGGTTTATAAGGTAAAGGAAATTGCTTTATTGATGTAAGCAATTGGAGTATAATATAAGACTAGCATAAGATAAAATATAGATGGCCAAGATTATTTAAGAGATCAAATTTTCTAAAGGAATCAAACTTAACCAAACTCAAATGAGATAACTTGCTTATAAACTAATTTTTATAATCTAAGCTCTATTAGGAATTTTAACTCTCTCTCTTAACAAAGGGGCGTAATACTTGATCATAGAAGAGATATTTCATAAATAAAAATCAATACACCTCTAATATTTTTGTTAATAAAAGCTTGGCAAAGCCTCTAATAAACATATGGGTTATGCATTACTAATCAATCTAGTAATCACCACATTAATCAAATCATGAAAACTTAAGCAAGATTAAATATCGAAGTAAAAATAAAGAACAAACTTAAATAAAGCGAGGCAATTATTCAACACATACTTTATTAATATAATAAGATCTTACAAAAGACTTTCAAAGACTAAATATATAAGAAAATACTTTAATAAGACTTTAATAAAAACTCACTTATATGAAAACTCACTAATAAAACCCATATAAAACCTATACTAATTTATTTACATGTTCATTTAGACGTTTTATTTAGATGTGAGGAGATACTATAATGACCTTCCCACACTTAAACTAAGCAAAGCTCCTAAATTTCCCTAATCCTCATCGTCTGAACCGAACTCTACCTCAAAAATTATATGGAAAATGTCGAAGATTATTCCATAAAAATTTGAATCTAAACCGACTCAGAAACACCTCGGGTCGGCCGACTTTGACCTCCTCGTCGGCCGACCTGGGGCTTTCCACCGGCCAAAGGGCCCCAAATTTTGTCGGTAACTTTATTTTCTAATTTAAAATAAATATAGATAGAAAATTTTGATCATGGTAACGAAAACTAAATAAAACTAGGGATTTAGATCATGGTAACGTACCCTTACTTCTCTGTATTCATATGTATCAATATAACTGATTTGAAATTTGTTCTCTTCAAGGAATACCTTAAATCTTTGACCATTGACCATGAATCGATTCCCTTCTAAATCCATTATTGTAACTGCCCTGGTAGGTGATACATCATATACTGTATAAGGTCCATCCCATTCACTTTGTAGCTTTCTTTTTTCAAATAAATTGAATCTTGAATTGTAAAAAATAACCTTATCACCTCCCTTAAATTCCTTCAATTGGATTCTCTTATCAAACCATCTCTTAACCCTTTTCTTATAAATACTGGCATTGTGATAAGCCCGTAATCTAGATTCATCAAGGGTACTAAGTTGAATCCTTCTTTTGATCAAAGCAGCGTCTAAATCTAAAAATGACATTTCCATAAACAAGCTGATAGGGTATCATTCCAATAGGAGCTTTAAATACAGTTCTATAAGCCCAAAGAGCGTCATTAAGCTTCTTTGACCAATTTTTACCTCCTTTAATTATTGTTTTCTTAAGAATTTCCTTTAATTGTTTATTTGATGTCTCTGCTTGACCATTTGTCTATGGATGATAAGTTGTAGAAACTCTATGCTCGATTCCCATCTTTGCTAGATAATTAGTGAATTCTGTTCTAACAAAGTGCGATCCTCCATCTAAGATAATAACTCTAGGAACTCCATATCTTGAAAAAATATTATCTTGAATCATTTCAATGGATTCCCTTGTAGATGCCTTCTTGCATGGTATAGCTTCTACCCATTTTGAAACATAATCGACAGTTACTAGAATGTACTCATATTCATTTGAGTTTTCAAATGGTCCCATGAAATCCATTCCCCATACATCAAATAAATCAATTTGTAAATTATATGTGAGAGGCATTGAATTACTTGCAGTGATATTTCCAGACCTCTGACACTCAGGACAAGAAGCAACAAATTTTCTTGCATCCTCATGTATTTCTGCCAATAAAATCCACTCTCCCATATCTTAGCTTGGGTTCTAAAATATCCATGATGTCCTCTATATTCTGCAAAGTGGTATTTCCTCAAAATCTCCTCTCTTTCCTCTGCTGGTATACATCTTCTAAGGATACCGTCTGATCCATATCTATATAAGTAGGGAGCACTCCAATAGTATTTCTTAGCATCGGCCAGAACTCTTCTCTTGGAATTATAGTTGAGGTGTGGTAGTGGTTCTCCTCTTATAGCTCTTATCACATCTCTCATCCATGAATCCTTATCTAGGACCGCATAAAGGGTATCATCTCTTAGTGCATCTTCAATTGGTAGACTATCTCTTCCATGGTTTATTCTTGATAAGTGATCTGCCACTACATTGTCAACTCCCTTCTTGTTTCTGATTTCTACATCAAACTCTTGTAGCATTAATATCCATCTAATTAAACGAGGCTTAGCATCCTTTTTGGTAAGTAGATACTTGATAGCAGCGTGATCAGTGTAGACTATAACCTTCGAATTAATTATATAGGATCTAAATTTCTCAAAGGCAAAAACTGTTGCTACCAACTTCTTCTCCGTAGTAGCATAATTCACTTGAGCCTCATTGAGAGTCTTGCTGGCATAATAAATGGCATGTACTTTTCCATTTTTCCTCAGTCCCAGCACGGCTCCTACTGCATAATCACTTGCATCACACATGATCTCAAAAGAAAGATTCCAGTCTGGTAGTTGAATGATCGGTGCACTAATAAGCAACCCCTTAATCTTTCTAAAGGCAACCTCACACTCCTTAATGAACACAAATGGAATATCCTTTTGAAGCAGATAAGTAAGGGGCTTAGCTATTTTTGAAAAGTCCTTAATAAATCTCCTATAGAATTCAGCATGCCCAAGAAAGTTTCTTAGAGACTTAATATCAGTGGGTGGTGGCAATTTTTCTACCGTCTCTATTTTGGCTTTGTCTACTTCAATTCCTTTCTTGGATATGATGTGTCCCAACACAAGTCCTCTTCTAACCATAAAGTGACACTTCTCCCAGTTTAACACTAAGTCAACCTCTTGACACCTCTTAAGCACTTTTTCTAAATTCCTTAAGCAGTGGTCAAAACTCGTGCCATGAACTGAGAAGTCATCCATAAAAACCTCCATAATATCTTCGATAAGTCTGAGAATATTGCCATCATACACTTTTGGAAAGATGCTGGCGCATTACATAGACCAAATGGCATTCTACTATAGGCAAAGGTTCTGTGTGGACAAGTAAAGGTAGTCTTGTGTTGATCATCTGGATGGATAGGGATTTGGAAGAAACAAGAATATCCATCTAAATAGCAAAAATGGGTATTCTTTGCAAGTCTGTCTAGCATCTCATCTATAAAAGGTAGCGGGAAGTGATCCTTTTAGTGGCTTTACTGAGCTTCCGGTAGTCAAAGCACATCCTCCAACCAGTCACTGTCCTTTGTGGAATTAATTCATTTTTCTCATTTTTAACTACGGTTAAACCTCCTTTCTTAGGCATACAATGGACTGGGCTCACCCACTCACTGGTTGGTACTAGGTAGATAATTCCGGTGTTTAAAAGCTTGATAACTTCATTTTTTACTACAGACCTCATCTCATTACTCAACCTCCTTTGATTGTCAACCACTGGCTTGTGATCTTCCTCCATTGGAATCCGGTGAGTACAAAATGCTGGACTGATTCCTTTTAGATCTACTAGAGAATAACCAATTGCCTTCTTGTGCTTTCTTAACACTACTAGCAGCTTTTTCACTTCCTCTGGACTCAACTCATCACTAACGATCACTGGGTAGGTCTTATCCTCTCCCAAGAATTCATACTTAAGTCCGTAAGGTAGTGGCTTTAACTCTACATCTGGCGCCTCCTGTTGATTAAGGTCACATAGTGGCTCTACTGGAATGTATGGTTGTTTCTTTGGAGAAGAAACCTTCCTCTTCTCCTTCTAAGACTAGTTTCAAAGGCTCTCTAAAAGCATTTATATAATTAATACTCTCTGTCTCCTCTATATCGGGAGTGAGATTAATGGGCATTTTAGATGCCTGTAGAAAATCAAAGTTATAAATCACACCATCAATTTTAATATCAACTTTTCCTTTTTCATTATTAACTACGGCATTAACCAACTTAAGAAAAGGTCTACCAAAAATTAGACTAACATTATCATGATAGACATTAATCACATAGAAATTAGTTGGTATAATTTTAATGGCAAGGTTAACTTCAACATTTTTAATTAAGCCTATGGGTCTAATTATTTCATTGCTAGAAAGTTTAATCTTAAGATTAGTAGAAACTAAACATGGTTTATCACACAACTTAGAATAAACTTCATAGCTCATTGTACTTACCTGGGCTTCCATAGAGCAGTGGATATTGCTGAAGTCTTCTTTGTTGATGGAGCATAAAATTCTAGTTGAAGATTCCTCAGCTGGTAGATGGACAATAACCTACTCAGTAAGTGATGACTCTGGCTTGACTCCGATCACTTGCTTCACTTCAGAGACAAAGTCGCTATCCAGCTCCTCCTCTTGGAACAATTTCTGCAGCATCTTCCCTATATCTTGACTATCAGAATTCCTCCTTAGTGGTATTCCTGGTGGAAATAGCTCTTCTTCCTCCACTAAGCCTTCTAGTGGGAGTGGTCCTGCACACTTGAGTGTATCTCCGAATTCCACTGGCATCCAGCTCATTCTCTCAAACTCTATCAAAGTTAGCAAGACTTATATAATCTACACTCTTGAAATCCACTTGAGGTGCAAATCTTTCTAACTCTTCCTCGTCAAATGCATATTAGACGGGAGTCTTCTTGATAGGTAGCTGACCTTCAAATGTGGCAGGGTTGGGCACCATGGGCTCCTCTTCTGGCTCACTCACTCTTCTGGCCTTTCTCTCTCTCTCATTCTTGGATGTCATGCAAATATTGGATAAGATCTTTTTGGCTTTGCTGCTTGACTTGCTCATGAGTGATCCTCCTGCGCACGTGTTCACATGCTTGAATGCTTCTAACGTCAGACCGAAGTAGAATATCTGAATAGCCATTTCTGACGTCACTCCAATTAGTGGTCCTTGCAACATCATATCATTGAGTCTCTCCCAAGCTTCGTCGATGTCTTCGTCCTCCTTCTGCTCAAAGGCCCAAATCTCTTTCCTTAACTTGTGCACTCGAAGTAAAGAGAAGAACTTGGTGAAGAACTTATGCTCCAGCATTCCCCAATCTCCTTGAGCTTCAATTGAGGCAACTTGGTACCATCTCTTGGCTTTATCGACAAGGGTAAATGGAAAGAGATTCCATTTAACCCACTCCACTGGGACTCCGTCTTGGTGGAAAGTGTGGCATACTTGGTTGAGCTTCTCCAGGTGCTTGTAGGGATTTTCATCGTCTTCTCCATTGAATAGATTTTCAGCAGCAATCCGAATGAATCCTGGTTTGAGCTCGTAGGATTCTGCTTCCGGGTTCTTGTTTGATTCTTGAAACTTCAGATCTTCGGTTTTAGGAGTTAACAACTCCCTCAACGTTAGATTCTACAGGTCCTCAAGAGGATCGTAGTCATATCTAACACAAAAACAGAAAACAAAGCACAAACGAAAAATCTATGACAGCAAAGTTGCTAGGTTAGCTTAAAAGCAAACGATGAACCCAAAAATTTAATTAAAAGATTAAGAACATAATAAATAACAAAAACTAAATTAAATCTAAACACAGAATAGATATTTTAGCAAACAATTAAAACAAGATTAACACACGATTAGCAAACAAACTAACTATTAAAACTAGTAGTAAAAAGGTTAATAAAAGATTTATAATAACTTAAACAATAATTATCCCCGGTAACGGCGCCAAAAAAGCTTGTTGACGGCATTTAAGCATGCCAAACCTTATACTGCAAGCGCACAGTATCGTGGTAGCTTTTTCCCAAAATGAGTATCTTAGGTTTTGTCAATCCAAGAAAAATTACGTTTAAGCTAGTATTAATCTAGTATTAACTTAATTACTAACTACTTCTAATAGATCTAAACAAGCTTAAAAAAGAGGATTAGAACTACTCTAATTATGCTCTAATTATACTCTAATTACGGTCTAAAAGAGATCTAAACTATAGCATAAAATGATAGAACAAGTATTAAGCTACAAACGAGATAGATATGATTTAAACATAGCGAAAGATCCACAAGAGATATGAAACAAATAACTTATAAACTAGAAACCACCTTGAAATAAGATCTATCAACGAGCATAGATTAAGCATGATCATGAATGTCAAAGGCTTACTCAAACCTTTCTCCAGCCCTACTGTCACTAGAACCAGTTAATCGATGAACTAGTTAACCCCAACCATCTCTAAGCATGAGTAGATTCAATCAACTAATTAAAGTAAAAAGATCTACTAAAAGAACATGAAAACGTTTAAATCTGGCCAGATAATCATGTTGGAATTAAGCATTGCAAAGCTATGGATCATAAACTATGCATAAACAAGAAGCTAAGTCTAAAAGACAAACTTTATTGATCAAATCATCAAGGCTTTATCAAAGTAATATAAGAAGTACGAGAAATTACTCGAGATACATCGTAAACTTGAAGCATAGTCATCGAGATGGACTCGACGAAGAACATGTCGAAAGACGAACTCGAGCAACCCTTGGGAGGGCCTTGGTCGGCCGAGCCAGACCCCTAGGGGTCGGCCGACCACCAGGCCACCTGCTCCTCTTGCTTCCTCCTTTCGCCGAGATGTCCTTCTCACCGAGTTGAACGCCTTTGGTCCCCGAACTCTGCCCTAGACTCTCGACTTACAATGAATTGATGATGAACTGCCTCTGCCCTTTAGAGGCCATATATTTATACTCTGGAGAGTCCCCTATACATGGAATCTAATAGGTCAGTTCTAAGAGTCCTAAGACACCTAAAACACCTATTTCTATGTATATACAAGTCTCTAGAAGAGTCCCGGTCGTCCATATACTTCCTTGCTGTTTTGCGTGAGAAAATGCGTTCGGATTCTCTCGGCGTATGGCGTAAAAAAAAACTGTTTGCGGGCGTGACAGTATACGATCGTATACAAATAATAAACACATCACACAGAGACACAATAAAATAGGAAACTTGCATATTTATTCATTTTGATGGGCATTTTTACAAGTTTCCTCTCTTTTACACATATCCCTGTATAACGCCATATTTCTAGGCGATTGCATAGTTCCTGAATACTAGAGTCTCGCAAGAACTCTAGTTAATTATATCTGTAGTAGCAAGCCTACAGAACACCTCCGATTAAGCTCTGTCATACGGTCGTCATGGTCAACTTGTCCTGTACTCTATAAATGTGCACTGCATAAAAAAATAACACCAAGAAAAGGAGTTGCCAGATGACTTAATGCTATAATATGTGATATACGGAATTTAGCCAAAAGTTCCGTGTGTGCGCGTGTGTTCGGCCTCGTCGGTCACCAACATGGTGTCCAGCCTCGTCGGTCAGGACAAAAATGATTTTCTCCGCCTCGTCGGTGTCAGAGAATAATAGATGGGTTTTGTTCGGCCTCGTCAGTCACGAACAAAATACGTCTAGCCTTGTCGGTCAGGACGTTCCGGCCTTGTCGGTTCGGAAATGATAAAAATCAATCTGTGCGTAGAGGCTTTTGGCCAAAATGCTGTCATCACGTAATATAGCATTTTATCTAGTCCGGCTATCCCCATATTGTGTCATGACTTGTGGAGGGCCTAAACCACCCATGACAGAAATTAATCTTATGGAAACGGCTTCGAAACCTGTAACCGGCAAAATAAATATGTACGTGCCATCGGAACGACGACTTTAAACACCTCTGGACCTGCAAAAATCTATTTCTATTGGCACTGATTTTGTAGATTTATCACCAATGATTTTCAAAACACATAAGTGTTGATGCCGCCGCCGTCCTAACGGCTTACACCTGCAAGATACATGTACATGTATGGAGCTGCTCCTATCTCGGCGGTCTGTACCTGCAAAAGCAAATGCACATATATACTAGGCTTGGCAATTCATATAGCCTTTATCCCTGCGAAAGAAAAAGGAGTCGATCTGCATGCCCTTTTTTACCAATTACTTTGTAAGACGAATGAACGTCATCATAGGGATAGATTGCAGATCGGCGCATGGCACCCGTGGTACTAGCTAGCGTTGCCGTAGTGTGTTCCTGCGAAACAAGAAGAAAAGAAAGCCGGCTACGACGCCATGCATTGCTTACCGTGAACTGGTGCCATGGACACATCGGAGGAAGAACACCGGCGCCGGCGACGAGGTAACGCCGGGGACGAACTCCAACCTGCGGTGAGCTAGGCTTGTGGTATGAAATGGGGTGTTGCTGTGTGACGTTGGGTGGAAGATGGAGTGTGTTGGCGCAGTTGCGATCTCTAGATCGGATCGGAGCGGCGCCGCCGAACTGGAATGGCTGCACTGGAGAGGAACGAGGTGGAATCCAACCCCCTGGAATGAGACGGCAGTGAATATATATAGGGAGCAGCTGATCCAGGGGGAGCGTCCTTGTGGCTGAGAGCGCTGCCGCCGCCGTTCCGTTGGATCATACCGAAGAAGTAGCGTCAAGTTGGTTGGAGTGGCGCTGGCGGCTGCTCCATTAGGTTTAAAATTTGAATTCCTTCCGATGATTTCCAGGTACAATTGTACACCGCTGTACATGCATGTACTTTTGATCAAAACAGGACGAGCTGCATACGTGTGGAATTGCTTCCCCTTCAGAACGGACAGGCATGCATGCACATGCCATACGGCCGCGTATTTCGTACACATACGTGCGTATAACATGCATATACATCTTTTGATTAGCACGAACAAACCATCGCTTATAAGGGTGCTGTACAGCTATCGGCCATCGTGCACCTAAGCACTCTCATGTTACAATATTTTAATCCTTTTGCCACACGTGGTGCCATACGGCCGCGTATCTCGTATACGTACGCCCATATATTAGAATAAATAAAATATCATGACACGCTAGATGGATCATGGCCCATTGAAAAAAAGCTTAATTACTGACCATATCTTTTCACGAAGCCCATTAGCAAATCATGTCCAGTAAATCAGTTGTCTCCTGCTTGCACAAATAAAATATTAATTAATTATGAACCCGTTTTTTTAATTGTATACCACATCGGTATGTATAAATATTTGGACGATGTTTTGACCCAATAATATTTTCATCATTGATTAATCCACAGGCTTTTCATAGAGGCTGGCCTGCTCCAAATATTTCACCATATAAAGATAATATGATAAATTCATAGCCAAACAAATGTCCCTCGCCAAGTGGAGTTCGAATGCTTAGCGATTCTTGAAAAAGAATGCGTTGCAATTCGAGCTCGACTTGGCGAAAAGAAAAGAAACAAAACATAATTGTGCTTGATCACAGTCGACTCAACCACCTTTACTTATTTTGTTAGGATTCCTCCGATCATCCTGGTATGATTATGGATATAGATCGACCACCCATGTTGTGATATTTCGTGAGATGTAATCACAACCACTTCCACGACCTGACACATTTTTGGGCTTCACGAGCAGATTGCATCGACGCTAGCTTCCTTTCGTGAGCCAAGGACCCAAAGTAACTCATGCTTATTCTTGCATCTTTTGCAAAAAGCACACCCTTCCACATAGGGAATTGGCTTCAATAATCAGTGCCGTGATGGTGTGATCGATGGGCGAGAGCAACTCCATGCAGGGCTGAGACCTGGTTGGTGATCATAGCTATTGAACACTCTCATGCATGTATGATGGTTAGAGAAATCAACCATTACGCAGGCATTGTGCTCCAAAACTCATCCACAGGAACTATCGTCAAGCCAGGACCTGTTTACTAGTATTAGATCTGGCACGAGCCTATTTAGAAAGCATCAAGATCAGTACTGAAGACGCTGGGGGCCAAGCGAGTTCCAATCTCTCGAAAGAATTGCGCCTCCAGCTTAAATTCGTGGGGTCCTGTCAAGTCGAGAGAGGTGAGTAGCAGAGTCGTTTGTAATAATATAGGGTCAGTTTGCGTGCTTTAATCAGACATAGCTTCTTCTTGGCGTTCTCGTTGATTGAATTGTAAGCTCGTCCTCTTTTTTCTTAATACCTGCAGAAATTAGAGACTAAGGGAGATTATTTCTTTTGGCATGTTTGTGGAATTCGCTCTTGTGTTTTTATGATCAGCTATTTCCGATGGCATGCCCCAACGCATATATTTTAAATGACCTGAAAAAAAAAACTTTTCTTTTGGATTGTACTGCATATATGCTTCCTTCATGTTATTCTGGTCCTGTTTCCTGGTCAAAAAAAAAAAACTTCCATACATCATGGAGTAAATTTGCATCCCTATTGCGACCGTATCGGTGCCAGCCAATAGGTTCTTTGAGATTAGTGGTGCGAATGTGATAGATACATTTTGGCGAAGAACCATGCCTTACATCTCTGCGACCGAATGGTGCCAGCCAGCCAGAGTGAATTCCAACCACATTACACCATTGTCTCAAGTTACTTCTTGGATCGTAGCGAAATATCATGCCACAACACAAGTAATTTTATCAACTCTACTGCGACCATACTTGCTGCTATGGTGCCAGCCAGTATTGTTGAAGGGTTTCACAGTTCCACATGGACTGCACTGGCATGTTTCACTGCTCCCAACAGCCCTTTGGAGTAGCGAAATATCATGCCACCACCAAGGTTTTTTTTTAATCGATCCTCCACTGCGACCACCTTGCTGCTGTGGTGCCAGCCAGTAGAGACCTAATTTGGATAGGAGATGGCATTAGTTAGTTTCTCCCTTTGCTCTGCCTGAATTGGGTTCCTGCAAGAAAGAGAGAAAAAAGGAAAAAAAAAATGCTGCACTAAGGCGAGCACAAAGTGGTAAAAAAAATGTTGGCTTTTCCTTTTATCACTAGACTATAGAGTGATCTTGAGTCCAGCCACGGGAGGATTTGACTTCGTAAACATGCAAATAGTCATGTCTGAGTCTGTTTTCATGAGTTATTTATTTTAGTGTGTTGTTCTCAAAGCGATGGAGATCTCTTCAAGCTATCTCTCCAGCTAGAACCTGTTGATGACCTTGCACCCCTCAAGAGACATAGGAATGGCTAACATGATGGTCAATTGTTTTGGGTAAAACAGGGCTATGAGATATGCCTCAATTTTTTTTGCGAGGGTGGTGGAAGATGATCTCTCTCCTGTCAACTTGGAGTGGTTTCATGGACCTGTTGAGAACGTCCCCTCTTTTTTTTTACTGTGTTGTCATTGCTTCAATTCAGATGTATCCGGGGCGTCTCTTTTTTTCTTTTGAGATTGTAAAACCACCTATGAGATTTTTGAGATTCCATCATCCATGCTTTGTGTACTAAACCTCGCGGGCATGCTTCTCTTTCTTTTCTTTTAAGGCCCTTGTTTATCATCCACTGAGGTGGCAAGAAGCTGCACACTAAACCAAGACTTGTCGCTTCCTACAGTCACCCTCAGGGCATGATGTCTCAACTATGAGAGGTACAAGGGGCACAACAAAGCTTGTCGCTTCAGATCTACTCAATTTAGTCTCCAATGCTTTGATCCTAACTGTGCAATGAACTTGCTTGTGATATAATTTATACTCACACAAGACCACTCGTCGTGTTTATGTCAAGTCCTCTAGCAGCCAAGCTCAGAAATCCAGCCAAGTGATGTATAGGAAAGCCTGTTCATTGTGTGGGTATTTTGACCCTCAAGTACAATTTTGAAAAATGCCGCAAGTAAATAAACCCACTTTTCATGTAGTGGTCAAAGGGGGTTTATACAATGCGCATGAGAAAGAGAGAGAGATGGTTTTATGCAAAATACTTCTTAAGGAAGCGACCATTTATTGACGGCATTGGTCGTAATCCTTCTTGATCAATGAGTTGGTAAGCGCCTCCATCATAAACCTGTTCAATAATATAGGGCCCTTCCCATTTCGGCTCGAACTTGCCTCAAGCCTTGCCTTTGAGTATAATGGGGCGCCGAAGAGCAAGCACCAACTCCCCTTTTTTGAAAACTCGTGGCCTTACTAGCTTATCATAAGCCCGTGCCATATTCTTGCGGTATAACTCTAGATTTTGTAGTGCATGCAGCCGTGCTTCCTCTACAGCATTTAATTCTTGATATCGCAATAGAACTTGCTCATCCTCAGTGAGCTCATCATGTATTGCCACCCGAAGAGATGGGATCTCAACTTCGAGGGGTAGGACAGCCTCACTTCCAAAAACCAAAGCATACGGTGTGGACTGTGTTGGTGTGCGTACTGTCACACGGTATGCCCACAAAGCCTCATGCAACCTATCATGCCAATCTTTTTTATTTCGGGCGACAGTCTTTTTTAACACTTTTCTGAGAGTTTTATTAAACGCCTTAATCATTCCGTTAGCCTGTGCATAATATCCAGTGGTATAATTCCACTGTATCTTATATTTTGCGGCGAAACAGACTGTCTTATGTGCCCTGAAGGCCTTGCCATTGTCAGAAGTAATACGATGGGGCACGCCAAAACGATAAATTATATTCCGCTCTAAGAAATTAATCACGTTATTTGCCTTTACCTCTTGTAATGGCATTGCTTCAGCCCATCTTGAAATATAATTTGTGGCTGCTAAAATAAAACGATGGCCCCTGGCCGAAGTATCGCATGGGCCGATCACATCAATGCCCCATGCATCAAAGGGCCATGAAGGGATAGTTGGGTGAAGTAGCACAGGGGGGTGGTGCTTGAAATCTCCATGAATTTGACAAACATGACATGATCGTGCAATTCTAAGACAATCAATCATGATCCCGGGCCAATAGTACCCTGCTAGCTTTATGCTATGGCACATCTTTGTGCCACACTGATGGCCACCACAAACTCCGGTGTGTACTTCTTTCAGTATTTGGTCGGCCTCGCTTCGGGAGAAACATCGAAGGAGGAGCTCGTCAAATGATCTCCTATACAAAATCCCTGCTTGCAGCAAATAGGATGGCGCCCTGCGTAAAAGTTGGCGCCGGGTAACGGAATCGTTTGGCAGCGTGCCATGATTAAAATAATCTAAGAACGGTTTGCGCCAATCATCTTCTTCAACACTTGAAATGACAATAGTGTTCACATCATATTCTTCTGGAATCAGTTCCAACACCGCAGGGAGCAGCCATCTCTCCTCCACCCTAACCTGCACAGGCTTGTCGTCAAGGAAAACAAGCGCAGCTGTAAGCTTGGCTAAAGCATCGGCTGATGCGTTTTCTCCTCTTGGTATATGATCAATATGAATATTTTCAAATTTTTCCATCAACTTTTTCGCAACCTCACAGTAAGGTACCAGTTCAGGTTTGCGCACCTCATAGACTCCATTAATTTTCTAACTATTAATTGTGAGTCTCCATACACCTGCAAAGTACGTATGTTCATAGATAGTGCTAAGAGTAAACCAAAAATGAGAGCCTCATATTCGGCTTCATTATTAGAGCATTCCTCTTTGAGGAGAGAAAAAGAGTGATACAAGGTTCCACCGTTAGGACACCTGAATACTAATCCAGCCCCAGCTCGCCTTCGTGGTGCCCCATCTGGGTCTTTCTCTACACGAGATGCACCATCAAAAAATAACTCCCAAACTTCAGTACTGACATTGAAGACTTCTTCATCAGGCAGATCTACTATTAAGGGAGAATCACCAGGTACAGGGTGTGCAGCGAGAAAATCTGCCAAAGCTTGTCCCTTGACTGCCTTTTGTGGCACATATGTGATGTCAAAATCCATCATCAGGACTGCCCATTTACCGAGCCTCCCAAGGAGAGCAGGACGACTGAGAACATATTTCACAGGGTCTGCTCCAGCAACGAGTTGAATTTCATGAGACAGCATATAATGCCTTAACTTCTTTAATGCGAATATTAGGGCAAGGCACAATTTTTCAATACCTGAATAATTGCTTTTGGCACCCACTAAAGTGCGACTCAGGTAATAGCATGCCACCTCTTTACCTTCCTCATTATGTTGTGCCAGAAGCGCACCTAGAGAAGCAGGTTGTGCTGAGATATACAATATTAAGGGGTGCCCCTTTACTGGGGCTGCTAGGGTTGGAGGGTTTAATAAATACCTCTTGATGCTTTCAAAGGCATTTTGGCATTGCTCGTCCCACTCAAATGGCGCACCCTTCTGCATCAGTTTTGAAAAAGTCTGAATGCGACCAGAAAGATTAGATATAAATCGCCGAATATAGGCCAATTTTTCCTGACTGGACGGCAAAAGCACACTTAAGGGGATTCATCTTCAACTGATGCCTTCTCAGTCTCTCGAACACCACCCGAAGGTCATCAATGTGGTGTTCTCGTTTCCGGCTCTTCACCACCATATCATCTACATAGCACTCTATGGATTTGTGGATGAGCTCATCAAGGATGTGAGTCATGGCTCTTTGATAAGTTGAGCCAGCATTTTTCAACCCGAAAGGCATAACCGTATAGTAAAAGTTACCTCTTGGTGTTCTTAAAGCCGTATCGGGTGCATCCTGCTTGTGCATTTTGATTTGATTATAGCCGGAAAATCCATCAATAAAGGAAAGCGCTTCATACCCTCTTTAATAAAGCCTGCTGCAATTAACTTATCAACTTCAGCCATTATTTGATTCTGTAGCTCGGGACGAAAGCACCTCGGTAATTGCTTTAATGGCCGAAATTGTGGATCAATAGACAACCTGTGTGTAGCCACATTTGGGTCAAGCCCCGGCATTTCTTTATATGACCAAGCAAAACAATCGCTATACTGCTTCAAGAAAGCCTTATATTCTTCCCTTTCCTCAGCGGTAAGTGTGGCACTCACATATGTAGGTCTAGGGTCTTCTTCAGTTCCCAAATTAATTTCCACCAACTCATCTACAGTGAGCTGGATACCCTCTTCCAATTCCGGAGGTGCGGGGACAGCATCCAGAACTTCCCCATGGTTAATGGGCATGGCTTCATGCATCCTAGACAAGAGATATTCATTTAACCCACAGCAAACTCTCGCCGCCGCTTAAATTGATCGGGCCTGATAGGAAGTTGGATACAGGTGCACAAAACCTTCCTCATCTGAAGAGTAATCATCTTGATCTCCCTCCATAGTTACAGAGGCCATGCAAATATTTACATGTTCCAATTTCTCCACCTCCTCTTCTTCATCACTCGAAACATCTTTTTCACGGTAACCAAGGCCATGTCTTGAATGTGACGCATGACCTTTCTTGATTAGTCGTTCTGCTCGTTCCCACCACTCTTCACATACAGCAGGTGGTGATGGCAATCTGCAATTCTACTGTAAATGAATACCAGCTCTTTTTAGTAAAGGAACCATTCGTGATTCCACTTTCATGGCTGTTAATATTTTTTCATTATCTGTATTCATACATGATAATTCATATGCGCGGTCGCATGGCAATCCTGTTGGGATTCTGTAAAAAATGGTCGGGAAGGCGTGATCTTGTATACTTCGCACAACCCATAGCTCTAGTGGCCTTGCTGTAGAGGTATGCAAAGATGGAGGTTGCAACGGGGGAAATGTATGCCCCTATAATTCGAGGGAGGCTACAGCATTACCTCTCTCGGGCCCGGCTGGGGCCTTAAGAGAGCCTGCACGACTTTGTTCAGTAAGTGATTTGCTTGCTATCACAGTTAGCACAAATGGCTCGTGCATTATTTTCAGTAGTGACTGAATTCACAAAGTGTTTTGTATGTAACCTGGCATCATTAGCGTTTGAGGCCGTTTCTCTTTCCACATTTGGCGTCGCCTCATTTTCTGCCTTCATAAAATTGGACTCATCGGTGCTGCCGATCTGGACGTAGACGCAACGGGGGTGACATTTGCTTTTAATAAAATCGGTCTACCAATGGACAAGCCCCGATCTGATGTCCTGGTCACAGGTTCCCTTGACAGTATTTGTGTCATGGACTCATACTGGTAAGGCACAGCGGCCTTCTTCAGAGGGGTGGAGCAGGTTGCAATCAGGAACTTCATCTCCATAGCAGAGGAAGGAGATTCTGGTGTAATTAATACATCATTGGAAGGAGTCACTCTCCCTTGATGCTTATCTGTATCCACGGTTGGAAAATAATATTTGGCATCAGCATGGTATACTTCCTGTATAGTATAAGGAGTGGTGTTCCTGGCAATACGTTGCTGCTCGCCATTGCTATCCATGAATTTTAAACATTGGTGTAATGTCGATGGAACAACCCAGTATTTGTGTATCCATGGTCGTCCCAAGAGTGCCGAGTATGATGTGTTGGCTTCTATGACAAAAAACTTGACTTTGAAACCGAATGTTGACATCTGCAACTTTACTGTGATCACCCCCAAAGCAGGCTTGGCATGATTGTCATACCCGCATATCACCACTTCTGTAGGACTGAGATCCTCCATTATATAACCTGCGCGTGTCAAGGTGCGGATAGGCATAATATTCACAGCCGACCCCGGGTCGATCAGTATTCTCCGCAAGTGTGCTGCTCCCACATTTCCTTCAATGTAAAGGGGGCGATTATGATCGGCATGCTCCATTATTTGATCCTCCTCTGAAAAGGTGATTTCATTTACATACAACAAATTATCATAAAGGCGGTGCCTTGCCATTGCAGCCTGATACAACTGTGGCTTTTGTAAGGCTGTAATTAGTGCTTCCCTTAACTCAGGCAATAGCACCAACGCATCATACACACTTAGCATGGCCGGGATGCGCTTCAAATGAGCTATGACATTATATTCCACGCCTTGCTCACCCTGCTCATTTGTTTTTTCTTGCTCACGAGAAGTGCTCGCCTCTTTATTTGGAGGTAACTTCTCTTTCTCTGCCCTGTACTATCTAGACCTTAATGGTTCTTGGAATTCTTTACCCCCACGTAGATTCATATTCACCTCCTGAACATCTCCTTCTAGCGAAGCATTCTCAGCCAGGAGCCCCTCACGCTCTTGCTCGGTAAATACTAAATACTATTTCGGTTTCAGAATCACCTGAATCTTCCGTAACCTGCGCCATGTTACAAGAAACCATATTTGCTGATGCTTCTGAATTATCAATGTCGAGTGATTGCTCTAGTTCTTTTGGAAAGAACTGAGCCAAAGTTAGGAGCGCCGGTTTTGCTCAAGGAAAAGACTCGTCGCCATCTGACTTAGGTATAAACCTTGCTGGCATACGTCGCCTGCTTGGATCAGATTTAATTTTTGTCGGTGGTGCGACATGATGTGCAGGACTTGGTACAAAATGCCGATGGCGATGTTCTCTTTTTTGGTGCTGCTTGTGCTGCACTTTATGCCAATGTTGTTCGCTGTTTCCAGGGCTCACGGATGTGAGTCGAAGCCCTTCAAACTGGTGCCGAACTTGAGAATATGGTAACCAATATTCAGGATTATCATCCTGTTGTAGCTGGTGTGTTCCAAATCTGGTAGCCAACACCATATTCACTTGGTGATAATCTGGATTTATTGCCTGTGGGTCCAAGTTTATTTTCTTGTTATCAATGGACCTTTGTAGCCATTCTTTGAAGGCGACACAATCTTCAATCACATGGCCAATATACCGGTGATATGGGCAATATAATGGATTATTTGTCATCCTGACTTGATCAGGTCGTCGTGCTTCTGGTAAATTTAAAGCCCCTCTCGCCGATAGCTGATCAAAGAAACTCCTCACCAACTCTTGTCGGAATATGTATTGTTTTTTCAGCAATTCTTGAATGCTAGCATGAGGTCGTTGGCCTGCATCATTTCTTGTTCCAAGAATATGTGTACCACCATATGGTGCTGTAGACATTGATGACAACCTGGTGGTATTACTCTCAGCTTGTGCCTTAGGCTTGCCTCCATTGTTAAAGGCCTTGGCTGCTGTATTAAACTTCTTGTTATAATCAGACATACCTGCATTTTTATAGAGCTCCATGATATGTGGAGCTTTCTCAAACTCTAATTTTGTGGCAGCCACTGCATTTCCAAGGGCGCTGAATGTTTTTGGTTCGCGCCGGGATACTTCTAATGACCAGTGTTGCTGCATCCCATGAACACACATTTCAACGGCATCCTCTGGGTGCATTTCTCTAGTCAAACGAACATAACTGTTCCGAAATCGGAGGATGTAATCATCAATTTTTTCGTCTCTTCCCTGTTTGACTTGGGACAACTCCAATAGTGATGTATCTTTGCTCATGCTTATGAAATGAGACTTGAACAGGTCTTTCATCATTTGCCAACTGCGCACTGACCTAGCAGGCAGGCGACTGTACCAGTGAAAGGCAGACCCTGTCAAAGATGCAGAAAATTGGCGAAGTAAAAGTGACAGGATCCTTGCTATATCTCCACATGCTGCTTCAAAATATACTAGGTGTTCTCTAGCATCGCCATTGCCATCAAATTGCCTAAACTTGGGTGGGTGCCACCCAGCAGGAAAAGCAACTCTATCGTGCCATGATTCATATGGCTTCGCAAGTTCACTATCAAGGCCCCGAGGCACTTGTTCCTCCACCATTTGCTTCATTTTTCTATTGATTAATTCTTAAGCAATGTCATGGTAATCTTTCAATGCATCAGGGGTAGGACCGGTGGAGGTAGAATGTGCAAGCATGTGCGGCACGTTTAAACTTATTCCACCTGCAGGCTGAGCGGGTTCAATTACTCCTCCGGCATGGGGTGGATTATGCGAGTGACCTGCCGCCTCGAGCTCGGCAACCTGTGGATCAATAAAGATATGTGTCGGAGGTGGCATCCCAGCACCATGATTTGCTGCGAACCCTGCGACCATGTTAAACAATTGGTCTAGCCTCGCATCAATATAATCCATTCTTCTAGCATATTGTTGCCCCTGTACGTCTGTATTATGAGCATTTGAGCTTTCTCCTCCATGAAGTTGTGGCATCCCAATGCCTTGACTAAAGATTCGTGCACTGGCAGGAGGTAAAATTCCCCCATCTTGACTATCACTAACTTGAGGAGCAACAAATGTCATCCCGGCACCATGATTGGCACCAGCTGTTGCAGTAGCGAGGGGCGGCATCAAAACACCCTGACTGGTGACTGCTGGTAGAGGTGCAAGGGGTGGCATCTGAGAGCCAATGGACCGCCCTCATTGCTCTCCTAGTGTGATGAGTGATTGTCAATGAGCTCAAGCCCTCCGATGGACTGGAGGTAGATGATGACGAAGACCTCGATGGACTGAGGCAAAAGCCTTCCAATGGACCGGAGGCAATGCTCAGCGTCAGTTGGCCATGGAAGCTCGGTACACGGAGGGGCGGTTTGGCAACGGCAGTGTAAGCCCTTAGATGGACCGCGAGGCAACTCCGATGGACTGGAGAAGCTGGGTGCCACCGTGGTGCTCCAACCCGAGTGCATGGCGCGAAGGCGTGCGAGGGAGGCTTTGGCGGCTTCGGCTCAAAACCGCCACCCAAGTTCAAATGACTTGGTGGGTTGGGCTCCGACTCGCCAAGATAGAAGATTGGGCCAAGACCCGGCCCAGGAAGCCCGCAGAATAAAGTTTCCCGGTTTCTGACTTCAAAACTGGGGGAAGCTTCTGGACTACTGACTACGTGGTGCACATCCAAGCGAGGCGTGGAGAAGAAGAAGATCAAGTCGTCATCGTAGTCGTCCGATTGTATCTTTTCGGTTTGGCCCTCTCTGGGCATTTTTAGACTAGGGGTCTTAATGTAATTGTGTCGTTTAGGGCCTAGGGTATAAATAGACTTGAGAGGCTCCCTTGGAGCTTATCTTGGCAGCACAAACCCTAGGTTTTCCCTAACCCTAGCAGCCAAGGTCCAAAGAGAGAAAAGAGAGGAGATTAGCTAGGAGATGAGTGCCTAGTTTAGTCAAATCTTATCATTAGTGGGAGGATGATGGGAGGTAGGCTCTAGGAGGTCTTGTAAGACTTGATTTCGTGATTCAATCCAAGATTACTCCTTGAGAAATTCATGTCTTGAGCAGCTCAATTTCGTCCTCCTTTCCCCCTCCCCGTTCTTGTTCGTTTTTTGTTCCAATCCTTGGATTTTGATGTGTTTCGGTTTGTCCAAGGTTGAGATCTTTCTTTTGCTGGTATTTTGCCTTGCTAGGATGTGGTGAATCTCACTAGCCAAGTACTAGAATCATTGAACCACGAGCAAGGGCCGTTCTTCCCGTTTCTCGGTTTTTCGGAGTCAACTCACCTACCTCACGAGATTTGCAATTCCCATGCATCCCTTGATCTTTTGGTGCTGATCTTTTGGGATTTGCTAGGGAAGGTCCTTAGGATTGTCCATGCAAAGTTTCGTGAAGTTTCATCGAGATTTGACCCCGTTTCGATCAATTTTTCTGTGGGGTGTCGGGCTGTTTTTCTGCGCAGTTTTTCGGAGAACTGACAGTACTAATTGTTTGTCCTTAGGTTTGTCCGAACCCTATACTTCGGATTGTCCGATCCCCTTCCCTCGGATTATCCGGTCTATAGTGTTTTTGAGCTGTTTTCTTCCCTTTCTTTGGGTTTGTCCGGTCAGGTCTTTTGGTTGGGACAGTATTGTCCGGTCTAGAGTGTTTGGGGGCTGTTTTTGCGTGTTTCTTGCTCCGCTTGCTTTGGGGTTTGTTTTTCTTGGTTTCTTTGGTTTTTTGGAGTGTTGTGGTTTGCTTCAAGCTTGTTTTGTGTCAACCACTGCATGCCCATACTCTTCACTCACTGTTCTTAAGTGAGGCACGCTTCGGTGTGTTGAGTGGCTAGTGTGCGACGCTTGCAAGCTTTGTAGCTTGTCTTGTTTTGGTTGTGCCTTGTTGTTTTCGCTTGCTTTATTGCGTGCTTTAGTGTTTTCAGTTTAGGGTTTCTCAATGTGTCTTAGGGTTAGTAGCTTGTCTATGCTACGTAACTTTGCACATTAGAGAGGTGTAGTTTTAGGTGTTGTGTGTATTCGTCTAGGCGTAGTGTGTTTGCTCGTTTAGGTGTAGTTTGGTTGCTCATCTTACGTCCTTTTCTTTGGGCGTTAATTCGTGTGCTTCCGCTTTCCACCCTATACGTATCTGTTTAGTGGACGGTATCGTGTGTGTGTGTTTTCGTGAGAGCGCACTTTGGGGGTTTGAGTTTGAGTTTTTCAAGTGCTTCTATTCACCCCCCTCAAGTCGCACGTCTCGGTCCTACAAGTGGTATCAGAGCCAGTTAGGTTTCCCACACCTTAACCGGTGAAGAAACCGTAGCGACTGTGACTTACTCTGGGAAAATTTCCGTCCTTGGCTCCGATGGCTATCCCTACTGGAAGGGTAGGTGTCACGCCCAGTTCTCAACCAACGGAACCGGAGCAACGTATATGTGCCAGGAACGTGTCTCACATATACAATGACAATAGTGACATCACAGAACGTGCTTAACGATAAATAAAACGTTTACATAGAGTATAACATCACTTTATTACAATAAGACAACATGTCTTTAAACCAGAGTCATAGCGGAAGCGTAAACGAAGACGAGTGAGCCGCCACAGGGACGTCGACTGGTGGACCGGTACGCCTAGAACTCGTTGAAGTCCTGAACATACTCTTCGAAGTCTTCTGGAGTTGAGCAGCGGTTGGGTTCCAGCCAACAGTAGGTTTAAAGTAAAGCAAGCGTGAGTATTTCATACTCAACAAGCACAACATGAACTATGAGGCATCTAGGGTTGGCTGACACTTAGCATGAGCTTTTAGTTGGTCAAGTTTTTATTAAACAACTAGCATCTACGAGAGAGTTGATAACCATTAACCCAAGATATAACATGTGAACAGTATTTAACAACATGATCATGAGAACCACTTTGAAAACCCAACAGAACCACTAATCTGCATAAAGGATCTGGGCCGCTCATAACCGTGAGCACGGCTGACATGTCAGTTTTACACTCTCGAGAGGTCGTACAACTTTACCCATGAGTCGTGGGCTACGCTAGTGGTCCACCACATTACCTTAGATGAGATGGCTAGCAAGCACACTACGAGGCCTTTACAAAGATCACGTTGGTAAGGTGTAACCGCTAAGGTTTCAGGGTCCGCAGCTGTGGAGCAAGCCTCAAGGGGAGATAAACGCACTCAACCCAAGTAGCGCGAGGGCCACAGAAGCTCACCTCCCCTCTTGCCCCGTCGGTAAGTTACCCCCAAACCAAAGTAACCTAATTAATTAGCCAAGACCGTCCCATTCCAGTCTCATGGTAGCACTGTTATCCCAGGTTGTCGCTTTGCGAACCGGTCCTTAAGGAGAGTGGCCATAAGCAAACCACATGCTTATGCCCCCTAAACCAAGTTGCTAAAAGCCATTTTTAAAGAAACATGAACCACAGAGGGTCAAGCTCAGGATTTGATTGCATAGATCCATTAAACAAAATTATTAACAAAAGATACATGAGTTTGAGCAGCAACTAGCAAAACTTAACCCACATGCATCCCCATAGGTAAACATTGCGATAACAGAGGCTAGGTACAGTCCTTATTGGCATACAAAAATTAGACACATGCATATGAAGTGATTAAAGGATTATTGGGTTGTGTCCATGTTATACTTGCCTTGCTCAAACTGGTCTTGAGGCTGCTGCTCAACACCCTCAAACTGCTGCTCCTCGTCACCAACAAACTGCTCACCGTCTAACCACGATCACGGCAACGTACAAACATTTCCACGCATACATACATGCAAACAATTGGCCAAGGGTGAGAAACAGTACATCATATCATAAAAACAGAAGGTAAAACTGTACTAAAAACATTCAACGTGTTTCCACGGTCGCGTGAGCGCAAGAATCACTCAAATCGGAGTTAAAACGTGAAAGTTATGCATAAAACGGGCTCCTAGGGGCATAACTGTGATAGAAACATTAAACCAGGGGCTAGATTGGAAAAACCGAGGACTTATACGTAATTAAACGTAGCCGCAGAGGGTTCTGGTGCAAAACTCCAGGGTCTGGACGGCGGGTTCTAATTTTCAAAAGCGCAGGGGCTAAAACGCTAAAACCAGGACTAAAACCTAATTACTTTTCAACGTCGGTGGACTGCGGGTTGATTTCCCGAAAGTCCAGGGGCTCTTTAGCAAAACGAACCGCGCTGACCGGTATTGACCGGTCATCGGCGAGTGGGAGCGGTTAGATCTCGATCCAACGGCGACGTTAGATCGGATCAGGGTTCTGTTCTCGTGCGTCGGATCGAGATCCGACGGCGGAGGGAGACCGGGGCCGCGGGCGACGGCGACCGCGCCCATGGCGCTCTCGGCGCGCGGCGGGAACGGCGGCGCGGCGGCGTTCCGGCTCAGGGAGTGTGCTAGGCTCGACTAGAGCTAGCCTAAAAGGACGAGGGTGTTACGGCGAGCTCACCGAGGGCTTGAGGGCGGCGAGAGATGGTCGGTGGCGGTCTAGCGACGTGCGGCGGCGGCGTCGGTTCACGGGTGGCGTTCGCCCGCGTGGAACGTGAGGGTGAAGCGTCTCCGGGACTCCGAGGATGGGCGGCGAAGCTCCGGGATGCTCCTGCGACATGAGAGGGGGAGGAGTCAGGGCCGGAGGGGCTACACCGACACCGAATTCGGCGACGGAGCGGCTTACCGAGGCGGGGCTCCGGCGGCGATTGCAAGCTCGAGAGGGCACGGGAGGACAATAGCTCTGGTGGAGAGGCGAAGGGGACGGAGGCGAGCCTCGGGGTGGGTTTTATAGAGCCTCGGGCGAAGGGGATAAGCACGGCCGCGGTGATCCCGCTCGGCGGCTTTGAAGGCCGGACCCGGCGCAGTGAGGGGAAGGAGGGAGAAGGGGGAACCGGGCGCGGGAGCTGCGGGATTGAAGAGTGGAGCGATTAAGGAAGGGAGCGGGACGCGGATTCGACTCGGCCTTCAAGGCTCGGGCGCGGACGTGGCCGAGCGGAGGAAGGAAAGCACGCGAGATTTCCGGCGGGAGGTGGGAGACGGTTCTGACGCGTGGGGTCCGCCTGTCGGCGAGACGCGGAGAGGGGAGGGAGGCGCGGCCTTGGGCCGGCCTTTTGGCCCAGGTGGAAGGAGGCGCGGGGCGACGGGACGGGCCGGGGCCCAGGCGGGAGAGAGCGGGAGCTGGGCTGGGCCCAGGCGGGGAGAGGGGGCGCGGGGCTGGGCTGGCCGGTCGGCCGGGCCGGCCGGTCGGCCTGGCTTCTTTTTTTTTTTTTTCTTTTTGAATTCCTTTGAATTGGGATAGAAAATGGGTCTAAAATTCAAATAAATTTGAATTTGAATCCTTAATTCACACAACCAAAAGAGGATGCACCAGCATGTATGCACAAGAAAGTTTGGCCTATGGTTTATTTTATACAAGTATTGATTTTAAATAAATCATTTAAAATGCAACTAAGCACATAAGCCTTAGAAAATTAAATAAATTACTTAGAATTTATTATAAAATGCTGGAATTTAAACTAGGGTGTTACAAACCTACCCCCCTTAACAGGAATCTCGCCCCGAGATTCTCATAGGTGGTTAGCAAAGAGACCAGGATAAGTTGCTCTCAACTCCTCCTCTCTTTCCCAAGTTGCCTCATCCTCCATGTGATGTTTCCACTGCACTCTGCACATTTTGACCCTCCTATTTCGGGTAACCCTTTCAGATGTTTCAAGAATCTTCACTGGGTGTTCGGTATATGTCAAATCCTCCTGCACATCCAGACCTTCCAGTGGTGCTTGTTCTTCCGGCACCCTCAAACACTTCTTTAGTTGTGACACATGGAACACATTGTGTATGCCAGATAGGTTTGGTGGCAACTCCAACTTATAAGCCACTTCACCTTTCCTTTCCACTATCTTGAATGGACCAATGTATCTTGGTGCCAGCTTCCCTTTCATATTAAACCTCCGGATACCTCTCATTGGTGACACCTTCAAATACACAAAGTCATCAACCTTAAAGGTCAAATCCCTGCGTCGCACATCTGCATAGCTCTTCTGCCTGGACTGAGCAACTCTCAAATTCTCACGTACCATCTTGATCTGCTGTTCTGCATCCTTGATAAGGTCAGGTCCGAACACCTGCTTCTCTCCTGTTTGATTCCAAAATAGCGGTGTCCTGCACCTTCTGCCATACAGAGCCTCAAATGGTGACTTCTTCAGGCTGGCTTGGTAGCTGTTGTTATAAGAGAACTCGGCATAAGGCAGACTCTTATCCCAACTGGTTCCGTATTGTATAGCACATGCCCTCAACATGTCCTCTAGAATCTGATTTGTTCTTTCCGTCTGACCATCTGTCTGTGGGTGATATGCCGTACTGAACCGAAGCTTGGAATCCAAGGAATCATGCAACTGCTCCCAGAAACGAGATGTGAACTGTGAACCTCTATCAGATATGATCCGCTTAGGCACTCCATGCAAGCAAACGATTCTGGAGATGTACAATTCTGCTAACCTTGCACCCGAATAGGTAGTGTTCACCGGAATGAAATGAGCAACCTTGGTCAACCGATCAACAACTACCCAGATCGAGTTGTAGCCTTTCTGAGTCCTGGGTAACCCCACAATGAAGTCCATACTTATTTCCTCCCATTTCCACTCTGGAATCTTCAAAGGTTGCAACAAACCTGCAGGTCTCTGATGTTCGGCCTTCACGCGCTGACAAGTGTCACACACTGCGACAT
Source organism: Paspalum notatum (assembly GCA_022530915.1). Lineage (NCBI taxonomy): Eukaryota > Viridiplantae > Streptophyta > Magnoliopsida > Poales > Poaceae > Paspalum > Paspalum notatum. Next base: position 69,391,291 of record CM039683.1, on the reverse strand, counting down.
ATTCTGCCACTGCTCTCTTCATTCCATACCACCAGAACCTTTCCTTCAAGTCATGATACATCTTTGTACTGCCCGGGTGAATTGAGTAAGCGGTGTCGTGAGCCTCACTGAGTATTAACTTCTTGATACTGTCCACATCTGGCACGCAGATCCGATTCTTATACCAGACAATACCTTGTTCATCTTCACGAAAGTGTGGCGCCTTGCCCAACTTGATCTGTTCCCGGATCTCCTGAATTTTCTCGTCCGTTTTCTGATGGTTCCTTATCTCTTGTTCCAGGGTAGGCTCTGCTTCAAAGGTTGCTACTGTGGTGTGATGCACGAATCCCAAATTCAAACTCTCAAATTCCACACACAGCTCAAAGGGCATCTGAAAAGCAGTTTTGTTGGTGACGAGGAGCAGCAGTTTGAGGGTGTTGAGCAGCAGCCTCAAGACCAGTTTGAGCAAGGCAAGTATAACATGGACACAACCCAATAATCCTTTAATCACTTCATATGCATGTGTCTAATTTTTGTATGCCAATAAGGACTGTACCTAGCCTCTGTTATCGCAATGTTTACCTATGGGGATGCATGTGGGTTAAGTTTTGCTAGTTGCTGCTCAAACTCATGTATCTTTTGTTAATAATTTTGTTTAATGGATCTATGCAATCAAATCCTGAGCTTGACCCTCTGTGGTTCATGTTTCTTTAAAAATGGCTTTTAGCAACTTGCTTTAGGGGGCATAAGCATGTGGTTTGCTTATGGCCACTCTCCTTAAGGACCGGTTCGCAAAGCGACAACCTGGGATAACAGTGCTACCATGAGACTGGAATGGGACGGTCTTGGCTAATTAATTAGGTTACTTTGGTTTGGGGGTAACTTACCGACGGGGCAAGAGGGGAGGTGAGCTTCTGTGGCCCTCGCGCTACTTGGGTTGAGTGCGTTTATCTCCCCTTGAGGCTTGCTCCACAGCTGCGGACCCTGAAACCTTAGCGGTTACACCTTACCAACGTGATCTTTGTAAAGGCCTCGTAGTGTGCTTGCTAGCCATCTCATCTAAGGTAATGTGGTGGACCACTAGCGTAGCCCACGACTCATGGGTAAAGTTGTACGACCTCTCGAGAGTGTAAAACTGACATGTCAGCCGTGCTCACGGTTATGAGCGGCCCAGATCCTTTATGCAGATTAGTGGTTCTGTTGGGTTTTCAAAGTGGTTCTCATGATCATGTTGTTAAATACTGTTCACATGTTATATCTTGGGTTAATGGTTATCAACTCTCTCGTAGATGCTAGTTGTTTAATAAAAACTTGACCAACTAAAAGCTCATGCTAAGTGTCAGCCAACCCTAGATGCCTCATAGTTCATGTTGTGCTTGTTGAGTATGAAATACTCACGCTTGCTTTACTTTAAACCTACTGTTGGCTGGAACCCAACCGCTGCTCAGCTCCAGAAGACTTCGAAGAGTATGTTCAGGACTTCAACGAGTTCTAGGCGTACCGGTCCACCAGTCGACGTCCCTGTGGCGGCTCACTCGTCTTCGTTTACGCTTCCGCTATGACTCTGGTTTAAAGACATGTTGTCTTATTGTAATAAAGTGATGTTATACTCTATGTAAACGTTTTATTTATCGTTAAGCACGTTCTGTGATGTCACTATTGTCATTGTATATGTGAGACACGTTCCTGGCACATATACGTTGCTCCGGTTCCGTTGGTTGAGAACTGGGCGTGACAGTAGGATGGAGGCGTTCCTTGTTAGCCAGAGTCAGGACATATGGGATGCTACTCAGAGTACGACTTTTGTAGTGCTTCCAGTCGCTGAGCGTACTACGCAGGATATCGTGGCTCGGCATGAGGCGAATGCCAAGGCTGTTAACTTTCCCTTTTCCGGGCTTGGTCCCGTGGATTATGAGAGAGTGAGTCACCTTAAGACTGCGCGTGAGATATGGTCACTGCTTAGTGCACACCATGAGGGTACTGCTACGATTAAGGCTAGGCTTGTGGAGACTTACCGGCGCGAATATGAAAATTTCGTCCAGAAGCCGGGAGAGTCAGTAGATGACTTGTTTGGTCGCTTTCAGTCGATCATCAACAAGTTGCGTGTCAACTCTGCCCCCGCTGAGCTCCCATACACCAATCATCAGCAGGCTGTCAAGTTGCTGTATGCTTTGGACAGAAAAGTATGGGAGATCAAGGTGAACTCAATCATTGAGTCGGCAGGGTATGATACGATAGGAGTAGAGGCGCTCTATAGTAAGCTCAAGGCCACAGAAGTAGACTACAAGTTGAGGGATTCCCTTGCTTGTATAGGTTCTAAGAGTCTGGCCTTGGCTACTCCCTCTAGTGAGTCTGTTGCTAACCCCCTGTTACACAACTTCTCGTTTTCTGCTTTGATGTCTGTTACAGAGGAGCAGTTGGCGACACTTGGGGATGATGAGCTATGTCTGGTGTCTAGTCGCTTTCAGCGCGCCTATGACAACCGGATGAGTAAGAAGAGGGGGGCGAGCGGCCCAAATGCTTCGAGTGCAGAGAGGTCGGCCACTTCATTGCTAAGTGCCCCAACAAGAACGACTACTACAAGAAGGGCAAGAGCTACTCCCGTGACTCCGACAAGTACCCCTCCGGTAAGCCCAGCTTCGACAAGCATCGCTCCAGCAAGCACGGCTCCAGCAAGCGTCCCTTCGGCAAGAAGAACTTCTGGAAGGCTTTCAAGAGCTACCAGAAGGACAACCGGAAGCGGGACAAGGCTTTCTTCGCCGAGATCGGGTTCTGCAGCAGCGGATCTTCTTCCTCTTCGTCCTCGTCGAGCTCAAGCGATGAGGAGATTATGTACAGGAAGGACAAGAGGAACGATCAAGGAGGTCCAACTGGCTTGTGCTTCGTCTCCACCCAATCCAGGCACAAGAACAAGGATAAGAGGAGCTCGGTTTGCTCCATGGCGCTTGAGGACAAGGAGAACAAGGATGACGGCAGCAACTCTTCTTCCGATGATGAGGTAACTCCTGAGCAAGCCGAAATCCTTGAGATGCTAGAGCAGAACAGCCGAGAGTTGAAAGCCCAGGATAAGATGCTGGAGAAGGCAGCTAAGAAGCTGCAAAAGTTGAAAGCCCAACTTGCTGAGGCTTTAGAGGAGAACGAGAGGTTGAGAAGTGTGAGACCTCAACCCAGTGAGATTGAGTGCCCTACCTGCGAGTCTTTCATGACGGAGCTTGGTGACCAGAGAGATAGGTATGCCAAGCGGGTAGAGGAGATAGATGGGCTTAGAGCTGAGATAGGCAAACTCCAGTCCAAACTGGATGAGCCTACTTTGAGTGGAGAGCTTGAGTGTGAGTCTTGCCCCTGTTTAACTAGAGAGCTAGCTATGCTGAAGGATAAGTTTGAGGGGCAGCTCATGGAGTTTGAGGAGCTTAAGGCCAGACCTACACTTTTGGGTGCGTGTATGGTCTGTCCTCCTTTGAGAGGTGAGTTAGAGCAGTTGAGAGCTGACTTTGAGGTACTTTCAGCACCTACTGACACTTGTGAGAACTGCCCAACCCTGAGGATGCAGCTGGTGAATAGGGATGCCACCATTAGGAAGTTGGAGAAAGCTGCTGTGGTTCCCTCCCTAAACTGTGACACTTGTGCTGCCCAGACCGTAGTTCTGGAGGATCTGAGGGAGGAGGTGTTGTCTTTGCAAAATGACAACAACAAGTTGAGAGAGGTGCTCAGTTGGGTATATGCTAGGCAACCCCAACTGGAGATGATCATAGAGAGCACCAAGAGAGCCGAGGGTGAGACAAGTGGTGTTGGGTTTGGAGAGTGTAGCACTTCGGGTGAGAAGAGTGCCCAGGTTAAGACCAAGACTGCACCTACCCAGCCAGGTGAGACTGTTGATGGGGTTTACCATGAGCCACCCAAGGCTGCCCCAAAGAAACAGTACTGGACACCCAAGCCTTCCAAGGCTAAGCTGGACAAGATTGTTGAGGAAGAGCTTAAGCCCAAGGGCAAGAAGCCAGTCCAGCAGCCTGAGCCACCCAAGGCCACACCACCTAAGCCCATGTCCCAGCCTAACCCAGTTCCTAGGAGGCCTGTCTACCACTGTGAGTTCTGCCAGCGGAATGGCCACCTAGAGGAGTTTTGCTTCAGGAGGAAGCGGGTTGAGAGGCAAGAGAGAGCTTGGGGTAACCAGGATCAGTTCTACCAGGGTGGTAGGTAAGATCCTCCTCATCGCGGTGAGATGAGAGACCGCTTTGCTGGAGGTGAGAGAGGAGATGGCTTTCAGGCTCGTGCTCCTAGTGGTGAGAGACGCTTTGTACGTCGAGCTCCTAGTCGTTTTCAGCACGGCTATGGACCTCGTGATCGAGGGTTTGTGAGAGAGTTTGAGAGGCCACGCTTTGAGGTTCGTGGTTACTCCAGTCATGGTGATTTCTTTGATTGTGCTTACCCCACTTTTGAGCAAATGGCTCGGCACTGGTACAGCAGTTTTGGTACTAACCCCAGTGCCGGACCGTTTGCTCACCGTCGCTTTACTTGACTTTGCAGGATCGAGGCATGGAGGACGTGTGGATCATGGACTCCGGTTGCTCTAGGCACATGACAGGGCACCGCAAGTGGTTCTCCAGCCTCAACCCCGTGAGCACCAAGGAGTACATTACCTTCGGGGACAATGGTCAAGGTAAAGTGATGGGTGTTGGTTCTGTTTCGCTCTCTGCTAAGCTTTCCCTGAGAGAAGTTGCTTTTGTTCGGAATCTGGGGTTCAATTTGGCTTCTGTTTCGCAACTTCTCGATGAAGGATTCGAGGTTCGTTTTAAGAAGGGTGCGTGCTGCGTTCTTGATGCTGATGAGACCCTTGTTTGCTCTTTGCTGCCTTTTGGTCAGGTTTTTAGGGTCGACCTCACATCTGTTTCTGGCCCTGCTCGCTGTTTGGTTGCTAGTCCTTCTACTGATATTTGGAAGTGGCATAGGAGGCTTGGTCACTTGAGCTTTAATCTGCTTGTCAGGTTGAGTTCAATGGGCCTAATCCGAGGATTGCCCAAGTTGAGAGCTGAGAAGGATTTAGTATGCCACCCCTGTCGTCATGGCAAGATGGTTGCCGCTTCTCACATTCCTGTGTCTCAGGTTATGACCTCCTATCCGGGGAGCTACTCCATATGGATACAGTAGGTCCCACTCGGGTAGCGTCGGTCAGTGGGAAGTGGTACGTGCTTGTCGTTGTGGATGACTTTTCACGGTTCTCGTGGGTATTTTTCATGGAGTTTAAGGATGAGGCGTTTGGTTTTGTTCGGGATCTGGTACTGAGGTTGAGAAACGAGAGTCATAAGGCCATGAGGGCTATCCGCAGTGACAATGGCGGAGAATTCAGAAACTCTCGTTTCGAAAACTTTTGTCGTGACCTAGGTCTTGAGCACCAGTTTTCTTCTCCATATACCCCACCACAGAACGGTGTTGTGGAACGCAAGAACCGCACACTTGTTGAGATGGCACGGACGATGCTCGATGAGCATAGGACTCCGAGGCGCTTTTGGGCTGAGGCAGTGAATACGGCCTGTTACATTGCGAACCGGATCTTCTTGCGAGCTTTCCTTGGGAAGACCTCGTATGAACTTCGGTTTGGTAGGCAGCCCAGCGTCAAGCATTTGCGAGCGTTTGGCTGCAGGTGCTTTGTGCTTAAGAAGGCGGGGCATCTGGACAAGTTTGAGTCTCGTTGTCTGGATGGGATTTTTCTAGGGTATTCTTCTAGTTCTAGGGCGTTTCGTGTGTGGATTTTGGAGGCCAAACAAGTTGTTGAGACTTATGAGGTTTCTTTTGATGAAACTATGCCTTGCACATCCCCTGCCTTTGAGCTTTCAGGTGATAATGAAGAAGGCACCCCTATCTTTGAGGATGAGGAAGGTGCGGTTGATGTTGGTGATGCAGGAGCCACTGCACCGGCTGCAGCTCCTGTCCCCTCTGCTACGAGCTCAGATGATGAAGGAGGACCCTTACCCACGGCTTCCTCCTCACTCCCCCGACAGCAAGCTCATGCAGAGGCTGGACCCGCTGAGGACGCTGGGGAGGTGACCTCTGGGATTGTTCCATCTCGGCAGGTTCAGCGGGATCACCCTCCTCACAGGATGATTGGAGACATTCACCGGCGTGTCACACGCTCGTCGGTTGCTTCTCTAGCTTTTTCTCCCACTCTGCATATGTTGCTTCTTTTGAGCTCCGAGATGTGTCACATGCTTTATCTGATCCTAACTGGGTGAACGCCATGCATGAGGAGTTGGAGAACTTTGAGAGAAACCATGTCTGGGATTTAGTTGAACCTCCCCCAAACTGTCACCCTATAGGTACCAAGTGGGTTTTCAAAAACAAACAGGGTGAGGATGGGATGGTTGTGAGGAACAAAGCGAGATTGGTAGCCTAGGGTTTCTGTCAGAAGGAAGGGATAGATTATGAGGAGACCTTTGCCCCTGTAACTCTTTTGGAAACCATTAGGATTTTGCTTGCCTTTGTGGCCTCTAAAGGCTTCAAACTGCAGCAAATGGATGTCAAGTCTGCTTTCCTGAACGGGTTCATAGAGGAGGAGGTATATGTGAGACAACCTCCTGGCTTTGAGAGTGCTAGATTTCCAGACCGGGTGTATAAGTTGATGAAAGCCCTTTATGGTCTGAAGCAAGCTCCTAGAGCTTGGTATGCTAGGTTGAAGAGTTTCCTGCTCAAGTCTGGGTTTGTGATGGGTTCAGTAGACAAGACCTTGTTTCTGTTGAGTCGTGGCGGTGACACCCTGATAGTTCAGATATATGTTGATGACATAATCTTTGGTGGTTCATCTCACGCTTTGGTGTCTAGTTTTGCTGAACAGATGAGCAGGGAATTTGAGATGAGTCTTATGGGTGAGCTCCAGTTCTTCCTCAGGCTGCAGATCAAGCAAAGCTGTGAAGGAACCTTCGTCCATCAAGCCAAGTATACAAGAGACATACTTAAGAAGTTTGAGATGGGTGACTCCAAGCCCATGACGACCCCTATGAGTACAAACACGGCGCTTGATACTGATGAAGATGGGGAGGCGGTGGACCAGAAGGAATTTTGAGGGATGATCGGCTCACTTCTGTACCTGACGGCGACCAGGCCGGACATTCAGTTCGCGGTCTGCCTTTGTGCGCATTACCAGGCTTCTCCTAGGACTTCTCACCGTCAAGCGGTGAAGCGCATTTTCAGGTATCTGAAATTCACTCCTAAGCTTGGTCTTTGGTACTCCTCAGGTTCTTCTCTTTCTCTTAGAGGGTTCTCAGATGCTGATCATGCTGGCTGCTGGATTGATCGCAAGTCAACTTCTGGCACATGCCAACTCTTAGAAACCTCTCTTGTCTCTTGGTCCTCTCGCAAGCAAGCTAGCGTATCCTTGTCTACCACAGAAGCAGAGTATATAGCTGCTGCTAGTTGCTCTCCCAGCTTTTATGGATGAAAGCCACCCTTAGTGATTTTAGCCTTAGGTTTGGAAAAATCTCTCTTCTAGTTGAGTCTACTTCTGCTATCTCTGTAGCTAAGAACCCCGTCTTGCACTCTAAAACAAAACACATAGACGTGAGGTTTCACTTTCTGAGAGATCACTATGAGAAGGGGGACATAGACTTGATCCATGTAGTATCTGAAAACCAGTTGGCCCATATCTTTACCAAGCCCCTAGAGTTTGGCGCTTTTGTGCGCTTGAGAGGTGAGCTTGGAGTGTGCTATCCCTTTTAATCAGGGATTGTATGCTATTCCTTTTAGTAAGGAATAGCTTCTGTAGTCTAGAATTTGCTTTTATCTTACTTTTATTTCTCTTTGGTTCTTTTGCATATTGTATCATACCATGCATTGCATTGTGTCATATGCATTTTCACTTCACTAGCACTAGAGCTCTTTTGGAATGATGAGCTAGTACTTGCTTGTGCTAGATTGTACAGATGCATGTTTGATCATGGTTGGCTAAGCTCTCTTGAGTCTATTGAATACTAATTGTGAGCTAAGTCATTTTATTCTTTGCAAATCAAAAACCATGATCACCACTTGATTTGGCTACCTAGCATGTGTAGGATTGTTGAATACTATGCTATCTTTTCATACCTGGATATGCTAGTTGAATGCCTTTGCTAAGTTAATACCTAAGCTTTTATGACACCGTGCTTAAATTGAAATCTGAATCAAAATGCTTACAAGTGGTGTCTTATGTGCTAGAGTGAGAAAGATCCAGATGGGTTTGATTGTCACACTGATCTAGTTTGAGATTGCTTGTCATTTTGACATGAACTTGGACTAGGCTGTATCTGACTAAAACCTTGTCTTAAACTTCTGATGGTTCTTTGAGCCTAGGCTTGACATTGGTTGGTAAGAAGTGGCAAAAGACAAGTAAATAACCCCTGGCATAAAAAGAACTTGCTTATGGATACAAATGTTTAAATCTGAAATTTGCAAGTCTCTAAAATGCTTATGGCTAGTTGTATATGCTTTGGTTGAGAGTAGCACACCTTGTATGCACTTCTAGCATCTTGTGTTCATGCTTATCTAGCTAGGTGCTATTCATGTTGGTGACGCTTTCTCTTAAAAACTCCCTGAAAAACAAGCTTGCTCCTGATCTGTGTAAAATAGATTCATTTGAGCTTGTTGCATGCTTCTTTGCCCTCACTTGCTCTGTATGCTAGAACTTGTGCTTACTAGCTTTCCATCCCTTCTGAGCTCTTTCAGTTACACTCCTTGCATTTCATGGCATATTTTGAGAGGGAATTGTCTAGTTCAGGGGGAGTTGAGTTCAAGGAACCCTTGATGTGTCCATTGTCAACAAGGGGGAGAAATTAGTGTACCTTCTCCAAGGGGAAGAAATTTAAAAATATGGACAAGGGGGAGAACTCAGGAGAGATTTAGTTGAGGGGAAGCTTTGCATTCATTTTGCATTTATGAGGATACATTTCGGGGGGAGTTGAGCTTTTAGCATGCTCTTTGCATCGGTGCGTTGAGCCTTTTGCCTCTGTCTTGAGGAGCCGATGCTTTGCTTCTTTTTGCTTCAAGTTGCCTTGTGTTTTGCCTTTGTTGGGTTTTGGGCAGCTTGAGCATTTCTTTTATTTTCTTTCTTTTTCGGTTTTACGCTTTTCTCTTGTCTTTGATCCATTTTAGGCTACAGGTTGAAGGTGTTGACAATGCACTCATCAAGGGGGAGATTGAGAGCCAATGGACCGGCCTCATTGCTCTCCTAGTGTGATGAGTGATTGTCAACGAGCTCAAGCCCTCCGATGGACTGGAGGTAGAGGATGACGAAGACCTCGATGGACTGAGGCAAAAGCCCTCCAATGGACCGGAGGCAATGCTCGGCGTCGGTCGGCCATGGAAGCTCGGTACATGGAGGGGCGGTTCGGCAACGGCAGTGTAAGCCCTTAGATGGACCGCGAGGCAACTCCGATGGACTGGAGAAGCTGGGTGCCACCGTGGTGCTCCAACCCAAGTGCATGGCGCGAAGGCGTGCGAGGGAGGCTTTGGCGGCTTCAGCTCAAAACCGCCACCCAAGTTCAAATGACTTGGTGGGTTGGGCTCCGACTCGCCAAGATAGAAGATTGGGCCAAGACCCGGCCCAGGAAGCCCGCAGAATAAAGTTTCCCGGTTTCTGACTTCAAAACGGGGGGAAGCTTCTGGACTACTGACTACGTGGCGCACATCCAAGCGAGGCGTGGAGAAGAAGAAGATCAAATCGTCATCGTAGTCGTCCGATTGTATCTTTTCGGTTTGGCCCCCTCTGGGCATTTTTAGACTAGGGGTCTTAATGTAATTGTGTCGTTTAGGGCCTAGGGTATAAATAGACTTGAGAGGCTCCCTTGGAGCTTATCTTGGCAGCACAAACCCTAGGTTTTCCCTAACCCTAGCAGCCAAGGTCCAAAGAGAGAAAAGAGAGGAGATTAGCTAGGAGATGAGTGCCTAGTTTAGTCAAATCTTGTCATTAGTGGGAGGATGATGGGAGGTAGGCTCTAGGGGGTCTTGTAAGACTTGATTTCGTGATTCAATCCAAGATTACTCCTTGAGAAATCCATGTCTTGAGCAGCTCAATTTCGTCCTCCTTTCCTCCTCCCCGTTCTTGTTCGTTTTTGGTTCCAATCCTTGGATTTTGATGTGGTTCGGTTTGTCCAAGGTTGAGATCTTTCTTTTGCTAGTATTTTGCCTTGCTAGGATGTGGTGAATCTCACTAGCCAAGTACTAGAATCATTGAACCACGAGCAAGGGCCGTTCTTTCCGTTTCTCGGTTTTTCAGAGTCAACTCACCTACCTCACGAGATTTGCAATTCCCGTGCATCCCTTGATCTTTTGGAGCTGATCTTTTGGGATTTGCTAGAGAAGGTCCTTAGGATTGTCCATGCAAAGTTTCGTGAAGTTTCGTTGAGATTTGACCCCGTTTCGATCAATTTTTCGGTGGGGTGTCGGGCTGTTTTTCTGCGCAGTTTTTCGGAGAACTGACAGTACTAATTGTTTGTCCTTAGGTTTATCCGAACCCTATACTTCGGATTGTCCGATCCCCTTCCCTCGAATTGTCCGGTCTATAGTGTTTTGGGGCTGTTTTCTTTCCTTTCTTTGGGTTTGTCCGGTCAGGTCTTTTGGTTGGGACAGTATTGTCCGGTCTAGTGTGTTTGGGGCTGTTTTTGCGTGTTTCTTGCTCCGCTTGCTTTGGGGTTTGTTTTTCTTGGTTCCTTTGGTTTTTTGGAGTGTTGTGGTTTGCTTCAAGCTTGTTTTATGTCAACCACTGCATGCCCATACTCTTCACTCACTGTTCTTAAGTGAGGCACGCTTGGGTGTGTTGAGTGGCTAGTATGCGACGCTTGCAAGCTTTGTAGCTCGTCTTGTTTTGGTTGTGCCTTGTTGTTTTCGCTTGCTTTGTTGCGTGCTTTAGTGTTTTCAGTTTAGGGTTTCTCAATGTGTCCTAGGGTTAGTAGCTTGTCTATGCTACGTAACTCTGCACATTAGAGGGGTGTAGTTTTAGGTGTTGTGTGTGTTCGTCTAGGCATAGTGTGTTTGCTCGTTTAGGTGTAGTTTGGTTGCTCGTCTTACGTCCTTTTCTTTGGGCGTTAATTCGAGTGCTTCCGCTTTCCACCCGATACGTATCTGTTCAGTGGACGGTATCGTGTGTGTGTGTTTTCGTGAGAGCGCACTTTGGGGGTTTGAGTTTGAGTTTTTCAAGTGCTCATATTCACCTCCCCTCTAGTCGCATGTCTCGGTCCTACAGCATCCCCGAACCATGACCAGCACTCGCTGATGGAGCGACAGGAAGCGACATCCCAACTCTTTGATTGGCGCCTACTGGTGGAACAGTGAGAGCCTCACTTTGTCCTGAAAGCACATATACAGAAGCAAGATTCATATCTCCGACAATATCTTCACCATCTGACGGTATAGATGGAGCAAGTTCAGAATAATGTGGTGAATCTGGTAGCTTCCTAATTGACGAAGAGGACTCGGCATCTGACTCTTCATCGCTTGCTTGCCCGGATGATGAACTACCTGAAGATATTGTCATGCTTTGATGAGCCTTAGCCACTTTCCTCAGTCGTGTGTTCAATCCTGGTCGCTCTATAATTCTTTGGAGTTGATCAGGGTCACGAGGGAGTCGAGAAGCTATGTCTTTGTAGCGAGAGCCAGATCGGTCCTTACGTGCTGAGCCTTTGGCTTTTATACTGTTGTCTCCACCTGAGGTAACTGGGAGACATGGAGCTGTTGCTACAGCATCCTTTTGATTTTGACGTGCGGTTGCTTGATTTTTGTGTTGGCCCTAGGGCACTGTCGACTTGTCCCTACATAGGATGGAGAAACTTTTTAGGAGTATCGGGGTCGGATTTGGGAGAATTTCTTCATCTGAATAATATGTAAACTCCTGGGAAATCTGAGGTGGTTCCCACTCAGAATCTGAATTTTGAGCAGCCTGGACTGCTATCATTGCACACACTTCCATATCATCTTTCTGAGATTGTGTGCTTTTATTTTCGCCATTTGACGATTTGTCATGATCGACCCGATTTTTGGCTTCTGCCGCTTCTGTCATTTTACCATCTATAGCATGCTTGGGATCTTCTATTTTAGCGCCTGTAGGCTCGACTCTTCGTGGCCTGGGCGCCAGGTGATCTATCAAGAAGTTATATCTCTGATTTCTTGCCAAGTTTGGAGAGACTTGGAGCGTGACACGCCCGTTATCTATATATATCCAGCCATCAGCTCGGACACGGACCTCCACATGGCTAAGCACAATATCTTGCAACTCACGGAACATCGCTTCACGATTCCTCTTGCGCCTTTCACGTTTTTGTTGATTTATAACTGCATTGCGACTTCTTGATGGTGTCGGAGGAGCCGGCCTCCGTGGAGCATTTCTAGAGGGTGCCCCTAGTGCATAAGGGTGTGCTCTTGAAAATTGCTCCGCGGGACGCCTAGGAGCACCTCGGCCTGCAAATGTATTCTCAGCACGCCATTGAGGTTTGTATTCCCTTGGAGTGGGTGAATAATAATGACGTTGCTGGTAGTTTCTTGGTGGAGGCGCTGGGGCGTGCCTCTGATGATCATCGCGCTGAAACTGCTGACGAGGGACCCAGACTTGAGGTGGGCGTTGATTATGAAATCTGGACCTGCCCCCGTACGAAGATGGACCTGACCTATCTTGATTTTGAAGCTGTCGTTGCATGCCACTGATTTGGTTTTGCAACTGCTGTAGTTGCCGTTGGAGCTCATCATCTCTAGGGGCTGGCATCTCGCTCGACAAGGCAGCGAACCTATTAGAATTTTCACCCTCATAAATATGGTGACAGGGCACCCATGCATGGTGCTTCTGACAACTCAAACTTGACATAAAGTAAACAGCCTGTCCCCAAACTATTCGCCCCCAGAATTCATTCATTCGCTTCTCCACAATAAGATCATGTACCCGCTGTCTCCTTGGAACCCATTCTCTCTGAGAAATTATATAGGGTTTTTTAATTGGATCAGTGTGCCAAGATGCAGGGCGCACAGTGGTGGAACTGACATGTTGAAACGCACGTTGTTCACGTACGGTTCTTGTACTAAACTGCCCCATACTGTGATCTTCTACTGGCTCAAATCTTTTGTCCACACAAGCCTTTAGCTGTGCCTGCAACTTCCTCAATTGTTGCCTCTTCCGCCGACAGTTGCGCTGAGCATTCTTGTTCTTAGTGATGCACGCTTTAACAGCCTTTGCCATCAAATGGCAGCTCATTTTGCACAACCCTTGCAAGAGTTCAGTCTCTGTGCGAGGAGTTGTAGGTATTACAGTCTCTCTTTCAGGTACAGTAAGGATGGGCTGAGGATTAGCGCTCTTAGTATGTTCAGGCCTTTCCTGAATTTTAGAGCTCCGAACAATGGTCCTGGCCTCACACATCAGGGCCCGATAATTTTCTCTCGCAACTTCCGCGTTGCGCTTAAGGATTTTTCTTGAAGTTGGCTTCTCTGATAGCTCCTGCAGCTGATGAATCTGTGTCCTGGAGCCCTCAGTGGTGACGGCTATGGGTGCCATTGAGCCGAACTGCAGCACAAATGGAGAGGCGTTAGCGGAGATCTCACCTGCACGAGATGTGCATTGATTAGACCACCATGCCAGAACTTGAATCAAACACTGCAAAATGCACAGGAGTTCACGACAAGAGCAAGGCATGACGACGTATGACAAGCTGCAAAGATGGGAGGAAACTTAGGTACCACCGGGCGTGCCATTTTGTTTTGCGTGAGAAAATGCGTTCGGATTCTCTCGGCGTATGGCGTAAAAAAAAACTGTTTGCGGGCGTGCCAGTATACGATCGTATACAAATAATAAACACATCACACAGAGACACAATAAAATAGGAAACTTGCATATTTATTCATTTTGATGGGCCTTTTTACAAGTTTCCTCTCTTTTACACATATCCCTGTATAACGCCATATTTCCAGGCGATTGCATAGTTCCTGAATCCTAGAGTCTCGCAAGAACTCTAGTTAATTATATCTGTAGTAGCAAGTCTACAGAACACCTCCGATTAAGCTCTGTCATATGGTCGTCATGGTCAACTTGTCCTGTACTCCATAAATGTGCACTGCATAAAAAAATAACGCCAAGAAAAGGAGTTGCCAGATGACTTAATGCTATAATATGTGATATACGGAATTTAGCCAAAAGTTCCGTGTGTGCGCGTGTGTTCGGCCTCGTCGGTCACGAACGTGGTGTCCAGCCTCGTCCGTCAGGACAAAAATGATTTTCTCCGCCTCGTCGGTGTCAGAGAATAATAGATGGGTTTTGTTCGGCCTCGTCAGTCACGAACAAAATACGTCTGGCCTTGTCGGTCAGGACGTTCCGGCCTTGTCGGTCCGGAAATGATAAAAATCAATCTGTGCGTAGAGGCTTTTGGCCAAAATGCTGTCATCACGTAATATAGCATTTTATCTAGTCCGGCTATCCCCATATTGTGTCATGACTTGTGGAGGGCCTAAACCACCAATGACAGAAATTAATCTTATGGAAACGGCTTCGAAACCTGTAACCTGCAAAATAAATATGTACGTGCCATCGGAACGACGACTTTAAACACCTCTGGACCTGCGAAAATCTATTTCTATTGGCACTGATTTTGTAGATTTATCACCAATGATTTTCAAAACACATAAGTGTCGATGCCGCCGCCGTCCTAACGGCTTACACCTGCAAGATACATGCACATGTATGGAGCTGCTCCTATCTTGGTGGTCTGTTCCTGCAAAAGCAAATGCACATATATACTAGGCTTGGCAATTCAATAGCCTTTATCCCTGCGAAAGAAAAAAGAGTCGATCTGCATGCCCTTTTTTACCAATTACTTTGTAAGACGAATGAACGTCATCATAGGGATAGATTGCAGATCGGCGCATGGCACCCGTGGTACTAGCTAGCGTTGTCGTGGTGTGTTCCTGCGAAACAAGAAGAAAAGAAAGCCGGCTACGACGCCACGCATTGCTTACCGTGAACTGGTGCCATGGACACAGCGGAGGAAGAACACCGGCGCCGGCGACGAGGTAACGCCGGGGACGAACTCCAACCTGCGGTGAGCTAGGCTTGTGGTATGAAATGGGGTGTTGCTGTGTGACGTTGGGTGGAAGATGGAGTATGTTGGCGCAGTTGCGATCTCTAGATCGGATCGGAGCGGCGCCGCCGAACTGGAATGGCTGCACTGGAGACGAACGAGGTGGAATCCAACCCCCTGGAATGAGACGGCAGTGAATATATATAGGGAGCAGCTGATCCAGGGGGAGCGTCCTTGTGGCTGAGAGCGCTGCCGCCGCCGTTCCGTTGGATCATACCGAAGAAGTAGCGTCAAGTTGGTTGGAGTGGCGCTGGCGCCTGCTCCATTAGGTTTAAAATTTGAATTCCTTCCGATGATTTCCAGGTACAATTGTACACCGCTGTACATGCATGTACTTTTGATCAAAACAGGACGAGCTGCATACGTGTGGAATTGCTTCCCCTTCAGAACGGACAGGCATGCATGCACATGCCATACGGCCGCGTATTTCGTACACATACGTGCGTATAACATGCATATACATCTTTTGATTAGCATGAACAAACCATCGCTTATAAGGGTGCTGTACAGCTATCGGCCATCGTGCACCTAAGCACTCTCATGTTACAATATTTTTAATCCTTTTGCCACACGTACATGCTTGCTATCCGAAACACAGTATACTTCTGGTGCCATACGGCCGCGTATCTCGTATACGTACGCCCATATATTAGAATAAATAAAATATCATGACACGCTAGATGGATCATGGCCCATTGAAAAAAAGCTTAATTACTGACCATATCTTTTCACGAAGCCCATTAGCAAATCATGTCCAATAAATCAGTTGTCTCCTGCTTGCACAAATAAAATATTAATTAATTATGAACCCGTTTTTTTAATTGTATACCACATCGGTATGTATAAATATTTGGACGATATTTTGACCCAATAATATTGTCATCATTGATTAATCCACAGGCTTTTCATAGAGGCTGGCCTGCTCCAAATATTTCACCATATAAAGATAATATGATAAATTCATAGCCAAACACTTGCTTGGAAATGATGTCATTGTCCTAGTCCTTTCCGAAATCAGCTTTCCATATTCTGCAGCCTTTAGTATTTTGACCATAACTCGCTCATCCGGAGCTCAAATAAGGCAAACTCGGACTCTAAGTTGTAGAGCTCGAAGAGGTCTACAATTTTGGTATTCAAACTTTCTTCATTTATCATCGTTAAGGTCTCCTAATTGAGCCCACAAGGTGCTGTTGTCCTGAAATCCGAGAATATCTCGAGATTTAATTGAAGCTTGGATTGGATTCGTGATAAACCTTCCTTATCTTCATATTCTTCATACCTAATCAATCCTTATCCTCTGGAACCTTCTCCATAATGGGCTTGGGCCTTCTTTTGGGCTTTAATTGCTCTTCTTTAATTAATCATCTCTCCTCCCTGGACTTGTAGCATAAATCATTTCTTCGAGAAATCCTCAAATTTATATCAATTATTCCCTATTTTCCTACAAAAATCAATATTGCACAAAAACAAAGAGTATTCTCGAAAACGGGGTTATTTGAGCAAAACAAGACTAAATCATAAGATTAACTCCTGAAAAGAATAAAATCATATAAAAATAGAGCATAATTTTAGTCGAAATATTGCGTCGTGGGGCCGAGTCGAGCAGGAGAAACAGCCGACCCAGCACCGAGCCTGGCATGTCCAGGGAACGGCCGGCGAAGGTCCAGCTGTGGGATAGACAAACACCTTCCTCGGTACCTGGCAAAGCGTCGGCCAGAGGTAACCATCCAGAGACACATGCCTTTCTTTTCCTGTCCTCCCAGCTCTCTGGAAATAAGGCTCGGGTATTCTCTCACAGGGTTAGAAGGCGGTCCCCAGACCAAGGGACTGTTACCTTCGGTGGTGCTAGCAAGCGGTGGCGGCGGGAGGATCGAGGTGGCTGCCTTAACCCTCGCCCAATACTGTGGTGGCAGGTGGCTTATCTCAGGGCCCGGACTCCAGGGCTTTAGGTGAGGCCTTGAGCCAAGAGGAGAGCCACGAAGGCGACAACATCGAGGTGGGGGAAGAGCACCTAAGGGTGGAACCCCACGATGATAGGGACATCATTCCATCCTTCGTGGAGATCTTTGACGACGACTCGGAGGTGGAGGAGGAGATACTGGCCGACGGCTAGTGGTGGAGGTCGCCAACATGGTGCCATCAGCAGATCCGGTGGTGGAGACTGCTAGCGTGTCGGGGCACTTGTGAAGCTGGCTGGGAAGTCACCGATATGGCACCATTGGTAGACCCAGTGGAATCATCCCACTTGGCACCCAAGGGAAGCGCGGAGGCGTCCCGCACGAGGTCTGATGGAACTCCGGAGGTGTCCTGCGCGGCGCCTGTGGGAGTCATGCAGAAGAGCAACCCCAATCATCTTCAAAACCGAAGGCAATAGAGAGGGACACCACGCAGGTGCCACCAGAGCCACCGGCTCACGAGGAGACTGAAGGAGAGGCCCGCACGAATCCAGTGGAGGAGTCAGCTGGCAAGAAGATGGAGATGGATGCAAGCAGAGGCGGGGCCCATCTTGGCTCAGGACGTGGTCGATGAGCGTCAGGTCCCATGGATAACAGGCTGCCCGAGCCCGCTGCTGCCACCACCTTCGGGGGTTCCTCAGAGGTGAACTCCGGCGCCGTCGCGTTAGATGCACCTGCCCTCGGTGGTCGGAGTCCCAAGGGTTTGGCCAGGCTCCTACCTCAGGCACACCAGGCCCTGAGGCGGCTGTATGAGGTGGTGGCCTCAGAGTGAGAGGCCTGGAGTGAGCCTAGCGCCAGTTCGCCTAGACTGAAGGTGGACTGAGAAGACCTCCCGCAACACCGGTATCGCGCTAACAAAGGCAGAGAAGGCTACTATGGCCACCAAGGCTGCACAAGAAGCAGCCAATGCTTGAGCCACCGAGCTCTCCAGGCGCTTGGAGGCCACAAAGAAGATGGCCAAGAGGCCACCGCCCGAGCCGATGAACTGGTAGCTCGTCAAACAATGCGCCGAGCTCAAGGCGCAAGAGGCAAAGCTAGATAAGCTCCAGCATAGAGTCAAGAAGCATCACGACTTCCAAGAGCAATAAAATGAGCTGCGGGGCTGAGGCCATGAGGTCCACGATGAGCCCACGGTGGGAAGTGAGGAGCCAAGTGTGACCGTGCTCCGCGGTGCTCCTTGATTGATGAGTGATTGTCTAACACGTCAACCCCTACTAAGTGTGACCTGGAGGCATCCCTAAGTGTGACCTAGGATGCAAAGTCCCCTAAGTTTGACTTGGGTCAAAAGTCTTCCCAAGTGTACTATGGAGGCCACTCCTAAGTGTGACCTGGATTTCAAGTCCCCCGAGTATGATCGTGGGGCAAAATCCTAGTATATGATCGTGGGGCAAAAATCCTAGTAAGTGTGACCTAGTGGTCTCTCCTAAGTGTGATCTGGAGAGCAAGTCCCCTAAGTGTGACCTAGGGAAAAAGCCCTACTAAGTTTGACTGGAGACCACTCCTAAGTGCTACCTAGAGTGCAAGTCCCCTAAGTGCTACCTAGGGCAAAGGTAAATCCTTGAGCTAAGTTCAATTGGTTTGGACTAACTCTAGGCCATGCTCTGTGGAGACACGAGTTGCTTGTCTAATGTTGTACGGGTAACAAGTGGCCAATGATGCACGCGGTGAAGCTAGTGCGGACCAAGTCAAGGAAGGGCTCTTGGAGTGGAGGTCAGGACACGTGGCAGAGCCAGAGGGTTCGGTGACTTCCCTCTAAGTCACCAAACTACCCATGTTTGGTGGTGGCTCCTAAAACTACTAGCTACTATGGTTTGACAGTCTCTCCTAATGATCGCATGAAGACTTCCTCGGGCTACCAGAAGCGCGGGAAAGATAGAAGCCTAAAAGAAGTCTGGATGGGCACGTGGTGATATCCAAGAAATTGCGTCAAAGCAATGCGAAGCCTTAAGACGCCGTAGTCATTGAATGAGATCTACTTTGTATCTTTTCTATTTTGCCCCTTCTAGGCCTTTCTAGTGAGTCCTAAGCCATTAGGCGTATAGTCATACAGTCTTATAAAATAGGTCTAGTCTATATATATGAGGAGTGGGGAAAGGATTAGGGTGACCTTGCCCACTTGGTTTTAGGTTTAGACATAAGAAAATCTCAGCCAAGTGCTTACAAGACTAGAGAGGCTAGATTAGAGAGGATTGATCCCATTTAATCTAGATTTCCAAATAGAGGGAAGGATGAAGGGCGGCCAGCTATGATTTAACTCTTGTAACCAGGTTTCTTGCATGAAATAAAATCTTTCCTTGTGCTAATTTCATCCATGGTCTGATTCCCATTTGTTTGAGTTGGTTCTTGAGCTCCAAATCTTGGTTTTTTGTATGTTTTGTGCTTGCTCAAAGTGCCCACCGAACGGTCCAGTGTGAAATCACCGAACGCTCCGATGTTCACTCACTAGAAAGGCCCGAAAGGGGTAAAACTTAAGAGATATATAGTAGATCTCATCCAATGGCCGTGGCGGCTTGAGGCTTCACACCGCATCAATGCAATCTTTCAAATCTCACCACGTGCCTACCTGGATTTCTTTTAGGCTTCTATACGCTTCTGGTAGCCCGGCAAAGTCATCATGTAGTCTTCATGGGAGACCGCCAAACCACGGTAGCTAGTGGTTTTTGGACCCACCACCAAACCAAGGTAGTTTGATGATTTAGAGAGAAGTCACCGTACCCTCTAGCTCCACCACATGTCCTGACCTCCACGCGAAGAGTCCTTCCTTGATTTCATCTATGCTAGCTTCACCGCACACTTTATCAGCCATGTGTCACCTGCATACCATCAGACAAGCAACTCATGTCTCCATGGAGCACAGCCCAGAGTTAGTCCAAACCAATTGAACCCAGCTCAAGGACTTACCTTTGCCCCAGGTCACACTTAGAAGCGCTTTTGCCCTAAGTCATACTTAGGGGACTTGCTCTCTAGGTCACACTTAGGAGAGACCTCCAGGTCACACTCATGAATGACGTTAATCTATTAACCCACTTATTAGTAACGTGATTTTGTTTAGACACGTCACTAATTATTGCTATTAGTGATGACGATTTTTGCATGACACGAGAAACAATAGTCACTGAAGATGTGGTTCTTGACATAGTGATGGATGTTTCATTCTGCCTTTTATTTTTCAGCTTCACAAATTAAAACAAAAGGTACGTACCGGTACAAATCAAAAGTAACCAAATATTAATGTTGTTGGAGTCGACGCCCATTGATCGAAACATATACATCTATCTTGTCAGCATGGCTGAGAGAGTAAGTACTTTGGTCTTGAAAGAGGGAAACTATATATTTTGCAAAACTCCCTGCTCTGTCAATGAAATCGCCACATTCTATCATGTGTGTGCTCATTTAAATTAAGAATTAGTGGGGGAAAAGCAGATAGAGAAACCAATGGCCAGGTACCAACTTGTTTCTTTTATTCATGGATGATATAGTACGCTGTACACAAGCTTAATTAGGACACATACATCACAAAAAGTTATAATACAAATATATGGAGTACAAATATAGCTCACTCTTACACAAATACTAGTATTACTTGGTCATAGGCAAGAGCTAGCAATAGATAGGTCGCATGCACATTGGTCGGTTACATTCTCCTCTCAGTTCCCTTCCATAGTGCCCGTGTCAATGGGTAGCTAAAAGCGGCGGTAGCTCTGGTTTTGATGATTTGGGCAGGGGTCTAGGCTCTAGTGTAGGTTTTGAACTTTGACTTAGGCTTTAGCATGGATTTAGGTTGGAGTTTTGGCGGCTCTAGAGTAGGTTTCGCGCTTGGCTCAAGCTGTGGTGTGTGTTTGGGATCAGGCTCTGGTGTCGGTTTAGGCCTCGGATAAGGCAACGACATTGATGGTCCTAGCTAAGGTTTTAGATCAAGTGAGATTTCAAGGCTGAGTTGAGGCTCTAGATGAGGTTTAGGTTCCATTGTAGGTTTGGGGCTTGGCTTGGACTATGGTGTTGAGGGTTTTGATTTTGGTTTGGGCTCCGGGTTCAAGTCAAGCTAGGTGCTGGTCGAGGCTCCAAGTTCGGGTCAGGCTGCGGTATTGGTTTGGGCTCTGGGTTTGAGTCAGGCTGGAGTGTTGGTGCAGGCTCCAAGTTCAAGTCTGATTATGGGGTTGGTCTGGGCTCCGGTTTCAAATCAGGCTGCGGTGTTGGTCTAGGCTCCATGTTTGGGTTAGGCTGCGGTGTTGGTATAGGCTATGGGTTTGGGTTAGGTTGCTGTATTGGTCTAGGGTCAGGCTGCAGTATTGGTATAGGCTCCGGGTTTGGGTCAGGCTGCAGTGTTGGTGTGGGTTCCTAGTTTGGGTCAGGCTGCGGTGTTGGTCTAGGCTCAGGATTCGGGTCAGGCTGTGGTATTGGTCTAGGGTCAGGCTGCGGTGTTGGTCTAGGCTCCGAGTTTGGGTCAGGCTATGGTGTTGGTCTAGGCTCTTTGTTCGGGTCAGGCTATGGTGTAGGTCTAGGCTCCGGGTTCGGGTCAGGCTATGGTGTTGGTCTGGGCTCCGGGTTCGGGTCAGGTTGAGGTGTTGGTATAGGCTCCGGGTTCAGGTCAAGCTGTGGTGTTGGTGTCGGCTCTGGGTTTGGGTTAGGCTACGGTGTTGGTCTGGGCTCCGGGTTCGGGTCAGGCTGTGGTTTTGGTCTAGGCTCCAGGTTAGGGTCAGGCTGCAGTGTTGGAATGGGCTTCGGATGAGGGTGAGGGTGCGGTATTGATCTGGGCTTCGGGTGAGGGTGAGGGTGCGGTGTTGGTCTGGGCACTAGGTAAGGGTGAGGGTGTGCTGTTGGTCTGGGCTCTGGGTTTGGGTCAGGCTGTGGTATTGGTCTAGGGTCAGGCTGCGGTGTTGGTATAGGCTCTGGATTCGGGTTAGGCTGCGGTGTTGGCTTGGGCTCTGGATTCGGGTCAAGTTGCGGTGTTGGTCTAGGCCTCGAGTCAGGGTCAGGCTACGATGTTGATGGTCTGGTCTCGGGCTTTGGGTTAGGCTGCGGTGTTGGTTTGGGCTCCGAGTCAGGGTTATGCTGCAGTGTTGATAGTCTAGGTTCTGGCTTTAGGTCAGGCTGTGGTGCAGGTTCCGGTTGGGGCTATGTTGTTGGTATGAGTTGTGGCCTTGGGTCGATTACCCTAGCATGAAAACTTGCAGCCAGAAGCAGCGCAGCGACTAGTGTTGGAACCGGGCCGCCGACACACGGCGGGCCCACCGGGTCGCCCGCACACACAGCGCACCCGTGCACACACACTCCAGGCCGTCGGGCCGCGACACACGCGCCCGAACATACAGCAGTGGGTTTTAGGTCTGTTGGGCCAACACTCCCCCCAAAAAAGCTAGCCCATTAGGGGGTTGCACCATCAACCATATAAACCATGCTTGCCCACCCACAACTCACAATGTGGGACTATTCCCAACAATCTCTCCTTCACACATTGTCTGAGAATGCACAGGACCGATCTAAGCCCTGATACCAATTGTTGGAACCGGGCCGCCGACACACGGCGGGCCCGCCGGGTCGCCCGCACACACGGTGAACCCGTGCATACACACTCCAGGCCGTCGGGCCGAGTGAGAGGAGGGTGGACCTCATCTCTCCTCACTTGTTCTGCCGGCCGCCCAGCTGGCCAGCAGCACTATCTATCTCACTCGAATCTATCTATGTATGTTGCTCGATCAGTTCAACTAGCTAGCTTGCAGTGGTTGCTGCTTGGTTTACAGATGGCATATGGACGGCACGGGTGATTTATAGGCATGGAGAGCCAACTGGCGCTGCACACGCGTCCATCCATAGCCCTGCGGGAGATATTTTGCACCATCTCCCGCCAGACAAATCAGTTTGGATCGACAGGGAAAGAGAGAATTACCATGGATGAGAGTTACTGCGTTTGTGCAAGGTAGCAAGGGACATTTTAATTTCATGTTTGCTCTGCTCCGTTGCGTTCCATCAGTGAAGAAGCTAGCTAGTAGTACATGTTTCTTCAATTCGTACGACGTAATTGATGACAACATATATGCTACGTAAGCTGGGTACGTATATTTGATCTGGAGTCGACATGATGACATACAGCAGGTACACACGGTATGGATTAGTCGCCCGGCCGGCGCCCCGGCCCACAACCGCGGCGCACTGATCGGCAAAGCAAGATAATGAATGGAACACCACGCACGACGGCAGGAAGTGACGACACGCACAACGATGGGCCGGAGTGATCGATCGAGTAGTGGCGCATACGAGGATTAATTAAGGAAGCCGGCCGGCCGCTAGCACAGCAGGCGTGCCTCTACTGTCTGTCATGCAAAGCAAGCGCGTGCATAAAGCTAGCTAGCGCACATCATCAGATCAGATCCATCGATCGCACGCACGATCCTCGGCCCAAATCGAATAGTGTTTTTTAGCATGGACACTGCGTGCTTTCTTATACTTATTGTTTCAATTTTATGTTCAATCCAATACGTTCTAGAATGATTATGCAGATGCTTGCACGAAAAGGGTCCCTCCTGCTGCAAACTGCCAAATATTTTTCTTGACATATTTGTCTATGTCCTCTCCTAGAATAATATTTTCCTATAAGTTGTTTCAGTATTTGACATGTTGTCTTTCAGTGTAAGCACTGATCAAGGAGCTCTCCTACATATTTTAGTTTTCAGAATTGAAATGAACCAAGCGAATGAAAGTATTTGTTTTTATTCAAGTTTTCTCTTATTTTGATCAGCAGATTAGCTGAATAAACTCTTTGTAAGAACCTATCGTAAAGATTGGTTGTGCGCAGCTGCGATGCCGAAATTTTCTACTGTGAAAAAAACTAGTTTATTTTGAAAATAAAAAATAGGCAGAGTATGTTTTTAATGACTCCAACCTAGCGGACAGCACAGCGTGAAGAACCAGTACCAATAGATTAACAATGGAGGCGTGAAGAACCTAGGGCAGCCATCCCTACGGTCACGCTTTTAGGGCTCCTTTGAATTAAGGATAAATAGATGAAATTTAGATGATTAGAATCGTATAGGAAATTTTTCTTCGAGCCCCTTTGAAACAAAGGATTGAGATATCTCAAATTCTATGAAATTCTGACGGAATGACTTATTTCATAGAAATTCTACACCATGGAAAGTTTTCTTTGTGTCTCTCATTAATCCTGTGTTTTTCTTATGTCTCATTCAAATTCTTGTTTTTCTACTTTCCAATGTGTTTTTTCAATCCATAGGATTTGAGATTTCAGTCAGCTTTATTACTACATTTTTTGTATTCATGTGTTCAAAGGACTTATCGTCCAGGCAGACGATACTTATTTATACAGGACCCAATGCAAGTTGTTGGAATGTTGCCGCATTTCTAAACCCCGCCTAACATTTTCCATCGGCAAGACTATGGGAATAACATGGACAAACAGGATTATAGTGGGACTTAGTCAGACAGCCATTCGATCAGAGGAAAGTTCACCTGTATTGAGTAGATGGAAAACTGAAGTTGTATCGTACAGATGAGTGCATCGTGGTGTACAGCTTCAACCGGTGGGCCTATCGATTCACTGTGTTGGCGAGCTAGACTAGAGAGGAGACTTGATGGCCAGCTCAATAATTCAGCCAGCAACCAACAAACAACTCTGCTTTGTCACAACAGAGTATACCTGGCCGGAGGTGCTCTCTTCCCCAGCAAACAATCTGGAGACCACATCACAAGAGACGCCTATGAACTGAGGTGCGAACTCACATCTCCTCTCTTTCTCTCCACACGGTCGCATTCCATGAGTTTCTTTAGCTTTCAGCGGAAAGATCACCCTGAAATGTCACTAAGGTAAGTGCTCACCAACGAATTATGAAGGTTGATGTCTACTACCTAGGCGACATGAACCGCATTCCTCCCTCATCCTGGGTTCTATCTCCAACTGCAGCTCAAGCAGACATTCAAGGTCAAATTCATGACTGCGCTGAGATTGAGGCTGGCTGGATCTAGGGCTGGACCGAAAACTCGTGGCTCGATAACTCGCTCGGCTCGTAGCTAGCTCGGCTCGGCTCGACTCGGCTCGTTGTATTTTTTAATGAGCTGAGCCAAGATTTGAGTTCGTCCAAACGAGCTCAAGATCCAGGCAACAGGCCACGGCCTGCAACTCAATTAGTCGGCCCAACAGTCCAATAGTGAATGCAAACCGTAGACCAACTGGAGAAAAAAAAAAACCACAGCCGTAGGAAAAGAGCGCGCCGCCTCTTGAGTCTCCCGCCTGCTTACCTATTCCTGTCTCTCCGCATGGTGCTCCAACTCCGAAGTCCGAGCCCTCTTCGCCAGGTCACCTCCTCCGTCGCCATCTGCAGCCGCCGCTCCACCATCCAGCCCCCCACCGCCTGATGCAGCTTGCAGCTCCATCGTCCGCACCCTGCAGCGGATCCCCCATCGCCACAACTCCGTTTGCAGCTGCCCGTCGTAGCTCTGTCGTCCGTCCCCCGCAGCGGCTCCCCCCGTTGCCCGGCGCAGCTCCATCATCCGGACCCACAACAGCTCCGTCGTCTGCCCCCCGCAGCGGCTACCCCCGTGACCGCACCTTCATCCATGGCCACCCGTCGCAGCTCCGCCCTCCGCCTCCACAATGGCTCTATTTGTCACAGCCACCCTCCACCTCTGTGGCTCAAGAGCTAACGAGCTGGCTCGAGCTCGTGAACGAGCCGAGCCGAGCTATCTCTCTTGAGAGCCAATGGAGTGGCCTCATTGCTCTTCTGGTGTGATGAGTGATTGTCAACGAGCTCAAGCCCTCCGATGGACTGGAGGCCCTCCGATGGACTGGAGGTAGATGATGAAGACCTCGATGGACTGAGCCAAAAGCCCCCCAATGGACCGGAGGCAATGCTCGGCGTCGGTCGGCCATGGAAGCTCGGTACACGGAGGGGCGGATCGGCAACGGTGGTGTAAGCCCTCCGATGGACCGCGAGGCAACTCTGATGGACTGGAGAAGCCGGGTGCCACCGTGGTGCTCCAACCCGAGTGCATGGCGCGAAGGCGTGCGAGGGAGGCTTTAGCGGCTTCGGCTCAAAACCGCCACCCAAGCTACCCAAGGCTTGGTGAGTTGGGCCACGACTCACCAAGATAGAGAAGATGGGCCAAGTCCGGCCCAGACAGAGACTTCCTAAAGTTTTCCGGTTTCTGACTTCAAAACCGGAGGTGCAAAGGCGGATTGGACTACTGGCCACGTAGGGGACATCCGAAGATTGCGTGGAAGCTAAGAAGATCAAGTCTTCATCGTGGTCGTCCGTCCCCGATATTTCGGGTTCTTTTCTGTTTTAGCCCCTACAAGCGTTTCTAGTGTTAGGAGTCTATGTGTAAAAATGTCAAAACTGAACCGGTGTATAAATAGCCTAAGAGCTGGTCATTAGAAGTAGTCTTGGCAGCTAGGTTTTTATTTTCTTAGGGTAATTTTCGTCCTCAAGCTTTGAGCTCCAAGTTTAGGAGGGTTAGGGTGAGATATAGCCTCCACATCAAGAGGGAAGGTGAGGGTGGTTGCTTGGGATGAAATTTTTCGTTGTAATCTGACCTAAGACCTCTTTTGAGGCTCATAATCGAAGTGGTTTCGTGCAGCAACTTTGTGTGCTTCTCCTCCCTTTGGTCTCTTTGGTTTTGGCTTCAATCCTTGGCCTTTTGGATGTTTATTTTTGGCTAAGGTTGAATCCTTTGTTTTCCTTATGCTTTGGACTTGCAAGGACGTGGAGATTATGTCTTAGAACATCTCAATCCCAAAGGATTGCCACGAGCAAGTTGTTATTGAGCTTTTTCCTTCTTCCTAAATATTCACCTCTTCACGAGATCTGAACTTTCCGCTAATTCTGTGATCTTTTTCCATAGATCTTTTGGAAATAGCTTTGGAATGGGGATAGAATAGCATGTGCCAATTTTCATGATGTTTGGAGAAGGTTTGATCAAGTTTCGGATTGCTTTTGCGTCAGGTTTCCTGCTGTCCAGTTTTCTTGCTGATTCTGTCCACTTTAAGTCTTGTTTGGTTTAGGGGTCAAAGCTTCGAATTTTGGGCTGACATTTTGTAGAGCTCTTTATCAGTGAATCATAAAGCTCCCACAAAAATTTCAGATCATTTGGATGTGTTTTGATCTGGTTTTAGTATTTTTTTTTAGGTTAGTCTGTCAGTTTTTAACCACCGGACAGTCCGGTGGTTAACCACCGGACGGTCCGGTGGCTCTAAGAATTTTATTCCTTGTCCAATTGAGCTGAAAATTTGTGGAGT
This sequence comes from Paspalum notatum, assembly GCA_022530915.1. Classification (NCBI taxonomy): domain Eukaryota; kingdom Viridiplantae; phylum Streptophyta; class Magnoliopsida; order Poales; family Poaceae; genus Paspalum; species Paspalum notatum. The sequence goes on along the minus strand of CM039683.1, from coordinate 69,364,040 downwards.
TGTTCCTTGGCCCCTTATTAACCTCCAGTAAAAATTTCAGAATTTTTGGAGTTGATTTGATAGGGTTTTGATTCGAATCTTTTTGGAGTGTCGGGCTGTAAGCACCAGTCAAAACTTGCTCCAATTGGTCTGAAATTTTCTAGAGTTGTTCCCTATTGCCTTGTGAAGGTGTGGTAATTTTGGGAGATTTTTTGGAGCTTCTCTTGAGGGGTTTTAAGATTTTCTTTGCAGGCCTGTCTGTCTGAAATCTGCAGTTCTCCGGAGTTGGTTCTTTTTGCGCTCTTGTTCTTAGCCGTTTGAGCGTGTGCTTCCGCTTGGTGCTTAGTACGTATCTGTTCAGTGGACGGTACCAAGCACGTGTTGTGAGTTAGATACGTATCCTCTCAGTGAACGGTGTCTAGTTTCGTTGTGGGCGTTGTTTCCGTTTTGCACTGCGGTGAGGGTTTGAGTTTGAGTTTTCAAGTGCTCCTATTCACCCCCCGCTAGTTGCACGTCTCGGTCCTACAAATGGTATCAGAGCCAGTTAGGTTTCCCATACCTTAACCGGTGAAGAAACCGTAGCGACGATGACTTACTCCGGGAAGAATCCCGTCCTTGGCTCCGATGGCTATCCCTAATGGAAGGGTAGGATGGAGGCGTTCCTTGTTAGCCAGAGTCAGGACATATGGGATGCTACTCAGAGTACGACTTTTGTGGTGCTTCCAGTCGCTGAGCGTACTACGCAGGATATCGTGGCTCAGCATAAGGCGAATGCCAAGGCTATTAACTTTCTCTTCTCCGGGCTTGGTCCCATGGATTATGAGAGAGTGAGTCACCTTAAAACTGTGCGTGAGATATGGTCACTGCTTAGTGCACACCATGAGGGTACTGCGACGATTAAGGCTAGGCTTGTGGAGACTTACCGGCGCGAATATGAGAATTTCGTCCAGAAACCGGAAGAGTCAATAGACGACTTGTTTGGTCGCTTTTAGTCGATCATCAACAAGTTGCGTGTCAACTCTGCAGGCTATCAAGTTGCTGTATGCTTTGGATAGAAAAATATGGGAAATCAAGGTGAACTCGATCATTGAGTCGGCAGGGTATGATACGATTGGAGTAGAGGCGCTCTATAATAAGCTCAAGGCCACCGAGGTAGATTACAAGATGAGAGATTCCCTTGCTTGTATAGGTTCTAAGAGTCTGGCCTTGGCTACACCCTCTAGTGAGTCTGTTGCTAACCCCCTTATGCACAACTTCTCGTTTTCTGCTTTGATGTCTGTGACAGAGGAGCAGTTGGCGTTGCTTGGGGATGAAGAGCTATGCCTGATGTCTAGTCGCTTTCAGCGCGCATATGACAACCGGATGAGCAAGAAGAGGGGCGAGCGGCCCAAATGTTTCGAGCGTGGAGAGGTCGGCCACTTCATCACCGAATGCCCCAACAAGAATGACTACTACAAGAAGGGCAAGAGCTACTCCCGCAACTCCGACAAGTACCACTCCGGCAAGCCCAGCTTTGACAAGCACCGCTCCAGCAAGCACGGCTCCGGCAAGCGTCCCTTCGGCAAGAAGAACTTCCAGAAGGCTTTTAAGAGCTACCAGAAGGACAACCGGAAGCGGGACAAGGCCTTCTTCGCCGAGATCGGGTTCTGCAGTAGTGGATCTTCTTGCTCTTCGTCCTCGTCGAGCTCAAGCGATGAGGAGATCACGTACAGGAAGGACAAGAGTAACGATCAAAGAGGTCCAGCTGGCTTGTGCTTCGTCTCCACCAAGTCTAGGTGCAGGAATAAGGAGAAGAGGAGCTTGGTTTGCTCCATGGCGCTTGAAGACAAGGAGGACAAGGATGACGGCAGCAACTCTTCTTTCGATGATGAGGTAACTCCTGAGCAAGCCAAAATCCTTGAGATGCTAGAGCAAAACAGCCGAGAGCTTAAGGCCTAGGATAAGATGCTGGAGAAGGCAGCTAAAAAGCTGTAGAAGTTGAAAGCCCAACTTGCTGAGGCTTTAGAGGAGAATGAGAGGTTGACGAGTGTGAGACCCCAACCCAGTGAGATTGAGTGCACTACCTGCGAGTCTTTCATGACGGAGCTTGGTGACCAGAGAGATAGGTATGCCAAGCGGGTAGAGAAGATAGATGAGCTGAAGGCTGAGCTAGGCAAACTCCAGTCCAAACTGGATGAGCCTACTTTGAGTGGAGAGCTCAAGTGTGAGTCTTGCCCCTGTCTAGCTAGAGAGCTAGCGGTTCTGAAGGAGAAGTTTGAGGGACAGCTCATGGACCTTGAGGAGCTTAGGGCTAGACCTACGCTTTTGGGTTTGTGTATGGTCTGTCTTACTTTGAGAGATGAGTTAGAGCAGTTGAGAGCTGACTTTGAGGTGCTTTCAGCACCTACTGATACTTGTGAGAACTGTCTAACCCTTAGGATGCAGCTGGTGGATAGGAATGCCACCATTAGGAAGTTGGAGAAAGCTGTTGTGGTTCCCTCGCTCCCTAGACTGTGATACCTGTGCTGCCCAGACTGTGATTCTGGAGGATCTGAGGGAGGAGATGTTGTCTTTGCAAAATGACAACAACAGGTTGAGAGAGGTGCTCAGTTGGGTATATGCGAGGCAACCCCAACTAGAGATGATCATAGAGAGCACCAAGAGAGCTGAGGGTGAGACAAATGGTGTTGGGTTTGGAGAGTGCAGCACTTTGGGTGAGAAGAGTGCCCCGGTTAAGACCAAGAATGCACCTACCCAGCCAGGTGAGACTGTTGATGGGGTTTACCATAAGCCACCCAAGGCTGCCCCAAAGAAGCAGTACTGGACACCCAAGCCTTCCAAGGCTAAGCTAGACAAAATTGTTGAGGAAGAGCTTAAGCCCAAAGGCAAGAAGCCAGTCCAGCAGCCTGAGCCACCCAAGGCTACACCACCTAAGCCCAAGTCCCAGCCTACCCCAGTTCCTAGGAGGCCTGTCTTCCACTGTGAGTTCTGCCAGCGGAATGGCCACCTAGAGGAGTTTTGCTTCAGGAGAAAGCGGGTTGAGAGGCACGAGAGAGCTTGGGGGAACCTGGATCAGTTCTACCAGGGTGGTAGGCAAGATCCTCCCCACCGCGGTGAGATGAGAGACCGCTTTGCCGGTGGTGAGAGAGGAGACGGCTTTCAGGCTCATGCTCCTGGTGGTGAGAGACGCTTTATCGGCCGAGCTCCTAGTCGTTTTCAGTGCGTCTATGGACCTCGTGACCGAGACTTTGAGAGAGCCTTCGAGGGTTCACGCTTTGGAGGTCGTGGTTACCCTGATCGTCGTGATGATTTCTTTGATTGTGCTTACCCCACTTTTGAGCAGATGGCTCGGCACTGGTACAGCAGTTTTGGGACTAACCCCAGTGCCGGACCGTTTGCTCACCGTCGCTTTACTTGACCTTGCAGGATCGAGGCATGGAGGACGTGTGGATCATGGACTCCGGTTGCTCTAGGCACATGACAGGGCACCGCAAGTGGTTCTCCAGCCTCAACCCCGTGGGCACCAAGGAGTACATCACATTCGGGGACAATGGTCAAGGTAAAGTGATGGGTGTTGGTTCCGTTTCACTCTCTACTAAGCTTTCCCTGAGAGAAGTTGCTTTTGTTCAGAATCTAGGGTTCAATTTAGTCTCTGTTTCGCAACTTCTCGATGAAGGATTTGAGGTTCGTTTTAAGAAGGGTGCGTGCTGCGTTCTTGATGCTGAGGAGACCCTTGTTTGCTCTTTGCTGCCTTTTGGTCAGGTTTTTAGGGTCGACCTCACATCTGTTTCTGGCCTTGCTCGCTGTTTGGTTGCTAGTCCTTCTGCTGATATTTGCAAGTGGCATAGGAGGCTTGGTCACTTGAGCTTTGATCTGCTAGTCAGGTTTAGTTCAATGGGTCTAATCCGAGGATTGCCCAAGTTGAGAGCTAAGAAGGACTTAGTATGCCACCCCTATCATCATGGCAAGATGGTTGCCGCTTCTCACACTCCTGTGTCTCAGGTTATGACCTCCTATCCGGGCGAGCTACTCCATATGGATACAGTAGGTCCCGCTTGGGTAGCATCGGTCAGTGGGAAGTGGTACGTGCTTGTCGTTGTGGATGATTTTTCGCGGTTCTCATGGGTATTTTTCATGGAGTCTAAGGATGAGGCGTTTGGTTTTGTTTGGGATCTGGTATTGAGGTTGAGAAACGAGAGTCATAAGGCCATGAGGGCTATCCGCAGTGACAATGGCGGAGAATTCAGAAACTCTCGTTTCGAAAACTTTTGTCGTGACCTAGGTCTTGAGCACCAGTTTTCTTCTCCATATACCCCTCCGCAGAACGGTGTTGTGGAACGCAAGAACCGCACACTTGTTGAGATGGCACGGACGATGCTCGATGAGCATAGGTCTCCAAGGCGTTTTTGGGCTGAGGCAGTGAATACGGCCTGTTACGTTGCGAACCGGATCTTCTTGCGAGGTTTCCTTGGGAAGACCTCGTATGAACTTCGGTTTGGTAGGCAGCCCAGCGTCAAGCATTTGCGAGCATTTGGCTGCAGGTGCTTTGTGCTTAATAAGGCGGGGCATTTGGATAAGTTTGAGTCTCGCTGTTTGGATGGGATTTTTCTGGGGTATGCTTCTAATTCTAGGGCTTTTCGTGTGTGGATTTTGGAGGCCAAGCGAGTTGTTGAGACTTGTGAGGTTTCTTTTGATGAAACTATGCCCTGCACAACCCCTGCCTTTGAGCTTTCAGGTGATGATGAAGAAAGCACCCCCATCTTTGAGGATGAGGAAGGTGCGGTTGATGTTGGTGATGCAGGAGCCACTGCACCGGCTGCAGTTCCTGCTCCCTCTGCTACGAGCTCTGATGATGAAGGAGGACCCTTGCCCACGGCTTCCTCTTCACTCCCCCGATAGCAAGCTCAAGCAGAGGCTGGCCCCGCTGAGGATGCAGGGGAGATGACTTCCGAGATTGTTCCATCTCGGCAGGTCCAGCGGGATCACCCTCCACACAGGATGATTGGAGACATTCACCTGCATGTCACACGCTCTTCGGTTAACTCTCTAGCCTTTTTCTCCCACTCTGCATATGTTGCTTCTTTTGAGCTCCGGGATGTGTCACATGCATTATCTGATCCTAACTGGGTGAACGCCATGCATGAGGAGTTAGAGAACTTTGAGAGAAACCATGTCTGGGATTTAGTTGAACCTCCACCAAACTGTCGCCCTATAGGTACCAAGTGGGTTTTCATGAACAAACAGGGTGAGGATGGGATGGTTGTGAGGAACTGTTGACGCGGCTTAAGTACTAAATTTATGTTATAATTTCATATGATTTTATGCCGTTTAATGAATTAATATTGTGATTTATTATTATTTTACTAACAATTAACCCCGTTTTCGAGAATGCTCTTTGTTTTTGTGCATTATTCATTTTTTGCAGGAAATCAGGTAATAATTGATATATTTGAAGAATTCTCGGAAATAGGATTTATGCTAAGATGAGCAAAGCCCAAGTGCAAAAGGATAATGAAGCCCAATTGAAGGATAAAGCCCAATTAAAGGAGTATTCTAGAAGATGAAGATTGCTAGGAAAGGCAATTCCTGAAATATTCGCGAAGTCAATAACAGCGTCAAATGAAGAAAGTTTGAATACCAAAGTTGTAGATCTCTTCGAGCTCTACAATTTAGAGTCCGAGTTTGCATTTATTGGACTTCGGAAGGCAAAGTTATGGTCGATTTACTACAAGTTGCAGAACCGGGAAGGTTTATTTCGGGAATTAAAGAGAGAAGACTTCGTCATCAAGCAAGGAAAGATATGGACGACCGGGACTCTTCTAGAAGCTTGATTATACTTGGAAATAGATGTATGAGGTGTTCTAGGACTCTTAGAACCGACCTATTAGTTTCCATGTATAGGGTTTCCTTCGGGATATAAATAGAGGGCTCCATCTAGGGAGATGAGAGAGGAGACTCGCCACAAATCCATTGTAACCGAGAGGCTAGGGCAAAGCTCGAGGGCCAAAGGAGTTCAACTCGGCGGGAGGAACATCTCGGCGAAAGGAGGAAGCAAGAGGAGACAGGACCCAGGGGGGTCGGCCGACCCCTAGGGGTCTGGCTCGGCCGACCCCTGGCATCCCGAGGGCAGATCGAGTTCGTCTTTCGTCGACTTCTTCGTCTAGTTCATCTCGACGACTTTGGGTCACGAATTCCGATGTATCTTGAGTAAACCCCTCGAACTTCTTCTGTACTATGATAAAACCTTGATTATGGATCTATAAAGTTGTCTTTTAGACTTTGCTTCTTGTTTATGCTTGTTCATGATCTATGCTTAGCAATGCTTGTTGTCTAATTGTGTAAATCAGTGGCCACTGTTAAGTACTTCACATGTCTTTTAGTAGATTTAATCTGCTCATGTTAGGCATAGTTAGGGTTTACTAGTTCGTCGATTACCTGGTTACCAGTGACAGTGGAGCCCGGGGAAAGGTTCGAGTAGGTTCTTGACATTCATGTTCATGCTTATTCTATGCTTAATGTTTAGATCTAAGTCAAGGTGGTTCGTAGTACTTTAGTAGTTTGTCTCATATCTCTTGTGGATCCTTTTGCCTGTTTAAATCCTATATACCCCGAGTTTAAGTCTTTGCTTATACCTTTTATGCAATAGATTAGAATATAGATTAGATCTTGATTAGAGTAGAATTAGAGTCTTTATTAGTTGTAATTAGATAACCTTTATCTCTTATTTAAGCTTATTAGATATATTAGAATTAGATAGTAATATTGTTAATAATTGATTAATAGCATTTTAAACATAATTAATCCCGGATTGATAAACCCAAGATACTCATCCTAGGGAAAAGCTACCGCGATACTGTGCGCTTGCAGTATAAGGATTTGGCATGCTTAAGTGCTGTCAACAAGCTTTCCTGGCGCCGTTGCCGGGGAATAATTATCGTTTAAATTATTATTAATCTTTTATTAAGTTTTGCTACTTCTAGTTTTAATATTTAGTTTTGTTTATTGTTTTTAGTTAATTTTGTTATTAATTAGTGTTTTAGATTTATTTTATTTTACAATTTTCGAAATTAGGAGTAATTTTTAAATTCTGAAATTTTAAATTCTGTTATTCTGTTTGGATTTAATTTGGTCTAAGTACAGCAAATTTTTGCTGTCATAGATCTTTGTTTTTGTTTTTGTTTAAATTTCAGGTATGACTATGTTGGGCAGAAAATTGACGCTTGGGGAGTTTTTAACTCCAAGAGCGGAAGATTTGAAGTTCCAAAGATCAAATCTGCAGCCGGAATCAGGATCCTACGAGCTGAAGCCAGGAATCATCCGAATTGCTGCCGAACATCCGTTCAGTGGTGAAGACGATGAGAACCCGTACATTCACTTGAAGAGGCTAGTGCAAGTGTGTCGCACATTCCATCAAGACGGAGTTCCAGAAGAATGGGTTTTGTGGAATCTCTTTCCGTTTACATTGGAAGACAGAGCCAGAAAGTGGTACGACACTGCATCAATAGAAGCTGAAGGTGATTGGGACGCTCTCAAATTGAAGTTCACCAAAAGATTCTTTTCTCCAATAAAAGTACACCTGTTGAAGAAAGCAATCATAAACTTCAAGCAACTTGAGAGTGAAGACCTTGATGAAGCATGGGACAGACTGAAAGAACTGAGGACACAAGGACCACCCATTAACTTTGACGAGGAGACAATCATTTCAACCTTCTACTTCAGTCTAAACACTAGAGACTTCAAGCAAGTGAACATCTGTGCTGGAGGATCACTGCTGAGCCGAAATGTAGATGAAGCTATGAAGATTCTGTCAGATTGCTGCTTGACCGCGAAGGCTGAAAGAGATAGGAGGGAGAGTGAAGAGCAGAAGCTAGCAGGAGTGACGTCTACATATGCTATCTACAAGGAGCAACAACCTGCCAGAAAGACTCCAGTGTCTTATGCAGCTGAGGAAGAGGAGTACGAGTGTTTTGCACCACAAGTGAAGACAGGGTGTTCAGATTTTGGAAGCCTTGCTAGTGCAAAACCACTGACAGAATTCGACAAGACAAGCTGGATGCCAGTAGATTTTGGAGATACACTGATGTGTGCAGGACCACTCCCACTAGAAGACTTAGAAGAAGAGAAAGAGCTGTTTCCACCAGAGGTACCACTAAGGAGAAGCTCAGATGATCTAAGTACAGGGGAGGTACTGCAGAAATTATTCCAAGAAGAGGAGCTGGACAGTGACTTTGTCTCTGAAGTGAAGCGGGTGATTGGTGTCAAGCCGGAGTCATCACTAACTGAGGAGGTTATCGTCCACCTGGAGCCAGAAGAATCTTCGACTGGTATTTCTTGCTCCATCAACAAAGAAGACTTCAACAATATTCACTGCTCTATGGAAGCCCAGGTAAGTACTATGAGCTATGAAGTTTATTGTACTTTAAGTGATAAACCACACTTAGTTTCTACTAGTATTAAGATTAAACTTCCTAATAATGAAATAATTCGACCTGTAGGCTTAATTAAAGATGTTGAAGTTAACTTTGCTAATAATATTATACCAACTGATTTTTATATAATTAATGTCTACGATAATGATATTAATATAATTCTTGGTAGACCTTTTCTTAAGTTGGTTAATGCCATAGTAAATAATGATAAAGGAAAAATCAATATTAATATTAATGGATTAAAATATGACTTTGATTTCCTACCGGCATCTAAAGTGCCTATTAATCTCACTCCCGATATAGAGGAGATAGAGAGTATTAATTATATTAATGCCTTTAGAGAGCCATTAAAATTAGTATTAGAAGGAGGAGAAGAAGGATTCTTCTCTGAGGAAACAACTATTGCCACTAAACAACTTGACCTTAATCAAGAAGAAACCAAAGACATTCCTGTAGAGCCATTAGGAGACCTTAATCCACAGGAGGCGCCCGATGTTGAGCTTAAACCACTACCCGAAGGACTTAAGTATGAATTCTTAGGAAAAGATAAAACCTATCCTGTAATAATTAGTGACCAGCTAAGTCCAGAAGAGGTGGAAAGACTGCTAGGAATGTTGAGGGAACATAAGAAGGCAATAGGTTATTCTCTAGCAGATCTTAAAGGAATTAGCCCAGCATTTTGTACTCATAGGATTCCAATGGAAGAAGACCACAAACCAGTGGTAGACAATCAAAGGAGACTGAGTAACGAAATGAGATCTGTAGTGAAGAAGGAAGTAATCAAATTACTAAACGCCGGAATTATCTACCCAGTACCAACTAGTGAGTGGGTTAGCCCAGTTCATTGTGTGCCTAAGAAGGGAGGTTTAACTGTAGTTAAAAATGAGAATAATGAATTAATTCCACAAAGGACTGTCACTGGTTGGAGAATGTGTATAGATTACCGAAAGCTTAATAAAGCCACTAAGAAAGATCACTTCCCTTTACCCTTTATTGACGAAATGCTAGAGAGACTTGCTAAGAATACCCATTTTTGCTATTTAGATGGTTATTCTGGATTCTTTCAAATCCCTATCCATCCAGAAGATCAACACAAGACAACTTTCACTTGTCCTTATGGAACCTTTGCCTATAGGAGAATGCCCTTTGGATTATGCAATGCACCAGCGTCATTTCAACGGTGTATGATGGCCATTTTCTCAGACTTCATTGAGGATATCATGGAGGTTTTCATGGACGATTTCTCAGTTCACGGCACTAGTTTTGACCATTGTCTAAAGAATTTAGAGAAAGTTCTGAAGAGATGTGGAGAAGTAGACTTAGTGTTGAATTGGGAGAAGTGTCATTTCATGGTGAGAAGAGGACTTGTGTTGGGACACATCATTTCTGAGAAAGGAATTGAAGTAGATAAAGCCAAGATAGAGACTGTAGAAAGATTGCCACCACCTACAGATATTAGATCTCTTAGAAGCTTTCTCGGACATGCTGGGTTTTATAGGAGATTTATTAAGGATTTTTCTAAAATAGCTAAGCCACTGAATTACCTACTCCAGAAGGACGTTCCATTTGAGTTTACTGATGAGTGTGAAGTAGCCTTTAGAAAAATTAAGGAATTACTAGTTAAGGCACCTATCATTCAACCACCTGATTGGAATTTACCCTTTGAGATCATGTGTGATGCCAGTGACTATGCCGTAGGAGCTGTGCTGGGGCAGAGAAAAGACGGAAGAGTACATGCCATTTATTATGCCAGCAAGACTCTTAACGAGGCCCAAGTTAATTATGCAACCACTGAAAAGGAGTTATTAGCAGTAGTTTTTGCCTTTGAGAAATTTAGATCCTACATAGTTAATTCAAAGGTTATAGTCTACACTGATCATGCTGCTATCAAATACCTTTTAACTAAAAAAGATGCTAAACCTCGTTTAATTAGATGGATCCTTATGCTACAAGAATTCGATGTAGAGATCAGAGACAAGAAGGGAGTTGAGAACGTAGTGGCAGATCACTTGTCTAGGATGAGCCATAGTAAAGGAGGTCCACCAATTGAAGATGCATTAAGAGACGACACCCTTTATGCAGTTATAGACAAGGACTCTTGGATGTTAGACGTAATTAGAGCCATTAAAGGAGAGCCATTGACTCATCTCAACTATAATTCAAAAAGGAAAGTCCTTGCCGAAGCCAAGAAATTTTATTGGAATTCACCCTACTTATATAGATTTGGATCTGATGGAGCCCTCAGAAGATGCGTACCTGCAGATGAGAGAAGTGAGATTTTGAGAAAGTGTCACGCTGCAGAATATGGGGGGCATCATGGACATTTCAGAACCCAGGCTAAGATATGGGCGAGTGGATTCTATTGGCCAGGAATGCATGAAGATGCAAGGAAATTTGTCGCTTCTTGTCCTGAGTGTCAGAGAACTGGAAATATAACAGCTAGAAATTCTATGCCTTTGACATACAATCTACAGATTGATTTATTTGATGTTTGGGGAATGGATTTTATGGGACCCTTTGAGAATTCACATGGATATGAGTATATTTTAGTAACTGTGGATTATGTCTCAAAGTGGGTAGAAGCCTTGCCATGTAAGAAAGCGTCAACGCAAGAGTCCATAGAGATGATCAAGAATAACATCTTTCCAAGATATGGAGTACCTAGAGTAATTATCTCTGATGGAGGATCGCATTTTATTGGTAAGGAGTTTACGGATTATCTGGCTAAGATGGGAATTGAACATAGAGTTTCTACAGCTTATCACCCACACACTAATGGCCAAGCCGAAACATCAAATAAACAATTAAAAGAAATCCTTAAAAAGATGATAATTAAAGGAGGCAAAAATTGGTCAAAGAAGCTTAATGATGCTCTTTGGGCTTATAGGACTGCATTTAAAGCACCTATTGGAATGACACCCTATCAATTAGTTTATGGAAAGACTTGTCATTTACCAGTTGAGCTAGAACATAAAGCTTATTGGGCAATTAAGGAATTAAATTTAGACCTAGATGCCGCCTTAGTTAAAAGAAGGATTCAATTAAGTACCCTTGATGAAGCTCATTTGCAAGCCTATCATAATGCTACCATTTATAAGGAGAGGATTAAGAGATGGTTTGACAAGAAGCTCGTCAAGAAGGAGTTTAAGCCAGGTGATAAGGTTCTTCTTTATAATTCAAGATTCAAATTATTTGGAAAAGGAAAATTACAAAGTAAATGGGATGGACCTTATATTGTTCATGACGTATCACCTGCCGGAGCTGTTACCATTATAGATTTTGAAGGGAACAAGTATATGGTAAATGGACAAAGATTGAAGGTCTACGTTGAAGAGGAAAAATTTGACATCAATTATATCGAGACTTTCATTTTCGAAGAAGTTAGAATTGGTTACCATAGATATGACCCTTAGATTTCCATAAGTAACCTATCCTTTGTATATATTTTAGTTGCGTAGTTTAAATATTTTTCAAATTTTTCTGTACATAAATATTTTTATTTAATAAATAAACCTTCCGACCAAACCTAAGGCCCAGTAGCCAGAAGGGGGGCCCAGGTCAGCCGACCAGAGAGGCCCAACTCGGCCGACATGGGGGGTTTTCGAGTCGGATTCATTTCAATTTTTGGTATGCGATGTCTCGCGGTGTTCTGAGTTGTTTTGGATTGGAGTTCGAGTCGGATTGGAAACTTTTCCTACCAAAACTATCGTTTCTCCGGAGTATAAAACCATAGGCAGACCTTTACATCAAGACATAAAAATCAAACACAACCAAATCATAGCCACAACAGTTTCCAGAGACATGGAGAAGCAGCCCGAGAAGAACGGAGGCGAGGAGAGCAACAAGGAAGGGGGCTCGGCCGACCAGAAGGCCCAGGGTCGGCCGACCTACCTCGTTTTCAAGGGTGCTCGCAACAATTTTTCTCAGGTTGTCTTCTCTGATGATGAGGAACTTGAGAGGGTATGTGCTGCAGCTGGAAGACGTCGTGATGTTTCGAAGAGGTTAGCCAAGCTATCCATTGAGCCAGTAGATATGAAGCGGTCTAAGCGGATTGCAGGCAAGAAGAAGATCAATTATGCAGAGTCTTCAGTCAGCAAAGGAGGGACCATCAACTCTAATGACAGTGATTATCCAGATGATGACCATGAAGAAGTAAGTTCTGTTCATGTTGTCCCTAGTATTGACACTTATCATCTGGGAGGTGGAGATGGACAACGTTGCTGTGCCAAGTGTAGGGAGGCCATTAGAGCTCTTTTGCGGAAGAATAGTGACACCTTCACCGTCATAGATGATCTCGAAGACAGGCTTTCCACTGAGATGATCGGAATTAGGAGAGATGTTGAGAATTTCTCTAGGCGTATGAAAGGAGAAGTGAGCTTTATGCTAAGAGAAATGCAACATCTAAACAATGCTCTGGAGAACATCAACTTCAAGCTGTATAATCCTCAGTATTATCAACCAAATGAAGTTTGGAATGAGCCAGAGGTTGAAGAACCAGCTTTCTACAGGCCAGGAGAAGATCCACTCGATGATCCAGAGGATGGCTGGGAGTGGGACACCGAAGATGAGTAGGACACTTAGCATTAGCTAAGTGTGGGGATGTATTTTCCCCTTTAGAAGAATAAAGCGTTTGAAATAATAACGCCCATTTATCATTTATTTTTTTTATTTATTTATTATTTTCTATTAGGTGTGAGTTGCTGGGATGGCGTTATTATGAATATTCTTATTATTAATAAAGTATTAATATTTAGTGATAATTTTGTCTCACTTTATTTAAGTTTATTCTATGCAATTACTTTGATATTTAATTTTGCCTAAGTTATCATGATTAGAGTAATATGGGAATTACTAAAATAATTAATAATGTATAACCCATGTTCTGTTGGGAGATGATGTTTTATAGCTTTGCCAAAGTTTCCAATTAAAAAAAAAATTAGAGGGGTTTATAAAAATTCTTTTGTTTAAAATTATCTTTATTTGATCAAGTTTTACATCCCTTAATCAAGAGAGAGTTTTTAAATACCTATTAGAGCTTAGTTTTAAGTCCACTTTATAAGCAAGTTATTTCATGTGAGTTTGATTAAGTTTGATTTCTTTAGTAATTTTGATCATTTAAAATAATTCTTGGTCATTGATATTTTTCATCGTTTGCTAGCCTTATTATATTTCAATTGCTTAAAAATAATAAGCAATTCCTTTACCTTATAAACCTTTCATCTCATTTGTCTACCTTTACCTATTTAAGTGAGGTTTTTGCTCATTAATTAAAATTGAAATAAAAAGGGACTTTTTGAGATGAAAAAGGAGAAGAGGTTCTAGTTAAAAAAAAGGGGAAGACCAAGTTGTCGAAATTAAAAAAAAAAAAGAAAAAAAAAGAAGGAAAAAAAATAGAGGGAGAAAATAATGGCCAAGTGGCCGAAGTAAATAAAAAAAAAGGGTAAGGAAAAGAGAGGTAGAATTAGGAAAAAGGAGAAAAGGGGGAGAAAATTTATATAAAATTAAAAGTTAGTTTCTTTGAAAGTCTCACAGATTGTTGTTTAAAAATTAATGGGCAAAGACTTTCACTTTTTCCAACCATGTGCAAAAATTCCGGAATTTATTCCAATTTCATCATCTTTATGCACATGTCCACTATCTATATCTTCTTTTCCTTTGTCTATATATATTATTTTCTTTATTGTCGATGACCAAGGTTGTTTAATTTGATTGATTGAGCTTTAGAAAGATAACTTATTTGAACAATAAAATGTTTAACTTTGCTAGGCCTTTACCAAGCTCCACATATATTTCCTTTGTGAGAGAGAGAGTGTTATCTTTTAAGATAGCAACCTATATAGAGTGTCTTTTTGAGAGCTTGATTAAAAGGGATTAGTAATTTCTTGATCATTTGAAGAGTTTTTGCTTTTTCTAAAAAATATATTGAAAAACCTCTTTTATATTCTGAAAAGAGACTTTGGCATAGTTATGATTTATTTAATCTCGATAAATCTTGTGGGGATCTATATGCATGAAAGTTAAATAAATATTCCCATGTTATGATTTGAGTGATTTCTGAAGTAAAGTTATTTTTGATGGGTATTTGTTTAGAATGAACATAAATTTAGTTGAGAGTTCATTTTAAGATTTATCGATCTTATGCTCGAGGACTAGCATGATCTAAGTGTGGGGATATTGTTGACGCGGCTTAAGTACTAAATTTATGTTATAATTTCATATGATTTTATGCCGTTTAATGAATTAATATTGTGATTTATTATTATTTTACTAACAATTAACCCCGTTTTCGAGAATGCTCTTTGTTTTTGTGCATTATTCATTTTTTGCAGGAAATCAGGTAATAATTGATATATTTGAAGAATTCTCGGAAATAGGATTTATGCTAAGATGAGCAAAGCCCAAGTGCAAAAGGATAATGAAGCCCAATTGAAGGATAAAGCCCAATTAAAGGAGTATTCTAGAAGATGAAGATTGCTAGGAAAGGCAATTCCTGAAATATTCGCGAAGTCAATAACAGCAGCAACTTGTGGGCCCAATTTGGAGACCTTAACGACGTCAAATGAAGAAAGTTTGAATACCAAAGTTGTAGATCTCTTCGAGCTCTACAATTTAGAGTCCGAGTTTGCATTTATTGGACTTCGGAAGGCAAAGTTATGGTCGATTTACTACAAGTTGCAGAACCGGGAAGGTTTATTTCGGGAATTAAAGAGAGAAGACTTCGTCATCAAGCAAGGAAAGATATGGACGACCGGGACTCTTCTAGAAGCTTGATTATACTTGGAAATAGATGTATGAGGTGTTCTAGGACTCTTAGAACCGACCTATTAGTTTCCATGTATAGGGTTTCCTTCGGGATATAAATAGAGGGCTCCATCTAGGGAGATGAGAGAGGAGACTCGCCACAAATCCATTGTAACCGAGAGGCTAGGGCAGAGCTCGAGGGCCAAAGGAGTTCAACTCGGCGGGAGGAACATCTCGGCGAAAGGAGGAAGCAAGAGGAGACAGGACCCAGGGGGGTCGGCCGACCCCTAGGGGTCTGGCTCGGCCGACCCCTGGCATCCCGAGGGCAGATCGAGTTCGTCTTTCGTCGACTTCTTCGTCTAGTTCATCTCGACGACTTTGGGTCACGAATTCCGATGTATCTTGAGTAAACCCCTCGAACTTCTTCTGTACTATGATAAAACCTTGATTATGGATCTATAAAGTTGTCTTTTAGACTTTGCTTCTTGTTTATGCTTGTTCATGATCTATGCTTAGCAATGCTTGTTGTCTAATTGTGTAAATCAGTGGCCACTGTTAAGTACTTCACATGTCTTTTAGTAGATTTAATCTGCTCATGTTAGGCATAGTTAGGGTTTACTAGTTCGTCGATTACCTGGTTACCAGTGACAGTGGAGCCCGGGGAAAGGTTCGAGTAGGTTCTTGACATTCATGTTCATGCTTATTCTATGCTTAATGTTTAGATCTAAGTCAAGGTGGTTCGTAGTACTTTAGTAGTTTGTCTCATATCTCTTGTGGATCCTTTTGCCTGTTTAAATCCTATATACCCCGAGTTTAAGTCTTTGCTTATACCTTTTATGCAATAGATTAGAATATAGATTAGATCTTGATTAGAGTAGAATTAGAGTCTTTATTAGTTGTAATTAGATAACCTTTATCTCTTATTTAAGCTTATTAGATATATTAGAATTAGATAGTAATATTGTTAATAATTGATTAATAGCATTTTAAACATAATTAATCCCGGATTGATAAACCCAAGATACTCATCCTGGGGAAAAGCTACCGCGATACTGTGCGCTTGCAGTATAAGGATTTGGCATGCTTAAGTGCTGTCAACAGGAACAAAGCGAGATTGGTAGCCCAGGGTTTCTGTCAGAAGGAGGGGATAGATTATGAGGAGACCTTTGCCCCTGTAGCTCGTTTAGAAGCCATTAGGATTTTGCTTGCCTTTGCGGCCTCTAAAGGCTTCAAACTGCAGCAAATGAATGTCAAGTCTGCTTTCCTGAACGGGTTCATAGAGGAGGAGGTATATGTGAGGCAACCTCCTGGCTTTGAGAGTGCTAGATTTCCAGACCGGGTGTATAAGTTGATGAAAGACTTTTATGGTCTGAAGCAAGCTCCTAGAGCTTGGTATGCTAGGTTAAAGAGTTTCCTGCTCATGTCTGGGTTTGTGATGGGTTCAGTAGACAAGACCTTATTTCTGTTGAGTCGTGGCGGTGACACCTGATAGTTCAGATATATGTTGATGACATAATCTTTGGTGGTTCATCTCACGCTTTGGTGTCTAGTTTTGCTGAACAGATGAGGAGGGAATTTGAGATGAGTCTTGTGGGTGAGCTCCAGTTCTTCCTCAGACTGCAGATCAAGCAAGGCCTTGAGGATACCTTCGTCCATCAAGCCAAGGACACAAGGGACATACTCAAGAAATTTAACATGGGTGACTCTAAACCCATGACAACTCCTATGAGTACAAACATGACAACTCCTATGAGTACAAACACGGCGCTTGATGCTGATGAAGATGGGGAGGCGGTGGACCAGAAAGAATTTCGAGGGATGATCGGCTCACTTCTGTACCTGACGGCGACCAAGCCGGACATTCAGTTCGCGGTCTGCCTTTGTGCGCGCTACCAGGCTTCTCCTAGGACTTCTCACCGTTAAGCGGTGAAGCGCATTTTCAGGTATCTGAAATTCACTCCTGAGCTTGGTCTTTGGTATTCCTCGGATTCTTCTCTTTTTCTTACAGGGTTCTCAGATGCTGACCATGCTAGCTGCCGGATTGATCGCAAGTCAACCTCCGGCACATGCCAGCTCTTAGGAACCTCTCTTGTCTCTTGGTCCTCCCACAAGTAAGCTTCTACCACAGAAGCAGAGTACATTGCTGCTGCTCCCAGCTCTTATGGATGAAAGCCACCCTTAGTTATTTCGGCCTTAAGTATAGAAGGATCCCTCTTCTAGTTGACTCTACTTCTGCTATTTCTGTAGCTAAGAACCCCGTCTTGCACTCTAGAACCAAACACATAGACGTGAGGTTTTACTTTCTGAGAGATCACTATGAGAAGGGAGACATAGACCTAATCCACGTAGTATCTGCAAACCAGTTGGCCGATATCTTTACCAAGCCCCTAGAGTTTGACGTTTTTACGCGTCTGAGAGGTGAGCTTGGAGTGTGCTATCCCTTTTAGGCAGGGATAGTGTGCTATTCCTTTTAGTAAAGAATCGCTTCTGTAGTTTAGTTTTTGCTTTTATCTTGCTTTTATTTCTCTTTGTCTCCTTTGCATATTGCATCATATCATGCATTGCATTGTATCATATGCATTTTCACTTCACTAGCACAAGAGCTCTTTTGGAATGATGAGTTAGTATTTGCTTGTGCTAGATTGTACAGATGCTTGATTAATAATGGTTGGCTAAGCTCTCTTGAGTCTGTTGAATACTAGTTGTGAGCTAAGTCATTTTATTCTTTGCAAATCAAAAACCATGATCACCACTTATTTTGGCTACTTAGCATGTGTAGGAGTGTTGAATTCTATGCTATCTTTTCATGTCTGGATATGCTAGTTGTATGTCTTTGCTAAGTTAATGCCTAAGCTTTTATGACACCTTGCTTAAATTGAAATCTGAATCAAAATGCTTACAAGTGGTGTCTTATGTGCTAAATTGAGAAAGATCCAGGTGGGTTTGCTTGTCACACTAATCTAGTTTGAGATTGCTTGTCATTGCACTTTGACATGAACTTGGACTAGGCTGTGTATGACCAAAACCTTGTCTTAAGCTTCTGATGGTTCTTTGAGCCTAGGCTTGGCATTGGTTGGTAAGAAGTGGCAAAAGACAAGTAAATAACCCCTGGCACAAAAAGATCTTGCTTATGAATACAAATGTTTAAATCTTATTTTTGCAAATCTCTAAAATGCTTATGGCTAGTTGTATATGCTTTGGTTGAGAGTAGCACACCTTGTATGTATTGCTAGCATCTTGTTGTTCATGCCTATCTTGCTAGGTGCTATTCATGTTAGTGATGCTTTCGTTTCAATAGCCCTGAAAAACAAGCTAGCTCCTGATATGTGTAAGATAGATTCATTTGAGATTGTTGCATGCTTCCTTGCCCTCACTTGCTCTGTATACTAGAACTTGTGATTATTAGCTTTACATCCCTTCTGAGCTCTTTCAGTTATACTCCTTGCATTTCATAGCATATTTTGAGGGGGAGTTATCTAGTTTAGGGGGAGTTGAGTTCAAGAAACCCTTGATATGTCCATTGTCAACAAGGGAGAGAAATTTGAGGAGAGATTAGTGTATTTCTCCAAGGGGAAGAAATTTAAAAATATGGACAAGGTGGAGAACTCAGGAGAGATTTAGTTGAGGGGGAGCTTTGCACTCATTTTGCATTTGTGAGGATGCATTTCAGGGGAGTTGAGCTTTTAGCATGCTCTTTGCATCGGTGCGTTGATCCTTTTGCCTCTGTCTTGTGGAGCCGATACTTTGCTTTCTTTTGTTGTCTCATTGTGCTCTGTTTCTTTGTTTGTATTTGGTTCTTGGGCATTTTGAGCAACTTTCTTCTTTCTTTTTTTTTTTCGGTTTTACGCTTTTCTCTTGTCTTTGTTCTATTTCAGGTTACAGGTTGAAGGTGTTGACAATGTACTTATCAAGGGGGAGATTGAGAGCCAACGGACCGGCCTCATTGCTCTCCTGGTGTGATGAGTGATTGTCAACGAGCTCAAACCCTCCGATGGACTGGAGGCCCTCCGATGGACTGGAGGTAGATGATGAAGACCTCGATGGACTGAGGCAAAAGCCCTCCAATGGACCGGAGGCAATGCTCGGCGTCGGTCGGCCATGGAAGCTCGGTACACGGAGGGGCGGATCGGCAACGGTGGTGTAAGCCCTCCGATGGACCGCGAGGCAACTCCGATGGACTGGAGAAGCCGGGTGCCACCGTGGTGCTCCAACCCGAGTGCATGGCGCGAAGGCGTGCGAGGGAGGCTTTAGCGGCTTCGGCTCAAAACCGCCACCCAAGCTACCCAAGGCTTGGTGAGTTGGGCCACGACTCGCCAAGATAGAGAAGATGGGCCAAGTCCGGTCCAGACGGAGACTTCCTAAAGTTTTCCGGTTTCTGACTTCAAAACCGGGGGTGCAAAGGCGGATTGGACTACTGGCCACGTGGGGGACATCCGAAGATTGCGTGGAAGCTAGGAAGATCAATTCTTCATCGTGGTCGTCCGTATCCGATATTTCGGGTTTTTTCTGTTTTAGCCCCTCCGAGCGTTTCTAGTGTTAGGGGTCTATGTGTAAAAATGTCAAAACTAAACCGGTGTATAAATAGTCTAAGAGCTGGTCATTAGAAGTAGTCTTGGCAGCTAGGTTTTCATTTCCTTAGGGTAATTTTCGTCCTCAAGCTTTGAGCTCCAAGTTTAGGAGGGTTAAGGTGAGATCTAGCCTCCAAATCAAGAGGGAAGGTGAGGATGGTTGCTTGGGATAAAATCCTTCGTTGTAATCTGACCTAAGACCTCTTTTGAGGCTCATAATCGAAGTGGTTTCGTGCAGCAACTTTGTGTGCTTCTCCTCTCTTTGCTCTCTTTGGTTTTTGGCTTCAATCCTTGGTTTTTTGGATGTTTATTTTTGGCTAAGGTTGAATCCTTTGTTTTCCTTATACTTTGGACTTGCAAGGACGTGATTATGTCTTATAACATTTTAATCCCAAAGGATTGCCACGAGCAAGTTGTTCTTAAGTTTTTCCCTTCTTGCCCAAATATTTACCTCTTCATGAGATCTGAACTTTCCGCTAATCCCGTGATCTTTTTTCATAGATCTTTTGGGAATAGCTTTGGAATGGGGCTAGGATAGCCTGTTCCAATTTTCGTGATGTTTGGAGAAGGTTTGGTCAAGTTTCGGATTGCTTTTGCGTGAGGTTTTCTGCTGTCCAGTTTTCTTGTTGATTTTGTCCACTTTCAAGCCTTGTTTGGTTTAGGGGTCAAACCTTCGAATTTTGGGCTGAAATTTTGTGGAGCTCTTTATCAGTGAATCATAAAGCTCCCATAAAAATTTCAGATCATTTAGAGGTGTTTTGACCTGGTTTTGTTATTTTTCTTTTCGGGTTAGCCTGTCAGTTTTTAACCACCGGTCCGGTGGCTCTAGGAATTTTATTCCTTGTCCAATTGAGCTGAAAATTTGTGGAGTTGTTCCTTGACCCCTTATTAACTTCCAATAAATATTTCATAATTTTTAGAGTTGGTTTGATAGGGTTTTGATTCGAATCTTTTTGGAGTGTCAGGCTGTAAGCACCGGACAGTCCGGTGGTTAACCACCGGACAATCCGGTGGTCAAAACTTGCTTCAATTGGCCTGAAATTTTCTAGAGTTGTTTCTTATTGCCTTGTGAAGGTGTGGTAATTTTGGAGGATTTTTTGGATCTTCTCTTAAGGGGTTTTGAGATTTTTCTTTGCAGCCCTGTCTGTCTGAAATTTGCAGTTCTCCGGAGTTGGTTCTTTTTGCGCTCTTGTTCTTAGCCGTTTGAGCGTGTGCTTCCGCTTGGTGCTTGGTACGTATCTGTTAAGTGGACGGTACCAAACACGTGTTGTGAGGTAGATACGTATCCTCTCAGTAGACGGTGTCTAGTTTTGTTGTGGACGTTGTTTCCGTTTTGCACTGCGGTGGGGTTTGAGTTTAAGTTTTCAAGTGCTCCTATTTACCCCCCTCTAATCGCACATCTCGGTTCTACAAGTGGCTCGGTTCCTTAACGAGCCGAGCCGAGCCGAGCCAGCTCGAGCTGGACCGATATCCAGCAGCCCTAGCTGGACCGTCCGTCTCCAACCCTGCCCCCAACTGATCCGGTTCCAGAATCTCGTTAATTGAATGCTTGGTTGACACTGGTTCCTTCCGTCGCTCAACTCTCCTGCCTCAGGTCCGGTAATTTCCTTTACGTCGTCAATCGTTTGTACAATTTTTCATCTCAAGCTTTTTTTTATTTTCTTACACGCTCATCTCCCCAACTATTCCAGAACATAATCACCACCCTTATACTCAACTCAAGGACCGACCCGTGTTCCTTTCTTCACTCAGCTAGGTTCACTTAATATTGTTCCCGACATCATCCTACTGTCTTCACCACTTCTGCAAGACGCTCAGACCCCCATCCTGTGTGCCTAGTAGTTTCCTAAAGATCGAGATCCACGAACCACGCCCACATCAATTCTACTGTTGTAACTAACCTTCGCTGAACTCGCCAGCCTCGCTCGTCACATCCGTCATTTCCGATCCTTTACTGAGTTTGTGCAATTTTCTACGCAAACTGTCTAAGATATAGTAGTCTATCAACGCTGATATTGTTCTTTGTTCCTAATTTTGTTACATAGCTAGGAAACCAAATCTAGAGAGCTGCCAATAATAATGGCCGACATCCTTGATTCTTTGGCTTCCTACGTCCAAAACATGTTGATGGAGATGGCTAAGGAAGAGGAGCATATGCTGTTAGGGGTCACCGGGGAGATTGAAAACATGGGAGTCAAGCTCGGAGACCTAAAGAACTTCCTCGCCGATGCTGATAGGAGGAATATCACTGACCTAAGCGTGCAATCGTGGGTGAATGAGCTTCGACATGGTATGTATGAGGCCACTGACATCCTTGATCTGTGCCGGCTCAAGGCCATGGAAAAAGGCCCAAGCCAGAACATGGGGTGTTTCAACCCCTTGCTCTTCTACATGCGGAATCCGCTCCATGCCCATGACATCGGAAGGCACATCAAAAATCTAAATGTGAGGCTAGATGGTATAAGAGCACGTAGTGCATCATTCAACTTCATCAACCTTGGATCCTATGAGGACTGTGGGAAAAACATGGTATCGCTAGGTTCTGGTGCACGTGAGACGTCATGGGGGCTTGATGAGTCAGGTTTGGTTGGTGAGAAGATTGAGAATGACACGAGAAATCTAGTGCAGATGCTCACACAAGATTATCCCATACCAAAAATTATGGTTTTCACCATCTTGGGAGTTGGCGGGATTGGCAAAACCACCCTTGCCCAAAAGATCTACAATAATGAGATCACAAAACAAAAGTTCTCAAAGAGATTATGGTTGAGTGTCAACCAGGACATTAACCAAACCGAGGTATTAAGGAGAGCCATTATAGAAGCAGGAGCAGACCACCTTCCTGCTGAAAATACAAAGGCAACACTAGAGCGTGCCCTTACTAAAGCCTTGAATGGACACAAGACCTTATTGATAATGGATGATGTCTGGGACCATCGTGTATGAGACGGAGTGCTCAAAACTGCTTTAGTCAGTTCTGCAGTTGCTCATGGTAGCCGTGTCCTTGTCACCACAAGGCATGATACAGTCGCTCGAGGAATGTTTGCAGAGAAGCCCTACCACCGTATTAAAAACTTGTGCCTAGAGATACTTGGTTGCTTCTCAAGAAGCAGGTTTGTACAAGTTAATCCATGCATGAAATTTTTTTTAGATAATGCACCATGCATGAAAAAAAAATAACTCGATCAATTTTTCTTCAAATGCATATTATGGTCGATATCTGCATTTGCGTCACTTTAGGTTCGCTGCACCTGCACTCTTAATTTGCGGCAAAAGATCGATCTCCTACAAACAAGCTTACAACTGGAACATCAAGCTCACCAGCCATGACCTTCAAGTATTTATGCGCGGACTCCATATGGGATTGTAGCAGAAATTTTGTGCACCGATGCCTACGATGGCAATACGAAATGATGAATTTTTAATTTTCTATAAAATTACATTTACAAGCCATGGAAACAATATCGTTTCACAATATCTTTTGCAGGAGGGTATAATATTGCTCCACCCCTTTCTTATCTTACTGTTACTAATTGGAGGCTCTTTTTAAAGCCACCAATTAATTCGCACTAGACACGCTAAAAAACTAAATTCTAGAAATTTTCACAAAAATAAAAAACATCTTGCCGTCCATCACGTAGTTCTAATAATAGTAGCCATTAGATCTGTTGTATTTCCTAAAGAATTACTCACCATACCATTATGAAACATACATAAAATGAAATAACCCCATAATTTATATAAAAATTACTCATCATGCCATTATAATATACGAATTAAATAACCCCCTAAGTTTGCATAAAAATTACCCACCATGCCGTTATAAAAAATAAATTAAATAACATCAAAATTTACACATAAATTACTCAACATGCCATTATAAAACATGAATTCACAGTCTCTAAATCTGCATATAAATTACCAAATATGCCATCGTGAATGATTTAAATCGATTCTTAAATTTGCATTTAAATTACCCACAATGCCATTATGAAAGATGAATTTAAACAATCACCACTAATATTACTAAGAATTAAACCTATATATCTAATAAAACTCTAACCCATGTGAGAACACCGGTTGATTGGACTACTTTTTCAAATATGTATATGTTTGTGTTCAGTACTTGGTGTCTTATGTCGATATTTCTAAGTACAGTGAAGCAGAAGTATACATATGAATCATATCCTCATATTGATTTTAAGTATCATTTTCTGCACCAATGTTACCTCAGGTCTATGAAAGGGTCTAATTCCAGGAATCATCTTCGCACCCTGTTAGTTGTGATCATGTTACAGAAATGGAACCGTTGGTAATATTTTTATTGTAGATAAGTAAAATTTTGAAGTAAAAGTGATAATGATAGATGAACACAAAATGGCTTCCATATAGTAGCAGAAGAATAATTGAATATAAACAAAATATTCATATGTTAGCACGAAAAAATGATAGGCGATCTTTGAGTGTTCTTGGTTAATGAAAAAAATGTAATGATAGTGTGTGACCAATGATAATATTATTCTTGTGGACAAACGTCCTAGTTGCTCCGTGCAGTGTAGTAGAACTATATGATGTTGTTTTTCTTTAGTATAACTAGTCACGGGTTAGAGTTTTATTATGATATAAATTTAATCTTAATATAAGATTAGAGGTGGTTATTTTAATTCACCTTTCGTAATGGCCTAGTGGCTGACTTACGTGTAAATTTAGAAACTATTTTAATTTATCTCTCAAGATAGCATATAAGTTAATTTATATGCACATTTAGGGATGATTTTAATTTATTTTTATAGTGGCATGGTGGATAAATTTTATGCAAATTTAGAGAGTTATTTTAATCTATATTATACAATGATATGGTGGGTAATTTTTATATATATTTAGGTGTTATTTGATTTCATCTTTATAATGGCAAGGTGTGTAATTTTTTAAAAATATAATAGATCTAATGGTTACTATTATTAGAGCTATATGATGGATGGCTAGATGTTTCTAATTTTTGTAAAAAATTTTATGATTTATTTTTTTTCTAACGCATATAGTGAGGATTAACGTAGAGGCTTCAAAAGAAACCTCTAATTAGCAAGATTAAAAAAGTTTAGAAATTATTTTTATTTATATTTCATGGCAGCATATTGGGTAATTTATATGCATATTAAAGACTTATTTTAATTCATTTTTTATAACGGCATGGTGAGTAATTTATATGCAAATTTAGATAGTAATTTAATTCATATTTTATAATGGCATGGAGGGTAATTTTATGCAAATTTAAAGGGTTATTTAATTCATATTTCATAATGGCATGATGACCAATTTTTATATATACAAATTTAGGGACTTATTTTATTTCATTTTTCATAATGTCATGGTGAGTCATTTTTTAGAAATTATAATAGATATAATGACTATTATTATTAGAGCTACACGATGGATGACAGATCTATGATTAGAGCTACATGATGGATGGTGTGATGTTAATTATATAGAAAATATATCTAATGGCTTTTAAGATTCAATCTTCAATCGATGATAGGATGTTTCTGATTGTTGTGAGAATTTCTATGATTTTATCTTTTATTTAGCGCATCTTGTAACGATTAATAACAAGACTCCAAAAGGATTTTTCAATTAGTAATAGCGAGATTGGGCACAAAATATCTGTTTCGTATAAAGATTTCTAGAGTCTTTATGAAAAAAGTTACAGGATCATTTAATAGCGTAAATTTGCAAGTGAAAAAAATTAACAAAAAACTATGAGTAAATTGAAAATGGAAGAAATTTGCCAAAAAAATGAAGTTTGATTTCGTTGGTAGTTCAACTCATAACCTTTTATAATGGCAAAGGTGAGTAATTAATTAAAAATATATTGAAATGGAAAATATCTCAAAAAAATTTGCTTTCATTGAAGAATTGAACTCAAAACCTTTCATAATGGCAGAGGTGGGTACTTAGAAAACAGATCTAATGGCTATTAGTATTCCAATCTGCCAATTGATGGTTGGATGTTTCTAGCGTGCTTTGAAATTAGTGCAGCTTTTGAAACATTTAATCTTATTATTACTAATTGAAGGTTTCAAAAATTGCACTACTTTTAAAGCAAAAGCTGCACTAATTTCAAAGCACGCTAGAAAACCATATATTGTCAGATTACAATATATACTAATAGCCATTAGATCTGTTTTCTAAGTAATTACCCACCTCTGCCGTTATGAAAGGTTTTGAGTTCAATTCTCAACTAAAGCAATTCTTTTTTACAAATTTTCTCATTTTAATTTATTTTTAAGTAATTACTCACTTTTTCATTATGAAAGGTTATGAGTTCAACTCTCAACAAAAGCAAACCTCTCGGTTTTTTGTCAATTTTTTCCCATTTGCAAATTTACGCTACTAAATGATCCCGTGACTTTTTTCATAAAGACGCTAGAATTTTTTATACGAAACAGATATTTTATGCCTAATCTCGCTATTACTAATTAAAAAATCCTTTCGGAGCCTTTTTATTAATCATCACAAAGATGCGCTAAATAAAAGATAAAATCACAGAAATTCTCGCAACAATAAGAAACATCCTATCATCGATTGCAGATTGAATCTTAATAGCCATTAGATATGTTTTATATGTAATTAACATCCCACCATCCACCTTATAGCTCTAATTATAAATCTGTCATCCGTCATGTAGCTCTAATAATAATAGTCATTATATCAATTATAATTACTAAAAAATTACCCACTATGACATTATGAAAGATGAAATAAAATAATCCCAAAAATTTGTATATATAAAATTTGTCCATCATACCATTATGAAATATGAATTAAATAACACTTTAAATTTGCATAAAAATTACCCACCATACCATTGTAAAATATAAATTAAATAACTATCAAAATATGCACATAAATTACTCACCATGCCATTATAAAAAATGAATTAAAATAAGTCTTTAATATGCATATAAATTACCCAATATGCCATCATGAAAGATAAATAAAAATAATTTCTAAATTTTTTTAATCTTGCTAATTGGAGGTTTCTTTTGAAGCCTCTTCGTTAATCCTCACCACACACGCTAAGAAAAAAGATAAATCCTAAAAATTCTCACAAAAATTAAAAACATCTAGCCATTCATCATATGGCTCTAATAATATTAACCATTAGATCTATTATATTTTCTAAATATTACACATCATGCCATTATAAAGATGATATCAAATAATCACCTAAATATATATATAACTTACCCACCATATCATTATAGAATACAAGTTAAAATAACCCTCTAAATTTACATAAAACTTATCCACCATACCATTATAAAGATAGATTAAAATCAACCCTAAATGTGCATATAAATTAACCTACATGCTATCCTGAGGGATAAATTAAAGTAATTTCTAAATTTGCACGTAAGTCACCCACTAGGCCATTACAAAAGGTGAATTAGAATAACCACCTCTAAACTTACACTAAAATTAAATTTATATCATATTAAAACTCTAATCCGTGCGAGAGCACGGATTAATGGACTAGTTAGTAATAGTAAGATTCAGCACGGCTGCAAGGAACAAGCATCATCAACTCCCCCCTTCTTATTAGGACCAAAAGTATTTGCATGTTCCATTCATTTATCTGGCTTAGCTGCTTGCAGGTTGTTGGAAATGGAAATAATGATGAACTAAAGGTCAACGCACTAACGGAAATTGGAATGGGAATTATAGCAAAATGTGATGGGCTGCCACTTGCAGTCAAAGTAATGGGGGGTCTCCTACGATAGAGGAAGGCATTGCGAAATGACTGGGAAAATGTCCTAAATGATTCTATATGGTCAGTATCCCAAATGCCTGAGGACTTGAAAAATGTAATATACCTTAGCTACAATGATTTGAGTCCTAATTTGAAGCCTTGCTTTCTACACTATGCCCTCCTTCCAAAGAGCATAGTATTCAAGGTTGGCACCATTGTTGCAAGGTGGATTAGTGAAGGATTTGTGCATGGAAGCTCATGTGAAATATTAGGACAAGAGTACTATAACCAGTTAATTGCTAGGAATCTTATTGAGCCAGATCAATTGTACGTGGACCACAAGGTTTGCAAAATGCATGATGTTGTTCGTTCATTCGCTCAGTATGTATCTAGAGACGAAACACTAATTGCTCTGGAAAGTGAAACTACCCATATTGGTAAACATAATTCACAACATGTTATTCGGTTGTCACTGGAAACCAAAGAATCAGTCAAATGAGGATAGTGTGGAGTTCTCTACAGTCACATGCATCACTACGGACACTGTATTTATTTGGGCAAATAAAGATCAACCCAGGTGATTCGTTGTCATCCTTTTCATGCGTGCGGGCCATACATATAGAAGATGGAAATTTTGATGCATTGTCTGATTCTTTGGTCAAACTTAAACACTTGAGATATTTGTCCATAGGACGCACTGACACATCTAAACTGCCAGAAAACATTGGCAAGTTGAAATTTTTGCAGCACATTAACCTTGCTGGGTGTGAACGTTTGATGAATCTTCCTGGTGGCATCATAAATCTACAGCAGCTAAGGTCCTTGGACCTTCGTGGCACAGGTATAATTAACATACCTAGGGGTTTCTGTGGCCTAACAAATTTGAGAAAATTATACGGGTTTCCAGTACACATAGATGGTGATTGTTGTAGTTTGGAAGAATTAGGACCTCTGAACTGGCTCATGCGTCTTCAAATATGTGGCCTGGAGAATGTATCTTCCTCATTTGCCATAAAGGCAAAGCTTGGGGAAAAAGTGCGCCTCACCTTTTACACTTAAATTGCACTGGTAGATGTGGAGATGATCACCAAATACTAGAAGTGGAAGAACAGCAACAGATCATGAATGTGCTTGATGAACTCTGCCCTCCATCCAGCTTACAACAACTTCTAGTTCTTGGGTGCTTCGGTGAACGACTTCCAAGGTGGATGACGTCAACATCAATTGCATCTCTTGAAAACTTGAGGATTCTAACTATGCAAGACATGCCTTATTGTACGGAGCTACCCAGCTCCTTGTGCCAGCTCCCCAGCCTGGAGCTCCTAAAGATTTGGAGTGCCCCAGCCATAAACCATATTGGGACAGAGTGTATACTACCACACCATCATGAGCACCCAATGGCTATGGCGAACGTAGGTTCCAATTTGGAAATTCATGTGATTAAATGTACCAACCTGGAGAGGATCACTAATCTGCCGAGATTGCAGAACCTTAATGTCATCATGTGCCCAAAGTTGAAGGTACTGGAGGGTCTGCCTGCATTACAGAGACTTGTTCTGGAGGACTACGACATGGAAACTCTGCCTAGATACCTGCATGGTCTAAACCCAAGGCACCTGCTAATCGACTGCAGCTTATCATTGCTCACTTGCATAGCAGCAGGGAAATCAAGCCCTGAGTGGGGCAAGTTCAACCACATCCAGCAAGTAAAGGCATATGCAAGTGAAAAGGGGTAAATGGATATGGAACGTGCTGTTCAGTAGAGATCCCTTCCGTTTCGAGACAAATATCGGCCGATCGGCCATCCACAAAGGTAAATTGACTCTCCAGATGTTTCATGTATTTTTTTTTTTTTTACTTCTGAATACTATATATATTTCGATGTGCAGCCTGAGTAGCACGCATGTGGTTTCCTTACTCGAGAACATGTCCTATTGGAGACGAGTGGCCGGTAGGACGACATGCGTCTTCTGGCAAACGTCGTCTGCCCCTCTCCTGCATAAGCTTCAGGTAATAATAACTTGGTGCTGATAAATATCCCGTGCCATTCAGTTATCAGTTTTATTGGACTGCTTGTGTCGTTTCAACTTTCAAACCACGTGCAGATGCAATGCCTACCGTCATTTGGTTCCCTGGCTGCGCCAAACATGCCTGCATTAGGCTATCCATGATGGTTGTCTTTTGAGGAATTTTGAGAAATCCTCAAAACACTGTTTTGCACTGTTTGATATAAATACTGCATTGTAGACAGAGAGGAAGGTAGTTAGAATAGTGATAGGAAATGAGATTTGAGGAAGCGTTCGGCATCGCCTCCTCGTCAGATCAATGGATCGACGCACCACGCTTCCCGGCTTTGGACGCTATCTCTGACTAAATATAGGTGGCTGCACCTGCAAAATGAGACACGGCAGGTGTAACGTGGATGCTGGTTTTGACCATTGCATTGGGCGATGTGCATTTGTACTTTGTTAATGGTGGCACCACTCTCACATCGTCACCAGACAACTAAAACGATGATCGATATGTTTTCAACACGTTGTACCAACTGGATGTACAAACATACGACACTTGCTACTCTGTTTCCAGATGATCTGTTTAATGCACTTGTTCATTTGCGTTGATTTGATCGATCAGCCCCAAGTAAGATACTATAGCTAGGTAACTAACGATTTCAATCAGAATCATATACAAGCCCAAACACGTACACTAAGAGAACACCTCTGTTCGGGATGATGATGATGATGAATCGATACCTGAAAATAGACTACAACTTCTTCAATGTAATTTTTCCCAAAAAAAAAAAAGAACAGAGGAATAGATGCGTATTCTTTATAAGATCAACTGCTCACGGGAGAGAAAAATAGACAAATGAGTGTCCTGAAAAGGCTTTATATGTTGTCGAGAGCTTCAATAACGCATGCACGTATGCGAAGTTCTCGCATCCCTTTCCATCTTGAATCTACATTTATATCTACACTAGCATTATGCCCGTGCGTTGCAACAGGATCCGGATAAAAGTTGCAAAACATAATATCCATGCCAATAAACACAACAATAGTCTTGATAATAATGAACGTTAAACATTAAGCAATTCATTCTTAAATATACATTGAGCCACACAGTTTGGCATGTTACAACGAGTCATTTTGCCATCCATAGTTAGAAACCTTGCCTAAGTTCATTGCAGAGCACTTTTTAAATAAAAGAGAAAACAACATCAAATTGTTTTTTAAACACCAATCTCACTTAGTAAAGAAGCACCCATCAGATATTTACATCTTGGTACTGGAATTCACATTGGATCCATCAGAACACCTTGAAAACATTATTTCACAAAACACAATTAGCTGATCCTCCATTGATGTCCTTATTATACAAGAAGAAATGGAGTCATACGGGAAGAGCAAATGATTCAGGTACTTTGTTTCTCTCTCATTGTAGCCCTAGATATGTTTTCGACTTTACAAAAAAAGCAGATGTGCGCATCACTTGAGCTCACTCAACAGCTAGAGAGATCCTATTTAAACTTAATTAGTGACTAAACAGAACATCTGTCTAAACAAAATTGAATGCTAAAGCTTCATGTTCCTGACAGGTTGGTCAATTTAAAGTGTAACACAGCAAATGACTGAACCCTGATTATTACTCAATGCTAGCAAGAGAGTGACACTTAGAAAATTCAAGCAAGCTGCAAACCAATCATGAACTCAGCTGTACTCTGCCTACAGAGCTAAACTGCAGCTGAACCATGCTACAGCTCCTGGAGGAGCTGTTGTCGTGCGTGCAGGTACAGAACTGAGGTTATCAGGCAATCTCATTAACAATATGGGTTGCTCCGACTCATTTATTAATCTCTGAAATAGAATATATTATCAGGCCATCTGATATTTACATGTCATCAGGCAATTGTAATTTATGAATCGCAAAGCACAAACTGGACCAACTAACGCCGTTCCAGTATTCAGAGAGGCCAAATTGATAGAAGGTAGATAGAAGATAAGAAGCCCAACATCGTACGTGGTTAATGGATAGAATCTCCATGTTGCTAGCGAACATAGCCATATGCCCGTGCGTTGCTACGGACAAAATAAATGTAGTCAGTGCCATGGAATTGCCATTGGATTGAACTCAAGTTAGTGTAATACATTGAGCCCATGCTGAACTTCCATGTTAGACTATTTTTTGACACACATACTTATCACATTTTATATGAATTTAACCTATGAGTAGCATATGTACCTATAATTTTTCAACTGCAAAACGACACACACTATTCTTCGATGTTGAAGACACATATTTTCAATACCGCGGAGACCGTCTGACGGGCAGCGATGTCGGTTCGGAGAAGGAGAAACGGAGCTTCACCTTCGTTGATTCGTAGAATTACGTGCTCAACCACGTTATCGCCTTTGTGTTTTCTTGTGGTCCAAACCCATCTCAGCATCCGGATTGCAAACCTAATGGTCGCTTTACCCACTCGACTGCCTGCTTCCTCAAGCGTATGCCGCGAGGTTCTCTCAACGCCAGGGCAATGGCGCGATTTTGCTGTTGTAGCGGATCGAGGCAATAACATGACTTGCATACGTCGCTAGATTTGATTGGGTAGTGCAGGCATGGGGATTTGCCAGACCCTTCCCCACTACAACGACGTGAACTATAGCCTTCATGTAAAATTATTTGTACTTGAGATAATATTCTTAGCCTCCTCAGCAAGATTTTTCCTAATAGATCATAATTTTGCACTAAAAAAATATTATGAACAGCATTATAATTAAATATATTTCGAAAAGAATGAAGAGAATGTTTTACACTATTTGTAAAACTTATTCCCATTAGTAGTATTATTTTATCATAACATAGTCAATAATTTCATTTTATTCTACTACACTCCAACACACCATCCTACACCAGTTCATATTACTTTTATGTTTCCTCATTAATCAAATTAATTAACCATTCACGTCATGTTGATCATACGTGTAGTTTGGAAAATAAAAGAAAAGGAGAGACACGGAGAACCTGTACGACGCCAACGGATAAAGGCAACGGCCAACGGGGGATCTTATCCTTTCGCGTGAGTGGTGAGCCTCCGGCCTGCCTCTGATGGACTCCCTCGCGTCAGTTCTTCGCATCTCCCCGCCCCCATGTTCTTCTCGCCATGGCAATGGCAAGCCATCGATTTGTAGCACCAAGCTGTGAAGCAGCAAGGTCTTTACGCAGGACCTCGAGCAGCAGCAGTGCGGAGAGCACTGATGATGGCGGCGCAGAGCAGGATCTGCACGGCAACGCGGGGCGGCCCGCTCGTTTGGTCTGCCGGTCCTGCGCATCTACGCCGGCGTCACCTCACCATCTGTAGCGGCGGAGGCAAATGTAGTCTCTGTAGCTTGTCGCCTGCTGAGGTCTTCTTCCACACCCACTCTGCCCACATCGCATCTGCTTTTGGGTTTCTTCCGCTGCCGCCTCCGCTCGTCTGTGGTTGCCATCCATGCGGGCGCACGCTTCTGCACACATGGAACACTGCGCGGCCCCTTCTGCGCTTGCTCTCCTCCCGCGTATGGCTTCGCTCGCACCCTCATGGCCCGCCGCTGCTCGAGGCACCGCATGGAGATCCTGCTCCTGCTCGCCTCCGCCGGCGCGCGGCCGCAGCTGTTCTCTCCTCCTCGCCTGCTCCGGGGATCTAACACTGGTTCTGGGGGATCCACCGATGGGGTCAGAGGAAGAGGTTCCCCGCCCATGGAGGGTGCGGCACGCGCGGATCAAGGCGGCGACGGCGACGGGGCGCTGAAATCCGAGGACGCGTGCCTTTACAGAGAGGTACTGAATCCGGCTCCGACAGCGACGGGGCAGGTCTGCGGACGCATGGGTGGGCTCGGGTGAGCGGGGCGGCCGCGAGAGGGAGGCAGGCGACGGACGAGGGATGACCGGCGAGGGGGCGCTGTGGCCACGCCCCTCCTGTGAGCCGCACCTCCACCGCTCCTCCGGCCTCATGGCGGCGCTGGCACCCGAATCTGGCGTCGGTTGCACCCTCCCTCCTCCGGCCTTGGATCCGGCACCGCCCTTCCTCGTCCATCCTGCTTCGCGAGGTCCGGCCTCGACCCGTCAGCGTACTCCTCCACCGGCCTCTCAGTGGCTTGATCCGCCATGCCCTCGTCCTTCGCCGGCCGGATCCGCGCAGCCGCCGCCTCCCCGACGCCCTCGTCCTGTGCCGACCGGCTCCATCCCATCTTGGATGGCCCCCGAGATGCGGCTGGGGGGTGGGGTGGGGACGGCGCAGGAGAGGCGGTGTGGGACGGGTGGGGCCGTGAGGGCGAGCAGGAGAGAGGCGGTGCGGGACGGTGATGGAGGGAGGGGTGTGGCCGCGTGCGGGACGGACCACGGTCCGTTGAGCGAAAGAGGGAACCATAGATACTTTTAAAGGGGGAGAGATACCATGACAAATCACATTCATCCTGACACTTTCTCTGAGGCCTAGTTTGACAGTTTTTAGATTACAACGGGTTGAAGTGAAGTGGGAGCCACTGAGAATTTTAATATATTATGGGTATGTGAGGCATTGAAGTGCTTTCCTTTGGCGTATGCCTAAACTGGTGAGATATGGAGTGGTCGTGCGCGGGTGGATGATTCATCCATCCTAGCAACGCAGTTGAGCCATCCAACAATACTAGGCAATAGCGCGCTTGTCGTGCTCTGCCATCCTCACGTAAGGCCTTGATATTGGGCCAGCAAACCAGTTGTGGGCTTGATAGTTTTTCAAGGCCCAAATAAA
This sequence comes from Paspalum notatum, assembly GCA_022530915.1. Classification (NCBI taxonomy): domain Eukaryota; kingdom Viridiplantae; phylum Streptophyta; class Magnoliopsida; order Poales; family Poaceae; genus Paspalum; species Paspalum notatum. The sequence continues at coordinate 69,329,828 of CM039683.1, read as the reverse complement.
AAGAAACACGGTAGGTGGTTTACTTGTGTCTACTCCCTCTGTCTCATAATAAGTGCTGTTTTAGAAGTCAAATTTTATCCCACAATAAGTGCTGTTTTAGAAGATTAGTTACCTCTAAAAGCAAAACTAATCTGCATGCACGCATGCATATACAAAAAAGGTAAAGATGAGTCTGTTAATGAGGGGCACATGCGTCATATTTCATCTTCCTTAAACTGTTCTAAAAATCCTAAAACAGCACTTGTTGTAGGACGGAGGGAGTACATCTGCAACTGCAGCATACACGGACAACACGTGTAATGTATTAAGTTGCCATGTCTATAATCACTATAATCACCTGGTTTGCAAGCTAGATAGAGCGTTAGTCTATCCTAGGCTTGTGCAAATATCGGATCGGGTCGAGGGTTGTATATAACGGCCTGCACGTGGCCGTGCCTAATATCAGGTTGGGTCCGATCAGCCCATATACTCACCACAGACAGGATCGGGTTCTGGGTAAAAAATCATGGTTCGCGTCCGACCCATCAATTGATGTGGGTCATAAAGTATGACCCGCGCCTACACGTCGCGTTGCTCGGATCTAGTTGGATTTTTTCAGACGGGTTAGTTAGATCGGCCATGCCTTGGTCTCGTCTATCCATTCCACACCCATATCTTCAAAATTAAGTTTTCCTACAAAATTACTATCGCTATTTTTCAAATGATGGTTAGGTGCTCTACCTTTAGTCTAGAAATGGCTGAAAAGTCTATCTACTGTACAGCCTGCTCCTAGACGGGCTTGCTGTCGAGTGCTAGAAATAGAGTTAATTATTAGTGGCATGCCAAAAAATGTAGGGTTTCAAAAAACCGGTGGTAACATAATAAAAAGATAGGCTAAAGTGCTGAACTAAATAGTGGATGACGAAATCGGCCCAAATAGCAAACAAATAATACTAATCACACTTATTAATAATCGGCATCTTCTATATAACAAAATCAGCTCACAAAGCTTAATGGATAGGAGCTCCACGTCAACTAATAACCCGTTAACCGTTGGTTCCGGCCAAGCATACCTTGTGGTTATATATAAAAGATGGTTTTTAAAAATTAATGTTGAGAAATTAGACAATAGCTGAATTATTTTATGAAAGTAAATCATGCAAAACATGGTACAAACTAGCATGTACTTATCTAACATACTAGATAAAATGACCACAGCAAAGATCTCGCAGATAATAATTAATGAACAGATTGGATTGATTTGATTATAGCCGTCGGCAGCTGGAGCCGATTCCGTACTGACGACGTTGACGATGGCCGTATCGCGGACGTCGCGGGTACTGTACGCAGCACGATGTAGAAGCCCGTGAAGAAGTCGGCAGCGATAGCCTCTGGCAGCGGAAGCAGACGGACGACCCGTGGTGAAGATGGCGAGCAGTCGCGCAGCGCGTTTCCCAAAAACCTTATTCATCCTCTCCCGGTGCATGAGGTCGAAAGGCGAAGGGTTCCGAAGACCTGCTCTCCTGATCGGCGATGCACATCGACGGTCGGGATGGAGAGAACTACGATGGATGGAGAGAACTATGAAGGCAGCGCAAAAACCTAGGTTTTTCGGTATGCCTTTCGGCGACCCCGATAGACTGTTTATATAGGAGCCTGCGATCCGTTCTCCTACAAGGTGGGGATCCGAATTTTGGCGGACCATTCACGAAGGTGCCGCGGGCCCACGCCCCAGCCCCGGCCCGTGACCGGTGAGGCGAGCGAGTACGCGCATGTGATCTTCCTATCTCCCTCCACACCATGTTTTAGAAAGAGGGGAGAATGTCCATATTTAAGGAGGTGGAACTTCCCTTCCGCTAGTATGGTGGGACTAAAGGTTCCACGCTTATCCACATAAACATGGGCTTTTGAGATTTTTTAGAAATTAATACATGGTCTTAGCCCATATATTCAACAATTAAGGCATGGCGCAGCCACCATACTCCGCCACAGATGTGGTAGAAACAAAGTCGACCAGGTACAGGTAGAAGTCTGAGCTGCCAAGCACTGCACAACAGGCCCCTGTGAGAAATAGCGCACATGATGTCACGTGGTCAATGCCACGAACAGCCCCCAGCCTGTCACATGCATATTGTATTGATGTCTGCATGGGTTATAGAAAAAAAAAACTGATCTCTCCTATCTATCGGCCTTGCATATAGTACCACACGTTTACCATTTATTTTTATTAAACGCAATAATTAATTGTTGTTAAACACACAGAACATATCATATCCGCTAAGCAATAATTTATTAAACATACATTGAAAGCGAAAAGGAAAACATGTGGCCCGCTACGAATCTATCCGAGCTAAAGCAGCTTGAGCACGACGTGCACCTGGGGCGCCAGGAAGCCGGCGGGCGCGTGCACGTACCCCGGCGCCACCTCGAACGTGAATCGCCTGAGGATGAGCGCCAGCGTCGCCTTGGCCTCCAGCATCGCCATGTCCTGTCCGACGAACGAGCGCGGACCGGCGGAGAAGGCCAGCATCAGCTTGCTCAGGTGCGCAGCGGCGGCCGCCCTGCCCGTGCCCGCGCCGTCCTCCCGGAACCGAAGCGGGTTGAACTCGCCGGCGTCGGCGCCCCAGGCGTCCTCGTCGCGGTGCAGCATCGCGAACGGCAGCGACAGGACGGTGCCCTTGGGCAACTTCACGCCACCGCAGAGCTCCACGTCCGCCGTCGCCTGCCGCTCGATGCTGCAGATCGGGCCGTACAGCCGCAGCGTCTCGTACAGCACCATGGTCACGAGCTTGAGCTTGTTCTGCAGCGTGTCGCCGTGGAGATTCTCTTGTCCACCAACTCATGGATGTGGAGGAGCGAATTTGCAGTATGATTCTTCAGTGATTAGGCTTTAACTAGGGTTTTTTTCGAGTCGTTATCTGTTTGATGTCATGATCGAGAGTTCGAGACACGAGATCATGGCACTACCCATATAACCGATCTATTGCCGCCACCAAAAGATATATATACTCGAGAAAGGGTTTTGCCACAACATGCTGCTGAGCTGCCTTCTCACCGCCACCAAAGGCAAGAATCTCAAGCTGCCAGGAGAGCCGCCCACATAGCGAATGGTCAGACATGCCAAGGGTGTCTCGCATGGCCATGATGGTGCCACCCAGCAGGGGATGGCGCGCTGCCAGAGCCGCTGCGGTGTCTTGCAACTCCAGGATCTCGACACTATAGATGTCCAAACGGGCCGCCCGGTCTGGGCACGGCTTGGACACGCCAGGCACGGCACGAACAGGGCCATGCCTGGCACGGCACGATCTTTGCACCAGGCCGTGCTATGCCAGCCTGCGTGCCATCTGCCCTGCCCAAGCACGGCACAACTAGGGCCAAATCGTGCCGGGCCGGCACGATGCCCGGGAGGCCCGGAATGGCCGGGCCGTGTCATGCCACCACGCTACCAAAACTGGCCACACACCGAGGCGCCGCCGCGCCGCTCCCCCACTGCCACGCCTAGCACCCCTATCGCCGCGCCGCTCCCCCGCCGCGCGCCGAGCCTCGCCGCAGCGCCGGTTGCCCGCCGACGTGCTCCCTCCCACCCCTCCCGCCGCAGCACCGGTCGCCTACCGACGCGCTCGCCCGCCACGTCGTGCGCCTGGGGAAGGGAGGGAGGTGGTTGTGGAGGGGTGGGCAGGAGGAAGGCGGCTGACGGGAGGGAGCCAGGGAGGGGAGATGCGAGCCGATGACTGGGGAGGTCGGAGGGAGGTGGCGGGGTGGGGTAAAAATGAATTAGGGTTAGGGTTGTGGAGTTATATATATTTGGTAAAGGGCCGCCAACGGGCCGCTCCATATACGGGCCGTGCCCTAGGCACAATGGCCACCGGGCCGTGCCGTGCTTGGCTTGGGCCAAAACCGTGCCAGATTGCGGGCCAAACGGGCGGTCCGCACTATTTGCTCGACACTGACTACTTGGAAGAGCTACTCCAAGGCATCATGCGATAGTTGACAGATCGAGGACATGCATAGTCACATCAGTTCATCAAAAAAAGTCCGCCGCTCCCACACTATCAATCCTATCACTATTGTAGATTTTGCCGAAATAATTTGTAAAAAAAATTGCAATCGTCCATGGTTAGTGTCATCTTATAATGTCGGTCGTAGTTAGTTTCTTCGCACTATTCAAACATGAATTTTGACACCCCTGCCAATAGCCTAGTATAATAGATAAGGTCTCTCTTTGGACCGGGGGAAGGTGAAGGTTGACCCACGGATGTGTCGGCGGCATGAACACACCACATCCACTGGAGGCCAGAATTTCCTTAAGGGTGGAAAACTGTTATCACCAGAAATTAGCCGATCCAGACACGGGCCGGATCGGCTAATGGGCTAAGTTGGATCATCCAAGGTAGAGGCGATCATAAGGCTAGTATGCCACGTATTATGTTAGTTCGAGTCAAATTAGAGTTAACCTAGGTAGAATAGGGTTTTATTTTAGAAAGAGTTGGACTTATTGTCTAAGTCTCCGGACTATAAATATGTATCCATATGCTACGTAATAAACCGACGACATACGTTCTCACGCAGTGGTTGTCTCCAATCTCTTTCAGTGCATCGCCACCCTAAGCAATTAGGGTTTTCAAGGTAACCGTCATGCTGCTCTGATGCTTTTCTAGTAGATGCGTTAGGGCTTCAGGGCGCGAGCCTCATGGTAAACTTTGTACTGAAGCATTTTTGTGGCAAAGTTTACTAGTTATCTCGATAAACCTCGCGTCAACTCTGATCCACGACGTGCGCTGCAACACGTGCATGCAATATGCCGATAGAATAACATATCTTGAGTACCGTATCTTTACATGTCTTAGATGTTTCTGTTTTATCTAGATGAGCTTCCTTGGAGGCTCTAGTTAGAAGCCGATCCGGTTAGGCAGATCTTTTATATCATGTTTTAGATAGGTTTTATTATTGTTATTTATCTTGGATGCGGTGTCTTACTTCTCATCGATCACAAATCATCCGACATCGGCATACTTGCCGATGGACTCCCACGCGATGCGATGCCGATCCAAGCGATCAGGCAAGAATTTAACATTTACATCTGTTTTGTACGCTTTACAGGAAGAACCAAAGCCAACCGCCGCATTCACCACCCTTTCTGCCTAGAGGTCAAGCCAGGTAACACGTCCGCACCACTGACCAGATCGGCTTCACCGCAGAGCCGATCGGAGCCGCACCTAGGGAGAGGATCGCAGCAGCTGCGTGCTGCCTGTAGGAAGACCGCCCGCCGCTTTCCCACGGCAACAAAAACACACAGGGAAATGCCGAAAACACGCAAGGAAATACAAAATAAGTTTCCCTGGCGGTTTCCCGATAGGGATAAAGAGTGGGATAGAGTGACAGGGGAATTATTATTGCCTGATGGTGCACCGAGAGGGAAACTTTCCTTGACAGTATGTGGCCCACAAGGAAATTATTATTTGCCAAATGGTGCACCGACAGGGAAAGTTTTCCTGACAGTACAACACCTATAGGGAAATTATGACCGCCAGATCTAGCCTTTATTCTCTGTTAAGCCTGCCCGATAGGAAAATCATTCATACCATCAGGATAATCCATTTCCTTGTCGTTTGTCACCGTCAGGAAAAACTTATAATGCTCTGAGACAGGTAAATATGACGATTGCCTGTCGCTTTAGTGCAGCGACGGGGTAGTTTGGCATTCCCCCTGTGTTATTTTGTATCAACAGGCAAATTCCTTAACTGGGAAAAACCAATAGCTACTGTGGCAGTATGATTTTTATGCAAAATCATTTATAGAATGCGACTATACACAACATTTCAGCTGATCAGCTTTAATACTGAGGCTTCATCATTACATATTCCATGCATCTATGGATTATGTCCAAGCATCATTACAGATAGCATTTACATATATGGATAATGTCCAAATGTCTGGCATCTGCAATTCACATGCACTTCAAAGTGCATGTCCACTTACTTAAAACCATTTCGCTTTCTACAACCAAAATCAATAGCACAACCCCGAAAGACCAAAAGACAAACTTTCAGCTGAAACCTACAAGCTAGGTAAGTGGTTAGCAAAAGAGTCAGACCACATTCTCCTACCACCCTAGCAATTGCATGCAAAGGCACATCACTTCCAAAAGATAAGACTATCAGTTCTGCAAGTAACCAGACATGTCAGGTAGATGCAGGATTTCCACTGTTGCGATTGCTGCAATCTTGGTTTCCAACATCTTAATCCTCATTGTTGTGTCCACCATAAATTCGATTGTTAGCAGACTCAGAGACAGCTAGCATGAGAAGAACCAGTAGCCTACATGTGAATTGAGCTACATTAATTAGCTACACTATAGTTATTCATCCATACTCTAACAATATAAAAATTGAATGATAATTTCACATTCCTCTCATGCCATCATAGAGAGTAATTAAACTAATAACAGGCAATGCAAGCACTACTTGGTACTTGTCCAAAGAGAATTAATGTTCTTTCTCCAAATTTTAATTTAAGTAGTCTACATTTTGTGCTAACATGGGATATGCAAGTTTCTGAACCAAGAAATTCGATCCAAGTGTTGTGTCCTGACATTTCAACCACCAAATCTGCTTGAAAAGCATAACAATATGCATGCTTCTTCTACTCACTGGAACAATTGAACATGTGAGTGCGGTGAATCACATCAACCACTGAACTATGCATACCTTGTGGTTATATATAAAAGATGGTTTTAGAAATTAAGGTATGGCAGCTGCATGCCATGGTGCACCATAATGGGCCCTCCGTCGCATTGTTGTGGTAGAAACAAAGTCGGCCAGGTAGAGGTCTGAGCCGCCAACGTCGTTGCTGAGGACAACCATGGAATGATGGAAGTACTAGCTGCCAAGCACAACAGGCCCCTGTGAGAAATAGCGGCACGTGATGCCTCCTCCACGTAAGGCACGTGGTCAATGCCACGAACAGCCCCCAGCCTATCACATGCATATATTGATGTCTGCCTGGAGTTGTTTAGAAAAAAAAAAACAGATTTACTTCTCTTTAGTTGTCTGATATTTGTTTATCCATAGATATCGGTTACAACCACCAATAGGTCTCTCCCATTATCTACTTAGCTGCCATGCATACATGTTTTCCATTTATTTTTATTAAACACAATACGAAGTAATTAAATGCGCTTAAACATACGTAAAACCATCATGTCCGCCTAAGCAACGTGAGCGCGCTTCTGTGATGGTACAAATAGAAAGCGAAAAGAAAAAAACATGCTGGCCTAGGCCTACTACGAATCTATCCGAGCTAGAGCAGCTTGAGCACGACGTGCACCTGGGGCGCCAGGAATTCGGCGGGCGCGTGCACGTACCCCGGCGCCACCTCGAACGTGAAGCGCCTGAGGATCAGCGCCAGCGTCGCCTTGGCCTCCAGCATCGCCATGTCCTGGCCGACGCACGACCGCGGGCCGGCGGAGAAGGCCAGCATCAGCGCGCCCAGGTTCGCGGCTGCCGCCCTGCCACCCGCGCCGTCCTCCCGGAACCGGAGCGGGTTGAACTCGCCGGCGTCGGCGCCCCAGGCCTCCTCGTCGTGGTGCAGCATCGCGAACGGCAGCGACAGGACGGTGCCCCTGGGCACCTTCACGCCGCAGAGCTCCACGTCCGCCGTCGCCTGCCGCTCGATGCTGCTGATCGGGCCGTACAGCCGCAGCGTCTCGTACAGCACCATGGTGACGACCTCGAGCTTGCTCAGTCTCAGGGCGTCGCCGCCGGGGCCGGCGCACTCGCGGAGCACCTCGTCCCTGAGCCGGCGCTGCCAGTCGGGGTGCGTGCCGAGGAGGAACATGGACCAGGTGAGGAGGTGCGCCGTCGTCTCGTGCCCTGCGAAGAAGAACGTCTTGCACTCGTCGATGATCTCGTCCATTCTCAGCATGACGGCCCTCCTCTGGCTCTGGCCAGCGGCGTTGGCCTTGAGCATGAGCCCCAGCAGGTCCGTGCCGTACCCCATCTCCACGGGCGACTGTGACGACTCCCTAGCGGCGGCGGCGGCGGCGGCCAGGCGCTCGTCGACGATGCCCCTGAGCGTGGCCCGAACCTTCCTCTCGAGCTGCCACCGGCGCACGTTGGCCCTCGTCGGCACGTACTGCGCGCCGGGGACGCGCACGCCGTCCATCGCGGCCATGGCGACGAGCAGCAGCTCCCGCTGCGCCAGGAACACCTCCTTGCCGCGGCGGTAGCTGCTCCCGAATGCAGTGCGCGAGATCACGTCAGCGGTGAGCTCCCTGAAGCAGCGCCCGACCTCAACAACCGCCCCCTCCCCGCCGGCCGCCGCCGCTACCTCCTCCGCCCACGCCTGGACCACCTCCCCGCGCACGCCTCCATGGCCCCCGCCATCATCCTCACCTTGTCAACGGCGAACGCGGGGGCCACGACGCAGCGATGGCGTGCCCAGTCGTCGCCCTCGACCATGATCAGGCCCGCGCCCATGATCGCCGTCAAGGCGGGGGTCATCACCGGCTTGACGAAGTGCCCGCTGGCTTTGTCGGAGGAGAGGACCCGCCTCACCATGTCGTAGCGGCCCAGGCTCAACACCGGCGTCGAGCCCCTCCACCACAGGAACACCATGCCGTAGCGCGACGTCCACGCGTGTAGGTGCGGCATCAGGAGCGGGACGATGTCGTGGGAGCTCCGGTCCAGCGTCGCACTGCTCGCCGCCGCCCGCATGGCTCTGGCTTCGCCGGTGTTCGCCGGTGTTGCCGACGAAGAAGCGGTACGCCGGCCCGCGGACGCCCTGCCGCGCGAACGCCCGCGTCACGGCGTGCGGCCGCCACACCAGGCGCACCAGCACCGCCCATAGCAACGGGACTAGTATCACGGCGACCGCCGCAGAGACGACCACTACCATGTCCATGTTACCCGCCATCCCTCCACCATCGGGTCACCGGCTGGCTGCTGCACCTTGCATGCAACGCTGCCCACGTTTCGCCCGTCGTGTCAGAGAGGATACGGATACATGCATATATACGCTGCGTGGTGGAGCGTTGGATTTGGATCTTACTGAACCTCCTCTGGAGTTTTGGTCTACATACCACTCTGGGCTCTGGCATCAGACCGACTCCAACAAGCAGACCAAATGGGTGGTCCATTTTAAATTTAATAATAGAATGCCATTTTAAATTTAATAATACAATAGAAAGAATAGGTGTGGAATGGTTAAAAAGTAGAGAATTATATTATATGGACACGACTTTTGAGGCAGAGGAAAATTGGATGGTCCATCTGTTGGAGCCAGCCTCACGCACTTCAATCGATGACTGGCCGGACGAACCATGCGAACTCCAGTGGCTGTTTCGTTTCGAAGAATCTGATACTATTTTGACACTGGAGGTAGAGTAGAGTTTAAATTTGAGAAATTAGTTAAGATAAGGGCATTTGGTGTTTTTGCTCCACCCTAAACTGCAATGGTGATTTTGCCCCCGCTTTTCTAATTTTGTAATTTTGCCCTCTACATTTGATGGGTCAACGTGATTTTACTTTTGTCTTTGCGTTTTTACCCCTGCTTTTTTCTGTTGACTTGGGACAAAACCACATTAACTTGTGAACAGTAAAAAGTAAAATCACAAAGTTAGAAAAGTGAGAGCAAAATCACAATTACACTGCAAAGTGAGGGTACGAACACCAAAACCCCTTAGGATAAAAATGGTTAGTTAATAACTAGTCCTCCTTAAGATTTGAACATTTTTCTAAGAAGCGTGTGCCAAAGCTGTTATTACTATCATCGTATATTCTGTTATGGGTCCATACAATATACAATGAATAACTTCAACAAACCAACAATGACAACTAACGAATACACATGACAAAAGACAAACAGCCTAGCGTAGTACAAAATAGCTCAATTTGTGGCGGATTTAGTCCTTCGAGGAAATGCTGTGGCTGGTTTCTCCTTCCTGACCATCGTATCGGGTTGAGATAGAACGCCCTGCTGTGGAAGAGTCCATTCATCTTTGGCTTGCCTCACGATGCCGGCGTTGCAGAGCAAGGCCCAGAGGTGCGTGACGAACTCCCCACCTTGTGCGAGCTGCTCCACGTGTGCAGCCGCAAAACTCTTGTCAGAGGACGAAGCTGCTGCGACGTACAGGATCATCTCCGCCCAGAAAACCGCCATCGTCTTCCAGCGCAGCCAGTCATCTGCCTGCTGCTGAAGCTGCCGCCCCAGCTGCACACCTTTCTGAAATGTCGTCAGCAGCCTAGGCTCTCCTTGATGTTGTAGAATGTTAGGTTCTTGAATACTCGTTCTCTTCTTTTCCATTGGCATCTGTGTTCTTCCTAGTGCATCTGTTGCTTCCTGCAACACTTTCTGAAGTACAGCCTTCGCGGTCAGAGCGTGCTCCGGGAGTAACTCGGGAAGAAATGCCACCAAGTAAGCGCTGTATCTTGACAGAATTGTGGCAACTTCATGATTGGTGTTGGGCTCGTCTGCCAGTGGCAGGGCCTGGGACATGTGGCAGTAGGAGGTTGCAATGTGCCATATGAGGATGGTGTGAGTGAGAGTGATCTCTTGGCTGCAGGTCCATGACAAATCAGCATCATCCAGAGCCCCAGCAAGCGACCTTGTTATTGTGCCGATAGTTGGCGCGCCATTGAGGTCCTTGATAGTGTTAGCTACTAAGCTTCTCACGCTGTCTGGAACCCTGACCTCTTCCCCTTCTGCGGGATGATGCTCAATGAAACTATATGACACTTGAGACAGCATATGTACCTTGCACCAGGCTATAATCTTCTTCTTGGATGAGCGGTGATCATAGTCTTCCATGAGAGAGTACTGACTGAGTTTGTCCCGCCAGTAATACGGCCGTGAGCTCTCAGTGCGTGGAGGAGCAGAGTGCTTCTCAATGGCAATGTTGACAGCTGCAGGAACGGAAGGACTGCCCGTCGTAGCTGTAGTATTCTGGTTCAGGAGAAGATTCCGTATTGGACGCCAGTACCTTGGCAAAAAGGGAGTCCGCGGCTGCGTGATGACGGTGTATATGAGAAATGCTGCTACAGACAAGGCACAGAGAAATCCTGTAGCTGACCACTGTTCTTTTCTGTAACCACCACCGATTAGAACCGAAGTAACAGAACCGGCTGCGACCATCACTGCAGTAAGGAACAATTGTGTTATGCCTTGTTTAACTGACACAAAACCAGTGGTTATATCCGAGTAGTAGTTGGTGAAGAAGTAATCGTGAAGAACAGCCAACTGGACCTCAACAATGTTGAATGCCCTGCTGTGGTCTGCTAGGAGATCCTTGAGCACATAATCACGCACATGCACGTTTCCATCCTCAGCGCAAGGAAACCCGAAGTAGCGCCTTGCTAGAAGCCGGCCTAGGATGTAGGCGAGGCAATTATCTTCATGCACTCTGAAACCTTCTGGCTGCTTCTGCAGCGCACCACTTAGAGTAATCCATTTCCATTTGCCATCACTAGTCCATCAACCCGTGCTCTCGCACGGGTTAGAGTTTTATTAGGATATAAATTTAATCTTAGTATAAGTTTAGAGGTGGTTATTTTAATTCACCTTTCGTAATGGTCTAGTAGGTGACTTACGTGCAAATTTAGAAATTACTTTAATTTATCCCTTAGGATAGCATATAGGTTAATTTATATGCACTTTTAGGACTGATTTTAATTTATCTTTATAATGGTATGGTGGATAAATTTTATGCAAATTTAGGGAGGTATGTTAATTTGTATTCTATAATGATATGGTGGGTAATTTTTATATATATTTAGGGGGTCATTTGATATCATCTTTATAATGGCATGATGTGTAACTTTTAGAAAATATAATAGATCTAATGGTTACTATTATTAGAGCTATATGATGAACGGCTGGATGTTTCTAATTTTTATGAGAATTTTTAGGATTTATCTTTTTTCTAGCGCGTGTGGTGAGGATTAATATAGAGGCTTCAAAAGGAACCTTCAATTAGCAAGATTAAAAAGTTTAGAAATTATTTTTATTTATCTTTCATGATAGCATATTGGGTAATTTATATACAGATTAAAGACTTATTTTAATTCATTTTTTATAATGGCATGGTGAGTAATTTATATGCAAATTTAGATAGTTATTTAATTCATATTTTACAATGGCATTGTGGGGAATTTTTATGCAAATTTAAAGAGTTATTTAATTCATATTCTATAATGGCATGATGGCCAATTTTTATATATACAAATTCAGAGAATTATTTTTTTTCATCTTTCGTAATGTCATAGTGGGTATATTTTTTAGAAATTATAATAGATATAATGACTATTATTATTAGAGCTATACGACGGATGACAGATCTATAATTAGAGCTACATGATGGATGGTGGGATATTAATTACATAGAAAACATATCTAATGGCTATTAAGATTCAATCTGCAATTTATGATAGGATGTTTCTGATTGTTGTGAGAATTTCTATGATTTTATCTTTTATTTAGCGCATCTTGTGATAGTTAATAAAAAGGCTCCTAAAGGATTTTTCAATTAGTAATAGCGTGATTAGGCACAAAATATCTGTTTCGTATAAAGATTTCTACCGTCTTAATAAAAAAAGTTACGGAATCATTTAGTAGCGTAAATTTGCAAATGGGAAAAAATTGACAAAAAATTGAGAGTAGATTAAAAATAGAAGAAATCTGTCAAAAAAGAAATTTGATTTCGTTGAGAGTTGAACTCATAGCCTTTCATAATGGAAAAGATGGGTAATTACTTAAAAATAAATTAAAATGGAAAAAATCTGCAAAAAAATTGCTTTCGTTGAGAATTGAACTCAAAACCTTTCATAATGGCAGAGGTGGATAATTACTTAAAAAATAGATCTAATGGCTATTAGTATTCTAATCTGTCAATAGATGGTTGGATGTTTCTAGCGTGCTTTAAAATTAGTGCAGCTTTTGCTTTAAAATTAGTGTAGCTTTTGAAACCTTCAATCAGTAACAAATGGGAAAAATTGACAAAAAATTGAGAGTAGATTGAAAATGGAAGAAATCTACCAAAAAAGAAGTTTGATTTCGTTGAGAGTTGAACTCATAACTTTTCATAATGGAAAAGATGGGTAATTACTTAAAAATAAATTAAAATGAACAAAATCTGCAAAAAAATTTGCTTTCGTTGAGAATTGAACTCAAAGTATTTCATAATGGCAGAGGTGGGTAATTACTTAGAAAATAGATCTAATGGCTATGTATTCTAATCTGTCAATAGATGGTTGGATGTTTCTGGCGTACTTTAAAATTAATGCAGCTTTTGCTTTGATATCTTCAATTACTTAATAGTAAGATCGTCTTTCTGCTTAAAGGCATATTTGAAATCATTCTTCTGGCAGCTGCTGTTTGCATGGGCACCGTCACGTACCATGTCCTACATGTAGTCAGCAAACTGTTTGGTCTCGTAATCCAGAATGGATACTCGTGGTTTAGCAACAACAACATAAAGTATAGGAGCAATACAATCAACAACGAAGTAATATATATCTGACCCTGAGAGTCTCCAGTCCGACCAAATTAAACTCCACTGTAACCAACCCAAGTAGAGAAGCCATGGGAGCAGTTGCCAGCCCTCGACTTTGTGTGGACCACCGCCGAGAGTGAAGGCTGTCATGGTGTCAGCACCTCGAGCACAATAGAAAAGCAAGATGGAGCAACCGAAGCTGCTGAGGGCAAGCTTGATTTCTGAGTCAGAGGAATACACTGCATTGGCTGCGTAAAACGCGATGAAAGTGGGAAGATAGTAGGCGGCCCTGGCACCGTACTGGACGAGCCAGTGCCTGGAGCGGCGCCGCCTAGGGCCCAGGATACTCTGAAGTTGCCGCAGGATAAGCCATGCGATCCATGCGGCAACCACCTTGGTCTCGAGATCCAGCTTCGTCAAAGCCAGCAGCAGGGGTTTCAATGATGAGATGCCAGTCACGGAGACCGTCCACGGCACCATCGCCGGAGCCGGCGCCGGCACCAGCGCCGTCATTGTCGTGGCATCTCGGTTGGCAGGAATATATTGAAGAAGAGGCGTAAGCTGGACAGAGTGAAGCAGGCAGATGAATTAAGATGGGATTGAATCATAGATTCGGAGTGGTGTGTGTATATATGCATGTCATATTTGGAGCTGGTCGTCGGGTTGACCAAGGGGCCGGGCCCGGCCACTGAGCTAGCGTTGACTTCTACGCTGGAGATTTTACCATTTGTCCACGAACGGCAGCGCCGACTTCGCGTCAGTCTTACAGTCGCCGACAAGCTCCCCCACACTACAATCATTCACTTGATTGATTAATCCCCTTCTAATGCATGCATGCGTGCATGGATGTTCAACACGTCCTGTGTTTACGTACGTAGGAATGTTTATGAAAAAAGTCAGATGCAACTTTTTAGTCAGAGCTCTGGAAACCTTCAACAGCCCGGACGATGTAGTAGCACATCATTAGTACCGGCCTCCGAGCATCCACACGCTCACGAATCCCGTCGTTAGTTCTCTGCCGACCATTTTTGCTGCTCCATATGATCAGCCACCAATTGGTCCACTGCCTGCGGCAGGTCAGCAGGACGTATCTTGCTAGCTGACGACTACAAACCATTTTGCTGCTTGATGATCCCCCATCCCCACCCCCGAGCTCACCGCCGGGCACCGCCGGGCGCCAGATCTGCTGTCGGGCACCCCTCCCGCCGCGCCTCCGCCGTCGCCGGCGTGCGTCTCTTCGCCTCCTCCTCCGACCGCCGCCGCGCGCCTCCTCCACCGCGCGCCTCGGCCTCCGGCCCGCCGCCGCGCGCCTCTGCTTGCGCAAGCCCGTGCGCCGCCGCCTCTGCTCCCGCCTTCGGCCGCCAGTAGGGAGGACGCAGCGGGTTGATGGAATTGCTTCCATCACCCAGTTGTTGTCTAGCTTTTCTCTTCAGAAATGAAGAGCCAAACATATCAACTCTGAAGAGAGAAACAATCGTGTAGAGTGATAAATTCATTTGACCCCTATGCTTCAAACAAAACAAGCATGCGGAAGCCTCATTAGGTTGAACCGGCCACAACCAATGTGTACATCTTCATTTGCTAGTTTGTAGATGGTCGTACTATTAAGAAGTGCCACTCCAATGGGGGTTTGTGCCGCAACAGCGCCCTAAAACCTCACAGAGTTTGTGAGGACCGGAAGGTAAGGTCTACATGACCAGACTATCCATCAGACCATTTCTCCCGAAGGAGTTGAGAAGTTGAAGCAACCAAGATCAATGGACCAGATGGTACTATTTGCAAGACCATGCCTGCTAAAGGCAGGAAGATGGAAGCCTAGCAAGTTGTGAAGACTATATGGTCCGAACCTCCGAAGAAATGAATGGACCATACTATTCCAGAGAGGACAATAGCTAAAGCGACCAAGATCAACGAACAAGGCGGTATGGTCTTGAAGACCGTTTTAAGTATCGGATGAATTTGGTCGAAGGTATGAAGATTGCAGCAACTGAAGTTTACAATGGAGCGGATGGTATGATTTTTGCAACCATATACGTTCGACTAAGATTCTCGGAGGTGCGCAAATTGGAGCAGCGAATGAGTTTAATGGAATGATGGTACGGTCTATGTCCGATACATCAAACCAATGGACCATATGGTCTCAAGTATGTTCACGTGAATAGACTGTACCACATGGTCTAGGGTTTTACTAGTCTATCGACCCGTGCTCTCACACGAATTAGAGCCTTAGATGTATTATGTGTTGTAGTAGAACATATTATGTATCTATTTTTATACTTAATTTTTTTTGATAATAGCATATCTTGCTACTTTCGATGTATGCTTGATTATTAATTTAGTTAATGATTGATACTTGCAAAAATAGTAATTTGAGGGTCTATTTTTATTATACTATCGGTTATAATAGCAAAGGATGAACTGTTAAATTAGAGAGACTATTTAGTATTATCCATCATAATAGCAAATGTGGGAAATTAGGTATAAATTTAGGATGTTATTTCATATTTTCTTTCACAATGGCAAAGTTAGTAACTAATAATATGTAGTTTTTCATAATGTTAGAGGTAGATAGTTATATAGAAAACAAATCTAATGACTATTAAAATTCCAATTTGCCAATTGATAATCGGATGTTTTGATTATTGTTAGAATTTCTATGATTGTATAATTTTTAACACATCTTGTGAGGATTAATAAGTAGGATCTAAAAAGAGTCTACAATTAGTAATAGTAAGATTAGGCACAAAATATATGTTTCGTAGAAAGGTTTCTATCATCTTTGTGAAAAAAAGTTATGCCACTGGTAAATTTGTAAATGAAAAAAAAGTTTGATAAAAAACTAAGGGTAAATTTGAAATAGAAAAATCTGTCAAAAAAGAAGAAAATTGCTTTTGTCGCGAGTTGAACTCAAAACCTTTCATAATGGCAGAGGTGGGGAATTACTTAAAAAACAAATGTAGTGGCTATTAATATTCCAATTTGTCAATGGATGGTCAGTTGTTTCTGATTGTTGTGAGAGTTTCTAGGATTTTATCTTTTTTTATCTACCGCATCTCATGAGGATTAACGTAGGAGCTTCAAAAAGAGCCTCTTATTAGTAATAGTAAAATTAGGTTTACCTCTACGTTTCAAGTCTTTTGGGGAGGTTAAAGGACGCATATATAAACTTTAGACTTTGCATGTGTATGACGCCATAGGTTTATCTTGTGCACTAGATAGCTCTAGATTTTAGAAAAGCGAATTAACGACTCAATTCACCACCTTCCATCTTGAGTCAGATACCCTGGCACGGTCTTTACATATGTTTGTAATGCCAGAGAATTTATCTATTAGTACATTTTTTTCTATGAGATTTTTACGTAATTTTTATAAAATTTCTGCGTTCCAAAACAATGGTGAATTGAGTACTCTACTGTCTACGTGAATTTTTCTCCGGATACGTTTGGCTAGCTCTTCATTTCGCCGAGATTACTTGATGAGTTTTTATTTTAAATATGAATTAACCTTAACATCGAACAGCAAAATGGTTTGTACTCATCAGCTAGTTAGCGTCCTGCTGAGTTCAGGCGGTGGAGCAATTTGCTGTTTATTGCATTGGAGATTAGGAGTGAATCTACCTCATTCGTTCGGCCAAAGCCCGTATATGGAGCAGATAAATTTGGTCGGCAAAGAACTAACAGGCACGAGCGTGTGGATGTTCCGAGGCTGGTTCGAGTGATGTGCTACTACATCCTGTTGAACGATTCCAGCTCTGACGGCTTTGGGTGTTGACTTTTTCAGAATCTTTACGTAACTGCGCTATTGATGTGAAGTCAATGATTGCAGTGGTGATGCTTGTTGGCGACTGTAGTCTGTGATCGACGCAGTCGGCATGGCCGTTCGTGGAGAAACGGTAAGCAGAGTAGTATCTCCCGCGTACAAGTCAACGCTAGCTCAGCGGCCGGCCCTTCGTTTCAACAATTTCATACCACTGCCATCCCCACGACCAGCTCCAAATAGGACACGCATATATATACCCCTCAAACTTATGATTCTCAATCCCATCTCTTCGTCTCCCTCCGATCCTTCAGACCTTCACTCTAGCTTACGCCTATTCGTTCCAGCCAAACCGAGATGCCACGACAACTGGGAGTGATGGCGCTGGCGCCGGCTCCGGCGATGGTGCCGCCGACCGTCTCCGTGGCTGGCATCTCATTGAAACCCCTGCTGCTGATTATGACGAAGCTGGATCTTGAGACCAAGGTGATGGCCGCCTGGGTGGCATGGCTTATCCTGCGGCAACTTCAGAGTTTCTTGGGCCCTAGGCGGCGCCGCTCCAGGCACTGGTCCGTCCAGTATCGTGCCATGGCCGCCTACTATCTTCCCACTTTCATCGCGTTCTACGCAGCCAATGCAGTGTACTCCTCCGACTCGGAAATTAAACCTGCCCTCAGCATCGGTTGCTCCATCTTGCTTTTTTATTGTGTTCGAGGTGCTGACACCATGACAGCGTTCACTCTCGGCGGTACTCCACACAAAGTCCAGTCCTGACGACTGCTCCCATGGCTTCTCTACTTTGCTTGGTTACAGTGGCTTTTAATTTGGTCTCACTGGAAGCTGATCAATATTTGTTACATCATCTTTTACTGTATTGCTCCTATAATCTATGTTGTGGTTGCTAAACCACGAGTATCCATTCTGGATTACGATACCAAACAGTTTGCTGACTACATGATGCGTCAGTCCAAGTCTAATTCACCCTTTTTCGATGCTGCCCATGCAAACAGCAGCTGCCTGAAGAATAGTTGCAAATATCCCGTTATACAGCATGTAGATGACCGATGGATTACTCTCAGTGGTGCGCTTCAGCAGCTGCCAGGTTTCAGAGTGGATGAAGACAGTTGCCTCGCCTACATCTTAGGCCGGCTTTTAGCAAGGCGCTACTTCGGGTTTCCTTGTGCTGAGGATGGCAACGTGCAGGTGCGTGATTTTGTGCTCAAGGAGCTCCTACCAGACTACAGCAGGGCATTCACCATTGTTGAGGTCCAGTTGGCTGTCCTTCACGATTTCTTCTTCACAAACTATTACTCAGATCTATTCACAGGCTTTATGTCAGTTAAACAAGGGATTGTAAATTTGTTCTGTGGTTTAATGATCGTCGCAGCCGGTTATCTTACTTCGGTTATAATTAGTGGCAGTTTTATGGAAGGCAAGTGGAGAGATAATACAGCAATTGTCTGTGCCTTCTCTTGACCAGCAGCTCTTATATACACCATCATTAAGCTGCCCCAGACTCCCTTTTTGCCGAGGTACTGGCGTCCAATACGGAATTTCCTCTTGTATACTACAGCTATGACCACGGAATTTCCTGCTGGTGTCAGCATTGTCATTGAGAAGCACTCTGCTGCCCCACGCCCTCAGAGCAAACGGCTGTATTACTGGCGGGACAAATTCAGTCAGTACTCGGTCATGGAAGACTATGATCACCGCTCATCCCTGAAGAAGATTGTAGCCTGGTGCAAGGTACATATGCTATCTCAAGTGTCATATAGTTTCATGAAGCATCATCCTGCAGAAGGGAAAGAGGTCAGGGTTCCAGACAGCGTGAGAAGCTTAGTAGCTAGCACTGTCAAGGACCTAAATGGCGTGCCAACCATCGGCACAATAATAAGTTCACTGAGGGCTTTGGATGCGGATTTGTCATGGACCTGCAGCCAAGAGACTCTCACTCACACCATACTCATATGGCACATTGCAACCTGCTTCTGTGACATGCTGTCCCTGTCCCAACCACTGCCGGTGGAAGCCAACACTAATCATGAAGTTGCCACGGCTCTGTCAGGATACTGTGCTTACCTGGTGGCTTTTCTTCCAAACTTACTCCCGAGCACATTCTGACGGACAAGGTGGTCCTTCAGCAAGTCTTGCAGGAAACAAGAGATAAACTTGGAACAACACGGATGTCTATGGAGGAGAAGATCACAAGGATTCAGAAACTTCAGCTGCCACAAGATGAGTCTAGCATGACGACCTTTGAGAAAGGTGTGCGGCTGGGGCGGCAACTTGAGCAGCAGCCAGACACCCAGCGGCGCTGGAAGGCGATGGCGGATTTTTGGGAGGAGATGATCCTGTTCCTTGGTGCATCGCCTGACAATGCGGTCGCACACGTCGAGCAGCTCGCACAAGGTGGGGAGTTCATCACGCACGTCTGGGCCTTGCTCTGCAACGCCGGTATCGTCAAGCAAGCAAAAGAGGAATGGACTCCATAGCAGGGCCGGGTATTCTATCTCAAGTTCTCAACCCGACATGATTGCCAGGGAGCAGAAACCAGCCACAGCATTTTCTCCAAGGACTAAATCCGCCACAAAATTGAGCTATTATATACTACCGCAGGCTCTTTGTCTTTAGTCATACTAGTTTATTAACCCATGCTCTCACGCGTGTTGGAGTTTAGAAGATATAGATTTAATCTTTAGTGATATTTTAATTCATCGTTCGTAACTGAATTACGGTAATGTATATGCAAATTTAGAAATTATTTTAATTTATTTTTCACAATGCCACATTGGGTAATTTATATGCAGATTAAAGCTTATTTTAATTCATCTTTTATAATGGCATGGTGAGTAATTTATATGCAAATTTATATAGTTATTTAATTCATATTTTACATAGTATGGTAGGTAATTTTTATGCAAATTTAAAGTGCTATTTAATTCATATTTTATAATGGTATGATTATAATTTTTATACAAATTTAGGGGATTATTTTAGTTTATCTTTCATAATGTCATGGTGGGTCATTTTTTAGAAACTATAATACATCTAATGACTACTATGAGCAACATGATGCATGACAATATGTTAATTACGTAGAAAACAGACATAATGGCTGCTAAGATTTGAATCTATAATCGATGATAGGATGTTTCTGATTTACTGTGAGAATTTCTATGATTTTATCTTTTATCTAGTGCATATTATGAGGATTAATAAGGATGCTCCAAAAGGAGTCTCCGATCAGTAATAGAACGATATTGAGAGAATTAATAAGGAGGCTAAAAAAACTCCAATTAGTAATAGAAAGATTAGGCATAAAATATCAGTTTCATAGAAAGGTTTCTAACAGTTTATGAAAAAAAGTTACGGAATCATTTAGTAGCGTAAACTTGTAAATGGGAAAAATTTTGACAAAAAGCTGAGAGTAGATTTGAAAATGGAAAAAATCTGCCAAAAAAAGAAGAAATTTGCTTTCGTTGGGAGTTGAACTCAAAACCTTTTATAATGGCAAAGGTGGGTAATTACTTAGAAAACAGATCTAATGGCTATTAATATTTCAATCTACCAATTGATGGTCGAATGTTTTTGATTTTTGTAAGAATTTGTAGGATTTATCTTTTTTCTGATGCGTTTCGTGAGAATTAATGTAGAGACTCCAAAAGAAGCCTCTAATTACTACGAGTAAGATGCATTCGTTAGTTGTCACTAGATGAATTTCTCCGCGCGTTATTGCGGAAATGTGAGTAATACTGATATGTACGTCGTATAAAAGCAATGCATGCATAAAACCATAGAAGATCGATAGATGACATAAATAGATGTCTTAGTGGTTGACGACATGGCATGAAACTTTGGGGGCCCATGAGTTAACGTGGCTTCATGCATGTCTAGAGAAATAGGCAGTGGGGCTAGCTATTTGGATATATAAAAGATTTAAGATTTGTTGATTTGTTCAGGTGATTCACTTTAATGTATTATTGTACCGCCATAACCGAACTAGTTATATACTTTATGATGAATGGAAAGAACTGCAGGCTCTGGCACACTCTTCTTAGAAAAAAAATGAACCCATACATTTTCAGGAATATTTTAGCCATATTCCATATTTTTGGCCATATTTTGTATAATTAATATGAATAGCAAAAAAGCTCCAAAAACAGTGAAATTTTGCAGGAATCTACTCTATGTTATGGCTAACGCATTTCTGCATCACGCTCGTCATTTAAGTTTTTAATGTTCATGTTGTAATATTTGGAAAAAAAAAACAACTCTTGACCAAAAGCCCCCGCTGGGCTGAAATTTTATGTTTGACTATCAAATTGGAAAGGGTTTAACTAAAGTATGAAAATAAAAAAATACAGAAACTAAATATTCGTATCCTTTAAGTTCTGAAATTTTGGACTTCATAGAATTATTTCTACTAAATTTTGGAATCATGTTTATCAACGCATGAAACTAAAGATTTTGCAAGAGGCCCATGTGCGGGAGAGGGAGGATGGGAGAAGTGGCTTTTTTTATTTTATATTTTTTAAAATCATTTTGTACAAAAATATACGCTAGAAACTTATTTTTACAAAAATAAACGTCCGGCGCCCACTCTCTAGGGGCCAGGACCCTGGTGCCCGGCCTATGGACGCCAAGGTGTTGGCCCACAGGTGGAGTGGTGAGGTGGGCTGCTGGCGCCTGAGGTCTCCGAGTGCCAGGTCCTTGGCGCGGAGCCTTCGGTCCTTGGCGCCGAGCCCATAGGCGCCAGCAACTCACCTCACGATGCGGAGTCCATTCTTCCTCTGTTGCCTGCTTCACGATGCCGGCGTTGCAGAGCAAGGCCCAGAGGTGCGTCACAAACTCCCCACCTGGTGCGAGCTGCTTAACGTATGCAGCGGCATTGAAATCTTCAACATGAGCATGCGGGGTTGTTTGGTTGGGACCCTAGACCTTTTTGCCTGGACTGGAATCTCTCTGGAAGCTGCCTGTGATGCGTTTGGTTGGAGTCTTGGTAACTTGCCTGGCCCAGGTGTGCCTGTCACCAGGCGATGGAAAACGAGCGTCTGGCCACAGGAAGGGCTTCCTGGTTGCTAACTAGTAATTAGTAGTAGTTAGGAAATGTGTTTAAGCTTAATTGTTCCTTTTTTTTTTGGCTCGTTATTAAATACACAAAGCACGCAGCTTGACAATAAAAAATATTGTCACAATCTTGTGCGTCTAACAAAACAAATCATCTTCGTAATCATAGTAATAACTAAACTGTTAAAATCATTTATATTATTAATTCATGAAATGTATTTACTTGTCAATATTTTAATGTTGTGATATTAGTGTGGCACATTATATTAGGTAGAAAATATATTTTATCTCTTCATTAATATTTTCAGGTACAGGGTTAACCAAACAGACCATTCTGTAACTTGCCTGGCCAGGCGCAAATTTCATCACGTTTCCAGACAATTCCCAGACAACACTTTTTGCGTCGTCCACTTCCAACCAAACAGGCCCTGACAGGCGACGATGCGATGTACTGGACGGTAGAGAGTAAAGAAAAGGACTAATGATAGTATCTATTTTAAGATTCAATAAAAAGACAGTTAGCGGGTCTCTTTGTATGTCTTGTCCGGAAAGAGGAGGATTTAATGATTATTTGTTCGCTGGAACCAGAAGTTATTCTTATCGATCTGTCTCAGAAAAATCAAAGGCTGTTTTTATTGTTTACACGGCTCTTGGCCAAACAACCTATAACAAACTCTTACATATGTCCCAATGTATTTATATTTAGTATTGGAGGGAGCGCGCAGTACTATACCGAAATAGAAGAGTGAATGACCTGACTAAACAAACCAGTAAAGGAAAACACACAGATACAAGTAACGAAATAGAAGACAGCATCATGCAGCAGTACATGGGTAGCAGCTGATGTGAAGATCAGGGTAGAATGTATATATACTCGTCGCGCGATCTGAATATAACAAGCTCATGCTGATTTAGTTCTTCGAGGAAATCTTGTAGCTGATTTCACCTCCCTCGCCATGTTAGGCGGTTGCTGTGGAGTCCATTCCTCTGTTGCCTGCTTCACGAGGCCGGCGTTGCAGAGCAAGGCCCAGATGTGCGTGACGAACTCCCCACCTTGTGCGAGCTGCTCAACGTGCGCAGCGGCATTGCCAGACGACGATGCGATGTACAGGATCATCTCCACCCAGAAATCCGCCATAGCCTCCCAGCGTGCCGAGACATCGGCCTGCTGCTCAAGCTGCCGCCCCAGCCGCAAACCCTTGTGAAAGGTGTTCAGGAAAGACACGTCTAATTCGTGCTGTTGAAGTTCTTGAATTCTAGTTCTCTTGGCCTCCATAGACATCCGTGTTCTTCCAAGTGCATCTCTTGATTCCTGCAGGACTTGCTGAAAGACGAACTTGGCAGTGAGACTGTGCTCTGGTAGCAACTCTGGAAGAAATGCTACCAGGTAGGCGCAGTATCTTGACAAAATGACGGCGACTTCATGATTCTCCATCGCCGCCGCCGCCGGTGGATGGGACTCGGACAGCATTTCACAGTAGCAGGTTGCAATGTGCCATATGAGGATGGTGTCAGTGAGGGTCTCCTGCCCATAGGTCCATGACAAATCATCCACCACTAGCAGCAGTGACTTGGAGCCGATGGTTGGCGGACCACTCAGGTCCTTGATAGCATGAGCTACTGACCTTCTCACGCTGTCCGGAACGCTGACCTCATCTCCTTCTGCTGGGTGGTGCTTGATGAAATTGTATGAAACTTGAGATAGAAGATATACCTTGCACCAGGCTATAATTATCTTTTTGAAAGAGCGCTGATCATAGTCTTCCATGACCGAGTACTGACTGAGCTTTTCCCTCCAGTTGCGACGATGTACGCGAGAGCTGCTCCGACTGCGTCGTGCAGAAGCATCGTCCTGGTAATACAGGACGAGATTCTGTATTGGATGCCAGTAGCTTGGCAGGAGGGGAGTGTTAGACACTCGATCTACAGAGTACTGGAATAGCAGGGAAGAAGGAGCGGAGCAGAGCTGATCGGGATTCGGAGGACTAGTTCTTCTTCATTCGCTAGTTCTTGTTCATACAGATGGATTGTTGCTCACGCAGGAGCTACAGCGTACTCTTATCCTTCTGCTCGCTCGCAGGCGAGGTTACTTGGGCCAGCGCCACTCTGGGCCAGAAATACGGACGTTGGGCTTCCTGGGCCGAGCTCCCATGCGAGCCCCGACTTGACGCACATCAAATTGAACTGGTTCCTCCTCTTGGACAGGTTCATCTAGAGGTGGTGCAGGGACGGCAGTAGAGGAAGCAGTAACAGCCCCCCCCCCCGGAAAAGAGTCCGCTTGTCCCCAAGCGGGTGCACGGGGAAACCGCTGACGCAGCGCGTCCTTGTCTTCCCAGGTAGCCAAGGATGAAGGCCAACCTGATCAATGGACCAACACTTGATGAACTGTGGACGTACCTTTGGAGATCACGCGCTTGTCGAGGATGCGAAGGGGAAACTGGAGCGGAAGGCCTGGCTCAGGGATTGAAGCTGTAGGCACAATACCAGCTGGAATTGCCTTTTTCAACTGGGACACGTGGAACACTGGGTGAACAGATGAAGATGCAGGAAGGTTCACTTTGTAGGCAACATCATTAATCTTGGCCGATACTGTGAACGGTCCAAAAAATTTGAAGGACAGCTTTTGGTTGGCTCGAGGGGCAAGTGAGGACTGAACGTAAGGCTGCAGCTTGATGAACACCGAATCACCCACATCAAAGGTACGCTCAGATCGTTGCTTGTCAGCTTGACGTTTCATTCGTTGTTGTGCCCGGAGAAGGTGCTGTTGCAAGAGGCGGTTCATGACATCCTTGTCCGCTAACCACTGTAATAGTTCGGGCACCTGACACATATCTGCAGGAACTAAACCCAGGCTGCGGGGTGAATGCCCATAGAGCGCTTCAAATGGAGATCGACCAATGGCAGAGTGTAGGCTTGTGTTATACCAATATTCAGCAAGACTAAGCCACTCAAACCAACGAGAAGGACAGGCATGGACATAACAGCGGAGAAAAGTTTCGAGGCACTGATTTACCCGCTCTGTTTGGCCATCTGTCTGAGGGTGGTAGCTTGAACTCATTCTCAATGAAACACCCGAGAGTTTGAATAATTCCTGCCAGAAGTTCGAAGTGAATACCCAATCTCGATCAGATATGATAGACTCAGGCAAGCCGTGCAGACGATACACTTGATCAAAGAAAACTCTGGCCACCGTAGCAGCAGTGAATGGATGTGAAAGGGCAATGAAATGGCCATACTTGGTGAACTTGTCTACCACGACCAGGATACAATTCATGGTAGAAGAGCGGGGAAGGCCTTCAATAAAATCCATGGAAATGATTTGCCAAGCAGACTGAGGTACTGGCAGTGGAAGAAGCAGACCTGGCAGCTTGGACCGGTCAGGCTTGGCTTGTTGACAAATTTGACAGCGCTCAACAAAGGATTTGACAGTAGACTTCATTCCTCTCCAAGCGAAAAGCTGTTTAATGTGGCGATAAGTCACAGGAAAGCCAGAGTGTCCACCCATGGGGCTGTTGTGCAGTGCCTGCATGACTTGAAGCTGAACATCCACATTAGAACCGAGCCAAACTTTTTTATCATACCTCAGCAGACCATTGGACAGGGAAAAATGAGGAACCGAGTCTGGAGGCACAGCTAATCGAGCAATAATATCTTGAGCTTGTGGATCAGAATCATACCCATTGATAATAGTGACAGCCCAAGCTGGATCGGCTGAGGAAAGGGAGTACATCTGCTGATCAGTCGGCGGAGATAGATGAGCCCGTCGGGACAGCGCATCAGCAACACGATTAGCAGCGCCTGGCTTGTAGACTACCTTGTACTGAAGGCCCAATAATTTGGAAAATACCCGCTGCTGCCAGTGTGTGTTAAGGCGCTGATCAGACAAGTGTGTAAGGCTGCGCTGATCTGTGAAGATAACAAACTCTTGGTGCTGCAAGTAAATGCGCCACTGCTCAACGGCCAACAAGATTGCCAGTTACTCTTTTTCATAGGTAGAAAGTCCAGACGTTTTGGGGCCAAGAGGTTTACCAATGTATGCCAGCGGATGACCATTTTGCAACAAGACAGCCCCGACACCGGAAGCGCAGGCATCTGTTTCAATGCAGAACTGCTCTGTGAAGTCAGGCATTGCCAAAACCGGTGCTGAAGTTAGGGCCTGCTTAAGAGCGTCAAAGGCCTCTTGATGGGTCGGTGTCCAAACAAATACTGCATGCTTTTTCAGGAGATCGGACAAGGGACGTGCAATAATGGCAAAGTGACGAACAAATTTGTGATAGTAACCCGCGAGGCCAAGAAAACTACGCAATTCCTTCACATTAGCTGGCAGCGGCCAAGAAGAGATGGCCTCAATCTTGCTGGAATCTGTGGAAATACCCTCCTTGCTCAGAATATGCCCCAAGTAAGCTATTTGCTGCTGTGCAAAGGTACATTTAGAGAGTTTGACTTGCCATCGATCTTTAGAGAGAAGCTCAAATACTGCACGCAGATGTACCAAGTGCTCGGCAAATGACTTGCTGTAGACCAAGATGTCGTCGAAGAAAACAAGAACACACTTACGGAGCAGCGGCTTGAGTGTAACATTCATGGCTCCTTGAAACGTACCCGGCGCGCCACATAGCCCAAAGGACATGACCTTGAACTCAAAGTGACCTAAATGAGTTTGGAAAGCTGTTTTTGGTTCTTCACCCGCACGCAAATGGATTTGGTGGAAGCCTGAATTGAGGTCCAGTGAGGAAAACCACGACGAGCCCGCCAACTCATCCATGAGTTCATCAAAAACTGGGATGGGAAACTTGCCACGAACTGTGAGGGCATTGAGATAACGATAGTCAACAACTGGGCGCCATGAGCCATCCTTCTTTTTCACCAACAACATGGGAGAGGAAAATGGGCTGGAACTGGGTTGAATCAGACCCTTGTGCAGCAATTCACGAACCTGCGTTTTGATCTCATCTTTGAGGGCCGGCGGGTAGCGATAAGGTCTCACTGAGACCGGTTGCGCACCAGGGACCAAGGGAATTACATGGTCGCAATAGTGCTCCGGAGGCAGGCCGGACACTGGCTCAAATACAGGAGCAAACTCAGATAGAAGAGTTAAAACTAGTGGTGGAACCGACTGCTGAAGTTGATCGAGCTGATCTTGCACAGCCAACTGACAAGACTTGAACCAACACCCCATCTGAGATAGGAGAATTATGGCCATGGATCAACTCTGAAGAGCCCTGATAGGGTCTTGACAACCATTTATATTTCCAGTGAATTTTCATGGGACTGTGAGTCTCCAGCCAGTCCATACCAAGAATCAAATCGTAGTGTTGCAGAGGCAAAATCTTGAGATCTGAGGTAAACTGACAATGCTGCAATGACCAAACAGCCTGAGGAATATGCGAGGTGCATGACAAAACTGCACCATTAGCGACCTGGACATTGATAGGTTGTGACAATGGGGCCACACCATCCAGAACTGTAGCCATGAGACTGCTAAGAAATGTATTAGAGCTCCCTGAATCCAGTAGCACCAAAAGCTCATGAGATTGAATGGAACCCTCCAACTGCATAGTACGGGGAGCTGAAGAACCTGACAAAGCTTCTTGAGAGAGAGCACAAAAAACCTGTTCTGGACAATCAGATTCTATTGCAGCTTGTTCTGAGGGAGGCTGATGCTGAATTTGGGAGACAGGATCGTCCTCGAGCTGAAACAACTCCAATATTTCCTGGACTGCGTTGAGCTGGACTGCAGGGGCACAACGGTGACCCGGAGCCCATTTCTCAGCACAACGGTCACACAGCCCCCGGGTGCGGCGATAAGCGCGGAGGGCTGAAAACTTGTCAGATACCGAAGGCGGCTTCACATCACTTGGGGAGGATTGCTTGTGCGCTGGTGGCGGCAATGGGAGAGGCGTTGAACCCTTGGGCAGGGTCTTGGCCTGCCCACCGAAATCAGGTCGCCTATAGTCCCGTCGAGGCTCCGCGACTTCTTCCTGCAACAAAGCCAAGGTACACGCAGAGTCCAGGTCCTTGGGGCGTTGAATAAGAACAGCAGCACGAATATCGGGGCATAATCCCTCGATGAATCTCATAGTGTAATAGAGGGGATCAGTATTGGGACCATAAGCTACTAACTGATCAACTAGAGAAACAAAAGTGTCAATGTAGTCATGCACATTGCCCGTCTGAGAGATACGATATAACTGGCGAATCAGCTGCTCTTGCTGATCGCGATCAAACCGCTCAATCAGTAACTGGGCGAACTGCGACCACGACGCCGAGCGCACACGAGACTCAACTGACATGAACCAACGAGCGGTGGCACCAGTAAAGTGCATAGCCGCAACCCGCACCCACAACAGGGGATCCACATGATAGAGATCAAAGTAGTCTTCACAGCGGGACGTCCAAAGCTTGGGGTTATCACCATCAAACGAAGGGAACTGTAACTTGGGCAATTTACCGGATGAACCGGCCCCAAACGAAGGAGAACCCCAGCGTGCAGAAGTTAAATCAGGTGGAGGCGGGGGCGGAGGATGAGGAGGACTGTACGCACCCTTGACCGGGTGATGGGAGATCGAGAAGACCGATCCAAACCCATCATCCCGGTAGTGAGGAGGAAGGCGGTGCCCAGTGGGGCCGTCGGCGTAGTAGTTAGCAGGTGGGCGCTCCATCGCCGACTTGGGAAGAGGGAGGATGCCGCACCCGGCCACTGGACGCTCGGGGGCAATGTACTCCTAGGCGCAGGCGAGCTTCTGCATCTCGAACTTGACGTCGTCGAGCGTCGCCTCGATCCGGGGACGCCAATCGTCGAACACGAGGGCGGTGCCTTCCAACCGTCCGAGGCGGTCGTCATGTTGCGCCGCGAGTTGGTTGGCGTGGTCGAGGCGGTCGCCGTGGTACGCTGCAAGGCGGTCGACGAGGTCGAGGCGCTCTCCGTGTTGCGCCTCCAAGACGTCAACCCGCGCGCCGAGGCGCAGCTCGGAGTCGAGGAGCTGCTGCTCCCACTTGAGATCGAGATCGTCGAAGCGTTTGTGGATTTCATCGGCGAGAAGCTTGATATTAGGATCCATGGCACCGCGATGCTGTTGTAGCCTGGTGTAGTGGTCGTGTGGGGGCAAACTCTCTAGAATTGCTGACTCTGCCACAAATTGGTCCGGCAAGGAAGGGAATTATGGGATCTCAATCGCGAACAGCAGCTCACTGCGCACAATCGAGTTAGGCCAACCGGATCCGGTGCAGGACCAATTGATGGGTAGGGGAGGAGGAAAACAGGAGAGGAATAGGCTAGGATCGGGTGAATCTGATACCAGGATGTTAGACACTCGATCTACAGAGTACTGGAATAGCAGGGAAGAAGGAGCGGAGCAGAGCTGATCGGGATTCGGAGGACTAGTTCTTCTTCATTCGCTAGTTCTTGTTCATACAGATGGATTGTTGCTCACGCAGGAGCTACAGCGTACTCTTATCCTTCTGCTCGCTCGCAGGCGAGGTTACTTGGGCCAGCGCCACTCTGGGCCAGAAATACGGACGTTGGGCTTCCTGGGCCGAGCTCCCATGCGAGCCCCGACTTGACGCACATCAAATTGAACTGGTTCCTCCTCTTGGACAGGTTCATCTAGAGGTGGTGCAGGGACGGCAGTAGAGGAAGCAGTAACAGGCCCCCCCGGAAAAGAGTCCGCTTGTCCCCAAGTGGGTGCACGGGGAAACCGCTGACGCAGCGCGTCCTTGTCTTCCCAGGTAGCCAAGGATGAAGGCCAACCTGATCAATGGACCAACACTTGATGAACTGTGGACGTACCTTTGGAGATCACGCGCTTGTCGAGGATGCGAAGGGGAAACTGGAGCGGAAGGCCTGGCTCAGGGATTGAAGCTGTAGGCACAATACCAGCTGGAATTGCCTTTTTCAACTGGGACACGTGGAACACTGGGTGAACAGATGAAGATGCAGGAAGGTTCACTTTGTAGGCAACATCATTAATCTTGGCCGATACTGTGAACGGTCCAAAAAATTTGAAGGACAGCTTTTGGTTGGCTCGAGGGGCAAGTGAGGACTGAACGTAAGGCTGCAGCTTGATGAACACCGAATCACCCACATCAAAGGTACGCTCAGATCGTTGCTTGTCAGCTTGACGTTTCATTCGTTGTTGTGCCCGGAGAAGGTGCTGTTGCAAGAGGCGGTTCATGACATCCTTGTCCGCTAACCACTGTAATAGTTCGGGCACCTGACACATATCTGCAGGAACTAAACCCAGGCTGCGGGGTGAATGCCCATAGAGCGCTTCAAATGGAGATCGACCAATGGCAGAGTGTAGGCTTGTGTTATACCAATATTCAGCAAGACTAAGCCACTCAAACCAACGAGAAGGACAGGCATGGACATAACAGCGGAGAAAAGTTTCGAGGCACTGATTTACCCGCTCTGTTTGGCCATCTGTCTGAGGGTGGTAGCTTGAACTCATTCTCAATGAAACACCCGAGAGTTTGAATAATTCCTGCCAGAAGTTCGAAGTGAATACCCAATCTCGATCAGATATGATAGACTCAGGCAAGCCGTGCAGACGATACACTTGATCAAAGAAAACTCTGGCCACCGTAGCAGCAGTGAATGGATGTGAAAGGGCAATGAAATGGCCATACTTGGTGAACTTGTCTACCACGACCAGGATACAATTCATGGTAGAAGAGCGGGGAAGGCCTTCAATAAAATCCATGGAAATGATTTGCCAAGCAGACTGAGGTACTGGCAGTGGAAGAAGCAGACCTGGCAGCTTGGACCGGTCAGGCTTGGCTTGTTGACAAATTTGACAGCGCTCAACAAAGGATTTGACAGTAGACTTCATTCCTCTCCAAGCGAAAAGCTGTTTAATGTGGCGATAAGTCACAGGAAAGCCAGAGTGTCCACCCATGGGGCTGTTGTGCAGTGCCTGCATGACTTGAAGCTGAACATCCACATTAGAACCGAGCCAAACTTTTTTATCATACCTCAGCAGACCATTGGACAGGGAAAAATGAGGAACCGAGTCTGGAGGCACAGCTAATCGAGCAATAATATCTTGAGCTTGTGGATCAGAATCATACCCATTGATAATAGTGACAGCCCAAGCTGGATCGGCTGAGGAAAGGGAGTACATCTGCTGATCAGTCGGCGGAGATAGATGAGCCCGTCGGGACAGCGCATCAGCAACACGATTAGCAGCGCCTGGCTTGTAGACTACCTTGTACTGAAGGCCCAATAATTTGGAAAATACCCGCTGCTGCCAGTGTGTGTTAAGGCGCTGATCAGACAAGTGTGTAAGGCTGCGCTGATCTGTGAAGATAACAAACTCTTGGTGCTGCAAGTAAATGCGCCACTGCTCAACGGCCAACAAGATTGCCAGTTACTCTTTTTCATAGGTAGAAAGTCCAGACGTTTTGGGGCCAAGAGGTTTACCAATGTATGCCAGCGGATGACCATTTTGCAACAAGACAGCCCCGACACCGGAAGCGCAGGCATCTGTTTCAATGCAGAACTGCTCTGTGAAGTCAGGCATTGCCAAAACCGGTGCTGAAGTTAGGGCCTGCTTAAGAGCGTCAAAGGCCTCTTGATGGGTCGGTGTCCAAACAAATACTGCATGCTTTTTCAGGAGATCGGACAAGGGACGTGCAATAATGGCAAAGTGACGAACAAATTTGTGATAGTAACCCGCGAGGCCAAGAAAACTACGCAATTCCTTCACATTAGCTGGCAGCGGCCAAGAAGAGATGGCCTCAATCTTGCTGGAATCTGTGGAAATACCCTCCTTGCTCAGAATATGCCCCAAGTAAGCTATTTGCTGCTGTGCAAAGGTACATTTAGAGAGTTTGACTTGCCATCGATCTTTAGAGAGAAGCTCAAATACTGCACGCAGATGTACCAAGTGCTCGGCAAATGACTTGCTGTAGACCAAGATGTCGTCGAAGAAAACAAGAACACACTTACGGAGCAGCGGCTTGAGTGTAACATTCATGGCTCCTTGAAACGTACCCGGCGCGCCACATAGCCCAAAGGACATGACCTTGAACTCAAAGTGACCAAAATGAGTTTGGAAAGCTGTTTTTGGTTCTTCACCCGCACGCAAATGGATTTGGTGGAAGCCTGAATTGAGGTCCAGTGAGGAAAACCACGACGAGCCCGCCAACTCATCCATGAGTTCATCAAAAACTGGGATGGGAAACTTGCCACGAACTGTGAGGGCATTGAGATAACGATAGTCAACAACTGGGCGCCATGAGCCATCCTTCTTTTTCACCAACAACATGGGAGAGGAAAATGGGCTGGAACTGGGTTGAATCAGACCCTTGTGCAGCAATTCACGAACCTGCGTTTTGATCTCATCTTTGAGGGCCGGCGGGTAGCGATAAGGTCTCACTGAGACCGGTTGCGCACCAGGGACCAAGGGAATTACATGGTCGCAATAGTGCTCCGGAGGCAGGCCGGACACTGGCTCAAATACAGGAGCAAACTCAGATAGAAGAGCTAAAACTAGTGGTGGAACCGACTGCTGAAGTTGATCGAGCTGATCTTGCACAGCCAACTGACAAGACTTGAACCAACACCCCATCTGAGATAGGAGAATTATGGCCATGGATCAACTCTGAAGAGCCCTGATAGGGTCTTGACAACCATTTATATTTCCAGTGAATTTTCATGGGACTGTGAGTCTCCAGCCAGTCCATACCAAGAATCAAATCGTAGTGTTGCAGAGGCAAAATCTTGAGATCTGAGGTAAACTGACAATGCTGCAATGACCAAACAGCCTGAGGAATATGCGAGGTGCATGACAAAACTGCACCATTAGCGACCTGGACATTGATAGGTTGTGACAATGGGGCCACACCATCCAGAACTGTAGCCATGAGACTGCTAAGAAATGTATTAGAGCTCCCTGAATCCAGTAGCACCAAAAGCTCATGAGATTGAATGGAACCCTCCAACTGCATAGTACGGGGAGCTGAAGAACCTGACAAAGCTTCTTGAGAGAGAGCACAAAAAACCTGTTCTGGACAATCAGATTCTGTTGCAGCTTGTTCTGAGGGAGGCTGATGCTGAATTTGGGAGACAGGATCGTCCTCGAGCTGAAACAACTCCAATATTTCCTGGACTGCGTTGAGCTGGACTTCAGGGGCACAACGGTGACCCGGAGCCCATTTCTCAGCACAACGGTCACACAGCCCCCGGGTGCGGCGATAAGCGCGGAGGGCTGAAAACTTGTCAGATACCGAAGGCGGCTTCACATCACTTGGGGAGGATTGCTTGTGCGCTGGTGGCGGCAATGGGAGAGGCGTTGAACCCTTGGGCAGGGTCTTGGCCTGCCCACCGAAATCAGGTCGCCTATAGTCCCGTCGAGGCTCCGCGACTTCTTCCTGCAACAAAGCCAAGGTACACGCAGAGTCCAGGTCCTTGGGGCGTTGAATAAGAACAGCAGCACGAATATCGGGGCATAATCCCTCGATGAATCTCATAGTGTAATAGAGGGGATCAGTATTGGGACCATAAGCTACTAACTGATCAACTAGAGAAACAAAAGTGTCAATGTAGTCATGCACATTGCCCGTCTGAGAGATACGATATAACTGGCGAATCAGCTGCTCTTGCTGATCGCGATCAAACCGCTCAATCAGTAACTGGGCGAACTGCGACCACGACGCCGAGCGCACACGAGACTCAACTGACATGAACCAACGAGCGGTGGCACCAGTAAAGTGCATAGCCGCAACCCGCACCCACAACAGGGGATCCACATGATAGAGATCAAAGTAGTCTTCACAGCGGGACGTCCAAAGCTTGGGGTTATCACCATCAAACGAAGGGAACTGTAACTTGGGCAATTTACCGGATGAACCGGCCCCAAACGAAGGAGAACCCCAGCGTGCAGAAGTTAAATCAGGTGGAGGCGGGGGCGGAGGATGAGGAGGACTGTACGCACCCTTGACCGGGTGATGGGAGATCGAGAAGACCGATCCAAACCCATCATCCCGGTAGTGAGGAGGAAGGCGGTGCCCAGTGGGGCCGTCGGCGTAGTAGTTAGCAGGTGGGCGCTCCATCGCCGACTTGGGAAGAGGGAGGATGCCGCACCCGGCCACTGGACGCTCGGGGGCAATGTACTCCTAGGCGCAGGCGAGCTTCTGCATCTCGAACTTGACGTCGTCGAGCGTCGCCTCGATCCGGGGACGCCAATCGTCGAACACGAGGGCGGTGCCTTCCAACCGTCCGAGGCGGTCGTCATGTTGCGCCGCGAGTTGGTTGGCGTGGTCGAGGCGGTCGCCGTGGTACGCTGCAAGGCGGTCGACGAGGTCGAGGCGCTCTCCGTGTTGCGCCTCCAAGACGTCAACCCGCGCGCCGAGGCGCAGCTCGGAGTCGAGGAGCTGCTGCTCCCACTTGAGATCGAGATCGTCGAAGCGTTTGTGGATTTCATCGGCGAGAAGCTTGATATTAGGATCCATGGCACCGCGATGCTGTTGTAGCCTGGTGTAGTGGTCGTGTGGGGGCAAACTCTCTAGAATTGCTGACTCTGCCACAAATTGGTCCGGCAAGGAAGGGAATTATGGGATCTCAATCGCGAACAGCAGCTCACTGCGCACAATCGAGTTAGGCCAACCGGATCCGGTGCAGGACCAATTGATGGGTAGGGGAGGAGGAAAACAGGAGAGGAATAGGCTAGGATCGGGTGAATCTGATACCAGGATGTTAGACACTCGATCTACAGAGTACTGGAATAGCAGGGAAGAAGGAGCGGAGCAGAGCTGATCGGGATTCGGAGGACTAGTTCTTCTTCATTCGCTAGTTCTTGTTCATACAGATGGATTGTTGCTCACGCAGGAGCTACAGCGTACTCTTATCCTTCTGCTCGCTCGCAGGCGAGGTTACTTGGGCCAGCGCCACTCTGGGCCAGAAATACGGACGTTGGGCTTCCTGGGCCGAGCTCCCATGCGAGCCCCGACTTGACGCACATCAAATTGAACTGGTTCCTCCTCTTGGACAGGTTCATCTAGAGGTGGTGCAGGGACGGCAGTAGAGGAAGCAGTAACAGGCCCCCCCGGAAAAGAGTCCGCTTGTCCCCAAGTGGGTGCACGGGGAAACCGCTGACGCAGCGCGTCCTTGTCTTCCCAGGTAGCCAAGGATGAAGGCCAACCTGATCAATGGACCAACACTTGATGAACTGTGGACGTACCTTTGGAGATCACGCGCTTGTCGAGGATGCGAAGGGGAAACTGGAGCGGAAGGCCTGGCTCAGGGATTGAAGCTGTAGGCACAATACCAGCTGGAATTGCCTTTTTCAACTGGGACACGTGGAACACTGGGTGAACAGATGAAGATGCAGGAAGGTTCACTTTGTAGGCAACATCATTAATCTTGGCCGATACTGTGAACGGTCCAAAAAATTTGAAGGACAGCTTTTGGTTGGCTCGAGGGGCAAGTGAGGACTGAACGTAAGGCTGCAGCTTGATGAACACCGAATCACCCACATCAAAGGTACGCTCAGATCGTTGCTTGTCAGCTTGACGTTTCATTCGTTGTTGTGCCCGGAGAAGGTGCTGTTGCAAGAGGCGGTTCATGACATCCTTGTCCGCTAACCACTGTAATAGTTCGGGCACCTGACACATATCTGCAGGAACTAAACCCAGGCTGCGGGGTGAATGCCCATAGAGCGCTTCAAATGGAGATCGACCAATGGCAGAGTGTAGGCTTGTGTTATACCAATATTCAGCAAGACTAAGCCACTCAAACCAACGAGAAGGACAGGCATGGACATAACAGCGGAGAAAAGTTTCGAGGCACTGATTTACCCGCTCTGTTTGGCCATCTGTCTGAGGGTGGTAGCTTGAACTCATTCTCAATGAAACACCCGAGAGTTTGAATAATTCCTGCCAGAAGTTCGAAGTGAATACCCAATCTCGATCAGATATGATAGACTCAGGCAAGCCGTGCAGACGATACACTTGATCAAAGAAAACTCTGGCCACCGTAGCAGCAGTGAATGGATGTGAAAGGGCAATGAAATGGCCATACTTGGTGAACTTGTCTACCACGACCAGGATACAATTCATGGTAGAAGAGCGGGGAAGGCCTTCAATAAAATCCATGGAAATGATTTGCCAAGCAGACTGAGGTACTGGCAGTGGAAGAAGCAGACCTGGCAGCTTGGACCGGTCAGGCTTGGCTTGTTGACAAATTTGACAGCGCTCAACAAAGGATTTGACAGTAGACTTCATTCCTCTCCAAGCGA
This sequence comes from Paspalum notatum, assembly GCA_022530915.1. Lineage (NCBI taxonomy): Eukaryota > Viridiplantae > Streptophyta > Magnoliopsida > Poales > Poaceae > Paspalum > Paspalum notatum. The sequence continues at coordinate 69,293,303 of CM039683.1, read as the reverse complement.
AAAGCTGTTTAATGTGGCGATAAGTCACAGGAAAGCCAGAGTGTCCACCCATGGGGCTGTTGTGCAGTGCCTGCATGACTTGAAGCTGAACATCCACATTAGAACCGAGCCAAACTTTTTTATCATACCTCAGCAGACCATTGGACAGGGAAAAATGAGGAACCGAGTCTGGAGGCACAGCTAATCGAGCAATAATATCTTGAGCTTGTGGATCAGAATCATACCCATTGATAATAGTGACAGCCCAAGCTGGATCGGCTGAGGAAAGGGAGTACATCTGCTGATCAGTCGGCGGAGATAGATGAGCCCGTCGGGACAGCGCATCAGCAACACGATTAGCAGCGCCTGGCTTGTAGACTACCTTGTACTGAAGGCCCAATAATTTGGAAAATACCCGCTGCTGCCAGTGTGTGTTAAGGCGCTGATCAGACAAGTGTGTAAGGCTGCGCTGATCTGTGAAGATAACAAACTCTTGGTGCTGCAAGTAAATGCGCCACTGCTCAACGGCCAACAAGATTGCCAGTTACTCTTTTTCATAGGTAGAAAGTCCAGACGTTTTGGGGCCAAGAGGTTTACCAATGTATGCCAGCGGATGACCATTTTGCAACAAGACAGCCCCGACACCGGAAGCGCAGGCATCTGTTTCAATGCAGAACTGCTCTGTGAAGTCAGGCATTGCCAAAACCGGTGCTGAAGTTAGGGCCTGCTTAAGAGCGTCAAAGGCCTCTTGATGGGTCGGTGTCCAAACAAATACTGCATGCTTTTTCAGGAGATCGGACAAGGGACGTGCAATAATGGCAAAGTGACGAACAAATTTGTGATAGTAACCCGCGAGGCCAAGAAAACTACGCAATTCCTTCACATTAGCTGGCAGCGGCCAAGAAGAGATGGCCTCAATCTTGCTGGAATCTGTGGAAATACCCTCCTTGCTCAGAATATGCCCCAAGTAAGCTATTTGCTGCTGTGCAAAGGTACATTTAGAGAGTTTGACTTGCCATCGATCTTTAGAGAGAAGCTCAAATACTGCACGCAGATGTACCAAGTGCTCGGCAAATGACTTGCTGTAGACCAAGATGTCGTCGAAGAAAACAAGAACACACTTACGGAGCAGCGGCTTGAGTGTAACATTCATGGCTCCTTGAAACGTACCCGGCGCGCCACATAGCCCAAAGGACATGACCTTGAACTCAAAGTGACCAAAATGAGTTTGGAAAGCTGTTTTTGGTTCTTCACCCGCACGCAAATGGATTTGGTGGAAGCCTGAATTGAGGTCCAGTGAGGAAAACCACGACGAGCCCGCCAACTCATCCATGAGTTCATCAAAAACTGGGATGGGAAACTTGCCACGAACTGTGAGGGCATTGAGATAACGATAGTCAACAACTGGGCGCCATGAGCCATCCTTCTTTTTCACCAACAACATGGGAGAGGAAAATGGGCTGGAACTGGGTTGAATCAGACCCTTGTGCAGCAATTCACGAACCTGCGTTTTGATCTCATCTTTGAGGGCCGGCGGGTAGCGATAAGGTCTCACTGAGACCGGTTGCGCACCAGGGACCAAGGGAATTACATGGTCGCAATAGTGCTCCGGAGGCAGGCCGGACACTGGCTCAAATACAGGAGCAAACTCAGATAGAAGAGCTAAAACTAGTGGTGGAACCGACTGCTGAAGTTGATCGAGCTGATCTTGCACAGCCAACTGACAAGACTTGAACCAACACCCCATCTGAGATAGGAGAATTATGGCCATGGATCAACTCTGAAGAGCCCTGATAGGGTCTTGACAACCATTTATATTTCCAGTGAATTTTCATGGGACTGTGAGTCTCCAGCCAGTCCATACCAAGAATCAAATCGTAGTGTTGCAGAGGCAAAATCTTGAGATCTGAGGTAAACTGACAATGCTGCAATGACCAAACAGCCTGAGGAATATGCGAGGTGCATGACAAAACTGCACCATTAGCGACCTGGACATTGATAGGTTGTGACAATGGGGCCACACCATCCAGAACTGTAGCCATGAGACTGCTAAGAAATGTATTAGAGCTCCCTGAATCCAGTAGCACCAAAAGCTCATGAGATTGAATGGAACCCTCCAACTGCATAGTACGGGGAGCTGAAGAACCTGACAAAGCTTCTTGAGAGAGAGCACAAAAAACCTGTTCTGGACAATCAGATTCTGTTGCAGCTTGTTCTGAGGGAGGCTGATGCTGAATTTGGGAGACAGGATCGTCCTCGAGCTGAAACAACTCCAATATTTCCTGGACTGCGTTGAGCTGGACTTCAGGGGCACAACGGTGACCCGGAGCCCATTTCTCAGCACAACGGTCACACAGCCCCCGGGTGCGGCGATAAGCGCGGAGGGCTGAAAACTTGTCAGATACCGAAGGCGGCTTCACATCACTTGGGGAGGATTGCTTGTGCGCTGGTGGCGGCAATGGGAGAGGCGTTGAACCCTTGGGCAGGGTCTTGGCCTGCCCACCGAAATCAGGTCGCCTATAGTCCCGTCGAGGCTCCGCGACTTCTTCCTGCAACAAAGCCAAGGTACACGCAGAGTCCAGGTCCTTGGGGCGTTGAATAAGAACAGCAGCACGAATATCGGGGCATAATCCCTCGATGAATCTCATAGTGTAATAGAGGGGATCAGTATTGGGACCATAAGCTACTAACTGATCAACTAGAGAAACAAAAGTGTCAATGTAGTCATGCACATTGCCCGTCTGAGAGATACGATATAACTGGCGAATCAGCTGCTCTTGCTGATCGCGATCAAACCGCTCAATCAGTAACTGGGCGAACTGCGACCACGACGCCGAGCGCACACGAGACTCAACTGACATGAACCAACGAGCGGTGGCACCAGTAAAGTGCATAGCCGCAACCCGCACCCACAACAGGGGATCCACATGATAGAGATCAAAGTAGTCTTCACAGCGGGACGTCCAAAGCTTGGGGTTATCACCATCAAACGAAGGGAACTGTAACTTGGGCAGTTTACCGGATGAACCGGCCCCAAACGAAGGAGAACCCCAGCGTGCAGAAGTTAAATCAGGTGGAGGCGGGGGCGGAGGATGAGGAGGACTGTACGCACCCTTGACCGGGTGATGGGAGATCGAGAAGACCGATCCAAACCCATCATCCCGGTGGTGAGGAGGAAGGCGGTGCCCAGTGGGGCCGTCGGCGTAGTAGTTAGCAGGTGGGCGCTCCATCGCCGACTTGGGAAGAGGGAGGATGCCGCACCCGGCCGCTGGACGCTCGGGGGCAATGTACTCCTAGGCGCAGGCGAGCTTCTGCATCTCGAACTTGACGTCGTCGAGCGTCGCCTCGATCTGGGGACGCCAATCGTCGAACACGAGGGCGGTGCCTTCCAACCGTCCGAGGCGGTCGTCATGTTGCGCCGCGAGTTGGTTGGCGTGGTCGAGGCGGTCGCCGTGGTACGCTGCAAGGCGGTCGACGAGGTCGAGGCGCTCTCCGTGTTGCGCCTCCAAGACGTCAACCCGCGCGCCGAGGCGCAGCTCGGAGTCGAGGAGCTGCTGCTCCCACTTGAGATCGAGATCGTCGAAGCGTTTGTGGATTTTATCGGCGAGAAGCTTGATATTAGGATCCATGGCACCGCGATGCTGTTGTAGCCTGGTGTAGTGGTCGTGTGGGGGCAAACTCTCTAGAATTGCTGACTCTGCCACAAATTGGTCCGGCAAGGAAGGGAATTATGGGATCTCAATCGCGAACAGCAGCTCACTGCGCACAATCGAGTTAGGCCAACCGGATCCGGTGCAGGACCAATTGATGGGTAGGGGAGGAGGAAAACAGGAGAGGAATAGGCTAGGATCGGGTGAATCTTATACCAGGATGTTAGACACTCGATCTACAGAGTACTGGAATAGCAGGGAAGAAGGAGCGGAGCAGAGCTGATCGGGATTCGGAGGACTAGTTCTTCTTCATTCGCTAGTTCTTGTTCATACAGATGGATTGTTGCTCACGCAGGAGCTACAGCGTACTCTTATCCTTCTGCTCGCTCGCAGGCGAGGTTACTTGGGCCAGCGCCACTCTGGGCCAGAAATACGGACGTTGGGCTTCCTGGGCCGAGCTCCCATGCGAGCCCCGACTTGACGCACATCAAATTGAACTGGTTCCTCCTCTTGGACAGGTTCATCTAGAGGTGGTGCAGGGACGGCAGTAGAGGAAGCAGTAACAGGGAGTTTGGGGCTGAGTAAACACGATGCCCATGAGAGCACCTGTTACGGTATAGGCAGAGAGAAATTCTAGGAATGAGAAGCCTAGTTTTTTCTGACCGCCATTAGTCAGAAACGAGAGTGCAGCACTACCTACGCCAATCACTGTCAGACAGCACATTCTTCCTATCCACTGTTTGAGTGACACAAAGCCCTTCTTTATGTCTGAGTGATAGTTGGTGAAGAAGTAATCGTGCAGGAGAGCCAACTGCACCTCAACAATTGCGAACGCCCTGTTGCAGTCTGATAGGAGCTCCGTCAGTACAAAGTCACGCACCTGTGCGTCTCCGATCTCAGCGCACGGGAATCCGAAGTAGCGCCTAGCTAGAAGCCGGCAGAAGGTGTAGGAGAGGCACATGTCTGCTGGATCTCCGTCAGCACAGTCTACTGGAAGCCTGCTGCGCTCCTCCAGAACATCACTGAAGTCGATCCATCTTCCCCCATCTTCCAGCTTCAGAAAGGGGTATTTGCAGACCTCGTACAGGCTGTTCGCGTCCTCGCCGCCCTCGTCGTCGTCGAAGAAGAAGGGCGACGACGACGACGACGACCTGGACTCACGCACAATGTAGTCAGCAAACTGTTTGGTCTCGTAATCCAGAACTGCTGCTTGCGGTTTAGCAACCAGGACATATATAACGGGACCAAAATAGGAAACGAAAAAGGAAACTAGGGCAAATTTCGTCGGCCTACGGTCCAACCACCCTAACCAAGCAAGGTAGAGAAGCCATTGTAGCAGCCGCCAGCTCTGCACCCTGCCGAGTGCGCCGCCGCGGCTGAGAGTGAAGGCGGTCATAGTGACGGCACCCCGGGCGCACGCGAACAGCAAGACAGCGCAGCCGAGGGTGAGGGGAAGCTTAGCCTTGAAGTCGGAGGAGGAGGAGGAACGCACGGCGTTGGCTGCGTAGAACGCGATGGCCGTTGGAAGGTTGTAGGCGGCCCAGGCACCGTACTGGACGACCATGTGCCTGGAGCGACGGCGCCAGGGGCCGAGAATGCTCTGAAGTTGGCGCAGGACAAGCCATATCGCCCATGCGCCAAAAACTTTGGCTTCGAGGTCGTGCATCCTTACCATCCGAAGCAGGGATTTATAGTAAAGTTCAGCCACAGAGGCGGATGGCGCCGGCGCCATTGCCGGCGCCGGCACCGCACTCAGCTCTCGTGGCATCTTGGTCGTTGCCACGAAAGAATAGTATCTGATCGAGGGTATACGAACTTCAATTTATAATGTTGTTCTGCACGAACTGCACGCAGTATAATGTTGACTTAAACGAGTCGTCGCGCGAGCTCGCGTGCCTCTTCACTAAATGTTTAACAACACGCCTACCGTACCCTACCGAGGTCACATCACCATTACAATCACTCATCTCCTTCTGATCCCTGGTCAATACTAATCTCCCCATTCCTGCTATTCGCATCGCGCATATCAATAGCCCACTTGTGATTTTTTTTTCTTAAACACGACACTACTAATTCCGATCATATATAAGTATGATGAAAGAAGCCCAACAGCCCATTATATTAAACTCACTTGGGTAAGCAGGTTTTCGTAGAAGTCTTAGCAAGTCGTGTTCGAAACTTTGAATACAAAAATGTAATACTATATATATTCATAGGGAAAAGTCTACATAACACCCTAAAATATGCAGTGTGGAATACATCACACCTCAATCATTAAAACCAGGTATTGTACACATTAACCTATCCAAAACCAGTCAAATTACCCCCTCTGCGGTATTAGAGAGTGGTTTTGCCATGTGGCACTCCACGATGGTGCAGGTCACCAAGGCCGGCTACTATGACCCACCTGTCAACCTCTATCTGATTGTTTCCTACCTCCCGCAGCCCCTTTGCTCTATCCCTGGCCCGTTGCAGCCACGACCGTCACTCAACAACCTCAGGTCTACCTTGGCGCCACCGCCGCTTGCTCAACCCCGCTCCCTGCTGGCGTCGCATGCAGCCTGCACTACCGCCTGCGGCTCACCGCTGCCGCCTGCTGCTCACCGCCTCTTGTTGCTCTCCGCATCGCACGCTGCTCCCTGCCGCAACCTGCTGTGGCTCGACCTCGCCTGCGGCGTGCAGCCGCCGCTTCTGCTCCCTGCCGGATCTTGCCACTGCCGCCACAGGACCCAAGCTAGAAGAGAGTAGGGGGGGAGGAGGAGGAAGGGACAGCAGCCACCATGACTGCCGGTAGGGCTGGATCTCGAGCCAGCTCGGCTTGACTTCTTAAGTAAATGAGCAAAAAAAAAAAAAAAAAAAAAAAAACTAGCTCGACTCGGATTGTTAGGCTTGCGAGTTAGCTCGTTAAGCTCGTGAGTCAGGAACAAAATATACATATATTTTTTATATGTAAGTTTTTATCAATACACATATATAATATTAACAGGAAGAGTCTGCTTGGTTGATTGCCAAACCTTTGGCAAGCCAAAATTTTGAAAAATTTGACCGTGTTTGAATCTAAACCAAAATTTGTCTCAAAAACATATTTCTCATTCGGATGAGTTATTTAGGACCTAAACAACCCATAAGAATTAAAAATTCCTTGTTTGACTAATTTTTTATCTAAAGTCAAATGCGGTCAATTTTGCCAAAATTTTGGCTTGCCAAAGGTTGGACAACAAACCAAGGAGGCCCGAAAAACATATATAATTTAAAAATTGTAAGCATGGTATACACATTCACAAAATACTCTTCGGACAGACATATGAAGTGGCCACTATCTTGTGAAATTTATATTATACTCTCATAAATCTACTAATGCACTAGCTCGTTTGGCTCACAAGCGGCTCACGAGCTCAAGCTCGAGCTAGCTCGTTAACTGAACGAGCTAAAAATCATGCTTGGCTCATTTAAAATCTAGCCGAGCAGAGACGAGCTGAGCCGACCTACAAATGAGTTGAGCCAGATTGCGAGCTTCAAGCTTTTGGTCCACCCTAGCTGCGGGAGAGACAAAAGGGGCTGAGCGTTGACATGGAAGAGGAAAATACATGGTGAGCTGACATGGCTTGCTGCCATATGTATATTGAGGTGCCATGTTGGCATTTCACGTCATCAAAACCGGGTACAAAACCACTCCAGTGTGTTGTTTGTCCGGTTTTGCAAATTTTAATGTGTTAAATCTTTGGTTTCGAAATACAGGGAGTGAAGTAGATTATCCATGAAACGCTGGAGGGTTATTTTGACTTTTTCCTATTCTTAGCTTACCAGCATCTTGTAACTTTATAGATTTAACAAAGGTGCCTGCGGCCGTTTATACACGATGTTGGAGCAGTTCTGAAATGATTTAAGAACAAAGGCCTTGTTAGTTTCTTTTATCAGAATAGTTTTCTTCACGGCCTATTTTGTCCCTAAGAAGTGAAAACCAAACTAATTAAAGACTTGTTAGTTTCTCTTATGCGACTCTCTCTAGTTTTAAATATATGTTGTGGTTGGGTTTTTTTATACAACTTTGATTCTTCGTCTTATCTATATTGTCACCATCATATAACACTATAGTCTATATACATATTTAGATTTGCATGATTTTTTGGACAATGGCAGCACAAAATTTAGGGATTACCTTATATAATGACATTGTATGTAAGTTATATGTAAATCTTAATCTTGACATTACCTATTCAAATCACATGATAAATCATATTATCACCGAATAGTCAAAACCAAACCAAAATCACCTGCCGTATCCGAGGAGAACAATTTTCTCTCAGTGTCGCATGAAAAAAACATGCTGAATCCAATATTTACGCTTGAACTAATTGTTTCTCGATACTGTGAGAACACTACTACTACTATCCGAATCAATCTTTTGAAATTTCCACAATCATCGACTTCAACTGCCGACCTCGTACCAGCCAAACTGCCTGTTGCCATAGCTGAACTGCCGACAAAACACGTGTCTCCAGCCCGCTTACGACCTCGCCTAGATGCCTCGTGCAGCATAACATCACCATAGCAACTCGTTTGATTGTCATCCATCATTCATCACAACTGTCAAGTTGCATCCGAACATATGATGGCTGGAAATCACGCTTGAACGCCGTTCTTCAGAACCGCTCTCTCCCAAAGATCACATTCCTTCAAGTCGCAGATCTGATTCCTTGTGAACACTAAGGTTCTCTCTTCGGCTTTGACATGATTCTTTGTCCTTTGGCTTTGATTGCTCTTTGATTTTATTCGGCTGCTGCACCATTATCTGTCCTTCAAATCTAATCGCGTGGCTTGGTCCAAACAGAACAGAAGATACCAAAAACATGGACTCGTACTCTGTTTCCATGTCCAACATGCAGCGCCGCTCCACGCCCCACGCGCTCCTACCAGTCCCCGGTCTCCGGTCTCCAGCACCGATAATCCGCGGCGACCTCCGAGGCCAAGGCGCCCGCGTGAGAGATCTCGTGCACCGAGCGTCCCAGCCAGAGTCTGCCATCCATCCACCCGCCAGTTGTCCACTTGCCTGAAGACGAGCCACGCACGCGTGGACACCGAGCCGCCTGCAGCCTGCCGCACGCGGCGCCTTTGACCTTCCCGCGCGACGACTCCCAACGTGGGAATCCGCTCGACGCCCCCATGCCTCAGAGGCCACTAGGCCAGGACGACTGACTCCTGCCCGCTCACGCCTCGTGCGCCCGACGACCCAGCCGCCCGGAGTCCCGGGACTCCGCCGCACAGCCCTGCTGTGGGATCCACTTGCCAGCACGCCCCCGACCGGCTCGTGCCATGGGCGTACGGGTGTAAATGTTCGAGTCCAGATTCGAGTCCAGAATGGCTAAGAACCGATTTATATCTGAGTCCGGATATTTATTATTTGATCTGTATTCGTATTCGAGTACTTAAAATTAAATAAAAATATGATGTCGATATAGTCATGTATGTCTTATCCGAGCGCATTTGATCCGAATTCAAAGAGAAAATATTAAAACAAATACGGTATCTGCATTATCCATCCGTATCCGATCTTATTACACTTCTACTTGTGCGCCTCAGACTCTTTGCCTCCAGCTTTCTACTATGCACCATATCTTCTGTAGCTCCAACACCAATCCTGCAATCCTCCGCCATGTCACGCTCTAGCCTCATATTCATGACACCACTGGCTCGACGCGTCATTGATAGCGGCCTCTGTGTGTAACATCTTCACGATCGCATTGCTACTCCTATCCCTTCCAATCTCTCCAGACTTTTTCACGTCTGGACCGCCTGGTTTAATTCTGATCGTAGAGGTCATCGCCTATACCGATCTCACCAGCCACCTGAGTTGGCCCGATCACCATGCCTAGTCAATCCCCGCCAACTGTAGCCCATCGAAGCATTCAACCCATCTGCCTGAAGTGTCCGACACCACTGATCAAATCATCAATCACCCTATGCTCCACCTTGCAAGACATTGAGCTATCTTCCTGGCGCCCATGGAGCATGTTTCCTTGTGCTTCCATCATGATCCACCGAACACATCTCCACGCACTGGAGGCATGATGTTTGTTAATGAGATTCAACCGAATTCTGCATTCCTAGGGCATGACTATGGACGCTCCTCCCTGTTACAGATAGCTAAGCCGGCATTCAGTACACCACGGCAACGCCACATCCCCATACCAAGCCATCTATTGTCCTATGGTTACGTAGGGTCAGCCTCATATTTATAGACCCCCTAGAAATAATGTTTGACTAGAGCTTTACCTAGACCCAATTACAACTCAAGTCCCGCCATAACAAAAAAATGTATACATATTCAACACAAATTCTAACACTTAGTATATAATTGTATGTCTAATTATGTAATTATATGTGGCTAAATTTGCTTGTGTTTTGAATATGTAAATGTAGATGAATTTTTTATCTGTGAATGTCCATGTGATGGATATTTTTGACAATTAGAAACGATCAATATGTCGAATTAGTATTGGGTTGTCACAGATTTACGGGGTGCAATAGTCCATGATGACTGAGGTTTTCACATATTAGTACTGGTTGTGTAAGAGAACCGGTCTTATACTCGACCAAAATTGGTGTTTTGACATATTGGTACCGATTGTGTAAGAGAACCGGTACTAACGATCCATATTACTAGGAACTACCAAGTGTTGTTTACAACCGGTACCAATAGATTTCAGATTATTTAACCTCTTCTTCCTCCCCTGGCTCGTGAGGAGCTCTGTCCATGGCTTTACTGAGAGGTGCTGCCAAAATTTTTATCTGCATTTGATTTGGAGATTCCATTCGTAGAAGGGTGCTAAGAGGTTAGCAGTTTCAGCCTGTCCAATTGTATTGCTATCATGGTGTCGTTTTTGTTTTTGATGCATCAGCAAGTAACGCCACGTGCGTAAATCAATATTGTCCTACTTCCTCTGATATCTAAAATACTTACAACTCTGCCGCCATCGCTGACCTGCAATCCCTTGTGCCAGTACGATGCTCTAAGTGGGCAAGTTGATGGATATATAGGCAGCAACCTTGCTAGCTGGACAGAGATGGAGTTTATTTATGATAATGGGTGAGTCATCCTTTGATTTTCTCGATGCATAATAAGCGATGAAGAAGCATCCACGCATTTGCAGTAACGAATGCAGCCACTGCATTCTGCGTCATGGTTACAGGCAAAGCAAGAAGCATATTTGTCAGTTTCGAAAAATACTCTTACAAAGGATATATAGAATCAGAGACCAAGCAATGCCATCTGAAAACTACTCCGCTCCAAATTTATAGGTGTCGCATCAGGGAGGACAAAAGTGCCTCTTTCTTGTTTTTTGTCCTTCTCTTTTCCTTCCCTCTCCACACTCCATTTCATTTCGCTATTAACTGCGTCCACATTGCTGTCAAGTGCTCTCCCCTCTCTCCTTCGAATTGAAGTTGCACCAAAGAAGTTTTTTTTTTGTGTGTGTGGATATATGAAGGCTTGATCATTTTTGTGTGGGTGTTGTAGTTCCCATAATCTGCATTAATAGCTGGCCTCAGCAGAGGACATAAATGATATGGTACTTTGGGTAAGCTTATTATGGCTTTCTAAAATTTTGGACAGAAATGAAAAAAAATTCGCTCGTCAACAAAAAGGAGGAAATTTCAGTAATTTTCCACCAAAATCGTAATCCCTTACATTCATCACATTTCCGGTCACGGGATGCAGCTGGCATGGCTGCAGGGGCGGGATCATGCATAGATTTAGACCCTGTTTGATAGTAAAGTATTTTTGCGACCTACAGAACCATAGTATTGGCCGATACTATAGTTTTCCTGGTTCAAAGGTGTTTAGTTGGACCATTTAAACCATTGTTTTTAATACCATAGTGTAGCCAAAACTGCAGTATTTTTGGACTTTTGGATACCATGGGTCGGACCTCAGTTTTCTCTGCGCGCGTGCCATCTGGTGTCTCATATTTCGGTGCTTCCCACTTCCATCGCATCCCTAATCTCTTCTGCTATCTGCACCACCATCACCCGTATTGTCGCTGCCATTTGGGGATCATATGCGTGGAGGAATCTAGCAAGGAAAGGGTGGTATGTCACTATCTCAACCCCACCCTATCACGCTCAAGTCCAAATCCTCTCTCATCCGGTGTCTTGAGGCGCGCCGTCAAGGGTTCCGAATGGCGCCACCCCTCCCGTTCTCCCTCACCGTTGCGCCACACTCCCCGTGTCGTCCTCCCCACTTGCCCTTGCCATGCGTCTTCCCTTCGTGCATTGCGCCGCCTGCTCTACCTTGTGTCGCTGCTCGCTCTATCTTATGGTCCCCACACCAAACTGTCAGCAGTCCCTTGCCGTGCCGCCGCCTACCCCGCGCCGCCCTCCCGCTCTCCCTTGCCACGTCGCCATGGACCCAGCTCTCCCTTGCCGTGCTGCCATGGACCCCCACGCCAGCTGTGTCCCCTGCGCATCCTGCACCGCCATTGAGCTTCTCCATGCCCACCTTTGTTGTATTTTGTTGGAAGGGATTGTTATTTTGTTGTATTCATTCTTGATTATTGAACCCATTGCTTAGTGTTGTACACAGGGAGAATAGATATGAGGGAAGATTGGAATTATTCAAGGACCCAGTTTCTAGTGAGCATCCTCAAAGAGACAGCTCACCATATATATCATGCTCGGAATGGTTGGACCAAAGAAGCTTGGTGTGGCAGAACCTCCCAAATTAACCTGAGCTTAATACTTAAGTTAAACTTAAGTATCAACCTTAAGTTAATTTTGGTAGTTTGTCAGAGTTTAATAAACCCTGACAAGCCATCTAGACCGAGCTTATGCAGCGACTCTCGAAGGAGTCCACAGATTACGATATTTTACATATGAAAATTAATACAAGTCATATAGAAGTTATTACAAACTTGGCCCTTAGTTAATTATACACAAAAGGACTGTTACATATATGAATATTCCAGAAGTTGCTTACTTTTACAAACCAACATCAGATCGTGCCCAACGATGGAGATTCAACAGACAAAATATTACTGCAGAGCAAAGGAGTAAGGATCGAACTCAAAGAGGATCTATTCAGCACCTTTAGAAACATAAGAAAAGAAGCATGAGCACTAATTACTCTTCAAGACATATCCGACCACGGGTGTCTAAACCCAACTTTCTAACCTATAGCTGATCTAATAACAAGAAATTTAGTTCACTACTTGTGAAACGTTTTTGGTGAGTACTGGTCTTTCACTATCCTTTCCCTTCGCCAGTCTTAGTTCTTAGAAAAGAAAATAAACCACTGCCCAGTTAGGTCCACTCACACTCCAGCAGCCCTACAAGTGTGTGACACCCCGAAAATTAGCCTCGGAAAATTTTCTTCTAAATCTTTCCCTAACTCAAAATCACTTTTCGAAAAACCTCGATGATTGATTGATGATTGTAGTTGTTTGCTTGAAGTGTATAATTATGAGCTCAACAAAAATCTCCAACTACTCTAAATAGTCCCCACCAAAAATCTTCGCAAATATCCCCCAAAGTTCCCCGCCACAATTCCCTCCAAAATTCCCTTTCCAAATTCAAATCCCAAAATCCTGAAGAAAAAGAGAAAACCTTCTTGGGCCCTATTCCACCCGCCGCCCATCTCCCCCTTCCCCCATTCGGCCCAACCGGCCTCCCCTCCCTTCCTACCCAGGCCTGCCTCGCGGCCCGTGCTCTGCTAAGACGCGCCGCGCCCCCCTCTCTTTCTACCAAGCGGGCCCCGCCCGTCATCCTCTCCCCCGCGCCCCGACGACCCCCACCGCGCCGCACTCCACTGCCTGGCCCCACACCCGAGGCCGGCTCCTACCCTCCCCGCGCCCCCGTCCCCGGATGTGCCACGCCTCGCCCCATCGCCGGCCCTGGCCATCTTGACCGGTCCCCGCCGCACCGCTGCCTGCCAGCCTCGATCGCGCCCAACCCCGGTCGCGCCCATCCCCGGACCCCACCCCCCACCGCGCCGGACCTCTCCCCTCCCTGGCCCTGGCCTCGGCCACATCCTCGCTCGCCCTCTCAGGTCCCCAACGCGCCGCTACCAGTCCATACCCATCTCTGGGTTCGCCAGCGTGCGCCGCTCCCGGCCCCGGCCACGTTAGGCCACGTCGCGCCACGCCACCCTCCCCTTCTCCTCCCCTCGGCTATAAAGGCAACCCCGTTGCCGCTCGTCGCCCTTGCCCCTCCCCAAGCCACTCACCACCGCACACCCCGCCTCGACCAACCTCCCCCATTCGGGCGTCGCTAGTCGCGGGCACCGGCCACTATCACACCCCACCGCCGGCCAAATCCTCCTCCCACTGACCACCGTACTGCGATTAGCCGCAACCCGAGCTCCGCAGCACCACCCCCCTTCTGCCCGGCTTCTCACCGTCTCCCTTCGCCCTTACCCGGGCCACCACGGCGAGCATTCCGTGCCACCGGCGCACACCCGTGCCACCCCGCCGTAGGCACCCCACTTCTGGCCTCCAAACCCCCTGTTCAACCCCACCACTACGTCTACCGTACTGGCCTGGTCTCACGCCGCTACCCTCGACGCCGGAACCGCCACCGGCGGTGAAAACCGCCGGCAGGGCTTCCTCGGACCGCCGCCGTCCGGTTCGCCCAAACCAGACCGGCGCCGTCCAACTCCCCCTAACGCCGTCTCCCCGCCCCTGCCGCTAATGTGTGGGCCCGGGCCGGACGCCGTCAAGCGTGCCGTCGCCTCCCCCCTTCCACCGCATTGGGCTGGCCCCGCCAAGCCACCGCGCGCGACGCGCGAGTGGGCCGAGCAGGCCAAAAGCCACCCCGGCCCAGGTTTCTTATCCCCGTGGGATGAACCTGGCCGAGTTCCCCCCTAGCCCAAGTTCCATCTCCCGCAGGCCCGAAAGCAATAGTTCTCTAAGATAAAGTCCATTTCCCACCCTTCAACTTCCTAGAAAGTCTATATCTACCCCTAGACACTAAATACCCCATATCTTCTCCGTTTGAACCCCGATTTGGGCTATTCTCGCGCCTAAATTCATCTAAAATCAGGCCCTATCCATCTATACACTACACAAAGTCATATCCCCTGGCCAGAAGACGCTGTCATGCCACCATGACGACGTCCGACGCCTGGTCAGTGCTTCACACTGGTCCCACATAAGTTTGTGTGATGGGTGTGATGCCGTTGACCTTCTATTCTCTATCAACCTAAATGATTCTTGTCTTATTCCAACTCGGATGATGACAATACCAAAACTCATCTGAATATCTTTTCTATTGATCTCGCAAAAGACCTTTGCCCCAACATTACTATGCGGTCGCCATCTCGCCGTTTCTGTTTCCGCCAATGCCGTCCACTTCCTTTCCCCTAGCGTTATCGCAACCCCCGCTACCAAAAACGCCAGCGTGGCCGGCAGCTTGCAGCTGCATCTCACTTCCTACCAGAACCAACGAAGTTGGTAAGCACCACCCACATCTAGCTCATATCCCCTCCAAACATCCTATTATTCCCAACACACCCCAAATAATGTTGAGCTCATATTATGCTTCAATATATTGTGTGTTTTCTTGTTTGTGCAAGTAGGCTTTACCAGAGAGTCTGTTCGACCTACCCCTCGCAATGCACTATGCGATGGTCAGCGCTCCCTACGCCTGGCATCGACAAATCAACCGCTTCAACAAAGCATACGGTAAGTCCACTGGAATCCCCACTTGATGCATAAAATTCTTATGTTTTACAACCACAACCCTTGGCCTGATATTTGCATAAAAACTTGCATGTTTTGCTTGCTGAGGAAAACCCCACAAATATACAGCTACCTAAGCCTATTTTTGATGTAGTGCGCATAGGTGAAAACGCTCACTAATTATACCTATCATAATCTTGATGTTAAGTTGGGATTATGGTCATGGAACTTAATGGGATTGGGATGAGGATAGGTGTGCGTGTTTTTAAAATTAAATGGGGAAGAACCCTGGCAACCGACCTTGTCGGAATACGGCTTCGCGCCGAAATAGCCATTTAAGGGCAGTGTATGAACGGTAACTTAGCAACCCACGGTTACCCATGTCCCGGGAGTCGTGGAGACGACCGGGTAGGTGGATGTTCGCGCCCCTTTATTGTCCGACCCGTTAGGGCGGATCTGTATCACTTTGATGTAAGAATGTTATTACCAAACCCTGGGATGGTAATAAAGCACATTTTATTCCCATTATGGAAAATGGGGCGCTTCCGGTGGTATTAGAGCCGTAGTTGGCCGTAGGACGTAACCCTAAGGTTGAAAAACATTTTTGAGTCCAAAAGTCGTTTGAAAGACCCTTCTGCTCCTCACCTTATTCAAAAAGTTTTGACCCTCCCCCTACCCTAAGGACCGACATCGCCTAGTCAAGCTTCTGCAAGAAGAAAATGATGCTTCCCATGCAAGCCAGAACATATGGACATAAGTATAGTGCATGGACCAGACAGACGTGATGGGTCGATGTTAAAGGAACAAGTGCCCACTGTAAGGAAACATCACCATCACAAAGACACATAGCATGATCCTAAGGTATGGACCACCCTAGTCAAAGTATTGGCCCTATGGATGGCAAGGACCTATACCTCGGGAATCAAGGATCTGACCCCTACAAGGTACGTTGCTACACAGTCGACAAGTAACCTCTCGGGCAGACAATATAATATTGGCGCTAGACGTTGCCACTAAAAGACACGCCAACCCATCTATTTAATGGCCCGTCAGGAAGCAAAAAGAAACCTGGGACCGCTCCATTGCAAGTCGCGATGGCAGAAGAAAAGTCTATCCTCAACGGTCACCTAGTGCCCCTTAAAAAGAGGAAGCCCCGGTGCTCGAAGGCATACCAGTTATCTCGCCCCAAATTGAGAGCCAACCAGCCCTCTTAGAGTCCCTCCCAAATCCTCCACCCCAGCTAGCAGAAACCCTTCCCCTGGAGACCCCAGCCCCCCAGCTAGAGAAGGAGCAACTACCCAAAGGCCCGCCCCCAAGCCCTGTCTCTCACAACCCACCAAAAGTCCCACCACCCTCCCCGGTTGAGAGGCCTGAAGCATTAGGTCTCACCTCGCCCTGGGGACTGACTAAGGAGGATGACCCCCTGGTCTTGACCTAGTCATCGCCAGGAGTCATCATCATTAGTTCCAGTGAGGAATCTTCCGGCGGAGAATTCTCCAGTGAAGAGACCTCTAAAGAAACCACCAACCCCTCGTTTGAATAAGCCTCTGCTTCCGGCAAGGAGTGAAGCCGCATGGTCCGAAGTTAGTTGTACCCAGAGTCCATCTTACAGTTGGGAAGTTAAGTTTTTCCTTCACTTTGGTTAGCACCCTTGTAAGAGTGAACTATGTAGATTGCGTGCGTTGTGTACGTGTTTTGTTTGTCTGTTTGTTGGTGTGTTTAGTTAGCGTAGGTCATGTCCGACGCATCTCGATTAGATGGCTAGTGATCGCTGTGTCAGCTATTGCGAAGATGTGAAAGGATTTCCAGAGCTTCTGAGAGACACCATGCGATAACTCAAGGTCCAAGGATACCCCGAGTACTGTGGGTTAGCGTTCCCTGGAAGAGAAGGGCCTGAATGCACGGTTACGTTATACATCCGGGATAGCCCTGCCCTCACGGGATGGTACACCACCGTCGTCAGCAAGGAGTTTTTGGACGCATGCCGCGTTGCCGCACGCAACGCCATGAAGAAGATATGCTCCATTTACCGTGGCATGGTGCAACATTCGCCCATGAGGTCCTTCCCACCTATGAACAAGATGGCTCCAGCCTAGCGCAAGAGAACTACAATCCTGTTGAAGATCAGAGAATCCGAGGATCCCACCGTAGCCTACCTCTCCTTGTATGTGGACACCATGGATGACGAGTATGATAGGCTGAGTAGCCTATACCATAGGTTGGTAGCTCAGAAAAAGAACTGATCCACCTTCGGATCAGCCAAGACAGCAATCCCCTGAGCCCCGGTGAAACAACCCCAATTCCGCGGTGCCGGAATCGGAGCCTTTTACAACATGCAATAGTCCCAGAACACGTAAAAGCTATCACATGCAGTGTCACAGCATAGTATCAGCTCCAAACTCCACGAATTTAATTTATTACATGCCGTATCTCGGCAATACTTCGGCTCGCAGGCCGGTAATTAAGCAAACAGAACAAGCATCAAGATTAGAATAGCAGCGGCATAGTAGACCCCTCCACAGGCATCCTTGAGCGTAGCTCCAGCCTCAGTCCTCGTACCAGTCGTCCCGCGTGACGATGTTATCCGGCTCATCGTCACCAGAGTCTGCACGGTAAGCGTGCAGGTCACTAGCCGAACACCCCAAGCAAGCCTATCTAGTATTCAAATGGAGACTGGCTTCCTAGCAAGCATAAGAGAAAAGAGAGCAATATATCCGGTTGAATTCTCCAGGTAGTCGGTCCCACGACTGAGTCTCGCTCTCGACACTTATCCCAACACATGCGTCGCCTCACCACCAAACACCTCTTCCATACACCACTCAATCATCAACTATTTCTGCGGCATGGGAAGCTCCCACCCGCTCATCCTCAACGGCCTCAACCGGTGCCCTATTACTCGAGGGAGAGGAGAAGAAAACCCATGCTAGATGAGGTGAATAACTCAACCTTGGTCCGTCCGTGACCGTGGACGCCGGCTTTACGTAAAGATTTACACTCTGCAGAGTACATCTGTACCCATACGAGATGGGGTGGGGGCAATGCAGCCGTTGCCCCGGACCCATCACACCGATAGATGAACTTCCCTTCAGGCACTTTCCTGCTTTCCTGAGCTAGAAAACTGTGCGGATATACTATCCATCGCACTCTCAGGACTGTGAGCTCGAGTAGTCCAGGGCCTCACAGGTCGAGTCTATCGGGGACGTGTGGCTGCATCGCAAGCCCACCATCGCCCCCTAACACTATCGCCTTACGCCTACAGAAGCATGCCCTTCGGGGAAGTTCAAGAACCGGGCCTGAGGTCGTATGGTATGCACGTGTCATATCTGAGGTTTATCACCCCTACTCAGTCCTTAATTAGCGAGAGCAAACCTTCCATGGGTCGGTTGCCACCCTGAGCGGTGGGCCGCGCACCACCTCACACCTCTCTCCACTCGGGGCAAATTTCTAGTCTCTCCCATTATTTCGGTGCCAACTCCCGCCATCCCATCCTCACCACCATCTCGCACACAGATCCATCCCACTTCACGCACGCCAAGAGTTATCACATCCCGCCACAATATCACCCAACTCACATCATGTTCATTTTATTAAGTTGGGTATTAGTTGTTCAAAACAATGGCATAAATAAATTAAGTATCCGGTTGGGTTGGCTTAATGCGGAGCAAAATCATTTTCACCTATGCAGTACTACCATTTGCGCGTGTCTATGGGTATGGAAGCGGGGTGTTCGCTGACCATGATCGTCGGTGTTCTCCTCAGGCAGGTACTCTGGATCCTCCGGGTCGTCCCTCTGGTGCTCCGACTCTGGGAATAAACTACGAGTAAGTTCTAACAGAAAGAACCAAATGAGCAATTAAAATGCAACACCACTAATGAGACTTGGTCCCAGTCATAGAGAATTATTTTAGATGAGAGCTGGGGTGGATTTCATAATTTTTCGGAGCTGGGATGGATTTATTATGATTTATTGAAGTTTAAACCGGGGTTAACTAAATAAAAAAAAGAAAAATAAAAACGGGATCGGCCAATAGGCCGAAACTCTGCCTGCCCAACCTTTCCCCTGGGCTTGGCCCGTTCGGACCCCCTTTCCTTCGCTCGGGCCGCGCGGCAGCTAACGGCCCACCTCGGCCTCCTTCTTCCGGCCGGCCCAAGTCTGCCACATGGCCCGGTTCGGCCTGCAGCAGCTCCAGCCGATCCATGTCCTCCTAGCTTGACTTGGCCGCGTTTCTGCCCCGGCCCGAAGCCGGAGTCCTCCTCCCTCTCCGGTTACTTCCACCCCGCGCTTCACCTGTTCGGCGAAGTGTCGCAGAGGCGTCGCCCTGCGACGGAGCTCGTCGCCGGCGACCGTATCGCGCAGCCACGCCTGTCTTTCCCCTGCGGTCAACAAGGCCCGGCGCGAAGGCCGAATCTCCATGGATTGAGAGCTGCGCGGCGGCGTCTCTCGCGTCCGCGCGCGGCGCGCCGCGCTCAGCTGCGGCGGCCCGCCCTGGCACCGGCGATTCTTGAAGGGCCGTCGATAGCGGGGGCTTAGCCAAGAGGTCGTGGACGGCTAGGGTTAGGTCTAGGCCATCGGGTTTGCAGGGTGGCGGCATGAGGGGTAGCGCGGCGGTGTTCACAGCACGAATCTGGCCGTCTTTGCCAGAACTACCGCAGACACGGGCGTCGTCCGGCTGTGGGCTCGATGTCCTCCATCACCCCTCCAAAGTGAAACGACTCATGCAGTTGCGGTGTTTCCAACCGCGCGGCGTAGCTCGGTGTGCTTCGGCGCGTCGCGGCGCGTACGACGCACACAAGGGCACGCCGTCCATGTCGCGCGATGCGGCGGGCGCAGTGCGTGGGCTGAAACGGCTCGGGAAGGCGTGGTCCTAGACCGTCTCTCGGTGATGGCTTGCTCGGTGTGGTGTTCTCGGCCACGCGGTGCGACGCGGCGTGGCGTGGTGCGACACGACGCAACACGACGCGCACGGCGCTCACGGCGTGCACGGGCACGCTCAATTCCCGTTGCTTGGCTCTCGGGGAGCTCACGGCCAAGGCTGATTTCCCCGCGACAGTCTATGCGCATCGGCGCCCCTAGGTTGGACTCTACGACGACCACCCGCGGCTTTGAGACACGGTGCGACGGTCGGCTCCAGGACGCCACGGGCAGCACACGGACAGAGAGTGCTCGAAGAGCACGGTCCGTGGCGGGGATTGGACTAGGGCCGTGGGTTTTCTCACCTAGGGTTGCTTGCCGGCGTGTAGTGTGTTCCCGTCGGTGTAGAGGTAGCAGGGTCGGGTTCGTCGGCGGCGAGGCTCGAGCTCTGGGTCACGGCGGCGTCGAGTTCGGCTTCGGGTCTCCGGCGGTGTCCTGGTGCAGACGGAGCACAGCTCTCCTCCGGGCTCACGGCCTTCACACCTCGGCACGTACGGCGGCGCTCCGGCTTCTCTGCCGTCGATGCCTCCTCCTCGACCCTCTCTCACCGGTGTCCTTCTGGCAGCGGCTGGGAAGGGGAAAACCCCTGGGTGTCTAAGGTTGACGAGTGTGGCCCGTCCCGCTCTATATAGGGGGGAGAGCTAGGGTTGGATTGAGAGTGATGGTGGCAAATCGGCCGGCGCTATCTTCCTCTCCTTCCCGCGCTTGGCAGACAAGGTCACGCAAGGTGCGTGACCTGGGGCCCGCACAGCCATGGGTAGTTAGAGGTGGTAGGAGGATCCTATCTTCTCCCTTCCCCTCTGGCTTGGCGCGCAAGAAGGTGGTGAGTTCGGGCGGGCGCGGAGCGGCGCAGGCTTGGCTTGAGCTTGGGTCCGTCCGGTTCGGATGGAAGAAGAAGAAGGAAGGGGAATGACTGCTAGTGGGCCCCGCTTGTTGGTGACTCAACGGGATTGGCCCACCTGGCAGCGGTGGCTTGGCAGCGCCACGACGGGCCGGAGCCAGTGCGTCGGCCCAATGCGGGTGATCTCCTGGCTGGGCCTGGTTCGGCGGGTTGGGTTAGCCGGGCCGAAAAGGCTTTTTCTTTTATTCCCATTTCCTGGATGATTTTCCCATTAGATTGGTTTGCTTGAATTTGGTTTGAATTTGAACACTCAATCAAAGAAGCAATAAAATCCAAAGATGATGCTAGGTTTGCACAAGATAAAACATTTAGCAATGTTAAATTTATTAACAACATAAGGTGAACACTTGAATTAATTTAATTAGCAAATTTTAGTGAATTTAAATGCAATGCACATACAATACAATAAGTAAGAAGAAATTTTTAGGTAGTGATTTTTGGATTACAAAAAGTAGGGTTGTTACACCCGGCGGAAAAGGAAAAAGGAGTTTGCTTGGTCCCCAAAACCTTGGAGGGACATCAAACCTCCCTAACTTATCAGTGCCAGCTCCCCCAGCAAGCCTCCAGCAATCCTTCCTTCGTCAGCTACAGGCCCAAGAAAGGATCCCACCTAACCCCATTTACCCGGAAGACAAAGCAAGTATGGGCACATTCTTGACACTCTCATCTCCTAGAGAAAGACCCAGCATCCAGCTACCACCCTCAGATGAAGCCACCAGTAGCCAGAAGACGAGGCCATTTTGGCTCGAGTAGTCCCGCTAGAGTGTTCGTCTCAATGTTTGTAGTGTTTTGTTTGTTATGCTTGCTTTCTTTGAAGTGTTTTTACCTTGTTTGTGTGCTAATAAAATCACCTATTAGAACCAGCCCTCACCCCTGTTGTCTCTTTCTCACCTTAAACCCATACGCTCAAAGAAGGTGTGCCTTCCGAGAGAAGCCACCCAAGAAGGAATCTCGGTCAAAGAAAGTACCGATAATAGCTGACGAAACTCTGCCCAAGGAACGGCACAGTACTAGTCAGAAAGACCAAAGTTAAGATGGCACAGGCAAAGGAAAACAGTAGCCCTAGGAAATTGGATAAAAATCGGAGAAAAAACATCCCATACCACAGTAACCCTACACACAGTATCGACCACGGTTCCCCACCACTCACCCTTTTTCCACCGCCCCTGCCACCCACCTGCCGCACCCACCGCATCCAGTGCCAGGACCCCACCACCCTGGCACTTTTGTCGCCGTCGGCGCACGCCACCTGCCCCGCCTGCCATCTTTGGCAGCGCGCCCACGCCCCACTGTCGGTCGTGACTGGCCCCTACATGCTGCTTCCCGTCACGTGTCCTCACACCACAAGCAGCCAGTGTTCGGCCCCTACTCCAGCTTCACCTACATGCCGCTGCATGCCCCCACTCCACCTCCGCCACTCGTGTCCCTTCGGTGCACAAGCTGCCGCACCGCAACCACCGACCACCAGCGCCATTAAAACCCGCCTCCCCGGACACAGCTCCACACCCAGCCACAGAACCAACCCACCACCACCCCTCTCCAGCTAAACCAGCAGCAACTCCCCCCATGTTTGGAGATTCTTGGTTGGGACAAGTCCTCTTGGGATTTTTCATCCTCGCCGCCTTCACCATACCCTTCTGTCTCCTCTTCCTTTGGGTAATCCATCGTCCTCTCCCCTCAGAACAAAATCGCCCTAAGCCAGCTGCCATCTCCACTACCAGATCATGAACCTAGCCATCATCATACTCCTCCTCCTTCAGTGCGTATTTCTCTACAAGATCTCAAGAGTCCTCCTCCTGCTTGCAAGGAGCACAGTCAGGCTCCAAGACCGCATAAGCCAGGCCCTCGCACACTACCCACCGAATCCATCTGGGGCATGAACCCGAAGCCAGAAATCTGCATTCCCCTCCACTACATACTCTTTGCCATCCTTCTTGTCCTATGCCTCCTAATCATCCTCCGGTTAACAACCCTCCCACGGGCAGAGCAGAAGCTAGAAGATGCTTCCTGCTAGCAAGGCTATGCCAAGATGAAGAAGCCCAAGGACGGCCAGAAGACAGGCAAGAAGATGGAAGAAGAAGTGCTTGGGGTAAAAAGAAAAGTAACGAGAAGACGGCTATCCCAAATAGCTGTTTCTTCTCTAGCCCACCCTCCGTCTGCTGATGCCACAACAGCAGTTGGAAAAAGCAGCAACTCCCCGCTTCCAGAAGAGTGCATAGCCTACTCAAGTAGGGGTTTTCGCCCTATTTAAGTAGGGTAGCCTCCCATCTGTTAGCAAGGATGCAGGATAATCCGGACCCCTGATGCTCGCAAATCCTTTCGCGATTGATGGTTTGCCCGGATTATGCCACCATCTAGAGAGCAGAAAGTGCCTTGCCAAATTTTTGGCGCTCTCTACAAGGTTCCGCCTGAAGCTGCTAGGCAATGGTTCAACCTTCCAAGTTCATAAAGTGGAAGATATGAGAGTATCCCCTTTGTGTGTGGAAGGCTGGCACCACGGCACTCCCCCCCCGCCCCCCTCCCCCGAAGAAGAAAAGAGAAATGAAAAAGGGATCTAACCATACGAAGATGTTGTTGAAGTTCCACCTGCTAGTCCGTGTAAAGAAACGAGCATCCGTTGTGAAGGAGTTATTTAGCTGAAGTAAAGCTAGCCCTATAAACCTTCTAAGCCGAATTTCGAGGACGAGATTCATTTTAAGTGGGGTAGATCTGTGACAACCCGAAAATTAGCCTCGGAAAATTTTCTTCTCAATCTCTCTCTAATTCAAAATCACTTTTCGAAAAACCTCGATGATTGATTGATGATTGTAGTTGTTTGCTTGAAGTGTATAATTATGAGCTCAACAAAAATCTCCAACTACTCTAAATAGTCCCCACCAAAAATTTTCGCAAATACTCCCCAAAGTTCCCCTCCACAATTCCCTCCAAAATTCCACTTCCAAATTCAAATCCCAAAATCCTGAAGAAAAAGAGAAAACCTTCTTGGGCCCTATTCCACCCGCAACCCATCTCCCCTTTTCCCCCATTCGGCCCAACCGGCCCGGCCTGCTAAGATGCGCCGCGCCCCCCTCTCTCTGCCAAGCGGGCCCCGCCCGTCATCCCCTTCCCCGCGCCGCGATGACCCCCACCGCGCCGCGCGCCACTACCTGGCCTCACACCCGCGGCCGGCCCCTACCCTCCCCAGATGTGCCGTGCCCGGCCCCGGCCGCACGCTGCCGCGCCTCGCCACATCGCTGGCCCTGGCCATCTTGACCGGTCCCCGCCGCGCCACTGCCTGCCAGCCTCAGTCGCGCCCAACCCCGGTCGCGGCCGTCTCCGGACCCCCCCCCCCCCCCACCGCGCCAGACCTCTCCCCTCCTAGGTCCTAGTCTCGGCCACATCCTCGCTCGCCCTCTCCGGTCCCCACCGCGCCGCTACCAGTCCCTACCCATCTCCGGGCTCACCAGCGTGCGCGCCGCGCCCGGCCCCGGCCACGCGAGGCCACGTCGCGCCACGCCACCCTCCCCTTTTCCTCTCCCCTGGCTATAAAGGCAACCCCGCTGCGCTCATCGTCGTCGCCCCTCCACAAGCCACTCACCGCCGCGCACCCCGTCTCGACCGACCTCCCCCATTCGGGCGTCGCTATTCGTGGGCACCAGCCACTATCACACCCCCACCGCCGGCCAAATCCTCCTCCCACCGACCACCGTACTGCGATTAGCCACAACCTGAGCTCCACCGCACCACCCCCCTTTCGCTCGGCTTCTCGCCGTCTCCCTCCGCCCTCACCGAGGCCACCACGGCACGCGTTCGCGCCGCTGGCGCAAACCCGTGCCAAACCCGTGCCACCCTACCGTAGGCACCCCACTTCTGGCCTCCAAACCCCCAGTTCAACCCCGCCACCATGTCCACCGTACTGGCCTGGTGCTTGCGCCACTACCCTCGACGCCGAAACCGCCACCGGCGGTGAAAACCGCCGGCGGGGCTTCCTCTGACCGCTGTCGTCCGGTTCGCCCGAACCAGACCGACACCGTCCAACTCCCCCTAACGCAAACTCCTCGCCACTGCCGCGAACGTATGGGCTCGGGCCAGACGCCGTCAGGCATGCCGTCGCCTCCCCTCTTCCACCGCGTTGGGCCGGCCTAGCCAGGCCATCGCGCGCGCGCGACGCGCGAGTGGGCCGAGCAAGCCAAAAGCCACCCCGGCCCAGGTTTCTTATCCCCGTGGGCCGAACCAGGCCGAGTTTCCCCCTGGCCCAAGTTCCATCTCCCGCGGGCCCGAAAGCAATAGTTCTCTAAGATAAAGTCCATTTTCCACCCTTCAACTTCCCAGAAAGTCTATATCTACACCCCTAGACACTACATACCCCATATCTTCTCCGTTTGAACCCGATTTGGGTGATTCTCGCGCCTAAATTCATCTAAAATCAGACCCTATCCATATATACACTCCACAAAGTCATATCCCCTGGCCGGAAGACGCCGTCATGCCACCATGATGCCGTCCGACGCCCGGTCAGTGCTTCACACGGGTCCCACATAAGTTTGTGTGACGGGTGTGATGCCGTTGACCTTCTATTCTCTATCAACCTAAATGATTCTTGTCTTATTCCAACTCGGATGATAACAATACCGAAAATCATCTAAATATCTTGATCTCGCAAAAGACCTTTGCCCCAACATTACTATGCGGCCGCCATCTCACCGTTTCTATTTCCGCCAATGCCGTCCACTTCCTTTCCCCTGGCGTTATCGCAACCCCCGCTACCGAAAACGCCAGCGTGGCCGGCAGCTTGCAGCTGCATCTCACTTCCTACCAGAACCAACGAAGTTGGTCAGCACCACCCACATCTAGCTCATATCCCCTCCAAACATCCTATTATTCCCAACACACCCCAAATAATGTTGAGCTCATATTATGCTTCAATATATTGTGTGTTTTCTTGTTTGTGCAAGTAGGCTTTACCAGAGAGTCCGTTCGACCTACCCCTCGCGATGCACTATGCGATGGTCTGCGCTCCCTACGCCTGGCCATCGACAAATCAACCGCTTCAACAAAGCATACAGTAAGTCCATTGGAATCTCCACTTGATGCATAAAATTTCTATGTTTTACAACCACAACCCTTGGCCTGATATTTGCATAAAAACTTGCATGTTTTGCTTGCCAAGGAAAACCCTACAAATATACAGCCACCTAAGCCTATTTTAAATGCAGTGCGCATAGGTGGAACCGCTCACTAATTATATCTATCATAACCTTGATGTTAAGTTGGGATTATGGTCATGGAACTTGATGGGATTGGAATGAGGATAGGTGTGCATGTTTTTAAAATAAAATGGGGAAGAAGCCCAGCAACCGACCTTGTCGGAATACGGCTTCGCGCTGAAACAGCCATTTAAGGGCAGGGTATGAACGGTAACTTAGCAACCCATGGTTACCCATGTCCCGGGAGTCGTGGAGACGACCGGATAGGTGGATGCTCGCGGTGTCGAGCAATGGAAAGATGGAATGGTTCTACCTGAGCTCTGAAGGACCGCATTGATTAACATCTTGCCTAACTCTTTAGTACAACCACTCGCTCTGTATGAGGCATTGGCTGGGCCCGCACTGGAATGGATAGCCTAGTAGCTTCTGTGTTAGCGCACAAGAGGCTTGGGAAGGGGTTGAGTGTCACGGGAGTACCGCGGGGTACTGGAGTGACTCGGTGGTCCGAACCTCTAAAGTACTGCTATGTGATGAAACAAAGGCAACGGTTTCGTTTGGAATTCGAATGCTTATTTAGCGGCAAGTGTCGCTGAGTCCAACTTGTGGGAATTAGTACAACTCTGGCCAATAGTAAAATCTATTCGAATAGTCCGAGTCCACTGGTATGGATGGGTTACGGCTTGGTTTTTCAATTAGATTTCATAAACTAAAAGTGTGAAAATGGTTTGGTTTTGGTTGAGAATTGGTTTTGGGTGGAAATTGGTTTTTGGTTGGATGCGGTCATTGGCCATGTAGACCGGCAAGTCCAGTGGCAACCCGTTTTGATAAAAACCTTGTTTTCTGAATGATTAAAACTTGTTAGACTAGCTCAAACTCGGCATACAAAAATGCTTTCATGCAAAAACCTCTCCAAGCTTCAGATATATTCTACATGTAGATATAGCTATACCCCTACTCCTTATGGAGGAATGTGGGCTTATGGAGTACGATTTGTACTCACCCTTGCTTGTTTGATGTTTTCCAGTGGAGACGATGAGTGCACCATTTACGACAGCGATTAAGGGCTACGACCTACTTCCCAACCGCGACGTGGGGAAATTGGGCCTACGTTTTATATTCCGCTGCTTAGTTTTCAAGGGCTGCGCCCCTTTATTGTCTAACCCGTTAGGGCGGATCTGTATCACTATGATGTAAAAATGTGATTACCAAACCCTGGGCTGGTAATAAAGCACATTTTAGTCCCATTATGGAAACTAGGGTGCTTCAAAGTGGATCCTTTCCCTTTGAGTTTCATCTTATTTTAGTTATCTCCTACTTATACTAGGTTATACCTTTTCTATTATCAAGCAAAGGTACTAGAATTGTCGCCCTATAGTGTAGTAGCATGCTCAAAATTTTTTGGGACCACTATATGGATATGTATTGATCTCCTACCAAATATCATGATTTTTGGACACTACTAATTATTATTAAAATTTTCAACTTGAAATCATGGAGGCTGCAAATTAAATTCAAAGAATAATATAGGAGGGCCTAAAAATTGTATTGATGTTACCTAAGTCAATGTATATGTGAAAATAAGGATACCTCTTGTTTACACATGAAAATGATGAGAGTAACCAGCGGTAACTTTGAAACTTGAGATATTTAGGAAACTTTATCGTTAACATAAGCCACGAATGGCGTCATATTAAAGAAATGTCAAACTATAGTGTTGTACCGTGATAAAAAATTTTTAGGGTCACTATATGGATATGTATTGATCCCCTACCAAATATCATGGTTTTTGGAGAATATTAAATATTTCTAAATATTTTTAACTAGAAAATCATGGAGGCTGCAACTAAATCCAAAAAATAATATAGAACAGCCTAAAAATTATACCGGTGTTACCTAAGTCAATGTATATGTTAAAATAAGGATAGCTCTTGTCTCAACATGAAAATGATGAGAATAACTAGTGGTCACTTTGAAACTTGAGAGATTTGACACAAGAGTTGAAGCAATATGAAAGAAATATGACTCCTAATTGCGTTTTTTTGTCCAAGTTTTTTTTTTCTGGGTGCTATATGGATATATATGTTTCATTACAACCCAATCTAAAGATTTTCTGATGCTATTTGTGTATTCTTATTTTTTTCCTATAGCAAAACCACAAAAAATACAATAGAATCCTCAAAGTAAACATTGATTATGCATATACTTAGAATGTCATCTATGCTTATTAAGACCATTTATGACTCAACGTCCTCTTTAGAACTCGAATAAAAAACAAACTTGAGTTGTACATTTGATTTTTTGAAAATTAATTTCTTCTGCATATAACAGTCACGTAAGCTGATGTACATGCAAGACACAAACGGCCAAGTGTTGAAGTGGTGTCACTGCTTGCTCGTGTTCAAGACGGTCCGGGGTCCAAATCCCCATCTTGCTCTATTTGTTCGCTTTTTAACCTTTTTTCCGAAAAAAAAAATTGGGCCACGGGCTGGCTGGGCCGCACCACCTTGGTGGTTCAATTTCTTCTGGCTGGGCCGTCCCCTGCGCCGAGCACTTGGGCCGCACGACTTTGCTGTTCGATTTCTATCCTCCTTTATATGTGTGAGATTCGCGTCTCCTAAAAAATATGTGTAGAATTCGTTTGTGTGTAATTTATTTTTCTCCACTGAAATTGACATACGGGACCCACTCGCAGGCTGCTATGGGCCATGGCCCAGCACAAGGAGTAAGCTAGTTTGGGCCGACTTGAGCTAGAGATATGGCATAAGATAAACAAAATTAAAAAAATGATTTATCATTTACTTTTTTGAATAAACTAGTTATTTTCATTTAAAATTGATTTTAAAATTATGAGAAATGGAGCATACCTCGGGTTTTTAAACTTAAATGTATTTTATTCAAGCTTTATTTACCATACAAATTATTTCATTACTAGGAGTGGGACATGTTCCTTTGACGCACATAAAAACTTATGATGTTCAACTTTTGTCATAAATTTGTGACGTTTGCTAGTTGTCATTAAATCAGGAGAGGATTCGTCATAAATATGATAACGTGCTGGTTTATGATGATTTATCGTTCATGTTAGTGACGAACACCATATTTTCGTCACTAAGTTATATTCAGTATACAAAACGTCATAAAATAGTGATGAAAAGATCGATCGTCATGATGAATTCGTCATAAAACGGCATGTTTCTTGTAGTGAACCGTGTTCTAAAGAATAGTTTATTAGTTTGTATTGCTTTAATTACACTAGTATTCACATAACATATCAGGGGTCACGAGTATCTAAGTAAAATAGCTATAAATTGATAATACATAGTAAGATTGTTGAGACATACCGTCAAACATCTCGTAAGCATGTTGGCAACCAGTGCTGCTTGACATCCTCTGCCACGCGTGATTGCAAAATAAACTAAGCAGGAGACACAAGAGCTTAATCATAATTTAGGACCACAACTTAGCAAGCCTAGCATCGATGTAAAACAGCCTAAGCTCTTCTAATATGTACTTCACTACTTCTGATATTCAACCAAAAGAGCGTAGAAATTATTTTCTGGGATTGGTACTCACCTTGGGTGAGGAACACTTGTGGTAAGCATTGGTCACTGAGGGTAGGAGAGCGGCAGATCCCACAGGGGCACTAGATGGGGAAGTGCGCTGGAATGCCGGAGCGGCCATGCCAGCGTGCAGCAAAAGCAGGTGCTCATCACGGACATGTAGAGTAGACCGAGAGCAGCACTTCAAACTTGAAAATAGAAATTAACCATGTATAAATTAATAATGCTATATTAATTTCACCTGGGATTCTAACATGAAAAAATAGAAATTAACCATGTATCTCCTTCAAACTTGGTTGATTTTACACACTTCATATGAAATATAACTACGAGTGTGGCCATATGAAGGAAATGTCGGCACTGATTGGAGTTTTTATCCAAACTTTTCTGAAGATGCTATATGTATATATGTTTCCTCCCTACCAAATGTAAAGATTTTCTGATGCTATTTGTGTATTATTAATACTTTTGTGTAGTAAATCACTAAAACTGCAATTAAATTCTAAAAATAATCTTGCGTTGTTGAAAAAATGTGATTAAGTTACCTATACTAATTATAATGGTATATTAATGTCACCTAAGATCCTCACAGGAAAAAGGTGAAGTTAACTATAGGCCAGCTTGAAACTTGGTTCATTTGAGAGACTTCATATGGAATATAAACTACAAGTGTGGCCTATAAAGGAAATGTCAGCACCGATTGGATTTTTTTTGTCCAACCTTTTTTGAGGATGCTATATGTATATATGTTGTCTCCCTACCAAATCTCTAGATTTTACGAGGCTATTTGTGTATTATTATTATTGCGTAGTAAATCACCAAAACTACAATTAAATTCTAAAAATAATCAAGCGTTGTTGAAAAATTGTGATTAAGTTACCTATGCTAATTATAATGCTATGTTAGTGTCACATAAAGTCCTCACATGGAAAAGGTGAAGTTAACTATATGCCACCATGAAACTTGGTTCATTTGAGAGACTTCATATTGAATATAAACTATGAGTGTGGCCATATAAAGAAATGTCGGCACCGATTGGAGTTTCTTGTTCAAATTTTTTTGAGGATGCTATATGTATATATATGTTGCCCCCTTGTCAAATATTAAGATTTTCTGATTCTATTTGTGTATTATTATTATTATTTTAGTAAATCACCAAAACTGCAATTAAATCCTAAAAAAATCCAGTGTTGTTGAAAAATTGTGATTAAGTTACCTATACCAATAATCATGCTATATTAATGTCCTGTGAGGTGATCACATGAAAAAATGTGAAATTAACCATGTGTCACTTTGAAGTCAACGTGAACATAGTTTGGATTTAAATAAATTTCAAATCCAAATAGTGTTAATGGCTTAAGCATAAAAACTCTACATACGAAAGTTGTAGTATTAACAAGTTACGTAGCTTTGTTATTTTCACCTTTGCATTAAGAAGTCCATAAAATTCACTTATTGAATATCTAAAATCAGTTTTTGCTTGGTCTAACATGTGACCAGTTTGTAATTTCAAATTTAAACAACATTTTTAATATTAAGTTATAGTTGGTGTCTATAGAAAAGTTGTAGAGAAATTAATTATCTACATTTAATATAATTGGAGTTACTTTTAAATCTGCAATTTGCATCTCCAAAAACATCGAAAATAGTGAGCTGGCCCTCCCCACTCTCGCGCCGAAGCAACCGGTCCAGTGGACCGCGCCGGACTCCCTCTCTCGTCTCCCCCTTGGGCCACATGGACCTGGCTGACGCACCCACCGTGGCCCGCTGCCCCCTCTCTCTTCCCTCTCCTCCATCCTAGCGGATGCCACGCGAGGACGCGGCTGGCCGCGCGGTGCGCTGGCAGCGCCATGGCCGCCGCGCCGGCCGGCTACCTCGGCCACTCCGCCCCGCCTCCTCACTCCGCTCACTCTCCCTCTCTCGCCTAGCCGCTCCCGCTCTCACCCTCCCCTTGCGCCCCTCGGCACGCGCGAGATCTGCCGGGCCGCCATGGCCGGAGCTCGGTGAGCTCCGTGCCCCACGCCTCCACCACATCTCGTCCTTCCCTAGCGCGCCCAAGATGACCGAATAGGTCCCCTCCACCCCTACACCACTTTCTAGCCGCCACCGTCCCTCGCACGTGCCTCCCGAACACCGCGCACGACCTGCCGCCATGGCCGCGAGCTCCGACAAGCTGGGCTCTTGCCCGCCGACCCATTTCCCCTCCCTTAGGCACGCATGAGCTCAGGCTCCTTCCCCTCAACCTTCCACGCAACATTTCGGTCGCTGCCATAGCTCCGGCCGCCGCCATGGATGGTCACAGCAAAGTCCGTGCACCCCCTCCGCCACCACTCTTCCCTCAGACATAGTGCTTGCTCCATGCTCCTCTCCATTTTCCCTACCCTATCGAGCTTCTTCACCACCCCGAACCCCCTCGTCACTGAACTCGCCGCTGTCCAACTCCACCTCACCCAGGAGATCAAAGGATTGAGTGGCCGTTTCTGTCACACTCACAGGGGAGAGACCGAGGGAGTAGATTTTTTTTTTTTTTTTTGAGGGGTACCCAGAGAGTAGATGGAAGCGGGAGGTGGGAGAAGAACCTGAGACACTGGGCCTTGTTTGCAGTGTGAAAGGGAAGGGGCTGGCTCGATCGGCTGCTCGGGGAAGCAAAAAGGGCCGGAGCTGGGCCGGTTTATTAGGTTGGGGAGGAGAAGAGACCCGAGAGAAAAAGAGAAGGAGAACAAAAATAAGAAAGAAAATAAGACCGATTGAGATATTCAGCCTTTTATTTACAATGATTAAATATATATTTGTTTTATTAAAATTAGTTTTTGAGGACAAAGAATTTCTAAAAATATTTCTGTGTAGATCGAGATAATTTAATAAAAAGTGTAACTTTGATTATAATAAACATTTTACATGTGATATTTATTTCATTTGGGAAACATATTGGAAAACAATTCCCACCACATGTCACGTGGGACCCACTAAACATGTTGCTAGTGGGACACACATGATAGGTGACCATCTTCCTTAAAAACATTTATGATAAAACAACAATGTCATAAACTTTTTGAACTAGTTTATGACATATCATATTCGTCACTAAGCAATATAGCTCTCGTCACAAAGGTAGGAATGAACCAGTTCATGAAGAATTTAGTGGCACACGTATTATTTTCATCATTAACCCATGGCTCACTCCAAAAAAACGTCATAAACAGAGCGATTTAGCGACGAATTGCTCCGTTATCATAATGTACTCGTCATAGAAGGTCAAATTTCATGTAGTGTCTAGATGAAACCCAGTCTACACAATTACCTAGACATGTCTTGCATGTTGCCTATAAAACTGCGCCGAATGGAACTATGCATTCTTAGTGGTTGTTTCAGCCATGATTTCAATCTCTCTTAGGCTATGTGGTACCTTGGAAACACAAATATAAAACCATGGCCTTACAATAATTCACTTCACTTATCCCCTCCTGATGCCTTGTCAACACTATTATTCTCACCGTTTCTGCTATACTAGATGAATTCTCCGCGCGTTGCTGCAGGAATTTGAGGTACACCCTATTTGTAAGCCACAAAAAAAAATTGCACGCATAAGATCCACTTACTGGAAGATATAAATAGATGACTTAGTGGATAGTGATGTGGAGACTTAGTGGATAGTGATGTGGCATGGCTGCATGTTGAAAAAAATATGTAGTGGGTGCCTTCTATTTAGATATAGAAGATTCGCAATGTCCATATCAATAGTCTACTTATGTTTTTTTTTTCTTAAACAAGACTCTACTAATTCTGATCATTTGATGAAAGAAGACAATAACCCATTTATTAAAGGGAGAAGTCTATTTTACAATGTTAAACTATCAGCTTCATCTAATTTCGACCTTAAATTATGAAACCGGATAGCAAGACCTCCGAACTAACTAAACCAAAACAAAAACCCGCTTAATCATTTTCAAAGTAAAGGGTGGTTTTCTGTTTCAAAATAATAAAACCATGTTTAAATTATAAGCATTCAAAATTAATATATTTTATATTGGAAAAATATGGACTTGCATAAATTTCTTTCTAAAAATACAATCTATCTATCTGTACTCTATTTGAAGATAGTTAGAGTTAATTTATCCCTACACCTATTATTTTATTTCTCTGAATAGAGCAATGAAATAGGAACAAGAAAGTTCCAAAAATCTCCAAACAGAGCACCAGTAGATTTATTATATTTTTAGAGAAGATTTGGTACAAGTTTTATATTTTTAATGATGTAAAATGAATTAGTTTTGATTTTTAGAGAATAAATAAGGTTTTGTTATCTTAGAAATAAAAACCCATTACCATAAACCGTTTTTAACATGGCCAATGGAGGCTTAAGCACGGTTTGGTTAGTTCAAGGGCTAGACACCCAGTTTCATAATACAAGATTGAAAATATCTTAAATTGGACAACTGTGATAATTCGAGGTCGTAAAATATATTTTTCCCTTTGTTAGACTCACAAGGGTAAGCAGGTTTTCGTAAAAGTGAGAAGCAAGTTTTGTTTGAAACTTTGAATAAAAAAAGTACATATAGTCTTAGCACCATCCTATAATTCTTTTGATTTAATCAGACAATCAGGGTATTCTCTGCGGCTGTTTATACATGACGCTAGAGCAGTTTTGAATAACTAAGGCCTTGTTAGGTTTTTTATTGGAATAGTTTTCCTCAAGGCCCATTTCGACCCTGAAAACCAAACTAAGGCCTTGTTAGTTTTTCTTATATACGATAGCTTGTCATGGTCTATGGCCCAATATGGTTAAACATCATCTTATTACATACGTATTAAAATAAACTCAAATAAGTATTCCATGGGCTGTTGCTTTCAGCTTATTCTCCATGAGTCATGACAGCGTATTGTGTTTATGTAAACTAGTCCTCCATCAACCCGTGCGCTTTATTAGGAGATATGAATTTAATACTTAGTAATATTAGATGTGGTTATTCTAATTCATCTCTCGTAATGGTGTTGTGGGTGGGTTATATGTTATAAATTATTTTAGTTTATCTTTCATGATAGTATACTAGGTAATTTATATATATGGAGATTTAGGGTTGATTTTAATTCATTTTTTTATAACGGCATGGTGAGTAATTTATATACAAATATAAATTGTTATTCAATCCATATTTTACAATGACATGATGGGTAAATTGATATTTTAATTCATACTTTATAATGGCATATTGGGTAATTTTCATATAAATTAGGGGTTATTTTATTTCATCTTTCATAATGGCATGGTGGGTAATTTTTAGAAAATGTAATAGATCTAATGGCTACTATTATTAGAGCTACATGATGGATGGCCAGATGTTTCTGATTTTTGAGATAATATTAGGATTTGTCTTTTTTCCTAGCGCGTTTGGTGAGTATTAATGTGTAGCCTTCAAAAGGTTGCTCTCGCATGTGTTGGAGTTCAGGAGATATAGATTTATTTTTTAGTAATATTCATCCTTCGTAACTGAATTACGGTTATGTATACGCAAAGTTCAAAATTATTGTTATTTATCTTTCATGATTGCATATTGGGTAATTTATATGCAGATTTAAGGATTATTTTAATTCATCTTTTATAATGCTATAGTGAGTAATTTATATGCAAATTTAGATAGTTATTTAATTTATATTTTATAGTGGCATGGTGGGTAATTTTTATGCAAATTTAAGGAGTTATTTAATTTATATTTCATAATGGCATGATGAAGGTTTTTATACAAATTTAGGGGATTATTTTTATTTTATATTTCATAATTTCATGGTTGGCAATTTGTTTAGAAATTATCATTAAAGCTGCATGATAGATGACAGAATGTTTCTGAATTTTGTAAAAAATTTTAGAATTTATCTTTTCTCTAAAAAATAGATTTATTATTAAAGCTACATGGTAAATGATATTATGTTAATTAAATAGAAAATAGACGTAGTGGCTATTAAGATTTCAATCTGCAATTGAGGATAGGATGTTTTTTTTAATATTGTGAGAATTTTATGATTTTATCTTTTATTTAGCGCATCCTGTGAGGGTTAATAAGAGGCTTCAAAAAGAGTTTTCAATTAGTAATAGTAAGATTAGGCACAAAATATCTGTTTCATAGAAAGGTTTCTAGCATCTTTAAAAAAAGTTACAGGATCATTTAGTAGTATAAATTTATAAATGGGAAAGTTTGACAAAGTAAATTTGAAAATAAAAAAATTTTGTCCAAAAAGAAGAAATTGGCTTTTGTTGAGAGTTGAACTAAAAACCTTTCATAGTAACACAGGTGGGTAATTGCTTGAAAAATAAATTAAAAATAAAAACAAATATACAACAAAGATGAAATTTGCTTTCGTTGAGAGTTGAACTCAAAACCTCTTATAACGACAGAGGTGGATTTACATTGAAAATAGAAAAATCTGCCAAAAAAATTTGCTTTCGTTGAGAGTTGAACTCAAAACCTTTCATAATGGCAGAGGTGGGTAATTACTTAGAAAACAGATCTAATGGCTATTAGTATTCCAATATGCCAATTGATGGCTGGATGTTTCTGATTTTTGTTAGAATTTCTATGATTTATCTTTTTTCTGATACGTTTCGTGAGGATTAACGTGGAGGCTCCAAAAAAAACCTCTAATTAGTAACAGTAAGATTATTAAATTTATTGAATGTGCGCGTCTCTATATATTAATCACTAATTTCATTCTCCGTTAACGTTATATTAATTGTATGCATCTTTGTATTCAGGTGTCGTAAAATTTATATGTGATATCTCGTGAGAAAATTGTAGTAACGATAGTATTTGACCGGTGGAAAATACTGCACCGCCTGAAAATTGGTGCCAGTATCATCCTTCCAAATGTTTCTAGGGACGGCTTTTAACATAAAATGCATCTAAAATCCATTTTCAAAGGCAGCTCATAACACAAGTCACCTCTGACGATACATTTTCAGGGGCAGCTGACATTACAAACCGCCGCTGAAGATAGATTTTTAGGGGAGGTGAAAGTAACACAAACCGTCATTGGTAATCGATTTTCAAAGGCACACGAAATACATATTTTTAGTGACGCATTGGTGGGGACGGTTCCGGCACCCATCCCTGAACATGGTCCCCCAATCGCCCGTGAAAATGCCTAATGTACTAGTGAAGCTACTAACAGTATTTAAAAGATTTGTACAGAGGTGGATTATCCAAACAAGCTGGTGCAATCGCGGACTTAGTTATTCGACAATTTCTCCTCCACCTTGTCGGCGAGCTGACAACTGAGATCCAATTGCGTCAGGCTGTGTCGCGTCATGCTCTGCCCTTGCAGTAGCATGATTACTCGGCTGCTGTGGAGTCCATTCATCTGTTGCCTGCCTCACGATGCCGGCATTGCAGAGCAAGGCCCAGAGGTGCGTGACGAACTCCCCTCCTTGTGCGAGCTGCTCCACGTGTATAGCAGCATTATTGTCAGACGATGCGAGGTACAAGATCATCTCAGCCCAGAAATGCGCGATCGCCTTCCAGCGCAGCGAGACATCTGACTGCTGCTCAAGTTGTTTCCCCAGCCGCACGCCTTTCTCAAAGGTCTTCATGCGAGACTCATCTTGTGGCAGTTGGTGAGGTTTTGAGATACTCGCCCACTTCTCCTGCATAGACATCCGTGTTCCAAGATTATCTCTGGTTTCCTGCAAGACTTCTTGAAGGACGACCTTGGCCGTCAGAATATGCCCTGGGAGTAAGTTTGGAAGGAAAGCCACCAGGTAAGCACAGTATCCTGACAAAACCGTGGCCACTTCACGATTACTGTCCGGGTCCGGGTCCGGTGGTTGGGACTGATGGGATAGCATGTCGCAGTAGCAGGTTGCAATGTGCCATATGAGTATAGTGTGAGTGACACTCTCTTGGCTGCAGGTCCATGACAAATCACCATCCAGAGCCTGGAGCGACATTGTTATCGCGCCGATGGTTGGCACGCCATTGAGGTCCTTGACAGTGCTAGCTACTAAGCTTCTCACGCTGTCCGGAACCCCGATCTCTTCCCCTTCTGCCGGATGATGCTTAATGAAACTATACGACACTTGAGACAGCATATGTACCTTGCACCAGGATATGATTGTGTTTTTCGACGAGCGGTGATCATAGTCTTCCATGACCGAGTACTGGCTGAGTTTTTCTCGCCAGTAATGCGGCCGCCGTGACCTCTGCTGGCTGGGTGGAGCAGCAGCAGCAGGACCGGAAGGATCCGAGTAATATAGAAATACATTCTGTATTGGATGCCAGTACTTGGGCAAAAATGGAGTTCGTGGCAGTAAAATAGCGGCGGACACGACAAATAATGGTATCGCTGAGACAACGAGAAACACTACCGCTGGGCGGCCGTGTTTGTATTGTCCAGTGATTAGAAATGCGATGACCATTCCAACTGCAAAGTACGCGGACGAATTGAGAAGGTCTAATATACCTTTCTTAAACGAGACAAAGCCAGAGGTTATCTTGGAGTGGTAGTTGGTGAAGAAGTAAT
Organism: Paspalum notatum; assembly: GCA_022530915.1. Taxonomy (NCBI): domain Eukaryota; kingdom Viridiplantae; phylum Streptophyta; class Magnoliopsida; order Poales; family Poaceae; genus Paspalum; species Paspalum notatum. Next base: position 69,254,932 of record CM039683.1, on the reverse strand, counting down.
CGTGGAGGAGAGCCAACTGCGCCTCAACAATGGCGAACGCCTTCTTATAGTCAGCTGCGACCAGGCCCATCAGTACAAATTCACGCACCTGAGGGTCCCCGTCCTCGGCACAAGGGAACCCGAAGTAGCGCCTTGCTAAAAGCCTGCAGAAGATGTAGGCGAGCCAGATGTCTGCTGGATCTCCGTGAGCGTCAGTACAGTCTCTTAGAAGCCGGCGACGCTGCTGCAGCAATTCACTCAAATCAATCCGGTCATTCGACGTGCCATCTCTGCGCTGCATAAAGGGATATTTGCAGCGGCTGGACAGGGGGCTGTCGTTTTCTGCAGATGCAACATCGAAGAAGGGCAGCTGACGATGTCGACGATCCATCATGTAGTCAGCAAGCTGTTTGGTCTCGTAATCCAGAATGGATGCTGGAGGCTTAGTAACCACAACATAAACCACCGGAACAACGAATACAAAAAAGAAGGAAAATATATCAGACAGTTTCATGCCCAGCCGAATTGAACTCCACTGCAGCCAAGCGAGGTAGAGAAGCCAGGGAGCAGCCGCCAGCTCTCGAGTCTGAGTGGGTCATTGCCGAGCGTGAACCTTGTCATGGTAACCGCGCCTCGTGCACTTGACAAGAGCAAGACGGAGCAACCGATACAGAGGCCGCTCTTGAATTTATTGGTGGAGGAATACACCGCATTGGCTGCGTATAACGCGACGAGAGTGGGAAGATAGTAGGCGGCCATGGCACCATACTGGACGGACCAGTGCCTGGAGTGACGCCGCTTGGGGCCCAGGATCATCTGAAGGTAGCGTAGGATGAACCATGCCACCCATGAGCCAATCGCCATGGTTGCGATATCTGGCTTCGTCACAATATGAAAGAAGGCTTTGAGGGAGAGCCCACGAACAGAAGCGGTCCGCGCCATGTCCGGCGCGGGCGCCTCCTCCATCACTTCTCGTTGCATCTCAATCGGTTGCCACAAAGACACGGTATGTGTCGAGGAGAAGAACGGAGGTGGATGTAATAATTAAGACAGTATGGTATTTGAGGATATAGACATATAGTTGGTGTCGACTTATTGTGACCTTGTCGTTGCAATGGTGGTGATATATATAGAGGCACATGTGACCTTGTCATTTCTCAAGTAACTGCAAGCGCTGACTTGGAGTCGTCGATCGAAGTCCGTCAAGTTTGGGTGCTTCTTCACGAATGACAAATCTATCCTACCTGCTGGCTGGACGAACACCATTATAACCTGATCATTATCCCATTTAAGCGCATTTTCTGATCTATCCTCACATAGGATGTAAGTAGGCCTATTCGTGGATATTGCCGCGAGATATTTTTCCACGGGTTGTTAGAAAAGTGACTCGCAACAATGTTCGCAATTGAGCCAGTTTAATTTTCATCCCCAATCATGGCCACTATCTTACTATTACTAATTAGAAGTTCTAAAAAAACATAACTTTCAAAACACGCTAGAAAAAATCCAAAAAAATCTAATAAAAAGAAAAAAAACACCCAGCCATCAATTCGGTGATCTATAATCATTAACAACGATAATAGCTATTGGATAGAAAGCCTAAAGTAAACCCCCAACAGTTGATTGAAAATTGCCTACATATGCCATCACACAATCTTATCTTACTAATGCTAATTGGGGTTCTAAAAGTTACACCAATTTCAAAGCACGCTAAAAAAAAAGATAAATCCTAAAAATTCTCACGATAATCAGAAACATCCGACCATCAATTGGCAGATTGGAATATTAATAGACATTAGATCTATTTTCTAATTAATTACCCACATGTGCCATTATGAAAGGTCTTGAGTTCAACTCTCAACGAAAGCAAATATCCTTTTTTTTCATTATATATATTTTCTAAATAACTACCCACTTCTGCCATTACAAAAGATTTTGAGTTCAATTCTCAACGAAAGCAAATATCTTTTTTTTTTAGATTTTTTCTATTTTTAAATTTACCTTCAGTTTTTGTCCTTTTTCCATTAAAGATGCTAGAAACCTTTTCATGAAACAGATATTTTGTAAACTTTTTTGAAATTTTGACGTCAATCCTCACAAGACAAGATGCGCTAGAAAAAAAATAAAATCATAGAAATTCTCACAATAATAAAAAATACCCTATCATCAGTTGACAGGTTAGAATCTTAGTAGCCATTAGATCTGTTTTCTAATTAAATAATCACTCACCTTTGCCATTATCAAAATAATATTAAATAACCCCTAAAACTACATATTAATTACCCACTCTGCCAATATAAAAGAAAATATGAAATAACACCCTAAATTTATATCTAATTGCTCACATTTGCTATTTTGATAGGATAATACCAAATATCCTCTTTAATTTATAATCGAATTGTTCACCTTAGTTATTATGACTAATAATATGATGAAAGTAATCTCTCAAAATTATATTAAAATCACCTATTTTTACAATCGATTAAAGATTATCTAAATCAATTAAGCATACATATAAAGTAGCAAGATATGCTATTATAAAAACCGAAGTATAAAAATAGATCTATATATGTTGTACGGTTACGCATAATACATTTAAGACTCTAACCCATGCGGAAGTACGGGCTGCAAACCCCATCTCCACGCAATCCATCTTATCGTGTGCTGACGTCGCAGCTCGAGCTAGGATATCGCCGTGCATCTATATCTCGAGTTTAGCCAGCTACAGAGCAGATCTCTGTGATCAGCATCTTGACCCTGCCTCCATGACTTGCATCTGAACCACAAGTCCATGTGATCACTGTACATGTATCCAGACATTCTACCAGATAGCTAAGCGCCAGGAAGGTGTCTCTTGGCATCAATCATTAGTCCGATATCTTGATTTGCGCCTTCAGCTACATGAAGACTAGCTAGGCCAGATATTTCGGCGGTCATGAACGGCCGAGCGTCGGCCAGCATGAACACTTGCAGTGCGCAAGAAAGGCTAGGGCATGCGCGTCAACGCCCTCATGATGCATGATGGGGTCAGCGTGAGCAATAGATGCAAGCTCAGCAGCAGTGAACCAGCAACGACGAGGAGGGAAAGGGAATGCCGAGACCCATGCATCGATTGAAGGCAGGATTCGAGGCTGAGTCGGCGTAAACACGAAAACAGAAGATTTATGTTCTCATGGAAAACAACCTTTACGGTGGTTTGGTTTTGGTTGTCGGAGTGGAATCAAATCAAGCTGTGAAAGATATTCTTCAGTTGGGGTAGAATCGGCTCGTGCTTTTCTTCTTTCTAGTGTTCGATGAACACTTGCAGCGGTTTGGTTTTCGTTGTCGGAGTGGAATAGCCTTCTTTTTTTTGTCCAAGTGTCTTGGCCATATCTTACTATTACTAATTAGAGGTTTCTTTTGGGGCCTTCACGTTAATCCTCAACAGATGCGCTAGAAAAAAGATAAATACTAAAAATTCTCACAAAAATCAAAAACATTTGGCCATTCATTCGTGGCATGTAATTATCATAATCAATAATAGCCTTTGGATATGTAGCCTACGATAACCCCTAATAGTTTGTTTAAAATTATCCACATACGCCACCGATCACGACCCATAGGAGAGGTACGTAGGTAGATACAACAACCACGAACCATATTGTCGTCGACATGTCTAGGGCATCCTATTTATGCTGGAATATTTTATGAATTTAATTGCATTTTATGCTTTACTATAAAAAAATTAATAAAACACAACTAGATTCAAAAATTCATGGTATTTGGCGGAGGAGCAACATATGTCCACTTAGAATCCTCAACAAGAAACTTCACAAGGTATCGGTATTTCTTTCGCATGGCTTCAACTAGTTATGTTGGTTACACGTGAACTCACCTCATCATCCAAGTTTCTAAATGATTGATAGTTCACTTTATCATTTTCATGTGGGATATTAGGGTGACCTTATAATAGCATGTTTATTAGTCCAGATATCTTATTTGCAATTTTCGGTCAATACTGGAATATTTAACGAATTTAATTGCATTTTTGATGATTTAGTGCAGAAAAAATTAATAAAACATAAATAGACTCAGAAATTCATGATATTTGGTGGAGGAGCAACATATGCCACTTAACATCCTCAAAAAAGTTTGGACAAGAAACTCCATAAGGTGTCGATGTTTCTTTCACATGGCTTGAACTAGTCATGTGGGTTACACGTGAAGTTACCCTTACCATCCAAGTTTCAACATGATCGATATCTCACTTTATCATTTTCATGTGGAGGTTTAGGGTTACCATCTAATAGAATGTTTATTAGTCTAGATAATTCATTTGCAATTTTCGGTCAATACTAGAATATTTTATGAATTTAATTGCAATTTTGATGATTTAGTGCAGAAAAAATTAATAAAACATAAATAGATTCAGAAATTCATGATATTTGGTGGAGGAGCAACATACGTCCACTTAGCATCTTAAAAAAAGTTTGGACAAAAAACTGCATAATGTGTCGGTGTTTCTTTCACATGGCTTCAACTAGTCATGTGGGCTACACGTGAAGTCACCCTTACCATCCAAGTTTCAACATGATCGATAGTTCACTTTATCATTTTTATGTGGGGGCTTAGGGTTACCATTTAATAGAATGTTTATTAGTCTAGATAATTTATTTTCAATTTTCGGTCAACACTAGAATATTTTATGTATTTAATTGCATTTTCGATGATTTAGTGCAGAAAAAATTGGTAAAACATAAATAGACTCGGAAATTCATGATATTTGGTGGAGGAGCAACATATGTCCATAAAATGCACTTATTGAAATCAAAAATCAATTTTTCTTGGTCAAACATGTGATGAGCTTGTAAGTTCAAATTTAAACAACATTATTTAATATAAGTTATAGCCGGTGTCTATAGGAAAGTTTTCGAAATTAAAATATCTACATTTAATATAATTTGAGTTACTTTTAAATCTATCATTTGCAGCTTCAAATACAATGAAAACCGTGAGCTAGTTCAATGTTCAAAGGGTTTTCTTTCTTTTTTTTAAATTTTTTCCCCTACAGGAGACACGCATGGACCCATCTCAGCAGCAACCGCGCTCCCCCGGCCCAGGAGCAGTCGCGCACACAAAGATGGGAGTGATTTGGGATACGGCCCAAGATTAGCTGGGAATTGTTTATATATACTGTGTTTAATGCAAAGAAAACAAAACTTTGGTGTAGCTCAATGGTTATGTTAGGTCTTTGCTTGGTCAGGGTCACAGGTTCGAATCCTCTTTGAACAATGTTCATTTTTTTATTTATTTTGGATGCTTATTCATGTGGTGATTTAGACCTATGACCGTTTAGAAAGACACCAAGAGGCCAAAGTAGATTTTGATAATTTTACAGTTTTTTGAAACTTCAATTTGAAATACTAAATGCAACAATTAACTAGTTTGCTACAATTTTTCCATGTGGTCAAAGTAAATAAGAAATTCGAATCCTAAAAATATAAATGCTATGTGTCCCACTAATTAGGATGTTAATGGGACCCACATGATAGGTGGTCATCTTCTTCAAAAACACTTATGACAAAACAACAATGTCACAAACATATTGATTCAGTTTATGACAATTGTTTTCGTCACTAAACAATATAGCATTCGTCATAAAACTACCATTAGACTCATTTGTGACGAACTTAGTGACACACGTTTTATTTTCATCATTAAACCATGGCTCACTCCAAAAAACATTATAAACGGAGCGGTTTAGTGACGTATTGCTCCTTTGTCACAAGCTATTCGTCGTGCTGGCCGCGGCAGCGGTGCGCCTTGGCTGTCCACGCGCAGGTGCAGCAGCAGGTGGTGTCAGCGACGATGGCATGGACGTGAAGTGGATACGATCGATCCAGGAGAAGGTGCTAATCATTGGGATTGGGTGCTACGTACGAGATCGGAAACCACTGCATCATAGACAGCGTCCACGGCTGCGGCCGCGCCGCCATCAACACGCAGGTACCCATCGGACGTCGACGAAACATGGATGACCAATAATACAACTATTGGTTTGAGATCCCCAACAACTTCGCCCTTCGGCCACGGCACCGTGACTCATCAGTACACGGCTGTTTGCGCGACGATGAATGAAGGTCTGAAGGTGGTTGGTTCTTTCAATCGACTTGCCTGCATGCAACGCACGTATATATGCCTTTGTGTGATCTATGTCCCATGACTCTACCGTGTGTCTTTTGCAGAGAGTGCGCTTGACGTGTAATGCATAGGAAGATATGGAAGCATCAATCACATCATTGGTCCATCCTCCAAATTTACGAGATTACCAGGCATGTCATTCCTCTCGAAAACATTCCTTCCTGTGCAAATAGAAGGGAAAAACATAAACTCGGGATCAATTAAAAATATTCATGCATAACAAGGATGGACTAGCGACTTGCTAATAGCAACCAAGATGTCAATTAGTAGTGCATCCACCTGATCTGCTGTGAGGTTGTTGACTGCATCTCTTTCTTGAAAACAGCACGGCAGCAGGATTGCGTGACTAAATTTTATTAGAAGGAGAAAATATACAGACTCTAGACGAAACAACGCTAGGAGGTCACTAGACAGCACCCCAATACAAAACGCTAAAGAAAGAAACTCTAAAAAACACATAGCTAGGAACTCAGCAATCCTACAACAAAAGCTAAAACCAGCTATAAGCATGGTGCAGGTTGAAGTCGTCCTTGACGATATAGGCCACAATAGGTTGACCTGCATCTCATTCTCATCCCATCTCACCCTGCCACAATAGCTTGACCTCGCACGCGAACGACGAGATCGACGTGCCACTACCATAGCTCGATCTTGGTGCGCTGTAGAGAATATCATCATCATACTTCCCTCCATTCAGTTCTTAACCTCACCTACATATCCCCTCTAGCTACGTACATAGATGCCTCAAAGATACAAGACAACACTATTAAGGATTCCACTATATGCATAGAAGATTCAACAGAGATGCAATAACTTTTGTAGCTACGTTGACACCTTCAAGTTCAACAAGGTATCTCCAAATTGTCCTCCTTTCTTATGCTCACTATATAAATTTCAAATATTATTGATCAAGTAGTTTTTTTTTCCAAACACGTCAGACACAATTACCAATTACCACACAACGCATCTATGTATAGTTAAGATCGAGTTAATCAATCTGATTAAAATATAGGTACTAGCAAGGACTCATCTGACATATAGTTAATGCCCAAACTTTAGGATACCTGCATGATTCTCCTATGGATCTTATGCAAATTCAACCATATAATTCATTGGCGTCAGATCTCTATTATACACACATGTGGAAATACTTAGATGCATATATTCATATTTAATTTGTGTGGTGGCATACAATTTATGTTTGCAATGAGATAAATTATTAGCACTACAAGTGAGTCTATTATAACAGCAAATGTTGATTTATTTGTAATATAATTGACAATTAAATTGATAATTGTAGGCAAAGTTGCATCAAATACAAGAAGAAAACCTGCGCACTGAGCTATAACCACGAGATGATCAGCACAAAAGCTGGACAAGATAGAAAAATAAAAAATATACTACTTTTATTTGGAAGTCACGATATATACAAATCAAGGAACTATCAAAATTAAAGGTTATGGTCCACATGTAAATTATAAAAGACCTGATGTGCTCATGTCCCGTACATGTAATCCCATTAAAGAAACTGATGACCCTAAATCATAGAGACACCTTATATCGATCGTTGGTTTGAAGCTCCAGAATAAAAAATATATAAAATATCTTTCATATAAAAATTACGATGTTACAAACCATAAAAGGTTCTCTATTATAGTATTTATATTGCATTATTTAACTTTGTTCTTCAAATATGTTTGTATATCCTATAAACCCGTGCGTTGATGGGCTAGTACCTCTAAGTTATGTGCCAACACTTTGTAATAATTTGGTCTGATGCATCACCTTTGGGTGGTGTATGAAGCCGGAATTTAATTTCATTATCAAAAAAATTGAAAATAAGAGGTAAAGGTATTTCTATTCAATTTATATAATCAATAGTGCAAAATTGCAAATTGCAGCAAATTGTATTTTACTGTTCCATTCTTGAAAAATTGTTACATCCACCATGTTTTTTTGCCCCTCTTTTTGGCATGCCTGCCAAGCAGTTATTTTGATACATATGTTAATATTATTTATCTATCACATCTCAAGATACACAGCTATCCCATGTTTGTTTCTCTCAGATAATATAATCTACTCTATCTTCACTCAAAAGTATAGTTTCTTTCAGTCATCTATATGGTAGTGTAACATTGAATTTTTTCGGTTGTTCTATGGAGCCGTTCGATGTATATCACAGGGTGCACGGCAGGATGGAATGGATGGGTGACGGCGCTGCTGCTGATCGGCTCGGCTGTGCTCGGTGTTCCACTGCGTTCGCAAGAGGCCCAAAGCAAGTGGCACTGGGAGGATAAAGGGCCAGGTAGGCTCTATAGGTGAGGAACCCAAAATTTTTTCCGAAAGTGTCCAAAATTCCATGTTTTAGTCACATTTTTTACAATTAATATAAATACTCCCTCCGTCCCAATTATAGGTTGTTTGTTTTTTTTTAGCACCAAGTTTGTCCGAATTGTCTTATTCAAATTATTCAAAATATCTGTGAAAATTTAGAAAAATTGAATTCATAGTTAAAATATATTATATGGTAAACTAAATCACAATGAAAATAAATGATAATTGTGAAATCTTTTTAATAAGACAAAAAAATCAAACTTGGTGTCAAGAAAGTCAAACGACCTATAAAATAGAACGGAAGGAGTAGCAAACAAGCTCCAAAAACAATGAAATGTTGCATGAATGTTCTCCATATTATGGTTACATCGTTTAAGTGACCGTAGTTCATGTTATATTATTTGGAAAAACAACTCTCGACCAAAGCTAGGCTGAAATTTTATATTTGACCCTGTTTGGCTGTCAAATTGGAAAGGGTTCAACAAAAGTTTGCAAATGAAAATTACATACAAACTAAAGGTTGTGCTCTAAGCTACTGGAGCTTTGGACTTTCTAGAGTTATGGCTACTAGAATTTATGAATCATGTTTATCATTACAAGAAACTAAAGATCTAGCCATAAATATTTCTAAGCTACTACAGTTTTGGCTATGGGAAGGGCTGGCTGGAGGCCCATGTGAGGGAGAGGAAGGATGGGAGAACTGGTGAGGCTGGGCCACCAAGGAGACCGGCTGGGCCGGCTGCCTGCGTCAGACGTGGCCTTTGAGACTATAGGGGAGAGTGGGCTTTGGCCGCAAATAAAGGTATTTCTACCAATGATTTAATTTTTGCTAATTCCAGAATTTCTATAATAGTCTTTAAATTGATTTAAATTATTCAAAAAGCTCTATGTATAACAACATAAATGCAGCGTACAACTTATTAATCCCTATTTTAATGTTAGTATACTTTCTAAAAATAAGATTCTCACACAATTAAATTTAATTAATTCCTATTTAGTTCTAACTGTGAAATTGTTGTTTTACATTATTGCCCTTCCTTTTTTTTGTCAGAAGTTGACGATGTGAACCAATGGACATGTGATATTTCAAACTGATGGGGTTATTTTTGAACTTAATAATGTACCAACTCACCTTGGACTGGGGGAAGGTGAAGGTTGACCCACGGATGTGTCGGGCATGAACACAAATACAAAAAACGCAAGGAAATAAAAAATAAGTTTCCCTTGCGGTTTCCTGACAAGGAAATTGTTATTTGCCTAAGGGATTTGCGGGAGATTTGGGGAATGGAGGGGGAAAATGGAGTTGTCAAACTAGCCCTGAAGGTGCACCGACAGGGAAAGTTTCCTGACACTACGTCGCCCACAGGGAAATTATTATCCGCCAGATCTAGCTTTTATTCCCTTTTAATCCTGCCCAATAAGAAAATCATTCTTATAGTCAGGATAATCCATTTCCTGATGTTTGTCACCGACAGGAAAAACTAAAATACCATGACACATATTCACACCGACATGTAAATATGATGATTGCCTGTCGCTTTAGTTTAGCGATAGGGTAATTTGGCATTATTCTCCCTGCATTATTTTGTATCGACAGGGAAATTTATTAACCGGAAAACCCAATAATTACCGTAACAATATGATTCAATGTAAAATCATTCATAGAATGGGAATAGACAACATGTCAGCTGAATCACTACTGGAGAACGGGTCTACGGATGAGTCCTAGTTTGACATAGAATTTGGCTAACATCTACACCCGGTATAGATGATGTTTTTAGTACCGGTTGAAAAGGTGCTAGCTCCTAGAAAAACATTAATGCTCGTGAAACTTTTAGTGTCAGTTGCTGTTACCAAGTGGTACTAAAAGTTGCCTTTAATATTGGTTCGTAACATCAACCAATAATAAAGCCTTACCAACGCCGGTATAAAGCCTTCCATATATTTACAATAAAAAGAAGAGCATTCATATTACCATATATAGTTATCAAATGCGACTGTGTGTTGTAGTGGTTGGATTGTTCATGCACAATGCTATTGGTCTTCAGCTCAAGCCCAAAAACATATTTTTTAGCTTTTTACAGCTAAAATCAATTTAATATTGAAGCTTCATCATTATATACTCCATGCATCTATGGATAATGTCCAAGCACCATTACAGATAACATTTTACATATGTGGATAATGTCCAAAAATGTCTGGCATCTCATGCAATTCACATGCATTTTCAAGTGATGTCCACTTCAGCTGAAACTATCATATCTACTTTATACTTTCTCCAAATTTTAATCTATGTGTAGTTAACATTTTGTTCTAACATGGGATATGCAAGTTTCTGAACCAAAAAATTCCAAGTGTTGTGCTCAGATTTCAACCACCAAGTCTGCATGAAAAGCATACACAATATGCATGCTGCTTCTACAAAACAATCAGATTTCAACCACCAAGTCTGCATGAAAAGCATACACAATATGCATGCTGCTTCTACAAAACAATCAAATGCTGCTCACCAGAACAATTGAACATATGACTACGGTGAATCACAACCGCTGAACTATGCATATATACCTTGTGGTTATAAAAGATGGTTTTAGAAAGGAAAAAATCCACCACAGGTCTCTCAACTTGTAGCCGAATCCGGTATTCATCCCTGAAGTCAAAAACCTGATATAGCGGGTCCCTGAACTTGTGAAACCGGGCACGCCCCATCCTCAAGCAAAACCGACAGTGGTTTTCGTTGATGTGGTGCGATGTGGATACACACCTTGCCACATCAGCATGTCCATGTGTATCCGAACCTGCCTGTCAACCTCAACAGCTGATTTCCGATTCCCCTTCTTCTCGCAGTCTGCTTCGCGCCCGCCGCTACGGCGCTACCCATGGCTGGTTCGGTGGTTCCTCGGCGGGCCCCCAACACCTGATCCCTCGGCCCCATCGCCGCTGCAGCGGCGCCCCTCCCTCGCTGCCACGCCTGCGCCCTCACCGGCCGCCGGCCCCTGTCCTCTTCCACCGCCTCCACCTTTGCCGCTCTCGCGCCCGCCGCCCACCGGTCGAGGTGGCCGCTGCACGGGGTGGTCTTCGACAAGGACGGTACCCTCACCGGCGGCTGTGAATCTACTAGCGCCGCTGTGATGTGCGGGGACAGGACGGACGCGGGGACGGAGATGGTGGCAGGCTGCGCGGCGGCAGAGTCGGAGGTGCCCAAGATGGCGAAGGCGGCAACGGTAAAGCTAGTGGCCATGTACTCTGTGCGGCCGCCGTCGATCTGCCTAGCTGGGATGTACATGGAGTCGACCTCGCCGTCGGTGTATGCAACACGGAGCAAGTTGTTGTAGTGCGCGAGCAGGGACAGGTTGGGGTTGCGCACGGAGGCTAGCTTCAAGAGCGGCTCGATGTCGTTCCGCACCGAGGACTGGGACGACATGGTCATGTTGGTGTGCTGCGGCAGTCATGGCGATGGCCGACGCGGGCGGGCGGAAGAGCAAGAACAGCGCGGCCGCCGCGCCGCCAACGGCAAGAACAACGCTGTTGCCCGACATCTTCACCACGCTGCGCCGCGTCGATGGTGCCGTTCAGGCCGAGTAGATGGAGATAGATCGTCTTGATCAATCCGGCGTATTGGCTCTTGCTCTCGAAGCACGTGACGGTTCCACCCCACAGCGACGTGGTGTTGCCGCGGTGGCATCGTCTTGATCAAGAAGCGGACGAGGGCCCCGTCACAGTAGCCGATTCATCTCCGCGCACCGAACAAGAGCACCATGCAAGCAGCAGTAGTGCTGCTGCAAGTGCAGGCAGAACCTTCGCCATACGCGCACACACAGCTCAAGTGCCCAGAGCAGATCGACCAGCGCCTCGTGCGTGCTCTCGAACGACCAGCTCCCGCATCGCAGCTCTCGTCTCCCGCATCGCCCAAGGAGCAAGCAGCCGCAGCAGCCGCGGCCCTCGGAGAGTCGGCCCGGCTCTCGTATCCCACAGCGGCACGACGTCCGAGGAGCAGGCGGCGGCCACGACTGGCTAGGAGACGTCGAGGTCAGCGGAAGGGAGGAGGATTCCTTCGAGGACACGCTCACCGACGAGTAGCTGCGGGAGGTAGTGCCCCCAGCGTCTGTGTGTCAGAGCTGCAGCTACACCCGCTTGGCCCAGAGACCAGCTGCTCTGCGACCTGGCGAGCACAGCGCACACCGGCCATGGCGTCGACCTCCTGCTTCCTGGCCCACCTCGGCGCGTCACCGCACGTCGCCGCGCCGGCCACTGCGCGCGCCAGCTGTTCCGTCTGCAAGGCGCAAAAGCTGGATGACGGCGTCACCGTCCATCATCCAACTACTTGCGGGATGGCGGCGCTACTGGGGTCGGCGGCCGGGCAAGAAGCGAGGCCGAGGGTGGGTGATTGGGGATAGAAGAGATAGACAAGAGAGACTGACACGTGAGCCTAAGCACATGTGTGCATGATGACGTGGTGATGTGTGCGTCCACGTCAGCGAAAACCATGGTTGGTTTCGTCCGAGGACGAATCGCGTCCGGTTTCACGAGTTGAAGGACTCGCAGTACCCGGTTTTCGATTTCAAGGATGAAACTCGGATTCGGCTACAAGTTGAGGGATCCGCAGTGGACTTTTTTCTTCTAAAAATTAAGGTATAGCATTGGCAGCTACATGTCCACCATGTGCCCTCTGTCACTGTTGTGGTAGAAACAAGTCTCGGCCAAGGGAAGTCTGAGTCGCCAAGCACGACAGGCCCCTGTGAGAAAAAACGGCGCACATGATGCCTCCTCCGCGTCACGGCACGTGGTCAATGCCACGAACAGTCGAACAGCCCCTAGCCTGTCACCCGCATAATGTATTGATGTCTGCATGGGATTGTTGATAAAAAAACTACTGGATATCTCAGTTACAACACCAACAGGATCTCTCCTACCCAAATTGTTTAGGGGTTCTACCATTTTTTATTTGTCCACATTCATGTAGACATTGATGAATGTAGACACATATTGAATACACATATATAGAGGAATGGATGAATTTAGTAGAGTTCTAAAACCCCTAAGGACTAAGGCTATTCCCAGTATATGGTGTCGTATACATTTAGCATTTAATAATCTTGTGGGGATAAAAAACTGACGTGGCATGTGAGTTAAGGGAGGAGAGAGTAAAGTAGTATCGTAAGGGAGATACTCCTTGGGCACGAGATCATAGGCATTGCAACTTTCACCATCTAAATAGCCCACAATTCATACTCTCTCATACACATCTAGCATTTAAAGGCTTGTTTGGAAGCATGGTATTTTCATGGTTTCTAGACAATACCATGATTTATATGAATACCATGGTATTTTAGACCATGAGGTGTATGGTTGCATTCTGAAAAACTATGTTTCCAAAACCATTGTTTTTAAAGATACCATGGTATTTTTGGAGTATTGGAAACTCCACTCTAACCCAAAGTTTTTATGGTTTGACTAGCTCTTGTCTAAATAACATGGTTTATGATGTTGCATCCAAACACGTTGTAGTTTCAATGGATCTCGATAAAACCATATTATTGTCATGACAATTAGAAACCATGGTATTCGAAAACTACGGTTTTTAAGAAACAACGTCTCCAAACAGGCCCTAATTATCTTGTGGGGACTATAATACAATACATGGTACTATGCATTGGGATAATTGTGTATCATCTAAAATAACATATGACATGGCAACTTTATATATTGTGATAAGAACCAATGGATTGGGAATAGCCTTACGATCTGGGATGGAGAGAGTAGCATCTACTGCTGCCATGCATGTTTTCCATTTATTTTTATTAAACGCAATAATTAATTGTGCTTAAACATACATAAAACATACATAGTAGAAGGGGGAAAATGCAACTACGTAGGGAACAGAAACGGGGCCGGCCGGAAAACAAGAAAGAAACACACAAAAAATGCTGGCCCACTACGAATCTATCCGAGCTAGAGCAGCTTGAGCACGATGTACACCTCGGGCGCCAGGAATCCGACCGGCGCGTACCCGGGCGCCACCTCGAACGCGAATCGCTTGAGGATCAGTGCCAGCGTCGCCTTGGCCTCCAGTATGGCCATGTCCTGGCCGACGCACGACCGCGGGCCCGCCGAGAAGGCCAGCATCTGCGCGCCCGGGTGCCCCGCGGCCGCCCTGCCCGTGCCCGCGCCGTCCTCCCGGAACCGGAGCGGGTTGAACTCGCCGGCGTCGGCGCGCGCCCCAGGCCTCCTGGTCGCGGTGCAGCATCGCGAACGGCAGCGACATGACGGTGCCCCTGGCCTCACCATGTCGTAGCGGCCCAGGCTCAGCACCGGCATCGAGCCCCTCCACCACAGGAACACCTTGCGTAGCGCGCCGTCCACGCGTGTAGGTGCGGCGTCATGAGGTGGGACGATGTCGTGGGAGCTCCGGTCCAGTGTCGCCGGTGTTGCCGACGAAGAAGCGGTTGGACCGTGGACGCCTTGCCGTGCGAACGCATGCGTCACGGCGTGCGGCCGCCACACCAGGCGCACCCCCAGCGCCGCCCACAGCCACGGGACCAGTATCACGGCGAGCGCAGCAGAGACACCCACTACCATGCTACCCCCCATCTCCACCATCGAGTGCGTCGCCGGCTGCTGCACCGTGCATGCAACGTTGCCCACGCTTCGTTTCGCCCGTGTCAGAGTGGATACGAATACATGCATATATAGGCAGGCAGGCAGCGTCTCCTCTGCCAGTGGAGGGTGTTGGATCTCGCAAAAGCTCCTCTGGAGTGGAGTTTGGTCTACACTAGTGCTTTTTCGCGCGCCTTTGCGCGCGTAGGACCCGTCGATTACTCCACCGACAGCCATTTTGTTCGGTTTAGAGAACAGAACAAAAGCTAGCATATACTTCTACCGTCCCAATTTATAAGTTGTTTGACTTTTTAATATGACTGGCTCGTCTTATCAAAAAAATTAGCACAGGAAGGTGTTTACATTCTCAAAACAAGAAGCACAGTAGACACAGCTTAACTCAAACTAACAACCTTTACAACACTGCTATTTCTCAGAACACAGTAGCACTGCCGGGACAAAAAAAAGCCTTGTCGAACTTCTGTGAGACAATAGAAGCACACAGCTTATAGCTGCGCTAAATTAATTTGATTGGAATGCAAAGCTATTTAACACCTGCTCTTGGACCTTGGCAGATAGGGGCAGTGGTCGCCGGCTGCAGTGGGAGGTCTTCTCTTTGGGCTATGGCATGAGATTTAACAGCAAATCATGGAGCTCAACAAGATGTGCTGCAATGCAGTGCATAGCCAATGCTCCATCTTTTGCCTTGTCAATGATGATCCTCGTCAATGGTTACTGCACACGATAAGGACAAAAAACAGGGCCAGTGTGTTTTAATACTGATTTGTGAACCAATGCGTCCAAGCAAATGTTAAAATGTGTGCCAGTGTGTATATATAGCAGCAATATATATCACACAGAAATATTTAGCAAAGAACATACCTCAGTTGTGCCCTTGGTTAGCAAGTATGCAGGAAAACATATTAGCCAAATTCCTGCATAGGCATCTTGTCATCTTCCTACAAACAACATATGCAGCAATGATTATTTAAAGAGTCAAGATAGCAAGAAACACAGATTCCTCTTACAAATTAGAATATAGAACACAAGATTTTTTAGAAACATGGATACAAGGCATGTACAAAAATGTTAAGGAAAACCATGCATATATATTTAAATAAGGCGCAAAGAATTAACACCCTTCCGATGTCTGATCGCACAGAGCAGGGTAAATCGCTTGAACATAGAATATCCCTGCTAATATAGAGGCGGTTGGTTTCAATAGAACATGTACAATGGTATCTTGATATCTTCCCTACAAACAGCATATGGATCGGTATCGCTATTCTCTACACAACATCTCTCTTTGCACTATCCTAAAATTTAATGGCATGATGCTATATGTGTAGCACAAAAAAATTATGGTAGCTGATGACTCTGTTTCAATCAAGAGTTTTGAGCAGAGTGAATGGATATACAGATCTGGTCACCACAACTGCATTGATTGAACCAAATAGCTTCCTAATGGATAAGGGTTATTAGAAGAAAATAGTACTGGATGCCCGAACGACAACATGAACAACTGGACAAAGAAATTCAGTCTTCTTGGTTTCACAACATGGAAATTGACAGCTCCAATGGCATGCACATGAAAAGGGGCACAAAAGCAAACCCAGGACTGAATGCACACACAAAGGACTCATGCTAGCTAAATGATAGACATGAATTTACAGTTCTGGAAGAGTTGAGAACAGACTAGATGGACAACACAGCAAGAACAATATCAGAAAATGCACAATACATCAAGATAGAACGCAGCAGGAATCGACAGCTGGCAATGTCATAGATTTTTAACTAACACATGCATCAAGAAGCTTAACAGACAGATGGAACATCACACAAAACTTTTACATCAAATCGAGATTAAAAAGAGATATTTTCTGATTCAAAAAGAGATCTTGGATCACCATTATATCTCACATGCCAGAATTGCAAACTGTTCTCAAGTAGAAAGATTCCATCCTATCTAGGGCGATTGCTAAATTGAGAATCATATTACCTGAAGCTTAGGAAGCAGATGTTCCTCCTCAAGGACGCAGGCCACCTGGCAGAATCATGCAGCAGCGGACATTCCCTGGCCGCCAAGACAGGCCCAATCTGCGTACAGTGCTGGCGTGGGCGCAAGAAGCTGTCCTGGCGACCTGGACGCACCAAGCGTGGGGCAAGGAGTCTATTTAGTAAATGGTAAAATTTGGGAACTCACTGGTCATGTTCAGATCATTATGTACTGTTTCCAGAAATACAATATGCAGAAAATGGCATCAATCAGGAAGAGGAGGCTAGGATCAGAATTGTCGCTAAATACACCGAAGCGTATGAATAATTTATTTGGCAAGGTCCACAACATGTGCATCAGTACATTAGTCCGGTGCCTCAACTAATCATGCAAGAGTAACACAATACAAGGCATAAGTCGATACTTACCGGGACAGTACATCGCAATATAATGCAGATGTAGCAACCTGCATGCCCCCTCCTCAGACACCAGCCGACAGCGATTACCTTGAAATGAAGCAACATTCAGACTTGAGAAGGCCTAGGAATAACCAACTAAAGTACATAGCCAACATGCAGGAACACCCTAAAAGTGATTAATTAGGGATAGGTACTGGTTGGATCTAAATAGCAATCTGAAAACAGAGAGTTTTTTTCTAGATACTATTAGAAAGAGAAAACACAATATATTAGTTCATATTGGCAGCCATAAGGCCTGTTTAAAATAGAGTGTTTAACGACGGAACTAAGGAGGAAATCAGTTCGAGATGCTTGTGATAATCCTAGGCAGGGGAAATGACAATATATCTGGTATACTTTCGCATAGCTTGCGAAGGCAAAAGGTTAAGAAAATTCTTGACTTCGAGGGGCTTAACAGGATAACAATGCAAATGCAAATTAACACGCAAGCATTATCTTAAATTTTTGGGGCTCAACTTGAGAAGAGACCAGGCAGCAATAGCTTCCAAGCTGTAGGCTCAATCTGCCCTAGGAAGAGACAATGATAATTTTTGGACTTCAATATACACACGCGTACATGCAAGGACAAGAGGATATATAGAGGCACTCACCAGAATATTGCATCAACAGGAAAACTGTGTCCAGTGAGAACAATGCAGCACCATGATTCCTTAGATATCTGTCTAAAAAAATTATAACCGTGAAAACCACAAATCCAGTAAAGAGATGTGTTTAGTGTTGACCACAGGAAGCTAGCTTTTGGTTCCGTAAGTAAACCTACAATACGAAAGTAACTTTGATTATTAATACATACCACCACTAATCTTTCACATGCCCGTGCTGTAACAGATGCTCCTTAAGTAGGCCTTAAGTTCCAGCAATGTGTAATGCATAATGATAGCACCTGCATATTGGCAATGACAACAAGGCACAATAATTAGCACCAGTGTTCGTTCTAGTTGACCTACAGATGAGGCAATTGTTTCAGGTAGTAGAAGATATGAAGATAAGCAGCTCAACGGTGATTAAACAGTAGAAGACAAGCATACATGTGCTAAAAACATATATGTATACCTGCAGCAAGAATAGGTATATTGGAGAATCCAGATTTGACAGAAGATAAGCAGCTCAGTGTTGCTATACTAAATTTCATGAGTAACACTAATACTTAAACAAGCATAAGCTGCGATCACGGCTAGAAGCTATGTAACTACAGATCTTAATTATTTCAAATTTAACATGTACTGGAACTGCAAAATCAATAATAACATCAAGCTTCTTTGAAGTACACCTTATTAGAGAATAGAGAGTAAAGTCGACATTATAAGAACTTGCAGCTAACCTCACATATTCCGCAATATCATGTAAGCTTCATAGTTGACAAAAGAACATGGTCCATGGCAGCAGTCGAATCATACATAGAGCAAACAATTAACTGCAGATCTAAGCAACACTGAGCTAATTGATAGAAGAAATGCAAAATTATGCGCAGAGAGAAGACCATAGCAACACATCACCCATATGGCCATATGGACATAAGCAGAAGGCATAACCAAAAGCAGGAAATGGAGCACCCACGCAGTCTCGACTGGTGGACGGCGCAATTGCCTCTTCGTCCTCGGTGTGAAGCTCTAGGGTCCAACTGCAAACAGAATATAAACATTAGTTGGTGCCAACCGAAGCAAAAAAACAACAGCCCCACGGACAAAACTGAGAGAGACAAACGAGGCAATCAATAAATCTTGGAAGCCAACAGCACACAAGAAGCGAGCAGAGCACTCACCGGTGCTGAAAGGCAGACATCCCACCCCTGGCCTTCCCCGTCGGAATCCTCCAAGGCACACATTTCCTGCAGCCAAACGAACAGCAGCAAGGCCCTGAAGACCATGAGCAAGAAGCAAGGAAGAAGAAGACCCTTGCCCCGTGGATGGCCCGGATCCATGTCCCAGCCGCATAGTACCGAGTACTGACGGATCCGAGCCACCCGCTTGATCTCCGCTCGCCCGCGTCTGCAGCTGGCGCCGCCGGGCTGCCAGGGAGCGGGATGGCTAGGGAGGGAGAGGGGCGTCGACCGTGTTGGCCACCAGCGGCGAGGTGGAGGGCGCAGTGGCGGGGAGGGGGCGGGAGCGGGAGACGGTGAGGCGGGGCTGCGGCGCAGCACGGGTGGCGGAGCAGGGCCGCGCGGGGGCGGGGCTGGCGCCACTCGGCCGCGCCGCTGCTTGCGTCGCCGGGGGAGGTGGCGGCGGGCCTGCACGGCGCCAGGGGTAGGTGGCGAGGAGGCGCGGCGAGGGGACATGGCGGGCCGGGGGCGAGGTGGGCTGGGGCAGCGCCGGGGGCAGGGCGGCGGGGAGGGGATGGCAGCGAGGCCGCGGCGGGCGCGGAGCGAGCGATGGAGAAGAGATAGGGTTTGAGAGAGAGTTATTTACCCGAGTGGAAGCGCATGGTGAAACAGTGGCCGTGGATTCACTGTTGAACGGAGGTAAAAAAAATTACTGTCGTGGACGGCGCGGTTGGCCTCTCCGGCGCGCAGTTCTCGTACTTAGGCCGAAGCCGGCAGCTAAGGCAAAGGGGTGGATAAACAACTATTCCAACTACCTTTCTCTCTATGAACAGTGTCATTTTGTACTGTATCCGGCCATATACCCGAACTGCTGGACTTAGCCTTAGAAATACCACTCTGGCATCACGGACTTCAATCGATGACTGGCGGGTGGCGGTGCCTTGTGTTTCCTGAGGAGCGACTGACGCACGATGCAAGGGGCTGATCGTTACCCATTCTCGAACTTCACATTACAGCTGCACTGTAACAACAGTGCACCATATGCATAGACAAAATATGCACGGTCTGCTAGCAAAATATGCATAGACTGTAACTTAACCGTGTAAATTTCGGCGGCCAAAAACATAGCCGCGAAAAATTATGCCTCCAAAAATTAAACATCTTATTTTCAGTGGTCAGATACCGACCGCCGAAAGTACCACAACCGCTAAAAATTAGTGATAGATTAGGGTATTGAGGTTTAACTTTTTGTGGCCTTGCTGGCCGCCGAAAATAAGAAGTTTATTTTCGGCGGCCGTGACTGGTGGCCGAAATTAAGAGCTCTAATTTCGAATGCCAGCCAGGCCGCCAAAAATTAAGCCTCAAATACCCCCAATCACCACCGCCGTCTCTTCTCTCTCGCACCAGTATTTGCCAAGCCCGCCACCACCCTCCTACAGCTGCCGTCCGCCATCGCCCACCACCGCCGGCGCCCGTAGCCCGCTCTCCCGGCACCACCAGCTGCTAGCGCTCGGCATCAGCTAGCCGGCGCTAGCCCACCATGCCCACCCACCCATCAGCTACCGTCTGGCCACCTGCTCGGGCGCCATCATTGGGATAGCCGCCCCACTCGTCCCCCTTAGGGCCGGCACTATATATTTTCATCCATATGTCCATTGGATGGCACTATCATTATATTTTAGACTATAGACTCGTATGTAGTAATATTTTAAATGGAACTACCATTTCACCTTATTGAAAGGTGACCCTGTATGGGTACTCTAAAATTAAATGCGGTATTGTTACGGCACTATAGATAGAGAGAGGGGTAGTTGCAACAGTGATGACACTGTAGACAGAGAGAGAGGTAGTTGCAACAGTGATGGGGATGGGAGGATGGAGACATCGCTGGTTTCAGCCTTAGCCCTCCTCCTCTGTTTCGAAGAAGCAGCCTCGAGATCCAACGAAGTCAGAAAACTTTGACCAAATATTCGACATCGCAGAAGTCACAGAAGATGGGGCAGGCTAATTTATTGATTGATGACTAGCTAAGGGCGTATGACTCATGAGCACGGCTGTCCTCGCGAAAGGGCACAAACTGAAGTACAAATGTGATTCAGTACTGCACAAGTTCGAAAAACTAGGCTCCAATTTTCCAAAGATTCTTAGGGCTTTCACAATATAGCCATAAAACAGTTCATAAGTATTAAAATACTATTTTTAAGGTGGCTGATCTATTATAGGAGTATCCATACAAAAGCAATAACAAAAGCAATCCATAGTGCTATAGGCTGTCTATAGCAACTAAAGAAATATTTTCTGTTCTCTCTTACACAAAGGAAAAGGAGCAATGGAGGTGAAGTTTTCAGTAACTTTCTATTTTTTATTCTAAAGACCATCCATTACACATTATTCCTATACACTGTGTAGTTGACCGTAACTACCGCCACCTGCTGTGGGATTCATCTTTATGGACTACTTTGTCCATGTACATTGGACAAGTTAGAAAAACTAGCCTCTAATTTCCCAAGGAGTCTTTGGCTATCCACTGTGGCCTTTCTCAAATCCCACTTTCTATCACTATTCCAACTACTTCTCTCTCTATCTACAGTGCAGCATTTATGTCAAACAGTGTTTTGGGACACCCCTTTAGGAAGCCCACAGTGGATAGCCTTACAGGCAATGCTGGCTATTGTTTAGATCCTGACAAATTTGACTGAGGCTGTGTTTAGATCCAAACTTTTCCCCAAATTTTACTATGCAAAAAGAAAATTCCCCATCACATTAAAAATGCCGGCACATGCATGGAGTACTAAACGTAGATGAAATCAAAAAATAATTGTACAGTTTAGATGTACTTTGCGAGACGAATCTTTTGAGCCTAGTTAGGCCATGGTAGGACAATATTTACCACAAACAAACGAAAAGTGCTACAGTGCACTACAGTGTCGGATGTGATGTTTTTGGCCAAATTTTGGCAAATTTCGCCTGCTTTTCGCCTCCACTTTTTGGATCTAGATCCAAATTTTGGGTGCCCAAATCTGCCCAAATTTGGCAAAAAACATCACATCGGACACTGTAGGACACTGCAGCACACTGTAGCACTTTTCGTTTGTTTGTGGTAAATATTGTCCTACCATGGCCTAACTAGGCTCAAAAGATTCGTCTCGCAAAGTACATCTAAACTGTGCAACTATTTTTTAATTTCATCTACATTTAGTACTCCATGCATGTACCGACATTTTTGATGTGATGGGAAATCTTCTTTTTGCATAGTGAAATTTGGGGGAAAGTTAGGATCTAAACACTACCACAGCCTGACTTGTTAAAGTGCCCACCAGCAGTCTTATCTGTCCATGTGACTGACTTGGACTAAAGCTAACTTGAGAAGACTGAACCAAGCAGCGAGATATGTCGTGCTTCAATAGTAGTACATATATATCAGTTATTACCATAGTGCAATTAGACATCATCTACGGAACTGGTGCACGTCTACTTGCGCATAACGATTTATTCTCCCTGGCCGACAGTGAAGTGAACTGAACGACGCATGCAGTTATCCTCTTGCTGAAACATTATAAAAGAAAACACAAAGATGAACTGAAGAGGGGTCTTGTTAACATAGGAGTATGTGCTGCTGGCTCCAAAATTTCTAGAATTTATTTTTTTTCTAGCACGCTTCGTAATTCGTGCAACTTTTGTGATTTCTAAGTAGTAATAGCTAGTCCATCAACCCGTGTTTTCGCACGTGTTAGAGTTTTGTTAGGATATAAATTTAATCTTAGTAAAGTTCAGAGGTGGTTATTTTAATTCAACTTTCGTAATGGCCTAGTGGGTGACTTACATGGAAATTTAGAAATTATTTTAGTTTATCTCTCAGGATAACATATAGGTTAATTTATGTGCACATTTATGGCTGATTTTAATTTATTTTTTATAATAGCATGGTGGATAAATTTTATGAAAATTTAGAGGATTATTTTAATTTGTATTCTATAATGATATGGTGTGTAATTTTTACATATATTTAGGGGTTATTTGATTTCACTTTATAATGACATGGTGTTTAATTTTTAGAAAATATAATAGATATGATGGTTACTATTATTAGAGCTATGTGATGGATGGCTGGATGTTTCTAATTTTTGTAAGAATTTTTTAAATTTATCTTTTTTTCTCTAGCGCATGTGGTGAGCATTAGCGTACAAGCTTCAAAAAAAACCTCCAATTAGCTAGATTTAAAAAATTTAAAAATTATTTTTATTTCTCTTTCAGGATGGCATATTATGTAATTTATACGCAGATTAAAGACTTATTTTAATTCTTTTTTATAATGGCAATGTGAGTAATTTATATGCAAATTTAGATAGTTATTTAATTCATATTTTACAATGGCATGGTGGGTAATTTTATGCAAATTTAAAGTGCTATTTAATTCATATTTCATAATGCCATGATGGTCAATTTTTATATATACAAATTTAGGGGATTATTTTATTTCATCTTTCATAATGTCATAGTCGGTAATTTTTTCACAAATCATAATAGATATAATGACTATTATTATTAGAGCTACATGACGGATGACAGATCTATAATTAGAGCTACATGATGGATGGTGGGATGTTAATTACATAGAAAACATATCTAATGGCTATTAAGATTCAATATGCAATCGATGATAGGATGTTTTTGATTGTTGTGAGAATTTCTATGATTTTATCTTTTATTTAGCGCATCTTGTGACGATTAATAAAACAGCTCTAAAAGG
Organism: Paspalum notatum; assembly: GCA_022530915.1. Lineage (NCBI taxonomy): Eukaryota > Viridiplantae > Streptophyta > Magnoliopsida > Poales > Poaceae > Paspalum > Paspalum notatum. The sequence goes on along the minus strand of CM039683.1, from coordinate 69,230,858 downwards.
ACTTTTCAGTTAGTATTAGCGAGATTAGGCACAAAATATTGGTTTCGTATAAAGATTTGTAGCGTCTTTATGAAAAAAGTTACGGGATCATTTAGTAGCGTAAATTTGTAAATGGGAAAAAATTGACAAAAACTGAGAGTAAATTGAAAATGAAAGAAATCCGAAAAAAAAAGAAGTTTGCTTTCGTTGAGAGTTAAAGTCATAATCTTTCATAGTGAAAAAGGTGGGTAATTATTTAAAAATAAATAAAATTTGAAAAAATTTGAAAAAAATTTGCTTTCGTTGAGAATTGAACTCAAAACCTTTCATAATGGCAGATGTGCGTAATTTTTTGAAAAATAGATCTAATGGCTATTAGTATTCCAATCTACCAATTGATGGTTGGATGTTTTTAGCATGCTTTGAAATTAGTGCAGTTTTTGCTTTAAAATTAGTGCAGCTTTTGAAATCTTCAATTAGTAATAGTAAGATTTAATACTTCTAATTAGCATACAAACATTCGATATGACATGGGCTAAAGTTTAGCCTCGAGATCCAAACACGCTAACGCACGTTGCCTCGTTACACATTTTTAAACTTCAGTGTAACAACCGTGCATATGCATAAACAATATGCACCGCGTATTTTCAAAGGATGTTTGATTTGGACGCTATTATATTGTTAAACCGGACTTACAAACAGAAAAATTGTATAAAGTTTCTATACAGAAATCATAACTTACAAACATCGGTTATAGATATACTTATATTGCTATAGACGTTTTATATGGAAAACTAAAACTACAGAAAAATTTATAAATTATTTTAAGATATAAGTTAATTCAAAAACTATGTAAAAACTACTTACAAAGAGTCTTAGGGAAAACGACTCATAATGAAGAGTGCTAGCTATTCAGACTCAGGACTAACGGCTCCGGCAAATTAGTTAGCGTTTCTCAGTACAGAATTTAGTGAACGCCGGCTATTTTTAGCATTGTCAGCGAAATGGGTTTTCTTTTGGTGGATAAGTGATCCAGACAGCCCCCTCTCCTTAAGAACTTTTCTATTTATGTCTTCTCTTTTTTCTCACTTTATTATTTCTGCATGTTACCACTGGAGTATTCTAGGTGATACCATGCTCATTGCTGCATGAATTTCTTAAACAAATTTAACTACGAAATTAAGGGCGAGCGCCGCAGACATGACCACCACTACCATGCCCTTAATTTCTCATAATACAATCATACTTGAAAGGATCAAGATGTCCAAGAGGAGGGATGAATTGAACTTCTAATTTCGGAACTTGAAATTAAATCCTATTGACTAAGCCCCAATTCACCCAAGTGCCTAAGATTATGTTCCTGGCAAGCTACATGCTCAAAAGTTTTGCAACCTATAACCAAGCAAGCAAGTTCTAGGAAAGTAAATTGTGAAAAGTAAAGAGCAAAAGGTGATAAGACGATTTTTTTCCCGAGGTTCGGGGAGACACACGGTCTCTATCCCTACTCCTCGTTTGGCGCCCCTCGCAAGGCTTTGCACTCGCGGGTTCCTCGTGACGATTCCGGCCTCAACCCTCGCAAGGATTGAGGTTGGCAAAATGACCTTCTCAAAGGTCAAGCCACCCCCTTGATTCGCGGACCAAGTGCTCTCTTCTTGATGAAGCTTTTCTCCACTCCGGACCGGCGAGCTTGAACCGGGTACAATCGCTTCGCAAAGGGCTTGATGAAGCTCTTCTCCACTCTGGACCGGCGAGCTTGAACCGGGTACAATCGCTTCGCAAAGGGCTTCCTCCGCTTCTCCCATAAGCTCTGGGAGCTCGCGGAAGGCACGACTGCAGCCGTCTAGGTGATCGCAATCACCAAGAGTAACAAGATTTGGCTTCACTTCATTCAACCCCAATCAAGGAGTTCTCTTCCCTTCAAGTCTCTTGCCCAAAGCTCAAGATTTGGTGTCGAATGGTGGTGCTGGTGATCTTTGAGTGTGTGTGAGTGTTCTTGGGTCACAAAGGTGGTAAATGAGGGGAGGGGGGAGCCTTTAAATAGGCTGTAGCTCAAAAACTAGCCGTTGGGAGCTAAAAACCGATTTTTGCGATATCACCGGACGGTCAGGTGAGCGTAAAATTTGAAAACCCCGAAGTGTGCCAAGTGCCACTGTACTCACCGGATGATATAGAAAACGTCCGGTGATTCACCGGACGATATAGAAAACGTCCGGTGAATACAAGTGCCTCGGCTTGACTTCAAACACCCCTCGCTGCCTATAACATCCGGTGATTCACCGGACGTTTACGTTTTAGAAAACGTCCAGTGAGTAAAACTCAGCCCAGGGACGTTAAGGCACCCTACTGGCTATAACATCCGGTGTTTCACCGGACGTTTTGGGAAACGTCCGATGAGTACAACTTAACCCGTGGACTTAGCCTACAGCGTCTTTTGTTCACCGGACGGTCCCGTGATTAATCACCGGACGGTCCAGTGAATACAAAACTCAGTTTTTCGCTGTTTTTCAAACTTTTTGAAATGGGATAAGATTTAGGGGGAATCTTTTGAAGAAAACTTGAAAGGTGAGCGTATCTAGCCATGTTTTAAGGAGCTTAGCTTTAGGACATCGAAGCACTTGAAAGTTGGAGAAAACTCGAATGGGAGTGACTCAAGCTACTCACCTCAACCCCTCTTAATAGTACGGCTTGACTAAATCTAGCTAAGAAGAAAACTAAGTGCCCTTCAACACCTTTTGGTACTTAGAGCAAGGAAACACCCGATCTTCTTGCTAGCTCAAACAAACCACAAGCCGTCCTTTAGAATTTGAAATTTGGGGGTCTCTTTTATCAACCAATGAGCTCAATTAGAAATATAAAAACCTTCAATGCATGAACTCATTAGTAACACAAGTTAGGTTGTCATTAATCACCGAAACCTTTACCTCTAAGGGTCATGTTTCTCACAATCTCTCCCTTTTTGGTGATTGATGACAACACAAAAGAAGAGCTTAGATAGTAAAGAAAGTAAACTCAAAGCTCAAGGTAAAACATGCATTACAAACACATAGAGTCATATCCACAACCAAGGATCCATAGTCATGATAACAAGCGACAAGCTCAACATCCAAAAGTCATGACCATGAGTCAACATCCAAAAAAACCAACATCCAGGGATCCTAGCTATACAACAAAAGATCTCTCTCATAGCTCCCCCTATCACTGCTAAGCTATCCAGCTAACACTCTAGCTCCCCCCTGACTCTAGCACACTTCCCCCTACAACACATCTCCCCCTTTGGCGTCAAGCACCAAAAGGGAAGGCCTAGGAGCTCGACGGAGGAGGGGCACCAGAAGGAAGACCCGAGGTAGCCGCACGAATGTAGCTCCAGATCTGCACTGTCGGGAGACTCTGCTGCAACCTCGTCCACAGCCTGCTCTGCCTCTGAAGGTGAAACTGTAGCAGTAGAGGTAAGCGGTGCAGACACTATCAGGATCGCGTCGGTCATGGTCATAGGAGCTATAGAAGCAGTCGTCGAGCCAGCTTAGAGACTGTGTGAGAGGTCGGGTCCGTCGACTGTGTAGCTGCCTGGGTCTGCACCAAGCATGTAGTTGATAGCTCGGCCGGGCACGGCAGACCTGAGGGTAGCAGCTGAACTGTCTGGAGGGTGATCTGCTGTCTGAAGCTAAGACTCTGCAGCCGTGCCGGAGGTGAGAGGCAAGTCAAGCAGTACTGGTGGTGGAGTGTCAAAGGAGAGAGAACGAGCTGGTAACTGTGACTGAGTCATCTGAAACTGTAGCGGACTCTGGAGCAAGTCAGTGTAACGGAAATCCAAAGGGGAAGTGCTGATTGCTCCAAGAGTGGTGAGCGGGCTCTGGTCGGTGTCAGCTGAGGGTAACTGAGAAGGCACGCCAGGAGTGATAAGCTGAATCTGCTGCCATAAGGTAGCAATCTCCTGCCTAAGAGGTGCAATCTCCTGGCGCCTCTCAGTCCTGAGCTCGGCAACTAAGGAGTGAACGGTCTCTAGCACCTGTGTCTGCTGCTGTCAAGTCTCAAGCTGTAAACACTCAAAGCGCTCATCACTCTGCTTCTGGAGCTGCTCAAATCTGGCATCACTCCTCTGCTACTGAGCCATCATGGCTTGAAGAATGGTGGCAATATCTGAGGAAGTGGCCACCTGAGCAGCCGTCACCTGAGGAGGAGGAGGTGGAGCACGCGATCCGCCTGCCTCGTGATCATGGGACAAGAGAGGCAGAGGAGGGGCATCATCATCTAAGTCTATATCATCACTGCTGTCATCCTCCCTCACTGTAGTTGTAGCAGCGGGCTCTGTCTCTGTAACGGAGGGAGGAGACTCAGGTGCGTCAGGAGGCACTGGTGGCAGAGGAGGGGCATCGTCATCTGAGTCTGTATCATCACTGCTGTCATCCTCCCTCACTGTAGTTGTAGCAGCGGGCTCTGTCTCTGTAATGGAGGGAGGAGACTCAGGTGCGTCAGGAGGCACTGGTGCCTGAACCGCAACACGAGGAGCGGGAGGGGCACGAGCCTTATGAGTCTTGAATGGGCGTCCAGCTGAACTGTACAACTAAAACTGAGGTGTACGCTCACCTCCTGGCACGTAATCAATCTGACAAAGCATGTATGAAATGAAGTGCGCATAGGGAAAACTCCGCAGAGACCCCATGCCGTCAGTGATCACATCCTCCATCTCGGCTATCAGGAAGTCAACGATGCAGAAACGTGTCTGAGTGAGGAGGGCTTTGAGGAGATGCTGCTGGAGAGTGGTGAAACCCTCTCCGTAACTCACACGTGGCAGTAGACTCTTCCTTAGAGCGTAGTGAACAACATATGCCTTAGGGGTCATCTGAGAAGGCACTCTGGCTGTGAACCCCTCCTTGAGACACATGGCGACCTCGTCGCGAGTAAGTGGGTTCCCCCCGGCCTGAGCACACCGAGGGGGCTCTGAGTCTCCATACACATCTCTGTGCAACCGACGGTCAGACAACTCTAGCTCCAAAAGCTGTGCAATCGTCTGCCTGTACAATCTGTATGGCTGACCCTGAAACATGAACTGAATGAAGTCTCGGTTGTGGCCAATGTATAGTGTAGCGTAGAAGACTCGAACCCACTCCTCCACATACACGTGATGGTGCTCAAGCAGGTACCCAAGATCGGGAATGTGCGAGAAGTACTGCTGCACATTCCAGCCTATCACCATGGTTATCCTCGGTATACTCAGTACCGTGTGTTTGAACACGCCCATCTCTGCCCTCTGGTAACTCTGGTAAAGGGAGGCCTGAACAAGAGTCTAGAACCTCTTGTCCACGCGGGGGTCATGCTGCACTAGCTGCCACTGCACTGGGGTGATGTTGTACCTCAACCTCTTGAGCTTCCTCCCGACGAGCCCCCTGTAGTCTGTGAGAACCGCATCATCGGTAAGAACCGGGGCACTAGGTCAAGAAGGAAGGTTGAGGTCAACGATCCGAGGCTCATCTGCTCCCTCTGACTGCTCCTGCCCCTCTACCCCCCCTGGCTCCTGCTCACTCTCAGACTCAGACTGCTGTGGCTGCTGCTCCTCTGCTCGGGTCTTGGTTCTGGCTTCCCTCTGAGCCCAAGCCTCTTGCCTAGCAATCTGCTCGGCCGCTGAAGTAGTCCTACCGCTGGACTTTTGCTGTAACGACCGCTTAGGGGTAGCACGCTTGGTGCGTGCAGAGTACCCCTTAGGCGTTGCTGGCTCCTCGAGAGACTGACCCGGACGTCCAGGGCGAGGGGGATTTTGATGCTCTCCAATCCGGATGCCCCCTGTCTGGCGACTCTGCAGAGCGTCGAAAGCATCTATTGCTCTCTCAGCAGCCTCGGCGTCACGCTCCTCTCGTGTCTTCCTCTTTTTCTTAGTGGGCTCCTGAACAATTGCTTTGCCCTTATCCTTCCCTTCTCTTGCCATCTGTAAGTAATCATAGGATAAAGATAGACGCGGAGAATTAGATAAGATGGAATAATTACTCTAGACAAGATGAGCTCCTAAAGCAAAGCAAAGGAAGTTGGTGAAAATGTGGCATGCATGTTGATAATCAAATCTAAGGAAATTTTAGTCAAAGTGCATGACCATCTCACACCGAGACCAGATTCCTATTGTCCATAAGCATAATCAACATGAAATTAACTCCTTTTAGTGCCACAAGTTCAAAGAAAATTGAAACCCTAGATCAATGGTGAGCAAGAGAGCACAAGGGAAGAAAGGAATCAAAGCTCACCACGTGAAAGAAGAGAGGAGGATGCCGGAGACGGAAGGAGAGGCGGCGGCGCAAGGGCGACAGCGAGGGTGGCGCGGCGAAGGGCGGCGGTGAGGTGGAGAGAGGGTGGCGGCGAGGTGGCGCGGCGTGGAGGAGAGGAGGCGCGGTGGTGGCGGTGCGACGGGTGGCGCGGCCACACGGCGAGGGGAGTGGCGGTGCGGCGAGGGCGGCGCGGCGAGGGTGGCGCGTCGAGGGCGGCTGGGAGCGTATGGAGGCGGCACGGGTTTAGGGTTAGGGTTAGGGCGCGGGGAAAAGAGAAGAGAAGAGGTGTGGGCCTGCGACTTAAAGTCTTTAAAAGGGAACCGGTACGCACTTGAAGTGATCACCGGACGGTCCGGTGAAAACGTCCGGTGTGCACTGGACGATATAGACAGTGGACTCAGTTTCAGGTTGATACTATTGGTTGAGAGCACCGGACGGTCCGGCGAAATGGTCCGGTGCTCGCCGGACGATATAGACAGAAAGACTTGTGAATGAAAGCTTCATGATATTGATCACCGGACGATATAGAATGGTCCGGTGATAACGTCCGGTGCTTCACCGGACGATATAAACATAGGGATTTTTTCTTGATCTTTTTCTCTTTGCATTCACCGGACGTTTTCAAGAGGTCCGATGATTGCGTCCGGCGAACACTGAGGAGAGGAGACAGAGTTGATTGAGAAAGTTGTTATTCACGGGACGGTCCGGTGAAATCACCGGACGGTCCGGTGAGTACAACCAGACTGAGAACACGCTGAGAAGCTCCTTTTCCTGTCCAACTTTTGAAGAAATGAAAGAACACAAGTATGGATAATCCAAGGTGAAACCCTTACCCCTCAAACACTCAAAAATAGTTGCATTTTCACATGCTATATATATTGTTTTGATTTTTCAAACATGAACTCCAAATCCAAGAAAATTGGCAATTAAGATCAAAACGTGTATGAATCTATCCGTAGGAAAACTAGAGATGATTAACTCCTGTCCCGAAGGGATTTGACTCAATAAGCGTGGAGTACAATGCTAGACCTTTGATCTATTATCTTTTCATGACCTGAGGTGCTTGCACATGAAACAAGTCTCCATATCATCAAGAGTGCTCCTTTGTGACACTACCGGATGCAATGTACGTGCAAACTATAACAAGCATGGATTGTAATTGAAACATGCGTGCACATCTATATGACAAGGAATGCAATGCATGCTGAAAATTAAATCTACACTTGCCACATTTACTCCCCCCGCAAGCTTCTTCAAGAGGAGCCTTTCAACAAGCCATGAGCGAAACTAAGTTCCACCGACTCATGCTAGACCCTTGCTTCTCTCTATCTTGCAGCGGTTAGGCAAGCAACTTACTCCTAGATGATGCAAAATATATGGCAAGGCAACTTACATGATCGTTCTAGCATCTAACACGTTCAACTCACCACGAAGCCTACAAAAGTTACTCTCATCTAGTGGCTTAGTGAAGATGTCCGCAAATTGCTCCTTAGTGCCCACATTTCGCAAGAGGATGTCTCCCTTTGCAACGTGGTCCCTTATGAAGTGATGGCGGATATCTATGTGTTTGGTTCGAGAGTGTTGGACCGGATTGTTCGTAAGCTTAACCGCGCTCTCGTTGTCACAAAAGAGAGGGATCCTAGAAAGCTCCACTCCGTAATCCTTGAGCGTTTGCTTCATATATAGAAGTTGGGCACAAGAGGACCCCGCCGCTATATACTCCGCTTCCGCGGTGGACAAGGATACGTAGTTTTGCTTCTTAAACGACCACGAAACGAGCGAGCGCCCTAGCAAGTAGCAACCCCCGGAGCTACTCTTACGCTAAACATGACATCCGGCAAAGCCCGAATCCGTGTAGCCCAAGAGTTCAAAACTAGCGCCCTTGGGGTACCACAAACCTATACTAGGGGTGTGCTTGAGATACCTTAGGATTCTCTTCACCGCGGTGTGGTGAGACTCCTTGGGATCGGCTTGAAACCGGGCACACAATCACACACTAAACATGATATCCGACCTAGAAGCACACAAGTAGAGAAGCGAACCTATCATGGACCGGTAGAGAGTTTGGTCCACCTTGATACCACTTTCGTCGGGGTCGAGCTTTGTGTTAGTTGCCATTAGAGTTTCAATCGGCTTGCAATCATCCATCTTGAATCCCTTGAGTAGGTCTCTTGTGTACTTTTCTTGATAGATGAAAGTCCCTTCTCTTAGTTGCTTGATTTGAAACCCAAGGAACAAGGTGAGCTCCCCGATCATTGACATTTCAAATTCTTTTGCCATCATCTTGCCAAAATCCTTGCAATACTCTTAATTTGTTGAGCCGAAAATGATATCATCAACATAGACTTGGCACACAAAGAGATCATTGTCCATCTTCTTGGTGAATAGTGTGGTGTCAACTCGGCCAATCTTGAACCCTTTCTCAATGAGGAAGTCCCTAAGCCTCTCATACCAAGCTCGAGGTGCTTGCTTAAGTCCATAGGGAGCTTTGGACAACCTATACACATGATTGGGATTGTTGGGGTCTTCAAATCCGGGTGGTTGCTCAACATAGACCAACTCATTTATATAGCCATTGAGGAAAGCACTCTTTACGTCCATTTGATAAAGCTTCATGTCATGATGAGTGGCATAGGCCAATAGAAACCGAATAACCTCTAATCTTGCAACCGGGGCAAAGGTCTCTCCAAAATCAATTCCTTCAACTTGAGAGTATCCCTTTGCAACTAATCTTGCCTTGTTTCTCACAATATTGCCTTCATCATCTTGTTTGTTCCTAAAGACCCACTTAGTTCCAATGACTCTAGCACCCTTGGGTTTAGCTTCAAGTGTCTAAACTTCATTTCTTGTGAAATTGTTGAGCTCTTGATGCATGGTATTCACCCAATCCGGATCATTCAAAGCTTGATCAATAGTTGTAGGCTCAATGCTAGAGACAAAGGAATAGGCTTGAACAAATGCGGCGGTATTGCGAGACCTTGTTGTTACTCCTCTTGTTGGACTACCAATGATAAGTTCTTTGGGGTGTCCACTTGTGAGTTGACTTCTCCTTTGATTTGCCACTTGAGGTGTCCTAACCGGTGTGCTCACATCTTGTGCTTACTCATCAACTTGCTCTTGAGGTATATGAACATCTTCATTTGGAAGAATTTTATCTTGTTCACTACCATCTTGAGGTGCCATTGAGGTGGATGATGGATTTGCAACTTGCACTTCATCTTCATCCTCTTTTGGCTTGATATCACAGATAGGCATACTCTTCATAGCCTCTACAAGTGGTTCCTCATCTATGTCCACAACATCAACATGTGCTCCTTGGGAGCCATTAGATTCATCAAATTCCACATCATACGTCTCTTCAACTAAGCCGGTGGCTTCATTGAATACGCGGTATGCTTTGGACTTTGATGAATAACCAAGTAAGAAACCAATATCACAACACCTTTGAAACTTACCCAAGTGTTGGCGCTTCTTGTAGAATAGCATTTGCACCCGAACATCCGAAAATATGAGATATTGGGTTTTCTCCCATTGAGCAATTCATATGAAGTCTTCTCAAGGAGGCGGTGAGGATATAACCGGTTGGAGGCATAGCAAGCGGTGTTGATAGCTTTGGCCCAAAACTTCTCACTAGTGCTATATTCATCAAGCATTGATCTTGCGAGAGTGATGAGTGTTCTATTCTTCCTCTCCACTACACCATTTTGTTGAGGGGTGTATGTAGCGGAGAACTCATGCTTGATCCCAACTTCATCACAATATTCTTCAATGTTGGTGTTGTCAAACTCTCTTCCATTGTCACTTCTAATCTTGACAATTGAAGTGTTGAATTCGTTTTGAGCTCTCTTGGCAAACTTGCTAAAGACATGTGTCACTTCGGTCTTGTCCTCAAGAAAATATACCCATGTGTATCTTGAGAAGTCATCAACAATGACAAAACTATAGTTGTTGCCACCAATGCTTGTATAGGTGGTTGGACCAAAGAGATCCATGTGAAGTAGCTCTAGTGGCCTTAAAGTCAACATAAATGTCTTGCTAGGATGAGTGTTTGCAACTTGTTTGCCGGCTTGACATGCACTACATAACTTGTCCTTCTCAAATGTGATATCCTTTAGGCCTCGGACTAGATCCTTCTTCATGACCTTCTTGAGTGTGGTCATTCATCATGAACTAACCTTCTATGCCACAACCAACCCATTGAGTTTTTGGAGAACAAACATGCTTGCAAATTGGCTTTCTTAAAGTTAACAACATAGAGATTGTTGTACCGAAATCCCTTGAAGACTTCATCACCACCATCAATCTTGCTCACAATTACTTCATTTGGCTTGAATAGGCATTGAAAACCCAAATCACATAATTGACCAACCGACAAGAGATTGAAGTTCAAAGAGTCAACTAGCAATACATTTGAGATTGAGTATTCACTTGATATTTCAATCTTGCCCAATCCTTCAACCTTGCCCTTGGAGTTGTCACCAAATGTAATCTTGTCATAGTCCTCCAGATTTCCACTAAGTGAGGTGAACATCCGCGAATCACCGGTCATATGTTGAGTGCATCCACTATCCATCACCCAATGTGATCCACCGGTCTTGTAGTTCACCTACACACAAGCAAATCAAGCTTGAGACTTGGGCACCCATCTAAGAATAGGTGCTTTAGGCTTGGGCTTAAGGTGTCCATCTTGCATTTGGGTTAGGTATCTCGGGGATGAGTGTCTTAGGTACCCATATCTTTTTGGGTCTTGTCTCATCCCTCTTGCCTAGAAATTTGACCTTCACTTGTCCATTTGACAACCTCCTAACCAAGTAGTGAGCATCAAAAGCAAATGCCCTCAATTGCTTGTTGAGTTTCTTGGGCGGTGCTTTGCACTCAAACATGATGTGTCCTTCGGTCATGCACTCGGTGCACCACTTGGGCTTCTCAATCTTGACAGAGGGAGCCGGCTTGCATGTTTCTTTGAATGGTGGATATCCAAGTCCATTCCTCTCAAAGTGTACGGCTTGGAAAGAAAGCATCTCATTCAACTTTTCATTTCCTTCGAGTAGGTTTCCATAGCCGGAATGCATACTTTTCACTTCTTGCTTGAGCTTGTCATTCTCATCCTTGAGCTTGATGAGAATGTTTGCATCTTTCTCACTTGTAGCCTTGTTCTTGCATTGAGCACAAGTCTTGACTTCTTTGAGCACATTGGGGGATTTGCTCATTTTGTTCTTGAGCTTCTCAAGTTCGATCACTAGCTTCTCATGCTTACTCTTGGGCACACATGTCTTGTTACAAGACTTGATGTCATTGAGGATTCATCAACCTTGTGAATGGAGTTGATTTCTTGTAGTGTTGCCTCTAGCCCTTTTCTTACTTCATCTAGCTCAATGCTATGGAGTTGCAATATGCGGTTTCTCTCACAAAGATTTTCGTGAGTGGTTGCCAACTCCCTATAGCACTTGTTCACTTCATCTAGTGTCTCGTTGAGCTCTTTGAACTCTTGTGTTTGCTCAATATGAGACTTCTTCATCATCTTGTACCCATTGTCAAGGGCATCTCTTTTCATGATCAATTGCTTGTTGCTTGAAGTGAGCTTCTTGTTTTCTTCTTCAAGGCTAGTTATTTTCTTCTCCATCTTATCAACCTTGTCATGATCATAGGTTGTGACTATCTCATTGCACTTGACCTTGAGACTCTTGTTCTCAATCTTTGGCTTGTCAAGCTTGACACTCAACTTGCTAAGAGCTTTGTTTTGTTCTTGGATTAGGCTAGCAAGTTCATCATAGGAAGCCAAGTCGTCATCATCATCGGAAGAGTCGTCAAAGGTTTTTACCTTGTCTCCCTTAGCCATAAGGCATAAGTGAGGTGTGGATGAAGAAGTTGGTGAAGCCGGTGTTGATGTAAAGATAGAGGCTATAGCAAGCCCGACAACAACTTCACTTTCATCATCACTTGAGTCCGATGAGTTACTTGAAGTATCTTCATCGGTCATCCACTCCCCAATATAAGCTTTGCCTCTCTTCTTGAAGAATTTCTTCTTGAATTGCTTGGGGGCCTTCTTTTTGTTCTTCTTCTCATCATCACTTGACTCATCACTTGAGTTATTCTTGTACTTCTTTTTTTCTTGCTTCTTCTTGGTGGCAACTCGGCATTGATATGAGAGATGGCCAAGCTTGCCACACTTGTAGCACTCCATTTCTTCAAGCTTTTTCTTAGATAGGAAGAATTTCTTTTTGTTTGAGGAGTACTTGATTCCCTTCTTGTTAAGACGACCCAAGGCACAAGTAACTTTGCGCACAAGGTGGGCCACCTCATCATCGCTATCTTTCTCTTCTTGCTCATCTTCCTCTTGCTTGTCCACCACAATGATCTTCTTGGGGGTGGACTTCTTCTCTTTCGATGAGGTTGCCTTGCTTGGTGCCTCCGCATCCAGTGTGATGTGCATGTACATTTCATGAGCATTAACCTTGCCAAGCACACCGGATGGAGTAGCTTTGGAGAGATCGGTTTGGTGAAGAACCGTGACAATGTGGCCATATTTGTCAACCGGAAGGAGGTCCAATATCTTCCTTGCCACATCATCTTCTTTGGTTTAAGTCAAACCAAGACCGTTGATCTCCTCTACAAGCACATTCAAGCGAGAATACATTTGATAGGCATTTTCATGAGGAAGCATACGGAAATCACTTAGCTTCTTGCTAAGGGTGCTATGACGTTGCTCTCTCTTGCTTAAGGTTTCCTCATTGAGGGCACAAATCTCTTCCCATAGCTTGTGCGCGTCCTTGATAGTTCTCACGCGATTGAAAACCTCTTTGCACAAGCCACGGAAAAGAATATTACGAGCCTTGGCATTCCACTTCTCGTAATTTTGCTCCGACGTTGTTGGCTTATCCTTATCAACCACTTCGGGAAAACCGGTGACGGCCGCGGTATAGAGAAGTGTGTCAATGGCTTCCATATACGACTCCATACGGACCTTCCAACATGGGAAGTCGTCGCCATTGAACACGGGCTGAGGGCCTTCCCCAGTAGACATCTTGCTCAAGGCGGTGAAGCCTCAACCAATGAGCACTTGGCTCTGATACCAATTGAAAGGATCAAGATGTCCAAGAGGGAGGGTGAATTGGACTTCTAATTTCGAAACTTAAAATTAAATCCTATCGACCAAGACCCAAGTGCCTAAGATTGTGTTCCTAGCAAGCTACACGCTCAAAAGTTTTGCAACCTATAACCAAGCATGCAAGTCCTAGGAAAGTAAATTGCGGAAAGTAAATAGCAAAAGGTGATAAGACGATTTTTTCCCGAGGTTCGGGGAGACACACGGTCTCTATGCCCTACTCCTCGTTTGGCGCCCCTAGGAAGGCTTTGCACTCGCGGGCTCCTCGTGAGGATCCCGGCCTCAACCCTCGCAAGGATTGAGGTTGGCAAAGTGACCTTCTCAAAGGTGAAGCCACCCCCTTGATCCGTGGACCAAGTGCTCTCTTCTTGATGAAGCTCTTCTCCACTCCGGACCAGCGAGCTTGAACTGGGTACAATCCCTTCGCAAAGGGCTTCCTCTGCTTCTCCCACACGTTCCGGAAGCTCGCGGAAGGCACGACCGCAGCCATCTAGCTGATCGCAATCACGAAGAGTAATAAGCTTGAGCTTCACTTGATTCAACCCCAATCAAGGAGTTCTCTTCCTTTCAAGTCTCTTGCCCAAAGCTCAAGATTTGGTGTGGAATGGTGGTGCTGGTGACCTTTGAGTGTGTGTGAGTGTTCTTGGGTCGCAAAGGTGGTAAATGAGGGGAGGGGGAGCCTTTAAATAGGCTGCAGCTCAAAAACTAGCCGTTGAGAGCTGAAAACCGATTTCTGCGTTATCACCGGACAGTCCGGTGATTAGATCACCGGAAAGTCCGGTGAGAGTAAAATTTGAAAACCCCGAAGAGCGCCAAGTGCCACTGTACTCACCGGACGATATAGAAAACGTCCGGTGAGTACAAGTGCCTCGGCTTGACTTCAAACACCCCTCGCTGCCTACAACGTCCGGTGATTCACCGGACATTTTAGAAAACGTCCGGTGAGTAAAACTCAGCCCAGGGACGTTAAGGCACCCTACTGGCTATAACGTCCGGTGTTTCACCGGACATTTCGGGAAACGTCCGGTGAGTACAACTCAACCCGTGGACTTAGCCTACAGCGTCTTTTATTCACCGGATGGCGGACGGTCCAGTGAATACAAAAACTCAGTTTTTCGCTGTTTTTCAAACCTTTTGAAATGGGATAAGATTGAGGGGGAATCTTTTAAAGAAAACTTGAAAGGTGAGCGTATCTAGCCATGTTTTAAGGAGCTTGAGCTTTAGGACATAGAAGCACTTGAAAGTTGGAGAAAACTCGAATGGGAGTGACTCAAGCTACTCACCTCAACCCCTCTTAATAGTATGGCTTGACTAAATCTAGGTAAGGAGAAAACTAAGTGCCCTTCAACACCTTTTGGCACAGAGAGCTAGGAAACACTCGATCTTCTTGCTAGCTCAAACAAACTACAAGCCGTCCTTTAGAATTTGAAATTGGGGGGGGGGGTCTCTTTTATCAACCAATGAGCCCAATTAGAAATATAAAAACCTTCAATGATGAACTCATTAGTAACACAAGTTAGGTTGTTATTAATCACCGAAACCTTTACCTCTAAGGGTCATGTTTCTCACAATACTTATAACATATTCATATTAGTTGAAAGAGACTGACTCTTAAATGGTTAAAAAGATGCTCCAGTTGTAGAAGCTCACTACAGGAAACACATTCACTTTCGGCGGCCGCTGTAATTTTCTGCCGCAAAAAACGTAGCCGCCAAAAATTATATAATTTACGGCGGCCTGAGCCGGCGAAGTTATTGCTACTGCTGAAAATTGGTGCTAGAATAGGGTATTGAGGTTTAATTTTCGGTGGGTTAATTTGCTAGTCAGAAAACTTTGACCAAAGATGGGTCATCACAGAAATCACAGAAGATGGTGCAGGCTAAATAATTGACTGATGACAAGCTAAGAGCGTATGACTTACGAGTACGGCTGTCCTCGCAAAAGGGCACAAACTGAAGTACAAATGTGATTCAGTACTGCACAAGCTAGAAAAACTAGCCTCTAATTTCCCAAGGAGTCTTGCAATGCTGGCTATTGTTAAGATCCTGACATATTTGACTGACTTGTTAAGGTGTCCACACCACCAGTCTATCTGTCCATGTGACTGACTTGGACTAATGCTAGCTTGAGAAGACTGAACCAACCAGCGAGATATCTCTCGTGCTTCAATAGTAGTACATATACATCGATCAGTTATTAACATAGTGCAGTTAGACTTCATCTACGGAACTAGTGCACGTCTACTTCCGCATAATGATTTAAACTCCCCGGCAGACAGTGAACTGAACTGAATGACGCATGCAGTTATCCTCTTTCTAAAACATTATAAAAGAAAACACAAAGATGAACTGAAGAGGGGTCTTGTTAACATAGGAGTATGTGCTGTTGCCTCCAAAATTTCCCGACCAATCCTGAACTCTCCCGATCTGTGCGTCACGGGAAATAAAATTTAAGCTACTATCCAGCTACAAATTCCTCGTCCATGTGATGCTGTGAACTCTACAAGGGATAGCTAGCTAGCCGGCAGCACCGGCTGACGTAGGAGGCGAAGATGACGATGAGGGGGGGGTCGTCGTCAACCCCATGTTTTCAATGTCTCAACGCCAGACATTATTATTCCACGGACAGACGGATTGCGCAGCACATGCATGGTTCAATTCATACTGTAGCAATAATGTGCCCGTGCATGAACGTAGTGTTCACTGGCGCCGTCCGCATGTATATTTTTTAGATAATAGATCGAGATACATTCTACCTTCGGGCATTGTCAGAAGATGATGTATCAGATATTTATACCAAATTATTACGAAATGCGAGCACATGTTGTAGACATGTTCACCTAGAGAAAAGAAAATAAGATAGCCATTCCCGTTCTCTATGTCTTGTTTTGATCAGCCACTCTAGCGGTGGTGCTGCCAGAATTTGGACAATTAGCATTGATTCAGCGTATTTATTCAATTTTAGCCAAATAAAGTATTAACATTTATGACGTCAAATTGGTATTTCATAAAAATATACGTGATAATGAATCTAATAATACTTATTTGATACAATAGATATTAACACTTTTTGATATAAATTTGGTCAAATTTTACAAAGTCCAAACTAGAATAACTTGTTCTAAGATTGAGGGAGTAGATATCGCCATATTGTAACCCCCACCAGGGATCTCTCATATCTACTAGACTAGTCAAAATGCACGTGCGTGACTAAATGAAAATATTATTAAATTTATTAATTGAAATATTTATTTAAGTAAAAATAAATAAAGCTGCAGCGTAAGTTTGTACGAAATATTATGGTATATTTTTTCTTTTATAGTCGTGATAAATAGTTTTAGTAGAACTATTAATTTAAATTATAATTATTAACCTTGGTGCTAAAAAAAGAAACCATCTATTATTAATTTTTTATGTGCAAATCAGCCCAATTGTAGAAATCAGCCCAGCCCACCAACGCCCGCCTTCATCTTAACCATTCATTCTGATCCGACGATTGACAAGCAGTGGGTTCATCAGTATATAACGCGCCGAAACCCTAACCCTATCCATTCCCTCTCCCCCACTCGCCGCTCTCTCTCCAATCTCGGCAGACAGAGGCAGGCGGCAGGCCGAGCCCAGCACTGGTGCTGGCCGCCGCCCCTGACGCGACCCCGCCCTTTTTCTTCGCTCCCTCGACTCCTCGGCGTCCCTCCACCGCCGCCGCCTCGCCCCCTTTCTTCGCCCCCTTGACTCCTCGGCGTCCCTCCAGACGCGCTCGCCGGCTTCCCTCCACCACGTTCCTGTCGGCGCGTCGCGTCCCGGTGCGCCGACGCGCTCGCCGGCTTCCGCGGCGTTCGCGCCTCCGCCCCGGCTCCCCGGATCGATCCATCCATCCGGACTCACGGCGGACTCCTCCGCTGCTTCGATCCGCCCTAGCTCGGGGCCACCTCGTCCTCCCCCCGCTGCAATATGGTGGCCCTCAAGGTTTTGTGCTTGGTCTTGGATCCGGCCTCTGGATTCATTCTTTCATCATCTTCTTTTCTCCACAGCAAGATTGTCAATTTCTCTTTTCCTGCAGCTCGTTGTCTGGATTCGCCAAGTGCTGAGTTGACATTGTTCAATGTTTATAGCTAGCCTATTTTGATTCTTAATAGCGATTTGGTACTATGTAATATGAGCTTGTATATTGATGTTAGGCTTGTACCATATACGTGATGTTATTTTTTCATTGGTGGGTTCTTGTCGATTTGGATTTTGGACCAGATTGTTGGGCCTTTGTCGATTTGGATTTTGGACCAGATGGTTGAGGTATTTATACATGTTTAACGATCTGTTTAATTCGGACGCGGGGACTGGAACTCTTGAACTCGCTGTACACTCGTGGGTAAAAACGTTGGCGAAAAAAATTTCGATGTTAATTACTGAACGAGCGGAAGACAATGGCAGAAACGCTGTTTCTGCCGATGTTACGTGGTGGGCCTAGCTTGGATTTGTGGGCCATATTAAATTTACCATTAGATGTCTATTGTGTATTAGATCTAACAGCAGCCATCGTGGGTGGGTATAAACGCATGAGGTAAAAAAGATTTAATTCTAACAGTGACTTTTATAGGATAGATGTATGCATGGAGTAGCTGCCATGCATGCATATACTACATGTTTTCCATTCATTTTTATTAAACGCAATAATTAATTGTGCTTAAACATACATAAAACCATTATATCACGTGACCGCTTATGTGATAGGTAGGAATCTATATCTATATCTAATATTAAAGCAAATAAGCTATATTGGTCTGTTCATTTTTCGATCCGTTGTGACAGGTGGATCCGGCTGGTCAGCCTCTCCCCATTCGGTATCCGATAATCCGAATCACAATTACAATACGAACCAGCTTCGGACTGCAGAAGGAGCCCACGCGAAAACAGACGCAAATCGCATACGGACTCTGTTTTCGATGTTCTATACATCGATGGAAAGCTAAAATAATAACCTTTCCAACCTAATTGAAACCACTTTAAGATTCGGTCTCAGTCAACGAAAATCTTTGAAAAAATATGACGTGAAATTTATTCACGAGTCCTGATCGCATATAGACTCCGTTTTTTACGTTCTATATATCGATAGAAAGCTAAAATGCTTGCAATTAACGGAAATCGTCGAGACAATATGGTCTGCAATTTATTTGGAAACCCGATTCAGACAGCAGGAGCAGCCTACGTGAAAACATATATCCATATCGTATATGGACTCCGTTTTCGCTGTTCTATATGTTGACAAAAAATAAAAAAAATAACATTTCTTACTAAACTGACACCACATAAATTTCGACCATATGCAAAGAAAAATTCGAAACCATAGGATAAAAAATTTATTTACGAAGCTATTCTTGTATATATTGATCTAGAAGTGCTTAATAATTTTTTTCTTCCATTACAACGCACGGGTATTTTACTAGTCTGTACCTAATATTAAAGAATAAGGATTCTCCATTCATCAACAAGGTTTTCCGATCCGGCGTGACGGGTGGCCCCCCACCTATCAGCCTCCGAGCCTTCCATCGTCTCGCCTCTGTTTTTTTTTCTTCGTCCGTGACTACGCACCATTCCTTCTCACAAAAACGAATCCGAATAGAAGCCATCCAATTCAACTCCGACTCATCAATACATACATCGAATCGAAATCAAAACAAAACCAAGAACGGGTACAAGATGCCAACACCAATACATAAAAATCAAGGCCCGATATATGATATAGGGCCCAATTTCAAGGTCCAATCGTAAATAAATACAGGGGACACAAAAATATTACAAGAAATAAATTTCATCATCTCTACCTTATAATCCCGAATCGCCGTTACAATAATGTCCAACCCTACATATTAATCAAATCTAAAGATATAGAAAGCACAGCAAGAACATGAGAGCAGTTCCACCAAACGAGAAAAAGCAGCAAGAATATATCCACAAATTAAAGGTGGAGTCGCTGACCCGTGCTGGCCAGATCCGGCGGAGTTGGAGGAGAGGAGACGCGACGGCCACGCTCCGGCGAGGAGGGCGCCCTGGGCCAGCCCGGGAGGGGGAGGGAGCGGCGGTCGAGAGCAAAGGAACGTCGGGCGCGACCATGCTGGGGGACGGCGGAGCCGACGGGGAGAGGTCGGCTGCTCCGGCGAGGAGGGCGCCTTGGGCCATGGACGGGACGAGGTCGCCCGGGCCAAGAGCTCGGGAGGGAGGGGGCGGTCGAGAACAAAGGAACACCGGGGCGGCCATGGTGGGGGGCGGCGGAGCCGGCGAGGAGAGAAGACGCGGCGGCCGCATGGAGGAGAGGCCCAGGGGGTCGTGAACGGCGAGGGGGGGGGAGGATGGCCGCCGTTGGCTGGTGGGAAAGAGGGAGAGAAAAGTGGAGAGTTTTAGGGTTGCTTTGGGTTCCTTGGACCGCAGGGTTGGGCTGTGACGATGGCATAATAGGCCCAAAGGGCTACTGGCATTTTGGTTTTCTTCTTATTAATTTTGCGAGCTAAGATTGCATAGTCAATTTGAGAATTATTTTAGGCTTTTGTTTGGAATGCGGGATTTTCTCCATCACTATGTGTTTTCATGTGAATTTGAACAGTTTTATGTGAAATTCTCCCACAACTCCTGTGAAATCCATACATTCCAAATGCACTTTTAAGGTTTATTTCCACTATAATTATTCATGTGCCTGAAATTCTCCCACAACTTGTGAAATCCATACGCTGGACCTTTAAGGTTTATTTCCACTATAATTATTCATGTGCCGACTATAGAAACATTATTTTCAACATGTCTGCTTATATCGAAACTAATATTATGGTTAAAAACACACATGTGGTGCTTGACAAAGATATAGAGCATCGAAACAAAGGAGTCAGCCGGCAAAACAGACTATGCCATAACCCGTTTACTCTTAATTCATGTATGCTATGCGATTTGAAAGTAGTTCAAAGAATAGCAATTAAAAAACATATATTGCAATTGACATAAATTAATAAATACGGATACATAAAGTTAAGTCGTCTAATCTAAATCTGAATTGAATTCAAAACATGGCAGATGGGATGTGGAGATTTGTTTTCCGTTGCAACACACGGACACTTTTGCTAGTCTAATATTAAAGTAAATAAGGTTTTTCGGTCCGTCAGTTTCTCAGGCCGTCGTGATAGGTGGATCGGGCTGGTCAGCCCCTCCTCGTCCTGTATCCGATAATCCGAATCACAACTAAAATATGAACCAGATTCGGACCGCAGAAGGAAACCACGCGAAAACGGACGCATAAGTCGCATACGGACTCCGTTTTCGATGTTCTGTGTATCGATGGAAAGCTAAAATAACAATATTTTCCAACCCAATTGACATCACTCTAAAATTTGCTTGCAATTAAGGAAAATCGTAAGACAATATGGTCTACAATTTATTCGGAAACCCGATTCAGACGGCAGAGCAACCTACGTGAAAACAAATACCCATGTGGTATATGGACTCCATATTGCTGGAAAAAAAATTTTACCAAGCTGACACCATATAAATTTCGGTCGTATGAAAAAAAAATTCAAAACAATAGAATATGAAAGTTATTTGCGAGACTATTTTTATATGTATTGACCAGAGGTGTTTAATGATTTTTTTCTTCCGTTACAACGCATGACATTTTGCTGCTACATAGCAAAAGGGGCAACAACACATAGTACGGAACGGGCCGGAAAACGAGAAAGAGACACAAAAATGGGAAACATGCTACGAATCCGAGCTAGAGCAGCTTGAGCACGACCTGCACCTCGGGCGCCAGGTGGCCGGCCGGCGCGTGCACGTACCCGGGCACCACCTCGAACCTAAAGCGCCGGAGGATGAGCGCCAGCGTCGCCTTGGCCTCCAGCATCGCCATGTCCTGGCCGACGCACGAGCGCGGGCCGGCGGAGAAGGCCAGCATCAGCGCGCTCGGGTGCGCGGCGTCCCGGAACCGGAGCGGGTTGAACTGTTGGATCGGCTCTCTCACAACACACACTGTGAACACTCTCTGGCGCCTTCTCTCGGTGGAAGAAAACACACAACACTCACAAGGTGGATGAAGAAGATCGAACACAGGAGGTTCACGGCGCCGCACACCGGCACCAACACAGGCACTCTTTGATTTTCACTAATCACCAGCGCACACACACATACAAAATGCTCACACAGCACTTGCACTCTCCAGTCTCTCACTCTCTACTAGCACACACTGCTCCTCTTAAATAAAATGATGACGCACAGGCACCTGCACCACGCCACCACTAACTTGCACGCAGGGCCACTCACAACTGCACACACACGTTCTACGTCCGTATCCTTGGCTGCACGTCGCCCACTGTTGCAACATCTTCTGACCCTGAGACTCGGACGGCTCTATCCAATCTGCATGCACACGAGGATAATCTCCAACTGCGCGCAAGACCCGGACTCCACCGATGGCTGCGTCCACAGCTCCACGACGGTCATGCATGCAGCTGGTTCTCCATGATCCGCATGACCAGGCACCTCCCACGAACGACACCACCTGCTGCAGCATCTGACGCGCACACACATGCACTCGCTCGGCACCTCGGCATGCACCTGGCTGCACAGCTCAACCAGGCACAAACACACACTCACACGGCTGCACAACTCAGCCGGACACTAACACAGTAACACGTACACCTATTAAACTCAAAACACTTAATAAATCAAGATTAACTCTAACATGAACTCACCGGCGTCGGCGCCCCAGGCATCCTCATCGCGGTGCAGCGTCGCGAACGGCAGCGACAGGACGGTGCCCTTGGGCACCTTCACGCCACCGCAGAGCTCCACGTCCGCCGTCGCCTGCCGCTCGATGCTGCTGATCGGGCCGTACAGCCGCAGCGTCTCGTACAGCACCATGGTGACGAGCTCGAGCTTGTTCAGATTCAGGGCGTCGCCGCCGCCGCACTCGCGGAGCACCTCGTCCCTGAGCCGACGCTGCCAGTCGGGGTGCGTGCCGAGGAGGAACATGGACCAGGTGAGGAGGTGCGCCGTCGTCTCGTGCCCCGCGAAGAAGAACGTCTTGCACTCGTCAATGATCTCGTCCATTGTCATGACGGCCCTCCTCCTCTGGCTCTGGCCAGCAGAAGCGTTGGCCTTGAGCATGAGCCCCAGCAGGTCCGTGCCGTACCCCATCTCCACGGGCGACTGTGACGACTCCCTAGCGGCGGCGGCGGCGGCGGCCAGGCGCTCGTCGACGATGCCCCTGAGCGTGGCCCGAACCTTCCTCTCGAGCTGCCACCGGCGCACGTTGGCCCTCGTCGGCACGTACTGCGCGCCGGGGACGCGCACGCCGTCCATCGTGGCCATGGCGACGAGCAGCAGCTCCCGCTGCGCCAGGAACACCTCCTTGCCGCGGCGGTAGCTGCTCCCGAATGCCGTGCGCGAGATCACGTCAGCGGTGAGCTCCCTGAAGCAGCGCCCGACCTCAACAACCGCCCCCTCCCTGCCGGCTGCCGCCGCTACCTCCTCCGCCCATGACTGGACCACCTCCCCCGCGCACGCCGCCATGGCGCCCGCCATCATCCTCACCTTGTCGGCGGCGAACGCCGGGGCCACGACGCGGCGGTGGCGCGCCCAGTCGTGGCCCTCGACCATGATCAGGCCCGCGCCCATGATCGCCGTCAAGGCGGGGGTCATCACCGGCTTGACGAAGTGCCCGCTGGCTTTGTCGGAGGAGAGGACCCGCCTCACCATGTCGTAGCGGCCCAGGCTCAACACCGGCGTCGAGCCCCTCCACCACAGGAACACCTTGCCGTAGCGCGACGCCCACGCGTGTAGGACTGTAGGTGCGGCATCACGAGGGGGACGATGTCGTGGGAGCTCCGGTGCAGCGTCGCGCCGCTCGCCGCGGCACGCATCGCTCTTGCCTCGCCGGTGTTTCCCAGGAAGAAGCGGTACGGCGGGCCGCGGACGCCTTGCCGCGCGAACGCCCGTGTCACGGCGTGCGGCTGCCACACCAGGCGCACCAGCGCCGCCCACAACCACGGGACCAGTATCACGGCGAGCGCCGCAGAGACGACCACTACCATGCTGGTGCTACCCCCCATTACTGCCATTGGGTCGCTGGCTGCTGCACCCTGCACGCAACTGTTAGCACCAGTCAGCCCACAAAGACCATACCGGCCCAAGCCCAACTGTCTAAAGGACAATGCTACAAAAGCAACAACCAGAGGAGGGGAAGGCATCGAATATCAGTTTACACATCATATTTCCTGCTGCTACTATTCATCTTCTACCTCCCCTCTACTGCTCTTTCCTCTGTATCTCTGATTGCTTTCTCACTTGGATCTGAAGAGGTGTGCTGTTATTCTTTTCTTCCTTGCTTGCTGCCTACTTGAACTCTATTCCTCGTATTGGATCAGTGGTACTCATTGCTTGCTTGTTGAAGTTATTTGGTGGATTTGTTACTCTGTCAAGGGAGTGCTAACAATTGGTATTCAGAGCCGTTCGATTCTCTAGAATTTTTCTCTTCTTTTGGCATCGAAATGGCTCGGAGACTCACTGCTAGCAGTTGGTGTGATTTGAGGTACGATTTGGGCAGTGGCAACAGCTTGCAGAAGGTTGCTTGCAACATGTTCGATGAAAATCTCAGCAGCTATTCGGAGGAATGGTGGTCACCAAATCACATCCTTGAGGTCACCATCCGCAAGGTTTGCTATCCTATCACTGAATCTGTGCTTCGTCAAATTTTTGGTCGATTCGGTGTGGTGCAGGTGTTGGCTCGAGTTGTTTTCTCTTCAAAGCATGAAGCAGCAGATGCTTTTGGTGAATTGCATGGTCAGAACATCTATGATGGTTGCTGTCAGATGGACATCAAGTGGGGATTGTCGCAGGAGCTGGGTGTTTCTATAGCCACAAGGGATGTTGACACAACAGCAAGTTTGGCATCCATACAGTTCTCTGCTGCTAGTGATGCCATGTCCACCCAGTATAGATCCTTCCAAGAGCCCGTCGTTACCATGGATAAGAGCACTTTTTACTCTGTGAAAAGTTCATTTTCAGCACCAATCCAAGCTTCCGCGATGTCCACCAGTGCCACAATCAGCCTTCTTGTTTCTGCTGTGACAACCATGGATATTATTCCTAGCACCACAAGCATCAAGTTGTCTACCATTTGTTCACCACCGATCGTCGATACCAGCGCCAACCATGCAGAGGCCATGTTTCCGCCAGTAGAGGCTTTATCTGGGGATCTTAATTCTGTGAAGTCTGGAGCACACACAACAACTACTGCACCTGTGCCAGTGCACAACGATATTTGTGTCGCTGTCCCGGATGTCATGAACTATGGAAGCATCCACAGCCTCGATACACTCCTGCTCGTTGATACAGAGTCTGAGCACGTTCTGGCATCCGTGCGTACTGCAGCAGCCACACCAATATCACCCACAATGTCAATACGTCCTTGTGTTCCTATTCCAAGTTTTCTGCCACCGAACATGATGTCTTTATTACTTGCCCATCCGAGTGCACATCAAGTGCTCAAGGAGTGGTTGTCATGTGCTGATGCCTCTGAGATGTTGGGGAATGTCTCTGTACCTTGTTCTACTTCACCCTCGACCAAGATAATATTGGGTACTCTGATAATTCCCGAACAGTTCTCACATGGTGTTGAATCTGACATCAACATGTTCTCTGTTGGCAGTGAGGATGTGATCATCCTATGTTCTCCACGGGTACAGATGGCGGGGCAGCAACTATGGCCGCCACCATTGCAACTGAAGTTGATGTGTGACAGGGCTGCTCTTCGACCAGGGCCATGGCCATCGTTCAGTTGTGTTCTCCAAGAGCTTTTCAGTTTGGAAGTACTCAAGCACAATAATGTGCAATTTCTTGAACCAGAATTAATTGCTTCCAAGCTTAGTATCTGCTTCCAGATCAAGGAGTTTGTCAATTATTTGTATAATTCACATTCACCATTAGAAGAAATGGCAGTTCCTCAAGTAATCTCTTACATGCTTGCTGAATTAGCTTGGTCCTTGGAATTCCGGATGGTAATTGTAGTCACTCTCATGGGGCTGTTTCATGGAACTGCAGCACTACCTCCGGCTTGGCGAAATTTATTAATTGTGCTTGGTCAAAAGGAACAATACTCAGATTGCAATATGTTGGTATCAGTGAGTATTCCTGCCAGTTCAGAACTTGACTCTCAGTGGTATATGCCTATGCTAGTTTCATTTGAGCTCTCTCAGGAATTAGTCAAGTCTTTTGGTGCTGTAATTTTTATTACCTGCCTGGACATCATGCAAGTTTCTTACAATGTGCATTCGAGGTTCCTTGGTGCACATCCAATGGAGAGTTTTTCGGATTGCCTTGCTGGAATTATGGAGCGGTCCGGTTCCTTGGTGGAGTTACAAATCCTACAACAGCAATGTTGCTTCAGATTTTTATGTTGCTGCCACAAAAGCTTGTTTATTGTGTCCTGGCTAGCAGAAATGAGGTTTGCTGCATTGAAGGATTGCAGGAATTGCAAATAGCTTGTGTTCTTTTCAGCACACAGAACAATGCTTGTTTGCTGCAGGAATATGTTACAGAGCATCACAGAAGGTGGGTGGGACTTGTAATTTTCCTCATGAAAACCGATCAAATTCAGAGCCTATCTTCCTGCTACTACCTACACAGAGAAGCATGTCTGCACAAGTGTGTTGATGATTTCACTGCAGAAATTATGTTACCGAGAGGTCACATTGTCTCCAACAAGCTATTTGTTCTATGGGGACCAAGACCACATTTATGGACAGCAATCAGCACTTCCAAACCACCTGAAAAATCCAGCCTCGAGTACTCCTTGTATCTGAACTGCTAATACCATGGGGGACAGCTCGAGGGAAATTCATAATTGGAGAGGTACTGTATGCACATTGTTTCTTGATGCTGAATCAAATGGAAAGGCATGGAAATCATACTGATCAAGCAGTGAACGCCCATTCTATTGAGGAAAACATATTCAGCTTTCTTGTGTTTGTTCATGCAATCCCTTGGACTTGCGAAGGGTTGGTTCCTGCCGTTTCAAGGTTATCTTGTGCGCTCATCAGAAATTATTGGGACAGATTGCTAGTGCCATGCTACTTGGGCTGTGATCTATATGTGGCCTGTCAGTTATCATGGAACAAAGGTGGAGGCGAAAGAAATGATTTGTATATTGCTATGACAGTTTTGTTCAAGTCACAAATGCTTCTGCAGATGACTGATAAGTGACAACTGTGGACTTTACAAGGGCAACGACAGAATCATCATTTTGCCTTGGGATCCCGGTGCTTCAAAGCTTCTACATCGGCTTGGGGGCAAGCCGAAACTTAAGAAGGGGGAAATGTTAGCACCAGTCAGCCCACAAAGACCATACCGGCCCAAGCCCAACTGTCTAAAGGACAATGCTACAAAAGCAACAACCACTCAACCAGAGGAGGGGAAGGCATCGAATATCAGTTTAAACATCATATTTCCTGCTGCTACTATTCATCTTCTACCTCCCCTCTACTGCTCTTTCCTCTGTATCGCTGATTGCTTTCTCACTTGGATCTGAAGAGGTGTGCTGTTCTTCTTTTCTTCCTTGCTTGCTGCCTACTTGAACTCTAACTCTATTCCTCGTATTGGATCAGTGGTACTCATTGCTTGCTTGTTGAAGTTATTTGGTGGATTTGTTACTCTGTCAAGGGAGTGGTAACAGCAACGTTGCCAACGTTTCGTTTCGCCCGTGTCCTCTGCCAGAGTGGAAGTGGATACGGATACATGCATATATAGGCAGGCAACGTCTCCTCTGCCAGTGGAGCTAGCGTTTGGATCTCATCTCACAAATGCTCCTCTGGACTGGAGTTTGGTCTACATACCACTCTGGCAACATGGACTTCAATCGATGACTGGCGGGCGGCGTGCCTCGTGTTTCTTGAGGAGCGACTGACGCACGATGCAAGCTAAGGCTCGTTACCCATTTTCAAACTTCACATTACAGTTGCAGTGTAACAAACAGTGCATATGCATGACAATATGTACGGTCTGCTAGCAAAGATCTAGGCTTATTAACCGCGTACTTTCAAAGGGTGCTTGATTTGGACACTATCTATTATATTACTAAACCGAACTTACAAAAAGAAAAGTTGTGTAAAGTTTCTATACAGAAATCATATCTTACAAACATCAGTTATAAATATACATATATATTTCAATAAAAGTTTTATATGGAAAACTAACACTACTGGAAAAAATATAAATTCTTTTAAGATACAAGTTAATTTAAAAACTATGTAAAAACTACTCTTTATACAAGGAGTCTAAGGAAACGACTCATAGCGAAGAGTGCTAGCCATTCAGACTCAGGAATAACGGCGCCGGCTCCGGCAAATTAGTTAGTGTTTCTCAGTACAGAATTTACTGAACGCTGGCTATTTTTAGCATAGTCAGCGAAATGGGTTTTCTTTTTGTGGATACGTGATCCAGGCAGCCCTATCTCCTGAAGCACTTTTCTATTGATGTCTTCACTTTTTTCTCATTTTATTATTTCTGCATGTTACCATTGGAGTCTTCTAGGTGATACCATGCTCATTGCCGCGGGAATTTCTTAAACAAATTTAAGTACGAAATTAAGGGCAAGCGCCCCAGATTTGACCACTACAATGCCTGTAATTTCTCATAATACAATCATATTTAACATATTCATATTAGTTGAAAGAGACCGACTTTGCGAACTGAGCGTAGTTCAGCTGGTTAGGTTCCTTGTGGTGGAACTTGCCCACCCGGGTTCAAGTCCTCGACTTGGCACGGGTGGGGTAAGTGTACGCGTGTGTGAGCGCTTGCGTTGTACTGTTTCTCAAAAAAAAAAAAAAAAAAAAAGAAGAGACCAACTTTTAAATAGTTGAAAGGATGCTCAAGTTGTAGGAGCTCATTGCAAGAAACGCATCCACTTTCGGTGGCCAAAAACATAGCAGCCAAAATTTATATAACTTGCAGCGTCCTGAATTGGCCTCCAAAAATTAAAGAGAAAATTTCTTATTTGACATTGAGAAACTGGTTAATTCCTTTTTTGGCCCTAAAAAAACCTTCCTTATTTGATACCTAGAAATTTTTTCATCCCCTATTTGACACTCCATTAGCTTCTGCCATTAAATACACTATCCATCCGTCATTTTTTCCTCACAAGGACAAAACTACCCTCTGGACCAATACCTCCCCGAGAGAGAAGCTCACGCGAACTGCCACTGCCAAGTATAGATGTCCAAACGGGCCACCCGGCACAGGCACGGCCCGAGCACGGCAGACACGGCACGAACAGGGCCATGCCAGGCACAGCACGATCTCTGCACCGGGTCATGCCGTGCCGGCCCGCGTGCCCGCCACCCTGCCCAAGCACGGTAGGACCAAGCTATTATCGTGCCGTGCCGGCCCGGTGGCCCGGCGTGCCCCAACAGGCCGTGCCGTGCCAGTGCCAGACCCGTTTTTCAAGTTGCACCTCAATCACAAGATCATCACAGGCACAAGATCACAATTTCTAAGTTCTCAAACTAAAATCCATCAAAAGATGACAATTTCACAAGCACCATCATAAGATCACAAGCACACAGAGACAGATGAATATCAAATATTTTGGAGTTGTTAGTGCAATGGCCGCCTCATTAAAAACCTTCTTAGGTAAAACTCACACCTCATGAGAAATCCTAAGAAAGAAAAAAGAGTGCAGCCCAGCTCCTAAGTCCTAATTAGATAATATAGGTTCATAGGTTTATTACAGTCTAGCCATTCCAGGCATGATAACAACAATGCATAGACAGATAGATAACAGGCAGTGACAGAGCTTCATCTTCAGCTGTGCAGCCAGTGCAGCTCATCCTTCATCTTTAGCTGCATCATCAACATCCAGGTACATGTTCTCATGTACCTCTTCTAGTTCATTGGTCTCTTCCTCCACACTGTGTTGCAGGAGAGTATCAGCAAGTTCCCAATCTTTGATGCAGCTCAATACCTCTACCATATCAGGAGTTAGGCGACGTCGGCGCTCCTCAATCACCCTGCCAGCAAGACTAAAAGTAGACTCTGAAGATATAGTAGATGCAGGAACTATCAACACATCTTTAGCAAGCAGGGAAAGAATAGGGTAAGTAAGCTTATGTTTCTGCCACCAAGATAGAATGTTGAAGTCCTCATCAAACTCAGTTAGGATGTCACTATCTAAGTAAGATGCTAGTTTAGAAGTGGATGCAACAGTTGACAATGAATGAGGAGATGAAGAACTAGAACCTAGTCTCCTTCCAAGAGGAGTAGAAGGGAACCCACCAATGTCATCATCATCATAAATGTCACCCCAAGCCATTTTTTTCTTACCAGAACCATGTGCTGCTAGTTGATGAGCGGCACGCTGGCGTGCATCACCAAATTTGGATTCATACATATGAAATATCTTGGTTAGCTTAGTACGAACATCAATTGGAAATCTGGAGTAGTCTTTGCCAAACAAGCTAGATAACCTGACAAGCAGCCTGTTAAAACCCCTCATCTTAGCTCTAGGATCCAAAATAAATGCAACTGCATATAGAATTGGTATTTCCCTCCAGTACTTTAGGAATTTATCTTTCATCACTAGGTGTATCATCATCATTAGGTGTTTCAGGCACAACAGGAGCAGGCACACCCAGGTAACCAGACAAGAAAAGTCTAAGATACTTCATGGCAGTATTATTTGAGGAAGCATTGTCTAATGTGATTGCAAAAACTTTGTCAGTTAAGGCATAATCATCAATCACAGTAGCAACAAGATTAGCAATATGAACTCCAGAACGCTTACCCTCAATAAGCCTAAGACCAAGCAACCTTTTCCCTAATTCCCACTTAGAATTAACAAAATGAGCAACTACACTTAAGTAGTCCTCCTTTGCCTTTCCAGCCCAGATATCAGAGGTTAAACACACATATGAAACATCTATTTTCAAAGCATCAATTAAGTTCACCTTACGATCATTATATAGTTTAATCATGTCCCTTGCAGTTGTCTGCCCAGAAACATGAACAAATCTAGGGTTATGGGCACGATTGATGTAATCTTGAAAAGCATAAGTAGAGCCATGCCATAGAGGCAGATCATCTCTAGCTATCAAACAACACAGTTCAGTCCGTCTACAGCAGGAGAGTACTACCAGTGCTGCAATTTACCATCGGCATTCATCTTGAGCACGAACTGAACTTGGCCAGAGCGTTCATATGCTTGCTTAGCAGGGCAATTGTGTCGGAGCAAGTGGCCTATACCAGAAGCAGACTCAGCACTCAAGTTACTCTTACAGTACTTGCAAACAGCACCACACCTGACAGTCTTACCATTCACCACATTAGTCACCTCGTCGAAGTCATTCCAACATTTGGATCTCTTCCTCGAGCGGCGGGCGGCGCCGGCGGCACTGCTTCCTGCTGGCAGGGCCGTGGAGCCAGTGCCAGTGCCAGGGTCAGAGACTGGCACACCATCGAGCTCGATGGGATCTCCATGGGTCCTCGAGCCGACGCTCCTCCTCCTCTGCAGCCGGGTCAAGATCTATGACCTTGACACCGACCGTGAGCCCGAGGAGTTTGGCCTGCTCCTCACCCTCTCCCAGATGACACCTCCGGCTCCTCAACGACTACGCGACACCGACATTTCACCGATACCTAGGAAGAAAATAAAAAAGATGAGAGGTTAAACCTAGATCTAAAGATTTGTAGGAGGAAGAGAGGGTGTGAAGATGAACAAATAAGGGAAGAGAACAAACCTTGCGCAGCTGGAGCACCAAAGACACCGTCAGGAGCCGAGGAACGGGGACCACCAAAGGGGATTAGGGTTAGGGTTAGAGACGGCGGACGGGAAGACCAGGGGAGGATAGGTTAGGAAGAAGGAGGTATAGATGTCCAAGCAGGCCGGCAGCCCGACACATGATGACTATGGTGAGCCGTCGGTCGTCAGGTCATCGTCGTCGGGGGAGACCAGAGAAGAGGCGAGAGGCGAGGAGAGGCGGTCGAGATCCAGATGCCAGGCGGCGCCATGGTGGGTGGGTGGTGAGGAATGAATTAGTGTTGCGAATGGGGAGGGGGATTCGGCGGCCGAGGCTTATATATGGACGCATGGTACCGGGTCGCCGTCCTGCCTGCCGTTGGAGCGGGCCGTGCCGTGCTAGGCACGACGGGCCGCCTGCCGTGCCGTGTTTGGACCGGGCATTTGCGTGCCGGGCCTCAGGCCAAACGGGCAGCCCGCACCGTTTGGACATCTATACTGCCAAGCTGGAGCGACGGTGGTAGCGCCGGCGCCCACGCTCTCTGGCTCCGGATCCCGCGACGGTGGCGGTGGGGAGCACGCACGAAGGCTGACGGCGGTGCCCGCACGCTGCAGGGACGGCGGCGGCGCCCCTCCCGGCGCAGCAGCGGTGGTGCCCCTCCCGCGCACGGTGCTGCAAGGCCGGCGGCGGCGCCCATCCCCCACGTTGCGGCATCGGCTCCCTCGGGCAGGCACGGCCGGTTAGGGGCGGCAACGGCTCCCATTGCGTGCATGCCACGCAGGCTGATGGCCGGGGCAGCAGCGACTGCCGTCACGCGCAAGCGGAAGGGGCCGGTGTGGCGGCGGCTCCCGTCGCGCGCACGCCGCACAGAAGGAAGGCCGGGCGGCGCTGGCTCCCGTCGCATGGAGGCGGAGAAGGCACCGTGCGGGCATGCTACGACGGCACGGCTCAAGGAGGGCTCGCTGCTGGCCATCCTCCTAGCGAGCGCCGTGGGCATCTGCCTGCCTGTGGCGCTGACGTAGGCGTTCCGCGACAGCCCCAACTACGTGTCAAGTGCTACGCGGCAGGCGTCATCCTCTCCACCTCGCTTGTCCACGTGCTCCCCGACACGCAGTCCGCGCTCGCCAACTGCGTCGTCGCCTCGCGCAGCACTCTCTTCGGCGCCCTGCTCGCGCTCCTCATCGACGTCTCCGCATCCGCCCACCTCGAGACGCATGACCACAGGCACCTCGGGCGGCGATCTTGGCGTGTGGCCGCCCGTCTCCTATGGCGGTGTCTATGGGCATCCATGGCAGCCATACAAATGATGACGGTAGGGGTTGTGTTTTAACAGCAGAAGTCAACAGAAGGCCATTTAGGGAACCAATGAGTTTCTCAGTGTCTAATAAGGAATTTTCTCAAAATTAAATCTCTTATTTTAAGCGCCCTGGCCGCTGAAAGTTACCGCAACTACTAAAAATTAGTACTATATTAGGGTATCGAGGTTTATCTTTTGGTGGCCTTGTTGGCCACCGAAAATAAGATGCTTATTTCGGCGGCTGCGGCTGGTGACTGAAATTAAGGGCTCAATAACCAGGCCGCCGAAAATGAAGCCTCAATTATACCCAATCACCACTATCATATATTCTCTCTCACACTGGTATTTGCCGAGCCAGCTGCCACTCTTCGGCAGCTGCTGCCTGCCATAGCCCACTAGTGACCGGCGTCAGCTCGCTGGCGCCCACCAACTGTGGCCGGCGTCCGATGCCCACCTGCCCACCGGCTACCATATCCTACAGTCCCACCTGCTTGGGCCGGCGCCGTCACTCTAATTGGCAGGCCTGCACTAGCCAGCGCCACCGGACAGTCCGGTGGCGTGTACCGGACTGTCCGGCGTCACCGGACTATCCGGTGGGCTGTACCGGACTGTCCGATATAGTCGAATCCGAGAGGAATTCCGGGATTTGGGCGAGATCTTGCAGGATTTGACTTGTACAAGGGTTAAGCCCCTATAAATATAAATGGGTAAGGCCGATTGACGCATCCACAATCGAACCAATCTATTATTTTACTTACTTTTATGCATATCTCTTTTCCCAAACCCTAATTCTCTTCTTCAACCTCCAACTTCGCCTCTTGTCGACTCTACGCCGACTCGAGGAGCTCTAGGTGGCCTTCCGATGATAGAGCAACCCCTAGTGACATTCTTCCCTGACTGGGTCCCTCCCGGGAGGTTCGTTCTAGGTTCTATCTTTGGTGATTGGCGCTAAAACGTGTCAACACACTTTTTTGGCGACTCCGCTGGGGAACACAGATCTGATCCAAAGTTTTCATCTATGGTGGAACTTATGGATGCATCTAAAGTCACCCAAGACAACATCATAAGGCCGGCTTTCGAGAATTTGCCGGCCCAAGAGCAAAAGTACTTTGATGACCTCATGAAGCAATTGACAGAAGGTGCGATGAAGAACTACTTGGGAAGCTTCACCTTCGACCGTCACCAGAAGGTGACAAAAGAGCGGGAGATTACTTTGGAGACCCTTCTACCATCAACTTCTTCGTCATCGGCTCCATCTACTAACTCCAAAGTAAGTGATACCCAAACTATGCAATTTATTAAGAGTTGTGTAGATCAAAGTCGAGGGCATAGCATGGAATTCATATAGCAGCATTGCGCGCATCCATAGATGGGTTGGTAAAGCTCAAGGAAAATCCATATCTCCTACTTTCCTATCACACGAACATAGCATGGAATCGGTTGCGCCTAGTCCATCTCAATAGGATCAACCGATATATGGCATGCCTCTGAATTATTTTGCAGGGCAATCACCGATGCCATCAGTGTTAGGAAAGCCGACCCAGCCAGCTGTGTCCACCGGATAGTCCGGTCCGTCTACCGGACAATCCGGTGCGACGTCGGATAGTACGGTGATGTCTGCCGGATTATCCGGCGTGGCGACTGCAGGGGCTGTCATGGCTCCCACTCGTACAGTAATTCCTTCAACTTTGGTAGATGCTAATCGAAGAATTGTTCTGAATACGGCAGGAGTAGAATACTTCACACCGCCGAAAGAATTGGAAGGGTTTGTACCTCGTTTTACTACAGTTTCCTATGGAACGGGATCGGTTCCACCTACCGGTTTGGGTGTACCTAAGGGTTCTATTTCTAATTCCACTTTCGACCAGATCTGAGCTGCACAAAATCCTGGTGCTACTTCTCCTTATGTTTATAAGTCCGATAAGTCTATATCGGATGCCAAGGATGAGATTTGGAAAGATCTCATGGTTGCCTTTAAGAAAAAGACGGGAATTGACATGTCCATTGTTGCTAATTCTTATCAAAAGCCTTACAATTGTGCATTTGATGATCATGCTTTTCCTCCGAGCTTTAGAGTACCTGAATTTGTTAAATTTTTGGGTAGTGACAATAAGAGTACTAGAGAACACATTAGCCAATTTCTAGCACAATTGGGGGATTTAGCTGCAACCGAAGCTTTTCGATTTCGGTTGTTTTCTTTGTCTCTTACTGGTAGTGCTTTTGCTTGGTATTCTTCTTTGCCTCCTAACTCGATTAACTCATGGGATGATATGGAGACAAAATTCCATGAGCACTTCTTTTCAGAGGAATACGAATTAGAATTGGCCGATCTAGCAAAGATCCGGCAAGGGAGGGAAGAATCGTTTCGTTATTACTTTAAAAGATTTAGAGATACTAGAAACCGTTGCTTCCAATTAACTGCTTCTGATAAAGAATTGTCTGGTTTAGCTCTTGAGGGACTAAGACCATACATTAAGGAGAAGCTAATTGGCATACGTTTTTACTCTTTGTCAATGTTGCATCAACAAGCTTTGGCTGTAGAAAGCGAAAGTAGAGAAGTTCAAAAAGCTGCACGTCACAATGCTAATCTTGTAGATATTGTGATTTGGATAGTACTGATGATGAGCCTAAGAAGTTTATGCAGCTCAGTTTTCTTGGTCTAAAAGATAAAGCATTCACTTGTTCATCTTTGAAACCGATTACTAAAAATCGGCAAGAGGATGTCAAATTAACTTTTGATGTTGCTAAATGCGATAAGATTTTTGATGAGCTTCTTAAAAGTGGTAAAATTACATTATCGCATACTGTTCCCTCCACTGATGAATTAAAACG
Source organism: Paspalum notatum (assembly GCA_022530915.1). Classification (NCBI taxonomy): domain Eukaryota; kingdom Viridiplantae; phylum Streptophyta; class Magnoliopsida; order Poales; family Poaceae; genus Paspalum; species Paspalum notatum. Next base: position 69,195,633 of record CM039683.1, on the reverse strand, counting down.
GAAAGCATATTGTAAATGGCATAATTCTTTTTCTTATGCGACTAACGATTGTAATGTTTTCCCTCGACAGTTGCAAGCAGCTATGAATGAAGGCCGTTTGGGTTTTCCAGAGATGCAAATTGATAAGCAGTCATTCCCCATGAACACTCTGGACATGAGTGACAAGAAAGTCTTGGTTCGGCCAAAAGTTGCCGATGCAAGCAAGGGCAAAGCCGTGGTCATCGGCTCATCAAGACTAATCGATGAGAATAATAAAGTTTTGGCCAGGGAAGTGATCAAGCAGAAGACTGCAGATGGTAGGGACACTTTGACGATCACCACTAGGTTTCTCGGCGTCGGGGGGCAGCAGATCCAGCAGGGAGTTCCCAGAATAGCACCACCGGACAGTCCGACGCCAGCTACCGGACAGTTCGGCGCATCGGACAGTTCGGTGCGTGCTGCCGGACAGTCCGGCGTTCGTCAGCAGCAGGTAAAGACCTTCAAGCCGAGATAGCCGGAGGTCGGGCAATGGAAACGACATCAACCAAGGGCTTCTGGAAAGGTATATCAGTCTGGTCCTACTTTTGATCAGTTGCTTTATAAATATGTGAAGAAACAGAAGGCCGCTTCTCAAAATCGGCCATACAAGCGCTCAACGTCACCACCACGAGAAGTGAGGCCAGTACATAACAAGAAGCTGACACAAACGGTTCCAAATGTGGTTACATTAGTCCCACCAGCGCCCGTGAATCCTCCAATGATGTGGGGTCCTCCACAGGAATTTCAGCCGAACCCAGCATGGAGTTCTTTGGCTATGTGTTCGCCTTTTGATTGCTGGGGGCCGGGGCACCACATGTTTCTGTTTTTGACAAGTTGGCTCCTTCTGTATATGACCAATTGAATATGCCTCAATACGGTCCGTGGGTGCAAAATCAGCAGCAATGCCAGAATTATCGGCCTCCAATGCCAACAAATCTGGCAGGGGGGCATGGTAGTCAACCATTGCAAACTTTGGCACCCAGTCAACAAAATTATCAGTTTCCGCCAAAACCAGTTCAACCTATGCAAGTACCGGTCCAACCAGCGGCACCAGTGACTCAACCAACATCTCAGGCTGCTGCTAGTAACGTTAATGTCGGGGCAAACAAAGTGGTGTTCAATAATAATTGTAAGTTGCCGATGGTTTTTGGGAAATCGGCCAATGTAAAGCTAGAGGAAGCTCCACTAAAAGAGAATTTGGCTAATGATCATCAAGCTAGCTCCAGCAAAACCACCAGCAAGCCACCACTAGATTTGAAGTATTCTATGCCTAGGTGGTGTCCTTCGGGTTTAACTCATACTCAAAAAAGGGCATTGCAACGCTTGCGGGCTAAGGAAAGAAAAGAGCGTGAAGCTGAGAAGGTCTTCAATGCCACACATCCTGTGTTCCCTCCGAAGCAATGGAAACCAAAAGCCGCTAAAACTCCTACCCAAGAGGCTATACAGAACCAGTCCTAGCTACCAAACTGTCCAGTGAAGTCCACCGGACCATCCGGTGCGTCGGACTATCCAGCAGCACCTGCCGGACTGTTTGGTGAGCAGGTAGCAGCAGTACCAGAACCAAAAGTGGTACCGGTGGTTGAGGAGACTCCTACATCAGCTGTTGTTCCAGAAGAGGGGGATCCAGAGGTAGATTATGAGGCTTCTCCTGAACACCCAGGTATGGACATCAATATGATTACTTTTTCTGCCAATTACAACATTATCGGTGATGATGAGGAGGTGATGGCTCAGTTTAATTTTGGGCCAAAGGAAGCTATTTTCACAAAACCGACAGAATCGGTTAATCATTTGAAGCCTTTATATTTGCGTGGTCATATTGATGGTGCACCTGTGTCTCGAATGTTGGTTGATGGTGGTGCTGTGGTGAACTTGATGCCATATGAACTATACAAAAAGCTTGGTAAGTCAGATGCTGAGCTAGTTAAAACCAACATAACACTCAGTGGCGTGGGGGGCAAGAACCCCATTGAGACAAAGGGAGTTGCTTCCATGGAGCTCACCATTGGAAGTAAGACGATCGCCGCTGCTTTCTTCATCACCGAGGTGGAAGGTAATTTCAGTTTAATTCTTGGGAGAGATTGGATTCATGCCAACCAGTGTGTTCCTTCTACTTTACATCAGTTTTTAATTCAATGGGTTGGCGATGAGGTTGAAATTGTATATTCTGATCCATCGGCTTGTATTGCTACTGATGATGCTCCGGTAATCTGGGCTTATGACAATGCTAAGTGTTTGACGTGGGTTGACTTGTCTGATTACCAATTTTTGAGTGTGCCAAAGAAGGCTTTATTCCCATAATGCTAGAGCTGGTCGAAAATTGGCTAAATCATGTCATGTAAGCCCAATGTATACATCAGCAGGGAGTAAAGATCAGAAGGGGCAAGGCACGATCAAGTCCAGGCAGCAGGCGGTTCCCGCACTGACGCCAGACAGTCCGGTAGCTTACACCGGACTATCCGGTAGACCGCCGGACAGTCCGGTATCTTCTATCGGACAGTCCAGCGATGACCAGAAAGCTGGATGTAATTCTATTTTTAATCCTGGTTGTAATTTTATTCCTGATTCTTTTGTAATAGAGGAGTTTAGAGATTTAGACAAGTTAGGACAGGGGTTTACATTGACTGATCCTTTGGAAGAGGTAGATATAGGAGATGGAATTACTCCAAGGCCGACATTTGTAAACAAGTCCCCGAAATCCGATTCTAGAGTTAAATTGATCAGATTATTAAAAGAATACTCAGATTGTTTTGCTTGGAGTTGTAATGAGATGCCTGGTTTAAGCCGTGATATTGTTGAGCATCGACTACCTATTAAGCCTGGATTTAGACCTTTTAAACAAAAGCCAAGGCAATTCCGTTCTGATATTTATCCTCGTATTAAAGATGAAATTCACCGGTTTTTAGAAGCCAACTTTATTAGACCTTGCAAGCATGTGGATTGGGTGTCTAACATTGTGCCGGTGGAAAAGAAAGACTCCAACAAGCTTCGGGTGTGCATCGACTTTCGCAATTTGAATAAGGCTACACCTAAAGATGAGTTCCTATGCCTATAGCCGACATGTTGATCAATAGTGCATCTGGTAATAAAGTCATTAGCTTTCTTTATGGTAATGCCGGATATAATCAAATCTTTATGGCCGAAGAAGATACGTCTAAAACGGCTTTTATATGTCCTGGCTTTATTGGTTTGTTTGAGTGGACTGTCATGACTTTTGGTTTAAATAATGCTGGCGCAACTTATCAAAGAGCTATGAATTTTATTTTTCATGAACCGTTAGGAATTATCTTAGAAGTTTATATTGATGACATAGTTGTTAAATCGGTGGCTTTTGATTCTCATTTAGCCGATTTACGTAAAGCCTTTGAAAAGATGCGTAAGTATGGTTCAAAGATGAACCCACGCAAGTGTGCTTTTGGTGTGTCGGCTGGAAAGTTTTTAGGATTTATTATTCATGAAAATGGCATAGAAGTTGATCCTAGTCGCATAGAAGCTATTCGGAAAGTAGAAGCTCCGATGTGCAAGCTTGATATGCAAAAGTTTCTTGGCAAAGTAAATTATTTACGACGATTCATATTTAATCTTGCTGGGAAAGTAGATGCTTTCACTCCTATTCTTCGGTTGAAAAACGATGCAGATTTCACTTGGGGGGCAGAACAACAAAAGGCCTTTGAGCAAATCAAGGAGTATTTGGCTTCGGCACCAGTTCTTAAAGTGCCTAGGAGTGGGATTCCTTCTAGATTGTATGTTGCTGCTGAAGACAAGGTTATTGGTGCTGTTTTGACTCAAGAAACCGAAGGTAAAAACATGTGGTTACATATTTGAGTAAGAGGTTGACTGATACTGAAACAAGGTACACATTTATTGAGAAGTTGTGTTTGTGTTTGTTTTATGCATGTACCAAGTTGAGGTATTACTTATTATCTAGTTGATGTGTTGTTGCATGTCAAACTAATGTCATTAAGTATATGTTGCATAACCCTATTATGAGTGGTAGAGTTGGAAAGTGGGCTTATGCTTTGATTGAGTATGATTTGGCTTATGAACCTTTGAAATCCATGAAAGGCCAAATTGTAGCTGATTTCATAGTTGAACATCGGATTAATGATTCTTATGAACTAGATGTGACTTATGTTACTTTTGCTCCATGGAAGCTTTATTTTGATGGATCGGTTTGTGGTGATGGGCGTGGTATTGGTGTAGTACTTGTTTCGCCAGAAGGTGCTACTTTTGATTTCTCTAGCCGATTAGAGTTTCATTGCACTAATAATCAAGCCGAATATGAGGCATTGTTATTCGGTTTAGAGTTATTGTCTTCTATGGGAGTAAAACATGTTCAGGCCTTTGGGGATTCTCAGTTGGTAGTCCAGCAAGTTTCGGGAGAATATCAATGCTTTGATGGGGTTTTAAATTCTTATCTCGAAAAGTGTTGGGATATCATTCGCTTGTTTGATGAATTCAAAATTTGTCATGTGTTTAGGACTGATAATTCCAAGGCTAATAATCTGGCGTGGAGAGCATCTGGTTATCGTATTTCGAAAGGGAAATTTCTTATTTCTGAGATGCTTGAAGAGGTTTGTGTGCTGGAACTACACACACCGGACTATCCGGCAAGATGCACCGGACTGTCCGGTGTGGTATCTGATTGTTCGGTGCATTGTGTCGGACTGTCCGGTGATAAGCAGAAATCTGGGGTTTTGGCTTTGGATGATTCGACAAGTGGTATAGCCAATCCAGGTGATTGGAGAAGGCCTTTTATCATATATTTACATAATCCAAATGCCAGAACAGAGAGAAAAGTTCGACGAGCTGCTTTTAAGTATGCTTTGATTGATAATGACTTATATCGTCGAACTGTTAGTGGTATTTTGCTTAAGTGTTTAGGTCCTGAAGATGTTGTGTTGGCTATGGCACAAGTGCACGAAGGTATTTGTGGTACTCATCAATCGGCTTTGAATATGAAGTGGCTTTTGAGGAGAGCTGGATTTTATTGGCCTACTATGATTGCCGATTGTTTTAAGTATTACATGGGGTGCCAAATGTGTCAGAAGTTTGGGGATTTACAGATGGTTCCTGCTGCTAAGTTACATCCTATTATCAAGCCATGACCGTTCAGAGGATGGGGCCTAGATTTTATTGGGGAGATTCATCCGACATCTTCTAAAGGGCATCGGTTCGTATTGATAGCTATGGATTATTTCACCAAATGGACTGAAGCCGTTGCTTTGAAGAACATGACACATAAGGAGGTAATTGAATTTCTTACTGAGCATATTATTCATAGATCAAACTTTAACTACAGATCAAGGTGCTTCCTTTATGTCTAAAGAGGTACATGATTTTGCCGAATCATATAAGATTAAGTTGCTCAATTCTTCTCCATACTATGTTCAGGCCAATGGTCAGGATGAGGCTAGTAATAGGGTGATTATTAATCATATCAAGAAAAAGATCGCTGATCATCCTCGGCGTTGGCATGAGGTTTTGTCTGAAGCTTTGTGGGCTCATAGAATATCTAAACATCGTGCTACTAAAGTTCCTCCTTTTGAGCTTGTGTATGGTCAGGATGCTATGCTTCCTGTGGAGGTAAATTTGGATGCATACAGGTTTGCAAGACAAAATGACTTGAATGTCGGTGAGTATCATGACTTGATGATGGACAACATCGATGCGGTGACCGACAAGCGATTGATGGCTTTGAAGGAGATTGAGAAAGACAAGCTCATGGTGGCTAAGGCATACAACAAGAAGGTGAAGGCCAAAAATTTCTAGGTTGGGGAGCTTGTATGGAAGACGGTGCTGCCATTGAAGACTAAAGACAGAAGATTCGGCAAGTTGTCTCTAGGTTGGGAAGGTCCTTTCAAAGTGAAGAGGGTAGTTCCTGGTAATGCTTATGTGCTGGAAGATTTGCAAGGTAATGAGCTACCCAATGCATTAAATGGTCGCTTCTTGAAGAAATATTATCCAAGTATGTGGCAAGATGCTTAGGGAAACCGATGTATTGCATCGGAGGTTTAGTTTGCTTCGGGTTTTGTTTTATTATGAGATATCTGTTGATTCTCGAAGGTGTAAGTGTTTCTGGTGCTTTTAGTTCATGACCTTCACTAAAAGGTAGGGGGGCATGTGTTGAGCATCTAATTGGGCAGGCCTGCACTGGCCAGCGCCACCGGACAGTCCAGTGCCGTGTACCGGACAGTCCGGCGTCACCGGACTATCCGGTGGGCAGCACCGGACTATCCTGTATAGTCGAATCCGAGAGGAATTCCCAGATTTGGGCGAGATCTTGCAGGATTTGACTTGTACATGGGTTAAGACCACCCTCCCCTATAAATATAAAGGGGTAAGGCTGATTGATGCATCCACAATCGAACCAATCTATTATTTTACTTACTTTTATGCATATCTCTTTTCCCAAACCCTAATTCTCTTCTCCAACCTCCAACTTCGCCTCCTGTCGACTCTACGCTGACCTGAGGAGCTCTAGGTGGCCTGCCGACGCTACAGCAACCCCTAGCGACGTTCTTCCCTGACGGGGTCCCTCCCGGGAGGTTCGTTCTAGGTCCTATCTTTGGTGATTGGCACTAAACGTGTCAACAGCTGGGATGGTCGGCCCGCTCGCCCCCTTCAGGGTCGGCACTGTATATTTTCATCGGTACCTCCATTGGATGCCACTGTCATTTTACACATTAGACTCATGTAGTAATATTATGAATGGAACTACCATTTTTCCTTGTAAGGCTGACTCCAACCATTCTCATATTTCAAACTCCACTCTGTCTAGAACAGTGCTAGAACAATGCCATATTCCAAAATAGGGAACCGCTGGATTGAGCCTTAGCCCTCCTCTATTTCGAAGAAGCAGCCCCGATGATGAGCACATGGCTCCTCAAATTAATTATTCTTCTAAAAGTTCTCGTGCTAGTCTCCGATTTGGTTCTGTTCCACTTGATGAAAAATATAACAACAAGAATGAAGTATTATTTACTCCTCGGGGATTATTGACAAAGATTATTTATAAAGGCGCATCATTCAAGCAAGAAGAAAATAAGGGACCAAGAAAACATGTGTTTATTGGTTCTATGCAGGTGGCAATCTCTTGAATAATTATGCTTATGGAGCACTCCGAGTACAGCCGGATAATTTTATGCACCTGGCTACGTGAGTTACCAAAAGGATACGTACCAATCAAGTCCAAGTGCTGTACGTGCATGATTTGGTCTAATAAGTAGAGGCCGGGTCTTGTAAAGGCTTTATGCAAGCACGTATCTTTTTGTTGGGTCTTGTAAAGGCTATATGCATGCACGTATCTTTTTGTCGGGTCGGGGCGTGTCAAGTCTTTTGTTGGCGTGCGTGATGGAGTCCAATTAGGTGTCGCGGTGGTGTCATGTGCCTGTGAGCACATATATATGGTTAGGGCCGGCTCTGTAAAAGGTCAGGTTTTGGTTATTGTAGATTTTATCCCTGGCGAGCCGTCCCTCCCCTAAACCCTAGGTGGTGATTCCCTAGGTTCTTCGTGCTGAAGATTATCGTCCCAGATCCCTGTGTGGATTTGAGTTGGTGTGCGATCAAGCTGTTGTTTGGGCGTACACCGGATTTCTACAGATTTCCCCGTCTTCTGATCGTGTTCGTCGCTGTGGGTGGAAGAAATATCTACGTCTTCTGATCGTGGTACGTCGTCGCTGTGGGTGGAAGAACTCATTAGGGTTTGGATTGCATCGTCTATTGTAAGCCGATCCCTCGTGCCAGTTATCTATATCTGCTGCTGTTACTATTGGTTGCCGTGAGATTTATCTGTTGGAGTTATCACCGTTTGGGCGACACTTTAGTTGGACTAGTAAAAATGCACATGCGGAACGCACGTGACAAAGTAAATTGTTATGATTTTTTGATATTCTTTTTGTTGGTGAAAGTTTTTTATGGTAGTGAAGTGTTGTGATTTTTTAATCCAATTTGACTTGTTCGTTTGAAGAAAAGTTCTAATTCCAAATGTATGGTTTGTACCCAAATTATTCCATACTTGCTTTTGTCAACCTAACCATTTTTATTGATCCGTGTCATCAAATATTCAAATGACTATGTCAGGACTTGCTGGACAAGTTATTAGACTAAAATTGGCCAATGGCGATATAATTCTAATACCTAATGCGAAAACTTTATTTGATTTGCAGTCTAATTCTTGCCATGCACTCAATGGCTCAAACCTAGGGTAATAATAATACTTGCATATAATGTAAATAATAACGATGGCAGTCTAGCTATATGCTTGGTCAAGATTATCCATACTATCATAAAAAACATGCAACACCAATCAGAAGGCCAAGAGCTAAATCCAAAACAAATATCTTATAAATCGAATAACAGTAAGTAGTTGTGACACAGCAAAAGGGATAGTTAAGTAAATGATATATTTCTTGGTCTGAAAACTTATACCTGGACTCTCAATTGAAAGCAGCTTAACTGAAGAACTCATGCTTAATTAATTCCCTCTATACATTCCACAGGACACAGGTCTCCTCGTACGTCCATGTAGAATAGTTAAGTATGATACATTTCTTGGTCTAAAACTTATATATCTGGACATATATGCACCTGATAATCCTCTATATGCCAGTAGTTATCAATCAAGAGCACTACTAATCTAAGCACAACAATGGCTGACCACGTACAGCTAGCTGTGACGGTGAACTTTCTTGTTGTCTGCATCTACCCAGCGCATGATATGCTTCTGCAGTTCTGCGGCTGCACTCAATAAACGAATCATCGGTAAGTTGCAAGTGGCGTCGGCGACGCATATGGCATGGGGTATACTGGTAGCAAGCGGCCTAGGTATGCTGGAGGCGGCGGTGGCGATGACAGGTCAGGGATTTACAGCTTGCACTGGAATGCTGCGCAGTTGACGGACAGGCGCAAGTAGAAGGCGGCGTGCGCTGCGTGGGGCAGTTGTGCAGGCAGTTCCTCCTGTGCCGTCGCACATGACATACGCGGGGGACGACGACTCGTGGTGAAGAAGTTGCAGGGGATGGTGAGGTTTTTGAGCCGCGAGAGTGCCCAAATGGCGTCGAGGACAGCACCTATGAGGCGGTTGTATGCCGTGTTGAGCTGCTCAAGCTTCCGGCCTTCCGCATCCAGGCCACCTGCTGCAGCAGCAGACCGACGACGTGGGAGTTGAAGGCTTGAAGCTGACGTTGAACTGCGGTCTCGGACAGGACGCAGGAGTAAAGGCCATTGTTGATGAGGAGGATCCCATTGAGCGTGGTAGACATGTTGCCGAGGTTGGACGGCAGGCAGCCGCCGAAGGCGTTGTCGGCGAGCACGATCATGACGGAGGCCTTAGATCACGTGACGCGAGGCTGGCAGCTGTGAGGACGACTAATCATGCGACGATTCTGGTGGTGGCCGCGACCCTTCGTCGAGACTCGTTTGCGGCGTGCGGCGGCCCTGGACGGCGGTTTGATCATGCTTGCAATTGGGTTCGTCCATCCGAAGCCAGCCAGCCGAAGCCGAGCCTTTCGAGAGCTTGTATGTTGCCTGGAAACAATCTTACGCGTTTCTGCTGTCCTTTGGATGTTTTTTTCCACCCAAATTTTTTTTACCCATCCGAGTCGTGTAGTGGGCCATCAGGTGTATATATGAGGTGGGTAGAAAACTTGTGGGTAAAAAATATTTTCTTAAAAACTCGTAGATTTATAGAGTAGATTAATCTCTGCGTATCTGTTCTGACGTGAGACAGCAGTCATCCAATTAATTTAATCCCTTGCATATGTGATATAAATATCGCTTGGACAGTACTAGAAATACAGCTTGCCCTGTTGCAGTTACAACAATAAAACATCTGCTTATTTGAGATTGCTTGGTGACGGGTCAAACATATTGCTATACTCTACAACACATCTAGATTATATGTGTGATACTTGCGTCATTAAATGGTTAATTGAGCTGTGTCACTAATATTCTAGTGTTGGGCTGATTCAATTCTCGGTTTTGTTTGGAGAAAAATACTGTGAACGGTTCAGTTGTTTATTCAAGTATCGTGAAAGATTGGGACAAATATTTGGGCAGCGTAGGCTTGTCCTTATCACTCGAGGTCCGATGAAGTCAGAAAACTTTACCAAAGATGGGTCATGGCAGAAGTCACAGAAGATGGGGCAGGCTAAATACACAAGCTAAGGGCGTGTCTTATGAGCATGTCTGTCCTCGAAAAAGGGCACAAATGTGATTCAATACTGCACAAGTTAGAAAAACTAGCCTCTAATTTCCCAAGGAGTCTTAGGCAGTGCTGGCTATTGTTAAGATCCTGACAAATTTGACTGACTTGTTAAGGTGCCCACCACCAGTCTATCTGTCCATGTGACTGGACTGACTTGGACTAAAGCAAGAAGAAGACTGAACCAAGCAGCAAGATATGTCGTGCTTCAATAGTACTCCCTCTGTCACAATGTATAGGTTGTCTGACTTTTTTTGATACCAAATTTGACCGGCTCGTCTTATTATAAAAAATTACAAAAATATGGGAAGGTTTAAGTCAGTACGCTCTTCTCTCTACCCAGCTTCCGCAGGCCGCCAACTCGTTCTGTTGTTCACTTCGACTGCATTTCATGATCCATAGCTCGGGCCTCGGTCGGGGTCCTCCTCCTTTGGCGCGGCGCTCTATGATCTCTGGAGTGCGGCTGTCTTTGCTGTGCAATTCTCTGCATCTGGGTTATGGGACATGTCATTGCGCGTTTTGAGACTGGCACGAGCGTAGCATGGAAAGTCCATTATTCTCAGTTCACTGCAGTCTCATCAGTGTTTCAGAAACATCAATGCCACTAGTACCTAACTGCTTGTTGCTGATTGGTCTTTCTTTTATTGCTCACACATCAAGTACAAGCTGTAGTTCCTACTTGGTCCTTGGAAGGCTACCCTTGGTTGCTAATATCTGGATCTATTGTGGTTTGGGCTAGTCTTTGTATCTTGGACTCTTGGTTGCTTCTCTTTTATCCTCTTTATGAAACACGTGTTCACATGTGCTAGCTCTGAAAAAACGCATAGACATTCACATCATCAATTTAGTTCCGTTAAATCATTAATAAGTCTTCACACGTAGTGCATTTCATATCGTAGATATCACTATATTTTTTTATAAACTTGTTTAGAGTAAAAACGTTTGATTTATGGCAAAACTAGACATGGAAAAGCACTTGTCTTCGTGGTTACACTAGTAGAGAATATACTACCATTGCACAACCAGTTGATGCCGTGCAAAATTCCCCGTCACCAACTATACACAAAGGGGTAACTAATTGTACTAATTGTGGGTGCCAGGAAATTTAGGCTTCATAATAACGGTGTTTTATGGTAGTGATGAATATCAAATTTTTCGTTTACATGATACATATCATGCTCAAATTTAGATTTACATGGAGAAATCAAACACACAATGCATTTTCCTTGATTTTTGGGTCAACATAAGTATTTAAACCATTTAGATACTAATAAACATGGTAAAATTTATTCTATATATGGTCAACAGGGTAATTTTACAAGTTTTATATTTCTCCATGGTGGATCTAAACAGGAAATTAGTAAATTTGGTTTACGACACATTTTTTTAGAGTGGTATTTCTTTACGACACAATTAGTAAATTTAGCCGCTTTAAACATACTAGCAAACATGCCCGTGCGTTGCAACGGGAGAAAAATTTACTACGTCGTATGTCTATTACCAAACTCATATAGAAACCATTCAGAACAAGAGGTGAGCAACAACACAATTTTGCAATGGAGAACTAAACCCTAGAAAGGAGATAAGTCCATTGTAATAGGAAACAGCTAGGCTTCTCAATTTCGTACAAATGAATGGATTTCTCCACATGTATTGACGAGAAAAAAATTATTCATTTGCAACAAAAAACATAGTACTACCTTCATTTTTACAATGGGGTGGAAAATTAAGCCAATTTACACTAAATCTGTTGTCTAAAACGTCATATTCACAACCTGAACCGTATTATATATGGAACTGAACCTTGATATTGCACTATGTGAATATAAAATTCCAGATGAATGCGATTAGTGGAAAGTAATTTTTTTTGGACTATGGTCGATTTTTAAACTACATTCAACTCTGTATATGGTCAAGATCACCTCGTGATGTTTAACACCCTAGCCTAGGTTGCTTTCGTCTGTATATGGTCTAGATCAACTCTGTATAAGGGCTCTGATAGTATCTAGAATACATGAATTATCTAATGGCAATATGAGGTGTTATTGGATAATCCATTTGAGCAGAGAACAGCCGATCATTTTCACAGGCTCCTGTCTGCGTTACACTCTTAGGCATTTCTACAAACGTATACTCCCTCCATCCCAAATTGTAAGAAGTTCTAGCATTCTTTTTATTTATCAAATTTATATTGATGCTTATAAATCTAGTAAAGATCTAGAACCCCTTGCAATTTGAGACGAAGGGAGGAATAAGCAGCTGTGCCATACATGACAATAGGAGCTTGGCATGGAGCTCCCGTGCTTGAGAACCCCTGCAATCCTCTGCTTCTTTCTTACTTTGCCATCAACAAACGCCACTGTTTTGTACAGGCGTACACATCCAAAGTATCAATGTCAATACACACATCCAAAGTAGATATGAGTAAATGATGAAGTATAATATACTACTCTAGAGACAGAGATCAGAATTGGGAGGGAGAGCTGACAAGACATCACGGATACCTTTGATGTTGCTGCCATGTCTGATACTCTATTGCAATTTGCAAAGCAACGCCACCATGACAGACCATGGCATCAGGAGGAGAACACGATCCTACAACCCGATAAGGCGATAACAGCAGCTGGCCTGAACCGCCATCTCGGAGCCCCGTCATGGGCGGCCTTGGCGTCACAGGTGGACAGGGAGCAGATGAAGAGATCCGCGCTGAAGTTCACATGTGGCGGGAAGGATATGCACACTGTTGCGGTTGCTGCCAGAACTATTCCGCAGCCCAAGCAGATGTCGGTGAAACCCAAGGTGGCTGCAACCCAAGGTGGTCGACCTCTTTGATGGGATTGGAAATTGGCATCAAATTGTGGTGGCCTCCAGCCCTCTCGAATCAGAACCGAGCTTAGCATCACAGATTGATTTAGATGTGGATTGAAACCTAATGGCAAACGATGTCACGACTGGATTTGGATTCGGATGGAGTATCGGCATCTCGATGTGAACGATGTGCATGGCGGCAGGGAGAAGAAAGTCCGAGGGAAGAAGACACGGATACGTGGGGCGACGGACAGGAGACGCGGGACGTAGAGAAGGTTGTGAGATGACTAAGTGGACCCACCTGTCAGGACGGACCGGGAAACCTTATTTGCTTTAATATTAGGTATAGATTAAAAAAAATGTTGTGTCCTTCATACACCCATTATCACCGGAAGGCTGATAGAACCCATAGATGTGGTGCGAGGCAATGGAAATTTAGCATTCACTAGCAAATAGCCCATGCATTGCTATGGGCATACAAAATTTGAGCCAAGTAATAATTGCTCTGAAGATTACGTATCAAGTCACAGTGAATGTAAACATGAAAGAAAAATGTTGCCAATAGACCTTAAATTTAGCTAGGCAAAAACACAAACTAACTCACACAAGATGTACTTCAGATAATTGCGGCCGTGCATGCTTGAATTAGTGCTTAGGTATGTACTAGGTCTATGCCCATGGGTTGCCACGGGGCAAACAAAAATCCCTACATATCTAGTACCACAAATCAAACAAAGTAGGGCAATAGATATATATATGTTCTTGTGTTGTTGTGAAATGGCCATGGGAGCCAACAAATTTTCAGTGAAATAATTTTTTTTAAAATGATAGCACAAAACAATACGTAAACTTATGAATTCTTAATATGATCACACTATTTTGTTAGCAACAAAATAAGACCAATGTAAACATTAATCCGTACACGGAATCTATGACATGTTGAAAATTTAGGACAGGCTCAAAGATGGTTCCGCTATCAAAAATTCCTAAATCCTACATTTTTTTTGTGTTCTTGAACTGTGTCCTATATAATTTTTATGAAATTCTTGCATTCCAAAGGGGAGCCTATATGTATTCAAACTAATGATGAACATTAGGCATTTAGCACAAACAAAACAATTACAAGTGCAGGACAATTAGTTGGAAACTAAGAATATCATGTATTTTGCGGGAACTTCATATACACAGTAACACTACTTGCTTACATAATTGCCACACCAATTCTTTCAGCGTTTTGGCATGCATACCAACATTTTAGAGTCCACGGGGACTACTATTCATTGTTTGACAGTAGGAACACCTGTTATTTTCTGTTTGAAATCTCAGCCAATTGTTGCACTTACAATCCCATATATTGCAAATCAATATTGATATTTTGATGGGTGAGATGGATTTGGCAATCTATCATAGTGTAGGAACACACGTTCTGGTTGTTCTCACCTAGCGATAAGTCAATGATATGACAGTGGCATTCAGGCAGTGGTTGTATGGTGGCTGCAGGAAAAATGGAGAGGATTGGTCAGGCTGGAAAGTTTGAACAACACCAAATTGGATGTTCTCCAAACTTAGAGTAATCATAGTTACATAGTTAACAAGAGCATAGTTTCATGGTGCTTTTGCCTTTAACTACAGCATGCCACGATTGAAGGATCCCACATGGTCCATAAGAATTAACTTCTCTGTTATGTATATAACAGTTCCTGTATGCATTAACATACTGGTAGTAGGTATACTAAGATGTTTCTTAAAGGAAGCCTACAATCTCTGATACTTTGAATCAGCTAAAAGCGGCATTGATTATTCTAATTGGAAATGCCGACATGTATGGTAAAAAGATCAACGCAGCAGCTGACTTGGCTCACCTCTTGAACTTAATGGTTGATGTTTTATCCCACTCTCCTTGTTAAGTTCTTTGCTAAGATCTGCAACAAAAAAAAGCAAGGACAAATGTACTTGAACTGAAACAATGAACATGAATCGGTCGGAGTCCAAAGGGGAGGGAAATGAACTGAATTATATTTCTCAGAACGGTGATTCTCGAACATCTCTACAACTTTTCTATTCACTATAAAGTTCAGTACTTAAGCTTAGAAAGCTGGTGATTCCAGTGAAAAAAAAGATGCATATATAAAAATTTCAGATAGCCATACGTTTGAAATAAAAAAAGCAGTTCGTTTAATGCTAATTGTGTGTTGAATAATACATGTTATGTGAAACAATTATATATTAAATAGAAGAAAAATACATCGGAAACTTTTAGAAAGAGTCCGCCATCCAATGATGAAAAACATGGGCTATCTATTTTTTGCCATTATAACGGATGGCTATAAGGAAAATGGGCCCTAAGTCTTATGCTTAGTTCCCATATGTGGTTTTGGTGGTCGATGTGATAACACGTGCCATAAAACTAATATTGTGTACAAGTGTTTTTGTCTAAGTCCTAGGGTGCAAAAGGTGGACTTGGGGTACAAACACCTCAAAGGAGGACCTAAAAGGCACAAGAGAAAGACCCAATCCGCCATCAAGGTGCAAGCTAGGGTCCTGACTTGGCGGTCCCGCTGACCGGTCAGCGGGCTGATTTTTTGGAGTACCAAGAGGTCCGGAGAAGCTTCATCGAGAGGTCCGGCGAGATAGAAGAAGCCCAAAGTCGAAGGCTGAAGACCCAGTGCAAATTCATGCACCGGACAGTCCGGTGGTTCACCACCGGATAGTTCGGTGGTCCTCCACCAGACGATATAGGCTGAGAAGGAAGAGGCGAAGTCCAGCACTGAATTCACCACCGGACAGTCCGGTGGTGCCACCGGACGATATAAACTGAAGGCTACATAATTCGATGACCCAGCGCCAAGAGCCACCGGACAGTCCGGTGGCTTCAACGGTCGACTCCAAGCCCAACGGTCGACTTGGCAGAGGCAGCAGTTTATACGCACCGGACAATTCAGTGGTGTACCACCGGACTGTCCGGTGGGTACGCAGAAAAGTGGCAGTTTGCCTCTAAGGGTTAGTTTTGGAGGTGAGGCCTATATATACCCCCTTGGCCGGCCTCCATATTGTGGTTGGAGTATCATGAGCTAACACAAGTGTTGAGGCACCCTTTTGATTCATCCCAAGAGCCTCATACACACATTTGAGAGCCCAACCACCACAAGAGCAAAACTAGACATATCCGGCATAGCTAGTGCTTAGTGCATCCCTGCTTAGGCCACCTTGTCTATTATCCATGCCTGCGTGCACGTTTACCCTTTTGTGTGTGCGGTTATAAGTCTTGCGAGACCCTCCGGAGTGTGGAGTGGCCGCCACCACCTTGTGAGAGGGAGGAAGGCCCTCAGCGTTTTGGCCAAAAGCTTCCCATAGTGGAGACGGCGGGGTAGCTCCGCGAGAAGGACTCGGAAGACCCAAACAGGACCGACAATCCTCTACCCTTGCGTGGGCGAGGCCGTAGTCCAAGACTATGCGAGAGAAGGGCTCGTGTGGGTGTGTACCGATGATATCCGGAGACCCGACCGGGGTTGCTTCACTTCCGAGGAAGTCACTTTGCCATCCTCTACCCTTGCGTGGGCGAGGCCGCACTCCTTTGAGGATTGCGTGAGAGCAAAGACTGCGGGGGCACCTAACAAGGATATACGGGGTGAGAGGGCACATTGGCCTCCCCGAACCTCGGGAAAAATATCGCCGTGTCTTCTTCGTGTGCCATCGCTGACATCGTCATCGGGAGTTTGCATTCTCTACCTATCCCTTTAATTTCCACATTTACAATCTTGCAATTGTGTGCTTACATTCCTAGACTAGCTTGATAGGTTAGTTTCTAGGTGGAACTAGGTTGCAAGACTTGGCCACGGTAGTAGTAGCAACACTTAGCAAAACCATAGTGCACATAGTTAGATTTACTTGCATAGGTTTTGCTTAGTAGTTGTAGTTTTTAGTGAGCCTTAGTTTTTTGAAATCCTAATTCACCCCTCTCTTAGGCGTCGGTCCAACCTTCAATGGCGACTCTCCATTTGCCATTCTACCGGGTGTATTTACATATTTGCCACTGATGAGAGACGATTTCTTATATAATTGCCCTTTTTGCTGACGTGGCAAGCCACGTGGTTGTTTTTGCTAATGTGGTGATCCATGTAGGCCGGCAGCGAGATGGCAGTGGCCTCCGGTGGATGGTGGGTGCGCCTATGTGCAGAGGAGACGGGGTTGCACATGGCTAGGGTGGCTAGGGGGGAGATGTGGGAATGCGTGGTGTAGACAAGGTGTGGAATGGTCTCACCTGTCAACGCCGAAAAAAAAGAGAACTGTGGATCATAGGGGGCGGACATGGAAAGTGAAGTGAGAACCAGTTCATATCTTTTAAGAAGTAGAGAACTGCTTTAGTGTAGGGTTTGACCCCCAACCGGTACTAAAGATCGAGTAGACAAACCCAGTACAAAAGGATCTTTACTAAAGCGGTGATGTCAATTCAACTTTCTCGGAGTTGTTAGATCTGTAGGTCGCGTATCTAGTGCCCGATGCACGTAACCACACTAGGGTTCTCAAGGAATTGTGTAGATCGGGAGAGTTCGTGGGTGAATCTCGTGATCCGTGGTGAGAGACAGAGAAAGAGGAGGGAGTACTTTCTGAGATGAGCGGGGAGGCTTGACCGGTGCGTGTAGGCAATGGGGTTTCCCTCCTGATGGCTGTGGCGGCTATGACGGCGGTCATGGCGAGCATGGAGGCAATGGCAACGGCGGCGCCAACGCCATGGCGGTGGCCTTCCTGTCAGCGATTCTGTCGGGTGAGGAGGCAGCGAACATTGGTTCGCGTGCTTCTTTAGGTCTATCTTTTATAGTGGTGTGGGGCAAAAGGGGGCCCCAACTAGAAGGTGGATTCGGCCTCCGATCAAGGCCTGGTTCTAGATCTAGGCCTGGTCGGGATGGCTCCCTTCCAAGCCCGAGATCAATCCAACAAGAGTCTCCATCATAAAAACCCTAGCTCCACCACCACTCTCTTCACTCAACTTTCTCACCTTCTCCGCTCTCACTCTCACCTTCTCCATCTCTACCATGGCTCGTGAGAATGATTTCCCCCTTGACGACATCTTGCGATGGCTCCACCACCACTCTCTTCACTCAACTTTCTCACCCCCCCCACAGTCAGACACGTGTGTTTGCTTGATTGAGGCACTGTTGTCATCAATGAATCCTCTTTTGAGAGCGCGGCAACTACTTGACTGGGAGTTTTCACCACATTGATGGCATCTTGTGTCTCTTTTGAGGGCACGGCAACTACTTGACTAGGAGGTTTCACCACATTGATGGCATCTTGTGTAACACCCCGCTCCAAAATTTTCTTACAGCCCAGCCCTACCGTGGGGTGGACCCGCATACTCGTATCACCTCTCTTACACTTTCGTCCTTGCTTCGTATAAAAGGGTTAACCCGGAGGTGACACGTTTGGAATACAAAGGCTTATAAGCTGGCCTGAACCTAGAAAGACAACTAAGGTGGGACTAATTCCACAAGAAAAACACATGGGCCACAATGGGCCGGAACTAGAACACTAATGGGCTGGGATATTACATCTTGACTGCCGCTCAGGGTGAGGAGGATGTGGACTGGGTAGTGACGGCTCATCGTCGTCCGGTGAGGAGGAGAATGAGAAAAGTATAGTAATTTAACATATTGTAGTTTATTAGTAGTATATAATTATATAAGAAATTAGTGGTTCAAGATGTATGAAATGGAAAGACTAATATAAATGGATGTTCTTTTCTTTCTATGTTATGAATGCATTTTGTGATGCTTTAGATGATTTTGCGATGAACATACCTCCATATAGGTGAAAATGAATCAAATTTGTTAGAGAAATTTATTTTGGTGAATTTTATAAGCTTTTAGTACCAGTTACATAAACATCCCGGCAATAATGGTCGTGGTTCGCGGGAATAAAAATGTTAGCCCCTTTTGACCCTTTAGTGCCAGTTGAGGCCAAGAAGCGGTACTAAAGCGCCCCCTTCAGTACCAAGAGTCATGCAATCAGTAATAATGTCCGAAGGTTTTAGTCTCGATTTGTGTGGTTGCGGATCTAGGGTGAAGGAGGTTTTCTCAATTGGTACTAGTAACATGTTCTCTGGTAGTGACATTTAAATAATAATATATATATTTTTTGATAAGTTATTTTTAAAATGCTTAGTTTTATTAGATGTAGAACCCAAATATCTAGAATCTCAGCAAACCAAACTGCACGATAGCCTATTAGGGCGCCTCCAACAACGGACAACGTCGCTAGCGGAAACTATTTTTAATATGATGTGGATGAGACGACGTCGCTAGCAGAAACTATTTTTAATATGACGTGGATGAGAGAAGGGTGCTAGATAGCGACGAACAAATCGCTAGGCTATTTGTCTTCTCCCGAGGTTATGTGAGGAGGCATGTGGGTCCGGTAGGAGAGAGAGGAAGAAAACTTGATTACTCTATATTATTTTATGCCATGTAAGCTGGCGATTTCGCCACCACTATTGCGGCTGCCCTTAGGAGTTGGTATAGTTAGGCTGAAGTTAACAGAGCGTGTATATAAATGCACTGAAATAATGCAACAGTTCGAAATACAGAATATAATAGTATAGGTTGGCTAGTAATCTCAGTGTGATCAATAATTGAATCTTGTCGCTTGATGTCCACGTTGGCCAATAATCTCGCGCGCGAGTGACGTACAGTACCCCACTCGCATATGGAAAATAATGATGCCATTGACTTGCTAGTGCGTGGCCACAACGACCCGACACCTGCGGAGACTATAGTAGCCACACCATACCAGCAACATCTTTCCCCACCCATCCTTCTCGCTCCCCAACTCAAGCAGACGGAGTCCGTCGAGTAGCTAGGCCAAGCCGGGCACGGAGCACGCCTGCGCCGAGGCCCGGATTCGTCCACCTCCAGCGCTGCGCCCAGCAGATCCAGTTCCAGAAACCACTCTGAACTCCCCGGACTCAGGTATACGTTTCTGCGTTTGTAGAACGAAAATTTTTCATGCATAGCTCGCAGCTCCGCATGTTGTAAGTTAACCAGTGATCTCAAGCTTTTCTTTTTCGTTTCATATAATATATTTTAACTATCAATTGAATTTTTTATATTTTCATAGATATTTTGAACAAGATGAGTTAGTCAAACTTGATGTAACAACCTATAAATTAAGATGAAGGGAGTAGAAAAAATGTTAGTTTCTCCAACTACTAATAAATAATTAGTACTGCACCATGCCTCTAAGACATGAGTTTTATAGAATTGTCAAAAATGAATTTCACGCCCAAAATAATTGCAGCCCTCCACAAACAGACCAAAGAATCGAACACACAGTATCTCTCCCCAATGCCAAAAAGAACAAGCAGTTGCACATGCCTAGTATCTCTAGCGCGCCCACTCGTAAATCGAGTCCCTGCTTTTGACTTTTGAGTAGAGTCAAGGCCACAGGGGCTTGGCTGCCTTAATAATTTCCCCAAAATAGCCAAAATTCCGTCTCAACATAATGAGTAATTTCGTTCCTTTAGAGAACTCCGATGCCTTCCTGTGTATGCACTGTAACTGTAAGTCCACGATCTCACAGTTAAAATCTGTTTCTAGCCAGCTCTGTCAAGTTTCCTGGCAAACCATTTTTGCTGGTTTGGAATATAATCAGTAGTGTATAATGATATTTTAACTTTTCATTTAGAAAATGCTATAGTTTCTGGCTGAGTGCATAGCAGTTATGCATCTTTCGGACTAGCGTCAAGATGGTCTTGTTTGTAGACAGCAGACACATCTTATATCAAAGATGTTGTTTTGTCTCAATCTGGTGTTGCAGAGATCAAACCGGCAATGGCGGCGGCCTTGGATTCTTTAGCATCATGCATCCAAAACATGCTGCTGGAGATGGCTAAAGAAGAGGTGCATCTGTTGCTAGGGGTCCCCGATGAGATAAAAAGGATGAACAGCAAGCTCGAGGACCTCAAGATGTTCCTAGCCGACGCTGACAAGAGGAATATCACCGACATGAGCGTGAAGTCATGGGTGAAAGAGCTTAGAAATGCCATGTATGATGCCACCGACATCATCGACCTATGCCAGCTCAAGGCCATGGAGCAGTGTCCAAGCCAGGATATGGGTTGCTTCAACCCTTTGCTCTTTTGTATAAGGAACCCCATGCACGCCCATGACATTGGTAGCCGCATCAAGAAACTTAATGAGAGGCTAGATGACATTGAGAAGCGCAGCAAGACCTTCAAATTTGTCAACATTGCATCCTATGAGGAGGATACACGAAAGGTGGAATTGTCCCGTTGTAATAGGCGCGAGACCACGGGGGATGAAGAGTTGGGAGTGGTAGGTGAGAAGATCGAAGAGGATACAAGATATCTAGTGGAGTTGCTCACAAGAAAGGAGAAAGCCATAGATGAACACAAGAAAATTATGGTTTTTGCCATTGTGGGAGTTGGAGGGATTGGGAAAACCACCCTCGCCAAAAAGATATTCAACAATGACATCATCAAACAAGAGTTTGAAAAGAGAATATGGTTGAGTGTCAATCAAGAATTTAGTGACAATGATCTGTTAGGGAGAGCTATCACTGAAGCGCAAGGAGACCATCAAGCAGCAAGAAACACAAAGGCCGCTCTAGAACGAACCCTTAAGAAAGCATTGGAGGGGTGCAAGTCCTTACTGGTGATGGATGATGTTTGGAATCACAATGCATGGGAGAAGGTGCTTGAACAACCATTAATAAACTCCCTTGCTCAAGGTAGCCGTGTCCTTGTCACCACAAGAGATGACACTGTTGCGCGGGGGATGATGGCAAAGGTTCCCTATCATTATATTGACAAATTACATCCAGAAGATGCATGGTCTTTGCTCAAGATGCAGGTTTGCTTCACTATCTATCTAGCTATTAACTGTGTGGAAGGGAGGACGAATAAGAAGAAAGAAAATCTAATTTATCATTAGGAGTTAATCCAAAATGTACTTCGAGTTACATGTATACTTCAAATATCCATTGTATGTGGATCCTGATTAAATTTTAAACATAGTCTATATAAGGGTGTGTTTGGTTGGTTGCATGAGGTAGCGTAGCCTGTATCTATGGAGTCTGGCTTGTACAAGCCAGACTGAAGGCACGGCAATTTGTTTGGTTGGTTGCAATTGCCAACTGGTCAGCCCACCTCAGAAGAGACGCTTACCTGCATGAGTACATGAGACATGAGCTAAAACTGCAAAATTAACTATTAAAAACTAATGGAGCACCGATTGCGACCAGCTCCCAGAACCTTGGCTAGACATTTGGCTCTAGATAGGCTTGTAGCTTGGCTTGGGTGCTCGTGGCTCGAAGTTAGCTCGAGACTATTCAATCCTATTTCAGCTCGTTTTTTAGCAAATAACCAAAAAAGGGGAAGAAAAAAATACTTACGCCAGCTAGTACGTGTTTGGGGCCTTTTTGGTCTAATGTTGTGCTCTGGGAGGCCTCGGGGTTTTATATAAACAACAACCGCAATTCCTAATAACTTAGACATGATGAGCTTGACCACAACTGCCCAGTAGACAAGGAACACTTTGCCGTGAAATCCTTTAAGCTGCGTGGGGCTGGGGCCTGGGGCCATGGAATCAAAAGCTATGTGGGATGACGAAACGGGACAGGATAATCAAAAGTCCACTAGTTTCTTCTAGTGCTATTCATATACTTCCTCCGTTTACAATTGTATGACGTGGTTGATTTTTTTAAAAAAACTCATTCGTCTTATTAAAAAAAGTAATAAGTTATCTTTTATTTTGTTGTGATTTGATTTATCATTAAATATAGTTTAAGTATGATTCATATTTTCATATGTTTTTACAAATTTTTTGAATATGATGAAGGATTAAATTTTTAGAAAAAATGTCAACCGCGTTATATATATTTGTGAACGGAGGAGTAGGATATTATTTTTTTTCCTCTGATAGAATTCAGCATGGCTGCACAGAATACAGAAATTAAATCATATATCTGTCATACAAAAGTTTCCTACTAGATGCGTATTGCCATTCAATTAACTCGCTTCTGCTTACAGGTGGTCGGAAATGGAAATAATGCTGAACAAATGGTTGATACACTAAAGAGCATTGGAATGGAAATTATAGCAAAATGTGATGGTTTGCCGCTTGCTGTCAAAGTAATGGGAGGCCTCCTACGTCAAAAAAAGACAAGACGAAGTGACTGGAAAAATGTCCTAAATGATTCTGCATGGTCAGTATCTCAAATGCCTGAAGAGCTAAACTATGCAGTATACCTTAGCTACAAAGATTTGCACCCTAATTTGAAGCCTTGCTTTCTGTACTACGCCCTCCTTCCTAAGAACACAGTGTTATGGATAGATGACATTGTTGACATGTGGATTAGTGAAGGATTTGTTCATGGAAATTCAGATGAATTAGAAGTCTTAGGAAAACAGTACTACGACCAATTAATATCTAGGAACCTTATAGAACAAGACAAAAGGTTTGTGGAACCGAAGGTTTGCAATATGCATGATGTTGTTCGCTCATTTGCTCAGTATGTGGCTAGAGATGAAGCACTAATAGCTCACAAATGCGAGGCTGGTGGCCTTACCAATAAACTTAGTTCACAAAATGTTATTCGGTTGTCACTACAAACCAAAGAATCAGAGTCAAACGAGATACGCTGGAGTTCTCTACAAGCGCACACATCATTACGAACACTGATTTTGTTTGGGCAAACAAAGATCAACCCTGGTGATTCGTTGTTAGCTTTATCATGTTTGCGGATTCTACATATAGAAAGCGGAAACTTTGATGGATTGTCAGAATCTTTGGTCCAACTGAAACACTTGAGGTATTTGTCCATAAGAGGCACAGACACATCAAGATTGCCACAAAGCATCATCAACATGAAATTCTTGCAGCACATTAATGTTGGTTCTTGCAAACATTTGGTCAAGCTTCCTTGTGGCATTGGAAAGCTACAACAATTGAGGTTTCTAGACATTAGAGACACAGGTATAAATAACATACCTAGAGGTTTTGGTGGCCTAACTAATTTGAGAAACTTGTACGGGTTTCCAGTACACATGGAAGGTGATTGGTGTAGTTTGGATGAATTAGGACATCTTAACCAACTCATGCATCTTCAAGTATATGGCCTGAATAATGTATCCTCTTCCCCATTCGCAATAAAGGCCAGGCTTGGTGAAAAGTTGTGTCTCAGCTCTCTGCACTTAAGTTGCACTAATAGACGTGGAGGTGGTGAAGGTGAAGAGCAGCAACAAATACAGAAGGTGTTTGATGAGCTGTGTCCTCCACCCTACTTGGAAAATCTTGGTATCCAGGGGTATTTTAGCCAACAACTTCCAAACTGGATGATATCGACAGCAGTGCACCTTGGAAGCTTGAGGAATCTTAAGATGGAAAACTTGCCTTATTGCACGGAGCTACCAGGCGAATTGTGCCATCTCCCCAGCTTGGAGTTCCTAAGTATTATAAATGCCCCAGCCATCAAGCGCATTGGGCCAGAGTTTTTGCCGCCAGACCATCATGAGCACCCATGTGCTATGGAGAATATGGAATCCAATTTGGAAATTCAGGTGATTCGATGCTCTAGCCTCGAGAGGATCACCAATTTGCCAAAACTGCAGGAACTTAGAATCATATTGTGCCCAGAGATGAAGGAATTCGAAGGTTTGCCTGCACTACAAGGACTTTTGCTGGAGGACTACGACATGGAAACACTCCCTAGATATTTGCAAGATGTAAAGCCAAGGCATGTGCGGCTAAACTGTAGTTTATCGTTGCTCACTTCTATAGCAGCAGGGAAATCAAGCCCTGAGTGGGGCAAGTTCAACCATATCCAACAACTCAAGGCCTATGCGAACAATGAAAGCTGGCATGTGTTGTACACAAGAAATCCTTTCCGCATTGAGACAAATATCAGCCAAGGTCTATTATAAACTGCCACGTCGTCCAAGGTTAATAATATCTATATCTGTTTCACGTAATGTTTTATCTCCGGATACTATATATGTTCCAGTTGATCTGTTTTCTACTTTTCTTATCTTCGTCTTTGATACTTTTCTTATCTTCATCATTGATCTTGTAACATCCACAGTACGCTTAGCACGTCATGCGTCATGTGGACAAATTGCCGTGCCCTTCTGCTTACATTTCAGGTAAAAGCTTGCCACTGCTGGCTCCACCTGATTACATGTCTGTTCCATTGTTTTCTTAGAATAATTTCTGGGCAAATTCCCTTCCAAAACCAACCTATGAAAAAATGGATAGAGCCCTCATGTCTACCGAGAGGGAATTTAAATACCCTTTGGTCATAGTATAGGCTCTAGATAGGGGTGTTTCGGACCATATGTCGGGGTTTTAGACCGGCAGTGCACCACGGGGTATGTTACGAGGTGCTTTTGGGGTCGGAGAAATCGGTGTAGCTCGATTGTTCGCGTCGAGGTGCGACAAAACACAAGGTTTATACAGGTTCGGGCCGCGAGATGTGTAATACCCTACGTCCTGTTTGTGGCGAGTTGTATTGCTATTGAGGTTACAATGAGCGCTAGGGCGTGGTTGGTGTTGCGGAGAGATGCGTCAATGTCTGCTACGAGTTGAGTTCCTATGAATTGAGTTCTCTGGGAAGGATCCCTAGCCCGCCTTATATAATCCGGCGTGGCTTGGGTTACAAGGAATTCTATTCCTACTAGGATTGGCTGCATCTCCTACTAGGATTCTTCTAAGATCTTCCTTGTACACGTCGAGTCCTTGTCTTGTGCGTCAAGTCAGTCGGTCGTCTTCTAGATTGGGCCCTCTGATGGCCCATGTAGAGAGTACGCTTCGTGAGGACCTAGGGGATATCCATCCCCCACAAGCCCCCGAGCTTCAAGTTGACTTGAGTAGCAATCAGCTTGAAGGTCCAAATTCTGTTTTCTGAATGTCTTGCTTCGTAGTCTTCGAAAAATTTCTGATGGTATCCTCCTTGCAGCCCCCGAGCCTCAAGCTGATTAGCATAATCAGGTTGGGGGTCAGGTAACTTATTCCTCCGAGTGATCTTAGTGAAGCTGAGATGGGGACACAATCTCCTGAGTCAACGAGTACGATGGCGTAGCCTCCCGAGTCGACGAAGTAGTGAGTCGGCGAGGCGCGTGGCGACGGCACAGCCCCCGAGTTGACGAAGTAGTGAGTCGGCGAGGTGCGCGGCGACGCAGCCCCCGAGTCGGCGAAGTAGTGAGTCAGCGAAGCACGCATGGGCGCAGCCCCCGAGCTGACGAAGTAAGTCGATGAGGTAGTGAGTCGGCGAAGTAGCGAGTCGGCAGGGTGCGCGGCGGCGCAGCCCCCGAGCCGATTGATCTGCATTGACCTACAAATTAACGAGATATTACATAGGTGTAACACCCTAAAAATCGGCCTAACAAAAACCGCGTAAATCAATTCATTTAAATATCAAATTTCCCTAAAATTCTCCCAAAATCCTACCCAATACTCCCCTCCAAAAATCCAAAACCAGGAAAACAAATTAAAAAGGAAGAAGGACGAACCAGGCCAACAGCCCAACCCACCTCGGCCCGTTTCACCCCCCCCCACCTGGGCCAAGCCACCCAAGCCAGCCCAACCTTCCCCCCCGGCCCGCTTCCTCCCTCCACTCGCAGACACTTCGGGCCCGCCCGTCAGCTCCCCTTCCCCCTCCACCGTCTTCTTCCTCCCGACGCGCGGCCGCACGCCGCGACGCCGTGCCCGGCCCCGGCCCCTGCGACGTCGCGCCCGGGCCCCGTCGCAACCACGGCCTGACCCTCCCCGCTCCCCGCCTTAGCGCGCCCTGCCGCTCCTAATGGCCCCTACCTCCAGCCTCCCCCATCGCGCCGCTGCCTGCCGTCTCGCCAACACCGGCACCGCGCGCCATACACACCCCCTTCCAGCCCCCACACGAGTGCCCCGTCCCCTATCGTAGCGCGCGAGCCAACGCACGCTGCGCTGGCACCATTGCCGCCGTCCCCCACCAACTTGCCCCGCCTCGCGGCCTCCCTCGCCGGCCCCGGCACCACTCTGCCGCCGGTGCGAGCAGTGACGACGGCACCCCCACCGGGCCCCGACCTCCAATGCTTATCGCGACGAGCGCTCGAACCCGGCCCCATCGGCGCGATCGTCCTCCAAATGCCGACCCCACCCCGGACCCCTCCACTGCAAGAGCGCCTTGCGCTAGCGGATACGCCGCGGCATCGGCGAACGCGGTCACACCACCCGCACCCCGGTCCCTATAAATACCCATGCCTCTTTCAAAACCAAGCAACCATCACCCCACACCAACACACGCCACACATTACACTGGCCCGTAGCCGCCTGGAGGATGACTCCGGCGTGGCGATGCTAGGCGCACGGCCACCCACTGCCGCCGCCAAGCTCGATTCCTCCTCTACAGGCCGCCTCCGTCCAAATTAAGGGGACCAATACCTTCTCCGCACCACCACGCACACCCCCCACCGCACCTTGGCCCGAATCCACCCCTAGGATACCCCCGGCGTGGCGCCGCGCCGCCCACCACCACCATGCGCCCGCCGGCACACGCCGCCAGGGCAGCACCATGCCCTCCTTACCCTAATAACCGGGTCACGAGCTTCGCCCGGATGATCTCCACCCCACGGTGCCAATCTCGTTGCCGGAACCACCTCGCCGGCGGAGAACTACCGGCGAGCCGCCGCCCTTTCCCCCTCGGTCAGTTCAACCGAGCCGAACCGAACCGCCGTCCACCCCACCCTGACACCGTCGCCTCCCCACTCACACTGACACGCGGGCCCGGCACTCACGCCGTCACCCCGCGCCGTCACGCCCCCACCGCGCCCACTGGGCCGGCCCACCTGCCTCGCGCGGTGATGGGCCGGAGCGGCCGGATGCCCCGCGACCCAGGCTGCCTCCGGTTGCTGTTGGGCCAAGCGAGGGATTCGGCCCGATAAGCCTTTGCTCTTTTTCAGAAAAGTTTAAATCTACCCCCTATACATAAACCTCCATATCTTGTCCATTCCAACTCCGATTGGGATGATTCTTCTTCCTAAATTCTTCTAAAAACACCCTCTACCTAATCTGACCCCTCCTCAAATGTTTGGTGCATGAATGGTTGTATTTATTGCATGTTTTTGTTTGTGCGCGCTAGACACCGTCCCGGAAGAACCCCAGGAGCCGGAGCCGACCGTCGCGGACCAGGAACCCAACGAACCTAGTGTCAACATCCACTGTGACGAGGACTTAGATGACGGCAAGTCCATTGGAATCCTCACTTGATGCATAAAATTCCTAGTAGTGCAAATTAAACACTTTGGCCAGTCAGTCAATTAAAACCTGCATTGTTTTTGCTTGCTAAGGTAAACCCTACTAGGATAGTCCCCTAAACCTATTTGGAAGTAGCGCGCATAGGTAGAATCGCTCATTCAACTATATCTATTTAAAACTTGAGGATAAGTTGGGATTTAGGTTGAGAAACTTGATGGGATGGGATAAAAAGTGGGTATGGTTGTTTTTGAAATAAAATGTGGAAGAACCCCGGCAAACGACCCACAGGTCGGAATAAGCCACCTAAGGGCAGGGTATGAATGGTAACTTAGCAAACCGCGGTTACCCAAGTCCCGAGAGTCGTGGAGATGACCGGAAAGGTGGATGCTCGTGGAGTCGAGTAATGGAAAGTTGGGAATGGTTCTACCTGCGCTCTGAAGGACCAGGTTGATCTACATCTTGCCTAACTCTTTTAGTACAACCACTTGCTCTGTATGAGGCATTGGCTAGGCCCGAGCCGGAGTGGATAGCCTAGTAGCTTCTGTGTTGGTGCACAAGGGGCTAGGGAAAGGGAGGGTGTCATAGGAGTACCGCGGGGTACTGGAGTGACTCGGTTGCCCGAACCTCTAAAGTACTGCTAGGTGATGAAACAAAGGCAACGGCTTGGTTTGGAATTCGGGCGCTTATGACGATAAGTAGCCGCTCAGTCCAACTTGTGGGAATTAGTACAACTCTGGCCAGTAGTAAAATCTATTCGAATAGTCCGCGTCCACTGGTATGGATGGGTTACGGCTTGGTATTTCAATTAGCAAGTTTTCATAATCTAAAACTGGATGGGTATGGGTTGGGAAAGCTTGGGTTGTGTTTTGTTTTGTGGCAACAATGGTTGCGGGTTGGGAAAAGGATTAGTGATGGGCTGTATGGATCGGCAGGTCCGGTGGCCACCCTCTTTGGATGAAAACCCTGTTTTTATAAAGCTAAAACTTGACCACTAAAATGAACCTTGCATTATTTTCTCGCAAAACACTTGAGCCTTAGATATAGCCTTGCATGTAGATATAGTCAATCCCCCCAAACTCTATAGGAGGAAGGTGGGCTTGCGGAGTACGTATATACTCACCCTTGCTATGTTGATGTTTTCCAGATAGCTCCGACAAGCTGTTCGAGCTGCTCTTCGGGTAGGTCACGGTCCTGCTTCCCAACTAGCCTATGGCATTGGGCCCGAAGGATTAGCTTCCGCTGTATCTTACTTTTCATGCAATATTTATGTAATGGGTTGTAATCGTTAAGTTTGGACTCTGCACTACTTGAAATAAATGTGTTGCTAGACCCTGGGACTAGCATTTGTATAACATTTGAGTTTCCAAGAAATTGGGGACGCTTCAGGTGGTATCAGAGCCATAGATTGGCCGTAGGACGTGACCTTAAGGTTTTTAGGTTTCCGAGAGTCAAACGTCTTTCTACGTAGGCCATGCTTACTTCTCATCCCTCTATTCACACCGCTCTTCTTTCTTGTTCCAGATGGCTCCGTTCCGGGCGCACGACGGGCAAGTTAAGACCGGGTTTGTGAAGCTCCTTAGCGACTGCACCAGAAGCCTCGGCATTCTGGGAGAGCCGAGCTACGAGACTGTTGAGCACCGCAATGAGGATACCCTGGGTTGCACAGTGACAGTTCGCATAGGACCCAGCATTTACTACCCCGGCTTCAGCACCACCACCCTTGGCCATATCACCGCTTCCACCCAGCAAACTGCCGCTCGCGACACTCTCTGCCGCCTATGCACCACCTACGAGAGAGAAATCAGCCACACTTGCCTCCGCTTCTTCCCACCAGATAACAAAACCACTCTTATGTGGCAGCAGCGCCTGCAAAAGCTAGCCAAAGGCCAGCTATACAAAAGGGCTCCCATAGTCAACCACTTGACCGACTACCTGCTCACCCTGGACCACCACTTCTCTAGGGTCAACTCCGAGCTTTACTTTAGCCACCACCAGATGTTGTCCGGTGCAGCCCAGGTTAGGCAGCTGAGGAAGGAGAAGGGAGCACTAAAGAAGGAACTTGACGCCCTCAAAAGACAGCATGCAGCTCTTAAGGATCGTGAGTGTGCGGCTTGGGACACCGTGCGTTGTACGCGAGTGTAGTTGACCGAGCAAAAGAAGAAGACGCGTGAGGCCGCAAAGAGGAAAGCAGTGGTTCAGGGAATTTGGAACTGTCAGGCCAATGCCGTCAACGAGTGTGACTGGAGTGACTTTCCTCCAGTTAGTGAGGCTGTCTACTGCCTCGTCCCAGAGCCGGACCTCTCCGTTCCCTTAGAGTTTCCACAGGAGGCTGATCTCACTCACCTCCTGGATGGTGTGCTAGCAGTTTTAGATTAGATGGTCATAATAGTGTAGTGGTCACCCTTGTGTAAAAGCTGTTCAAGCTTTCTATGTATCGTGTAGATGGTTGTTTGAATAAAGTATGTTGTGTGAAAACTTGTGTGCTAATAAACAAAGAGCATTGCACTACAACATTACCCTAAAATTTCGTTCCCTCTCCCCCCCCCCCCCCGCCCTTCTTTCAGATGGCTTCCCACAACTCCGGCAATGGACTGCCCGCCCAACCAGAGGGATAGGGTGAAAGTAACCACGACAGCAGGGAGAGCTCCCCACCTACACCTCACCCACATCCACCCCCACCACCAAACCCTTTCCAAGGATTAGCTCAAGCCATAATGACCCATGCTTAGAACATGAGAAACACCTCACCTAGACCCCCACACGACAGACCCCTGAGCAAGATGGGAGAATTCCTGAGGCTCAAACCCCCATCCTTCTTCGGATCCCAAGACCCCATGGACGCTGAAGATTGGATAAGAACCATCGAGAGGAAGTTGGAACTTCTCAACTACGATGAGCAAACCAAGATTGCCCTTGCCACTCATCAGCTCACGAGCACTGCATTAGCGTGGTGGGAAATTGTCAAGGCTGCTCATAAAGATGGGATTTCTTGGAAGGAGTTCACTAAAGCCTTCCGACAACACCATATACTAGAGGCAACCAAGGACCTTAAGGCTGATGAGTTTAGGCACCTGACTTAGGGGAACTCCACGGTGACAGAGTATATCCAAAAGTTCATGGAGCTATCCTGCTACGCCCCAGGGGAAGTAGACACTGATGGGAAGAAGAGGAAGGCTTTCATCAAGGGGTTGACTCCAGAATTTGCAACCGTGGCCTACGCATGTGGCGCTCCTGACTTTGCCTCTCTGATTAGCCACACCATTAGGCTTGAGAAGCTCAAGCAGGAGGAGAAGAATTATCTTAAGAGGAAGTTCATGGAGTTCAAGTCTCAGCGTCAGGAACGCCGCCAGAAAAACTTTTTGGGCCAAGTGTCCCGGGGCTCCTACGGTGCACCCACCAAAAGCTTTATCTCAGCTCCGTCTCGCTTTGGCCCCAGCCAGAGTAACTCACAGAACGCCCCTCGTGGAAATGGCATGACCTGCTACAAGTGTGGAGACCCAGGCCATTTCATCGCCAACTGCCTCACCCCAACCGTGGCAAGCCAGCGGCATCAACCTTCTCCAACTCGGTGAATGGACCCAAGCAGCCTGCCGCCGCTGGGAACCTTCCGGCCGCTAGTGCCCAGTCATCCAAGCAGCCCTAGCAGTCTGGCAACAAGCCTCGCATCAACCACTTTGACGCAAAGGAAGCACAGCAAGCCGCAGGAGTGGCACTCGGTGAGTTTCTAGTAAACTCAGTCATGGCAACTGTGCTATTTGATTCCGGTGCATCATACTCCTTCATATCGGCGTCATTTGTGAAAAAGAACCAAATCCCCACCACACCATTACAAAAGCCACTTCAAACCCGAACACCAGGAGCAGATATTACCAGCCGACTTGGGTGTAAGGGAGTCCAAATTATTCTAAGTGGGGTAGCCTTCATGGCAGACCTAATAGTATTGAACTCCCAGGGGATAGATGTTATCCTAGGGATGGACTGGTTAAGTGGTCATGCAGGCGTTATACACTGTGCTAATAAGACCGTTAAACTGATCGGCCCAAATGGCACTAAGGTGATTTGTAGTACCCAAAAGACCACCCGAGACCCTATGAACTTCCACATAGAAGCCAAAACCCTAGAAGAGGTACCCATAATCTGAGAGTATCTGGATGTTTTTTCGGAAGAGCTGCCCGGCCTACCCCCAGACCGAGATATCAAATTTGCCATAGACCTTTACCCGGGGACAGCCCCAATTGCTAAGAGACCCTATCGGATGGCACCTGCAGAGCTGGCTGAGTTAAAGGAGCAACTTAGAGAACTACAGCAGAAGGGATTCATCAGACCTAGTTTGTCACCTTGGGGAGCACCAGTGTTGTTTGTATCCAAAAAGGATGGAAGTTTGAGGATGTGTGTGGACTACCGCTCCCTGAATGTGGTCACCATCAAGAACAAGTACCCCTTACCAAGGATCAATGATTTGTTTGACCAACTTAAGGGGGCCAAATATTTCTCAAAGATAGACCTGAGATCGGGTTATCACCAACTCAAAATCAGAGAAAGTGACATATACAAGACTGCTTTTGTGACCCGATATGGACAATATGAGTTTACAGTCATGTCCTTTGGATTAACCAATGCTCCAGCCTACTTTATGAACCTGATGAATAAAGTGTTCATGGACGGATTGGATAAGTATGTGGTCGTATTCATTGACGACATACTTATCTACTCTAAGGATAAGGAAGAACACAAGCACCACCTTCGGACAGTGATAGAGAGGTTGAGAAGCCACAAACTGTATGCAAAGTTCAGCAAGTGTGAGTTTTGGCTAGAAAAGATTTCCTTCCTAGGACATATCATCACAGCTGAAGGAGTGGCAGTAGATCCTGAAAAGGTACAAGCCGTAATGGAGTGGCAGCAGCCCATCAATGTCAGTGAGATCAGGAGCTTCATTGGATTGGCGGGATACTACCGCCGGTTCATAGAAGGATTCGCCAAGATTGCCGGACCCATGTCCGCGCTGCTCGAGAAAGATAAGAAGTTTGAATGGAGGGAGGCCTGC
The DNA here is from genome assembly GCA_022530915.1 of Paspalum notatum. NCBI lineage: Eukaryota > Viridiplantae > Streptophyta > Magnoliopsida > Poales > Poaceae > Paspalum > Paspalum notatum. Next base: position 69,162,314 of record CM039683.1, on the reverse strand, counting down.
GAAAGAAGCTTCCAGGAACTAAAGAAGAGATTGACTACTGCCCCAGTACTTGTACTACCAGAAATCCATCGAGACTTTGTCATATATTGTGACGCGTCTCAACAAGGATTGGGGTGTGTGCTCATGCAAGACAACAAGGTTATCGCCTATGCATCTCGGCAACTCCGGACTCATGAACGGAACTACCCCACTCATATCTTGAGTTAGCCGCAGTCGTGCATGCATTGAAGACTTGGAGGCACTATCTGATAGGCAACAAGTGTGAATTATACTCAGTTCACAAAGGCCTCAAGTACATCTTCACCCAGCCAGACTTGAATTTAAGGCAGAGGGGATGGTTGGAACTAATTAAGGATTATGACTTGGACATACATTACCATCCTGGTAAGGCCAACGTCGTAGTAGATGCCCTTAGCCGTAAGGCGTACAGCAAGGAGATGATTCCAACCAACGAGCATTTGCAGCAGGAGATTGCCGAGCTAAACATGCACATTGTGCACGAACCAAAGGAAAAGGTTTTGGCTATACAACCCACCCTAGTCGAGCAAATCAAGGAGGACCAAACAAGTGACGAAGAAGCCCAGAAGGTTATTTAACATATCAAGACGGATGGGACCACGCCCTTCAATCTCGGTATTGACAGCATTCTACGGTACAAGGATCGGCTGTTTGTACCAAGAGAGGGAAAAACCAAGGAAGCCATCATGAGAGAAGCCCACGATTCAGCTTACTCCATCCACCCTAGGGCCAATAAGATGTACCAGGACTTAAGCCAAAGCTTCTGGTGGAGAGGAATGAAGGCAGATGTGGCCAACCACGTAGCACAATGTGATGTGTGCCAGAGAATTAAGGCGGATCATCAGAAGCCCGCCGGCTTACTACAGCCATTGCCCATTCCCACATGGAAATGGGATGAGGTCGGCATGGATTTTGTGACCGGTCTACCCCAAGACTAAGAAAGGCAATGATGCCATATGGGTCATAGTAGATAGACTCACTAAAACTGCCCATTTCATACCAGTCAAAACCACCTGTGGTGGAGCCAAGCTAGCTCAACTATACATCGAGAATGTAGTGAGACTACATGGTGTACCCAGCAGAATTGTGTCAGATAGGGGCACACAGTTCACATCTAAATTTTGGAATAGTCTGCATGAAGCCCTAGGCACCAATCTGGATTTTATCTCAGCCTACCACCCTCAGACCGATGGACAGACTGAAAGAGTGAACCAGGTCATGGAAGACATGTTGAGAGCATGTGTGCTCACCTATGGGAAAGATTGGGAATCTAGTCTACCATATGCTGAGTTCTCATATAACAACGGGTATCAAGCCAGCCTAGGAATGGCACCCTTTGAAGCCCTGTATGGAAGGAAGTGTATAACCCCATTGATTTTGGCAGAAGATAAGGAACAAGTCCCCACCGGGCTAGCCCTCCTCAAGGAAGCGGAAGAAAAGACAGAGGAAATTAAAGAAAGACTCAAGATAGCCCAGACCACACAAAAGAGCTACGCCGATAGAAGAAGGCGTGAGCTTAGTTTTGAAGTCGGAGACCCAGTATATCTGAAAGTATCCCCAATCAGGGGCACCCAGAGATTTCAGGTAAAAGGGAAACTAGCTCCCCGCTACATTGGACCCTACAAGATCGAAGAGCGAATTGGAAAAGTGGCCTATAAACTGCAGCTACCAGAATCAATGGCAGGCATCCACAACGTCTTCCACGTGTCCCAGCTCAAGAAGTGCCTGAAGGAGCCAGCGAGACAGGTGGAACTAGATACCTTGGACCTACAGTCAGACTTGAGATACAAAGAAGTGTCCATTAAGATTTTGGAAACGGGTGTCAAGAAAACCCGTAGATCAGCCATCAAGATCTGTCGAGTTCTATGGAGTCGTCACGGAGGAAGAATCAACTTGGGAGAGAGAAGATGCCCTGAGAGAGGAGCACCCTCACTTATTCGAAGCCCAACCTAATCTCGGGGACGAGATTCCTTCTAAGTAGGGTAGGTTTATAACACCCTAAAAATCGGCCTAACAAAAACTGTGTAAATCAATTCATTTAAATATCAAATTTCCCTAAAATTCTCCCAAAATCCTACCCAATACTCCCCTCCAAAAATCCAAAACCAGGAAAACAAATTAAAAAGGAAGAAGGACGAACCAGGCCAACAGCCCAACCCACCTCGGCCCGTTTCACCTCCCTCTCCCCCCCACCTGGGACAAGCCGCCCAAGCCGGCCCAACCTTCCACCCCCCCCGGCCCGCTTCCTCCCTCCACTCGCTGACACTTTGGGCCCGCCCGTCAGCCCCCTTCCCCCTCCACCATCTTCTTCCTCCTCCCGACGTGCGGCCGCACGCCGCGTCGCCGCGCCTGGCCCCGGCCCCTGAGACGTCGCGCCCGGGCCCCGTCGCAACCACGGCCTGATCCTCCCCGGTCCCCGCCTTAGCGCGCCCTGCCGCTCCTACTGGCCCCTGCCTCCAGCCTCCCCCATAGCGCCGCCGCCTGCCATCTCGCCAACACCGGCACCGCGCGCCATACACACCCCCTTCCGGCCCCCACTCGAGTGCCCCGTCCCCTATCGCAGCGCGCGAGCCGACGCACGCCGCGCCGGCACCATTGCCGCCGTCCCCCACCAACTTGCCCAGCCTCGCGGCCTCCCTCGCTGGCCCCGGCACTACTCTGCCGCCGGTGCGAGCAGTGACGACGGCACCCCCACCGGGCCCCGACCTCCAATGCTTATCGCGACGAGCGCCCGAACCCGGCCCCGTCGGCACGATCGTCCTCCGAACGCCGACCCCCACCCCGGACCCCTCCACTGCGAGAGCGCCTTGCGCTAGCGGACACGCCGCGGCGCCGGCGAACGCGGTCACGCCACCCGCACCCCGGCCCCCTATAAATACCCATGCCCCTTTCAAAACCAAGCAACCATCACGCCACACCAACACACGCCACACACTACACTGGCCCGTAGCCGCCCGGAGGACGACTCCGGCGTGGCGACGCTCAGCGCACGGTCACCCACCGCCGCCGCCGAGCTCGATTCCTCCTCTACAGGCCGCCTCCGTCCAAATTAAGGTGAGCAATACCTTTGCCGCACCGCGCGACGGCTGGGCCGGGCTGCGGCCTGCTCAGGGTACGGGCTTAAACAGGCCAGGCTTCAGCCATTTTGGGCCGAGACGAATGCACAGTAGCGAGGGCTTAATACTTTTCTCTCATTTTGTCCGTGCAATATTATGTACTAAACTTAGTCAATTTTCTGGAGAGTTCCAATTAAGTTCTGGCTCTTTTATTTCCAGCACAACAATTTATTAGTTTAAAATTATCCACTGTTTTGTGGACCATATTACTTCGTTATTAATTGTTGCATTAAGTTTATGATGCCCTTCATCGAAACTTGCTTCTGTTTAAGCATATTTATGTAAGGGACATTGAAGTATTATGTCGGTGCAATTAATTCCATAATGTTTTGTTTGCACCATTCCAAATAATTTTTATGCACATATCTAATGTCTTATGATGTGTCCTTTAATTAGGGCCAAACTTTTTGGTATGTTGTTTCTATTTCATATGACCATTAGAAATATTTAATTGTGCAATTATGATCTTCTAATTCACACATTTTAATGATTATATTTTTTAGTGGATTTATTTTGGCCTTTATGATTATCCTGGATCAGAATGGAACCAACGGGAAATTCTGGTTTGCGACTAAAGTCATAGCGGGCACTGCCTTAATGATGACTCATGGTTATATTCTAACCAACGTTGCTGCATGTGATCATGAGTCGCTAAAATTAATTGTCCGTATAGTGTTTTATTCCTGAGCCATGCAGAGCCTATTTTGGGCATAATTTTTCAGTAGGCTTTTGGATAACACTCAATCAGGCCATAATTATCCACTGATGATACTAAGACAAGGTCATTTACTCAGTTCCTCTAAGTATTGATCTAGGAATTAATTATGATGTCTCTAAGTCCTTTACGAAACTTTTGTTCTTTTATATTGGTAATTATTTTGTTTTTTTACCACAATTAATTCTCATGTCATTTTATGTTTTTGATCCTTACGCTTCCGCTAATACGTACCTAATGATGTTTTGGCCATGATGATCATGAGATTGTTTTTTTTTGGCTAATTATTCTTGTTTCGGGACTTTATTAACCATCGTTCCTCATGACCATTTGTCATTTGATAAGCTCTTAAACTAATTGGATCATTGAGATCACTAAGTCCCCAGCAATATTGCTATGATCATATAAATTCCTTCGAGCCAAACTTAATTCAATCATCTCTGATCGAAATGGAACCAACGGGAAGTTTTGGTTGGAGATTTCATATCTTAGGCTATGGCACATATGTACTCATTCAATCCATGTTGATCTTACTATTGTGTCATTCTTATGTTGTCCCATATATTAAAGTGCCCTCTAACCAATATGGAACTAACGACAAATCCTAGTTGGAGGCATGATATTATGTAATGATAATTTATGGTGCATGGATATTTTTGACCAACATTGATTATGTTCATGTATCTGTAATGTTGATTGCATCACTCGTTGCCCCTAAGTCTCCCAAGTGATTCGTCTCTAGCTGAGATGGAACCAACGATAAATCTTGGTTAGGGATTTAGCGTCATTTTGGGAATTAGTCGGGCATATACATATTTTTTTGCCAACGCTGATTATAGTTATGTGTCCCTAAGAATTATAATGTTCCTTTAGAAACTATATGTTTGATGGAACGTCATCACTTACCATGCTGACTACGAATCCACCTCCCTCTTGCTCAGTCCTTTGTAGAATGACACAATTTTTGGAGGGTTGTTGTTTTCCTTTTGGCAATGATGCAATACAGGGCAATTCTTTTGTTATTATTATCGTTACTATTATCATTATTGTTGTTGTTAATTTTATGACATATTGATAGTATTGATTTTATGATATACAATTATCTGCCCTAAATATATTAACATATACCATTACTTTTGATATTAGTAATGTCCATCGTATATCCCTTGTATTATTATTATGAATTTGACCTTAAGTTTTATTGGTTGTTTATTTTTATACCCTATGAGAAATAGAGTAGAGTTATTAAATATTCCTGAGGTTCATGAATTATGATTATTGTACAACTTGGTTATTAGCTCCCAATTGAAAAGTTCTATTTTTGGCATTAGGACATTGATGAGAATCCAATGGACTTCTTATATGTCAAAATCTTTTGGGATTAAAACTAAGAAAATGTCTCTTATGATTATGTTGCTTGGGTTCTGGGGGAGCGATCCCCTGGTTCATTATTTTTATCAGAAGGCATCAAAACTCATTACTTATATTTTTTTAAGAGCTAAGACATGAATACTATTGAAGCTTTTAAGTTCACATTATGGATTAGTGAACAATGATTAAGATCATAGTAATGTGCAGTCTAATGTTGGCAAAAGATAACACTAAGACACTTATTTTGTCCTCAGCCAATATTACCTCATGGATAGAAATTTATTGTTTTTGGAGTGTTAGAGTAATCGACTATGCAAGGACATAATGATAAGCCTAAGCTATTGGAAGTTTTTATCCACTGGCATAAAGTTATGCTTTTCGTCCTCTCTTGTAATAATTTGATTATGCTCAATAACTATATTGTTAACTCTATAGCCTTCGATTCCAAACTAGTTCCTTATGAGAGTTCATCGAATTGTGGAACTAACGTTTTGACCACATTTTAAGGGGAAGAATTGAACGTCTCATTATTAAAAAGAAATGTTCATTATGTAAATAATTTTTCCATGAAGTTAAGTTTACTACTCTATGAACATAAGTTTACTCTACTACTTAAACTCTTGGTGAATCTCAGATCTTGTTAGCCAAACTTCTCATGGATGGAGATATTAGTCGGTATCACCCAAAGTCAGCGTCAATTAGCTTTATGCTATGAAAGGTGCTGAAATCTAGTTCATTTACCATCCATTTAGAAGGGTACTATTATTCACTATTATTAAGCGTACCACTTAGTCAAATTTTAGTGTGTGCTCTTAAGGCAAATAAATATCTCTTGCCTGCAGTGCTTATTTAACACATTAGCGAGAGCCCCACATACTCGGTTTCATCATTGTGATATTTGTTTTATTAGCCCCTAATGATGTCTTTTGTTGCAGCAACATTTTCCAGTGGAGTCAAAACAGTGGGCCGTATTGGGTCCACATTTTTTTTCTTCGTCATGTGACTCCTAAGGAATAAACCAAAGGCAAGTTTTTGAGTTCACACTCGTAATGAAAGGGCTTTTAGAATTTTCTATGATTACTGAGCTAATGGAATGGCACTTGATCATTATTGTTTCGCTGATATTTATGAGTGCCTACACAATGGTACATAAGTCGGTAAAAAATTATTATACATAATCAATAGGGATTTCATACATAAGACCCAGAGTTTAACTTACCCTTTCGGGGTACTAATATATTGGTGATGTCTATTATGTTCTTTTGGCAATAAGTATTTACCATGTTCTGGTCCATATATACGAGAGTTTTCACTCTCAAAGTCATGTATTGATCGAGTATATAAGATATCATGTAAACAAATACTCTATCACAATGACTTGTGCTAAAAGCGATATGTTTTTTGGCTCATTTTGATAAGTATTATGCATACTCAAGTCATTATGCGGCCTTAATAACGGGATATTTTGGCATATTTTCAATCCAGGATGGACCCTTAGAAAATTACTAAGTAAAGTTGTGTTGTATACATAGCTTTTGTTGTAACCTTATGTTACATGTGACACTGATAACTCACATGCTCACATATAAGGAATAAGATAACAATCAAGCTAAAGGTTATTCAGTCCGCAAGGCGTGTTGATTAATCCACATTAAATTATATCTTCACCCTTACGGGGGAGTCGTTGTGGAATGACTCCAATCAATCTCTTAAGACATTGTGATAAGTTGTGGGCTCGTGGAATTATTTTCACATTAGACAACAATTATGATTTGAAAATAAGATTATTTAACTTAGGAGTTCTTATCCCAAACTTTCCTCGAGTAACATGCCCTGTGATATTGCCAAACACTTAGCATTGTGAAAGATGGATCCAAGATCAAATGATGCTTAACATTAAGTGATAAGTTAAGATATAAGGATCAAGTATCATACCCATTATTTTCTTATTGGCTCATGTTTCAAGTCTTGCCGGCATAAAAGACATATTGAAGCCTATAATTTTGGGTGAAATTGAGATCTCAAGTGTTGATTCTAGAAACATTATCTCGTTCTCACTCTTATAATAAGTGTACACATAATTGTGAATGAGAACACAATTTGCACAATAGTACCATAAGTAAACGAGCCATCCCCCATCATGAATAAGTGATTATCCAATCAAAGCGAATTGGTATATTGTAGGTACTGTGATGTGCATGGCATTTCAATAGCTACTGTAAATCCTTACCTCATATACTCTGTCTTATGTGAAAGGACTTATGTTGTTAGCCCGTCGATTAAGGGGGAGAATGTTAGAATTAATCTCGGACATAACCCCCTGACCGATAAAACGGGGCCACGCTCTTGTTTCCATTCCCGTGCGCATGATCGTGAGCGCACGTTAAGACGTTTCCTTTTTGCCCAGTCCCAGGACGTCCAAGCCTATAAAAGGAGGGTTACCAGGTTAATCACCGTGCTAACTGAGTCAATCACGCCATTAGCTACCCTCCTACTAACCTACTGTTGGATGATATTTTGTGCAAGGCTTAGCAAAATAAATAGCAATAGCCTAAATAAAAGGGACATGTTATTTTAATACTTGGCCCTGTACGTGATGAACCGTTGCCGTGCATGCACCTGCATGGAGGATGATTAATGCAAGGAATACGTGACCAGTGATGCGCATGCGTACACCAGCATAGGTGGTAATCCCAAGCGACGGCAAGAAACGAGTAAATCTGTACCAAGCGTTCGCCCATGTACGTGCAGAGTCCAGCTGCGTGTTTCGGCAGGTAGGCTCGCACCATGTTGGGGCAGAGAGGAAGCTTCCAAAATGTGGTACGCCGATCGTTGCCCCCAAGGAGGCCCATCGCTCAGTGTGGTGCTCTACGTCGGCAACCGAGCAAATCACGCGGACGCTTTCATCGCTTCCCATCGGATAAGAGCGCTCGTAACGATTCGAGTGCCTATCCCGGGAGATGCGGATCGAACGAGCGGACTGGGCAGCATCTGCACCGACCTCAAGTGCCTATATAAGCAGAGGCACCCCACGGCAGAAGGGGGGAGGACCCTACGCGTCCAGCACGGCCGCCGGCAGCATGTACGTGCGCCGGGGAGGCTCCATCAGGCGGACGGACTGCGTCTCCTACACTCCGCTCAGGCATGTCGCGATGACCTCCATGGATCATCAGCATCCACCGCCCTGCAGCTCGTCGGCGTCGCCGCCAGGAGGACGCCGCCTTCGCCATCGAGCATCTACGTCGCCCGTGACGCTGACCCCGGAGGCCCTGACCGCCGGAGCCAGAGGCTGGCGCTAGCGCCAGAGTACGGGAGTGGATCTACGAGGAGCAGCCGTGACGCAAGAGCGGTCTCATCCAGCACACCAGTAGTGCCGGACGCCGGACGCGCACACAACACCGACATATCTGACCTCTCGACGACCTGAAGGACCTCTCGTACCCGGCGTGTCGTCCACCACGCGCCGCATCTCCGAGGAGGCTGCCATCGACGAAAGCCCGCGTCGCCATCGACAACGAGCCTCCGCAGGACGCCGGAGCTGAAGCCCGCCGCCGACTGTCTGCATCTGTCGCCGGCCGGCCGCGCCGACGGGCGTCCCGCCATCCACTGTGCCGCCTCACGCATCTACACCACCTAGCTGTCCAGCCCCACGACCGGCAAGCCGCCATGGGTGAGTGCATGTATTAACCTCGTGTTCCTTAGTCCCTCTCCAGATGCGTACATGGACACGTGAAAGATGGAAGAGGCTGTACGTCGCCTGCGACGGAGCAGGCGCGCCGGCGCCGAGATCGTTGGGCTTGCAAACACCGCGCCGTGGCCGCGGTCGCCGATCAGCCGTTTCTGATGCAGGCGGTGCCGCGGGGAGCGCGCTGAAGTGCCGGATACGCGCCCTGTACGTGCGTCTGTACGCGTGAAGTACGTCAAGGAGCCGCACGTTCGTCTGCGTTCATCCAGTCTGCATCGCGCCCGCACTTGCCGTGCGCGTACCCCAAGGGCGGAGCCGTCTCACATGCAGGTGCATCTGCTGCCATATGCAAAGGCTACGCGGAATGCATGCATCTACAGAAGTACATGCAAGGCCACGTACCGTCTACAGGCCATGCCACGCCGATGGCTCCCTAGCGAGCTGCCTCGCTGTGTCTCCAGCGCTATTCAAGTTTGCTGATGATGACGACGCTGCCGTCTACGTCCGATCCCGTTCAGGCTACACCAATCTACTGCATGATGATGATCTACTACCACTACTGCAACAACCTTCACGCGCTGTTCGACACCGACGAGGCGGACGACACGGGGCTACACCGGCTCATGGCACCGACGAGGCCATGGATGACGCCGACACGCCCACACCTACACCAACACCATCACATGCGAGGAGAAGTGAAGCGAAGACTGAAGAAGACTGAAGACGACGACCACAGCAGCTTAATCGGAGGTGCCTCAGCAAGCTAGACTTGCGAGGGTAATTAACCGGGAGCCTTCCGAGGCCCCGGGGACCAGCAGAACACATCGCCTAAATCAGATCTGCCCAACGGCAAGCTATAGAGCGCACTCATGTAATGGGAACCTGTATTTGTATTTTTATAATATGAATAAAGTCTGTGTTCCCTACTCTTTGTTTATTTTGTCTACTTTAGTAGACTGGCACGCCCGCGCATATTATATTTTTTCGCGTCCAAACATCTACCGATCGAGGACAGGCTTGGCCCTCATCCCTGAAGACCGAGAGCCGCCGCCGCCATCCTACTCGCGGCGATCTCACCTCGTACATGTACGCAGAAGGTGAGTCCTGGCCTCATCAACGTCAAGAACAGAGGCACCTACATCTATTTGATTAAGGTCAGTTCTCTAATTAATTATGGATTAGTGTATTCATGCCATTAGGCTAGTAGATCCTATGGGACAATCATGTTCATGATCTTTACACATGCATCAATGATATGCAGAGAATGTATCTGTGTGTTCCATTCATTTAACTAACTTAGCTGTTGCAGGTGGTCGGAAACGGAAATAGTGATGATCAAAAGGTTGATACACTAAAGGATAGTGGAACGGGGATTATAGCAAAATGTGATGGTTTGCCACTTTCTGTCAAAGTAATTAATGGGAGGCCTCCTACACCAAAAAAGGATAACGGAGTGATTGGGAATATGTCCTAAATAATTCCATATGGTCAGTATCACAAATGCCTGAAGAAATAAACTACGCATTATATCTTAGCTATCAGGATTTGCATCCTAATTTGAATCCTTGTTTTCTGCAATACGGCCTCCTTCCCAAGAATGTTGTGTTCACGGTACACAGCGTTGTTTCCATGTGGATTAGTGAAGGATTTGTTTAGGGAAACTCATGTGATTTAGAAGTATTGGGAAAAGAGTACTATGCCCAGTAATTGCTAGGAACCTTATAGAGCCAGATCCATGGGCCGCAGATCAGGAACTTTGCAATATGCACGATGTTGTTCGCTCATTTGCTCACTATGTAGCTAGAGATGAAGCACTAATAGCTCACAGATGTGGCGATGGCCAAACCAATAAACTTGATTCACATAATGCTGTTCGGTTATCTCTAGAAACAAAGAAGTCAGAGTCAAATAAGCTAGGATGGAGTTCTTTACAAGCATATACATCACTACAAACATTGATTTTAGTTGGGCAAATAAAGACCAACCAAGGTGATTCGTTGTTATCATTTCCATGTTTGCACATCCTAAGCATAGAAAATGGAAGCTTTGATGTATTGTCCAAATCTTTGGTCCAACTTAAACACTTGAGGTATTTGTCCATAAGAGGCACCGACACATCTAAACTGCCAGAAGACACTGCTAAGATGAAATTCTTGCAGCACATTAACCTGGTTGGTTGTGAGCATTTGGAGAAGCTTCCCGGTGGCATTGTAAAGCTACATCATTTGAGGTTTCTAGGCCTTAATGGCACATCTATATATAATATACCTAAGGGGTTTAAATGCTCTAACTAATTTGAGAAACTTATATGGTTCCCAGTACACATGGTTGGCAACTGGTGCAGTTTGGAAGAATTAGGACCTCTTAACCAGCTCATGCATCTTGACATATTTGGATGTGTTCCTGCTGATGCAATTTGCGACTTGAGAATAGAGGGGCATGTTCATGTATATATGAGTTGTGACTTGTGACAGAAGAACAAATATTATAGTGCAATTTCTTTCAGTTTGCTGATTCAGGCATGGGTGGGTCTGAATATAGATGGCCATAAAGCACGAAGCCCGCCAGCCCGCCCGCGAGCCCACTTAATAGGCAGGGCACGAGCCCGGCACGGCCCTGTGCCTAGTGGGCCCGGGCTCGGCCCGGCACGGTGTCCGTGCCGTGCCCGTTCAGTGCATCGAGCACGGCGGGCCGGTCTGGCCCGGCACATTTTATTTTATAGAGTTAATATATGTATATTAATATTGATTGTGTACATTAAACATATGTGATAAGGTGTTCTGGTAGTTATTAGGTGTTCCTTAAAGCTTTGAAACCTCTTGGTCAAGGTTCAAATCCCAACCAAACATGTTTTTTTCACATTTTTCTATTTTTTCATTTAATTCAATGGCCCTCCCGTGCTAGTGGGCCGGCCCGGCACGGTTCGTTTGCCGTGCCTACCGTGCCGTGTCTAAACGGGCTGTGCTTTAACAAAGCCGTGCCAAGCCGCCCGTTTGGACATCTATAGGTCTGAAAATACATAAATAAACTTAAGGCTCACTTCAGTGAGTTCAGTCTATGGTTTTCAGAAACAGCCTGATAAAAAATTGTGTAACAAACAAACCATTTGGATTCGGTCTCTTTGACGTGTTGTTGGATGTGTCCTATGTGGCAGGCCCAAGCGGCCGCATGCGCACCCACGCCGCGCTGCTGGGAAAGCTGGCGTGCACCACAAACCACAGGTAGTACCCCGGCGGCGCGATCCCAGGCGTCGGCGGCGCGGTGACCTCGGCCTCGTACACCCCGACGTCCAGCCGCGCCACCCTCCCCACGCCGAGCTCCACCACCCGCTGGTTCATCCCGAACGAGTGCGTCGCGAACGGCGGCGCCACCGCGGCCACCCGCACCTCCCCCAGAGCCGCTGTATCACCATCATCCCCGGCACGCACGGGCAACGCGAACCGCACGGCGGTCGCCTCGCCGTACCCAACCTCCGCCGGCGCGGCCAGCAACCGCGGCCGCACGCCGTCGAGCCGCGAGTCCATGTACAGCGGCAGGTACGCTTCCAGGCTCAGCTTCGTCGGGTACGTCGTGTTGGCGAACACGTACCCGACGTGCGGGCTGCTGCCGCCGACGAGCACGCGGCCGTACGTGTCCAGCGTCGCCGACGAGTGGTACATCCGCGGGGTCGAGGACGCCTCCAGCGTCTCAAACCTCGAGCCCAGCTGCGCGTCGGGCCTGTAGAGGACCGGCACCGTGACGGGCCCCCGGCCCAGCTCCCACCCGGCCGTGCCGTGGGCCGCCCCGTTCACGATCAGCACGTCGCCGGTGGGGAGCAGCACCATGTTGCCCATCACCCGGCCCACCGGCATCTCCTCAATGGCCCACACGGGGTCGGGGTCCGTCGGCGCGACGCGGGCGCAGGTCCGGTAGGCGGGCAGGAACGTGTTGTTCCGGAGCGCGAGATGGTACGCGCCGCGCGGGGCGCCGCCGCAGACCAGCACCTCGACGTGCGTGGGCGCGTCCGGGAGGAGCGGGAGGAGGACGGAGGAGCCGGACGAAGGGTAGTTCCGCGGCACGCCGCCCAGGACGGCGGGGAGGCAGCGGAGCGGGGCGCGGTTGTAGGGGTCGAAGACGACGGCGCCTTCGGGGAGGAGGTGGAGGAACGGGTAGAGGTTGTTCTCGGCGTCCGGCTCCGACGTCTCGTCCAGGAACGGGAAGAAGGTGAGGGCCGGCGCGGCGTCGTCGTGCGGGAAGAACTTGAAGTTGAACTGCCGGAGGCTGCCAAGGATGAGCAAGCGGCCGTCGGCGAGGATCATGTCGGAGGCGTACCACCGGCGCACGGCGAGGAACGACGGGAGCTCGACCCAGACCGTGGCCGGGGAGAAGAGCCGCGCCACGCGGTCGCCATCGGAAAAGCTTCCAGTCTGGAGGAGCGTGTTGGGCCCCTAGTTCAGTCTCAAGCCACCTCACATGCTCACGCACATTGTCTCCCGCTCGCATGGCCGCCGTTGCGAGGTTGAAGACGATGAACAGTGGATATGGCGACGAACGCCGCGGCCGCCACAACGGCCTGTATCTTGGCATCAATTGAAGTAGTCTCGGCACCGCAGAACGGTGTATTACATGGGTGATTTATACCCGGGGACACACGCACACGTTGCATGACTCTGCTCCCCTCACTACCGATCGCCATGACCTGTGCTGTCCGGCCTCCTCGTCTACGCGACGTGCTCACGTTCCCGACGTCCCCGGCCTCTTTCTGCACGCACGATCAGCTCCACATCACCTGCCATCTCCTACCTTCACCCATCGACCTCTAACGGACTCCCCTAGACTCGGTCGCTACGGCGGACACACGCGCCGGCCATGGACCCGACCTTGACTCGACCTGAGTTTGGGTGCGTCGCGTTCCTCGCGTTCGCGCTCACCAGGCACCCGAACCCGACCTACACGTACTGGACCACACTCCGTGCACACCCCCTGCGCCTGCCTCGGACCGCACGTGCGAGCTCTGGCCACGGCTTACACGCACGCCCGCGCACAAACGAACACCGCGCCCATGGCCTACGCGCACACACCTGTGCCCGGCACGTTTATTCTAACAGAGCGTGCCATTGGGGAGTAGCGCCCCCGACGAGCACCACGGTTTGTGGCGATCGGGTACGGGTGCAGCACGTTGGAGCGGAGGTCGAGGAGCACCGAGTGCCCCGTGCAGTCGGCGCCGTAGGCGGTGGCCGTGCACGGCGACAGTGCGGCCTCATAGACTCCGACGTCCAGCCACGACCAAAGCAAATGTTGTCAGTCAGGACTGTGATGGCCAAAGGCATTCCGGCAAAGCCTATGGTCATATATATTTGTACTAGGTATATTGCCCGTGTGTTGCTACGGCGGCTTAAAATTTGGTACAAAACAATGATGCAAAAATAACAAACGGTGATATGATTGATGGTGTTTTTACTGATACGCAATTGTCACATTATCCAATGGCGCAGCATGCAAAACCACACGTCACGGTTACTTAACACCACATAACTGACTGATTCTAATAAATGATAAAAGCAATAGACGGGCACATATTAGATTCGATTAGATAGCTGTCAAATGATATGCAGCATCGAAACAACGACAAAGAAATCAATTACAAATCTCACCAAGCAATGCCGGCAGGATATGTGAAATTGTTCAACCACAGGCCACGTGCCAATCCTTATACTAATTTAAAATTTTATCAGGCGTATATAATTACCTATCCTTCTGAGTTGATTGTACATAAGACGGCAGCAGCACTTGGCTGCAAAATTTTGGTCCATGGGCCTTCTTCCAAGCAACAACTATAAGAGTTTTGATAGGTAATATCCATTCTAGCTAATTCCAGCACCAGCCCCTAGAACCACCTACCAACAAACTAAAATCGTTCAGCTGTTGAGCCCACAACTCATTACCAAATCTTCTTTCTTTACCCAATGGAGCATTTCCATTTTGTCCCTGATCTCCTGTACAGACGATAAAGGTACCAATCTTCTCACCCACAAATCCACAATAGCCTTTGCAATGCTTCCGGGCTTTTTCAAGTTAAACACGACAACTGCAGAACGGCCGGCCATATTAACTTAAAATAGGGAGTAAAATGTAAGCACAAAATTTTCCAGCCCATAGCATCCATACCAGGAATGTTGTTCATCATGAGACAGATCACCCCCTAAGTGGATTGAAATTCACGACATGCAATCAGAAAATCACGCCACTAGTCAAAAAATCAACCTTGGCACCTGCTCTCAACTGCCCGCTGCCCCGCTTGGTCGCCTCCCCCTCTCACTGGCCCGCGCTGGCTGGCCGCCTCCTCGTCGCAGACCTGCTGGACTGGACTTGGGCTCAAGCGGCTTGCTGATGGGCTCCTTTCTCGTTGACTGTAGGTTCATTTGTTGATTTAAAACAAATGAGTTTCAAAACTCGAAACTACCAGGACTATGTAACCTACTGGGCTATTGGCACATAAATAAACCACATACTGATCAATAAACCAAAGGCATAACATGATCTGCGTACATCTATAAAGATGCTACCAGAATATATCAAGTATCTGGGGAAGGTGTCGGAGGACCATCTGGTGTCGATGGAAGTGCATCTTTGCACACCGAGTCAATCTGCTTCCCACATAAACCGAGGTTCCCAGCAAAGCTACATTATCAAAACAAAATTCAGTCAGAATCTTAGGGATAGGAAAGTAGCATTGCTACTCATGTAGAATGGAGAGGTAAGTTAGATCAGCTTATGGATCAATATCTCTGTATTCACTGGATCAAGCATACATATAGATATGCATTATGCAATAGTTAATAAAGATAGATGTGATCCCGAGTAAACAGGGAAAGATATCTCACGATGTCATATTGAAATTGGAAAATGAACCAGAAGATGGTATTGCTCCAGTCAGGAAGTTCATGGAGACATTGCTGCACAAGGTTACAAAATTAACATTTTCTGCTGACGCCATTAGCTTTCCATAGCGAGGTTATGAGTAGATGGATTTATCCAATGAAAAAGGCACTTACAATGATGTAAGTTTGAATAGCTTATCAAGAGAATGTGGAATTGATCCACTCAAGGTATTACTGGATAAGTCCCTGGAGGAGAAAAAGGTTGACAAATAGCAACCGATTTCTAAATTATTTTACCAGGGAAGCATAGTGCATAATAAAACTGAGTTATTTTCTAAGTTGGCCCTTTAGTTTTTGTATGCTAATATATTAAAATGGTAAATGTCTCTTGTAGATTTGCATTAGTCTATTTGGAGAAATATAACTGATATGAACTGAATAGTAAGAAACTAACACTGATACAACAGCAAGAGAGCCTTATGAAACCGATACTGATACATCAAAAAATGCCATTGTGAACTTACAATGCCTCAAGTTCCACCAGATCACCAAATTCTGAAGGGATGTATCCACTCAAATAATTTCCTTCTAGATACCTGCGAGTGATCCCACATCAGAAGAATAAATGCCACCACTGCACAGCAAGTCTGGAATGAATAAGCATGCAATTAAATTGATATGCTTGTGGCATGTCTGTTCAGCCAAGATTGTGAAAAACAGATTGTAGATTTTCAAAAAATGGTAGAACCCAGATTGCTTGATTGTTACAATCTGAGGGCTAGACTGTTGTGATACGGTATTGCAATCTGAGTGTTTGTTTGAGCTTCGGATTGTGCAATCACATTCACAGTTGGAAGCTTAAATAATTTGGCCCTTAGTATGGATTAACGGTAACATTATCTAACATTGATGCCCGGAATATTGCACTCTAGTAACCATTTTGCAAACCTTACAATTGCTGCAACTTGGTACAGTTTCCCAGTTCAGGAGGGAGTGAACCATACAAAACACGCTTAGATGCACGGATCCGCTCACTAAACAATTTTGATGCCAGCTACACCCAATCAAACCATTGTGATAACTGTTGTGACTCTCGAACAGAACAACTGGATCGGCCCTAGGAAACCATGCATTAATAAACGAAGCATCGATACGCAAGACCTCAAAATCACAAACCCTCGCCCGCTCTGAATCATAAATATTGACATATCAAACATTTTAAATAAATATTGTTACAGTACATAACATGCATGTTAGCTTGAACTGTAAAACTATATGAGCATCACATGACATACCTCTACATCCAGAGAATGCATCTTACCCTATTGATGGAAATGTCGATGTCAGCTGTGGAGGACGGTGCCAGGTCGGGCGATTCGCGTTGCTCGCTGCAGGATGGAAAGCTGGCAGCCGGCGCGTGTTGGCAATCCATGGTGAGGAGGGTTGGCGGCACGCAGGCCTACGGTGTCAGTACTTCCTTATAGACAATACTAGCAAGATGGCCCACACAAATAGCGCGGGTGGCTAGAATTCTTTTGACATTGTTTTCCTATACCTTTTTTTTAATCATGACGTAAGATGTTAAGTTTTGTAGATATATTTTTAAAAATACATTATAAACTTTTATATACTATTGTATCGATCAAGATAACATTGTAGATTCTGGATTCTAAAGTATGAAAGTTTTCTATTGAGAAGTATTGACTATTTTGACGGGTAGAATTGAGATATTGCATGCAGAAACACCTAATTTTTCATGGGCCAATAAAATTTTGTCGGTTTGCCGATGAATATACAAACTATATTTGTGAGATATGGCTGGACAAATATAACTCATGACTATTTTGTGATTATTTCGTCGGTCAAGTAACCAACAGGCCACCAACAGACGAAAATACTGTGGACGTCCTGCCAAAATTTTAAAATCGTGGACATAGTTTCGTCGCCCAAAAATGTTATGCATGAAATATAGTACCTTTTTAAGTTTAGTCTAAACTTGTATCATACATAATATATTTATCAAACAATTTCCGCTCCTGATTAGATGTTTGGAACTTGTAGAAACATAGGAATCGAAGTGCATGAAAAAAGTATTAAGTTTTTTTGGATATATTGTTCTGAAAATAATTATAATTTTTTATATATTGGTGTGTAGGATCCAAATAACAATACTATTTACTCCTTTATCCCTATTATAACTGATATTTTAGAAATCAAAATTTGTCCGAAACAACTAATGTCGTGGGACACTAACAACCTTCCGGGACCCATTTATCAGTTAAAAAAGAAGGATATGCTAATATCAAGGGCACTTTAAATTGTTTGAAATTTTCTAAAACATTAGTTACTATAGGTCGAAGAGGGTATATTTTAATATCTAGATTCTGACCAATATATTTATTCGTATAACAGTGTAACCACAAATGTAGTGTCATTTGGTCCTAAAATGTTTTGTATATTTATTATGTTCAAATATAACTTCTATAACTTTATTTAATTTTTTTGGAAAGTTTACATATCAAATAAGTTATATTAATTATACCATTAGTTATGTTATGATTGTGCATTTATTTGATTGTGCATATGTTAAAATTAGTTTTGAAACAAACGGATTAGGTCAAAGGCAAAGTGGATTATAATTTGGAATTGAGGGAGTATTAAACTACCTTGACCCAGGATAAACCTGCATGGCTAGATCACTATTATACATATTTATATAAACTTTCTTCTATTAGTTATTTATATTCTTATTTGGAATTTTTAATCATTTTTGTCATCCTAATTGGTTCTTTTAGCTTAGTGCAAATATAGTAGGGTACCCAACAAATAATTTTAGTAACATCTTTATGCTTTATGAATTTTTCATTTTATTTAATATTAAGTATTTCTAAGAAATATTTATAGACTTTATCCATAATCTTGTTTTTTATTTATTACCCACAATTTTGTATTACATATCTTTGAAATTGGATTCTCATGTCATATATTTTAGTTGTAGTATAAATTAATTCATGTACTTGTGAATTTACACCTAAGTGGTATATTTTAATTAAAAGCTAAAATATGAAATTTATGCAGACTGAAACTTAGATCAAATTATCAACATTTTTTAGATATCTAATTGGTTGGTATAAATTAATTCATATATGTGTGAATTTACACCTATGTGATATTTTTAAATAAAAGCTGAAATATGAAACTTATGCACACTTGAAACTTACATCATATTGTCAACATTTTTTAGGATTATCTCTTTTACCAACTTGATAGAATCAAATGTAGATCTAATTTTTTCCATCTACATAGCAGTGGATGTGGCTTAGGTGTCCTTTTTTTCTCTTGTTGGTTGGCCGCTTATTTTTGCATAAGCTTTTACAAATTCAACTCTATAGTCTTTTTTACTATACGAAACCATCAATCTTGTCTTATGTTATTAAACATTATTGAGGATCCAGGTCCTTCCTTTTGTGCATCATAGTTCTCGACATCAAAAGATATGGTCAAATGATTAAGGCTCCACTTGCCAGCTACTGGCTAATTAAGTATGACTATCCTCTCTGTGTAAGTCTATCCATCTGATGATGTTATGGTGCTTGGCTTATCTTGTATCTTCTACCTCTTGTATTTACTTTTTCACATTACAATAAATCTAGTGATCTTCGGTAGAATTGTCTATGTGAGTACATTGTGGAGACATTTGTTGGTAGGGGATTATCATGAGGAACACCGAAGAGGCAGTTTTTATAGACATCAAAGATGGCATGTTGACGGTACCCTTTGGGAGTCTCCCCAGCATGGTTCTTGTCCATCGAATCGGCGTGGAGAAGTTACGATCTTGAGGGGTAATAAAATTATCATATGGCTTGTCGTGGACAGTGATGGAGAGCGCCCATTGTTTTTTAGCACGGTGGTGATGATAAATATGAAATTATCTTCTCCTCATTGTTAATAGTGCATAACTATAATAATAAAGGCCATAGCTTTTCCTTTGCAATCAATCTATGATAATAAATTTCCCTTCCTAAAAATTGGGTACACTATACCAATAGAGCATATATTTCTCCTTTTCCACCTATTAACATGTTAATATTGAAGCCTTAATTTCAAAATTGGTGCTTTTTCTACATTATTGACATTTTATCCTTTTCAATAAATTTTTCATTTTACCATTATTTTTATTCGATATAAAATATAGACTAATGCATGACCATATGGATGAATGACATAAATATTTCACTTCATGTTAGTTGTAGTTGATAAGATCCAACGTTGAGGCCCTTTTTCTTTTTTTTATCAACGTGGTAATTTCAAAATCCTCTTGTTTAATGATATGATTCCTTTTAGCCACCTCTTATTAAGATAAGTAAATATATTTGCATTATCATTTTTGAATTTGTTTATTTTTATTATTTATTGGATATAAAATATTTAGATTAATGTAGACCCTTAGATGATGATGATACAACCAATGGTGTAAATTTTTCTCTTTATTCTTAACGATATTGGACATAAAATACTTTATTTAATATAGATAATATAGATTAGATTATTTGGTATAAATATTTAGATTAATATAAACCATTAGAAGATCATAAGAATTAATGCTGTAGATTTTTGTAATTATATTATATTTCTTCTTTGACTAACGGAGGTTGATATGTGTAGAAGCTAATGATTAATGATTGCTTGAGTAATTGTGTCAGTTCCGGTTTCTATATAAGCTTACGCATGTGTCAAACTCAGTAAATTAATTGGACGATTGTGTCCTTTCCGAATTAGAATATGAGACAATGAGTTCCGAATTAGAACATTGGTTGGTGTGTCATATCCAATTTGATTAGTATTCCTTGGCCATACGGAATATCACAAAGTAAATCGGATAGCCCTTCTCCATATCGGAATATCATCATGAAATAAATTGGGTAGCGTGTACTTGTCACGGACTCGTGATTGATTTTATAGCGTTAGATATTTATAAAATCCAACAATAGATGCTTTGAATTCAGACATAAAATCTAACGGTGGAGGGTTTTTCTTTTTTTCGATTAATGTGAGAATTTTTTGACCCTCTCGACGAACATGATGGCTTCTTTTAAGACTCCCTTATTAATATAATAAATAGATTTTCCAAAGCAGCTCTTAGGGAGTCTACGGATACCTGACAATCAGTGAAAGTCCAGTCTTATTAGCCGTAAATGACAAGTACACTACAATCGTGAGCAAAAGAACGATATAAGAAAAAAAAACTATTAGCTGGAAATCGATGCTTGATCATATTCTGATGGGACAAAAGTACTCTTTTCAAAATCTAAGCCTGCATACACCTATCATATTCATATCTGACTGGATTAAAAAAGTTTCAGTCAAACATCACTAATCACATATCTAGAGGGCATAAGATGCATCCCAGCCACTTCCTTTGCCTCTTCAGCACCTGGTGGGCATGTATGATTTCAATGTTGAAATTTTATACGTGGCTTCAACATTATTTATATTGTGTTATTAGTTATTCAACTCAATATGAAATTATATGTGATAGGAATTATTGATGCGGAATTTCACTCGAGGAATTTGTACTCGAGGAATTTCACTCGAGGAATTTGTACTCGAGGTGCTAAGGACGTTTGTGCTGTAATACAGTAGAGGAATAAATGAGATTAACTCTACTGGAATATTTATTGTGTACGTACATGTTATACCCGGGTACAGCACGACGGAATAGTTGGGTTTGTTTTGCAGGATCAGCTCTGTAGGCTGTTGACCAACATAATTAGATTGGAATTAAATCTCAAATATACAATCTAATTATGGCGCATAGCTCACACGTGTGTGCTTGGGACTATTATAGTTTAGACTCATATAACTGGACTGTCTGATCGTGGTTGGTGACATGGTTCAGGAGTCATACGGTTTTCTGGAATACAGGTGGAATATTTTACGTCTTGAAGTGGAGTCTATAAATAGATCCCTACCTTCTAGCCTCATGATATATTGTGAGCGGTACTGCGGAAAAGACAGAGGAACAGAGGGTAGATCGTATAGCCCAGGGATCCTACATTGGTATCACCAATGCCAAGTAAATTCTCGCTGTCGCCGTCGCCGCCGTATACGGTCTCGGTCCTCGAGAGGCGAGTCTCCGCTCCAGACGCAAGATCGCACGACTCTCGTACTCCGTTCTTGCGATTGCGACGTCGGGGAGACAAGCTGACATCACCTGTTGCCTCACGCCAACGGGACGAAAAGAAGCAGGCAAGCACGTCCAGCTCTGCTCTTCACGTGGATCAAGGACCGTGGAAGCTCTCTTCTGTGCAACCAACGCGCAAACAAGCTTCTGCCTTCTGCACGGGCTCAAGGAGTTTTCTGTCTCATCCGCACAAGCGAAGGTCTGATCCACGGAACCTACTCCTTTTCATGTGGATCAATTGGTGATCAACGCGTGGACTCGTCTACGCGAAATAAAGGCTCAGGAAATCAGATCTATTTCGGCTTGCAAAATCACTTCGGTAAATTATATTATCACTCGCAATGGCATCCAACAGCGTATTCTCTGAATTACTTAGGACAAATTAGACGGATCTAATTTCACAGTCTGGAAAAGAAAAGTTATGTATAAGAAAAGTAATGTATTTGCTTACTGCCGAAAATATTGATTATATCATTGATGTGCCTGCACCGGAAGAGCCAAATAATAATGCCACTGCCGAGGAAAAAACAGATTATATGGTTGAATATGAATCTTGGTCTAAAGATAATAAAAGGGCTCACATATTTATGTTGACGTCTATGTCTGATTCTTTAGCAGCTGAGTACAAAGGTGAACAGAATGCCCAGAAACTTATTGGCAGACTGGAAAAAGATTTTGGTGATGTATCTCTTGTGAAAGTACTCAGTCTTGTTAATCATTTTCTCTCGACCAAGATGAGCGAAGGTAATTCTCTTAATGATATTAACAAACTCTGTGTCCTGGCAGAGGAATTGAAAATTGCTGGTTATTCTTTCCGAAAAAAAGTGCAGGTAATGGTTGTTCTTGACTCTTTGCCAGATTCATGGGAGCAATTTAAGATGTCTTTTTGTCATTCTGAGGGTGTATTAAATATGCGGAATTTAAGGCATTATTTGCTTTTGGAAGAAGATAGAAAACTCTCCCAGGAAAAGAATAAAAGTTCAATTAATTCTGAGTTGCACCTTGGAGAGGAAAGATACAGTGGAAATAAAAATGGTTGGCAGAAGAGGAAGGATAAAGGTGATCTGAGAGACAAACTAAACAGGAAACGCGATAGAGATGATTGTGGAAATTATGACACATCTTAGAGGAATGACAACAACAAAAAGAATTTTGCTTGTCACAACTGTGGCAAAACTGGGCATTTTAGAGCTGATTGCACGAAGAAGAAAAGGTACAATAAGAAAAAGAAGCAGGAAAATCAAGAAAATTCTAACAGCGGCCCTTCAAAGGAAGGTATCCATTTTATTTATGTATGCACTGAATCTTTATTTATTACTACTTTTCCAAATAGTTGGGTTGTCGATTCTGGTTCAACATCACATATTGCTAGAGATCGTAAATCTTTTACTTCCATGCAAACAATTCCAAGGGAAAATAAATATGTTTATCTAGGCACTAGTGCTAAAGCCAATATACTTTGAATTGGAAATTTTATCCTCAAACTCCCTGGCGGAGGAAAATTGTTATTGAAGGATACTTTATATTCACCTAGCATGCGAAGGAATTTAATCTCTGTCTCGCAATTGGAATCTATTGGTTATGATATACTATTTGGGAAAGGAAAAGTCAAAATATTACTTGACGGAAAGTTAGTGCATACTGGTGTTCGGCATGATGGCCTTTATTTTTTTGGTGATTTGCTGAAAGATGGTAATTCTAATTGTTTAGTTGATGAAGATAACTCCATAGTGAGGAATAATAATGTTAAGAACACATGCTCGGAATCTTATTTATGGCATCTACGATTTGGGCATATATCTAAAAACAAAATTAAAAGGCTTATTAATTCTGGAATTCTAAACTTTAAGTGGGAGGATTTTGGTGCTTGTGAGGCATGCATAATGGGTAAGATGACCCGTGCGCCTTTTCCAAAGGCGGAAAGATCTAAGGAGCCTCTTGCTATTATTCATTCTGATATTTGTGGTGAAATGTGAACTCCCACTAAAGGTCAAAAGGTTTATTTTATTACATTCATTGATGATTATTCTCGATTTGGTTATGTGTATCTTTTTAAACACAAGTCGGAAGGTTTTGATGTTTTCAAGAGATTTAAAACTGAAGTGGAAAATCAATTGAATAAAACTATTAAAGTTTTAAAAACTGATCGTGGGGGAGAATACACTTCAGAAATATTAAATGACTTCTGTAAAGAGCATGGAATTATTCATCAATACACTATGCCATACACTCCGCAACAAAACAGTGTTGCCGAGCGGAGGAATAGAACTCTTATGGATATGGTTAGATCCATGATGGCTTATTCTGATTTGCCTATGTCTTTTTGGGGTGAGGCTTTACACACTGCTGTCTATTTATTGAATCACTCACCATCTAAGGCTGTAACAGTCACACCATATGAGTTGTGGATTGGAAGAAAACCCTCACTTCGTCATTTAGCTGTTTGGGGTTGTAATGCTCATATTAGGGTGCTAAACCAAAATCGTACTAAGTTGCAACCTAAAAGTACATCAGGAATTTTTATTGGCTATTCTACGGAATCAAAGGGATATCGATTTTATGATCCTCAAAATGATAAACTGGTGGAAAGTAGGGATGCTGTATTTTTGGATGAACACACTCCTCGCCGTGCTAAACGGGTAAGGGTGGAATTATTGGCAACCCCAAATGAATCACACAGATGGATACATCTGGAACTAACTCATTTAATGAGGAAAGTATAACCCCGGAAGGAAACACAAATCCAACTTCCACTACTAACATGGTTAGGAGAAGTGGGAGGAATACTTAGGCACCATCATATCTTGATGATTATTATGTATTTTTGGGGGAAGTACACTCTAAAGTTTCTGATTTAGAGGAAGATCCAAAAACTTACAAAGAGGCAATTAATTGTGCTCGGTCAAAATTATGGGAGAAAGCAATGCGGGAAGAATTAAACTCAACGAGGAAGAATAAAGTTTGGGAACTTGTCTCTTTACCAAACAACCGCAAGCCCATAGGATATAAGTGGATTTTCAAAACAAAACTTAATGCATCAGGTCAAGTGGAAAAATATAAAGCTAGACTTGTTGCTAAAAGGTTCACACAAAGGGAAGGTATTGACTTTGTGGAAACTTTTTCTCCAGTTGCAAAGTTTATTTCTATACGTATTATAAGCGCTTTAACAGCTTATTATGATCTTGAACTCCACCAAATGGATGTTAAAATTGCTTTTCTTAATGGACATTTGGAGAAGGAAATATATATGTTAGAGCGAGAAGGATTTGGAGAAAATATGGTTTGCAAATTAAATAGATCAATTTATGGTCTTAAACAAGCTTCACGTCAATGGTATATTTTTTTTGATAATGCTATCACGTCATATGGGTTTTCAATGACGGAAGGTGATCATTGTATATACACTAAAATTATTGGTGGAAATTTTGTGTTACTTTCTTTATATGTTGATGATATTCTTATTGTTTTTAATGATAAAGCAACATTGATGGAAGTTAAAGCTTGGTTGTCCTCTAAATTTATATGAAAGATATGGGAGAAGCCTCTTATGTTTTGGGGGTGGAAATACATAGAGGTCGGAACAGACGACTTCTTGGTTTATGCCAAAAGTCATATCTTCGAAGTGTTTTAAAATGATTTTCTATGGAAAACTGCAAACCGGTTGATGTACCTTTGATAATGGAAACTAAACTCAGTAAGGAATTGTGTCCAAACACTCCTGAGGAAAAACAAAGAATGAATGGAATTTCTTATTCTTCAGCTTTGGGTTGTCTTGTGTCTGCCATGTTATTTACGCGACCTGACCTTAGCCATGCCATTGGAATTCTGAGTAGATATCAAAAGAATCCTGGAGAAAAGCATCGGAAGCAAATGAAAAATGTATTGCGCTATGTCAAAAGAACATTAGATTATTCATTATTTTTTAACGGTCATAATCTTCAACTGCAAGGTTATACTGATGCTGATTGGTGCTATTTCTTGGTGTAGCAGGAAGCAAAGTTCAGTTGCTCTTTCATCCATGGAAGATAAGTACATTGCTGCTTCTGAAGCGGCAAAGGAAGGCGTATGGCTAAAGAAATTTCTTGCATCACTAAAGGTCGTGGAAAATGCATCATTACCTGTTACTATTTTTTATGATAAAATGGCAGATTTCATAGTAAAAATAACATATTGAGGGAAGGTATCATTATATTCGTGATGTTATAAACAGACTTAAAGCTATTCGTCCGATTTATTTGCCTAGTGCTGATATGGTTGCAGATCCACTGACTAAACCAATTGGTCAGGAATCTTTTTCTAAGCATGTTAGAGATATGGGGCCTTATAATATTAATTGAGATGTTTCAGCCAAGTGGGAGATGTTGGAATTTTATACGTGGCTTCAACATTATTTATGTTGTGTTATTGGTTATTCAACTCAATATGAAATTATATGTGACAGGGAATTATTGATGCGGAATTTCACTCGAGGAATACTCGAGGAATTTCACTCGAGGAATTTGTACTCGAGGTGCTGAGGACGTTTGTGCTGGAATACAGTAGAGGAATAAATGAGATTGACTCTACTGAAATATTTATTGTGTACGTACATGTTATACCCGGGTACAGCACGACGGAATAGCTGGGTTTGTTTTGCGGGATGAGCTCTGCAGGCTATTGACCCACATAATTAGATTGGAATTAAATCTCAAATATACAATCTAATTATGGCACATGGTTCACACATGTGTGCTTGGGACTATTATATTTTAGACTCATATAACTGGCCTGTGTGATCGTGGTTGGGACATGGTTCGGAAGTCATACGGTTTTCCATAACATAAGTGGAATATTTTACGTCTGAAAGTGAAGTCTATAAATAGATCCCTACCCTCTAGCCTCATAATGCATTGTGAGCGGTACCAAAAAAAAATAGAGGAACAGAGGGTAGACCGTACAGAGGGTAGACCGCCAGTCCATGGACATGAATGGCATTGCATTCCTGTTTGATGGCCGTAGGCTTCGCGGCGAGCAGACTCATGACGAGGTGCGTGTTGCTTTCATACTTCTTCCAGTAGTCACCAACATTGAGAGGAATAGATGATTAAGATAAAATCTTTGTCTGTGCAAAAACTTGTGCAGCTGGAGATGGAAGACGGTTGCGGCGGGGAGTGGACAGCTACAGATCGGGCGTCGGCGCACCGGCAGTGGCGGCACGCCGGCTGCGTGCGTAGGCCAAGTCGGGGGCGCGTCGGCTGTGCGGAGGCGACGGCGCTGCTGCGAGTCGGCCGCGGCAGCGTGAGGCGAGTCAAGGCACAGGTCCGTTGGCGGCGTAGGCCGCGGATGCGCCGCCTCGGCGGCGTCGGTGCGTGGAGACGCATCGGCGGTGGCTCGGGCCGAGTCGGGGGTGGGTCCGCAGCGTGGAGGTGGAGGCGCCGCACGTCGCCGCGTCGGGGCACAAGTCTCGTGGCGGCGATCTCAATCTAGCTTCCTAGCTTCCAGGCATGGACGGGGGTCGGCGCTGGTGGGCTGGTAAGCAGATCCGGTAATGGCAGGGGATCAGGCGGGGGAGCGTCGATCTCGCGCGCGTGATTCCACCGCGGATTGGTGGGGACGGGCGCGAGGGCGAGGGCGTCGTGGTCCGTCGTTGTAGACGCCTATACTGCGGCCTTAATAAGTAGTAGAGATTTCTGCTTGCATTGATCAATCGATCGACGCACCATGCACCATTGATCTACGCGATTTCTGACTAGATATGTATGGGTGGCTGCAACAACAAAAAGAAACGTCGTTACTTGTGTCGTATGAACAGCGTAAACTGTAATGTTGATGAGAGGACTAAATTCAACAAGTAACGTACACTGCCAGTGAGTGACAAGTTGCAGAGGGCCTCGACAATTGGCCCAGCTATCAACCAATTGTTGGAATTTATGGGCCAAAAGCCTAACATGTGTCCAATAAATTCTAAAGAAAATCTCAAAGATCCATTCGAAGTGGTGGGGGTTTAGTCCCATATAGTAAGTTGAGGTGGTAGGAAGCCAAGTTAAATAGCTAGCCTCTTGCCCTTTCATGAATGAATGAATGAGATAGAGGAAGCTACACACGCACACGCGCGTATTCGTGTGACTTGTGTGTCTCAATCTTTTGCAGTTTTCTATCGTAATTCGACTATGACTTGGGCGTTAAGTTTGGAACTGAATTGGATCTATCTCGAGATCTTTTCTGTCCTTTCTTTTGCGCCAAGTCACTCGAGTTCTCTGGGGCGCCAAGTCACTCGAGTTCTCTGGCCTATAAATAGTGGGCGTCATCCCGTGGGTACGTACTCATAACAAAACACGAAGAATCCTTCTAGGGTTTTGACGAGAGAGCTCTCTGTCTTCGGTGCTGCACGGCTACCCAGGCGCCTCCATCTCTTCCACCGGCATGTCGGCGGCGGCGGGGAGAGCAGTGTCTCCGAAACCTCGTCCTACTGAAGAACCTGTACGGGTTGGGGCGAATCAGGTTTTTGGGCAGCGATCACGCGACTGCTTGCTGAGTTGATCTGCTTCGTTCCACGGTCTTCATCAACAAATCCAACTCGTCACGCTGGCACAATCACCGCTGTAAGTTGGAAAGAGTTCTTTGTTCGCATTGTGTTTAGATCTATTTGACATAAATAGGTCTTGCTGTTTTGCAATATGTGTTCGTATAATTTCTGTTCTAAGGAATTATTTATACATCTAAAAAGTGCCTAATTTCTAACATCAATTTACCCTATTCCCTTCCCCCCACCCCCACCCCCACCCCCACCCCCCACCACGGATATAGATATGCTCATTGAATTTGGCACAAGACAAGATACAGCTACTAGGGCCGCGGAACGGTTTTTCGTTTTTTTTTTTTTTTGTTATATACATGTATACATGTTCATCGAATTAATTATGGTTGAATCTGTAATTCCATTAAAGCTCAGAACTACTAGCACCTTGAGTGAATTAAAATAAAATGCATGGTTGAGTCGACTCGAAATGATGAACCACCTGAATATCTTCCGAATACGTGGACTAAAACAAAAATTCAAAAGAAACTCGATTGAGATTATATTATAAAAAACTAATTTCACAGTATACATGGCAGCAACCCGAATTATTATGTACTGTGTACTTGTACTACATATAAGTTCCTTTAATTATTTTTTCTTTCTTGATTCGTTGCCTCGCGCGTGTGCCGAGTTGCATGGGCGCGCAAAGCATCCAACACATGAACAGTCCTAAACTAAAGCCACTGATTCCTTGCCTCATGTTTGCTAGTCTACTATCTTGAAGAATTGAAGAAAGCATCAAAACAGGAACCCTTCTACTATCTTGGATTCCTTGCCCCATATGCATGCGCGGAGGTGCTGCTTGACGCACACAAGACGGAAGGCATCAAAACTGGACAATAAACTGATGAGCCCCCAACCGGCCGGCCCTGTCCTCTTGCCATCTCTCATCTCCAACTCGAGAGACACAGACCATCTCTCGCATCTCCCACGCCCTCCTGGCTATCGCCAGAACCCCCCGGCGCTCTTGCACTGGAGTCAGGAATAATCACCCCTCGTCACTGCAAATTAAATCAAGGTGCTTTTATATCGCTATATTTACATCTTATCTTTGTTTCTATCTAGAGATTATCCAAACCACAAACTTACTTTGGCACCAATATCATCGCACTCATCGATTCACATGCATTCATCCAATCATCTAACAAATTAAATCCATCCGAGCATTCATCCATCCATACATAAATCTAATGCAAGTGAGGAAGAACGACTCAAGGCGTGTCAGTTTTTAGTTTTTACCTATCATGGGCCATTCTCATACGTTGCGTCCAAATGCCATAACACGAGGGGTGTTCTTTCAACTCATCATCACTAATAATGACTCATTTGTGACGTGTCGCAAGGATCTTCCACTTTTATCACATCACTCTTAATTACTTTGCTCCAAATAAAACACTACTTACAAGATGTGTTAAAAATCTAGAAGTTCTCATAAAAAATAAAAAATAAAACATCTCGCCATCCATCAAGTAGCCTATAATAATAATAGTTATTATATTGGACATGCCATTATAAAAGATGAATTAAAATTAAAATAACCCTTTGAATTTGCATATGAATTACCCACCATGTCATTATAAAAGATGAATTAAAGTAATTTCTTAAATTTACATAAAAACAAAACAGGCAATGGCGACAGTCTTGGATGCTTTAGCATCTTACATCGAGAACATGTTGATGGAGATGACTAATGAAGAGCTGCATTTGATGTTGGGGGTCCTCGATGAGATAAGAAATTTGCAAATCAATCTTGGGCACCTCAAGAAGTTCCTCACCGATGCTGACAGGAGAAACATCACTGATGAGAGTGTGCATTCATGGGTGGCGATGCTTAGGAAAGCCATGTATGATGCCACCGACATCCTTGACCTATGCCAGCTGAAGGCCATGGAGAGAGGTCCATGCAAGGACATGGGTTGCTTTAACGCCTTACTCTTTTGTATGAGGAACCCCCTGCATGCTCATGACATTGGTAGTCGCATCAAGAACCTTAATAAGAGGCTAGATGATATTGAGAAGCGTAGTAAAATCTTCAACTTTGCCATCCTTGCATCATATGAGGACAGTAGGAAAGAGGTGCATTATGTTGGACGTGAGACGACGGGAGAGGATGAGTTGGGCGTGGTTGGTGAGAAGATTATGGAGGACACAAGAAATCTAGTGGAGTTGCTCACAAGGAAGGAGAAAAATCTAAATGAAAACACCAAAGTTATGGTTTTTGCCATTGTTGGAGTTGGAGGGATTGGCAAAACCACACTTGCCAAAAGGATTTTCAACAATGACATCATCAGACAAGAGTTCGAAAAGATAATATGGTTGAGTGTCAATCGAGAATTCAACGATGTTGATCCATTACAAAGAGCTATCACTGAAGCACAAGGAGACAACCAAGCAGCCAGAAACACAAAGGCCGCTCTAGAACGAACCCTTAAGGAAGCCTTGGTGGGGCGCAAGACCTTATTGGTGATGGATGATGTTTGGAACCATGAAGCATGGGAGAAAGTGCTTGAGTCTCCAATAATAAACTCTGTTGCTCAAGGTAGTCGTGTCCTCATCACTACAAGAAATGACATGGTCGCCCGAGGAATGAGGGCGATGGTTCCTTACTACCATGTTGATAGATTAGAGCCAGAAGACGCATGGTCTTTGCTAAGGAACCAGGTCTGTACAAGTTAATTTATATGTTTAGTATGTTCCATATTCATGCGTCCACATTATTTGCTTCACTATGTAGGTAGCTTATACCTAAATGATGTTATATGAAAATAGTTGTCAACTATAACGTTTTTAGATCTTGTCAAACTCTACAGTTTTGATATAAAGTTTGTATTCATCTAACTTTATTTGAGAAAGTATTTAATTTATTTGCGACATCTCTATTTTCAGACACAAATATCTTAAGAAGGTTGCTTCTAAAGATTAGATTTTAGAGATTTGACCTTCCACCTTATTTAAAAATACATAATTATCACTTAGTTTATTGTGACTTGTTTGTTTGGAACCAATGTAATTTCATGGTTTCAATGCAATACTATAGTATTTGAGGATACTATGGTATTTTGCTAAAAGGTGTTTGGTTGATTTTGAGAAAACTCTGTTTTCAATACCATGGTATTGTCAATACCATAGTATTTTTGGAGTATTGTAAACTCCACTCTGTACCAAAGTTTTCTCATCCAAGTAAGCAAGATACTAGGACCATGGTATGGCTATGGAACCAAACAAGTTCTAGAATATTATGGTTTTAGTAGGAAGGAGAAATACTTTAGTTATGTCATGACAAATATATACCATAGTATTATAAAACTATGGTATTGAAGAACTTTACTCCCAAACAGGTCCTAAATTTAATTAAGCATGAATTGTATCTTTGTATATTTGCACTAAATTTTTGCATAGGATAAACAGTTAAACTTTGTGCGCAAAAGTCTACAGTTTCATATATTTAAGGACCAAGTCTATTTTTGACCGTCCAATCATAGTTGGAGTATGATTTTAGTTCTTGAGCTAAAAAAAACTTACATCTTAAAGGCAATCTTAAACCACCAAGATATTGAAATCGACCAAATTTGGCCATTTGGATGACTTCAAATCTGTTTTACCGCTTTCTAGAGCTAATGAAAATAGGTTTTGTCTCTAAAAATATATATCAAATTCACTTAAATGTGAAAACTTGAAATGATTTCAATATTTTTTCTGAATGTAATCTACCAACGAGTGTCCTATTTGGATCCTAAGTGTTTTGTATATCCTGTCTTCTATAGTTCCTCCAAAAATAGAGATCCACATAAGACAACAATCATGCGACATATCTTAGCTGATTTTTTTTTTTTTTTTTTGCTCTTTTGTAATCTGCCTACCTGGTCTCAGGCTTGTACTTGTTTTTTTCCTTTAATATATTTATTAACCAGTAGGGAGAAACCATTTGCCTTTTGTGTTTCGTGTATCTTGTTAAGTTGAAACTTGGTTTTCTTTTGTTTGTTTAGATTTTAAGTATGTAATAAGTGTGGTCTGAGACTTTTTCTTTGAAAAAGTTTTGAAAGCCGGATTATTTTTCATTATCTAAAAAAAGGAGAAACCCCTCCTGGTTCATCCAAAAAAAGCTGGCAGTTATAGACATATATATACTCCTACATGGGCCAACTAGTTAGTGAACCTTCACCTGATCCATCTCATTCGCCTTATACTTGTTCTCATTCATCCTCCTCTGGTCAACGCCATCCCACATTCCTAGCTCGGATACTTGCATCAGCCCCAACAACCTAACCAACGTGTACACAAGGAACTTATCGTGATGTCTTGTCCTTCGGCTTGTAAGGGGCCATGGAATCATATGTAGCATAAAGGTGGTAATGATAGCATGACTGATGAGAATGCTATTCTTGCATGTGTGCACACTGACGTCTCGTAGTATTCTCTCTGGTAGAATTCAGCATGGCTACACGGAACACTTAAATCGTGCATCAATGATACGCAGAGATGTTCCACTCATTTAACCGTGGCTTAGTTGTTTGCAGGTGGTCGGAAAAGGAAATAGTGATGATCAAAAGGTTGATACACTAAAGGACGTTGGAATGGGGATTATAGCAAAATGTGATGGTTTGCCACTTGCCGTTAAAGTAATGGGAGGCCTCCTACGCCAGAAAAGGACAAGGCGGAGTGATTGGGAATGTGTCCTAAATGATTTGATATTGTCAGTATCACATGTGTCAGAAGAGTTAAACAATGCAATATATCTTAGCTACCAAGATTTGCATCCTAGTTTGAAGTCTTGCTTTCTGCACTATGCCCTCCTCCCCAAGAGCAATGTCGTGTTCCAGGAACAAATTGTTGTTGCCATGTGGATTAGTGAAGGATTTGTTGATGGAAGCTCAAGTGATTTAGAAGTATTGGGAGAAGAGTACTACCACCAGTTAATTGCTAGGAACCTTATAGAGCCACATCCACATGCCCCAGCTCAGGAGTATTGCAATATGCATGATGTTGTTCGCTCATTTGCTCACTATGTGGCTAGAGATGAAGCACTAATAGCTCACAAAAGTGAGGCTATCCAAACCAACAAGCTTGATCCACAAAATGTCATTCGGTTATCTCTAGAAACAAAAAAATCAAAGTCAAATGGGCTAGGATGGAGTTCTTTACAAGCATATACATCACTACGAACATTGATTTTGGTTGGGCAAATAAAGATTAACCAAGGTGATTCGTTGTTAACATTTCCATGTTTGCGCATCCTAAGCATAGAAGGTGGAAGCTTTGATGCATTGTCCAAATCTTTGGTCCAACTTAAACACTTGAGGTATTTGTCCATAAGAAGCACCGACACATCTAAACTGCCAGAAGACATTGCCAAGATGAAATTCTTGCAGCACATTAACCTGGCTAGTTGTAAGCATTTGGAGAAGCTTCCTGGTGGCATTGTAAAGCTACAACAGTTGAGGTTTCTAGGCCTTCATGACACATCTATATATAATATACCTAGAGGTTTTAATGGTCTAACCAATTTGAGAAATTTATATGGGTTCCCAGTACACATGGTTGGCAATTGGTGCAGTTTGGAAGAGTTAGGACCTCTTAACCAGCTCACGCATCTTGACATATTTGGCCTGAAGAATGTACCTTCTCCCTCATTTGCAATGAAGGCCAAGCTTGGTGAAAAGGTGCACCTCAGCTATCTGAGCCTACAATGCCCCGGTGGAGAAGGAGATGATCACCAGTTGGTAAAAGAGGAAGGGCAACAACAAATGGAGAAGGTGTTTGATGAGCTCTGCCCTCCATCCTGCATAGAGGACCTTAGAATCCAAGGGTACTTTAGTCAAAGACTTCCGAGGTGGATGACGTCAGCAGCAATTGCAACCCTTGGAAGCTTGAGGATTCTAATAATGGAAGACTTGCCTTATTGCATGGAGCTACCCAGTGACTTGTGCCAGCTCCCCAGCTTGGAGGTCCTACAGATCGAAAGTGCCCTAGCCATCAATAGTGTTGGACCACCAGAGTTGTTACAACAAAGTGCTATGGAGAACTTCGGTCCAGGTTTGGAAATTGTGCTGGTTACATGTCCTGTCCTTGAAAGGATAAGTAATTTGCCAAACTTGCAGGAGCTCAGAATATTCTCATGTCCAAAGTTGAAAGTATTGGAGGGTTTTCCTGAGCTTCAGAGACTCGTGTTGCTGGACTATAACATGGGAACACTCCCTGAGTACTTGCAGGACGTAAACTCAAGGTATTTGCATCTAGAATGTGATGTCTCCCTGCTCACATCTATAGCTAAAGGGAAATATAGTCCTGAGTGGGACAAGTTCAGCCACATCAAGCAAGTCAAGGCATATGCAGATGACGATGACAACTACATCAAAAGGAAGTGGTACGTGAAGTACACAAGAGATCCATTCAGCTTCAGAACAAACATCAGTCCGTCAGCCGACGCTTCAGGTAAATTGACACCACTTCTGCTTATGAGACGCACACTGACAGAGTACCTTTCTTGCTCTTCTAAATATCTCTTCACTTGACTGCACACATGTGCCGTTTTAGAGCAAGTGTTACGGGATGAAATGGGAGAACAACACGTGGACGTGGACCCTGGAAGGGAGTAATCAGGTACACTGCTCCAAGACTGCTATAATGCACACAATGCAAGTTGCAAGATGCTCAATCCAGGGCGGGTATGTAATGCGTATAGACCTTGCCTGCAGGTGCGTGGTTTTGCTGGCTACATGGACAGAAGGAACCATGGAGCTGGCGTTGCCTTGAGCTTCTGAATGAAGCAGCAAAAATGGAGCCTCTTGCCGCATGTCATCCTAAGCTGGCCATATATGTGCAGCATTGCAAATAAAACAGGGACTGGGATGTAATGTGATGTAAATATGTGTTTCTTTCTTTTCTGCGATTTGCATGTGTTACTGCTGATGCAATAATTTGCCACTTTAGAACAGAGGGGCATGTATGTATGAGTTGTGACTTGTAATAGAATAAATGTTACAGTTTGCTGATTCAGGCAGGGTGGCTCTGAAAATGCAGATTAGGCTAACTTCAATCTATGGTTTTCAGAAATAGCCTAATAAAAAATGTGTAACAAACCATTTGGGTTTGGTCTCTTTGACGTGTTGTTGGATTTGGCCTATGTGGCAGGCCCAAGCGGCTGCATGCGCACCCACGCCGCGCTGCTGGGCACGCCGGCGTGCACCACGAACCACAAGTAGTACCCGGGCGGCGCGATGCCCGGCGTCGGCGGTGCGGCGACCTCGGCCTCGTACACCCCGATGTCCAGCCGCGCCACCCTCCCCACGCCGAGCTCCACCACCCGCTGGTTCATCCCGAACGAGTGCGTCGCGAACGCCGGCGCCACCGCGGCCACCCGGACCTCCCCTAGAGCCGCCGATCCCTCCGCCGCCGTATCACCATCATCCCCGGCGCGCACAGGCAACGCGAACCGTACGGCGGTCGCCTCGCCATACCCGACCTCCGGCGGCGCGGCCAGCAACCGCGGCCTCACGCTGTCGAGCCGCGGGTTCATGTACGGCGGCAGGAACGCCTCCAGGCTGAGCTCCGTCGGGTACATCGTGTTGGCGAACACGTACCCGACGTGCGGGTTGCTGCCGCCGACAAGCACGCGGCCATACGTGTCCAGCGCCGCCGACGAGTGGTACATCCGCGGGATCGCCGATGCCGCCAGCGCCTCGAACCTGTCGCCGAGCTCCGCGTCGGGCCGGTACAGGACGGGCACCGTGACAGGCCCCCCACTACGCCAGAAACACCATGTTAGTGACGTCTCTCAACTACATCAGAGACGTGGAAAATCGCGTCACTAAATTTTTGTCACTGATGTAAACCACATTAGTGATGTGTAAAACAACATCACTAATGTCACTCAATAGTGACGTGGATAGCCAAAAACACGTCACTAATGTCACTAAATAGTGACGTGGATAGCCAAAAACACGTCAGTAATGTAGCTCACCAGCGACGTCGGGAGTCGAAACACGTCACTATTGACCTTTACCAGTGACGTGTTTTAGCTTCCCACGTCACTGCTGATCTTACATTAGTGATGCGTTTTGGAAACTAGCGTCTCAGATGTTGAGTTAGAAAAACAAAAAAAAAAGGAACATTAAAAAGCCAAAAAGAAAAATCTAACAGGATAGATCACACACATTTACATATTCACATGCTTAGACAGTTGAAGTAATACATATGAATCAGAGCCAGCTACTAAAATCAATTGCTACCTCAACTTGTCCAGTAAAGTGAGCTTACATAACTACTAGTACACTACTACATGTAAGATACTATATCTTATGTACTCCCATAAAATCTCTCCAAACTCTGAATCTGCAAAAGAAGAAATTTGAAAGAGTTAATTATAGCATAGATTGCCCATGTCAGCTGATAAATCTGAAAAATGCACATGTCAGGAAGAGATAGACATTGAGAAATATGAAATTGGGGGAAAATGGGTGAGCAAATTGTCCTATCAAGGAGAAAAGTGTCCTTCATGAGTTAAGAAAGTCTCCAGATTTGAAGTTAAGAAATAAATATGGCTTGGTGTAATTGTAGAATCAGGATGATAATCTCATGTAGATGCTATAATTGACAATATACTCAAACTGCTAGAAGCTTTTCTTTCACATTGAAGAACACTCAGCAGGAAAAGGGACATAGAAAAGCACGTGTATACTCAGTTAAAATTTACTCATTCCTATATACTATACACAAACAAAAGCATGTGCAAAAATTCTAAGAGCAACTAACCTCTCCACATCGACTGACACAATTTCAGGTAGTGTTTGGTTGACACAATTTCTGAACTTGTTTGAGAAATCAGCACCCTCTGCATCATAAATACAGTAAGTATGAGGAAAGGAAGTTAAGTGGAACTGAGATAACATAAAGCATCACAACAAACATGGTTATATCAGATAAAGGATTGGTTATGGATAGTTCAAGTAATTGGCCTGGCCTACGTTTAGAAAGCCCAAGTTAACCCCAAGATTTAGCTACTCATGTTACAGTAAGCCTTTTCTAGCAACTAAACAACCTTCTAATTAAATGACACTCAGCATATAAAACTAATAAACTCATGACATACAATTATAGTGCACGCTTAAGATGAACTTGCTTGCTATATAGAAGTAAATTATGTAAATGCTTTGAGTGTTTGTTAGCATGAGAATTGCATCTTCAAAAAGAATACCAGGAAGGAGGCAGTCTGCACCAATCAGTAGGCTGCATTCTGAAAGATATATTGCATATAGCTTATGTATCTGAAAATGCACATGTCAGGATGTGAACACAATCAGAAATGCAAGATCACATTTTCATATAGGTGGTATACATTTTCAGTAAAGGAACTCATGCGAGTGCAAAGCAGTACATTGCGAAATAGTTGAATGACAATCAAAGCTACTTAAATATAGGACAAGGAATTAAAATTCCTAACTTAACAAAAATAATACAAGCTGGCCACTCTCTTCTATTAGTAGTGCAAATAGCAAATGCACTCGTTAAAAAGTAATGCTATCAAGCATAGAAGATAAGAACAATCAACATGTACATACATATATAACGCCATTATTTGCTTATGATAGACACAGCTGGCAGTGTTTGTTCGAGGACAGACAACCATTCAATTAGTTCATAATGCTACTCAGCTGATCAAATAAGATTGGGCAGTTATTGTATTAATTTTAAACAAAAGATTACTGAAAGCGTTCTCTAAACACATTTCTGCATGCATGTATAATGTACAACTGATAAGTGAGCAAATTTGGCATTAGCACATGCAGCAGATGGACACTGGGCAGGAAAATAGATCAGCATATCTGTCGATGTGTGTTTTCAAAGCAAATACCTATTGATGTGCATTGTGCATCTACTAAACTATCAACATTCAAAAATCATTGATGTTTCAGTGACCCAAACATAGATCGTCTTATCAACTGGACTACCAAATAGTCAAAAACCAAGTATTCATTGACATCAAAGCAGACTAATATTCACAGGAACCAACTTCTGTTCTGCTAATCACACAGGTGCAAAATACTAGGAAATACGTTTTGGTTTTAGAGAAGTGTGTTTAGGATTATCTGTTTTAGATATTGATGTTTGGTGTTCAAAGTATCTCTCTAGATTGAAACAAATGTAAAACTGCTTAGACGTGTTGCCTTCTCGGAATGAACAATACTACTGTAGAACATGCCTGAAATTTATTTAGCAGATCAAAATCAAGGGTGTTTCTTGCAGTTGTCTAAATTGTTAATTCAGATCAAAACCAAGGAAGAGAGTGCACTCACCGGTGCGAAAGTGGCCACGGGAGGAGACACCAACTGTGGGGATAGATCTGCGTCGCTGTCGTCGACGAGCGAGGAGCGCGGTGTGGGATGAGGAGCGGCGGTGGTCCGTGGCTGGGATGAGCGGCGATATTGAGCAGGTCGTCGCAGCCAGGAGAGGTCGTCGCAGATGTCGCACAGCCCCCGCAATCGAGAGAGGCTGTGATCCCGCCGCCTGCCGCTCGCTTCCGTGGATCTGCCCCGCCGCCATGAGCGCGAATGCGAGAGAAGACTCCGGGAGCAGCGGCGGGTAGTGCTCCGCCCACCCGCCCACGAAGCAGGGAAGGAACAGCAGTGGGTGCGGGTAAGGCTCCGGCGAGGCGACGACCCACCCACGGAGCGGGATGTGGGAGGAACGGCGTCGTCGGTGGGGAGGGATCTGGCGGAGTCTTCGGGGTGGCGGCGGCCCACGGACTAGCGTTGGACGAGCTGCTGCGGCTTTATATTAAATACGATAGCGAACATATTAATAAACTAGCACCAAACAATATATTGCATAGTCCTGAATGGTGCAGTGGTTAGTGTGGGTTTTTCCAATACCATGG
This sequence comes from Paspalum notatum, assembly GCA_022530915.1. Classification (NCBI taxonomy): domain Eukaryota; kingdom Viridiplantae; phylum Streptophyta; class Magnoliopsida; order Poales; family Poaceae; genus Paspalum; species Paspalum notatum. The sequence continues at coordinate 69,122,933 of CM039683.1, read as the reverse complement.
GTCATTGGTTCGATCCATAGACACATTTTTTATCGCTCCTTTTTTTTTTATCCACCCATACACAATATTTAGAACGGGACATGGCTCAAGTAGTAGTCCACTAATTAAATATACAACAAGAAATTTGTTATCGCTCCTTTTTTTTTTATCCACCCATACACAATATTTAGAATGGGACATGGCTCAAGTAGTAGTCCACTAATTAAATATACAACAAGAAATTTGTTGCCACTTTTTTTATACATATTTTTTCACTGCGCAGTACGATTCACGTATAACTAATATTTTCTACTCATTTATATTTGAGACGTGTACAGTGTATCCACGTCGTGTATCCACGTCACTGGTATATCTGCGGACCAGAACCATACCTGTCATTCATATTTGAGACGTGGATTGAGTACCTACGTCACTGGTAGGTTCTCCTATTTAAAACGTGGATAGAGTACCCATGTCCCTGATATATCTGTAGACTTGAGCTATCCTTGTCATTCATATTAGAGACATGGACAGACTACTCACGTCACTGATAGGTTCTCATATTAGTGACGTTGTTTTCATTCAGACGTCACGGATGTATGCTCACAACTAAATCTGTGACGCGTCTTGACAGTACACGTCTCTAATATAGTAGCACCGGGGCCTGGGCAACTACATCTGTAACTCGTTTAAGCAAACAACGTCACAAATATATAAACAGTGACGTGTTTTAATTTAGACGTCACTGATTGTGGTGACTTCTATTTGTGATTTTGGCGTAGTGCTCGGCCCAGCTCCCACCCGGCCGTGCCGTGGGCCGCGCCGTTCACGATCAGCACGTCGCCGGTGGGGAGCAGCACCATGTCGCCCATCACCCGGCCCACCGGCATCTCCTCGATCGCCCACACGGGGTCGGGGTCCGTCGGCGCGACGCGGGCGCAGGTCCGGTCGGCGGGCAGGGAAGTGCTGTTCCGGAGCGCGAGGTGGTGCGCGCCACCGCAGACCACTGTTAAGTCGCTATTTGGCAAGAAAAGGTCTTAGTACTCTACCTCAACTCCTCAAGTCGTTCCGAGTCCTGGCATTGGGTGAGCAACGACGGCACGACGCCCGGTGATGAGAACCTGATCGGCGGCCGGTGAAGGACATCACGTGGAGAGCAGTGGCAGCACGGCGTCATCGGTCGCCATGCTGTGTCCGCCTGCGTGCACGGTGGTGGCGCGAGTTCGCCTCGGAGGTTGCCACGCTGGCCAAATGATCGATCAGTCTAGTGAACGTCGTGAAGCTTCTGTGTGCAGCATCACGATTCACGAGCGAGAGGACTGTGCGGCGAGCCTGCTGGTGTACGAGTACGAGCACCTCCCCAACAGCAGCATGAACGAGCGGATGCGCAATTACCACGTTGGCCTCAATGCCATTTATTTGATTATAAAAAGTACAATAAAAATATATTAAAAGTACCTGTGGTACTTATCAATTTTTTTAAAGTATCAATGTCACTTTCCAACCATCGAAAAAAGCTCATAAGCTGTGCTTATTGATGTCATACACTTATGTATGTGATAGGATCACATGTTGGAGAGAATACTGGCTGCCTATTGTTTGCACACAGGTAACAGGTCTTGTCAGTTAAGAGGTGGGCCAAGGCAACAGGTAACTCAGATCAGAGACAGCACGCACAGATGGACCTAGAGAAGTCACCTGCTAAGAGCAGACGATGGTGTTGAAGATTGTCAACGAAGCCGGCTTCTGTTAGAGGAGTAAAATGCACGTCAGATCTCTGAACTTATCCCGTATTTCCATCTAGATCTATGATCATTCAAAATGCACATCCAGATCCTTGAAGTTATCCCGGATTCCCATCCGGCTCCACGCCCCTCGCTGGCTCGCGACGCGCGGTCACGTGGGGCCTGCGACAGCGACGGCCACACCGGCGAGCCGGGAAGGAGCGATTAGGCGTGGTCACATGGGGCCGGTGGCGGCGCGTGGAGTAGCCGGTAGTTGGCTTGACATGGTGGCATGTCCATATGGGTGAAATAAGCCCACTTGCCATTAGGGATGGTAGCGGCTGGAGCCAACGCGCAGGCAGGCTTAGTCCTGTCCGAAAAAAAACCCCGGCGGACAAAGAAGGAGTCGTGTTTCATCAATGTGGCTTTGAGAAGGATAGCCTGTTAGGCCCATCAAATTATGGCGGCCCACCGACGATGTCCTTCCTAAGTCCTGCAGGACCTGCTCACGTCTCGACCTTGTCGAGCGCCGCCGCCTCGGGGCGCTAGGGACTTCGCCTAGATCACGAGCACCGCGCCGCCGCCTGCCGGCCTTGGCACCATGGCGACTGCCGCCTACAGGCCGCATCCGGCGAGCCCTCCAACCGGTACCCCCGTCGCCCACGGGCCGCATCCGGTGAGCCCTTCAATCGGTGTTCCAAGACAATGGAATTGGTTCTACCAGCCAAGAAATCCAGTATGCGGCATTCCTCTGCATGGATCCTTGCAGTAGCAAGCAGTAGCTGTATGTTATGTTTGGCACCACGTGATACTCTTTTCAACCTCATGATGAGCTTTTCTACAAACTGAATGTCAGAATGTCAATTTGTTAAGTCTCCAGCAGGATGCATTTTTGAGAGCTGTAATGTTGCACGTTTGGCAGCATGATTGCTTTGTAGTGCTTTGATATATATATAATATGTTTGCATGTTTTGATCGATTTGCATGAGCATTACAGACGTCGGCTGCAGAGTGGCCCTTTAGGCAGCAGACGGTAGGCTGCTTGTTGTACTCATGCTGAGATCTGTGCTCCTGCAGAGTCTGCAGGTCCTGCTAGTAGTTGTCCGCATGGCCCTGCAGGACAATTGTAGAAACAGAGAGAGGCAAGCGGCTTCCTGCAGATATAGTAATTTTGTATTGCGGCTAGCGCGGCGGCTTGCAGACAGTCTGTAGGAACTCCTGCTTACATCCTTACCTGCCATCGTTAAAGATCATGGACCTGGATGGGAGTATGGGATAAGTTCAGGAATCTAGATATGCATTTTAGAACATTATGAACCTAGATGGGAATGCAGAATAAGTTCAGAAACCTGGCGTGCATTTTACACTTATTGGAGAGTTTTTTTTTTTCACTATAATCGTACTGATGTGTAGTTTACAATGCTCTTGAGGTTTCTGATAGACTATTAATAGAACATGAACGTCTGTTTATTCAGAGTTATATTTCTCCTTCAGAACTATCCACGTGAACATCTGTTTTAGTTAGACCGGAATGCGATGGATGTTGTGTCTCTAATATCCATGTTGAGTTTTATCTGGCTGTTTGAAAAATATAACACCAGTGCGCGCTTATGCGTCTTAATTATTCCAAGGTATGCAGCAGCAGTCCAGCACAAGTTGTAAAAATATTTTTCAAGTAATTCAGGCAATCAGACCATGGTTTTGCCCATTTCTTCCTGCAACTATACACCCGCTTCATGAACTTGTTTTCTACCAAGGAATATTTGGTAACGATGTACACCCATGTCCATTCAAACTCATCCTCAGTCAACATCACATTTAACACCAACTAGAACTCATCTCTAAACCTCCTATTCTTTGTGTACAGTGGACCCAAGCATTCTCTGATTTTTTTTAGTGCATGCCACTTTCATGGCCCTTTTAATAGCTTTCGTCATAGCCTTGCACTGATCTGTAAAAGTAAAATATGTTTTAGTACAAGCAGGGGTGAGGGGGGGGGGGCAAGCTCCCCCCCTAATGAAGATGATTTTTGCTTTTAAAACCTCTAATGATCTTGATAATTTTGATGTTTTTGTAAATACATAAGCTAGTTAGCCCCCCCCCCCCCCCACCACCACCCCCCCCCATATGTGAGTGCTGGCGTTGCCCCTGAGTACAAGGTTGTGACCAGAGCTCTGCATGTTAGCTAAAGTAGTGATTCCTATGACCATAGTCATAGTCTTTCCCATTTGCTAGAACATTAAAGTAACCCCACACTCCACCAGGTGCAGGAGACATGATAAGAGGATGTGTGAATCAAGAGACTTGACCTAATAGAGCTGATTCAACTAGATTAATGAATGTCAGGATAGTTCCCAATATGTACGACCATTTGAAAAATTGGATTACTAAAACCATCATAGTTTCTCCTTGTGTATCACCACTCTTCTAGTGAACCCATGTATTATGACTCTCAGAATGTACTAAAACAATTGGTGACTGATTCATTTTTTATACACTTTAATTTATCTTTCATAATATAATGGTGGGTAATTTATATTAAAATTTGAAATTAATTGAATCCATCTTTCATAAAGGCATGGTGGGTAATTCATATGCGAAGGGGTTGTTTTAATAATTTTTCATAATGGCATGGTGGGTAATTTATATGAAAATTTAGAGGATTATTTTAATGGTCTTTCATAATGGCATGGTGGATAATTTATATAGAAATATAGGGGGTTACTTTAATGGTTTTTTATAATGGCATGATGGGTAATTTTTTAAAAAATATAATAAATCAGATGGCTAGTATTATTGATACTACTTGATAGATGGCCAAATGTTTCTGATTTTTGTGAAAATTTCTAAGATTTATCTATTTTTTAGCGGGCTTCGCAATCCGTGCTTTTTTAACCTCTAATTAGTAATAGTAAGATAAGATACAAGTTGGAAGCTGTTGGAGAGGGGTGATGGCCTGATTGTGTGTGCGGCACAGGGCGAGGGGCTCGCTCGGCGGCACAAAAACCTTGAGAGTGTAGGTGGAGGAGCACCCTTGGTGGCGAAAAAGAGAGAGAAAAATTGCGGGCAGCGGCGTGCATATCAAGGGGCAGGCCAAGACGTTGTGGACTATGAATTACGCTCTTAATTAGTAGAGATTTTTGTGGCTTATTCATCACTCCCTGTGGTTTGAGTCTCGCCCAGAGTGCTTCTGTCAACCCCTCCCTGAAATCTAAACCAAAACAATTGTTGGCAGAATCTTCGGTGCTCCATTCGGCGATCGACGGCATGGTGTTCATCACCATGTGTCTGCTGATCCTAAGCAGCTTGTCTTCGTGCTCTGGTGGCGACAGCAACGTCCAGTGCTTGAAGGACCTGAAGCAATCGCTAGGTGACCCTAACGGTGCACTCTCGTCATGGAATTTCTCCCGCAACGCCATGGGAGGCTATGGCCTATCCCAATTCGCCGGTGTCACGGGCTGGCCCGGAGATGACAACCGCATCATGCTCTTGAACCTCAGCAGCATGGGGCTTCAAGGTTCGTTTCCATGAGGCCTTCAACTGTGCACTGGCCTGGCATCCCTGAACCTGAGAAATAACGGCCTCTCAGGTCCCATCCCCACAGACATATCTTTGCAGATGCCGTATGTCAAATATCTTGACCTATCGCACAACAGATTCTCAGGTGACAAATATTGCTCTATTAGTCTGTAGCAGAAGAATAATTTCTTTTTTAATCAATATACAAGAGTAATATGCATCCATCTGAAAATTAAAGAAGTTTTCTTTTCAGGTGAAATCGTGTGATATCTCTTAGTGGCTGATGTTCATCGTGTTCCTGGACCTTTCAAACAATAGACTCTCAGGCGAAATCCCACGCACCATTGCAGACCTGCTGTACCTGAACACTCTCAGCCTTGAGTGCAACCTGCTCACCAGCAAGATACCAGAGCAGATTTCTGTTAAAATCACTCAACCTTTCAGATAACTTTGTCAGGTCCTATCCCTGGCTCTCTTCAGTGGTTCGCGGCTCAAGACATCGCCGGCAACAAGCGACTTTGCGGGATGCCGCTCCACCGCAAGTGTAAAGAGCGTGTTAGAAGTAGGAACAACTAGAGAGGATCTGAGGGAGGAAGAACAGGGGTAGTACGGGGATGCACTGCCCTAGGTCGGCGCTGCTTTTACTTTTCGCGTTTCAGTTTAAGCTTGAGTTCATCGTTACATCCTGCTGGCTTATATCACCACCAGCACTTGCTCATAGGTGAGACTCACACACTACTTGGGCCTAATCCATTCCGAGCCCGACACCTTCACACTAGGCTTCTTGGGCCGAGAGCTCCTTCGAGGCCCGAACTCTTCCTTGGAGCTGGTCTCATCAGGAAACACATCGACAGGCATATCAGTAGGTGTAACATCTCCCCCTCCTTTAGCACCCGCATGTCCCCAAGCGGGCGCAGCAGGGAAACGCTGGAGCAGAGACGCCCAGTCTTCCCACATAGCCATGAACTTGGGCCAGCCGGACCACTGCACCAGGACCTGCGTAATGGAAGACGTACCTCTAGGAACAGCCTGGCGTGCAAGGATGCGAACTGGAAACTGCAATGATGAGTCCAAGTCAGGGATGACCTCAGTGACCGGAAGACCTATAGGAGGAGCCTTCTTGAGCATGGACACATGAAAGACTGGATGCACTGAGGAGGAATGCAGCAAAGCCAGTTTATAAGCAACATCATTGATCTTGGACTGGATAGCGAACGGCCCGAAAAACTTGAATGCCAACTTTTGGTTCGCGCACAGGGCAAGAGACGACTGGACATATGGCTGCAGCTTGACAAACACACGGTCGCCCACATAAAACGTGCGCTCTGATCAGCCTTTATCAGCCTGCCGCTTCATGCGGAGCCTAGCACGCAACAGGTGCTGCTGTAACAATCTGTTCATTATCTCCTTCTCTTGTAGCCACTGAGACAAATCCGGGACTGGGCACAGATCAGCTGGAACAATGCCCAGACTGTGCGGCGGACGACCGTAGAGAGCTTCGAAGGGGGAATGTCCCAGAGCAGAATGTAAACTGGTGTTATACCAGTATTCAGCAAGATTTATCCAATCCATCCACCTAGTAGGACAGGCGTGAACATAGCAGCGAAGAAATGTCTCCGTACATAGATTGACGCGCTCTGTCTGGCCATCCGACTGAGGGTGGTAACTTGAGCTCATACGCAGTGCCACACCAGCTAGGCGGAACAACTCTTGCTAGAACTGTGAGGTGAACACCCGGTCTCTATCGGACACGATGGACTCTAGAAAACTATGCAGGCGATAAACCTGATCGAAGAAAACCTTTGCAACTCGAGCAGCAGTAAATGGATGAGATAAGGCAATGAAATGTGCATACTTAGTAAACTTATCCACCACCACTAATATGCAATCATGGCCCGCTGATCTAGGCAGCCCCTCAACAAAGTCCATGGATATGATTTGCCAAGCAGATGATGGAACTGGAAGAGGTAACAAAAGACCCGGTAACTTGGAATGCTCAGGCTTTGCTTGAGCGCATACCTGGCACGAGGCAACAAAAAGCTTGACATCTTTCTTCATTCCCTTCCAAGCAAACAACTGACTAATGCGTCGATAAGTTACAGGAAACCCCGAGTGGCCACCAAGAGTACCAGAATGAAGAGTAGCCATGATTTGTTGCTGCAAGGGAACATTGGTGCCCAACCAAATGCGGTTCTTATAGCGTAGCAGCCTATCTCACAGGGAAAAAACAAGAATAGCATCGGGAGAAATGGCGAGCTTTGAGAGAAGATACTGAGCTTCAGGATCAGATTCATACCCTTTTTGGACAGCAGAAACCCAAACTGGATCAGTGTTGGAAATGGCGCAGATCTGAGCCACAGGATGAGTGCGCCTAGACAGCGCGTCCGCAGCATGGTTAGTGAGCCCAGGCTTATAGATGACCTTGTATTGCGAACCCAAGAGTTTAGTAAAGACATGCTGCTGCCACGGGGTGTTGAGACGCTGATCGGACAGATGCATTAAGCTGCGCTGGTCGGTGTAGATAACAAATTCACGATGCTACAGATATGATCGCCACTGATCCACTGCCAGTATGATGGTCAAATACTCCTTCTCGTACATGGACAGGCTGGCAGACTTAGGACCAAGCGGCTTGCTGATATAAGCGAGGAGATGGCCATTCTGCCACAGCACTGCACCCACACCAGCCCCGCATGCATCCGTCTCAATGTAGAATGGCTGCGCGAAGTCGGGCATAGCCAACACCGGTGCAGAGCACAAAGTAGACTTAAGCGCGTCGAATGCGGACTGATGGGACTCAGTTCAAACGAAGAGAGTATGATTCTTGAGGAGTTCAGTCAAGGGCTTAGCCACAATTGTGAAAGGCTGAATGAATTTTCGATAGTAACCTGCGAGGCCGAGGAAACTACGGAGCTCTTTACTGTTACTCGGCACTGGCCACTTGGCTATGGCTTTGACCTTATCTGGATTAGTTGAAATGCCTTCTTGATTGATAACGTGTCCCAAGTAAGCAATTTGATGCTGAGCAAAGGTACATTTAGTCAGCTTAACCTGCCACTGGTCCTTGGCCAACAATTGGAATACTTGACGAAGGTGGAAAAAGTGGTCTTCAAAGTTTTTGCTGTACACCAAGATGTCATCGAAAAAGACAACTACACAGCGGCGTAATAATGGCTGCAATGTCACATTCATAGCACCTTGGAAGGTGCCTGGTGCACCATAAAGGCCGAAGGACATCACCTTGAACTCAAAATGACCGAAGTGAGTTTGAAATGCGGTTTTAGGTTCTTCACCGGCTTTGAGGTGAATCTGATGGAATGAGCACCCATATGGAATGAGCACCCATTTGTACTTCCAATGAATCTTCATGGGGCTATGAGATTCCAACCAATCCATGCCCATGATTAAATCATAGTGCTACAGTTGAATTACTTTAAGATCAGACTGAAAATTGCAGTGCTGGAGCGACCATTGTGCATTGGGCAAGTGAGAAGAGCACAAGATGAGTTCCCCATTAGCCACACGCACTGATATTGGCTGATCCAAAGGCTGAATACCCAAAAGCAAACTGGCCAATTCAGAGCTGATGAAAGTGTTGGAGCTGTCGGAATCCAATAGCACAGACAACTTGTGAGATTGAATAGAACCCTCAAACTGCATAGTATGCGAGGAAGATGTACCCGATACAGCGGCTTGCAAGAGCGTCCAGAAAACTTGCTCTGCCACAACGGATTCAGAATGATCTTGATCAGGTTGCAACTGCTGCAGAGCGGCCGAACTGGACTCATCATCGATTTGGAACAGCTCCAAAACTTCCTGTAGGACATTGAGCTGAACCACGGGGTGCATTTGTGACCTGACGCCCACTTCTCTGCGCACCGGTCACACAGCCCTCTAGCGCGGTGGTAGGCGCGGAGAGCAGAGAACTTGTCCGTCACCGATCGACCTAGATCGGCCGGCTTCACTTAAGCTGCGGGCAGGGGCATCGACGTTTGCGGCGGCAACGGTAAAGGCATGGGACTCTTGTTGTATGCCTTAGAATAACCACCGGCATCACGACGTCGATAGTCCCAACGAGGCTCCGTGACTTCTTCCTGCAATAAAGCCAAAGTACACGCAGAGTCTAAGTCCTTGGGATGTTGAATATGCACAGCAGCACAGATATCATGGCGCAATCCCTCAATGAACCTCATAGTATAATACATAGGATCATTGTTCGGTCCATAAGCCACTAAGTGGTGCACCAAATACATGAAAGAGTCGATGTATTCAGGAATAGAGCCCGATTACGACATGCGAAACAGCCGACGAATCAACGGCTCCTTCTGATCGCGCCCAAACCTCTCCAGCAATAAGTGACCAAACTGTGACCAAGATGCAGAACATAATTGAGACTCTACAGACATGAGCCAATGCGCAGCAGTGCCAGTAAAGTGCATAGCAGCACTCTCACCCATAGCTGCGACTCCACATGATAGGGACTGAAATAATCCTCACAACGCGACATCCAAAGTTTGGGATGATCGCCATCAAACGATGGAAACTGCAACTTGGGCAATCTACCGATAGAATCAGCCCCAAACGGTGGGGAACCCCATCTAGGAGATAAATTAGGTGGGTGAGGCGGAGGAGGAGGATGATTATACGCACCCTTGACCAGGTGATGGGGGATGGTAAACACTGATCCATACCCATCAGCCTGGTGGTGAGGAGGAAGGCGATGCCCAGCGGGGCCATCGGCGATGTACTCCGGAGCAGGTGGGCGCTCCATCGCCGATTTGGGAAGAGGCAGTATGCCGCGATCAGGAGCGGAGTGCTCGTGAGCGGCATGACCCTAGGTGCGACAGATCCGCTCGATCTCGAACTTGACGTCGTCGAGCGTCACTTCGATGCGGGGACGCCAATCATCGAACACCATGGCGGTGCCCTCCAACCGGCCAAGACGGTCGTCGTGGTGTGATGCGAGCTGGTTGGCACAGTCGAGGCGGTCGCCCTGGTCCGCCACATGCGGTCGGCGAGGTCGAGGCGCTCGCCGTGACGCATCTGCAAGTCACCGATGCGGGCCTGGTAACGCGTCTCCAAACCGTCGATGGAGGCGTAGCTCGGAGTCCAGGAGCCGCTGCTCCCACTTGAGGTCGACATCGTCGAATCACTTGTGGAGTTCATCGGCGAGAAGCTTGAAGTTGGGATCCATGACGCAGGCAAGGAACGGCGGCGGAGAGAGCCAGATCGAGGCTCTGATACCAGGATGTTAGAAGTAGGAACAACTAGAGAGGATCTGAGGGAGGAAAAACAGGGGTAGTACGAGGACGCGTCGTCGGAGGTCGGCACTGCTTTTACTTTTCTCGATTCAGTTTAAGCTTGAGTTCATCGTTACATCCTGCTGGCTTATATCACCACCTGCACTCACTCGCAGGCGAGACTCACGCACTACTTGGGCCTAATCCATTCCGAGCCCGACAGCTTCACACTGGGCTTCTTGGGCCGAGAGCTTCTTCGAGGCCCGAACTCTTGGAGCTGGTCTCATCAGGAGACACATCGACAGGCATATCAGCAGGTGTAACAGAGCGGCTCCGCCTGCGCAGGGTTAACAATGCGTCATGCATCGGTGGAGCAGCGGGCTTCGTTCTAGGGTTCGTGGTGGTCCTCTACTTCCCACACTGGTTCGTGTTCTGTGAAGATCTTCACCAGGTTAGATTGGCATCTAGAATGAGCAAATCTGGGCTGACCCCAACATAGGCTGCTACATACATCAGTGCTGAATAGAGGCTGCGCGCACGTACGATGCCAGATGAAGGAGGAGCCTGTCGAACAAGAGAGGCGAGTCGCCTGAATTTCCATCAGCAGCGGAACAGGGCCGGGGCTGTGAGCTAATTCGACCCGCAGTTGTGGATGGTAGGCCCCGCTTCTACACACGCAATGGAAGATTTGGGTACTGATGAGGAATGGAGAACTGAGCACAATTAGAGGCCTACTAGGACTGATATTTTTTTCTCAATCCGCTACATTCCCTTCTAATCCCCATAGAAAATGAGGTTGCCAAACTCACCATGCTGTGGTTAGTCGTAGCAGTGGCTCCCTAGATTGGGCTCAGCCATAGAACTAGTTATTTCAGAGCGGCTATGGAAAAGTAGTTAGATATGTACGTTCATATATGTATGTATACCAAAATTTTATTTCTATATACGCATATAGCTATACCAAAGTCAAAAGGGAATCCACCAACTCTGAACTGGTATATGCATAGGTTCTATAGGGAATACACTTGAATCATGCTAATGAAACAAATGCGATGATAATAAGAAACAGAAGATCTCGATGTGTTTTGGGGTTGCACCAGCTGCCGCTCCAGAAAATTTTATACAGAGTTAGAAGACATGGATATATCATTTTATTTCTAGTATGGATTAAAATTATATTTTAAAACCAGTTAAATTTATATTACAAATTTCAGCTCCACGCTGGAGCTGGAGCTGGAACATGGAGGACTACCAAACACATCCAAATTTTCTGCAAAGATAAGCTATATAACTGTACTGTGTCTGATCTCCACCGCCGGTGCCAACAAACACAATGTATACTCTGGGTTTTTGGTGCCACCAAAGCGCAGCATTTTGCAGACTATATATATTGTTTGTTTTTTTTAGGCAACTATAAGAGGCTTTATTTCAGACCATATTGCTTATACAAACATGGAAAATAACTGACTGGAAATCGTGGTCATGGATCACCACTATTTTTGCGTCCCACCCAAAGCTCAAAGGCATGCCACGAGCTACAGACTTCAACAGACCAAAAACGGAGATGCATCGGACATGTACAGTCACTCCAGGCGTGATCACCGCCGAGCACACATGTAATTGAACCAAAATAAACAGGCTAATTAAAACACTAACCCAAAATGACGATCAGGAGTATGAACGTGCCTGGATTATCGAACATTGACTAATCTCTTTTTTTCTGAAACGCACAAGGCACAAAAAGATATGCTACCGTGGATAGCTCGGCGACACCATTGTCTCCTGCTCCAAACTGTATATTGTGCTTGACTCCTCATTTTGTTGCCCTTCTGCTTGATGCTCGAATTCCTCTGTAGGCGTATGATCTTTCTTATACTTCTTCGAACCCCAGAGTCCCTCCAGTGTGTGTTCCACCTGCCGCATGGTTGGCCTTTCCTCATCTTTCAAGTTTACGCAGGATGCTGCAAGTGCAGCAACTTCATGGACTTCTTCGCCTCCCTCCTCTATAACTTGTGGATCTATTATATGGACAAGATCCCCCTTAGCAAGAAGGCTGGAAAAATGGGAGGCAAGGCCATCACCTTTAGTGGACCGATATAAAAAAGGTTTCTTTCTAGTAAGGAGCTCCATGAGAATTACACCAAAGCTATACACATCACTTTTCTCAGTTAGGCGGCCTGTGCATAACGATATAGGATCCAGGTATCCAATTGTTCCTTGAACATTTGTTGTCGGCCCTATTTTGTCCATCATATTGTACTTCGAAGCTCCAAAATCTGAAACCTTTGATGTCAATGTATCATCAAGAAGTATGTTACTGGACTTGATGTCTCTATGGATAATCGGGACTGAAACTGCTGAGTGAAGATAGGTAAGAGAAGTAGCTATTTCAGTTGAAATTCTCAATCTATCGTCCCATGATAATGATTTTGATCCTTTGACATGGAGGTGATCAGAAAGAGTTCCATTAGAAATAAACTCATAAGCTAACAATGGTACCTCACTTTCTAGGCAGCATCCATAGAGTTTGACCACATTCCTATGGTTGATCTGTGAGAGGATTGCTACCTCGTTTATGAACTCATCTATTTCTTTTTCTTTCTGTACTGCAACCTTTGACTTTTTGATGGCTACAACATGTAGGTCTGATAAGATTCCTTTATAAACAGTGCCATGCCCTCCACCTCCAAGGTCACGAGCTTTGTCGAAGTTGTTTGTCGCCTTTTCAAGCTCGTCCAATGGTATGATCATCCTTTCTGCGATGTCTGTCTTTTGGGACACCAGCCGTTGCAACAATTGCCCACGGTTTTGCTTGAAATACTTTTTTTTCAATCGTGTTGACCTACGCTGTTTAAAATAACCGAGCAGTTTATATGTAGCCAGACCCAAAATCAGGACAGCTGCGGCACTAGCAACTGAAATACCAATGTTAAAACCTGAAAAATGTACACAACCAGAACATTGTTACTGTTTTCTCGAACTAGAGTATTATGTATATGAACGAGCAATAAAGCCAAAGTAGTATCATCATATCGAGAGAAGTTGTTACGAGGATAGATCCAGGCCAGGAGCTATCACCTGTGCGGGTGCTGATGCAACCGCCAGGGTTCAAGGGGTTGCCGTGGGTTCCTCGCGGGCGCCGGCACTTGAATTCTCCAGGCAAATTGATGCAATCGCCAAAGCATGTATTGCGAACCGTCATGTTGTTGCACTCATTAATATCTGTATCATCCGACCCAATGCACAAACGTTGAGAGAAGAACTATATATGCATGTAAGTATATATACTCGACAGAACTCGGGCAAAATCAGTAGTTATTACCTTGGCATCCATCAGCGATGTAAGGGTTGCCATCGTATCCGATGTGGCAGTGGCAAGTAAATCCTCCATTCTCTCGCCAGCAGTCACTGTGCTCTCTCTTGCAAAGCTGCCTAGCTGTGCTCTCTGTGCACTGCCGCCCCAAGTTATGGATTGGCGGTGAGACGTCGTCTTGCTTAACCGCCCACCCTAGAACAAGGGGATATGCTATGTAATGGAGCCTCGACATGTCAGTCTCGTCGTCTAACATATAAGTAATGTTAAAGACGATCTCCACCCACTGATCAATCAACCCCTCCTCTGTGATCAATGCGAACGGCGTAATAGGCTGCATGACGGCGTAGAGGTCTAGCATTTTCATGTCCACGCTCTTGGGCGTGCTGTCCATAGAGATGGGCGCATGGCAGCAGCCATCACCATCGCCGGAGCAGTACCCACCATGGATGCGCGTCGGGAACAGTGGCCCATCACCACGGCCGGCGCCACCGCAGGAGGAGTAGCACTGGCTGATCATGCTGCCGGTGGCGTTGCTGCTGCTGCCATTTCTGTATCCTCCATAGAGTGTGGCCTGCACCTCGCACCCATAGAGGATGAGCTCGTTCCCCGTCGACAGCGTAAAGGGCGCGCGAATGTCGGGGAGGTCGAAGTAAACCGCCGCCATGGTGCCATTCATAAGCTCCTTGTTGAAGGTGCTGGTGTGATGGATGACACGCACAGTGGAGTTGGGCAAGGAGATGTCGACGACCTCAAGGGTGCTTCTGCTGTCGAGAAATAGCCGCGGGGGGTTGTGGCTTGTGTTGCAGGTGAGGTTGAAACCTGGCGCGTAGCACCCAGGGCTGACGCCGAAGGGATACGGCACGCGGATGTCGCCGCAAGTGGTGTCGCAGTTGGGCAGACCTATCTGCAGATCTGTTGATGCTGCCGCCGCTGCTTCTGCAAATGTAATGCATGTATCTTACTATTACTAATTGAATGTTACAAAAGACATACGGATCCTAGAAATTTCAACAAAAAATAGAAAAATCTGACCATCTATTAGGTAGCCTCTAATAACACTAGCCATTAGATGTACTAATCAATCAACTCGTGCTTTCGCACTGGTTAGAGTCTTAAATGTATTACGTGTTATAGTACAATATATATAGATCTATTTTTATACTTAGTTTTTTATAATAACAAATCTTGCTACGTTATATGTATGCTTAATTGATTTAGATAATCTTTGATCGATTGCGAAAGTAAGTGATTTTAATATAATTTTGAGGGGTTATTTTCATTATACTATCAGTCATAATAACTAAGATAAACAATTTAAATATAAACTAAAGGGGATATTTGGTATTATCCATCAAAATAACAAATGTGAGCAATTAGGTATAAATCTAGGTGTTATTTCATGTTTTCTTTTATATTGGTAGAGTGGATAATTAATAGGTAGTTTTAGGGGGGTTATTTAATATTATTTTGATAATGACAAAGATGGGTGATTACTTAGAAAACAGATCTAATGGCTATTAAGATTCAAACTTGTCAATTGATGATCGGGTGTTTTTTATTATTGTGAGAATTTCTATGATTTTCTTTTTTTTAGCGCATCTTGTGAGGATTGGCATGAACATTTCAAAAGGAGTCCACAAAATATCTGTTTCATAGAAATGTTTCTAGCATCTTTAATGGAAAAAAAGACAAAAACTGAAGGTAAATTTGAAATGGGAAAATCTAAAAAAAGAAGATATTTGCTTTCGTTAAGAGTTGAACTCAAGACCTTTCGTAATGGCAAAGGTGGGTAATTACTTAGAAAATAGATCTAATGAAAAAAAAGAAGAGGATATTTGTTTTCGTTGAGAGTTGAACTCAAGACCTTTCATAATGGCAGAGGTGGGTAATTACTTAGAAAATAGATCTAATGGCTATTAATATTCCAATCTGCCAATTGATGGTCGGATGTTTCTGATTATTATGAGAATTTTTAGGATTTATCTTTTTTTCTAGCGCGCTTTGAAATTAGTGCTTCTTTTAGAACTTTCAATTAGTAGTAGTGATTTATCTTTTTTTTCTAGCGCGTTTTGAAATTAGTGCTTCTTTTAGAATCTTCAATTAGTAGTAGTAAGACTAGTCCATTAACTCGTGCTCTCACACGGGTAAGAATTTTATTATGAGATATGGATTTAATCTTTAGTAATATTAGAGGTGGTTATTTAATTGATCTTCCGTAATGGCATTATAGGTGATAATATAATCTTTACTAATATTAGAGGTGATAATTTAATTCATCTTCCGCAAATTTGAAAATTGTTTTAATTTATCTATTATGATAACATATTGGGTAATTTATACGCACACTTATGGCTTATTTTAATTTATGTTGATCATAATGGTATGGTGAGTAATTTATATACAAATTTAGGAGGTTATTTTAATTCATGTTTTACAATGACCGGGTGGATAATTTTTATATAAATTTAAGGGATTATCTTATTTTATTTTTCATATTGACACAGTGGGTAACTTTTATATAAATTAAGGGGGTTATTTTATTTCGTCTTTCGTAATGGCATGGTGGGTAATTGTTTTAAAAATATAATAGATCTAATGGCTACTATTGTTTTTTTTTACCAAATACTATTGTTGGAGCTACGTGGTGGACGGCTAGATATTTCTGATTTTTTGACAATTTCTAGGATTTATCTTTTTTCTTAGCGGGTGTAGCGAGGATTGACCTAGAGGTTCCAAAAGAAGCTTCCAATTAGTAATATTAAGATTATATTCTATAAAAAGTTACCAACAATGCCATTATGAAATATTAGTAAAATAACTCCAAAATTCCATATAAATGACTCATCGTGCCATTACGAAACATAAATTAAAATAACCCCTGAATTTGTATATAAATTATCCACAATGCTACTAAAGATAAATTAATTAATGTAACCCCCTAAATTTGCGTATATATTACCCACCATACCATTATAAAAAAATTAAAATAAAAATTTATAAATAAATTGTCTGCTATGCCATTATGAAAGATGAATTAAAATAACCTTAAAATTTTGATATAAATTACACACCCGCCATTGTGAAAGATGAATTAAAATAACATCTAAATTTATACATAAATTGCTTTTATAAAAAAATGATTAAAGTATCCCCTAAATTTACATATAAGTATCACTTATTAGTTATTATGTTATTGTGAAAGATAATTTAAAGTAGCCCCTAAATTTACATATAAATTACCATTGTACCATTAAAAATGTAAATTTTAATTAGCTAGGAATATGTATTTAATAATATAATATGTAGATAGATAAGATAAAAATATGTATATATGCAAACATTCTTTTAAAGTATGAACATATAATAGATATTGAAAATATTAATTTTGATTAATTGCGGGTCTTAAATTTATATGTAAAATTCGAACATTTATGTTTCAAACTTGTCCGTGTTTTGCAGAGAGTTGACGTACTAGTATACATAAAATTATTACATCACTCCTACAACGTTTCACAGGGATCGGTGCTGTGCATGAAAAAAGTGGGCCAGTGTACGTACTTATGCCTGCAGTGGAGCAAATCTTGACACAGCCATCTTTGACGCCAGGGTTGCCATAAGTTCCATGCGGGCACCAGCAATCCATTGAACCGATGGTGTTGATACATTCGCCGAAGCACCCATTCTCTTCGCTTGTGAGCTTGCACTCGTCGATATCTACAGCCAATCAACCCCAACAATTAACACATGCATGGCAGAAATGTATTACTTTTTACTTATTAGGTGTTTAGTTAACAAAAACCTAGACTTTTGTGTTCAACGACTAAAATTACCTCGTTATTAATCAGAGAACAGAAAAGCAAAAAGCATCCTAAATGTGTTGATAGATTTACCCACTGCTGCTATTACACAAAAGTACCTCTAAACCAGGTGTGCAACGGTGAACTTTTATCTATATGTACACCGTAAAAAGCAAGTTTTTAATCACTTTTCAACAACCGAAAATATTTGTATACTTCACATCTTCACATAGGCCTCACTGCAGAGCTTGGAAGGAGAAAAAAATAAGGAAAATGTTTCCACTCCACATTTTATTTTCTCGTCTCGTCTTCTACCCATACCCACCTTGTACTTTCATTGTCTTTAAATTAATGACAAAACGGAAGAATGTCAATCAAATGGCTGTAAATTTCTTCTCTCCCTTTCCCTTCCCTCCTCCATTAGTTACTTGGCTGGCCAACTCCTTCAATTTTCTCAACGTCTTTTGCTCTTTACGCGATTCATGTAGGCCCATTCAAGTATGCAAGCTCAGGCGTGGTTCACGACGTGAGCCTACACTAATAATTACTACAGTAATTGCTAGGTATATATCAAGATACGTCCTTCAGTACCTTAACTACTAAAAAGAACGGAATTGTCGTTTGTGATCGGACATTAATGAAAATACCGTATCGGTTAGTAATTCATAAGCTCATTGTTAGCAATAATTTATCTGAGTATATACCTTTCCGCGTATTATATCGTCTAATCTAAATCTGAAACTATAAAAATTGTGAGTTTAGGCATCTAAGGGTTTCTCTGGTCGCACACGTTTTAGCTACACTTAGTTACACATAGGCAGACTCTCACATTTTCTATTTCTTTCTTATACGAAGCTGGACATTATATTGACCGATCCATATACCCTTAAAATAAAGTAAGAAAGTTTAGTTTGATGTAAAATTTGAGTATGTCTATTCAACAACCGGATGTTGAAATGCATTCTAACACATGAATTTTTAGCCATTGGATCTAAGATGGATGGTCAAGATTACACTGTAACTACAGTATACACACACTGTAATTACAGTGTAACTTCCCTACCCACCCCACCCCCACCCCCATCCCCACCCGCACCCCGCACCCCGCCAGATCCACCGCCGGCGCGCAGCCGCTCCTCCGGCGCCGGAGCGCTCAGCCGCTTCTCCTCCCGCCCGCCGCCGCCACTCCTCCCCCGCCCACCGTCGCCCGCCGCCGCCGCTCCTCCCCCGCCTGCCGTCGCCCCGCCGTAGCCCGCCGCCGCTCCTCCGCAGTCGGCCATCACCCGCCATCGCCTCCCGCTTCCTCGGCCGGTGCCCGCGCCCCGCGCCGCCCTACCCCCGCCGGCGTTCAACCGTGTGATGGGAAGCCGTGTGATGGGAAGCTTCCCATCACACGGTTGTTGTTTAGCTTTTCTCTAAAATTTACTTGTCCCACCAATTACAATAAATATTCCGTCCTCTATACATAATCGTACGTTTCATGTGATTATTTAAGAAGGGAAATGAGTGAATGCTGACTAACCTTGACAGCCCCCGGCGACGTATGGGTTGCCGGCATAACCAGCATCGCATTGGCACGTAAAGCCAGGAAGGTCTGTCGCCAAGCAATGGCTGTGTTGGCTCTTGCAGAGCACGCTGCGTATGGCATCGTCGCAAACGCCGCCGCGTTGGCGTTGCGGCGGCAGGCCCCGCGTGACGCTCCACCCGAGGACAACGGGAGCCTCCTCGTGGGCGCCCAGCATGGTGACATTGGTGCTGTCGATCCACCCCTTCTCGGCGACGAACACGTTCACCGGCGAGTTGTTCCTCGGATCCACGGCGTGGCTACCAGCGTAGAGCCACCTGGCCTGGACTCCATCGGGCGTGCTGTTAGTAGTGATGGGCGCCCGGCAGCAGGCATTGTTGTCGGTGCATAACTTGCTCTCCTCGGTTGGCTCTGTGAATCCACCTCCTTGTTTGGTGCAGAAGGTGGCGCAGCCGGCGACGATGTCCGTGTCCCCTAGATCATCAAGTGTCACCAGCATGTTGCACCCGGCGACGATGAGCTCGTTACGGAACGACGACAGACGATAGCCGTGATCCGTGAAGCCGCGGCCGAACGGGAAGATCCAGCCGTTGTTGATGATGTAGCCGGTTGTGGTGCTGATGATGGGGCCGGTGCGCATGACGCGCACGGTTTCGTTGTGGAGAGAGATGTTCGTGACCCGGAGAGTGCCGTCGCCGAGGAGCAGCCGCGGGGCGCCGAGGCCAGGGGTGTCATCGCAGGTGAGGTTCAGCCCCGGCCAGTAGCACCCAGGGCTGATGCCGAAAGGGTACGGCACGCTCACGTTGCCGCAGGTGGTGTTGCAGCCGGGGAGCCCTATTACGGCGGGTTCTGCAGCAGCCGAGAGGTGCAAGGCCATCGCCATCGCCATCAGCGGCGCCAATAGCACAGTTGGCGCCATGATGGTACTGTGACTGCTACGCGTATGTGTGTGTGTGCACGTTTATGTGTACAGGGGGACTGGGCATCCAATTTATCAGCTGTGCTGCTGAGTACTCATTAGTTGTAGGACTTGTAGTGGATGCGAGTACAAGGGGCCATATAGATAGATATATGGACGCCTTCCTGGCTGCTGCGGGTTCATGTTTGGTGGGAACGTGTGTTCCAATGATCGATCCTAGCAGTACCTAACAGGCACGTAGGGACGTGTACGAAAAGGGCGTGGGCGTCGCTGGCTACTGCAAACACGCTCTCCAAAAGAAGTGTACATCACTGTGGAAACGCATGTGCGCAAGTTATATATATTACAGTTCATATAATGGTGGAGGCGCCAGCCGAGAATCTTTAACTTTGTACAATTCATATAATGCGTGCGTGTTTTATATGCTGTTTGCCCATTTAAGCTCATTAGCCGCCTGCTGCCTTTTGTTTTCTTTTTTAACTAGCAAGGTGGCCCGCGCAGATAGCGCGGGTAGCTAGATTTTTTTTACTATTTTGGTTTTACTTAAAATTAATCTTATTAGGTTATTTTAATTTAGCTTTTCTATTTTTTATCTATGGATATTGAACAATACAACATGTTATTATGATTTAATCTATAATTTTCATAGACATATTCTCTAAAATATTAATATATTAGTGTGTGGGATTCAAATAATATTGTTATTTTTTATTTAAATTCTAGATTTTAGCTTCTATCTATACTAAACTGTGTAACAATTAAAACATTGTGATTTGGTACTCAAAAAATTTTTATATACTTCTTTTGTTTCAATTATAACTTCTATTACTTTATCTAAACTTTTTTTTTTGTAAAGGTCACCGAGGCCTATAATATAAAATTGTTTATATTAATTCTAATATGAAATATATTTTTATAGTGCATCTATTTCATAATTAAGATGTTGACATTTACTTTAAAAATTGGCTTAGTACAAACATAAAGTCTATTGTAATTTAGAATGGAGGGAGTATTAACAACACAAAAAAAAAAATAACCTAGACCTGTTAGACTCTTTCTTTTCCTCAGTTTTGGTGGGTAAATAACTCGAAATGATATGCATTGTACATTAAAAGTGTACAAAATAAGCTGAAATAATCATCCTTTACATGATTATGTATTAATAATTAGTCCCAATCTAATTAAATAAGGTACATAAAAAGTTGGAGTGTTTTTTGCGCACTCAAAATATTATTTACAGTGGTTGGAAAGGAACCCATCGGTACCGGGCGGTACCACTATATTTTAATTTTACAACTTTTACGGTGGTTGGAAAAAAATAAAAGCCGTCCATCAAGCGAAATCCAATGGTTTAAAAATAGCTGGTACTACGGTACTGGTATCAGGCGGTACCAAATAGGTAGGTTCGGTACCAGAAATTGTGGGACCGGTACAAATCCCCTCTTTTTGTTATTTTAATTATTCAATAATTCAGCTAGAAAAATTAAAATATATAATCATAGGAGGTAGATAAATACTCCTTTCAAAAATTAAAATATTATAGCCAATATGATGCATTGTAATAGAGGAAAAATAAGGGACTTTGCACATTTCTAGTCCTCAATGAATACGTTCTAAATCTGCATGGGCTCATGCCCTCCAGTTTTGTAAGGCGTAAAACCTACACTACCACTTCTCACTGTTGTCACCAACAATAACTATAGTTGTATTGCAATTATCATGACACAACCCAACATGGTAAATCAAAGATTGTCAAGACCGATCTCCAAATCTTCGCTTTCCAACACATGTTCTATATCAAGATACAACAATACCAAAAACATTTATGTTCTTTTTCTTTCCTAGCAATTTGTGATAAATAAATCTCCCACATAGGCCGAATATATCAGAACAGTTCAATCCATTTCTCCTTTCTTATTGTTTGGTTTGGTATTTCCGAAGCCTCCATGAAGAACATGGCATTTTTAGTGTAGATAGTTAGATGTTCGTAGAATATATGGTATCGTTTTTTATCAGTACCATATTTTTTGGACTCCATCAACAACTTGGTGCATTATTTATATTTATTAAAATAATAAATAGATGGTGGAAAGATTCATCTTTCTTTACAAAATTTAGTTTTATAATTTTTGATATAGAATATTTGAATTAACTATAACATCCAATTGTGTGCATCTTTGTCATTTTTAGCTGTATTTGATATATAATTTAATATGGATCATTAGATGTTCATAAAACCCTATCTAGTTTTTTTTTTCATTTTTGATTAACAGAGTAATTTTCTATATTCACTCGGAGAACATGGTAGTTTCTTTTAACTCACTCTTATAGAAAAAGAGATATCATAGTGTTTTATCTCTCTCGTTTTTTGGCAAATTTAGATCTTTTATCAAACTATCAAAATAAGAGAAGTATACTCTCTGTTCCAAATAATACATCATAGCTTTATATTAAATTTATTTGTTCTATTATAACAGAGTCTATTGAAAAGGCACTAACAATACATCAAATTAGTTCTACAAAAATCTATTATGAAATGTGCTTTGATAATGCATTTATTTGGTATTGTAGATGTTAATATATATAATTTTTAAACTGGCTCATGCTAGAGAAGTTTATCTTATAAAAAAACTAAACTAAATTGGACTTTAATTTAAATAGAAGGAGTACGACTTAGCTATAGGGTAAACATAAAGTGTACAATAATCTACTACGAAGAAAGCACTAAAAATTAAATCAATATTGGTAAGTTGGTCCATCCCACTCTAATTTTTGTTGGTCGTGAAAGACTCAATTAAACAGTCATTGTGTGTTTGTTCTATACATCGGTATTGGTGCTTTCCACTGGAAAATCAAACGATGGACAAAAAATAAAAAATATCTTTTTCCTCTTGTAAGCCTAAGTGATGTAATACAACGGTACCGACAACCACACCGCCATACGAATATAATCCGACGGCCAGCAATTCATGTTTGTTGGCCAGCGCCTCTAACTTGGATCCTCTCTGGTGCCTCCGTGCTTTTGATTTATGTACTAATTTTTACACCCTCTCAATAAACTAATAGCACAGATTTTTCTCTTTATTCATTTGTATATTTGATATATGAATTGACGTCGAAAGTCACATATTATAGAATCTACTCCCACCATCCCATAATATAAGACATATAAAATTTAAGCAAAATTTTGAAATTTTGACCATATGTTTCTTTTAAAAGATGTCATCAATGAATACAAAATTATCATTATTTTTGAAGTGTTGTTGAATACAAATTCAAATATATAGTATTCATACACTAAGTATATGT
The DNA here is from genome assembly GCA_022530915.1 of Paspalum notatum. Taxonomy (NCBI): domain Eukaryota; kingdom Viridiplantae; phylum Streptophyta; class Magnoliopsida; order Poales; family Poaceae; genus Paspalum; species Paspalum notatum. Next base: position 69,099,605 of record CM039683.1, on the reverse strand, counting down.
ATTTTTTATTAAATTATTAGTCAAAGATTTAAATTGTTGACTTTTTGAAAACATGTACGCCTTCCTTTAAGGGATAGAGGGATTATTACTCAGTATAATCTTTGATTTAACATGGGTCATTGGATGCCTATAGAATTTTATGGTCTACATGTTTATGGATATAATTTATGGATACTATCGATGAATGTGGTGGCTCCTCCCGCACCATTTACTTGCATATCCCCTCCATTGTCTCGGTGCCTTTGGCTGCGCAAGTAGCACAGGAATCTAGTTTTCTTTGACATTTTGGTTTTACTTGAATTTCATATTTTCTAAATATTTTTTCTTTTTCTTATATTTGTAATTTTTTTCTCTTGGTTTTCAATTATACATTTTCCCTAGATTTTTTTGCTATGTTATTTTAGAAAGAGCTTTCATGAGTTAACATAATAAGTTTTTTACTGATATTCTAAAAAATATATTTTTACTACATTGATGTATAAGATCCAATTATCATTACTAATTTTGTTATGTTCAAAATTCTAACTTCTATCTAGATTATCATAATTTGCACGATATCAAAACGTGATAGAGGGAATGATGTTTTATAATTGAGTAGCTAGTTACATAGTTTTATTTGGTCCTTGAAAATGACTTTATGTTATAGTTCATTCATTTCAAATATAGAGCTTTGTAACTTTCATCAATTTATTAGAAAATAGTACCATAATCTATAAGATCAAATTATTTTATTAATTACACCACCTTAAGACAATGACAAAATTAATTAAAATATAGGGTGGATAGAGCTAGTATTGAAAAACCTACCCTCTTGGATAATAGTGTATTTTCTATTTCTTCGGCTATATTTGGTAATATTAATTAACATAGATTGTCCAGACTCTTTTATTTTGTTCTTAGCGGTTTATCTATTGGAGCTCAGCTACTTTTTTAGAGTCAGATACATGGCTCTTATCTTTTGCTTTTAGCAATTTATTTTTTGGAGCCGAACTATTGTTTAAGAGTCAGATGATACACGACGTCTCTTGTCATTTGTTCTTAGCAATTTACTTATTAGAGCCGAGCTATTTTTTAGAGTCAACTACACTACCTCTAATCCATATTCTATTCGTATATGTATACACTATGTTCAATTCAAATATTTTTTACGGTTTTTCCTAATCAAATACAAAGGCATATCCTATTCGTCTAAAAGGTTCCTAATCAACTTTCAAGCCACTTAAAATTGATATAAGTTGGATATGTGAACGCATGTACGACAAATATGTCCTATGAACTTTCATTAGTTCTTGGGGCGGAGAGTTTTATTTTTTCCCCCATTAAAATGGTAATTTTTAGATTTTTTCGGTGAACGTGGTTGTTTTTTTAACACTTCCATATTAATATAAATAATAGATAGATATGACGATCTAGGCAATGACGCCCCTGACCATAGATCAACGCATCATTTTCATGCAAAGATATATATTAGCAAACACGGGATACACAGAAAAATCAAGATTGTATGATGATTAAACCAATCACGGAGTAGCGCGTGATGAGCTAGCATGGCATGTGGCTGCTTGGTTCAGTTCAGACTTCAGACCTGAGAGGCAGCCGACAGCCCCAACCAAATCCGGATAGATAGACAGCTGCGCGGTGCTGACTGCCATCTCCGATTCAAATCATTTTATTTGGCATGTCCGATTCAAATATTTTTATTTGTTTTCTCCTAATCAAATACAAAGCCGTATTCTATTTGTCTAATAGATCCCTAATCAGATTTGAGGCTACCTTAGAATCGATGTTATGTATGGAAATATGGCATATATGTAATATATGTCATATGGACACTTAGTTGAATATGGACCATTAGATCTTCATAAAATCCTATGGTCTAGAATTTTTTTTTCCGATTAATGTGGGAATTTTTTGACCCTCTCGGTGAATGTGGTGGCTTTTTTTAACACTCTCTTATTAATATAATAATAAATATTCACATCTGAATATCAGTCAGGGAAGCAATGTGCCTCTCTCGGTCAAGGGTCTCTCTCTTTTTTCTTTTCAATTTGATTTTTTAGAGCAGGCCCACACGAAAACAGACACCCATATCGCATACGGATTCCGTTTTTTACGTTCTATATATCGATGAAGAGCTAAAATAACAACTTTTACAACCCAATTGACATCACTCTAAAATTCGCTTGCAATTAAGGGAAATTGTCAAGACAATATAGCCTACAATTTATTCGGAAACCCGATTCAGACGACACCAGCAGCCTACGTGAAAACGAATACCTATGTCATATATGGACTCCATTTTCGATGTTCTATATATTGCCGGAAAGCAAAAAATAATATTTCTTACTAAACTGACACCATCAAAATTTCAATCACATGCAAAGCGAAATTCGAAACAATAGGAAATGGAATTTATTTGCGAAACTATTTTTATATGTATTGATCTAGAGGTGCATAGGGATTTTTTTTCTCCCGTTGCAACGCACGGGCATTTTGCTAGTTTTAATAATCCTAGTGAAGATAATAGACGATGGAGTTCTTCGTCTTTTTTATTAAATTAAATTAAATTATAGTTTAGATTGTTGATGATGGTAGTGTATATCTTGTTATACTTGATATAAATCTTTGATTTAAAATAGATGGTCAGATATTTATAGAATTCTATAGTGTAGTTTTTTTACTGATACGGTGCAGTGATACCATAAGTTCTGGATCCTATAAAAAACTTGGTGCCTTATTAGCTTTTAAATAGTTGTATTGGTACAAAATATTTGGATTAACCATAGCAACCAATTGCGTGGATATTTTCCATTTTCTACTTATATTTGATACATGATACAATATAGAGACCGTTTGATATTCATAAAAACCAACTCTGTAGATTACTTTCTTATGTTTTGATTAATGTGGTAATTTCAAGTCTCAATCAGCGAACATAATGGCTTCTTTTAACATTCTCTCATTTACAGAACTTAGAACGTCACGCATATTGTGTGCTATTCTATACTTCAGTACTTTTGCTTTCCACTGAAAGATTAGAGGGTAGTAGTTGAAAAATGAAGAACATGTCTTTTTTCTAAGTTTTCTTCAAAGATGCATACAAATATATCGATTATAAACATTTCACTCTAATATTGTTAGTCGTAAAAGAGCTCTAATTATTATTAATCGTAAAAGATTAAATTAAGCAAGCATATTGTGCGATAACTCTACACTGCTGTTGGTTTTCATCGGAAGAGAAAATTAAAGGGTAGTAGCTGAAAAACAAACAATATGTTTTTTATCGTAAACCTAAAAATTGTTTTTATTAGAGCAGATCTACTTTTGTTAGAGTCACTATGTCTAATCCATATTTTTTTTTTATATTTCTGTCCTTATCTTATGTAAGATAGACCATGCCCGATCTGAATTTGTTTTATACTTCTTTTCTAATTAAATACAAAGCCGTATCCTATTTATCTGGTAGATTCCAAACGAAATTTCAGGCTATGTTAGGTTACGTACGATTCACCATGTCCGAACCAAATTATTTTTTTAATAATTTTTCCCTAATCAAATACAAACTCATGCTATTTGTCTCGTTGATTCCTAATCGAATTACAGCCTATGTAGAATCGATGTCCTGTATGGAACAACACGTTGGATATGAGAACGTGTATACATCATATATGTATTATCTTGTATAAGCTATATAGACTCCTTGTTAAATGTAGACCATTAAATCTTTGCAAAATCCGACAATAGCAAGGTTTTCTTTTTTTCATGATTAATGTGATAATATCTAGATCCTCTCAGTGAATGTGATTTCTTTTAACCCTCCCATAATATAACATATTTTATAAATATAATTTGTTCATTGACGGGAAGAAAATATATCATGGGTAATACCTGATCTCTTGCCGTAGACGTCAAGAAGGCTGTCAAGGAGATGGGCTTGTTTTTTTGTTAGCTGATGATGGCTGCGGGTTGCTAGAAGATAATATTGTGTACGTTGTCCTTTGGATCTTAGCAAATATATATAGGCTTTTGGAGAGAAGAATCCGTTCCCTTTTCCTTCTGCTTTCCTGTTTTGAAACGTGTGCTTCCTAAAAAATATTATTTTTCTAAAGAGAGAAATCCGAATTATATTTGCAACTATATAGATATGATATGACTCTTGATTAAATTAAATGTGAACCGTTAGATCTTCATAAAATCCAACGGTGGAGGGCTTTTCTTTTTTTCCGATTAACGTGGGAATTTCTTGGCCCTCTCGGCGAACGTGGTGGCTTCTTTTAACACTCCCTTATTAATATAATAGATGACTAGCGTACGTGCTGCTTTTGTTTAGCTTTCGAAAAAAGTGGGGAGACTACAGTAACACGCTGGGAACTTCCTCATTTAAGTCGGCTGATGGTGAACCAATAATGCAAATACAAGCTTAATTATTGTCACTAGCTTGTACTACGACCCTGCTTTATAACTGACTATAGATATATGATGTCCTTAACCCCTGTAGTCACTACTGAAGAACAAGGCTTCATACGAGTTCTATTTTAACAACTGTACCCGATAAAGCACCTGGTGCTAAAGTGCTGCTAGGAACCGGGTGCAACACTCGGGAGCTCTGGGAGCACTTTAGTACCTGGTTGTAAATGTTAGGAATTTAGACATTTTTATATTAAATTTAATCCACATAAACCATGCAAGATTGGTGACAACAAATATGTGTACGTGTGTGGTATAACTACTCGTCATAGTAGCATAAATCAATGCACACAACATACCAATCATGGTTATAACCAATAAACATGAACGAGTGAGTTTTAGGATTACCCAGCAGAGGGACCCATGCTCAAGGCATTGGTTGCTCCATTCGCACGAGTCGACATCGTGAGTTGATCGAAGTAACCGATCAAAAGTCTTTGCAGGATGAGGATCGCAGTGCCGTCCTGCAAACGTCCACCAGGAAGAAGAATACGAATGGGATCCCTCGAACAAGCTGATGCCGATCCCACGAACGAGTCGATGTCGATCCCACGAATAACTCGAAGCCGATCCCACGAATGAGACGATGTCGATGCCGATTCCACGAATGAGTCGATGCCGATGCCGATGGCGATGCCGATCAAGCAGTCGCGCTGTGCACTCCCCAAAAACCTGATCGGCTGCCTACCCTGAGGAGGATCTCTTCAGGGACGATGGTTTTGGGGAGGCCTGCTTACTCTATCTACTGCACGCGCAGGAGGCAAAGGCTGAGACACAAAAAGGAGCACAACAGGAGGATTGGTGTTAGCTCGCGACTACCATGAGAGGCAGTATCTTCTTATAGTCACGCAAGGAGAAAGCTGAAAAGACACCATTACTTGTCATAAGAACAATAATGGTTTTCACAAAACGGTTGTAATGGCTTTTAACGAAATGATCGTTACTAGTAACATCAACCATCAAAATAGCCATTACTAGTAAATGACAATTAACAACCGTTATTCCACTTTATTCTCGACATTTTCCCCACACATAACTTCTAGCATTAACATGATCCTTGGAATTTTTATTGAATATCAAATAAATAAGCTTTCAGCCCAAATAGTCTAACAATCCCAACCAAAAATCCAAGTCTCATGAAAAGTGCTACCAGCATCACTATTGTTTGATATACCAGTGTTTCGATGGAGACTGTTAAGTTGAACATCCATCTATAACAAATGTTACGCTGATTCACCACTGGACAATGGACTATGCCTTGAATTTATAGTTTTGTGTGAACGAGTTTCACCAAAGCCCTTAACAGATACGAGACTACCAAAAGTATCCCCTCTGTTTGGAGCATATAAGTCGTACTCCTTGGCCTTTCATGAATATCTAGAGATCACCCAAATCTCATAAACTGTGGCTAACAGTAGTGTGTTCCTCAAAAGATATTCTGTAGGATAACATTTTTGCTACAATAAGCCACTTGGAACACATTATGGTTAAACCGACCTGCATTACAGAGAAGGAAAGAAGTGCATCTGACATGGACCTTTTTCATGGTCTTTCCTCACAATCTATCACCAACTTGTTTCACCATTCTAATTCACGGAATCTCCGATCATAGAATAGGTTACCACTGTGGTAGAAACTTTTGGGTCTCAAGCCCATCTCACGCGATGCACTTTCTATGACATTGCGTGACAGTCCCTTAGTGAACAGTAGAAGAAACAGGAACATTTTCGTCAGCTAAGAATCGATGAAAACAGCTTTTTTCGTCGGTTTTTTCCTTTTTTCGTCGGTTATTGGCCAACGCAAGTTATTTGACGAAAAATAATTCCTTTCATCGGCCGCTGACGAGAATTTCATTTCTTTCGTCTTCTAGTTTCGGCCCACAAAAACAAAGGAGCCTAGGCCGCATGGCTGCCTCGGCCTTCATCTTTCGTCGGCTGGCCTCCGCCGATGAAACCGAGGCGACACGTGGCAGCTGCTCACCGCTGCCGCGTCGGCACTAGCTTTCGTCGGCTCAGCAGGACGACGAAAGGTATTGCCTGTTTTCGTAGGTTTTCACTTGGCCGACAAAAACTATTGTGGTTTATTTTCATCGGTTTTGCCACAGGCGTGACGGAGGCGGAAGCGGCAGGGAGGGAGGCGGTGGGAGTACTGAGGGATGCGGCGGCGGGGAGGGAAAGAACGAGCGAGAGGTGCGAAAAAAGACTCGCCGAAACTGCTGTCATCAGGCCAAAATATTTCATCGGCCCATTTTCTGTCGTCGGCCCAGGACTCTAGCCGACGAAAGCTAGCGCCAAGAACCCTAGCTCTTTGCTAGCTTTCGTCGGAAGATGACCAGTTTTCGTCAGCGGTGGCCCTAGCCGACGAAAGTTATTCCCTGCAGCGCCCAAACCATAGCTGCTTTTTATATAAATTGACAGTTCAAACACATAAATATATATATTGCAAACATCACCAATAAATATCAGATATGCTTTTTCATCAAACATTGCACAACATGAATTCATAATCAAGGCAAATCAAATCGCAATTGTCCATTGCACACACCAAGTCCAAATCACAATTGTCCATACAATACAAGTGTTCAAGCTCCATTGCACATCACAAATTCGTAATAAAGTGCAACACTTAAAACCAAAAATGTCCAACACATGGTCCATTGCACAATGAAAGGATCCAAGCCTAACATACGTAGGAAATCCTCTCACATCACATGCGGCTCATTGGTCACCTGATACAACAACACAATCATAGAAAACCGTCACATCAGATGTTGTATTAGCATGTGCCAAACTAACCTGAGACCCGGGTGCCGGTAGTACTGCAGGTGGAGTTCCTAGAACATTGGAGGCACATGCATGTACCCCCGATCCCTACAACAGAGGTGAAATAATACATAAGTCCTGCTAAAGTGAGCAAACGTAGGTAGAATATGAACTTCATGCATTGATTTTTTAGCTAATCATCGTCACCTACTTGCATAGCTTGCTGTTTCTGGTGCCAGACCATGTGTTTGGCTGTTTTCTTAGAGAGAAACAACTGTTTCACTTGAGGTGTAATAGGCATCTAACGAAGTTGCTTAATTGCAACGTCCGTCATCACCTTTTCACCGTCTTCGTTTACAACCTCGACATACCTAGACTTACTACACTTTAGGCACTTTGTCTCTTTTTCATTCTCCTTCCAGAAAAACATGCAGTTGTCCTCACACACATCAATCTTTTCATGATTCATATCTTTGGAAATCTATCTTGAAATGAAAACATTCACAGGTTGTTATCCCGTAAGTAATATGGATTAATTAAAAAATGGCCGAAATAAATGAATCATATTGGAAGTTTTAACAACATAGTACTTCAAGAGACTAAAACGGGGCCGAGTTTTAACAACATAATCCATTCATCCTAGATACTTCAAGAATCACAAGTTGAAAAAAAATACTTCAAGAAACTAAAACGGGGCTGAGTTTTAACAACATTTTAACAACATAATCCATTCATCCTATATACTTTAAGAATCGTCAGGTTGAAAAAACATAATACTTCAAGAAACTAAAGCTTTCCACAATGCATAAACGATACTTACTGTGGCGGTGCCAAGGCGGCGGCAGGGAGCAGCGGGAGCCTATGAATGTTTCTAGGAGCGGTGGCAATGAACAAACGAGTGAAAGCACAGGTAAAGTACTTTGGCGTGTTTTTCGTAGTCCAACCAACTTTCGTCGGCCCAGGCACGGAACCGACGAAATAAAGCTCTAATTTTCGTCGGCCCAGGCCCGCGGCCGACGAAAACCACCGGCACAGACCCGAAGCAAACACAAGCGCTGGCCCGCTCTCCTTTAGTTTTCGTTGGCCTTGTAGTGTCCGACGAAAGCTAGGCATCCTTTCGTCGGCCCCATCCTCGGCCGACGAAATATACACTTTTTTATCGTTTGCTGGATTTGGCCGACGAAAACTAGATAATTTTCGACGGTGGTCCCCACGGCTGACGAAAGTTAAGTGGGCCGATGAAAACAGTCCAGTAGTTTTTTGTAGAGGAACTGATCTGCCAGATTTTTGGACGTGGATATAATCCAACGCTATAACTCCGGAGTTTCTCAATTTTCTAATAGACTTGAAATGCCTCCGTACGTGCCTCAAAAATTTCAGATTATCCTTAGAACTGTTCACTTTGATTATCAGTGTCTGATTATCATAGTTCATAGAAATAGCCGGTATAGGTTTTTTAACCACCGGTAAATCCATGAGGAGTTCTTGAAGCCACTCGGCCTCAACTGAGGTGGTGTCCATTGCTGTGAGTTCTGCTTCTATTGTTGACCTCGTTAAGATGGTCTGCTTGCAAGACATCCATGAAACAGCGCCACCTCCAAGTAATAACACATATCCAATATATCTCATCAATATTAGATATCCAGTTTGCATCACAATAACCCTCTAGTACCCTCGGCTACCCGGTATAGTGAATGCCATAGCTCATGGTTTCTTTTAGATAACACAATACTTTCTGAAGAGCACACCAATGACCATCTCCGGGATTTGACACAAAATTGCTCAGCTTGCTCACAACAAACAAAATATCAGGGCTCATAGCGCTAGCTAAATACATAAGCGAACCCATTATCTGAGAGTATTTCAATTGATCCCTTGCTATTCTCCGATTTTTACTCAATAGCATACTAGGGTCATGAGGTGTAGGAGCAGGTTGATAGTCACTAAACCCAAAGTGACTTAAAACCTTTTCCACATAATGGGATTGCACAAGTGTAATCCCACCAATGCCTTCTCTCAATAGCTTAATTTTAAGAATAACATCAGCTTCTCCCAAATCTTTCATCTCAAAATGGTTAGACAAAAAGTCCTTCACTTCCATGATCACGTCAAGGTTAGTGCCAAACATTAGTATGTCATCAACATATAGACACAAGATCATTCCTTGGCCCCCACCATGTCGATAGCACATACATTTATCAGCTTCGTTCATAACAAAGCTGGCAGACCCTCAAAGTTTTATCAAACTTTTCATGCATTGCTTAGGTGCTTGTTTCAGACTGATGGGGAATAGGGATCCCGATCTTCCGAGAGGTATGGATAATTCGATTTGGGTGGGGACTCGACGTTGACGATCCGGCTTCTAATCAACAAGATTCGAACCCTGCAATTGCTATACCACCACTCCGTGGTTATCAACCACATGACCCGCATGATTGACCTTGCAAAGAAGGCTTATCCCTGCAAGTGCAATCAAGAACATAAGCAAGAACACGAAGCAACCAAGGCGAGACGGCCCAGCTGCCACCGCCCAGCATTTCACCCTGCTCTCCGCCCTTGGCAGGTGGACCGACGCTGCTGTCTCACTACCGAGTGGGTCCCGTTTGTCAGCTTTCCCTTTCCTTTACCCCGATCCACTGATCCACCCTACCCTGCTCTCGCGCTCGCTTCTGCAGCTGACCGGCACATGTGTGCTTGCCCCTCCACCTGCTTGCGCTCCAAGCCGGGGGATGAGGATAGGATTGCCGCCTCCAACCACCCGGAGTCTAGTGGGACCCGGGTCACACACCTTGCGTGACCATCACCCTCATCGTCGAGGGGGAGACGTCGAGGCTTGCTTCCCCGCCAATCCGCCCATCTGTGCCAAGCCCTAACACACAGTCCTCCACTGCTATAAATAAACCCAAAGCCGCACTCCTAGAACCCTAGAACCATCCCTAGGGCTTGCCCTCTTTCCTACCACCGTCACCGCCTAAGAGAGTCAGAGAGAGGAAGAAGAAGCAGAACCAGGAGTGGAGGAGAAGGAAGCCGCCGCCCATGCAAGGAGGAGGAGAAGATGTCGGCCGTGCCAAGGAGAAGAGGGATGCCAGCCCGGGATGGTGCTCTGCCATGCTTGTGTGAGGAGGCCGCCCGTGATCCGTCGTCGAGCTGTCGTTGTCTACTACCCTAATGCCGAGCCATCGTCGCCGATCCTTTGCTTCCTCTACTTCCTCTGCACCAAGAAATCTCGTCCGCAAGCGACCCACGGTGAGCCGCGCAGCCCCTTGACCAACCCCCTCACCGCAAAATAGGTTCCCTACTCGAAACCCTTTTTGTTCGCGTGCGCGTCGCCTCCGTGGCTTCCTAGAGCCAGCTGTCGAGCCGTGTCTCAAGCCACCACCGCCGTCGTAGATGTCGTGGCCTAGACCTTGGCTGCAAGTAGAGTCACCGCGCATGTGTTTGCCACGCACGACGTAGCGCTGGCCAGCACCGTGGAGAAGCTAAGGCTGTTGCGTGCCGAGCCGCCTTGGCTCGTGTTGTCCGCACGCCGTGAACGCCGCGTCGAGAGCAAGCTGTCGCCGTAGCTCTCATAGTCTTCCGTGCCGTTGCTTAGTGGTGGAAGCCGAGTCCTTTTCCCGCCGTGACCGGGTGAGATCCGTGCTCGTGCGCGCTCGCGGTGAGCGGACACTAGTCCGTCGGATACGCCCACAGTAGCTACGCGGTTGCGACTCAATAGATAAAAACTTTAGCACTGCAATGTACTTCACTGTGCTGCAGTGGAAGCAGTGCGAGGCACCACCGCGGAGAGCCTCAAGCTGTGAAACCCTTCAATTAAGTCGGCAGACACCACAACAGCTATGTGGTCATGACTCGGTAGGTAAAAAAAAATCGGTACTGCAAGGTACTTTGCCGTGCTGCAACGGGAGCAGTGCGAGACGCCACCGCAGAGAGCCTCGAGTTGTGAAACCCTTCGGTCAAGTTGGTTGGCACCATGGCAGTCAGATGGTCGCAACTTGATCGATAAAATTTATTCGCCAAGCGGTGCCATCCCTTCACCGCGAGTCGAAGATGGCAGAAACGCCCAGACACAAACATCCGCAGGACGCTATCCATGAGACGACAGCTAACCTTTCATCTCTTGCCAATTTTATTTCTTCATGATATGCTCTCCTGCAGGGACATTTGCTACGGAGCAAAGCCGGTGCAGTTAGCTGCACCAAGCTGATGGAGGTGCGGCAGCATCTCGCCGTCCTAAGGAAAGGCACGTGAACCCCTCCGGCGCTCGAGCGGTTGCAGCCCATCGTCGCCCAGCTACGGCGAGGGGAAGCTTCGTTCAACATGTGGCGTTCGAAACGGGCTGGGGGCAGCACGGCGAGGGGAACCGGCGATTAGTCAGTATAAGATGGAGGGTATAAACTGGCTTGTAACCCCACATGGAGCCAATATAGTATGGCCCAACTCAATGTATGATCAGGCTTAGTCCCTGCTCAGTTGTCCAGTTTTATTAAACAAAAAAAAAAAAAAAAAAAAGACTGCATGCGCATGGGTATGTGATCGATGCAGCGTGTGTTCAGACCCCCTGCTCTATCTCTCACCTGAGTACCTGACACATATTCGACCACAAGTAAAAAAAAATAGAAAAAAACAAAGGGCCCATTAACCAGATGACTCCTCATGCATGCATCCGATAATTGACGGGCAGGCTGTACGAGCACGTGCGCCGGGCCTGTTGACTAATGACTGAATATACGCAGGGGCTGAGGGCACGTTTACTTTGTGCCTGTGACGATGAAACCACTGCACGTCCAGCGGCAGCAGTACTGGAGTTGCCGTGGCCACCAGGCGACGCCGACGTGAGCACTAGGACGACGACGGAGAGGCAGGGTGTGCTCCAACGGGCGCGTCTACACGGCCCCATATACGCGGCAACATGGCCAAGCCCTCCTGGAGACACACATACCCATAAGAGCAACCGAGATGCGGGCGCTGAGGTAGGGCACTCTCTCGGCGTCCGGGGACAGTATGCTTAAGATAGAGACGCCACGTGGTATGTTATATACTTAGCCCAGTACGTGTGCATACGCCTGCATGGGGCTGCCCAAAGGCAAGATGTTATGTGCATGCGTCTGCATATGGGACTGCTCAAGGGCAAAATGCTACGTGATGCAGGAGCCGTGCAAGGACGTAAAGTAGGAGGCAAGAAGCGCGAACGCCGCCCATGCAAGTATACGCGCCTGGCCGCACGCCAATTTTTTATTTTGCGCGCGCACGCCGCGCGTCCCTAGCAGCGAACGGACGAGTGGCGTCGTTTCCCCCGTCCTCCGTCTCCCAGCGACCAGCTTTACGCGCGCGCGCGTTGTTTGTTGTAGCGACGCGTGGCAGGGATGGTGGGCTGCCGGGCTTCTCACGTGCACTCGCAGCGGTCGGGCCTGGCGCAGCCTGCCCACCGCGCAGGCTCGGTCGAGCTAGCGCAAGCTTTCCCACTGAAGGTGGCCACGTGAACCTGTCTGTAACTGATCGCTGCTTGTTTCTCTCTCTGTCACCATTCGTACGAATCCATTTTATTTTATGTCTTGTACACTAATTGCTATGGGTACAAAAATTGCTCTTTGGTAATTATTTAATTTATATCGCTTATGGGCTGTCTGGCTCTATTTATAAAACAATGTATATAAAATTTTTTATTTTTTAGTGTACTCCTTTTCTGGTTATTAATGTGTGATATTTTTAAGTTAAAATTACACTAAAAATGTTATATATTAATGACCGGAAGGAGTACAAAGTTTCATCACGTAATATCCAAAGTTTTTTATGTATACGCACGTAATTTTTATGTTTACTTGGTTTGAAAGCTTTCAAATTCAATATAGTTTCAAATATAATGTTTTCAATATTCAAATATAAAGTATTTGAATTCTAGCTGCAAAGTTTTTATATTTAATTACAAATATAGAAATAAAGGGAATTTTTAAAATGCTTTAAATCTTGGATACAAAGTTTTTAATATATAATTTTAAAGTTTTTCTTATGTAATCTGAAAGTTTTCTATTTTGAATTACAAATTTTTATCATGTAATTTAAAGCTAGACAATCTAAAATTTTTAAATATACAATCTATAAAATTTTTTATCTTTGATACAAAGTTTGTAATATACAAGTTTAAAGTTTTTGTTATGTAATCTGAAAGTTTTCTATTTGAACTACAAATTTTTATCATGTAATTTAAAGCTAGATAATCTAAAATTTTTAGATATATATTCTATAAAATTTTTTATCTTTGATACAAAGTTTGTAATATACAAGGTTAAAGTTTTTGTTGTGTAATCTGAAAGTTTTCTATTTGAAATATAAATTTTTATCATGTAATTTTTAAAGCTAGATAATCTAAAAGTTTTTAAGTATACAATCTAAAAGTTTTTTATTTTTTGATACAAAGTTTTTAATATATAAGTTCAAAGTTTTTGTTATGTAATCTGAATGTTTTTTTATCTCAACTATAAATTTTTATCATGTAATTTTTAAAGCTAGATAATCTAAATGTTTTTAATATACAATCTAAAAGTTTTTAATCTTTGATGCAAAGTTCATAATATACAAGTTTAAAGGTTTTGTTATGTAACATAAAAGTTTTTTATTTGACCTATAAATTTTTATCATGTAATTTTTGAATATATGATTAGAAAGTTTTTAAAATTTTTATCACAAATACTTACATATGTATTTTGAAAGATAATTTTTGAATACATAATGATTGTTATATCAATATACAAAGATTATATGTATTTGACATAAAAACTCTATATGTGTGTATAGATTTGAATATATATATATATAATATAAAAGTTTTAAATTTTTAGATATAAAGATTTTTAAATTGCAATAAAAAGTCGTAAATTAGATATATCACTGGATCAATGAAAATGCAAAAAGGAAAAAATGTGAGCCAAAAACTTGTAGCAGTTTGATATGGGCATTGGGGAATGAAATCATGAGTAAAATAGAAACACGTGGCCGTGCAGAAGGGGAAAATTTGGTGACACGAGTACAACAGACGGGAAAATCGCGCAGTCTGCTAAATCAATCTGCACTGCCGTACGACCCGCGCGTTGCTGCTAGTTGCGTCACCAGCGCGCTCCGAGCGAGCGTCCCGAGCTGCCAGCAGCTCTCCACGTGATTAGCGAGTTGGTCAATGGAGTCCGACACGGGAACGGAAATGCGCGCGTAACTCCCAGCTTTTCGCGCGCCGCGTGCGCATGCCGGCGCTCACGCGCGGAATAGTCGTACCTGGACTCCTGGACGCGGAGGCGACCAGAGAGGAAGTTTCATGAAGCACGGCTGCCTGATAGTCGTGCACAAGGAGGCCCATCGCTCAGCGTCTAGGCGCTATACGTCGGCCGTGCAGATCACGCAGCAAGTTCCTTATCGCCTCGCACCGGATAAGATCGTCGCCAACGAACTCGGACGTTTATACTAGACGCCGCGGTTATTTAAATAATCTTTCATAGTATGATGGACAATTTTTTATAGAAAATATAATAAATCTAAGGATTATTATGGTGAGATGTTTCTAATTTTTTTTGAGAATTTTTAAGATTTATTTTTTTTATCCAGCGTGAATCGTAATTCGTGCTTGCGTGCATCGTAATTCGTGCTTTCGGTTCCTTGGAGAACTCAACATATTGCATTGATACCAGGCTCAATATAATTGAGTAATAAAAGAATTAAAAGACACGTACAAGCAATACACTAGAGTACAATGACAGTGCCACAGTGGTATATATACTAGTGCCTCCGATCCTGTTGTCACGCTCGGCCCGTTTGCCAAATACTAGTACTACATGGATAAGAGGTGGAGCTGCTGCCTTGGGACCTATTGCCTTGGGTCGTTGGATGGTTCCTTGGGTCATGAGATGGAATGCCGTGTAGGCCAGCACGCCTATGACCAGCATGACAACATATGCAGATGTCTTCCAGCTCCTAATTGAGCCAGCTGCGTAGGCACCCAGTAGGCCAAGCAAATCCAGCACAACTGTTGTGTTCATCACCACAAGCCACCTCCTGCGCCATACATCGTCCTGAAACCGCTCCTTGGGCACCAGTAGGAGCAGGATGACCACAATGGACGCCATGAATGATGTGGAGTTGCTGTAGAAGAACGCCAGGTACCGGAGCCTCCTGTTGTCATGCATGACCGGGTTACTGGCCTCATACCATTCGCCGCTGACCTGCCACGCTCCGCCTGGAGGTTCTAAACCGGCCTGGTAGGTGACGCTCGCCACAAGGATTCCCAGCAGCATGAGGTATTTGCGCTTGGCATGTATTCTCTTCTCCTTCTTATTTGGGTCGTCCTTATCCCGTATTATAATTATCCCTGCTCGTCCTTGTGCTGTGCTGCTGCCATTGCTGTGTTCATCATCTCTTCTTGCTCCTCCTTGTGGTGTGCTGCTGCCATTGCTGTGTTCATCTTTCCTTGTGCGGCCTTCCGTGAACAAAAACAACAGGAACAACAGCACTACTAAGAGAACGACCACAGCTACCAAGACGAAGATGTTTTTTTTTAGATAAAGACCAAGACGAAGATGTAGAGGGATGTCTTCAAATGCTGCGTGCTCCTGGCGGCGTAGGCGCCCATTAGGCCAAACAGGCCAGCCGCCGTGCAGACGGACAGGGCGTGGCTTCGTATGGCTGGCCTGTACAGGTTGGGGTTGAGGAGGAGGAGGATGAGGACGATGGACAGCATGAAGCTCACTGAGTTGCAGTAGAATAATGCCTTGTAGCGGCGCGGGAAGTTGTACAAGAGGACCGGGTCCCCAGCGTGGTCGCCTTGCAGGAAACCTCCGGGAGGAGTAAGGCCAGCCTGGTAGGTGATGGTGGCCGCCAAGATGGCGAAGAGAAGCAGCCGCTTCCGCGTCCTCTCAGCCAGCTTATCCTCCTCCTCCTTGCTGCTGCTGCTGCTTGTGTCGTGGTCCAGCGTGATGAGAATCACATGGACCACCACGTAGACGAGGACGGCGCCTGCCAAGGCCATGGCGTAGACCGAGGTGGTCACATCCCGGCAGCTCCCGGCGGCGTACGCGCCGATGAGGCCGAAGAGGTCGAGTATCGTATCATGGCAACCTCGATCACGTGGTGCGTGAGCAGGCTCTTCAGTTGGACCATGACGATGGCGACCAAGGACGCCACGAAGGCCACCGAGTTGCCGTAGAAGAAAGCTTTGTAGCGGCGGCCGTTCGTGGTCAGGAGGATTGGGTCGCCGGCCATGTGGCCGCCGGCGCTGTCGTTGTCCTGCCAGACGCCGCCCGGCGGGACCAGCCCTGCTTGGAAGGTGATCGTCGCGTCAAGAGTGGCGAGCAGCAGGACAAGGGAGCGAGCCTTTTCCGCTGCTTGCTCCTTGTCTGTTTTCCTCGTCGTCGTCTTGTTCTTCTTCTGACCATCTTCTTGTTGCTCCTTGTCTGCCAGCTGTTGATTTTGTACCCTGTGGGCCTTTTCCCCGATTTGGATACCCATCAACACCAATGATCTGATGAGGGAGAAGCTCCGGTGCTGGCCATGATTTGCCGCCACTACTACTGCTTCATGTGTCACCTCCTCTGCAGATTTGTTGTCGCCCTTCGCCAAGGCGTCGATGGCACATATCACAAATACCAGGAACAGAATGTATACCCCAACAGTAGGAACCACTTCCAGACTGACCACGTAGAAGGTGGTGTCAATCTCCCTGCAGCTGCCGGCAGTGTAGGCGCCGATGAGACTGACCAGCACGACAAAGATGGACGATGGACCCATAGGCATTTCTCTCGCGGAGGTTCCTGTCCATAAGCACCACGACGATGAGCAGAGACGCGACGAACGCAGTGGTGTTGAAGGCGAAGAACATTGCCAAGCGCAGGTTGTGATGGCCCTTGAGAATGGCGTCTCCCGGGCTGTGGCCGGGCCCTGCGCTGCCCCAGAAGCCTCCCGGGGTGCTCAGCCCAGCCACGTACATGATGCTCACAGCGAACGTCGCAAGGACCATGAGGACCTTACGAAGCCGTGCCTCTTTTTTCATCTCTTCTTCAAGCTTGACGACGATCACCTTGGGTGAACACGTGGTCATCTGAAGCACGAGGTAAGCGAAGACGATGCCCACCAGCAGGGAGGAGTAGAGCTTGGTGAACGTGTCTCGGCAGGTGCCGGCAGCGTAGGCTCCCATGAGGCTGAGCAAAGGTATTTGTCCATAAGAGGCACTGACACATCTAGGCTGCCAGAAAACATTGGCAAGATGAAATTCTTGCTGCACATTGACCTTGCTCGTTGTGAACATTTGGAGAAGCTTCCTACTATGTGGGTTTCCAGTACATATGGATGCTGATTGGTGTAGCTTGGAACAACTAGTCCATCAACCCGTGCGAGGTTTTATAAGGATATAAATTTAATCTTAGTATAAGATTAGAGATGGTTATTTTAATTCACCTTTCGTAAGAGCCTAGTGGCTGACATACGTGCAAATTTAGAAATTATTTTAATTTATCTCTCAAGATAGCATATAGGTTAATTTATATGCACATTTAGGGATGATTTTAATTTATCTTTTATAATGGCATGGTAATAAATTTTATGCAAATTTAGGGGGTTATTTTAATTTGTATTCTATAATGATATGGTGGGTAATATATATATATATATATATTTGATTTCATCTTTATAATGGCATGGTGTGTAATTTTTTAAAAATATAATAGATCTAATGGTTACTATTATTAGAGCTATATGATGGACGGCTGGATGTTTCTAATTTTTGTGAGAATTTTTAGGATTTATCTTTTTTTCTATCGCGTGTGGTGAGGATTAACGTAGAGGCTTCAAAAGGAACCTCCAATTAGCAAGATTAAAAAAGTTTAGACATTATTTTTATTTATCTTTTATGATGGCATATTGGGTAATTTTTATGCAGATTAAAGAATTATTTTAATTTATTTTTTATAATGGCATGGTGAGTAATTTATATGTAAATTTAGATAGTTATTTAATTCATATATTTTACAATGGCATGGTGGGTAATTTATATGCAAATTTAAAGGGTTATTTAATTCATATTTCATAAGGCAAGATACCCAATTTTTATATATACAAATTTAGGGAATTATTTTTATTTCATCTTTCATAATGTCATAGTGGATAACTTTTTAAAAATTATAATAGATATAATATAATAACTATTATTATTAGAGCTACATGATGGATGACAGAATGTTTTCGATTTTTTGTGAAGTTTTTAGAATTTATCTTTGTCTTAGAAAACATATTAGGCACAAAATATCTGTTTCGTATAAAGATTTCTAGAGTCTTTATGAAAAAAAGTTACGGGATCATTTAGTAGCGTAAATTTGCAAATGAAAAAAAATTGATAAAAAACTAAGAGTAAATTGAAAATGGAAGAAATCTAAAAAAAAAGAAGTTTGCTTGCTTTGAGAGTTGAACTCATAACCTTTCGTAATGGCAAAGGTAGGTAATTAATTAAAAATAAATTAAAATGGAAAAATCTGCAAAAAAAAAAAAATTGCTTTCTTTGAGAATTGAACTCAAAAACTTTTATAATGGCAGAGGTGGGTAATTACTTAGAAAACAGATCTAATGGCTATTAGTGTTCCAATCCGCCAATTGATGGTTGGACGTTTCTAGCGCGCTTTGAAATTAGTGCAGATTTTTGTTTTGAAATTAGTGCAGCTTTTGAAACCTTCAATTACTTAGAAAACAGATCTAATGGCTATTAGTGTTCCAATCCGCCAATTGATGGTTGGACGTTTCTAGCGCACTCTGAAATTAGTACAGATTTTGCTTTAAAATTAGTGCAGCTTTTGAAACCTTCAATCAGTAATAGTAAGATTAGTACCTCTTAACCAGCTCATGGATCTCGCAATACGTGGCCTTGAGAAGGTATCTTCTCCCTCAAGCGCTGTAAAGGTAAGGCTTAGTGAAAAGTTGCGCCTCAGGTGTCTGGACATGAGTTGGACAATTAGGCATGGAGATGAAGATGACCACCGTCTGCAGTTGGTAGCAGAGGAAGCAAATCGAGAAGGTGTTTGATGAGCTGTCCTCCACCCTGCTTAGAAATTCTCATCAAATGGTACTTTGGTCAGCGACTCCCAAGGTGGATGATGTCGGCAACAGTTGTGCCCCTTGGGAGCTTGAGGATTCTAATGATGGGTGACCTATCATGCTGCACGGCACTTCCAAATGGCTTGTGTAAGCTCCCCTGCTTGGAGATCCTACAGATTAACCAGGCCCCAGCCATCAAGCGTGTTGGGCATGAATTCATGTGTTGTAGCCGGTCCCAGCAGGTAGCTGCCATGTTTCCTAGATTGCGTGAGTTAATGTTCATAGGAATAGGAATGGTGGAACTGGAGGAGTGGGAGTGGGAGGAGAAATTGCATGCCATGCCTATCTTGGAGATACTTAAACTCCACAGGTGCAAGT
This sequence comes from Paspalum notatum, assembly GCA_022530915.1. Taxonomy (NCBI): domain Eukaryota; kingdom Viridiplantae; phylum Streptophyta; class Magnoliopsida; order Poales; family Poaceae; genus Paspalum; species Paspalum notatum. Next base: position 69,079,941 of record CM039683.1, on the reverse strand, counting down.
TGAGATGCGTTCCTCTTGGCCTTGCGTTCCATGCAAGAGCTTTGAACGAATTGCGCATATATGATGTCATGCACCTAAGCTATTTGGAGAATTTCCGTTCAGTTGTTCACCTTGAAGTGGTTAGAAACATTGACCTAGGCACGATCCGTAACCTACCAAAGCTGCAGAAGCTTGTCATCGTCAAGTGCCCCAAGATGAAGGTATTGGAGGGCGTGCCTGCACTACAGAGACTCGAGCTGGAGGATTATAACATGGAAACAGTCCCCAGATATCTACAGTATGTAAAGCCAAGGTCTCTGCTGCTGAACTGCAGCGTGTCGTTGCTCGCTTCCATAGCAGCATGGAAGTCAAGCCCTGAGTGGGACAAGTTTAACCATATCACCAAGTCAAGGCTTATGCACGGATGAAACCAGGCCAAGGAAGTGGTACGTGCTGTACACAAGAGAACCTTTCCGCTTCGAGACAAATACAAGCCGTTCAGCCATTGTACAAAGTAAGTTGACTTATCTATAGCCATTTAATCTACTAGCCCATCATACCATACTTTCGTATAGGTTAGAGTTATAGAAGATATATATTTAATCCTTAGTAATATAAGGGGTGATAGATTATTTCAATTTGTCTTTTGTAATGGCATCGTGGATAATTTATATACAATTTAGGAATTATTTTATTTTATCTTTTATAAAGGCACTGTGACTAATTTATATATAATTTAGGTGTGTTATTTAATTTAATTTTTATAATGGCATGACGAATATTTTTTATGAAAATTTAGGATGGTTATTTTATTTTTTTATTTATAATGCATGGTGGGTAATTTTAATACCAATTTAGGGGTTTATTTAATTTTTTATAATGGCATGGTGAATAATTTTTATATAAATTTATGGAGTTATTTTATCTCATCTTTTATAATGACATGGTGGTTAATTTTTAAAATATATAATAGATCTAATGGATATTATTATTAAAGCTACATGATGCACGGCTAGATGTAGATAATTTTAGGCCAATTATTGGGTGTTATTATAGGATAGTATGTCCAATGGCTATGGTGGTTATAGGAACCGAATAGAAGCTGAATGTTTTTTATTTTCTTGATAATTTATATGATTTATCTTTTTTTAGCGTGTTTGGTGAGGATTAATTTGAAGACCTCATAAAGAGTCTTTAATTAATTAATAATAATATTAAGATTAAGAAGTAAAAAAAATCTGCTAAAAAAAATTTCTTTCTGTGAAAATTGAACTCAAAACCTATCGTAACGTAGAGTAAGATTAAGATGTAAAAAATTCGGTAAAAAAAAAAGAAATTTGCTTTGAGTGAGCATTGAACTCAAAACCTTTCATGATGGAAGAGGTGGGTAATTACTTCGAAACAGATCCAATGACTACTAATATTTCAATCTACCAACTGGTGGCCAGATGTTTTGCTTTTATTGAGAATTTTTAGGATTTCTCTTTTTTTTTTCTAGAGCATCTCGTGAGGATTAATGTGGAGCTTTCAAAAAGAACCTCTAATTAGTAATACTAGTACGTCAACCCGTGCACAGCACGGGCCAGTATAGTTATGAAACATAAACGTTACAAATTTATATAATTTTGAGACGTACAATTAGTTAAAATTATTGTTACTTGATATCTCTTGTTTATTTATACTTAAATAGAAAATCTGTATATTTATTTATTTATTGACCATATCTATATAACATATAAAATGCATGCTCTAGTTAATATTTGTATTTCACAGTGGCATGTTAGATACATTATATACAAATTTAGATATTTACTTTAAATCATACAAATTTAGAGGACATATTCATCAATCATAATGGCATGGTGGGTAATTTATATGCAAATGTAGGAGTTATTTAAATTTATATTTCATAATGACATGGTGGATAATTTCCATGCAAATTTAATAGGTTAGTTATTTTAATTCATCTTTTATAGTGGCATGGTGAACAATTTCTATTCAAATTTAGTGGGTTATTTTAATTAATATTTCATAAAGACATGTGGGTATCTCTATGCAAATTTAGGGATTATTTTAATTTATCTTTCATAATGACATGATGGATAATTTCCATGCAAATTTAATAAATTAGTTATTTTAATTCATCTTTTATAGTGGCACGGTGAACAGTTTCCATTCAAATTTAGTGGGTTATTTTAATTAATCTTTCATAATGACATGTGGGTATTTCTATCCAAATATAGGGGGTTATTTTAATTCATGATTCATAATGGCATGATGTGTAATTTCTATGCAATTTAGGGATTATTTTAATTCATCTTTTATGACGGAATGGTGGGTAATTTCTATGCAAATTTAGGAGGTTATTTTAATTCATCTTTTATAATGGCATGGTTGGTAATTTTTTTAAAAAGTATAATAGATCTAATGGCTATTATTAGTTGAGTCACCTGATGGATGGCTAGATATTTCTCTTTTTTTGAGAATTTCTAGGATTTCTCTTTTTTTTAGCGCATCTGGTGAGAATTAACGTGGAGAGTCTCCAATTATGTTAATTACATAGAAAACAGACCTAGTGTCTATTAAGATTTCAACCTGCGATCGATGATAGAATGTTTCTGATTATTGTGAGAATTTATATGATTTTATCTTTTATGTAGCGCATATTGTGAGGATTAATAAAGAGGCTCCAAGAGGAGTCTTCAATCAGTAATAGCAAGATTAGACACAAAATATTTATTTTATGTAAATTTTTCTAGCATCTTTATGAAAAAAGTTACAGGATCATTTAGTAGTGTAAATTTGTAAACGGGAAAGTTTGACAAAAAACTGAGAGTAAATTTGAAAATGGAAAAAATTTGCCAGAAAAAAATTTCTTTCATTGATAGTTGAGCTCAAAATCTTTTATAATGACAGAGGTGTGTAATTACTTTGAAAATAAATTAAAAATAGAAAAAAATCTGCTAAAAAAGAAAAATTGCTTAAGTTGAGAGTTGAACTCAAAACCTTTTATAACGACGAAGGTGGGTAATTACTTAGAAAATAAATTAAAAATAGAAAAAATCTGAAAAAAAAGAAGAAATTTGCTTTCGTTGAGAGTTGAACTCAAAACCTTTTATAATGGCGGAGATGGGTGGCATGGTGGGTAATTTTTTTAGAAAATTATAATAGATCTAATGGCTATTATTAGTTAGTCACCTGATGGATGGCCAGATGTTTATCTTTTTTTTGAGAATTTCTAGAATTTCTCTTTTTTTTTCTAGCGCATCTGGTGAGAACTAACGTGGAGTCTCCAATTAGTAGTTTTTTGAACGCCTCTCGTCTGGGTACAGCTATAGTATCTGTTCATGTGTTACACACACCACTATACACTCACACCTCATTCACACTACACATACATCAACAGACCTACAACTACATACAGACTAGAAGACCGCGTCCCTTGAGAAATTACCAGAGTCCTGCTCTGTCGGCGACAGGCACGTCGTAGTCCCTTTATGGCTCCACGCATGAGAGACTTCGACCTGCGAAATTTAAACAGAGGAATAAACCCCGGTGAGGCACCCGAGTCGATCCTAGGGATTGAACTCGGGCGGGCTGCTCGCACGCCGACGCAGCTAGCCAACCGAGCTGTCACTCGGTCCTCGCCTCCAATTAATAATGATAAGAATTACTTAGAAAATAAATTAAAAATAGAAAAATCTGAAAAAAGAAGAAATTTGTTTTCGTTGAAAGTTGAACTCAAAACCTTTCATAATGGTGGAGGTGGATGGCATGATGGGTAATTTTTTTAGAAAACTATAATAGATCTAATGGCTATTATTAGTTGAGTCACCTAATGGATAGGCAGATGTTTCTCTTTTTTGTGAGTTTTCTAGGATTTTTTTTCTAGCGCATGTGAGAATTAACGTGGAGCCTCAAAAACAGCCTCCAATTAGTAATAGTAAGATTAAGATTAGTATAAACAATATCATTTTTACGTTACCCATTCCATGGTTTCCTCTTGCCGATTCAATCTCTCATTGTTCACAGGTCGCGTGTGGCGTACATCGCTTCCTTGCTCCGGAACATGTCCCATTGTAGACGAACGGCCGGTTGGACGACATGTGTGTGCTGACAAACGTCTGCTCCGGAACATGTCCCATTGCAGACGAATGGCCGGTTGGACGACATGTGTGTGCTGACAAACGTCTGCTCCTTTGCGTGCGCTTCAGGTATGGTAAATCTGGCAACGCCATGACTGCACCGTGCGCTTTGCTTCCATCCAAACGCTTGCGCCTTTGCTCTGTGCCTCTCCATTAATTTTATTTTGCTGCATATATGCCTGCCCCCATTTTAGACAATGAATAATGTGTGCAGGTGCAACGCCTATCGTTATTTTTTTTAGCCTCTCATCTGGATACAGCTGTAGTATCTGTTCAAGTACATTACACACACCACTACACACACCTACACACCCACACCACATGCAGTCAAACAAACCTACGACTACACTCAGACCGAAGATCGCGTCCTCGAAGATATCACCGGGACCATCCATGGCTCCGTAGATGATGGGCACGTCATACTCTCTTTGTGGGTCCACGCGTGAGAGGCTTCGTTGATTAATTCGGGAACCTAATGTTGCCTGAGTGGAAATCACGGACGAGCCAGCGCTCGATCCCGTGACCGGCCGCTCCACGACGGGAGCACCTGGCCGACCAAGCTATCGCTCAGTAGGCAGGTTGGGTCAAGCGTGCCTGCACTGCTGTGAAGCCGCGCGGCCGTGGTTCTACACGAGACTCTCCATGAGCTCCATAGAGTTGTTTTCAAGATTGACTTCGAAAAAGCCTATGACAAGGTACGTTGGGATTTCCTTCAGCAAACCATGCGTATAAAAAGTTTCTCAACTACCTGGTGCAATTGGATTAATTCTTTCGTACAAGGGGAAAACGTGGCTATTGTCAATGGCCAGACTGGCCCATATTTTCAAACCAAGAAAGGCCTGAGACAGGGAGATCCGTTATCGCCAATCCTTTTTAATATTGTGGCTGATATGCTAGCGGCACTTATTAATAGAGCAAAAGTTGGGGGATTCGTGAACGGAGTCATTCCCCATCTAGTGGAGGGTGGTTTGTCTATCCTTCAATATGCCGATGATATTGTCATTTTTATGGACCATGACCTGGAAAAGGCCAGGAACATGAAGGCTTTACTCTGCATGTTCGAAAAAATTTCAGGTTTGAAAATTAATTTCCATAAAAGTGAGATCTTCTGTTTCGGCCAGGCTAAGGAGTGTGAGAGCATTTACTCCTGCTTGTTTGGCTGCAAACCGGGATCCTTTCTGTTTAGATATTTAGGGATACCAATGCATCACAGGAAACTGAGGAATAGTGACTGGGCTCATATAAAAGAGAGGTTTGAAAAGCGTCTTATTGGTTGGAAGGGGAAACTGTTATTTGTAGGGGGCAGGCTAATGCTGATAAACTCAGTGCTCTCTAGCTTACCGATGTTTATGCTTTCCTTTTTCAAGATCCCGAAAGGTGTTTTAAAGAAACTTGAATACTTTAGATCTCGTTTCTTCTGGCAAAACGACCAGCATAAGAAGAAGTATCATCTTATTAGATGGGACCAGATCCGACAACCTAAAGAACAAGGTGAGTTGGGGGTCATTGATCTAGAGGTTCAAAATAAATGCCTTTTGAGTAAATGGCTGTTCAAATTAGCTAATGAGGACGGTATCTGGCAGAATCTGCTCAGAGCCAAGTACCTTAGATCTAAACCTCTCGGGACTGTAAATAAAAAGCCTGGGGACTCACATTTTTGGGCTGGCCTCATGGAAGTAAAAGATGAGTTCCTAGGGTTGGGCTCTTTCTCTGTTGGCGAAGGCACCCAGGTTCGTTTCTAGGAAGATATCTGGAGTGGCAACCAGCCGTTGAAAAGGCTATATCCATCGTTGTTCAATATTGTTCGGAATAAGGGAGCGTCAGTAGCGGAGGTGATGGGCTCAATCCCTCTAAAGTTTCCTTTAGAAGAGGTTTGTATGGCGTTAGATTACAGGCCTGGAACGAGTTGGTAGGGCGAGTTTTGAACATAGATCTTAGCGAGGAGAAGGACAGTTTCAAATGGGGTCTTAGCAAATCAGGTGTATTCACAGTTAAATCTATGTATAACTACCTGATCAACAGTGGAATAAAGGTGTCCCTGGATATCTGGAAAGCTAAGATACCATTAAAAAAAGATTTTTATGTGGTATATAAAGAGGGGAGTTCTTCTGACGAAAGACAACCTAGCCAGGAGGAACTGGAATGGTCATCTCGGATGTTGTTTCTGTAACGTAAATGAAAGTATACAACACCTTTTCTTTGACTGTCGTCTAGCTAAGTTCCTGTGGCGTATAGTTTTATGTCTTTAGGTATCTCCTCGCCTCGCGACACGCAGCACCTTTTAGATCAGTGGTCCAGTCAGGGGGGTAGAAAATATAAATCTTTTCTCTTGGCAGGAGCTACAGCTATGATCTGGGCAATATGGCTGCATAGGAATGACTCAGTTTTTGACAACAAACGACCCAAAATTTCTTTGCAGGTACTCTTCAGGGGAACGTTCTGGCTCCGTCCCAGGGCCAAGTTGCAGCGAAATGAGGAACACACACAATGGTTGACGCAGGGTGCTCATAATCTTGAAGTGGTGCCTCTACAAATCTTCACTTCGTTTGGTTGGTACGCCCCGGCTAGAATATCCTCGGTCTAGCTTTTGAGTGTACTGTTTTCTGCAATTTTGAGTCTGGTGTGGGTTTCGTGAGGTGAAAAGTCTACCTGCGGTGTTTTGAATTTGTTGCTGAATCGTGTGGTTGTATGAAGTCTGGTCTGATTCTCCCCTAGGGATATGAAGCCGGGAACGATTGTTTCCATTATCTAAAAATCACCTCCCCATCGGATCAATGGACTGAAGCACCGACGTATCCAGCCTGCACAAGGATTATTCGGTGACAAAGGCAAATCTCAAGAGCTTATTAATGTCCTGATCAAAAAAAAAGAGCTTATTAATGTGGATAAGCATTTTGGCCAACGTTGATCTCAATTTGCAGCTTCTGCCAACAGCATGTACAAACCAAGAATTGTTCTGTTTTCACCATCTGTTCACTCTGTCTGGTTTTTACATTAGTAAGCTAGCCATTTTGTTTTAGCAGCAGCAGGGTCTGAGGCCCATAGCTATTATCAGACAAGACATGGGATGCAGCCTGCGAGTCCAGAATAATTACACGCTGGAGAAAGGAAAAAAAGGCTCACTCTCTGTGTTTAATTTGTGTGCCCTGCTTTCATTACAGACTGCCGTGTTGTTGGTTTAGCTAGGTTCCTTGTTCAACATTGTGGTGCTATGCTGCGCTACCCGAAACATTAGCACGTACTGTATGTATGATAGCAGCTTCCGTAATATGGCAAAATTCCTGGGGAATGCCTGCTGCTGCTATCGAACCGAGATTGTGGTACTGCAACAATCAGCAATGTAAATATCGATGCATAGTCCTGTGTCCAAAAGGTGGGGATGGAAACGGCAGTGGCTTGCTTGCGGTTGCGGCTGGAGGTGAAGGAAGCACTCGGCCCGTGGCTGCGCGGCACCTTGGGCGTTTGGATCGGAACACAGAGCCACAGACCCAGCGACCACGGTAGGATCGAGGCGACGCATGCAGCTAGGGCCATTGCTGAGAGGCGCGGGCATGCAGATGGGCAGGTTGCCGGACCGGGCAACATGGTCGCGAAAGTACGCCAGAGTCGATTTCACATGCATGCATATTGGGAGGCCGAGAATCGGTGGAAATCTGAGGACGGACGTCGCCCTCCGTTTTGTTTTCTGCAGTAAGAGCACTATGATGCATATTGTACCTGATGGATAATAATTGGATCTTCTTGTCGCTTGATGCATACGGAGTACCAGCTAGATGCCATGAACCAGCTGCCGGCCAAGAGGTAGCCTTGCGAGCGAGCGGGCCATGCAAGGACAGCATTCAATTCGTTCGTCGCAAACTTGCAGCAAGCTGAATTAATTTTTTTTTTTTTGAACGATTATGGCAGGGGCTCTGCCTTTGCATTCAAGAGGGAAAGAAGTACAATTTACAGGTTTAAACTAGACGGAAAAAGGCAAAGGAAAACAACTCCAACGACAACAGGCAGGATTATGCAGGATTGTCGTTACTACTATCCACATGCGCCAAATTGAAGGAGATCACGTCCTGCTCAACCAATGCTGCTAGTTCCGCAATGTTCAGTGCCTTATTGTCAAACAGTCTTCGGCACCTCTCCTTCCACAAATTCCAAACAAGATAAATGACCGCTTGCTCCTTGTATCTAGCCTTGTCTGCATCAGGTTCTCGCCCAATCATCTGCAACCACCACTGCTTGATTCTTGTCGCCGGCTGCTGCAATACAGGCAGGAGCAGATTCATCCTCTGGGCTACCTGAGAGCAAATTAGTTTTGCAAAGGAGCAGTTCGCCACCATATGCAGTGCCGATTCCTGCTCAATTCTGCATAGCTGGCAAATTGGATTTGCTTGCCCCCCACGCCTTAGGATCTTGTCGGATGTTAAAATTTTCTGCTGTAACAGCAGCCACATAAAGAACCTGCACTTAGGTTCGACCTTTGCCTTCCAAATCTTTTCCCATTGGTAAGCTGAGTACGATCCAAAGAACTGAGCGTCATAGGCCGATTTGGCTGTATATTCTCCAGTCAAAGATAGGCGCCAAGTGATACTATCTGATTGTGGTGAGAGATGCACATTCTGTATGTCTCTCCACAGTTTCACAAATTGCCTGAGTTCCTGATCAGTTGTCATACGCCTTAGTCCACGCATCCAGGTGTTCCCTTGCAACGCTTTAGCCACTGTTATATTTTTCCTCCAAGCCAAATTGAAGCAGCTTGGGGCAATCTGCTTGGGCGCTAATCCCTGCAGCCACCTATCATGCCAGAAGGATATTCGATTGCCATCTCCTAAGGACAGCTGAGTACAGGCACGGAAAAGATCCAACTCAGCTTCTGTACAATTAACCTTGAAGCCAGCCCACGGTTTGTCCGGGTCCTTCCATTTTGTCCATAACCATTTTATTCTTAAAGCTCTATTAAAGCGCTGCAAGTCTTTGATGCCCAGACCTCCCAATGCTTTTGACCGATTGACTCTTCTCCAGTTTACAAGACAGTGACCTCCTCTTGCATCATCCGACCCCTTCCAAAGGGAACTCCTGCATAGGCGATCTATCTTTTTCACTGCCCACTTGGAGAGGTTGAAAACTGTCATGTGGTAGGTTGGAATTGCTCCAAGTACTGATTGGACCAAGGTCAATCTACCTGCTCGAGTCAGTAGTCTCCCTTTCCATCCAGCTAGCTTGCCCCCAATTTTGTCAATTAAAACTTGTTCGTCTGTCCTTCTTTGCCGACCATAGTGCAGTGGTAAACCCAAAAATTTGCAAGGAAAAGTACCTATCTGGCCCCCGAACTGTTGTAACATGTGTTCCACATCAATATTCTCACATCTGATCTTGTGAATACTAGTTTTTTGAATGTTTGTTTTCAGTCCGGTTGCCGCACCAAAATGGTCCAAAATTCGCTGTAAATTTTCAAGGTCTTGCTGTATCGGACGGACAAACAACGCAGCATCATCAGCATATAAACTTGTTCGGATTTTTATTGGGTCCCTGCCAATTGGGGTGAGAAGTCCTTGATGTGTTGCTCGATCCAAAATTCTCTGGATAGGGTCCATTGCTAGGATGAACAACATAGGAGACAAAGGGTCTCCCTGCCGGAGACCTCGTCTGTGCTGTATTGGATGGCCCGGAGCTCCATTGAGTAGGATTCTTGATGTAATGGATGCCCAGAGGTATGAGATAAGGTCCCGCCATTTCTGTCCAAACCCAAGCTGCTGCATTAACTCAAGCAGATACTCCCAGCGTACACTATCAAAGGCCTTTGCAATGTCCAATTTGATGAATAGCATTGGTGTTTTTGATGAATGGAAGTGTTTAATTGCCCCCCTTACGTATTGGAAGTTATCATGTATGCTTCTTCCTTTGATGAATGCGCTTTGGCTCTTTGAGATCAGAGTATCTAGGTGCGGCGCAAGTCTGTTAGCCAACACTTTGGAGAGGAGCTTCGCCACACTATGTGTCAAACTGATCGGTCGGTAGTCCTGGGGCTGTTGAGGCTCATCATGCTTTGGGATTAGCGAAATATTAGCGGAGTTGAGTAGATTCCAGTGCCTGCTTCTTAGGCTAAAAACGTCTTCCAGCGCCTTCATCAGATCAGCCTTGATGATGTGCCAACACTTTTTGTAGAACATCCCAATAAAACCATCCGGCCCCGGGGCTTTCTCCTGAGGAGTATCCAAGAGAGCACGGTGGACTTCCTGCTCTGTCAACGGGTCATCAAGGTGCTGCAGATCATGTGCCTGTAACTGCAAATTTCCCCAATTCAAAGTTTCCTGTCGTGGCTGCACTGAACCAAGCAGCATGCTGAAATGGGAGTGCAGAATTTGAGCCTTGTCTTGGTGAGCTGTGTAATGTCTGTCCCCTACACGCAGGCTTGGTATGAAATTCTTCCTCCTCCGGCCATTTGCTCTGAGATGGAACAGCTTAGTATTAGCATCCCCAACCCGGATGCCAATTAGACGCGCCCTTTGGCGAATTTTAATTTTTCGCAACGCCGCAAGGCCTAGAATTCTCTGTTTGGCCATCCTCCTAAGAGCGAGCTCAGTCTCAGTCAACTGGCGATTCTCTTGTGCTTGGTCGAGAAAAGAAATGACTTCCTGTGCAACAAGAGCCGCATTTTTCATCTCACACACTCATCTGTTGTTCCAGGCCTTGAGTGCCTTGCCTAGCCTCGCTAGCTTGATGTGCAGAGCTCTCACGGGGTCTCGACTCACTATTGGTTTTGACCATGACTGCTGCACTACTTCAAGGAAACCATTGAGCTGCACCCAATATGCTTCAAAACGGAAGCCCTTGTATTTTTTCTGTAGAGGGGAGCATGTTAGCAACAACGGGCAATGGTCCGACATGCTAGATGACAAGGCTTGTAGATAGCACTCAGTATGCTTCAATTCCCACTCCCTTGTGCAAAAAAGATGGTCTATCTTGGTCATAGTGGGGTTACTTGTTTCACTCGACCAAGTGAATTTTCGCCCATGAAGTTTTATTTCCTTCAGCTCAAGCTCGTCTAGGACTGATTTGAATGAACCCATTAACCTCCGATTGATCCTACTGTTGTTTTTATCCTCTGCTCTGAAGATCAGATTGAAATCACCCATGATGGTCCATTTGGGCAGCCTTCTTTGCTTCACATCTTTAATCTCAGCAAGAAATTGAATTTTTTCACTGTCACCCTGTGGCCCGTAGACTCCCGTCAGACTCCATGTATCATTATCTGCTTTATTTTGAATTTCAACAGACACGGTGTGCTGGGTGATCTCCACATTTGTTATTGTATAAAAATCAGCAGATACTGCTAGCAGAACCCCCCCACTCACACCTTGCGCTGGCAGGACAGCAAAAGATTGACAGAATTGGATTCCCATGGTCTGTGCAATAATAGTAGCATCCACTCTTTCCAGTTTGGATTCCTGGAGGCATACTACAGTGGCCCTATGATCCTGGATTGCCTCTCTTACAACCTGCCTTCTAGCCGGTGCATTGAGCCCTCTGACATTCCAGTTCAGAATTGTGCAATTTTGGTCACTCATTTGCAACATTATCATCCAACATAACATAACTGACCCAGTCAAAGCCATGCTGCCTAGAGAATAAGCACTCATTGGACACAGATTGGATCAAGCTCATAACTGTCATTGAGGGCCAATGGCCAATGGGGAGGGGAACAACAAACATCATCATGCTACCTGATCTCATGCTACCAAGATCCAAAAAACTACCAGTACACCAACCTGACCTTAGCCTCATACCTAGTAACCACCAAAGCATCCTCCATCCCAGAGACACAATCATCAGCTTATCCATCTACTAATAAGCTACCCCTTTATCCCCAAGCGTTAACATGGGATCAGCCCTGTGCTGCGCCATTCTGGTGCCCAGTGGCCTCAAGCAGAGCAGCAATTGCCTGTTCTGCATCCTCTGGAAGGGGGGATGCGAACAGGGCCAGCAACTTTTGCTTGTGCTCCTCGCCAGGCGCCTTGTCCTCCTGCAAGAGATCTAGCTTCCTCATCAGCAACTCCTGAGCCCTCTGAATAGGGCCCAGCTTGGCAGCCGTCTTGCACGCCAGGCGCTGGCTGCGCCGTGGAGCGCCTTCAGGTGCCGGCGCCGGGGGTATGCAGAGCGGTGCCTCAAACGGTGCATGAGGCGGCGACGGCGGCGGTGGTGCAGGGGCCACCAGCGCGTCCAAGGCCGGCGGCGGTGGCGGCGGCGGCACAGGGGCCACCAGCGCTGCCGAGATGGCCTCCTCCAAAGGCGGCTTCCCTCCAGGATTGGGGAGAAGGGCCGACTGTAGCGGGGCAGAGAGGCTTTCAATGAAGCCGTCAATCACCGGAACAGGTCTCTCCCCATCTGTAGCGTGAGGCGGCGGCGGCGAGTCGAGGAGGTCGCGTGGGATTGCTGCGTTGGCTTCCTCATCATCCAGGAGTATGCGGCCCCCGGTGTTGGCCTCCTTGTTCACGGTCGAAGATGGGCCATGAAAAGCCCAGGCTGCATCTGCCGGGCCAGTGAGCAGATCGAGCTGCTGTGTGGTGGAGTTGTTGAAGGCCCACACAACAGAAGAATCCACAAAGAGGCCTCCCACGTACCTTGGTTGTTTGAAATTTGTTGGAGCTGGCAGGTTGGCCTCCAGTAGCATTGGGTCGACAGGGTCGACAATGGGTGGCAGCTTCAGGGCCTCCATTGCCAGAATAAGATCCTGCTGGTCATCTCCTTTAAGGGGACAACTTGGAGCTACTGCCATTTCGGGCACGCTCGACAACCCATCCCTGGTCTTCTTTTCAGCTTCCTGTGCCCCAGCAGCTGCCGCGTGCCAGCGTCGGGGCCCCACTGGGACCCAACGTTGGGCACCATACAACGGCCCTCCGCCGCCGCCAGAGCCGCTCCCGGCTCTCCGTCGCGCGGACGTGGCCGTGTCATCCTCGCTCGCCCCACCTCGCCGGCCGTCCCCGCCTGGGGAGCGATCGCGCTTCCTGTCACCAGGATGGAAGCCCGCCGCGCGCACAGGTGCCGGTGGAGTAACGCCATCAGGGACGCCGAGGTGCCAGGTGAAGTCGTAGGTCCTGGGCCACTGAAAGGTGCAGGGGCTGGCCGGCGGCGGCGGCCTGTAGTCGACGACGCTGTCCAAGTGAATGATCACAGGATAAGTCATCATGGTTAACGGACCTGGTGGCCTGTGACGGACCGGGCGGCCGTCGTCCTCCGGAGGCAAGTGGAGCTCCAGAGTGCCCTCCTTTGGCAGAGCAGCCGGATCCTTCATCCATGTCCAGAAGATGAAGCACGCCCGTTCTTGCTCGGAGCCCGGGGTCCAATCCACCTTCTCCGGCAAGGAGGCTGTCCCAGCAAGCTTGGCAGCCACCTCAAGGTTCCGCGCGTGTAGGGGTACCCCCTCAGCGCAAACGCGGATCTTGAAGAACATTGCAGCCTCCCGTGCATGCGCCAAGGGTGTCCAGGGCAGAACCCTGAACCTCGTCTCCCCAACCTGCACCGCCAACTCCGGCCGCATCGCATCCTCACGCAGGCGCGAACTTGCGAAGTCGACGATGAAGCCCTCCGGCGGGAAGCGGTACGTGGCTGGGGCGACCCTCATCTGCAGCTTCGCCTTGAAAGCTGCCGCCACCTTACGGCAAGTGGGCAGAGGCGCCGCGCCGACGGCGAGCAAAATGACCGCCGTGGCCGACAGCTGCTCAGCTTGGTCAGACAAGTCGTAGGGAAAGCAAGCAGTGGTGTGCTCAGGCCGGCCAGTGGGATCCCCCGGTCGCCGAGTACAGTCGAAGGAAGACCTCACTCGCAAACTTGTATGCACCACTACCACCATGGATGCCATTGACTTGACTGGCTAGCAAGCGCGCGGCATGAGCAAACCCCACCACTGCCACCATGGTTTAGTACTTCAATCCTGAGTCTCAAAAAAAAAAAAATACTAACTATTTCGCGCGCGGGGGGGGGGGGGGGGGGGTTGTTGTAATTAGCTAGCATGCATCATGATTACAGCTTCAACCGGTGGGCCTATCGACTGTGATGGCCAGACTAGACTAGAGAGGAGATTTGCCGGCCAGCTCAATAATTCAGGCAGCTACCATTCATCATTGAAACAAACGAACAACTCTGCTTTGCCGCACCCACAACAGAACAGAGCAACCGGCCGGCGGTGTTCTCTTCCCCAGCAACAATAATCTGGAGATCATATCACAAGAGACGCCTACGAACTGAGGTGCAAACTCGCTCTCCTCTCCCTCCCTCTCTCTCTGCAGCGTCATATACCCAACGAATTATGAAGGTTGATGTCTGCTGCTAGCTAGGTGCCATGAACCGCATTCCTCACCGAATCCTTCGTTCTATCCCCAACGGCAGCTCAAGCAGACACCCGATCGAGGTCAATTCCATGACTCGCTGAGATTGAGGCTATGGCTGGATCCGTCCATCTCCAACCCTGCTCCCAACAGATCCGGTTCCCGGAAATCACGTTAATTGACTGGCCTGGTCGTTGACGCTGGTTCCGATCCTTCCTTCCGTCGCTCAGCTCCCCAGCCTCAGGTCAGTTAAATTCCCTTTACTTCGTTCCCACAATTTTTCATCTCAAGATTTTTTACACGCTCATGTCCCCAACTATTATTCCACAATATAATCATCCACGCTTATATCAAACTGATCGATGAGCCAAATGAATCTACGCACGTCAGCGCTACCTGAGCTCCTTGCCTTCTTGACTGAGGTCCTCTTTAAATCGTTCCCCACACAATCCTACTGTCTCCACCATTGCAGCCAGATCCCCATTCTGTGTGCCTGGTTTCCTACAGATCTAGTTCGACAAACCAATCATGCATCGATTCTACCGTTCTAAGCGCCGCTGAACTCGCCAACCTCGCTCGTCACGTCTGTCGTTTCCGATCCTTTACGGAGTTTGTGCAAATTTTTATGCAAACTGTCTAAAAGACCATCAAGGGCTGATATTTTCCTTCTAATCTGTTACACAGGAAGAAACCAAATCTAGTGATCTGCCAATAATAATGGCCGGTGTCCTTGATGCTTTGGCTTCCTACGTCCAAAACATGTTGATGGAGATAGCCAAGGAAGAGGTGCATATACTGTTGGGGGTCACCGGGGAGATTGAAAACATGGGTGTCAAGCTCGGAGACCTAAAGAATTTCCTTGCGGATGCTGATAGGAGGAATATCACTGACCTAAGCGTGCAGTCATGGGTCAACGAGCTTCGGCGCACCATGTATGAGGCCACCGACATCCTCGATCTGTGCCAACTCAAGGCCATGGAGAAAGGCCCAAGCCAGAATATGGGGTGTTTCAACCCCTTGCTCTTCTGCATGCGCAATCCGCTCCACGCCCACGACATCGGAAGGCGCATCAAAAACCTAAATGAGAGGCTAGATGGCATCAAAGCACGTAGTGCATCATTCAACTTCATCAACCTTGGATCCTACGAGGACCGTGGGGGAAACATGGTATCACTAGGTTCTGGTACACGTGAGACGTCATGGGGGATCAATGAGTCAGATTTGGTTGGTGAGAAAATTGAGGAGGACACAAGAAATCTAGTGCAGATGCTCACACAAGAGTATCAAACCAACCAAGAATATAAAAAGATTATGGTTTTCGTGATCGTGGGAGTTGGTGGGATTGGGAAAACCACCCTTGCCCAAAATATCTTCAATAATGAGATCATACAACAAGAGTTCTCAAAGAAATTATGGTTGAGTGTCAACCAGGAAACTAACGATACTGAGATATTAAGGAGAGCTATTATCGAAGCTAGAGGAAACCACCTTGCTACTGGAAATACAAAGGCAGGGCTAGAGCGAGCCCTCATAGAAGCCTTGAAGGGACAAAAGACCTTATTGGTATTGGATGATGTATGGGACCATCGTGTATGGGAGGGTGTGCTTAGAGCTCCTTTGATCAATGCTACACTAGCTCATGGTAGCCATGTCCTTGTCACCACGAGGCATGATACTATCGCCCGAGGAATGCTAGCAGAGAATCCCTACCATCGTATCAACAAACTTGATCATGAAGATGCTTGGTTGCTTCTCAAGAAGCAGGTTTGTACAAGCTAACCATGCATGAAAAATTAGTTCAGTTTTTTATTCACTCATCTGCGTCACTTCAAGTGCTTTTGTGTGGAATTTTCATTGAGTTAAATGTAGTATTCTAAAACTTGATTCCACCTCTCCCTCTGTATATTGGATAACACATCCAATGTCGCTAGTTCCTCCCATAAAAGACACCAGATACAGTTTACATTTACATTTACATTTCTCAACCAAACAAAGTTGGCTTTTATCCATTTTAATTCCATTACCGGAGTCATTTGATACCATTTCCGTTAACATTTAAAGTCACTGAATCAAACAGCATTTTAGTGGTAACGTGAATACGATGCTGGCTTTCTGTTGTATGATTAACCACGGCTGCATGGAACATGCAAAACGTACATCGGTCTGTCTTTTTTGCTTTTTAATAGGAAAAAAATTAAATGTGTCTACATGTTCCATTCATTTATTTTGTACCTGCTTGCAGGTTGTCGGTATTGGAAATAATGATGAACAAAAGGTCGATACATTAAGGGACATTGGAATGGAAATTATAGCAAAATGTGATGGTCTGCCACTAGCAGTCAAAGTAATGGGGGGGAATCCTACGCCAGAGAAAGACATTGCGAAGTGACTGGAAAAATGTTCTAAATGATTCTATACGGTCAGGATTCCAAATGCCTGCAGAGATAAACAATGCAGTATACCTTAGCTACCAAGATTTGAAACCTAATTTGAAGCCTTGCTTTCTACACTACGCCCTCCTTCCAAAGAGCACTCTGTTTTGGGCAAACACTATTGTTGCCATGTGGATTAGTGAAGGTTTTGTGCATGGAAACTCATGCGATTTAGAAGTATTAGGACAAGACTACTATAACCAGTTAATTGACAGGAATCTTATTGAGCCAGATAAAAGGTACGTGGACCAGGGAGTTTGCAATATGCATGATGTTGTTCGCTCTTTCGCTCCGTATTTGATTAGACATGAAGCACTAATAGCTCATGAAAGTGAAGCTGGCCTCATTGAGAAACTTAATTCACAAAATATTATTAAGTTGTCGCTACTAACCAAAGAGTCAAATGAGGTAGCGTGGAGTTCACTACAGGCACATATATCACTACGGACATTGATTTTACTTGGGAAAATAAAGATTAATCCAGGTGATTCGCTGTCAGCATTTTTGTGTTTGCGGACCCTACATATACAAGATGGAAATTTTTGATACATTGTCTGAGCATTTGGTCAAACTAAAACATCTAAGGTATTTGTCCATAAGAGGCACTGTTACATCTAGTCTGCCAGAAAACATTGGCAACATGAAATTCTTGCAGCACATTGACCTTTCTCGTTGTGAACATTTGGAGAAGCTTCCTACTAGCATTGGAGAGCTACAACAACTGAGGTATCTGAACCTTAATGACACAGATATAGATAGCGTACCTAAGAGTTTTGATAGCCTAAGTAATTTGAGAATATTATATGGGTTTCCAGTACATATGGATGCTGATTGGTGTAGTTTGGAACAATTAGGACCTCTTAACCAGCTCATGCATCTTTCAATACGTGGCCTTAAGAAGATATCTTCTCCCTCAAGCGCTGTAAAGGCAAGGCTTAGTGAAAAGTTGCGCCTCAGGTATCTGTACATGAGTTGCACAATTATGCATGGAGATGAAGATGACGACCGGCTACAATTGGTAGCAGAGGAAGAGCAGGGACAAATGGAGAAGGTGTTTGATGAGCTCTGTCCTCCACCCTGCTTAGAAAATCTCTACATTCATGGGTACCTTGGTCAGCGACTCCCAAGGTGGATGATGTCGACAACAGTTGTGCCCCTTGGAAGCTTGAGGATTCTAACGATGGTTGACTTGGCATGCTGCACGGAACTTCCGAATGGTTTGTGTGAGCTCCCCTGTTTGGAGCTCCTACAGATTGGCAAGGCTCCAGCCATCAAGCGTGTTGGGCATGAATTCATGTCTAGTAGCCATTCCCAGAAGGTGGCTGCTAACTTTCCTATTTTGCTTGAGCTAACTTTCATAGGAATGGTGGAATTGGAGGAGTGGGAGTGGGAGGAGAAATTGCATGCCATGCCTATCTTGGAGGAGCTTGTAATCGTGAGGTGCAAGTTGACCTACGTTCGTCCTGGCCTTGCCTTCCACGCAAGGGCTTTGAAGGAATTGCAGATAACTGATGTCAACTGTCAAGCACCTAAGCTCTTTGGAGAATTTTCCTTCAGTTGTTCACCTTGACGTGTTAACTAACACTGACCTAGACACGATCCGTAACCTACCGAAGCTGCAGAAGCTTGTCATCGTCAAGTGCCCAAAGTTGAAGGTATTAGAGGGTGTGACTGCACTACAGAGACTTGTTCTGAAGGACTGCGACATGGAAACTCTCCCTAGATACCTGCGTGGTGTAAACCCAAGGCACCTGCTAATTGACTGCAGCTTATCGTTGCTCACTTGCATAGCAGCAGGGAAATCAAGCCCTGAGTGGGGCAAGTTTTACCATATCCAGCAAGTCAAGGCTTATGCACATGGTGAAGACAGTCCAAGGAAGTGGTACGTGCTGTACACAAGGGAACCTTTCCGCTTCGAGACAAATATAAGCCGCTCAACCATTGCACAAAGTAAGTTGACTTTTCTATAGCACTTGATTTATTATATACTACAAAATTTTTACATTACCCATTCCTAAGTTTCCACTTTCTGATTGAATCTGCCATTATTCCCAGGGCGCATGCGGCGTACATGGTTTCCATACTCTAGAACATGTCCTATTGAAGACGAATGGCCCGTTGGACAACATGTGTGTGCCGACAAACGTCTGCCCCTCTGCGTGCGCTTTAGATACGGTATATTTGCCTACCTCCGTGGCTGCACTGCTTTTCTTCCATCCAAATGCTTGCGCTTTTGGTAATAAAAATACTGTATGATGATGCCTCCACGTCTCCACTGCCAGTGCTCGGTGTGCCTTTGCTCTCCACACGCCTCATGCCCTCCCATTATTATTATTTTTTTTGCTGCATATATGCCCGATGACCATCTTTGACAAAACATGAATAATGTGTGCAGGTGCAACGCCTATCGTCATTTAGTAGGCTGGTTGCGTGGAGCGTGCCTGCACTGCTGCGAAGCCGTGCGCATCGCCTCCCCATCGGATCAATGGACTGAAGCACCCACGTATAGAGCATGTAGACGGAAAATTCAGTAACAAAAGGAAACGTCAAGAGTTTAATGTGGATAAGCATTTTGGCCAACGTTGATCTGCATTTGCACCTTCGGCCAACAGCCTGTCCGAAACAAGACTTGTTCTGTTTTCATCTGTTTACTCTGTATGGTTTTTTCACTAGTATAAGCTGCGCCAGTTGTTTCCTTTCGCCTACTACAGTCGTTTTGTTTCAGCAGCAGCACCGTATGAGGCCCACAGCTATTATCGGATGACACATGGGATGCAGAGCAAGAGTAAAATTAATGGTACAGTGCAGTGTGAGTCCAGAATTCACTCTGGAAAAAGAAAAGGGTCTCACTCTCCGTTTGTTTGCTCTGCTTTCATTACAGACTGCCGTGTTGTTGGTCTAGTTAGGTTCGTTGCTTAACATTGTGATGCTATGCGGCGCTAATGGAAACATGCTGCTCAGAAGATATCCGTTCCTTGTTTAACAATATAAAGGCATATGCAAGTGACAACGGCGGTCAATTGAAATGGAACGTGCTGTTCAGAAGAGATCCGTTCCGCTTCGAGACAAACATCAGCCGATCGGCCATCCACAAAGGTAATTAAATTGACTCTACAGATGCTTCATGTATTTTTTTTTAATTTCTAGATACAATATATATTTCGATCGGTTTGTTTCCTATGATCTGCAGCCCGCGTAGCACGGGCGTGGTTTCCTTACTTGGGAAAATGTCCTATTGAAGAGGAGTGACCGGTAGGATAACATGTGTCTGCTGACAAACGTTTGCCCCTGTGCTGTGTAAGCTTCAGGTAATAATTAACTTGGCGCTGTAAATATCTCGTGCCATTCAGTTATTAGTTTCACTGGATTTCAACATTCAAACCACGTGCAGGTGCAATGCGTACCGTCACTGGTTCCCTGGCTGCCTGCACAGCATGGAAGTGGTCGGCATCGCTTCCTCGTCAGATTAGTGGATCGACGCACCACGCTTCACGCCAAGGACGCTATATCTAACCAAATATGGGATGCTGCAACTGCAAAAGGAGACACGACAGGTGTAACATGAATGCCGCTTTTGACCATTGGCCGATGTGCATTTGTACTACCAACTGGCTATTCAAACTTACGACACTTGCTCTATTTCCAGATGATCTGTTTAATTGCACTTGTTTATTTGCGTTGATTCGATCGATCAGCCCCAAACAAGATACTATAGTGGTAACTGACGATTTCAATCAGAAACGTATACAAGCCCAAACACGTACACTGAGAGAAAACCTCTATTCTGGATGCTCATGATGATGAATCGATACCTGAAAATAGATTACACCTTCTTCAGTGTTCCCCCAACCCCCCCCCCCCCCCCCCTCCCCCCACCCCACCCAAAAAAAAACAGAGGAATGGATGCGTATTCTTTATAAGATCAATTGCTCCCGGAAAAGGAGAAAAAAAAGACGAGTGTCCTGAAAAGGCTTTATATGTTGTGGAGAGCTTCAATGACACATGCATGTATACAAAGTTCTTGCATCCCTTTCCATCTTGCATCTACATTTGTATCTACATACCGGACTTGACAAATCATATTTATCCTGAGACTCTCTCTCTCTCTCTCTGAGGCCTAGTTTGGCAGTTTTTAGGTTAAAATGGGTTGAAGTGAATTGGGAGCTACTGAGGAGAATTTTAATATATCATGGTTCCTTCCGTTGTATGCAGATGGAACGGAGATGCAAAGTCGGACGTCCAACAAACGTTGCCGATGAGCTGAAAAAAAAACTAACACTGCCGATACAACGTCAATGCTGGTCGCTAGGACACGGATCCTTTGCAGTTTTTCCCTCTGCAATTGGGTCACTAACGGGTGGTTCCGGCTCCACGCGTGAGTGACCACAGGGTATGCAGAGGATCTCGTCGCTTGTCGCTCGTGTGTCGTGATGCTAACTAAGCGTACCCTGACGGAAAACATCAAAACATGCATCATCTCTCTCTCTGATTCATTCGTTGCCTCATGCACAGGGCTCCTGACGCGTGCGCAGGCAGCAAAGCATCAAAGCTTTTTTTTAGATAAAGGATTCAGAAAAGCATCAAAGCTAAAACACAATAAATAAATTGAAACCCGGTACGGCCTGCACTCTTGCCCACCACCGTATGCAGCAACAAACCAAAGAACACGACAAACTCATCTCTGCTGCTCCGATCCTCCCCACTGCAAATCTCTTCAATTCTCGGCTGCGTACGCTAGGATAAACAGGAGGCCAGCTCTCTTGCGCCCTGCACACACGACAGCAGGAGATCCAATCATCCAACCAAATTAACTCAAGACAAGAAGCATCATCCCCTCAGCCTCGTCGCTGCAAATCAAGGTTCGTATCATCTCTCTCCTGGCCACTTTTTCCTTCATTTGTATTACTTAAGGGCCAAGTTGGGGTCAGTACGACTTTACACGATATTTTAATCCACCAAGTTATGTAGAAAAACATGGCATAACTTACGTAATTAATATCAACATGATTGTGCGCGCTGCTGCTACCGCCACTTTCGCCGCCAGCTCAATATATCATAGTTTATGCAAACTGTGCCTGGCTCGCAGAGGAACAGATTTTTGATATATAACATATCAAGTAAAGCAAGTATAAACGCGTGTTCTGAAAATTTAATGCTGAAGACAAACAGAAACAGTGGAACACCCCTTGAGCCGGGTATCCAACAAATGTAAACAGGACAACAGGGCACTTGCCCTACACCTGCTTGGGTACTCTTGGATTAAGAGGAATTGGAGTGGATTGTGAGAGACCGAGGGACTGAAATTTTTATCTACTGTGAATTTAAATACATTCACAGTCAAAAAACTTAAACACACTCTAATTCCTCCAAAGTCCAAACCATTCCAATCCAAAAATACTCCGACTATGTCTGGGTGGATGGATGAGACCCCATTCACTCATCAAGGCCTCTCCCTAACGCGGCCGTGCCCCAGGGGCCCACGCGGGGAAGTGAGGGGGGCCGCGTCACGCGCCGGGTAAGAAATTGGTTCACTCCTCCCCACCCTTTCCCCTGTTTTTTACTTTTTATTTTACATTTACAAAATTATTTTAAGTTCGCAGTACTGATATTCTACATACACCAAAAAAATATTCTAACTCCACCATCAAATATTTTAGCTTTATGTGAAAAATATTCTATTTTTACAAAAAAATTTACAGATTCAAAATATAATATTCTACCTTAGAAAAATATTGTGCATTATCACATAAAAATAAGAAATATTCTACCTTAGTTAATGAAATATTCTAACTACACAAAAGCAATATTCTAGTGAAAATAAACATATAATATTCTACTTTTAGAAGACATAAGAAATATTCTACCTCCACGGGTTAGATATTTTCACCTTTGTTCGGAGTAGGGGTGTGTAATCCGAATAAATATTATCCGAGATCCGAGGGTTCGAAAAGAGTCGAACAGCAGCAGTTCGGATGGCAATTTCCCAATATCCGAAGGTTATCAAATAACCAACAAATATGCCGGATATATCCGAACAAAACTCCGTTAATATCCAATAGAACATTTTTATATTTCATTTTAGGCTGTGCGTGCATTTAAGGCCACAACTTCTTTGTTCTGGTATGTGCGTCGCTCCGCCTCTTTATTTATAGAGCCAAGGTGCGCCTCCTAACCTTAGCTAGCCAAGGTGGTACTAAAATGGACGTAGGCTGCAGACGTGCTGCTCACCCAGCGACCAAGCTGCATGCCGGCTAACAACGCATGGGCCGGCTGTGCAGGGGCAGCAGACCCTAAGCTGTTGGGCCGCGGCCGCTCAAACAGGCCACCGTAATAACTAACAACGTGACATGTCTTTTTTCTTTTTTTGTTTTGACACTGAATACAAAATATTGCCAACTATTAGTTGGTTTTTAATTTACTTCCTTAGGCACGATATATTTAGAAATTAAGTTTCTGTAGTACACGAATGATTACAACAAGTGTAGTATGAATAATGTTTTTACTTTGTATTCGACAAAAGTATTCGTAACCGATGCTATCCGTGCCCCACTCATTCCGTATTCGACATGTGTCTATTCGTATTCGTATTCGGGAGTATTTGTATCCGTATTCATATCCGAAGCTATCCGTAATCGAATTCGAATTCGAAGGAAAATATGAAAACAAATATGGTTTCAGTGATATCCGTCCGTATCCGATCCGATTACACCTCTAGTTCCGAGAATATTCTAGTTTCATGATAATATTGGGTAAAATATAAAAATAAATATTAAAAAAAATGAACATAAAGAAGAAAACACAAATCAACCACGCAAAAAAAATGACCATGGAGAAATAGGATATGGGTCAAATAAGACCTCATCCACCCAGGGTTCACCTTTTTCATTTTTACTGTTCTGAAATTCCATTTTGACTAAAAAAATGTGATTTTCCAAATATCAGACGATTAAGAAGTAAATCTGTTTTTAATTTAGAACAGAAATACATAAAAAACCGTACCAGAAAATGCTTCTCGTACCGGACCGAAAACGGGAAATATTCCCAATATTTGGTGCTTTTCGGTCAGGAAGCCGTTAGCTGTGGATCGGAACATTCCCAAAAATCAATGCCTAGTCAAATCAAAAGATTAAAAGCAATTTGTCCTCTGATCCCCGTGTTCACCTCCGCCTACACCCACGCACGCGAGAGATATGACGCAGAGAGCAGCAATGTCACCCATCGTTGGCAGGTGGTCCATGTCAATGGCGACGACTATGGTAAGGTACAGGTAACACCTTCTTACCCTTATTTGCTTCCGTGTGTTGAAATTTGGGGATATAAAGGGGTGATCAGTAAAAATTAATGTGGCTTTTTTGGCTGCTGCTTTGCAGCCTAAGGCAATCGGCAGCAACTAAAACTGAGCAAATCTTGGGTGGGGTCGGGTTCGGGCCGGACTAGGAAAAAACCGCCCGTGGCACGCAGTAAATTATGCACATTCAACCGATGGATAAAATAATCATTCACATATCGGTTACCAGAACACAAGGCAGATGAACATTTGATTCATGCCTGCACACATACAAATTACTGCAAGTCTAGCTTCAGCCAAAGCCAATCATGTGCACAGCTTTGACTTGGAGCAGCCGGCATCACACGAATTTCCTTTGACCATATAATGATTATGAAAAAAAAAAAAAGCATAGTCACAAGCAGCACACACAGCTCAGACTCTCATCTAGCGGCCCCCTTTTGGGTGGCTCCGAGGAGCTCCGGATTGTTCTTAGCGGTACTGTTTGGCTACCAATAGGAGCTATTTTTTTTTCTCCTCGCAAAATATAATGCGGTTTAGTACGAGCCGCAGGAGCTACGTTTCCCGTGGCTTAGGCTTAGTATAGAAATGTGTGCAAATGTTTATACATGTGCATGTAAAATAATCGGCGAGAGGCGAGATAGGGCATCAGTTTAAGCATATGCGTACTCTTTGGATGCACCAATTACTAGAGTCAGTCTCATCCAACTCCCGCGACAGTATATTGGTCTGAGTTTGGTCCAAGACATTGATTTGCTGTAGGCTCTAGTTGACCTGGATACAGGGCCGGTCCTGGTATTTCTGGGGCCGTTGCGAAAACTTATACAGAGGCTACATCGGCCTCCTATAATTGATATGTCGATGCATATTATGTATATATAGAGAGAGAGAGTCTTTTAAAGCACACATTATTGAAAAAACTAATATTCGATTGATAAATATTGTAATCATAAACACTTACTTGGCACTTGATATTAACTAAAAATTTTTTTTCTAGCAGCTTGTGACACAAAGTCATCAATTATTCTGTTGATATCAATCCCATCCAATAACTTCTTCTCAATGCATAATGTTGCCAAATCATTTAACCTTTCTTGTTTCATTGTTGATCTTAAATAATTCTTCAACAATTTCAACTTTAAAAAGCTTCTTTCAGCCGATGCAACAGTTACAGGCATAGTAAATAAGATCCGGTAAGCAACGGAAACATTAGGATAACAATCCATGCCTCTGACATGCTCGAAAATCTCCATAGCAGACACTACTCTCATGTTCTTTTAGCTTTACACTAATATGCCTCCATTTTCTAAATCCACCTTGTGCTAACCAACTCACACTCTTGTTAGTGTTAGACTTAAACATCTTGCAAAGAAGCAAAATACCCTGTCATCATGCTTTGAATAAACTAGCCACTTTCTATCATGTACCTCTCCGTTGCTTAATTTTCTATGATAATGAGCATATGAAAAATGTCTCGAGTCATCATCCAGAGGGAATTCCAAGCCTTCCTCTCTTATAGGCCCTTTCTCAATTAATATGTCTCTTGTTTTTTCATCAAGATTATCCCAATTCCTTGGATCATAAATATCAGAAGTATAAATCGGAGGTTCATCAACACTGGCAGACTGTGCATTTGCACCCGAATTAATTGGATTCTTAGGGCCACTTACATTATTATCATCGATGTTGGTGTCAACATTTCCCTCTTCCACTGAAATCGCAATAGCTGGCTTCTCTTCTTCCATTGCAACAATCGCCAATTCATTATTTGGGTTCGTCAGACCACTCGGATTACTCTTTAAAAATTTGTCCATAGCTCCTCTTTGTGTTGCTATGAAGTCATCTGATCGTTTTTTTCTTTTCCTTTTTTCACTACCAGATGGATACTTTCTTGATGACATGATATCACACGTCACTGAAAAATAAAAATAAACACATCAAAGGATGAATTATGCAAAGCTACACATCAAACTCAAAGAATAAAAGAAATTCACCTTTGGCCTTTGGGCAGCTTTGGAGGCGAACCCTAAACTGAAGATTCAATTAGGATTGAACCGATCAGTGATCACTTGACCTGGAATTGTGAGGAGCGGCGTCGGCGTCACATCCGCTGCGAGTCTGCGATGTGCGATCTCCGCGACGGCGCAACGACGGGCGGACGAGGGTCGAGGGCTAAGGGCTTCGTCTGACGGAGGCTGAATGCGTGATTCGCGTTGGGTGTTTAGCGAGAAGACGAACGGTTCGTTTGATCGCTGGACGCCTGGACGGTAGGCTGGCGGCGCCTTCGACCCTTGCTCTTTCTCGCTGATCACCTGACAGCTTTGGGCCTTAACACATGGGCCAGCAGAGGCTTAATACATGTATCCTGGTCATAATACACTTGTATACCTAGGGGGCCCCAAGATTTTGGGGGCCCATTGCCACCGCAGCCCCTAACCCCCCTGCAGGGCCGGGCCTGCCTGGATATATAAAACGTCATGTATGCAAAACCTACTTCTAAGCACACTCTACATATATATCCATTAAAAGAGAGTGTGAAATCTTTACCTTCTTGTGCAACAGACATAGCAGATAACACTAATCCAACAGATCGTGTATATGGTCATCTATGATAAAAAATGACATTATTGTAGCTAACATAGTACAGTTTGAATATAGACGACGTGATAGACGATCAGTTGGACTCATCCTAAGACCAAACCAGCTTCACAAGTGTTCCACAATGGATAGACAGATTATTGGTTTGAGTTTGACCCATGCATTACCTTATTGTTAGTTCATTGTGCTCTGTTCGCTACAGGAATCAGGTTTATTTTCGGTGGTATTTGGCCATCGAATGTTTATCGTCGAAAATAAGACTATTTTCGATGGCAAAAGTAAGACAGTTTTTGGCAGCCAGGGCTTAGCCGCCGAAAATAACTGTGGTCAATTTTCGGCGGCCCGGCCCGACCGTGTAAAAGCATGTGCATGGGTTCTCACTTCAAGGATCGAGGTTGTCGGACGCACGACCAACTGAGCTACTAGGGCAAGGACAAGCCGGGCCAATGCCAGCTGGGGAGGGCCGAGGGATTGGGGCGCCAACCGGGGCGGCAGTGCCCGAGCCGGTGGGGGAGCAGGGCGTCGTTCGGGGCACTGGCCAGCCGGAGTGGGGTGCCGGAGATGGAGCGGGCCACTGACGGTGGAGGGCACCAGCCGCGGAGGCATGGGGTACGGGCACCGGCCGAGGAGCGGGGGTGGCGTCCCGCGGGGGATCGGCGGTGCAGGGAGCGGGGGAGGAGGGAGCAAGGGTGGGCAGATGAGCGTGTGTGTGTGGGCCGGATGGGGATCTCGAGGCAGGGGGGATTTACTCCTTAACTTTTGATGGCCATGGCTGGCTGCCATAAATAAGCACGCTACTTTCGAAGGCATGTTGAGGCTGCCGAAAATTAGAAGGTGGCCGCCGCCGAAAATAACTGAGTCTAGCCAGCGAAAGTTTTCGGTTTTTCTGTAGTGGTTGGAGCTAGTCCTTTAATTATACAACACTAACAACCATAACACCAGATTTACAGGATATGTGCATTATTAGGATACTAGTGGATGATTAAATTTATGCTTCAGAAGTGATGTTACTGTATGTATAAATCATGCATCTAATAATAACTAACAGTAACAATATGCTAGCAGGCGGCAGTTGTCAACAAACCAGCTATATTCGCCGATGGTGCTCGTCAGCTCAAAGGTAGAAAGGCCGAATAAGGCGCCGGAGCAGTGGCCGCCGCCCCATACTCCGCGCCGGTCTGCTGTTGCAAGGGTGCGGCGGCAGAGGGAAGCAAGAGATCAGCAGCAACAACCACAAGACACTTGTGCATCGCGTCCGCCCTCTGCAACCAGGGAAGATCATCAAACAAATGACAGTGCCGGTCCATCGTCTCTTCCACCCTCTGCTGCCAGCAGGAAGGAAGAAGAGGGAGATCATGCAAAAGATAGGCCGCGGCCGCGGCTTTGGGATCCCGATCTAGTGTTGAAGCAGAAAACAGAGTTTGATGCCAATTTCCATAGCATGGGGAAAAGGATCCACAAGTTCCCCCCGGGCCTGTTGCATCTCCGCAACAATTATTGTTCCCCAGTGCACATACCCATGGGTCCTTATTTCAAGGATGACGGTGGAAGCAGCAGCATGATCTCATCTGATGATGATCTCGTGAGGTTGACGACCATGGTTAAGGACGTGGCCACACACCACTTCCAGTCGGACACCACCATCTTCAGTTCATTCGACGAGATGTATGCGGCCTTCTGCTCCACCGTTGGAGACGTCCGCGTGTTCTATGAACACGGCTCCTCCTATAATGATGACACGATTAAGCTTGACATGCTCCGTGATGGATGTTTCTTGCTGCAGTATATGGATATGTGCACCACCACCAGCCGTGACAAGATGCCACCGTCATTGGTGTGTTACTTCGAATCCAACCAGGTTATGATAGACCGAGATATAATGCTGCTAGAGAACCAGCTCCCGTGGGTGGTGATCGAGACTCTCAGAAGCTACAGGAAAATAGAACAATCCGTGGCGGTGGAGGGCTTCGTTGAGAAGATGGCACGCACACTCCAGGTACGGAAGGGAAAGGACGATGTGCCTCTTGCCTTGGATGGTACCTACACGCCGCCACATCTCCTTGGCCTTCTCTGGTTCTACAAAACCAGAAGAAGCCACCAGCAGACTGCATCCGACGACGACAGCCAACAAAACGAAAGGTCATTTTCTCTGATGGTTAACTCGTGTTGCTACATGAGCACTTGTGGATTGCCCCTTCTGTCTGATGACGATCATGCAAGAATCACAACAGTTTCCAAGACTACCAGTGCCATAGAGCTTGCAGAAATCGGCATCAAGATCACAGCCAGCAAGACAACCAATTTCACAGACATGGGCATCAACAAAGGACTCTTCTGCACCGAGATCTCCCTGCCCCCACTGTTGCTGGACGAGACAAGGTTATCTTGGCTCGTCAACATGGCGGCGTTTGAGCTATGTATTGCCGGAACTCTAGGAGATGGTGATCAAAAGCATGCTATCTGTTCTTACCTTTTCGTCCTTGCTATGCTGATGGATCGTGAGGACGATGTGCACAGGCTACGATCAAAGGGACTCGTGCAAGGAGAGCTCAGCAACAAGGAGATGCTTCACTTCTTCAAGCTCATTGTGAAGCACATAAGCGGTGGCCCACGATACATGGACTTGATGGGGGAGATCGAGGAGTACAAGCTTAAGAGGTGGATGTGGATCAAGGTGCACAAGTTTATTTACAAAAACTATAAAACCATCGCTGCAGTGCTCTCTATCATCGGTGTTCTTGTTGGTATCTTCAAGGAACTCTTCTCTCTCAAGCGTCATTAGGAGGAATTAAGCATGGCCATTTTGTTTGTTTAATTTACCAAATAAATGCTTTCACTCATCTCAGGCTTGTTGTGATGCGTGCATAAATGTAATGGACCTTGCGCTTTACTATGTGTCCCTTTTCCAAGTATTCTTTTGTACTTCTCTTTGTTTTGTTGCCTTCGGATGAGCTGCTGGATCAATAGGAAGTGGACCTCCATCTGCCAAAGCTGTGGAGGCCTTTACGTGATCTGTAATGAGCGAGTTGATGCAACTTCACATTACATATCATGTTTGTGTTGGTTGGGGGTTCATTGGCCGTACGTAGAGGTTAGGCCAACTGTTTGGCCATTCTCGGTACACAGTTTTATTACATTCATGGTCTAATTAATTATGGGTTCCCAGTACACATGCATGGTTGGTAATTGGTGCAGTTTGGAAGGATTAGGACCTCTTAGCCAGCTCATGCGTCTTGACATACTTGGCCTGAAGAATGTACCTTCTGCCTCATTTGCCATAAAGGCCAGGCTTGCTGAAAAGGTGCACCTCTTTTATCTGGCCTTACAATGCAACAATAGACAAGGAGATGATCATCAGTTGATAAAAGGGGAAGGACAACAACAAATGGAGAAGGTGTTTGATGAGCTCTGTCCTCCATCCTGCATAGAGGACCTTAGAACCCTAGGGTACTTTAGTCAATGACTTCCAAGGTTGATGACATCAGTAGCAATCGCAACCCTTGGATGATTGAGGATTCTAAATAGGGAAATGTCCATTTTACAACCTCAAACTGTCGCATTCATCCGTTTTTCAACCTCCAACTACGAAACCAAGCAACCTAGGCCCTTGAACTAACCAAACCAGACGAAATACCCCATCGGACCCTGTTAAAGCAGTATTAGATAGTGGTTTTCTATTTTTGTAAATAATGAAACATTGTTTAACCTTTATAATTTCATAACTAATTTATTTTAAATCAAAAAAATGTGAAAATATATCAAATCTTTTATAAAAATAGAGCCAATCAATTGGTGCTCAACTTTAAGATATTTGCAATAGGATTTTATTCCTACACCTAAATTTATTTCTCCAAATATAAAATTATAAAGAGGAATGAATCAGTTTCAAGTATCTTCAGAAAGAGCACCGATAGATAGGTTATGTTTTTAGAAAAATACTGATATAAGTTTCATATTTTTTTAATGTAAAATGAATTAATTATGAATTTTTAGAAATTACAAATGATTTTATTATTTTTAAATTAGAAAACGACCGTTCAATACTGCTTCCAATCCGGCCCAAGGGGGTGTTTTGCCCGGTTTGGTTAGTTTGAGGACCTGGGTTACCCGGTTTCATAGTTAGAGGTTGAAAAACGGACGATTGCGACAGTTCGAGGTGGTAAAATGGACTTTTCCCTTCTAATTATGAAAGACTTGCTTTATTGCATGGAGCTACCTGATGACTTGTGCCAGCTCCCCAGCTTGGAGCTCCTACAAATCAAAAGAGCCCTAAGCCATGAAGAGTGTTGGACCTGGGTTGTTACAACATATAGTGTTGTGGAGAACTTCGGTCCTGGTTTGCAAATTGAGATGGTTACATGTCCTGCCCTTGAGAGGATCAGTAATGTGCCAAAATTGCAGGAGCTCAGAACCATCTCATGTTCAATGTTGAAGGTATTGGAGGGTTTTCCTGCACTTCAGAGAGTCTGGTTGGAGGACTATAACATGGGAACGCTCCCTGAGTACTTGCAGGATGTAAACCCAAGGCATTTGGATATAGACTGCGATGTCTCTCTGCTCACTTCCATAGCTAAAGAGAAATCTAGCCCCGAGTGGGACAAGTTCAGCCATATCAAGCAGGTTAGGGCATATGAAGATGACAAGGACAACGAAATTGAAAGGAAGTGGTACGTGAAGTACACAAGAGATCCATTCAGCTTTAGGACAAACATCAGTGCGTCAGCCGACGCTTCAGGTAAATTGACTGCATTCCTGCTTATGAGATGCATACTGACAGAGTACCTTTCTTACTCTTCTAAATATCTCATCACTTGACTGCATTCATGTGCCGCTCCGTTTCAGAGGAAGTGTTACAGGATGAAATCAGAGGAGAATGCGTGGATGTGCACCATCGAAGGGAGTAATCAGGTAATAGCTGCTTTAAGACTCCTAGTATAGTGCATACAATTCAAGTTACAATCATGTAATGCATATAGACCTTGCCTGCAGGTGGTTTGGCTGGCCACATGGACAGAAGGAACCATGGAGCTGGCGTTGCCTTGAGCCCTTACCTGAAGCAGCAGAAATGGCGCCTCTTGCTGCATGTCATCCTAAGGCGGTCATATATGTGAAGCATTGCAATAAAACAGGGTCGGGACTGTAATGTGATGTGTATATATATGTGTTGTTTGTTTTCTTCGATTTGCATGTGTTACATACTGCTGATGCAATTTGCCACTTGAGAATAGAGGGGCATGTATAAGTTGTGACTTATGAGTTGTGACAGAACAAATGTTAGGAGTAGTATAACTTGTTTCAGTTTGCTGATTCAGGGTGGGTCTGAAAATGCAGATTAGCAACTGAATGTATATAAAAACATAAGGCTTACTTCAATCTATGGTCTGAATTGTGTAATAAACAAACCATTTGGATTTGGTCTCTTTGACGTGTTGTTGGATTTGGCCTCTTTGACGTGTTGTTGGATTTGGCCTCTTTGACGTGTTGTTGGATTTGGCCTATGTGGCAGGCCCAAGCGGCCGCATACGCACCCACGCAGCGCTGCTGGGCACGCCGGCGTGCACCACGAACCACAGGTAGTACCCCGGCGGCGCGATCCCTGGCGTGGGCGGCGCCGCGACCTCGGCCTCGTACACCCCGACGTCCAGCGCCACCCTCCCCACGCCGAGCTCCACCACCCGCTGGTTCATCCCGAACGAGTGCGTCGCGAACGCCGGCGCCACAGCGGCCACCCGCACCTCCCCCGGAGCCGACCCCTCTGCCGCCGTATCACCATCATCCCCGGTGCGCACGGGCAACGCGAACCGCACGGCGGTCGCCTCGCCGTACCCGACATCCGCCATCACTCTGTTGCTCAAGATAGTCGTGTGCTCATCACCACGAGAAATGACATGGTCGCCCGAGGAGTGATGGCGATGGTTCCCTACTACCATGTTGACAGATTAGAGCCAGAAGACGCATGGTCTTTGCTAAGGAACCAGGTCTGTACAAGTTAATTTATATGTTTAGTATGTTCCATATTCATGCACCCACATTTGCTTCACTATCTAGCTAGCTTGTCCCTAAATGATGTTATATGAAAAAAGTTGTCAACTATAAAGTTTGTATTCAGCTAACTTTATTTGAGAAAGTATTTAAGTTATTTGCGACATCTCTGTTTTCAGACACAAATATCTTAAGAAGGTTGCTTCTAAAGATTAGTTTCTAGAGATTTGACATTTCACCTTAATTAAAAATACATAATTATCACTTATTTTATTGTGACTTGTTTTATCACTATATATAATTAGACATGACTTGTATCTTTGTACATTTGCGCTAAGTTTTGAATAGGATAAATGGTTAAACTTAGTGTGCAAAAGTCTACAATGTCATATAATTAAGGACCAAGTCTATTTTTGACTGTCCAATCATGGAACTAAAAAAAACTTACATCTTAAAGGCAATCTTTAAACCACCAAGATTTGAAATCGACCAATTTTGGCCATTTGGATGACTTCAAATCTGGTTTACCATTTTCTCAAAAAATATATATCAAATTCATGAAATGATTATTTTAATATATTTTTCTAAATGTAATCTACCTACGAGTGTCCTATTTGGAGCTATTTGTATCCTAAGTGTTTATCGGTAGCTCGACCCAATAATTAAACCTGCCACAACCCAATCTGACATAAGAAAATACAATAAAAAAAGGGTCAAAATTGATCTTATATATCCTGTCTTATATAGTTCCTCCAAAAAATAGAGATCGACATAAGACAGCAATCTGATGCGACATTTCTTAGCTGATGTTTTTGGCTCTTTGTAATGTGCTTACCTGCTCTCAGGCTTGTACATGTTATATGCAGCTAGACTAAACTATTTAAAGCAAATAGAAAAACCTTTTGAAATAGGGGAATAGATTAGAATGCCTCTTATTATTTCACCCACAACCCACTAGAGTCCCACCGGTGAAACCTAGGTGCGGTGCGGCACGAGGAGACCTGGTGGCGGCAGCACAGTTGCCTAGGCGCGACCCGGCACCGGTGGCATGAATATGAGTATTGTCACAATCCATTAAAAAAATGGGTGCAAAATCGTATGGTTGAGAAGAGTTAATTGAACAGGAGTAAACTCAATCTTCGATTTGAAAACGTAAGGTTAAAGTCAGAAAGTTAAAAAAAAAAAGTGAGGGCAAAATCTCTAATAGACTCCAAAATGAGCATATAAACGCCAGAGCCGCCCCTAATATAATTAACCAGTAGGGGGAAACCCCTCGCCTTTTGTGTTTCGTCTATCTTGTTAAGTTGAAACTCTGTTTTCTTTTATTTGTTTAGATTTTAAGTATGCAATAAGTGTGGTTTGAGGTTTTTTCTTTGAAAAAGTCGAAAGCCGGATTATTTTTCATTATTTATAAAAAAAAGTGGGAAACCCCACCTGTTTCATCCAAAAAAGTTGGCAGTTGTATACATAATACTCCTACAGGGGGCAACTAGTTAGTGAACCTTCACCTAACCCATCTCATTCACCGTATACTTGCTCTCATTCATCCTCCTCTGTTCAACATCAGCCCCAACACCCAAACCTAACCAACATGTACACAGAACTTGTCATGATGTCCTGTCCTTCCGGTAGAATATCAGCACGGCACGTAAATCGTGGATCAATGATATGAAGAGATGTTCCATTGATTTAATTGTGGCTTAATTGTTTGTAGGTGGTCAGAAACGGAAATAATGATGATCAAAAGGTTGATACACTAAAGGACATTGGAATGGAGATTATAGCAAAATGTGATGGTTTGCCACTTGCTGTCAAAGTAATGGGAGGTCTCCTACAACAGAAAAGGATATGGCGGAGAGATTGGGAATATGTCCTAAATTATTCAATATGGTCAGTATCGCAAATGCCTGAAGAGTTAAACTACGCAATATATCTTAGCTACCAAGATTTGCATCGCAGTTTGAAGTCTTGTTTTCTGCACTATGCCCTCCTTCCCAAGGGCAATGTCTTCATGGAAAACAGCGTTGTTTCCATGTGGATTAGTGAAGGATTTGTTCATGGAAACTCATGTGATTTAGAAGTATTGGGGAAAGAGTACTATGCTCAATTAATTGCTAGGAACCTTATAGAGCCAGATCCATGGGCTAGAGATCAGGAAATTTGCAATATGCATGATGTTGTTCGCTCATTTGCTCACTATGTGGCTAGAGATGAAGCACTAATAGCTCACAAAAGTGAGGCTCGCCAAACCAATATGCTTGATTCACAAAATGTTGTTCGGTTATCTCTAGAAACAAAGGAGTCAGAGTCAAATAGGCTTGAGTGGAGTTCTTTACAAGCATATACATCATTACGAACATTGATTTTAGTTGGGCAAATAAAGATCAACCAAGTTGATTCATTGGTACTTTT
Source organism: Paspalum notatum (assembly GCA_022530915.1). Lineage (NCBI taxonomy): Eukaryota > Viridiplantae > Streptophyta > Magnoliopsida > Poales > Poaceae > Paspalum > Paspalum notatum. The sequence continues at coordinate 69,044,789 of CM039683.1, read as the reverse complement.
TCCATGTTTGCGCATCCTAAGCATAGAAGGTGGAAGCTTTGATGCATTGTCCAAATCTTTGGTCCAGCTTAAACACTTGAGGTACTTGTCCATAAGAGGCACAGACACATCTAAACTGCCAGAAGACATTGCCAAGATGAAATTCTTGCAGCACATTAACCTGGTCGGTTGTGACCATTTGGAGAAGCTTCCTGGAGCCATTGTAAAGCTACAACAGTTGAGGTTTCTAGGCCTTAATGAAACATCTATATATAATATACCTAGGGGTTTTAATGGTCTAACTAATCTGAGAAAATTATATGACTTCCCAGTACACATGTTTGGTAACTGGTGTAGTTTGGAAGAACTAGGGCCTCTTAACCAGCTCATGCATCTAGACATATTTGGACTGAAGAATGTGCATTCTCCCTCATTTGCCATAAAGGCCAGGCTTGGTGAAAAGGTGCACCTCAGCAATCTGAGCTTACAATGTGTCGGTGGAGAAGGAGATGATCAGCAGTTGGTAAAAGAGGAAGGCCATCAAAAAATTGAGAAGGTGTTTGATGAGCTCTGCCCTCCATCCTGCATAGAGGACCTTAAAATCCAAGGGTACTTTAGTAAACGACTTCCAAGGTGGATGACGTCAGCAGCAATTGCAACACTTGGAAGCTTGAGGATTCTAATGATGGTAGACTTGCCTTATTGCACGGAGCAACCCGATGACTTGTGCCAGCTCCCCAGCTTGGAGATCCTCATAATCGATAGTGCCCTAGCCATCAAGAGTGTTGGACCAGAGTTGTTACCACAAAGTGCTATGGAGAACTTCGGTCCTGGTTTGCAAATTCAGATGGCTGCATGTCCTGTCCTTGAGAGGATAAGTAATCTGCCAAAACTGCAGGAGCTCAGAATCAACTCGTGTCCAAAGTTGAAGGTATTGGAGGGTTTTCCTGCACTTCAGAGACTCGTGTTGGAGGACTATAACATGCGAACTCTCCCCGAGTACTTGCAGGACATAAACCCAAGGCATTTGGATATAGACTGCGATGTCTCGCTGCTCACATCCATAGCTAAAGGGAAATCTAGCCCCGAGTGGGACAAGTTCAGCCATATCAAGCAGGTCAGGGCATATGCAGATGATGACGACAACAACATTGAAAGGAAGTGGTACGTGAAGTACACAAGACATCCATTCAGCTTTAGGACAAACATCAGTCCGTCAGCCAATGCTTCAGGTAAATTGACACCACCTCTGCTTATCAGATGCACACTAACAGAGTACCTTTCTTACTCTTCTAAATATCTCATCACTTGACTGCATTCATGTGCCGTTCCGTTTCAGAGGAAGTGTTACAGGATGAAATCAGAGAAGAATGCGTGGATGTGCACCATCGAAAGGAGTAATCAGGTAAGCTGCTTTAAGACTCCTAGTATAGTGCATACAATTCAAGTTACAATCATGTAATGCATATAGACCTTGCCTGCAGGTGGTTTTGCTGGCTACATGGACAGAAGGAACCATGGAGCTGGCGTTGCCTTGAGCCCCTGAATGAAGCGAGCCTCTTGCGCATGTCATCCAAAGGCGGCCATATATGTGAAGCATTGCAAATAAAACGGGTCTGGAATGCAATGTGATGTAAATATGTGTTCTTTCTTTTCTGTGATTTGCATGTGTTACTTACTGCTGATGCAATTTGCGACTTGAGAATAGAGGGGCATGGGCTTGCATGTATGAGTTGTGACTTGTGACAGAGCAAATGTTATAGTACAACTTTCAGTTTGCTCATTAAGGGTAGGTCTGAAAATGCAGATTAGCAACTGAATGTACGTACACAAGTAAACTGAAGGCTCACTTCAATCTATGGTTTTCAGAAATAGCCTGATGAAAATTGTGTAAGAAAACATTTGAATCAAGAGTGTTGGACCAGGGTTGTTACAACAAAGTGCTATGGAGAACTTCGGTCCTGGTTTGGAAATTGTCCTATCTACATGTCCTGTCCTTGAGAGGATAAGTAATCTGCCAAAATTGCAGGAGCTCAGAATTATCTCCTGTCCAAAATTGAAGGTATTGGAGGGTTTTCCTGCACTTTAGAGCCTCGTATTGGAGGATTATAACATGCCAACTCTCCCGGAGTACTTGCAAAACGTAAACCCAAGGCATTTGGATATAGACTGCCATGTGTCGCTGCTCACAGCTAAAGAGAAATCTAGCTCCGAGTAGGACAAGTTCAGCCATATCAAGCATGTCAAGGCATATGCAGAAGATGCCGACAACAACATTCGAAGGAAGTGGTACGTGAAGTACACAAGAGATCCATTCAGCTTTAGGACAAACAAAAGTCCGTCAGTCGATGCTTCAGGTAAATTGACACCAATTCTGCTTATCAGATTCGTACTGACAGAGTACCTTTCTTGCTCTTCTAAATATCTCATCACTTGACTGCATTTATGTGCCGTTTCAGAGGAAGTGTTACAGGATGAAATCAGAGAAGTATGCGTGGATGTGGACCATGGAAGGGAGTAATCTGGTAAGCTGCTTTAAGGCTGCTAGTCTGATGCATACAATGCAAGTTACAAGTTGCTCAATCCGGAGGTCTAACAGAGCCTGTCATGTAATGCATATAGACCTTGCCTGCAACTGTATTTCTTGGCTTCATGGACAGAAGGAACCACGGAGCTGGCGTTGCCTTGGCCCCTGATTGATGAAGCAGCAGAAATGGCGCCTCTTGCCGCATGTCATCCAAAGGCAGCCATATATGTGCACTCAGCATTGCAAATAAAACAGGGACCGGAATGTAATGTGATGTAAATATGTGTTCTTTCTTTCCTGTGATTATTTGCATGTGTTACTGGCTTACTGCTGATGCAATTTGCCACTTGAGAATAGAGGGGCATGCATGTATATATGAGTTGTGACTTGTGACAGAACAAATGTTATAGTAGAACTTCTTTCAGTTTGCTGATTCAAGCAGGGTGGTTCTGAAAATGCAGATTAGCAACTGGATGTACATAAATAAACTGAAGGCTCACTTCAGTCTATCGTTTTCAGAAATAGCCTGATGAAAATTGTGTAACAAACCATTTGGATTTGGTCTCTTTGAAGTGTTGTTGGATAACTTGGATTTGGCCTATGTGGCAGGCCCAAGCGGCCGCATGCGCACCCACGCCGCGCTGCTGGGCACGCCGGCGTGCACCACGAACCACAGGTAGTACCCCGGCGGCGCGATGCCCGGCGTCGGCGGCGCGGCGACCTCAGCCTCGTACACCCCGACGTCAACCCGCGCCACCCTCCCCACGCCGAGGTCCACCACCCGCTGGTTCATCCCGAACGAGTGCGTCGCGAACGCCGGCGCCACCGCGGGCACCCGTACCTCCCCTAGAGCCGCCGATCCCTCCGCCGCCGTATCCCCATTCTCCCCGGTGCGCACGGGCAACGCGAAACGCACGGCGGTCGCTTCGCCGTACCCGACCTCCGCCGGCGCCGCCAGCAACCGCGGCCTTGCGCCGTCGAGCCGCGGGTCCATGTACGGAGGCAGGAACGCTTCCAGGCTGAGCTCCGTCGGGTACGTCGTGTTGGCGAACACGTAGCCGACGTGCGGGTTGCTGCCGCCGACGAGCACGCGGCCGTACGTGTCCAGCGTCGCCGACGAGTGGTACATCCGCGGGATCGCGGACGCCGCCAGCGCCTCGAACCTGTCGCCGAGCTGCGTGTCGGGCTTGTAGAGGACGGGCACCGTGACGGGCTCCCGGCCCAGCTCCCACCCGGCCGTGCCGTTCGCCGCGCCGTTCACGATCAGCACGTCGCCGGTAGGGAGCAGCACCATGTCGCCCATCACCCGGCCCACGGGCATCTCCTCGACGGCCCAGACCGGGTCGGGGTCCGTCGGCGCGACGCGGGCGCAGGTCCGGTCGGCGGGGAGGAAGGTGTTGTTGCGGAGCGCGAGGTGGTACGCGCCGCGGGGCGCGCCGCCGCAGACGAGGACCTCGGCGTGGGTGGGCGAGTCCGGGCGGAGCGGGAGGAGGACGGAGGAGCCGGAGGAGGGGTAGTTCCGCGGCACGCCGCCGGGGACGGCGGGGAGGCGGCGGAGTGGGGCGCGGTTGTAGGGGTCGAAGACGACGGCGCGGTCGTTGGCGAAGACGAAGACGGTGCCGTCGGGGAGGAGGTGGAGGAAAGGGTAGAGGTTGTTCTCGGCGTCGGGATCCGACGTCTCGTCCAGGAACGGGAAGAAGGTGAGCGCCGGCGCGGCGGCGGCGGCGTCGTGCGGGAAGTACTCGAAGTTGAACTGGCGGCGGCCGCCGAGGATGAGCACGCGGCCGTCGGGGAGGATCATGTCGGAGGCGTACCACCGGCGGGCGGCGAGGAACGACGGCAGCTCGACCCAGCCCGTGGCCGGGGAGAAGAGCCGCGCCACGCGGTCGCCGTTGGAGAAGCCGCCGGTCTGGAGCAGCGTGCCGTTGGGGAGCAGCGCCCCCGACGAGCACCACGGGTTGGTGGCGATCGGGTACGGGTGGAGCACGTTGGAGCGGAGGTCGAGGAGCACCGAGTGCGCCGTGCAGTCGGCGGCGGCGCCGTCGGCGGTGGCCGCCGCGCAGGGAGACGGCGCGGCGAGCGAGATGTTGGAAGGCCCCGTGTCGGTGCGGTCGAACATGAGCACGAAGTCGCCCGGGAGCAGCTGCATGTGCATCGCCGACACGCCGGTGCTCGCGTGGAGGAGCTGCCACTCTCCGGGGAACGAGGGCGGCGGCGCCTGCGTGTCCTCCGGCAACGGGACGTCGGCGGCGGCGCCGGCGCCGGCATTGGCGATGCAGCTGGCGATCAGGAGACGGAGGAGGTGGAGAAGCAAAGGTCTTGGCTTTGGCATGGCTGCTTGTCACGCATGCATGCAGGATCACATTAAGCTTTTTCATGCATCCTGTTAGGTTTGTAGATTGTACAGAGTGTGCTGTGATGTGTTGGGTGGAAGGTTGGTACAGAGAAGGTTGAGAGGATACCCATTTGATGCTTGCCAATTGCCGAATCAAGTGAACTACTAATCCCTCGTTGTACTTGTAGATTCTTCATATACAAGTCGAGCACACATACATACAAACACGCACGTCCTAGTGCACGTATAAACCATATTGAGCTGGCTCTAGCCTCGCATACCAGAAATGCTCTTATCCACGTAAATGAACTCCAGTCCTTCCCCTTCCACTTTTTTTCCCAAACCGGCCCACTCAAACCACATCACTTCTTTTCCCACACTGCATAGGGCATGCGACGGTGAGCAACTCGCATCTTCGCAGAATGGTTGATATACAATGAACCTATGTAGTATGAGAGTTGAGTTTTAGCCGACGTTGTTCTTGCCACGAGGTTTCTTGTGTCGGCCAAGTTTGGCGATTGCTTTGGCACGTCGCGTATTGTATGGACCTTGATCTTGTTTCCGTTTCATTTCTATACTGGTACAAACATGCGCAGCTCTCCTGCATATTCGACAAAAAAAATACAATGAACTTATGTAGAGGCAAAGGCAGGTCATGCTTATGTGGCAGATGTGGAGGGTGGTCCTGGGTTTAAGGGATACTTGGTATTGCCGATGCTAATAATAGCGATGTTGTCGGGCATTATTCTCCCTATTGGCGGCATCATTATGGTGTCTTCGTTCCACCATTGCAGGATGCTCTAGGTGAAAACCTTGTCTAGGCTCTTAGATGGAGTGGCGGCAATGCTTCCAACTTGCTGCGCCTACTTTGAGGTGTCGTCAAGGGTACTACTTGCATTGCATTTGGAGCATCAAGCAGGAATCGATTACTTCTGGGAGAAGGGGTTCTCCAGTTCGCTCAATAGGACACTGGTCATCAAGTCAATTGCATCGATCATCGTTTGTGGTGGTTATAGGTCATGATATACTAGTTAATCGGTTGCCAAAAGACGGATGGACTTTGGAGACATGCAAGATGCTTTGGATGCAATATTCATCAATTTCTTTTGCAGGAGGACGATAGAGTTTGATGGATTTTTGACCACTTTACTTCGTGGTATGTGAGAATACGTGCAATCGTGTCAAGCCTTCAAGCCTTCTCCAGAGTTGGGGTTGTGAGTTGATAGATAGATTGAGCTACATGTTAAGTTTGAGATTCCATATTGCCTAGAGCATATGAAGCCTCATTATTCTTTTTCTTTTTTGTATTAGGCTATATATAACGTTTGACTGTATAAGGTGAAATACTATTTCATCTCGGGATAAAGTTTACTTCGTAAAGAAGTTCTCTTTCCAAACAGATCACGACGAGCGCTTGGCACTATGGGTTGGATGCATGCGTGAGGATGCGTTGGTGGGATATAGTATTCGTTTGGGGTTAGCAAAGGCTCATGGCAAGCGTGATGACTGATGAGTCCCCATTGTCTGTCACGCACTTATGATGACTAGTATTTAGAGCCTCAGGAGTAGATAGATGTGTACTACTAGGTAGGTAGCATTTGGATGGTTGGGAAATTGATAGGCGAGATAAATTGGTAAAAGTACAGACCGTTAGAGCATCGACATGACTTACAGTGCGATAATATAACAAGCAATTTTCACGTACTGGACCGGATCCTTTTTGCCCTCTAGAAATTGGCATTCACCAAGTCCACATGGATATGCATATTGTATATGTATAGTGCCTTTCTGGGTTATATTAATTGTGTCTAGGAGTGGACAAGGATGAGCTTTGTCGTCCTTATATGTTTCCCTAAGTAGACTGTACTAGAATTAAATTTATTTTGATAAGATTATATAATACGCCAGCCTATAGAGATATTAGTGGATAAACAACTCGAAATGATAAAGCTACTATAGTAAAAGATCATCATATAAGGTAATAATAAATTAGGTATTCTTTAATAACCTGCATATATATGGACGATATTATCATAATCGAGTTCCTCTAAATTACTGTTATAAGATATACAATAAACTGGGGGCGTTAGTTATCCACTAAGATTAAAGATTATAGAATCTGAGAGGTAAATAATTAAATAGGCATGGAGGCGGAAGCTTGGTAGAGACGTGGGCTAGCCTAACAGAAGTTGCACGCTGGAGGCCAACAACGTGGGAAGAATAACAAAATCACCGGACTCCGTAAAGATGAAGACAGAGATAGGGCCGATGTTTAAGGTCACACTTGTATTTACCAGCTATTCCTATAAGAATATGCCAGTTGAAATGGAGATTCTTATTACTGTGAAAGTTAGTTTTTCATACTCATCCAGTAACATCAATCTACGTACCATGGTTAATATTTAATAACCTAATTAATTATGTTTTTTTTCCGCGTTGGTGGTGGTCAACGACGGTTCTTACAGAAACAAAATAAAAATCTACTACTATTTACCTATCAAAATGCGAAAAATGAGAGGATTTTTTTATAAGGAAAAATGAGAGAATTGATAAGGAACCCAGGGGTGGTCATGGATCCCAAATACCCCCGCGGAGGCCCCGCCTTATTTCCTCTCCCCGTCCCCCCGCTCCCTTCGACTCAATTTTGGGATCCGTAGCTCGGGAGAGACGTGGAGCCGGGGCGCGTCGTCCTACTCGCGCTTGCGCCGCCGCCGAGCTGGGATCCATTCCCTGCTCCCTACGGTACGGCCCTCAGCTGGGACCTGTGCTTCCTAGGAGCCTAGCTACGGCAGCGTTGCTTCACTGCAGTCTCAGTGTTCCAGTGCCACGTCGATGGTGCTCCGGAGTCCGTACTAGTGCTTATTAACCGCTTGTTGCTCAACACTAGTACGATCATAGCTGGTGACAAAGGGGCATCATCGGCCCAATTAGCTCCACGAGCCTTTGTACAAGGATTTCATCGATTGGGCTGCCTGATTCCTGGCTCCGCCCTTCCACAGTTCCACTCGGCCGGGATTCTCATGCCGTCCAAGTCCAAGCAAGTTGGCCAAATATTGATTTGCCATTACCCCCGTTCATCTACGGTGATTGCTGCAGGGGTTAAGGAAAAGGATGCATGTCGCCCGTGTGGTTGTATGCTCCATGCATAAGAAAATGGCCTCCGCCTTGCAAACTGTACTTGGGTTACCTTACCTAACCCCTCCACCGGAGGAACTCAACTTATGTTGGAGTCGTTGCTTTTTAAGAAGTAGCCACCCAACAGTTGATTCTTGGTAAAATTTTACTTTTCAGGGTTTCAAAGTTTTGTGCATGTCCTTATCAAAAAAAAGTTTTTTTTTTTATCGAGACCGGAGGGGTTGCTCCCTACAAATAAAAAATATATTGTGTATTTGCATGCATGGTTGTACTCGGCCCTTCTGAAACACTTCACCTCATCTACTTATCGTTGCAGGCTTCTTGCTTCAAGACCTCTGCCTTCACTCTCCATTGAGGCTGAAGTAGTATAAAGTTGTCTTCCTACAACAATATGAACCCATATTTCCTAGGTTTTCTCCTCCATTTTGTGGCGTCCCTGCTTTTCGCTAAGCGAAACTCTGAAAAGAAGAAGAGGGGGTGGCCCATCGATGTGGGTGGAGAGCCTGGCTACGCGGTCCGCAACCACATATTCGAACGGCCGGTCGAGACGCGCTGGGAGGCGGTTTCCACGCTTGCCGAGCTATTTGAGAGGTCATGCAAGCAGTTTGCCTACATGCCCCTGTACGGCACCAGGAAGCTCATCGTGAGGGAATTGGTGGTTGCTGCCGCCGGAAGATCCCTCGAGAAGCTCCATCTGGGGAACTATGAGTGGAAAAGCTATGGTGATGCATTTAAAACTGCATGCAACTTCTCTTCTAGCCTACTGCGTCATGGGCACCTCAAGGATGAGCTTCCCGAAACTATACATAACAGCCCAATAATCCTAGATATATGGACCATATACATGAGGCCCATAGGTAGCCCATCTAAAACCCTAGCTAGCACTATGCCACCATCCGACCCCTTCTTGCTCTCTATCCACAGTCCCTCTTCAGCCGCCATTCCCATCTCTCTCTCAGACTCCCTCCGACTCGGAGCCCGATTGAGTAACCTTCCTCTAGCAAGTCACGTTGTAACTTTACCTTTAACATCCGACGTCCAATTAAGATCCAACGGCCACCACGTCTTCCACAACACCGCGACGCATGGCCTCCGTGGCCGTCATCTTCTCCGGCGTCAGGGACCTTCCGCTGGACCAGCGCGGCGACGAAATCCACAATGTTGATCCCTGTGTCGACCTCGCTCATGTAATGAAAACCCGCGCGAGGCACGCATGATGACGGATCGAGCGCCAGCACGAGCACACAGCCAGCGCCCGCGGCGTGGCCCGTGACGGTGGGCACAGGAGCGTGAGGAGGTCGGTGACGAGGCCGTGGAACGCGGCGCGCATCGCGGAGACGTGGCCTGCCGGGCCAGGACCAGCGCGCCGGCGCCTCCCGGAGTGGCACGGACGGAGGCCACCGTGGAGAGAAGGGCCGGGCTGAGGTGGTGCTCCCCTACGCATGGTGATGGTGATCATGTGCACCTGCCCGCGCCTCTCCATGGCCATGCTCACGCACCCGCATGGCACGGCACGGCCACCGCCCATCAGCATCCCTACGCAGCCCCTGCGGTGCGCTGCGTCCTCTGCTCGCCAGATCCCCCGACGACTGCCCCCTGACCTTCTCTACTACGCTACTTGAAGCCTCGTGGCAATCGGAGCCCGCACTTGACCAAAGCCGGCGACCACGGCGGCGCAGTCGGACCTCTCCTTCTGGGCTCCTCGCCTCGCTCCCGCGATCCTGCTGCTTCTGCACCGGCTTTAGCGGAAGAGGAGCAGGCAGCGATGGCGGTGACTGCAGCCATGGAGCTGTTGATGAGCGGCAGCCCGCTGCGTACGTTCGGTCGGTACGTGACCTTCCTCGCGCGCATCGCCTCCAAGCTTGTCCTCCGCACGCCGCCCATGGTGCTCGACCGCCTCGCCGACTCCCTCCCAGAACCTGGCGCGCCCAAGCTCTAGATCGCCCTCCAATGCCTCAACGATGCACATACACCCTTGGCCCCTGCCCTCCCCCTCCCTCCTCCCTTCCTTCCACCAGGTAACCGACAGCACATGCACGGATACAAAGTTTTACCCGTGAGGTTTCTTGGGCATGGATATTTTTAGAGGGTATGGGTCCAATGTCGGATCGGATATTGTCGTACCCGAACAAAACCCGACCCGTTGCCATCCCTAGCTCCAAGCCCAACCAGTTACTACGTCACACAAAGACTTTAAGTTTATATGTAGAAAAAATGGACAAAATTCACTTATAATTCAACATATTTATATGCTAGTACATTCGTAAAAACTTGGAAGCCCTGAACCCTAACACCAGTGAGGCTCTCCATATCTGGCGTCAGCAACAGTGACTCAGTGAGATTATTCTTTGTCTTCTTGATTATTTTTTTCTTTTTCTGCATGCACGCTGGATCCTCGATTCTTGCTTAAACAAAATTGCATTTCCCCGAGAAGCCAGCTTAATTTCCCGCGCCACCCCGCCCCCGCCACACCCCCCCCCCCCCCGCCCCGCCCCGCTGGGGTCTACCTAGCTAGGCGACTAGGCGCTCCGCTGCAGCCGGTGGATCAACGCCGCTCGGAGGCCGAGCTCGTCCTGCAGCCCGGAGGGCACGTCGACGACGGCGTCCTGCACGGTCTCGCCGCCCACGCTGCACACGCACGCTTGCTGCACGGGCAGGTCCAGCGAGCGGAGCGCGACCATGAGGCGCGCGGAGGCGTGGCGCGCCGCGGTGGTCAGGCGCAGCGCCGCCACCTCCTGCCCGACCATCCGCACCTCCAGCTTCTCCTCCAGGTCCAAGTCCACCAAGTAGCGGCCGGTACCGGCCGCCACCGAGGTAAGAGCTTCCGCCTCGGCGGAGGCCTGCTGCTTAGCCTCGGCCTCCAGCTGCTCCACGCGGTTGCGCAGCTCGGCGATGTAGGCGGCGGCGTCGGCGAGGAGGGACGCCCTGTCCATCCGGGAGTACCGGGACACCGTGGGCACGGCAGCCCTGAGCTCGCAGAAGCGGCGATTGAGCTTGTCCCGCCGCTGCCGCTCGGCCTCCACGTGGCTTAGGATGGGGCCGTTGGTCTGCGGCCAGGGCCCGGGCTTCCGCCGGCCACGCATCATCGGCGCAGGCGCCGGCGGTTCGTCGGACATGTCGTCATTGCCCGCTGCGCGCGAGCTCTCGTCGCCCTCGCCCCACGAGGAGGAGGAGCCATCCAAATCCAAGAGCTCATCCATCCAGTAATCCACCCAGTCGTCGGCCCCCATCCATTGCTCCGGGACCGGGACATCATCCCGGGACACGAACTCGAGCTGCGGGACGTGGCAGGCCGTGGAGAAGAAGGAGCTGGGTGAGGGAGAGCTGCAGGACGAGGCCGCGGGCCAGACGAGCTCATCCATGTCCCTGTGGCCTGAGCGCAGCTACACTCTCACTTCCGTTTATGTGGCTATATTGCTGCTCGTTGTGGGAACAAAGCGCGAGGGAACCAAATCCATATATAGGCATATGGTACGGACTACGGACAGGGTATATTAGTTGCAGATGTACAAGAAAGTTGCTTGCAACTATATTCGGTATACGTATTTACGTTAAGGCCCACGCTAGGGCTCCTTTGTCTGTGTTCACTTTCGTGTTTGTTTTTCTTAAGAAACAATTTCGTGTTTGCTTTTGCCTCCCGCCACTCGCCTACTAGGAACAAAATTCTCTGCGTGCGTAACGTAGGACAGACCCTGTGCAGCACCGACGGGATGGAAGACACGTGTCCCCACCCACACATCTCAAAACACGGCTTCACCTTCGTGAGACAGCGAGCCGCCGCCGTTTCGGGGCGTGCGAGGCGCGAGCCGGAAGCAGAAAAAGTAAACAGATCGATTCTAGACTCTGGAGCGTGGCGATGGACATGGGAGGTGCCGGTGGTGGTGCTCGTCTGCTCGGCGATATGATGGGGGCAGCGATTCCCTGGCCTGAGACGGCGTGGCGATGGACATGGAGGAGGTCCGCGTGTGCCCGGACCATGGACCTCCAGCAACTGCCCATAAGCGGTGGCAAGCCGGCAACTCCCCGTCCTCCGGTAACCGGCGCATCTCTAGCCCCGGTAATCAACTAAGCTCAATCGTTCATTGCCATTAATTACTCTGTAGCAGCCTCCTAATTTTCCTCTAATTGTTATAAACAGGTCTGATTGTTGCTGATACGCTCCGTTTTTTTCAATGGAGAACACAGTGACTCAAGTCTGAATATTGCAGGCTACCTTTTCAACAATGTACTCCTAACATTGCAAGCGTTCAGGTAGAAGATCGACGAATTTATTGGCTTTTGGATGTTAGCACAGCTGTAGTTGATGTTTGTGCATTCAGAAACAAAGAGAAGATTGAAGTCGACTGAACCTCACGATCAGAACGAGAGAAGAGGCCAAATCATTTTCGGCGGCGGTGGCAAGATAGAAGATTCGGAGGCGGTGATTCGTCTAGCGGTGGCGGTCGGCCGGCCTGAACAGGAGCCACGATGTGTCTTCGTAGGCTGGCTCAAAGCCGCACATAAATTCGGCTCGGCTCCAAGCGCATCCTGTCGGTGCTGCACGGGGTCTGTCCTGCGTCAAGCACGCAGAGAATTTTGTTCCCGCCTACTAGTTTAAACTACTCCGTCCAGTCATTAATATATAACTTTTTTTTTCAAAATTAAACTTAAAACATCATCATATATTAATGGGAGGAGGAAGTACTGCTACTTCGCTCGCTCGCCCGCTTGCCTGCCTGCCACCATTTTTTATTTGGTCCTGGGTGCAGCTGCACGCACACCAAATTGTGAATTCTGTAATTAAGGTTAAATTTTCACCACATATGTATCCTTGTTGATACATATAGGTCCATGCACCACCAGGTAAATGCACTTGCTCTAATTAATTTGCTCAACCTTTACCATTGAGCATCTCTACGTCAGCCAGCTATCGATGCTCTGCATACTCTATGCATTTGATCTTGTTGCAATCCCCCTCCCCCTCTCCCAGCCAACAACTCGTATCCCAAAACGCCCACAACAAACCTTTTCCTTAAACGAAGGAGCTCATCGTCGCCTAATAGAATCCTAGATTTTTAGTCAAGTGAATCCAAAAGGCATGCTATTATATACTCTTTAGCCTTGTGTCCACAAATATAAAGTAAAATAGACGCTTGCACACATCAATAAAAGAGACCATATTTGTTTCTTAATTTTAGCATGACTGTTAGGTAGCCCTAGTTTCAAATGGCTGGGAATCACGTGAAAAGAAATGGATTTCTGTAATTTGTTGAATTAATTCAAGAAACGGGCTCGAGGTTTAGTACTACAGGGTCCCTATACTTGTGGATGAATTTTAAATGCTAAACGTTTATATTTCAGGACAAGGTTTCTAATAAGTACAACAACTGACAGTTAAAAGAAGCGTGGCCCAATAATTGCGAGTTGAAAAGTGCGCATTCATTAGTTGCTTACCTGCGTACAGGCATGTAGCCCTCAAACAGCAGCGGCACGTTTCCTTCGTGTAGTCCAGAAGCATTAGAGGGCATAGTTTTTCTTTTCATAAAAAGAAATAAATCAAAGATGGGTCTTCTCTATCTGGACGGCTATGCTGTATATAGACATATATAGTAGCAAGGTTTTGATCTCGACCTTTTAAGTTGGAGGGCTGTTTCTTTGTTGTGGGTTATCAAAATCTAAGAGTAAAAAAATATAGTATCCAACCAATTAAACGCTACCTCTTTTTTTTCCATTGGGTTGGCCATCCGTTGATATCCCACAATTGGTCCCAACCTAGGCTGCTTTTGGGATTTTGGAGGAAACTATGGTATGAAAGTGAAGCCCAATAACCTTAACTCTATTTCTCTCAACATGTAAGCTGTTCACATCAAGAGTTCAATAAGTTGAAAGTCATGTCATCATCCACTAGGAACCGTTATTCACTAACCTTTATTAATACTATTTCTCTCAACATGCAAGCTGTCAACATCATCTAAGACTCCAATAAAGTCAAAGTCATGTCATCATCTAGCTATGTTAGAAACATGATCAATCATTTAAGAGTTGAACTCTCAACCAAGATGAACACGCTATCGAATACGATGTCTTTGAAAAAAATGTTCCTTGCAATCCTATCGATATTTCCACCTTTAAATTTCACTTTAGAAAAAATAGTTTAAGAATTTCTACAGTAATACGTGGTGTACCATCCCGTATATACATCTAATGGATGTCAATGGCAAAATGTATGCAAAGGTCAAGGTGGCATTTATCCAAGCCAATTGTGGACTACCTGCTAAATAAGTTGGCATCCAAACATTATAAGGTTTTGGGATTTTAGAATCTGAATTTAGATAGCAAGTGATCTCAAAATCTGGTACCTACCGAATAATGCCCAAGCTCATCATGTTTGGAACTTCTACTCTTATGGACCGGATTAGGGATTTAAATAAAGCCTTTGTATAGACAGTGTATATATAGTAGCAACCTTGCTGTTTTGATCCGGCTTTTGGAGAACCGAACAAGCAATGCTTCTTTTAAGTTGGAGGGTTGTTTGTTTGAGTGAATTGCCTGCTAGATCCCTAAACTTATTCCGCGATACCATCTATATCCATAAAGTCCTAAAGTGATCATCTGGGTCTTTTAACTTTTCAAAGTGATCATCTATGTCCATCAACTTTCAAAGTGAATTCTTAATTCACTCGAGGTCCAATCATGGACCAAGATTTATCGTATAAAGAACTATATGGAAAGATAAAGGCCCTAGATGATTACTTTAAAATTCTATGCATCTAGATGCTACTGCGAGATAAGTTTAGAGATCTGGCGTGTAAAGACACTTGGTGGCTAATACGAGGAAGGGGGAGAAGGGAGAGAGAAGAAGGGAAAATGTGTGTGAGAGAGGATTTAATGTATTATGGGTGTACTTATTACTATCCATGTTATAAAGATTCTATATTATAATAGATGGATCCAAACAAAACATATATTTCTTTTATCCGGTGAACATATGTGAAGGGAAAATGATTATACAATTTTATACGATAGGCATATTTATATAGTTTGACTCGATCACCACTCATCGATGTTCCATCATACACATATAAATTTGATTTCTCTTTAATCAATGCCCTTTTTAATTTCTAAATGGAAGAGACAAAAAAGTAAGTAAATTACGAAGCGAAGGCGGCAGGAGAAACAAATCCAGAAGTGCACGTCCCTAACCCATATCCATCCTATAATAAAGAAAGCTAATAGTAATACTGTAATATATTGGCAACCTATTCGTTTGACATGCACCAATGCATGGACTATATATACGCGGATTTCACAGTCCAATCCACTTCTCTGCAGGAGCAGCGTCCATGTGGCCGGGCCGACAGTTCATTGCAAACCTGATACGGAGTAATGCAGGGAGTATTTGCTTAAAAAGGCATATAGCTAAGCTGAGGTTTGTTACAGTACTTGGAATAATTGTAGCCGTTCATTGGCTCCAATCTAATGGCTAAAATTTAGAAAAAACCATCTCAAAGAAACCGAAGTTGTGGACCGGAATTTAAATCTGGTGGATCAAAACTTAGATCTCATGGACCCGGAACCAACGGTTCCTTCGGTTGTCTCACTAAAATTTATGGACCGGAAAAAAAACATGTAGACCCAGAACTGAGTTCTTCTCGAGCCCCATAAAAAATCTCAGCTAAGATAGACCGTGTGGTTGTGGTTTGATTGTAAGGCATGGCGGCTGCTGCTGCCGCCGCCAACGTCGACATTTTGTTGCCCACTTGTTGCCTATGCATGATGCATGTGGCGCGCTACCAGCTTGTCCTCTTCTCGTCATCCTGCAGTATTTATCGGTTGCTCTGGCTGCTCTGGCGACCGGAAGGGCTAATAATCCACTACATTATTTGTAATGGGCTACCACTGTCACTTCCCTTTAGGCTAACATCACTCGTCCAAGCAAATGGCTCTACAGAACATTGTAGATGCACCACCAGGTAAATGCACTCCCTCGAATTAATTTGCTCAACCTATACCATTGAGCAGCGGCGGACCCAGCTTTTGAGCAAAGGGTATGCGCAATAAAAAAATTTCTTATACAATTCGGGAAAACCATATACAATTCGGTAAAACCATATTCAAATTAGGTGAAAAACGTATAATTTTGATATAAATTGTTCAAATGAAATACAAATACTTAGAAATATAACAATAGAAGAGACTTACAAAATTACTTGTTTATCCGACGCTTTCTCATAGTCATGAATGTCGCCATTATATCATCTTCATTAACTTGGAAGAAAATATCCCGCTCAATAAATGTGACTAGACAATCATCCAAAACAGTATCACCTAGCCTATTCCTTGACTTTGTTTTCACTATAACCAATGCAGAAAATACCCTTTCAACACTCGCAGTTGCCACCGGTAACACCAATATCAATTTGAGAAGCAAGTACACCATATCATACACTTTGTGTCTCTTTGTTTCAACAAGCTTAACTGAGAGATCAACAAGGTTGTCTAGATCTTCGAAGCTAGCATCATGTCTCATGTCATCAATATAATTATCAAGCTGCAACTCTAGTTTTAACAAATCATTGTTGGAAAAGTCCTTAGGATAAAATTCAGCCAATGTTCGTACCTTTTGTGCATCAAAAGAAGCAAACGAGTTGGAAGGACTGAAGGCTGCCATACAAGAGAGTAGCTCCATATTGATCTCATCAAACCGATTATCAAGTTCTTGAATAATTTGATCAATGACACCAATGTATATTTCTCTTCTGAAATGATCATCATTTGTTTGGTTTCGAGCACGGGCGTAGCGTGCTGATTTTCCATAAGGCACATAAGCACCATCCATAATAGGAACTTCAACACCATGTTTAGTACAAAAAGCAATGACCTTCTGAAGAAAATTATCCCAACCACCAGACCTCAACTCCTGCATTCTGCTCTTTGCCACATTAACAAGTGAGATTGCATTAAGAATATCTTGATCCCTTCTTTGCAAGCACTCGGATAACTCATTTGTGTATCCAAGAATAAGATACATTAATTGCACAAAGAAAACAAACTCAAAGTTCTCAAATGCTCCAAGCACAAAATGTATCTTTGTCCAATCTTCCTTGTATGCATTATCAGCACCAAGTTCAATGAGCACATCATGGATTGCAGAATACATAGTGATGATGCTACAAATAGTTTTGTAATAAGAGCCCCATCGAGTGTCACCAGGCCTAGACAAACCCATCTCTTGATTTAATCCCCTCCCTGTTTCAAGCTCACCACACTCTAGTGCTTTCTTAATATTCTCAAGCATTGCATTTCTAAGCATATCATGACGCTTGCAAGAAACCCCAACAATACTCAATAAGATAGATACTTGATCAAAAAAGGTCTTGCAATCAGTATTTCCCTTGGCAACGGCGACAAGAACTAGTTGGAGTTGATGTGCAAAGCAATGAATATAATAAGCAGAAGGTGATTCTTGCATGATTAAAGTTTTGAGACCTTTAATTTCTCCTTTCATATTACTAGCGCCATCATAACCTTGGCCTCTAATTTGCTGCATACTCAATCCATTACTAACAAGTAAACCTTCAACTGCTTTCTTAAGCGACAAAGAGGTAGTACCATCTACATGAACAACTCCAATGAAATGCTCACATGGCCTTCCAAATTTATCAACATAACGCAAGCAAAGAGCTAGTTGTTCTTTATGTGATATATCACTAGACTCATCAGCTAAAATTGCATATGGCTCATCACCAAGATCCTCAATTATTTTCTTTCTAGTTTCTATGGCACAACAGTGAATAATTTGCTTCTGTATTTTTGGGCTAGTCAAAGTGCAATTACCTGGTGCATTGTTCAAGACATACTTGTTCACTTCTTCACTATTTCCTGCTAGAAACTTCAAAAGTTCAATGAAGTTGCCTGTGTTGCTAGACTCTTCACTTTCATCATGTCCACGGAATGCCAATCCTTGATGCAAAAGAAACTTGATACATCTAAGTGAATATGTCAATCTTTTCTTATAAAGACGCAGATCCTCCTCACTCCACTTGTCAATGTTATAATCAATTGCTACCTTTGGATTAATAAAACCAATGTACCTCTCTTGAGCTGCATTATGTGCCTTAGAACCACAATGTTTGAGAAGTGCTGGGTTTCCTATATTCCAATTATTCCATCCATCAACAACAAAAGCATTTGACCCACTGCCCTTCTTGAACAAGTAGCATACGAAGCAAAATACAGAATCCTTCTTGACACTATATTCAAGCCACTCATAATTATACAACCATGTTACATTGAATCGACGAGGTGTACCAGAAATATCTCGGTACGGAAAATCATGTATATAAGGTTTGCAAGCACCCTTAGTAATATATGCTCTACGAATTGCATCTTGATCATTAACATCATAATTTGCAATGGGAAGCCTTTTACCTGGATCATATGGAAGGCGATTGATGTCATAAACTGACTGCTTTGATGCGGGCGCTGGCGGTGAAGCTAGCGGGGGTGAGGGCAAAGTATCTGCAATTTCTTCAACTTGTACTCTATCTTCTTCTTGATTTTGCTCTTCCGCAAAATTTTCTTCCGGAGGTGGGTCTGGGTTCGAAGCAACAACCGCTGCCTTCTTTGATGGTTTCTGAAAAAAGGATCTAATGTCTCCATTTCTCTTCATAGTTCAAGATGACTGAAAATTGAAATAAACACTTCACCAATTAGCATCATGATTAACGAATTAAGGAAGATAGCAAGCAATCAGACACCGAGTAAAGGAGGGAGAACTCACAAGTCAAGAGCTGGTCACGACGGCGACTGGTCTAGCGAGTACGCGACTGCCGATCGTGCTGGACGCGATGCCGTCGTCGTAGATCGCTCGCAGTGCGCGTGCGCCGTCTCGCGATCGGGGCGTCGGGACTCGGGCGATGATAGAAAGTCGCGACTCGCGATGATCTGATCTGCCGCGTCGGGCGTCGGGCGATTCGGATTCACGATGTGGCGGCAGGCGGCGTGGTTTCGGGCGTCAGGACTCGGACTGATGGTTCGACTTCGCTAGCGGGCCAGGAGCAGTTGGACTGGGCCTTAGCCAGATGCACGCGCGGGCACAGATTATTTCAGCTGTTCGGCAGTTCGGCAGAGGAGGATTGACGGATTTTTTTTTTGTACCTATATATGTGCATGTGACGAGCAGACTACAGGGTATGCGCTCGCATATACTGCATACCCTGTAGGTCCGCCACTGCCATTGAGCATCTCTGAGCGATTCCTTGTTGGCTAGCGTTCGCTGGTGTGGCTCCGAACGGGCGATTCCCCGTGCGTGCCAGCGAACCCAGGTGAGACAGGGGGCGCTGGCCAGTGCACCCGCTCGGCCAAGCTGAGGTTCTTTTGCTTTTTTTTTTGTTTTTTTACTATTTTTTCTGTTAACTCTTTTTTTTTTCTTTTTTTATGTGACCATAACTTATCACGAATATTTTATGCAATCATAACTTATCACGATAACTTTATGTAAATATAATTTTTATCAAAAATATTTTATGCAACCATAACCTATCACGATAACTTTATGTAAATATAATTTTATCATGAACATTTATTAGAATAACTTATTAGGATAATTTTATATTTCCATAAACTTATTATGATAATTTTATAGAAACATAACTTAACAGCATAATTTTACGCAACTATAACTTATCACGATAATTTTATGTAAGTATAACTTATCACGATAACTTTATGTAAGCATAACTTATCATGATAATTTTATGTAAGCATAATTTATGCAACTACACATTTGGCCACAAATGAAAAGCAGATTTGTTGGTTAGCTGCAGCGAATCCCTGCATAGAGCTGTTTTTTGCAGATGTTTTTGCATATTTTTCTACTGGCGCAGGGGAGGAGAGCACACGGGGGGAGCGGGAGAGTGGAACACGTGGGGCGCCTGGGGGGATCGCTCGCTCGATCCTAGTT
This sequence comes from Paspalum notatum, assembly GCA_022530915.1. Classification (NCBI taxonomy): domain Eukaryota; kingdom Viridiplantae; phylum Streptophyta; class Magnoliopsida; order Poales; family Poaceae; genus Paspalum; species Paspalum notatum. The sequence continues at coordinate 69,024,869 of CM039683.1, read as the reverse complement.
CGGCGAGCGCTCGCCAATTAGCCGGGCCCCTCTACGTCTGCCATCTATCGATGCTCTGCATACTGTATGCATTTGATCTTGTTGCAATCCCTCCTCCCACTCTCCCAGAAGAAAAAAGCCCAACAACTCGATCACAAAACGCCCACAACAAACCTTTTCCCTAAACGAAGGAGCACATCGTCGCCTAATAGAATCTTAGATTTTTAGGCTAGTGAATCCAAAAGGCATGCTATTATATACTCTTTAGCCTTGTGTCCACAAATATAAAAGAAAAATAGACGCTTGCACACACCAATAAAAGAGACCATATTTGTCTCTTAATTTTAGCATGATTGTTAGGTAGCCCTAGTTTCAAATGGCTGGGGATCATGTGAAAAGAAATGGATTTCTGTAATTTGTTGAATTAATACAAGATACGGGCTCTAGGTTTGGTATTAAAGGTCCTTATACTCGTGGATAATTTTAAATGCTAAAAGTTTTATATTTCAGGACAGGGTTCCTAGTAAGTACAACAACTAACTGACAGTTAAAAGAAGCGTGGCTCAAATGCAAACATGCAACTCCAGTTAGAATGATGGTGCGAATGCATGGAGTGTCTGTGGGAGTGTCCTACGCAAAAAGGCTCAAAAACGGAACCAATAATCGCGATGAGTTGAAAAGTCCGCATTCGTGAGTTGCTTGCTTGCGTACGTGGCATGTGGCCCTTGAACAGCCTTCGTGTAGTCTAGAAGCATTAGAAGGGCATAGTTTTTTTTCATAAAAAGAAATAAATCAAAGATGATGTCTCGATCTGGACGGGTATATATGTATATAGACTTATATCGAGTAGCAAGGTTTTGATCTCGACCTTTGATGTTGAAGGGCTGTTTGTTTGTTGTGGGTTATCAAAATCCAATAGTAAACATATATAGTACGCAACCAATTAAACGCTGCCTCCTTTTGTCATTGGATTGGGCATCCATCGACCTTTGAAGTTGAAGGGCTGTTTGTTTGTTGTGGGTTATCAAAATCCAAGAGTAAACAAATATAGTATGCAACCAATTAAACGCTGCCTCCTTTTGTCATTGGGTTGGGCATCCATCGATATCCCACAATTCGCCCCAAGGTAGGCTGCTATTTTGGGATTTTGGAGGAAACTATGTTGTGAAAAAGACAAAAATATATATACCTCTAGTGGATGTCAATGGCAAAATGTATGCAAAGGGTAAGGTGGCATTTATCCAAGCCAATTGCGGGTTACCCACAAAATAAGTTGGCATCCAAACGTTATAAGGTTTTGGGATTTTAGAATCTACATTTAGATAGTAAGTGTTCTCAAAATCTGGTACCTATCGAATACTGCCCAAGCTCATCATTTTTGGAACTTCCGCTCTTATGGACCGGAGTTGGGATCTAAATAAATCCTTTGTATAGACAGTGTATAGTAGCGACCTTGCTGTTTTGATCCGGCTTTTGGAGAACCGAATAAGCTGTGCTCCTTTTAAGTTGGAGGGCTGTTTGTTTATGAGTGAATTGCACACTAGATCTCTATACTTATTCCGTGGTACCATCCAGATCCATGAGGGCCTGAAGTGATCAATCTGGTCCTTTAACTTTTTAAAGTGATCATTTAGGTGCATTGACTTTCTATTCTTAATTCACTCAAGATCCAATCGTGGACATAGATTTACCGTGGAAACTGGAAAGAACCATTTGAAAAGATAAAGGACTTTGTTGATCACTTTAGAATTTCATGGACCTAGATGTTACCGCGCGATAAGTTTAGAGACCTGGCGTGCAATTCACACTTTGGTTGGTGTGGGTTATCAAAACCCAAGTGTAAAAAAATATATTATGCAACCAATTAAATGCTGCCTGTTTTTTTCATTGGGCTGGGCATCCAACGATATCCCACAATTAGTCCCAATCTAGGCTGCTATTTAGGATTTCGGAGGCAACTATCTTTTGTCAATGGCAAAATGTATGCAAAGAGCAAGGTGGCCTTTATCCAAGCCAATTGCACGTTACCCAGTAAATAATTTGGCATTCAAACGACGGTATAAGGTTTTAGGATTTTAGAATCTACATTTAGATAGCAAGTGTTCTTAAAATCTGGTACCTACCAAATACTGCCCAAACCCATCATGGTTTGGAACTTCTGCTCCTATGGACCGGAGTTGAGATCTAAATAAATCATTTGTATAGACTGTGTATAGTAGTAACCATGCTGTTTTGATCGGCCTTTGGAGAATTGAACAAACTGTGCTCCTTTTAAGTTGGAGGGTTGTTTGTTTGTGAGTGAATCTAAACTTATTCCGTGGTACCATCTAGATCCATAAAGTCCCAAGTGATCATCTGTGTCCTTTTATTTTTCAAAGTGATCATCTAGGTCCATCAAGTTTCTATTCTTAATTCATCAAGGGCCAATCGTAGACCTAGATTTACCGTCGAAAGAACCATTTGAAAAGATAAAGAACTCAGATGATCACAAATTTCATGGATCTAGATGTTACCATAGGATAAGTTTAGAGACGTGGAGTGCAATTCACACTTTGGTTGTTGTGGGTTATCAAAACCTAAGAGTAAAAAAATATATTATGCAGCCAATTAAACGCTGCCTCCTTTTTTCATTGGGTTGGGCATCCGTCGATATCCCACAATTAGTCCCAAGCTAGGCTGCTATTTGGGATTTTGGAGGCAATTGTGTCATGAAAAAGACAAAAATATATACCTCAAATGGACTTCAATGACAAAATGTATGCAAAGGGCAAGGTGGCATTTATCCAAGCCAATTGCGTGTTACCCACTAAATAATTTGGCATTCAAACGCTAGGATTTTAGAATCTACATTTACATAGCATGTGTTCTTAAAATCTGGTACCTACCGAATACTGCCCAAGCCCATCATATTTGCAACTTCCGCTCTTGTGGACCGGAGTTGGGATCTAAATAAATCCTTTGTATAGACTGTGTATAGTAGCGACCTTGCTGTTTTGATCCGGCCTTTGGAGAACCGAACAAGATGTGCTCCTTTTATGTTAGAGGGTTATTTGTTTGTGAGTGAATTGCACGCTAGTTCCCTAAACTTATTCCGAGGTACCATCCTACAGCTGTTGTGACATGTTGTATTATTGCGCTAGCTGCGTCCACTTGCCTGAAAAGGAAGTATCACCAGCTATGTGCCTAGGCAAACTGCCAGAAATATACACGTCTACTATTACATATGCTACCGTACCTCTTCCCGGTAATATATGGCGTTGGTAAGTTCAGGACGAGAGGGAGTATATACTTCAAGGTTATGGATGCATCCAAATGGCTGCTGCCGTTTCTTTCTCAGAAACCTACGACTGTGTCCCCTAAAATCCTAGTGTATATGTATATATGGCACGCAGGAGAATATATTCTAGCTACCTTGAATTTTCTTCTTCTCGCAAAATATAAAGGCCGACGACGTTCGTCCTGCGCACCAATATATGCAACGAGAGCGAGGAACAGAGAGAGACCTCCTCCAATCCAGCATGTCGTGGAGTGTAATAATGTTTGTGCGCGCACTGACAAGGAGAGAGATGCAGACTGTTTTTTCTTTAAAGATTGGGCCATCCTCACCCGTGGCATTCAAAAGGACACCCAAAATACTATTCGCGCATTGGAGGGCACTATGCACAAATAGAAGTTTGAAATATGCGCGATAGGATGAGCGAGCCGGTGAGACTAGCCTTAGAGACGCAGACACATTTGTGGTCTAGTGGGTGTGTACTACGTGTGTGAGTGAGAGAGAGAGAGACTGCCAAATCGCCGTAAGGCACGAGGCCCACGAGGTGAAAGAGGCTAGCTCCCTCCCGGTGCTGTAAACCCTACCGTATTAAATTTGTAATAGTATATCATATACATCTGATGCACACCACATGACATAAAAAAATTAATACTCCCTCCACCCAAGTTTCATAGGCGTGCAAGGGCTGGAAAAGTTTCCAAGGTTATTAGGCGCCAAACGTTTCCCAAGCGCTGGAGCATGGAGATGGGATGCTCCCAGGGATGTAACGGCCCGGCCAGGAAACGAAGCGCCCATGCATGCACGCTGAATAAATGGAGCAGCGCAGCTCATATTAAATACCCCTTGGTCTTGGTGATAGATGTTTATACGCCTGTGAAACTTGGATGGAGGGAGTACTGGTTAATATGTTGGCAAAAGATGGATGGACTTTCGAGACATGTGAGATGCTTTGAATGCAATATTCATCAATTTCTTTTGTAGGAGGATGACAGAGTTTGATGGACTTTTAACCACTTCGCGGTATGTGAGGATATGTGCAATCGTGTCAAGCCTTCTCCAGAGTTGGGTTCTGAGTTGATAGATAGATTGAGCTACATGTTAAGTTTGAGATTCCATATTGCCTAGAGCATATTGTTTCAGTGAAAAGATACGTCGAAGACGGAAAATAGTAAATATGCACACAGAAAAACATACATATCCGAGAACCATATATTTCATTAATTCTTTTTTGAATTTATAAAATACATGATCATCAAGATTAAGTCTTCGCTTGTCTTCAGCATCATGCTTAAAGAGAAGTTTAACTATATAGAGATTGCTTAGTTCACTGATTTCCGAGGCCTATTGGGCACGACCAGTTAATTACATCCACAGAGCGAGTATGTGGAAAACCTCCGATTAAACTGCGATTTAATTGTCGTCGTCAAAGAAATCATCTGCTCAACGTCCATATGCAATATATGGTGTAGAATTATTATGGGTGGAACTCGTGAGATACTGGTGGCTTAATATCGGCGAAACCCCGTCAAAGTTGTCCATCGCCACGTCATAGTGAACGGAATAAATTATTGATAAAGGGGATGATTTTCGCCTCATCGGTGCCCAGCTATGTATATCGGCCTTCATCAAACCCGGATGTGTATGTGTTGCTTTTGCCTTGTCGGTACCCAGCAACATTGTATTCAATCCCGTTGTTTGGGACGTATCGGTGGAGTAGTGAGTGAGCCTCATCGGCATTGAGCTCAAAGTTTCATCCGGGATCATGGCACAAATATTTGTACCAAATAATCTGTAGTATTGATACAGTAACATTTGGACGATTCTTTCTTTGAATATTTCGACAGCCTTCCAGTGTTATCTGATTTTTTTTTCTATTTTCAATGGGAACTGGTGACACCTATTCATCTGGCGGAGGAGCACAACCTAGACCCCACAGATGAAGACAGCAGCAAAATTCGATGGGTGGCACCCGTGTCAAATCGACGCGCATCTGGTGGAAGAGCATAGCTCGAATTCCACGGATGGCAATATAACTAACTGGTTCAAACTCATCTGGCAGAAGAGCAAAGCTCAAATTCCACAGATGGCAAAATAACTGACTGGTTTAAACTCATCTAGCGGAAGAGCAAAGCTCAAATTTTACGGATGGCAAAATATCTAATTGGTTTATTAAGGCAGCACGCAGCCGTCTTGTTCTAATTTTCGACGTGATCCGATAATAGATCAAAACTCACCGTAAGTCATGGACACGGCACGGTTCGACATCATAGTTGTCGGAGAGCAACGGCTGGTCGAGGTTGATGGCGACGGCAGCGGCGTGGCGTGCGGGAACGGCGTACAGGAACAGCAGCAAATCTTGGCGGCGGCTTGGAGAGCGTCGCGTGCGTCAAGACTTGCAGCCTGGATGGACGGCGCGTGAGGGCAAGCAGGGCGTACGAGCGTGACGGCGGCGTACGTGTGCGGCTGGACGCAAAAGCGATGGCGTAAGAACTTGCTGCATATGCACGCGTGTCCCTTGGAGAAAAAGAAAAGAACCCCCAGCGACGTAGCACGGGCCTGCTTATATAGGCAGAAGCTGGCAGCCCTAGTGTTCGTTTGCTCGTTCCGATCATCTCTCAACCCTAACAAATATCCGGATTTAATGCATCGGACTCTTATCTCCAACAGGCCGCTGGCTTCTTGTCATGATTAGCACGGTGACCGGTTGGACTTTTTTTTTAGCACATCTTCCTCACACTTTATTCAACATCATACGAGTTACAAACACCAGGAGGTGGATTAGTAAACCAAACATGGCGACCTGCCGCATTGTACAGAGAGCTTCTCGCCAGTCTGTGCGCATCTGTGTTAGCATCCCTGGCTTCATGGACAAACTCCATGGCTTCGAATTCCCGCGTACATGCTTTGATTTCCCGAACAACTTGGCCATACGGCCCCATACCTGGACCATGCAAGCTTCTAACCACGTTGCTGCAGTCTGAAGCCATCCTAATTTTCTGCAGCGCCAAATCTTTTGTCAAAGCCTGACCTTCCCTGCAGGCCAACGCCTCCACTTTTTCAGCGTCCGATGCCCCTTTCATAATTAGCGCTGATGCTCCGAGGAATGCTCCATTGGAATTCCTAGCTACAGCGGCCACCGCAGCTACGGACATGTTCTTGGACAAGGATGCATCAACGTTGATTTTTGCAAAGCCCAAGGGAGGGGCATACCAGCGTGGTACCATATGTTTCACCTGACTTTTGTTCTCCTGCTTCGGTACCGTCGCTTCCAGGTCTGCAATGAACCTCTCCACAAACTGGTGAGATGACATCGGGCTCTGAAAGATGTTTTCATGTATCGCCTTTCTTCGAGCATACCATATCGACCACAGAGTTACAGCCACCGTGTTACCTCCTCGTGAGTGAGCGAGTTCAGAACCTCCATCAACCAATGCCTAGCATCACGGTTGGACTTATATGAGTTAGCTTGTTTGTTTCTCCAAAAACCATACGTCAAGACATAGCATAACGAGGCCCAAATCAGTTGGCCCGGCAAGCTTGATTACTTTATCTCTAATATACATCTCGACTGTATACGACCAACATGACCAAACGTAACATGGCACGATCTTCAGCTTTTGAGTGAAGATTTGTACGCGCAACATGCATGCGGGCCCATCTGCAGTAAGCTCGATATTAATTAATTAAACCATAATCAAATGGATATTGCACAACAAATAGCATATGCATAATTAATGTAGCATATTTATTCATCGAACACTTATTAAGTTTCATTATTCTTTGTTTTCTTTTGTATTAGGTTATATATAACGTTTGACTATAGAACGTGAAATACTATTTCATCTCAGAATAAAGTTTCCTTCGGAGAAAAAAAAGTTCTATTTCCAAACAGATCACCACGAGCTCATGGTACTGGGTTGGATGCATGCGTGAGGATGCATTGGTGGGATATAGGGCCTGTTTGGTTCTTTAGGTTAAAAAAAAAAAACTAAACTTTACCATGTTTAGTTTCACGGACTAAAGCATTTAGTACTGGACAAAAAGACCTCAATACCCTCCTCCTTCCCGGCGCTCCTCCTCACCGGCGCTCCTCCCATGGTGGCGCTCCTTGTCCCGCACTGGCGTAGCACGCTCCTCCCGTGGTGGTGTGGCGCGAAGACGACGCTAGCCGACGAGGGAGGCGGAGACTGGCGGCCGGCGGGAGCAGGAGACGGGGAAGGAGACCGGCGGCCAGCGGGAACAGGAGACAGGGAAGCGGGAGGGGGGGGGGGAGGGGGAGGGGGGGACCAGGGGTAGTGGGAGTTTTTCTCCCCCTTTTAGCCCAGTTTAGATCCTTCTTTAAGGCTAAAGGATTTTAGTCTGTTTAGTCCACTTTAGTCCATAGTGTTTGGTAGTTTAGTCAATTAGTGTTTGGTAGTTTATTCAATTTTTGACTAAATTTTAGTCAGTTTATGTTTAAGCCTAAGAAACCAAACAGACCCATAGTATTCGTTTGGGGTTAGCAAAGGCTCATGGCAAGCGTGATGAGTCTCCATTGTCTATCACGCACTTAAGATGACTAGTATTTAGAGGATCAGGAGTAGATAGATGTGTGTACTGCAGGTTGGTAGCATTTGGATAGTTGGGAATTGATAGGCGAGATAAATTGGTAAAAGTACACACCGTTAGAGCATGAACATGACTTATAGTGCGATAATATAACAAGCAATTTGCACTAGACCAGACCCTTTTTCCCCTCTAGAAAATGACATTCACCAAGTCCACATGGATATGCATATTGTATATTGTATTGGTCTGTTGTCAAAATTTTGGTAGGCCAAATTGACTTGCTAAAATTTTGGCTTAGTATACTTTGGCACCAACCAAACAAGCCCGTACCTTTTTTGGTTATATTGGCCTGTTTGGTTCTCTAGTACTAAACACAAACCGACTAAAATTTAGTACAAAACGTACTAAAACTACCAAACACCATGTACTAAAATGGACAAACTGACTAAAATCCTTTAGCTCCAAAGGAGGAGCTAAACTGGGCTAAACTGACTAAGAAGTGGGGGGAAAGACTCCCACTGCCTCCGGTCCCCCTCCCACACCCGTACCTGCCCGTGGCCTCCAGCTCCGCTTCCCTCCCACCGCGTTGGGCCCCCACCGCCATGGCCTCCGAAGCTCTCCTGCACCTCGTCCCCGCGCCGGCGCAGCCGCCACACCTCACCCCTGCGCGGCCCCTCGCCCGTGCCGCCACGGCCCTCTCGGCGCTGGTCGCCGGACCCTAGAGATGGAGGTGGTGAGGCGGGCGGCTGGCTGGTCGCCGGTCCCCGGAGGTGTTGGCGGCGGACGGGACCTTGGACCACGGATGCGGAGGTAGATGGGGCAGCCGGCAAGCCGGATCCCGGATGCGGAGGTGGAGGCAACTGCGGCGCGGGCGGTGGGTCGGCCTACCCGGTCCCGCTCCCGCTCCTCCGGTCCTGCTCCCGCTCCCGCTCACCTGGTGGGTCGGCCTCCGCCGCACCGAAGCTTGCCATCCCGCCGCCGGCGGAGGCCGGAGGGGCAAGCGTTGGAGGGCAAGCGGTGGAGGAGGAGGGAGGGGTATTGGAGTCTTTTTGTCTAGTAATAAATGCTTTAGTCCTTGCTTTAGTCTTAGGAACCAAACAGGGTGAACTAAAGTTTAGGACTAAAGTTTAGTCATTTTTTTTAGTACTAAAGAACCAAACATGCCCTAATTGTCTACAAGTGGACGAGGATGAGCTTTATTTGCCATCCCATATGTTTCCCTAAGACTGGGCTCAGTGGAGCGCCCATCCGCACGCGCATTTCCACTGTGCCAGCACTGTTTGACTACTGTGCGCAGGGAGGGAGGTAGTTGGAATAGTGATAGACGGGGTGGGATGGACGCACCGGTGAGAATAGTCTAAGTAGACAATACAATTCATTTTCTTTTGATAAGATTATGTAAGCCCGCCTATAGAGAAATTAGTGGATAAATACTCGAAATGATAAAGTTACTACAGTAAAAGAGCATAATAAGGTAATAAATAAGTATTCATTAACCTGCGGCTACCCATGGATTATCATAATCTAATTCGTCTAAATTACTAGTATAAGAATATAAGATATACAATAAACTGGGGGTGTTAATGAGTTATCCACTTAAGATTAAAGATTATAGAATCTGAGAGGTAAATAAATAGGCATGGAGGCGGACGCTTGGTACAGCCATGTGGGCGATCGAGCTTAACAGAAGTTGCACGCTAGAGGCCAACGTAGCATGCATGCAAGAATAACAAAACCACTGGACTCCGTAAAGACGAAGACAGGTAAAAGTGTGGTGCATACGGAGTAGGGCCGACGTTTAAGGCCAGACTTCTATTTGCCAGCTATTCCTATAAGAATATGCCAGTTCGAATGGAGATTCATCTCTATTATCGTGGAAGTTTGTGTATGCCAGTTCTTCCACCGTTAATATTTACTAACCTGCTTTATTTATTTATTTATTTATTTTTGCCGCGTTGGTGGTCAACGACGGTTCTTACAGAAACAAAAGAAAATCAGCGTATTTGATAGATTACTGCTGCAGCATGGCTGCGCGTGAAACAAACAGGAGATTTTGATTTCCGCCCCCTAATCAAAATGCGGAAAAATTAGAGAGAGAGAGAATTGAGGGGTCGAGAAAAAAAAAGGAACGGAGAAACCCAAGGAAATAAAAGGGGTAGCAAAAGCGGCCCAGATCCAGATTCGAGGACGTCGATGGCGGCTTGGCCCAAGCCAAAACCCCGTCTCCAAAAGCGAGACAGGACCAAACAAAAAAAAAAAAGAAGACCGTAGCGGGGCGCGCACAGCGACAAAAAACGGCCGCCCTCGCCCTCGGCGGCGCCGGTGTTGTCTTTGGATCCTCCGCCCGCCGCGCCCGCCTATTTCCTCTCCCACAGTCCCCCCACCACGGCCTCCTCCGCGGCTCCTCCCCCACCCTGCATTGCACGCTCGCAGGTACGCGCTGCTCCCCGCTCCCTTTCGGCATTTCTATTTCGACTCGATTTTGGGATGCGTAGCAGCTCGGGAGAGACGGGGAGACGGGGCGCGTCGTCCTACTTGCGCCGCCGAGCTGGGATCCCTGCTCCCTAGGGTGCGCGGCCGTCGTCGTCTTGTCTGTGACCTGTGCGTGCTAGGAGCCTAGCTAGCTAGGACAGCGCACTCTCAGTCCACTGCAGTATCATCAGAGTTCCAGTGCCACACCGATGGTGCTACTCCGTACTAGCAGCGCTTAACTGCTTGCTGTTGAATAGTAGTAGTGGTACGATCATAGCTGGTGGCAAAGATCACAAGCCCAATTAGCTCCACTAGCGTTTGCCGTTTGCAAAAAAGGATTGCTTCGACCGAGCGTCCGGGCTGATGACTGATTCGTGGCTCGGCCGCTCCGCTCAGCAGGATTGTCATGCTGCCCAAGTCCAGCTAAGCTGGTGGAATGTCCCTTTTCCTTTAGCCCCGTTCATCTACGATGCCACGATGGTTTCTGCAGGGGCGGGGTGCCAAAGGATGCCCGTCGTCGCCCGTGTGACTGTATGTTCTTCCATGCATAAGAAAATGGCCCTCCTTGCAAATTGTCCTTGGTTGCCTACCCCTCCACTGGAGGAACTCAACTTATGCTGTAGCCTTTGCTTTTAATTAAGAAGTAGCCTCGCAAGTCGCAACAGTTGGTTCTTGGTAGAATTCTGTTACTTTTCAGGGTTTCAAAGTTTTGTGCATGTCCTTATCAGAAAAAAAAGTTTTTTTTTTTTTTTACGAAACTGGAGGGGTTGCCCCCTACATATCAAAAATAATATTGTGTATTTGTGTGCATGGTTGTACTCTGCCCTTCTGAAACACTTCACCTCATCAACTTATCATTGCAGGTTTCTCGCTTCAAGACCTCTGCCAATTAGTATTCGGCATCGACTCGTCATTAAGCCACAAGTAATATAAGGCTGTCTTCCCAGAACAAATATGAATCCATATTTCCTAGGTTTCGTCCTCCCTTTTGTGGCGTCTCTGCTCTTCGCTAAGCGAAAGTCCGAAAAGAAGAAGAGGGGAGTGCCGCTCGATGTGGGTGGAGAGCCTGGCTACGCCGTCCATAACCACAGATTCGAACGGCCGGTCGAGACGCGCTGGGAGGGGGTTTCCACGCTTGCCGAGCTGTTTGAGCGGTCGTGCAAGCACTTTGCCTACATGCCCCTGTACGGCACCAGGAAGCTCATCTCGAGGGAATCGGTGGTAGCTGCCGACGGGAGATCCTTCGAGAAGCTCCATCTGGGGAACTATGAGTGGAAAAGCTATGGTGATGCGTTCAAGAGTGCGTGCAACTTCTCTTCTGGCCTACTGCGGCTTGGGCACCTCAAGGATGAGCCTGTTGCTATTTTTGCTGATACACGGGCTGAGTGGCAGATTGCGTTGCAGGTATTTTCTCTACCCATCTTACAGTGTTGGCAAATACAGGTGCCATCGAGCATCAAGCATATGGAGTTTACATGGCCTAAATTCGTTCTCAAGTTTCTCTCTCCGTCTCATTCAAAATACAAGCTCTGCAAAAAAAACACACATAGGTAGCATATTCAAGAAATGAAGAAACAGAGTGATTTAGCCTTTCTTGATGAGTGGACAGTAATAAGGATAGAGATATGAAGATTTAGCAACTTATTTACATCTTCACATGAACACCGGTTTCATTCAGTGATATCATCTTTTGATGACAATTAATTATGCTGCTTAGATTATTACTTTAGTATGTTAAATGAAATTTGCTTTCACATTTTACTTATGCTTTTTTACATTGAGTTAACATTTGGCTCTGGAAATCGTTTGCTTTAATTTTTTTTTCCCTCTCTTTGCTAGGCGTGCTTCAGACAAAATATTGCAGTAGTCACAATCTATGCCTCTTTGGGGGAGGGAGCACTATGTCACTCACTAAATGAGGTTGAGTTACTTCATCCCATGTTGTCCATGTATTCAGAATCCTTGTTTGGCACTGCTGTATTTTCAGCTAATCTTCTTCCTGGTTTGACTCTTTAGACTGAGGTCACTACGGTTGTGTGTGGACGGAAAGAACTGAAAAAGCTGATTGATATAAGTGGGCAACTTAACACTGTGAAACATGTCATCTACATTAATGAGGAAGGCGTCTCAAGTGAAGTATCATTGGCTGAAAATTGTACTAGCTGGGCTGTTAGGTCATTTGAGGAGGTAGAGAGCATAGGATTGGAAAGACCTGTCGAAGCAAACTTGCCTCTCCCATCTGATACTGCAGTGATTATGTATACAAGTGGGAGCACAGGAATGCCTAAGGTTTGTTCAAAACCTAGTATTTCAACATTTTCAATTTTTATTCTGAAGAAGCTATGAAATAAATCTTTCTGCTAGTGCTCATGTTAGATCACTACTGGATGTGCAAACTTATCAATGCTGTATTTGTGAGAAAATCTACTATACAACTTATTCTAATTGAAGTGGCGTTCTTGTTTTTTATAACTTTTCACAGGGAGTCATGATGAGCCACCGCAATGTCTTGGCTGTAGTTTCAGCTGTTATGACCATTGTGCCTGGCCTTGGCAAAAAGGATGTGTACCTGGCATACCTTCCCCTAGCACATATCCTTGAATTGGCAGCTGAGGTATGCATTGACATGTCATGTCAGTCTATTCCACGTTATTGTTCTTTTCTACACTAATTCACTCTATACAAATGGGATGTTTAGGCAATCATAACTGGTGTTGGGGCTTCAATAGGATATGGATCACCTTTGACCCTGACTGATACATCAAATAAAATAAAAAAGGGGACACAAGGTGATGCTTCTGCTCTGAAGCCAACACTAATGACTGCTGTACCTGCTATACTTGATCGTGTTCGTGATGGTGTACGAAAAAACGTAATGCTCTTTACAATTAGTTCATATGTTATTTTTATGATGTTTCATGTTATCTCAACTGTTCTGTTTTTTCATACCAAGATGAGTTTAGGTAGATGCAAAAGGTGGGTTAGCAAAGACATTATTTGATATAGCCTATAGCCGCCGTCTAGCTGCTGTCAATGGAAGCTGGTTGGGGGCGTGGGGACTAGAGAAGCTCTTGTGGGATATGCTTGTCTTCCAAAAGGTGCGTGCAATCTTGGGAGGACGAATCCGCTTTATTCTTTCAGGTGGAGCACCTCTGTCAGGGGACACTCAGAGATTTATCAATATATGTCTTGGGTAAGATTCAAGTCTTCTTTTTTGTGCCACTCTCAATTTGTATTGTGCATCTGTTGTCCACTTTTGTCTCATAAATTTGGATTCAAACATTCAAGTCAATAGCTTGCACATGAATATATGATTGTTGTATCATATTTACAACACAGAAATTGAGAGTGAGTTATGCTATTGCAGGGCTCCAATATCACAAGGATATGGCCTGACTGAAACTTGTGCTGGTGGGACTTTTTCAGAGTATGATGAAACATCTGTTGGCCGTGTTGGTCCCCCTCTGCCTTGTTCATACATTAAGGTATAAAGAAAAAATGCTGGTTTTTTTAGCTATATTTGCATTGGCTCACCTCCATCTCCCATAGCAACAAGTATTATTTTCATTCATATTGGTACAGTTGGTAACAATCCTTCATCTTAATTATCTGAAGTATGTCTAATTATCTGAAGTATGTCTGCAAAATGTTCCACAGTTGCAAAGGATATGTTTTTTATATGTGCCAGGTGCTGTGTTAAAGTATTTGTGAAAAGTGCCATACTTGATCATTCATAATTTGTATTTCTTAACTAACGCTTGAAGTGCAAAACCTAGAAACACAAGCTATCGCATGGTATGGCTTTTTTGCATGTCCACTTTTACTTATGTGGCTTTCATTCTGTGGTTCATGAGTCATTTTATTCTCCCCTGCCTTCATCCCTAACATATTATCAATTATATTCACACATGATAATTGATAGTTGATAGACTGGGCTGAAGGTGGATACTTAACAACTGATTCACCGATGCCTCGGGGTGAAATAGTTGTTGGAGGTCCAAATGTAACTAAAGGCTACTTCAAAAATGAGGCAAAAACAAATGAGGTTTACAAGGTGTGTTTCCAACAATATCCAGTGCCATGTAGAATGTCTATCGTGGCAAACTTTTCTGAAGATTATGCATCATTTGAAGGTTGATGAAAGAGGCATGTGGTGGTTCTACACTGGTGACATTGGACGCATGCACCCAGATGGATGTCTTGAAATCATTGACCGTAAGAAGGATATAGTCAAGCTTCAACATGGTGAATATGTTTCTCTTGGAAAGGTAGGCTGGCTTTTTTGTCCTGAACAAACAAAACAAGTCGTTAACTAGTTGTAACTAATAATTCAATCACAGGTGGAGGCTGCTTTGAGTGTCTGCCCATACGTAGATCAGATCATGATCCATGCTGATCCCTTCCACAGCTATTGTGTTGCGCTTATTGTAGCTACACACAGTGAGCTGAAAGGCTGGGCCTCAAAACAGGGAATGGCATATACTGATTTCTCAGATCTGTGCCTGATGCAAGGGACAGTCAAAGAAGTCCTCCAATCTTTGGCGAAGGTTTGTCTTCTCCCAGCATCTCAGCTAATTTTTGGTTGTTTGACTTCTCGACACTGCGCTTCTGATTGATTAAAAGTCCTTTCATGGCCCCATCAACACAATTTTTTTCCTTCAATTTGATGCTTCAGTAATGATTGCATATGCTGGGTTTACATATAACAATACTTGATCTACAATTTTTCTTTGAGATAGACAAAAGCAAAAGTACTGTTTTATACTGGTATGCTAAATTACTTGATTTTGCTGGTACATTCTTGTTCTTCAGGCTGCTAAGCAAGCACGATTGGAGAAGTTTGAGATCCCATCCAAAATCAAGCTGATACCGGAGCCATGGACGCCGGAGTCAGGACTCGTCACGGCTGCCCTCAAGCTCAAGAGGGAGGTCATCAAGAAGGCTTACGAGATGGACCTTGCGCAGCTGTATAGCTAGTGACGCTGCCAGTTGAGTACAGTAGTTTATGTTCGTGGTATGTTTGAAAACCGCTGTTATTTTGAGACAACAGCTGACGGAGTGACGGTGGTGAGAAGTGAGAGCGGCATGTGGATCAATTTCCAATAATGTGTAGCTTTTCCCTGCGCATCAAGCGGGAACCACACCTCGTGGAATTGAGGTTCCTTTTCATTCCTAAGATAAGAGCAACTGTGTTGCTCGCAGACACCTTCGGGCTTCGGTAGAACCATGCTGTTGTTGAACGAGGCCAATGGCTAGCATACAAGGGGCTTCCATCAATTTCATTGATTTGACTGGTTGTGTTTTACTTCTTTTTTGTTTGGGAGAGCAGGGCTGTTCGAACTTACAAACTCAACCTTGGTAGCCTTGGGCAATTGGATTAGCATGTTTACGCATGCAGTATAATGTGAGACACATGCAGTGTTGAGACTCTTGAGACAGCCTATCAAAGAGCAATCGAGCAAGAATCTCTAGCAGCATGATGAGTTCGATAGACATCCAAAGACATTAAACAACCAACCAGCCATGCTCAGGCTCTCCTAAGCTCAAAGTAAACAAAAACATCACGGGCAAACCATCAAGTATCACAGCAGATATACAGAACAAATGACATTGCAAAGCCAGGCAAGGAGCAAGGGTCGAAGAAATATATATCACGTTATTATTTGGCTACAATTCCGTGTTCTTTATTCACCAAGGATAAAATTAAATCCGCTTGGCCCAGGAGCATCCATCCAACCTTAACCCAAAAAATAACCTCTGCTTGACACCACCAAAACCACCATGAGTGGAAGTGCCACCTTCCTTGAGCTACAGATGTTTCATTAATACATTGTAACAAGAATAAACTAGACAAGGACATCGAGTTTCATATTTCTCTCAAAATAGCAATAATAAACAGCGCGGTAATTGCATAATGGTACTGCGAAGTGTCTAATCCGCACGGGATTGACCTGCACGGGATGAAAGGATAATGCCAACGATGAGACCGTACAGAGCGAGCGCTTCTGCGAAAATAAGGATGAGGATCATGCCCACGAAAAGCTTCGGCTGTTGTGCATTTGCCCTGCAATTAATGACCAGGAAAATAAGTCAACAAAATTTTGATTCCCAAATAAGCCCGTACAGCCTTTGTACAAGGAGAAACACCAGGCAAAAGCTACATAAGCTACTGAATGGAACTTAACAACCAAATAGTAATAACAGAAAGAACTGGTTAAGACATACTAAGTACTAACTGGACAAGTTTATGTAAAACCTAAATAGGTTAAAAGGAACTTAGGTTGATCATACCACTCTTTAAGAAACACCAGGCAAAAGCTACATAAACTACCGATTGGAACTTACCAACCAAATAGTAGTAATAGAAAGAGTTGGTTAAGACATACTAACTGGGCTAGTTTACTTGAAACATAAACATAAACAGGAGTTTAGCCTGATCATACTAGCCTTTAAGAAACACAAGGTGAAAGCTTATAAACTGCTGAATGAAACTTATCAGCCAGATAGTAGTAATAGAAATAGTTGGTTAAGAACATAAAACCTAAACACATAAAAAGGAGCCTAGGTTAATCATTGTAGCCTTTACCTGAATAATGCAACAATCAATTTGGATAGTTATCCAAGAGCATGTGCATGTTCATTTTAAGTGTAGAATTTTGGTTGATCAAACTTAAATTAAGTACAATAACATGACAGCGAGCTCTAAACTTTTAAACCATAAGTAATCTGCAGAGCTCCATGTACCCAATGCACAACTATAATTTACATGTTGTGCTTAAAGATACAGAGAAAGCTACATGTTCTTCCAATGAACATTGTTCTCAGTTAAAAGGAAAGTGTTTCAGAAAGTGCAGCTTCAAGAGAAAATAGAAGAATGGTGTAGAGCACATATATGCCATCATTAAAATGAATGGAAATAGTGCCAAGTCGGAAGCATAATTCTGAACTGTAATAGAAGCATCATTTGGGAACATTTTGTTTTTTGTTTGCTTTAAATCAACAGGACAAAAGCACTGCGCTAGCAAGAACAAGAGCATGAATGATAATAGCTACCCATAGTACATGGATTTAGGTTCATATGACTTATGATGATAATGCAAGTGAGCGACATCATTAGTCATTGCAGAGTCAACATTCTGGACAGGATCTACGGTGCACACATTGGCATTTACTAGCAAGTAGCAACCAGTAGCAACAACAATAGGGATCAACCGACTCTACAGATGTCAATGATGCTCTCCACAGAAAGAGAAAGTCAGTAATGAGATCCTCCTTACCTGACTCCAGCGTCACCGACGATGCCGATGGCCATGCCAGCGGCAAGCCCAGCGAGGCCACAAGCAAGCCCAGACGAAAGGTGCGCATACCCATCAAAGAGGTAGTACGGCTTGGCCTTGGGGTTGATCCCGGTGCTGATGATGACGGCGATGATAAGACCATAGATACCCAGCACACCAGCCATGACGACGGGCACGATGGACTTCATCACGAGCTCCGGCCGCATCACGCCCATCGACGCCACGCCCACGCCGCTCTTCGCCGTCCCGTACGCCGCGCCCATGCCTGCCACCCCCCGAGGTCGGGTCAAACCAAACAACATCAGCGAGGTCAGCGATCAAATCCTGCCCCCACGGATCGGGCCGAATCTAGCGCGGATCCAGCGCCGGCGCGTCAGGGATCCAGCCGGAGCTCGGCCAGATCGGTCCCGAGCCATGGAGCCCCGGCGACAGATCGGGCAATGGACGGTGGAAAATCCAATCTTTGCGGGGAAAAATCGGAGCTTTCGGCGCGGGATCGCTCAATCGCGCGAGTGGAAGAGGGAGGAAGGGAGGGAACGCACATGAGAAGACGAGGGCCGCGGCGGCGCCGAGGAAGCCGAAGAAGGGGGCCGTCTCATCGCCGCTGAACACCGACGACATCTTCGCCCGCCGGCTCCTGCTGCTGCTCCCTGTCCCCTTCGCTCGCCGCGGTTGGTTGCTCGGTCGCGGGGTTGCCGCGTCGCTGGGGAAAGGGAAGGTGGGCAAGCACGCAGATGCGATCTCTCTCGTGTCAACCGGAGTTTGGTTTCTCGTCTTTTTGTTGCGACGCCCCCCCCGATCTGATCTGAAAATCTCCAGACGCGAGAGCGACGAGGGCCCACCGTGCTTTTGACCGTTTTGCCCCTAGGCTGGGACACCTGGACGACGCGACGCGGCCGTTCTGGCCGGGTAGAGCCGTTGATCGAGGCCGTCTCTCTCGATCGATCACCCGTGCCGCAGCCATGCCATGATGGCATGATCTGATCGAAATTGTCGATCGAACAGGATGAGCACGTCAAACAGAGCGAGCGCAGATTTCTGTTTTTTACAGCGTAATGGGCACATGCTGAGCGACCATTTAGCAGTAGATTCTTCTTTTATTTGAGAAGGACCTCTGCTTTCGTAAATGGAAAAAAAAAAACCAGCTGAATCTTGCATTTATACAGCAGAAGCTGCAGCTGGGCGTTAAGGCCCGTTTGGTAATCTAGACCTAACCCAAAACTTCCTAAACTACCATCTAAAGGGGACTAAACAACCAAATACTATGGACTAAATATGTTAGATCTACCACAAACTAGTTAGCCCCAAATGAGGAGCTAAACTGGGATAGAAGGGGGGAATGACCCCCACTGCCCCTGGTCCCCTCTCCCAGTCGCCCACCCCATCTCTCTCCACTCGGTCTCTCTCTTCTCTCTCCCCCGCACGTCCTCTTGGCCGCCGCCGCGCGTCGCCCATCCGCGCGGCTCGCCGGCCACCGCCGCCCGTCCACATGGATCGCCGGCTAGAGCAAGAACCGAGAGAAAGAAGCACAGAGGGCAGAGAGAGGATGGCATGGAGAGGTATTTTGGTCTTTGTAAACATCATTCATGGCTTTAGTCACTGATTTAGTCCTTTGAACCAAATAGGAGAGAATAAGGTTTAGGCCTAAACGTTTAGTCAGTTTTATTTAGGCCTAAAGATCCAAACAGGCCCTATGCACAATGAAATAAGACTGCTAGACCTTTTAATTTCCATTGTCTGTATACAGCAGAAGCTGTAGTGCAGCGGGAAGAAACCAACCGAACATACCCATACATTTCCATTTATAGCTGGATCCTGCGTTGTCTTCATTGCACATAATTCCTGCCCATCTAGGCTTGTCTCTTTTAATTTTAGCTAGAAATCATTTGCCTCTTCGTTTAAAAAATATATGCATCGATAATGAATGGTGACCACAAAGTACCCATATTAGTTATGTTATTTTCACAATACTCTATAAAATAAAATCCATTCAATGGTTAATCTTGTTCATCCTTTTGTATCACATATGTCCTCTCGCATTTTTTTCTCTCCTTTTTATGTTCCCTCGCTTTCTTTATTAATGCACCATAGCGTGCTCAAAAGTGTCACACACCACATCTCCTTGCTACAGGATACTAATAGGTATCCTCTTCTCCCCAATCACAAAGATCGGCGAAGATGTACTTACTATGAAGCTCAAAGAGCGGGTAATACAAATTTTTCGGAGCAACCCACACGAAATAGGTGCGTCAATGGGCGACGCCTAGCCGTCTAGGAGCACGAAGCCCCAAGAGTAATGAATCCACTAAGATTGCTTCAAGGGTCACCAAAACTCACAAAAAACAAGAGAGAGGATGAACAACGAGGCTTGAATGCTCTCTCAAGATTTCACAAGCTCACACTCAGACAAAGAGGTTGAATCTTGCTCAAGAGAGTGGAGAGTGAGAAAGGAGTGAATGCTCAAGAGTCTTATGTCTCAGAGTTGGAGTGCCAAGAGAGAGAAGAGAGGGTATGAAGGGGTATAAATACCCCCACCACCAACTAGCTATTTTATTGAACCATTACAGGCTGAAACAGAGCTCACCGGTTGAACCGGTAAGGCTAGCAGAGACAACAGACCGGTTGGAGGAGAGCCGACCGATTGAACCGATAGTCCAATCGATGAGTGTTCCAGATCAGGCAGACCGGTTGGACTAAGGCGGATCGTTTGAACCCGGTGGGTCCAACCGATGGGCCTCGCAGGGAGGGCAGACCGGCGCCAGCTTGCCAGACCGGTCCAACCGGTGGGCACTGAGAAAAGTGCAGTTTTGATTCTTTGGCTTTCGACTTGAATTTGGATGGAAGATTTGAATTTTGTGAGCTTGATGACACAAGGAGCACTGCAAGTTGGACCCCTTTGATAATACAGTGGTTCATATACTCAAGACGTAAATTAGTAAATATATTTGGCTTAAACTTGAGCTCGAACCACTTCACATTGTCTTGAAATAAATGAGGGCTTTTTTTCTTTCTTGCAATGACACCTTAGCACTTGTTTGCTTGATATAGAGTTGTAGACCACTTTCTCTTGCTTGTTATACAATTTTGTATCACATTTCATTTGAATTGTCACTATGATCATGCTCATGAAAACCATTACTTAATTTTAATTCTTTGTCGACAATCACTAAAACCCTATTAGAGGTTCATTGCACTTACAATGGTTTCAAGATATAGGGTTTGTTGTTTCGCATTGTTGCAGCTCCAAGAAATTTCAGAGGTAGAAATGATCAACTCCAACAAGAAATTAAGAATGTTCAGTTAAGAATTTTGATACTATTTTAAATCAGACACATTGTTTAAGATAATTTACTTTGTCATACAAATTAACTTTACTTCCTTTATGGGTCGACCACGGAACGGATCCTTGTTTTTTTCTAAGAGTAAACCTGACTTTTGGCCTACCAAGGTAACTCTATGGGCTGGCCACACGCACAGGCGCACAGCCCATTTATTCAGGTGGGGAATGGGCCGAGCAAGTGAATTGTGTTGTACTACTACTACTATTTGATTTAGTCTCCCTAGTAATAAGCATAGTGCTGGAAACAATGTCGTATTATATATATTTTCTTATTATAAGCGTGTTTGAGTTTTTCTAATATATGTACGACTATTTAATGACAAGAGCTATACCAATCAGCAGGTCCATAAATAAATTTTTCGTCATTAGTGATGACATGATGCCGAGGCAGCAGGGTTTGCCAGTAAACACGGTCATTACGCCTGCTTCTTTGCTTATACTATATTCCACGCATTTTCTGGGCTTCTGGCCAACCTATCCTTTACTAGTACGAAACTTGCACCACATCCTCCAACCGGCATTGAGCCACGTAAGCCAAATTAGACCAGCCCTTGGATGGACCCAAGAGATAATCTGTACCATTATTTTTCAAGAAGACCTCTCATTGTTTTTTATATATATTGTGGCATGAACCATTGTGTACCTTCTAGAATTCTAGAGAAAATACTGAAACTTTATAAGTACAAACACACACGGTAGATTTATGAGTTCTCTGAAAGGTGTACAACTTGCTGGCTTCCTTTATAGAAAAAAAATAAAAAGTGCACGGTTGATAGGGCTATATAAATACAAAAGTTGACAGCTTTGATGCCATAACAGCTCACACCCGCATAACAAATCCATCATATCTCCTCTGTCGTCAAAACTTGGAGACCCTGAAGATTAGAACTAAGTACAGTACATCATATAGTAGTAACCAATAATAGATTTAAACAAAATTTATTTACAGACTTCTTAAACATGCTTATGCATTCGAAAGAAACAAACCCAATGTACTACATCAAAGACCATTCAATCACGTGCAATTGATGACATGTAGGCATTCAGCAAATAAAATAGCACACAACAGTCAATATAAGACTGAAAGAGACATAATCAAAGCATTATGGGTACATTGGGTTGTACACAACTGCTGGACTCGGTCTGAGCGGCGTGGCAAAAAAGATAACCCCACAATTAATGTGGCGTGTTGATATTTGCCGCTACAATCTACGATACTATACCTAATTGTATTATTCTCAACCTCAATTTTTTTCGAGATATATGCTCAGTTGGGCAGAGATACACCAGGATAGTCCGCGAAAAGTCTCTTGCATTGACATTTCACAAGCCAATCTGACAGTCTGATCATCCACGCACAACGAATAATAGATCAAAGAAACCATCACATAAATTATAAATATTACTAAATACTATGCCTTGCTATTTTGATACTCCTCATGTTTTCTATAATGATTTTAGGTTCAGCTTCCACATGTGGAGAAATTTTAGGTGGCAAATTAGATGCTTTGCCGCTGGAGTACAAATTTTAAAATGTAATTTTCATATTTACCTCTAAGCTTAAGCTTATCTTTATCTTATAATCAATGTAGTAAAAGATCATTGTGTTGCCCATAAGTTTGCACAGTTGGCAAAGAGATCAAAGCACTTGGTAGTGCAGCGATTGAGTGTGCCAGTATGTGTCGAGCAAATTATCGCTTAGGATTATAATTTTGTTTCTAAGTAATTAATAAAGCTCTTTTTTCCTCAAAATAAATAATAAAAGACCACAACACAAAAACACTGATTGTAAATAAAAAAACACAAAAAAAAAACTAAGGGTCTGTTTGGCAGCAATTCACTCCACCAAATTCAGCTCCAGTATAGATTCACCCAGCCAAACACGTCCAACTCTCAAAACTTCAGATCCACGAAATTCACGAATTTAGAAGGTAGATGTAGATTCATGGACCTCCTCAAAGGATCCTCTACGAAATTCACGAATTCATGTGGTAGATCCACAAAATTGAATTTGCAAGCCAAACACTGTTTTTCCTAGCTCCAACTTCATGGTGAAGCCACTTCATGGTGGAGTTGATGGAGTGGATCTATATTTGGTGGAGCGAATTGCTGCCAAACAAGCTGTAAGTCATAAGATTTATATCCAAAAGACCACACGTACGGCGCGGCTTGACGCGCCTAGTTTCCAGCACATATCTAAATTACCACCACCAAAGTCAAGAAAGCCGAAAGCGTGAGAGGATGTAGAGGAGCCGGTTTCGCCTTGGCCACCATTAAAATCTCACGTGACGTCAGAGCATTCGTAACTTGGTGATACGAGGTAGACTCTGCGCCACATAAGAGCACGTGGCAGCTTGAACAACCGCGGCGCGGGGCCCCGAGCTTGACGGCCGGGAGCACGCCGTGGAAGAAGACGCCGCGCGCCTTCGTCGATGCAATACACTGCAGTGCAGCGTGCTTATAAATTCTGTTGCACGGCGGCCGGCGGCAGAGAAGAAAACGGCAGCGGCATCAGATAGGAGTAGATAGATAGTACAAGAGGGATCATTATATATGGGCAACGACGACGACACGGCGGCCGCCGCCGGCTCCGATGCCGCCGGGAGGAGGTGGTCGCTCCGCGGCACGACGGCCCTCGTCACCGGCGGCACCCGCGGAATCGGGTACGTACATATATGTGGACTCCACATGCGCAGCCTCTGCTCTTCGTAACAACGAAACGAACTGATGGCGTGCAGGCGCGCGGTGGTGGAGGAGCTGGCGGCGCTGGGCGCGGCGGTGCACACGTGCTCGCGGAACGAGTCCGAGCTCCGCGCCCGCCTGGCGGAGTGGGACGCCGCAGCCGCCGCCGAAGGCGACGGCCGGCTCCGCCTCCGCGGCGCCGTGACGGGGTCGGTCTGCGACGTGTCGTCGCGGGAGCAGCGGGAGCGGCTGGTCGGGGACGCGGCGGCGCGGTTCGGCGGGCGGCTCACCGTCCTTGTGAACAACGTCGGGACCAGCATCTTGAGGCCCACGACGGAGTACTCTGCGGAGGACTACTCCTTCATCATGGCCACCAATCTCGAGTCCGCGTTCCACCTCTGCCAGCTCGCGCACCCGCTGCTCGCGGCGGCGTCGGGCGGCGGCGGCGGCGGGAGCAGCGTC
The DNA here is from genome assembly GCA_022530915.1 of Paspalum notatum. NCBI lineage: Eukaryota > Viridiplantae > Streptophyta > Magnoliopsida > Poales > Poaceae > Paspalum > Paspalum notatum. The sequence continues at coordinate 69,000,814 of CM039683.1, read as the reverse complement.
GTCCTCGTCTCCTCCGTTTGCGGCGTCGTCGCCGTCGACGCGGGGTCCATCTACGCCATGACAAAAGGCACGACTCCGATCGCCCATCATATATGTACCTGATACAGAATTATAAAATTGGATCTCGTGTTTAGGCGCCATGAACCAGTTGGCCAAGAACTTGGCGTGCGAGTGGGCAAAGGACAGGATCAGGGTGAACTCGGTTGCGCCATGGTACATCAACACCCCGCTCGTCCAAGGAGTAAGAACTAAGAAGAGATCGTCGTCGTGTTCATCTCAATCTCATATGCGTGTCAAGACATCCAGTGACAGATCATCTGCATGCGTGTGCATGGTCGGCTCTGCTGCCTGCAGCTTCTGTCGCAGGAGGAGTACTTGGAGAGCATCGTGCGCCGGACGCCGCAGCGGCGCGTGGGCGAGCCGGTGGAGGTCTCGTCGCTGGTGGCGTTCCTCTGCATGCCCTGCGCCTCCTACATCACCGGCCAGACCATCGCCGTCGACGGCGGCATGACCGTCTACGGCCTCTACCCGGATCAGCACGACTAGAGGAGGAACGAAGCAGAGGATCAGCTGCCCGGCCGCCGTTTTCCAGCGCAGGGATAATAACGACGACACACACACACAAAAAAAAAAAAAAAAAAAACAACCGGTGACAACAACGGAACGAAGGCTTTTAGCCTCCGTTTTTTTTTTTAAAAAAAATAAGGCCAAATAGTATACTTTTGTTCTACTCAATGTCAAATAAAATAATAAGATGGAAGTATCTTTTTTTAGGCAATGAGCCCTCAATTACAAATTATAATATTTGAACCTACACACAAATGCACATCATACACATTAGGTGTGATTGGTTACCTGCATTAGGTTTATGCTGCATAGCAAAGCTAGCCAACTCAGCCATAGCCTGCTTAAAACAATACGGATGATAGTGTTTGGTTGTCTGAGTTGGTATACGCTGTCTAGCTAAGACTGTGTTTGGTTACACTTGGCCAAATCTTTACACAGAGTACTTTTTCTATACAGGCTATGTTAGGTGCATTGCCCTGGCCAGCATAAGCTAAGAAGCTCGATGTGGGCGTACTAGTTTATGCAGCATATCTCCTCTTCCTTGCACTAGTCCATGCTGCCTTAGATGCTAAGTCAAGCAACCAAACACCGGATACTGCATAACTCAATGCTGGATAGGAGCTAATGCAGGCAACCAAACAGCCCCATTGTGTGCAAGCTAGAGCTACACCCTAGATAGTTAACACCACGACTCAAACATGACAAGTTTGCAATCCAGTTATCGTGCCGCAAGATATACGGCAACTGAACAAGAACAAGCCCCGCTGACGCTGAGGCACCCAAATGGACCCACAGTCCACGAGGGATCAAACTTGAGGCGTGTTACTTGCCGAATGGGCAGGGTTTTAGATATCATTGCCCATTAGCGTTAAGAAGTTATTTTCGACAATCAAACTATCACTTGAGTTCAGATTTGGTCGTCAAATTTAAAACAAGATATCTTTGGTCATCGAACAATTGAAACAGGCCAACCTTAACCATTGTGCGCTTTTGACTTGTGGTTTTGCTGATATGGCGTACATGTGGTGCTATTCCTTTGATCCCCACAATGTGTCTCATCGTTTCGTCTTCTTGCTGTCGTTTTTGCCAGCCGCACCCTTCCTCCTCATCCTCTTCTTCATTTTTTTGGATACGTACCTGTATTATATTTAAAACATGGCAAACAGTACACACCAGTACAAGACCGTGTACACTGAGATCATACAGGACAGTTGTCCACAAAAAATTGTATAAAAGACCCTAAACAAATAGGAAATTACAACGAAGTCCTTAGGGTCTTCTACACTTGCAGTGGCCACCGCTCATCGCCGCCGTCGTGGCCTCGACCAACACCAGAGCAAGACGATGGGATCACCAAAGCCAGAAGGAACCCCATCGCTCGAAAGCTTTGAAACGAGCCGCAAAAGAGAAAGATGGATGAAGCAAATCGGTCGGGGACGCACCCCGAGTTCCTCTGGCCGTGGAACTGCCCTCTTTGCCGGCAAGCAGCTAGAAAGGAGAGACGATCCACCCACCCTGCAACGCCAACCCAATTGCCAACCCTTTGCATCCTGCCGGCTACCTCCGCACCAAACCTGGGTAGAGCGCCGCAGCGGGGACTCCTGTACAGGAGTTGATGACGCCTAATAGATCCGCCACCGCCACCCGCAAGGCCGACGACCGGAAGAACATTCCGCTGACACCGACCACGCGCGACAGCCTGGAAAGAGCAAAAACTCGCACTCACCGAAGGGATGCCCCGATACCGCGCCACCTAAGACTTTTTATGCTCTATGTGGACCCCACCAAATTATAAATGAAAAAGTCATATATATTCACTATCGAACCACAAGTACAAAATAAATTCTGATTGCACCATTATGTTCTTTACAATAAAATATCTTCAAAATATATATAGATATTATTTTAACGGTATTGCAAGGTAGAATATTTGAGATAATATGTATGTGCTACAAACAGGATGAAGCACCAACAAGAATGCGTACACATAGAAATTGTTTGTGTAGATTTGTTTACATGTAGAACAAATATACTAAACAAAAATTATGTAGAAAACATATGGCGCAAAAAGATGTATTGCAAAACCTGCACTATGTGCAAAAAAACATAGGCAAAAATATAAAAAGAAACGAAAAAAAGAAACACAGGAAGCAACTAATATGTACACATAGAAGAACAAACTATATAAACTTGTCGAATATGTTTGGTGCAGTAAAAACGAAAGAAAATGAGTGGAAAGGAAAGAGGATAAACATGAATGGAAAGAGCAAAACAAAAGTGAAGGGAAAAGAGAAGTGACAAAAGGAAAACGAAAAAAAAAAAAAAAGAAAAGACAAGGGAACAGCGGGTCGAAAATGAGTCGAAACATGCCGCCGCCTCCATATAGATTTGCAGATGAAGAGTACCAGCAGAGAGGGACAGAACGGGAAAAACGAGAGAGAGAAAAAGGTGCGAAAATGGGTTGGGAGTTGTGGATGGCAGCGGGCCGCGTCGTTGCTTGGGAGCGTCCGGACGAGTCGCTTGGCATCAGATGGCCCCATAAAATCTGTGGCCCCCCGACGGCAGGGGAAGCATCACGGGCGGTGGGCGGCGGCCGCGAGCTTGCTACAGGTACAAGATCATCACATCACATCACATCATGGCAGCGCCGGGCAACGACGACACGGCCGGCAGTTCTGACGCCGGCGGCGCCGGGAGGAGATGGTCTCTCCGCGGCACGACGGCCCTCGTCACCGGTGGCACCCGCGGCATCGGGTATGTACAGCTATAGTGGGCAGGCACTAGGCACCCTCTGCTCCGTGTAACGACGACGACACCAACTCGTGTGTGCTACGCTCGTGCAGGCGCGCGGTGGTGGAGGAGCTGGCGGCGCTGGGCGCGGCGGTGCACACGTGCTCGCGGAACGAGCCCGAGCTCCGCGCCCGCCTCGCGGACTGGGACGCCGCCGCCGGCGCCGTGACGGGCTCGGTCTGCGACGTGTCGGTGCGCGAGCAGCGGGAGCGGCTGGTCCGGGACGCGGCGGCGCGGTTCGGCGGGCGGCTCGGCGTCCTGGTGAACAACGTCGGGACCAACGTCGTGAGGCCCACGACGGAGTACTCCGCCGAGGATTACTCGCTCATCATGGCCACCAACCTCGAGTCCGCGTACCACCTGTGCCAGCTCGCGCACCCGCTGCTCGCGGCGGCGTCGGGCGGGGGCGCCGGCGCCGGCGGCCGGAGCGGGAGCAGCGTCGTCCTCGTCTCCTCCGTCTGCGGTGTCGTCGCCGTCGACGCGGGGTCCATCTACGCCATGACGAAAGGCACGTACGGCTCCAGTCCTCAGTTTAATAAATTTTCTGAACATTGATTTGCCTGATGGAAAAGCAAAATTAGTTGAATCTTGTCTCTCGATGCTCTCTCTAGGCGCCATGAACCAGCTGGCCAAGAACCTGGCGTGCGAGTGGGCCAAGGACGGGATCAGGGTGAACTCCGTTGCGCCATGGTACATCAAGACCCCGCTCGTCCAAGGAGTAAGAACAAACAGATCGTCGTGCATCGCACATGCGTGGTGTGTAGAAACCCCCATCCACTGACTGATCTGCACATATGCATGGTCGGCTCGGCTCTGCTGCCTGCAGGTTCTGTCGCAGGAGGAGTACTTGGAGAGCATCCTGCGCCGGACGCCGCAGCGGCGCGTCGGCGAGCCGGGGGAGGTGTCGGCGCTGGTGGCGTTCCTCTGCATGCCCTGCGCCTCCTACATCACCGGCCAGACCATCGCCGTCGACGGCGGCATGACCGTCAACGGCTTCTACCCGGATCAGCAGCAGGACTAGACGATGAACGAAGCAGAGGAGCTGCCGTTGTTTGAGTAGGTTCAGCCACCTACATTTCTTTCCGTTTCAGAATAGAGGATTGGATAGGAGGTGTGGTGACAACACCTTCCGATGCTCGCACATCATGTTAATGGACTACTCCCTCCTTTCAAGGCCGGCACGTATTCAGAAAAAAAAAATCAATCTTTTAAATATTTATTACTAATAATCAAATCTATAACTTTTTTTTTAGTGCAACCTCGTTGCCGGCGAACTCAAAGTTACACGCTCAGAAGTCAGAACAATGCTGGAGACCAGTGTTTGGTGCTGCGAACAAACTGAGAGCAGTATTTTCTGTTGTATTGCAGAGAATATATATGGAAAAATGAGATGGCTAATGGATTGCTAATCCATGAGACCATGACTGCCATCCCACGACCTGGACTATATCTTAGCATGGACGCCGGCTTCTTCCATGTATCTCTTATTCAACAGCTGCATTCCGAGTCAAAACCTTGCCCACATCATGTACAGATGTACATAGATTGTATCACAACACTTGTCAAAAAGCCTGAAATAAGCAATCCTCCATGCTTTCTTGAATAGCAGCGCACAAAATACCATCCAGAGCCCCACCACAAGACCTAACACATGACCAACATAAAAAGACAATGGCTCAGTTCCTTGCCCGAAGCTTATGCCATTGCCATGGATGAAACTTCCATTCCCAGAACATATCTTTTGCAGAGGAGGGCCACAAAGTCCACTGTTGCCGATGTACAAAAGTGAAGGGTTTTCAGCATTGAGTGTGTCAAGTTGAGGCCCTGAGGGTATCCGTCCTGACAAATTGTTGTAGGACAGGTTCATGTAGCTCAAAGATGTCAAATTAGACAAACTTGATGGGATTTCACCAGAAAGCATGTTCTCAGATAGGTCGAGAGATTCTAATGCCTTCATTGCACCGATCTTGTTAGGAATTCTTCCTCTTAGGTCATTTGATGATAAATTCAAATTTACTAATGCATCCAGAGAAGTGATATTGCTCGGAATTTCACCTGACAAAGAGTTGTCTGATAAATCAATGCTTACGAAATAATCCAATCCTGTGCCATATTTAAGCTGTTGCCCTTTTGTCGTTACCAACAAGAGTTCATCGAATTGATCTTCAATGACTACATCATCCTGTTTATTTTCCCTTGTACTTGATATGCTCCGGTAATTGTCTGTCGAGGTCATCATACCGGTTAGGTTCGCCAACTGTTGTTGTCTGATAGATCCAAGGACTGAAGTTTTCTAAGATATACAATTTCAAGTGGAATATTCCTAGAAAACATATTGTGGCTAACTCGTAGAAATTCTAAACCTGTTAGCTCCCCTATCCATGTAGGTAACCATCCAAAGAATTCATTCCATGAAAGATCCAACATCTTCAGTCCTGTGCTATTTCGTAAAACTGTGGGGAATTTTTCTGCAAAACTGTTATTGCTTAGTAGAAGGAAATCTAGTTGTATGCTTGCGAAACACTGATGAATTTCGCCCTCCAAAAGATTGCTTCATAGATCCAGATCCGACAATGATGTCAAATTGCACATTGATTCTGGAATGCTGCCACCAATTTTATTTGAGAACTTGATCAAGACTTCAAGCGCAGGAGCTTCAAAGGATAATGCTAGTATTCCAGAAAATGAATTGTTGGATATGTCTAAGATTTCAATATTTCTTGGAAACGCCCGTATTGGTCCATTCAGATGGTTTGAACTGAGGTTGAGGTTTACAAGAGGCATGTCACCTAGATGTGCTGGCAAACTGCCTGTTAATTTGTTGTCAGACATGTCGAGATATGTGGCTTGTGGGACTGTAGTCCAAAACCAATCAGGAATCTTGTCCTTGATACCTGCGATTGAAATGTCAAGATAGCTGATTGACCCCTGCTGCTGAAGCCAAGCTGGAAATAGAGGACCAATCTGGCAAGACGCAAAACTTCCATATTCCAGCCTGAATGGAGGGAGCGAACCTTCTTCCACAATAACCTTCAAATCAGAATTATAAGACAGATCTATATCCATCAAATTTGTTAGGTGTTTGAAGTGTTCTTCCGTGATCACACCATTGAACTGGTTGTTGCCTAGATTCAACACAGTTATATTTGTAAGGCCACCAATTTCATTGGGTACACTTCCGTTGAGGTTGTTGTTATCGATTGTGAGGGTGATTAGACGAGTACAGTTTCCATATTGCCATCCCCGTAGCAGAGCAGTCTCCGCCACCGGAATTGCTCCACCGCCATCGCTCCTCGTCCCTATCGCAGTCTCGTAGTCGCCGTTCGCCCCCTACACCGCCACAGCGCCCGTGAGGCCGCCTCGACGACGCTGCCCCTCTCCTTGCTGCCGTCATCAACACCGCAGCCGCCTCGACGACGCTTCTCTCCCTGCTTCCGTCATCGACACCGCGGCCGCCTTGACGACGCTGCTCACATTCATACTGTCATCTTTCTTTTTCCCTAAACGCGACCAACGGCCTCAACGCATGGCTTCCTATGCGGTGGATGTAACCTAAATGGTTTCCGTCCCTAGTCCATTATTACTAAATGGGCACAGATCCGGATTCTATCTGACCCAATTTGAGTAATATAAACTAACTCAACCCTCATGCTTTAGAATAATGAACATTACTAGGGAATCCCCACTGTTCTCATGACGCACATCTCGTCTAATCGATGAATAATTCCTCTCGACCTATCTCGTGGAAGGGTGATGTGAGACTTTTCTCACAACATCAACTGTGGCTAGAATGCCTTGTTCCGACACGGCTCATTATATCATTTCTATCACTCGATCAATATCACTTCACCCACATAATTCCGGATTAATCATCGACATCTTCTACAAAGGACTTGGTTGATGTCACTTTATCCCACAAGCAACTCTTATCGTCTAACCCTCTAATTCCATTCTCACCCGTAGACCATAATCCAACCCCTCCCACTGTCGTAACCTCTATTTTGTTATGTGTTGTTTGCTTAGTTCTTATGTTGTGTTCTTTTCTCTGTTTTGTTGTTTGCGCCAAGTGGCACTGTTGGAGACTCAGGACGTGCATCGGAGGGTACGAGATCATGAAGATGAGGGAGTCTATGCCGGAGCTCGAGAGCGATCAGCTCTACTCCAGGTCACCATTCAGACACTTCCCTGCATCGAATCCTATAGACACGCATATATGCTACTGCTGCTTTAATTCTGACCATGCTTGCTATGACAACCTAAAAATAGGAAACACTTCCATTTAGCCACTTTACCTTGCTTGCTATACTACCACCATTATACTGCTACAACTAATTAAAATGAATTTGATGTGAGATTGGGTGATATGTGTTGACGCGGCTTATGAACGAATATTTTGTATCATTTTATATGTTTTTTCACTGTTTTTATGCGTCAACTATATCTTTTACTAACAATTATCACCGATTATTGTGGATTTTACAACATTGTCTTGGAAATATGCTATATACGATTTTTACAGGTTTTTGTCCTATTTTTCGCGAAATTCACAACGATCTACGTCGAGTAAGAAAAGACCTCTAAGACGACATTCATTGAAGACGATGATCGAGGAAGGCTTGGTTATTTCATGCCTCTCCCTGTATTAATCAAGGTTTTCTGATCGGAAACTTCAAGAAGATGTCAAGAGCTACTAGGAATTGGAGATAATTATTCAATAAAATCATCAAATATGTCAAAGACTAGAAGACTTCGTCAAATCTCGGCCCATATTGAAGATTCCAGAAGCCCAAGAGTGCGAGAGGCCCCGCATGACCATTACTTAGGCATCAAGCAACGTCTCCGCGAAAGATGGAAACAATTGGACGCAGGAAGAGTCTTGGTCGGCCGACCAGACCCCCCGGGGTCGACTGACCTCACCTATCTGTACGTCGGTTTGAGGTTTCCTTGCTACCACATCTTCTCCTGGGTATAAATAGTGACCATAGGCCCCGAAACAAGGCATCCAATTCATTATCAAGGCGACAAGATGCAGAGATGAGGGACAACAACTAGAGGAGAGTAGAGGGTCAAGTTTCTAGTCTAGGATTAGAGTTCTTCTAGTTCCTAGAGGTGATTAGAGCCCTTGCATGGTGCTCTAATTACCTAGCTCCAGAGGTCTAATTGTATCATCAAGGAAAGGTATGATCATGGTGGTAAGTATGATACAATTTATTAATGAAGCATTGTTCTTGTCTAATTATCATGTTCTTGTTCTAATTATGCTTGTTCTAGCTCTAATTAGCTTTAGATCTAGATGCTTGTTGATTAGAGCATGTCTTTAAGGGTTATATTCTTCTAGCGTTCTTGATCGTTGATCTAGCTTACTAATGATATAGTTGTATATCTAGTTCTTTTGATCATGGTGATTAGAGGTTCTAGTTGTGCTAATTATGTTATTAGACTATGTGAAGTAATTAGAAGTGCATTCTCTAATTATGTATGCCTGTTGAGAGTTTCTCGTCGATTACCTGGTTACTAGTGATAGTAGAGCCTGGGAAAAGGTTAAACTCGATCTAGGGGGTTAGGTTGATTGATCTTGATTTAATTATGCTATGAAGTTTATGCTTGATCATGCTTGTCTACCTTGAGCTGCTAGTTATCTCGTTGCTCTTATCTATTTGTGGTGCCCATATCATGCATGTCTTGGATCCAATTAGAGCTTGATTAGACTTCAGTTAATACCCCTTAATTGGTGTTCTAGTTCTGTTCTAATTGCTTATCTTATAGTATTAGTATAGTTTAGGCATAGATTAGATATAGTTTAGGGCTAGTTTAAAGGTAGATTATTAGAACCATGTTTTATACCTTAGTTTACCATAAACTCTTGTTAATTAGTTCTCAATTAGTTCGTTTCCTGGATTGACAAAACCCATGATACTCATCCTGGGGAAAAGCTACACACGATACTGTCGCTTGCAGTATAAGGTTTGCTGTGCTTAAGTGCCGTCAACAATATGATGGTGGGATGTGATTACTCTTGGCGTGTGTGAAGTGGGTGGTTTTGAGAGCGAGTTGGTGCGTGAGATAGGTGGCGGGAGTCGGCACCAGAACTATGGGAGAGACTAGAACTCTCTTCAGAGCGGAGAGAGGTGTGTGTCGTGGTGAGCGGCCCACTGCTGTAGGGTGACAACCGACCCTTGGCAGGCTTACTCTTGCCAGAATTAAGGACCGAGTAGGGGTAACTCCACCTTGGACTATGACTCGTGCATACCATGCGACCTCAGGCTCGGTTCTTGACCTTCCCCAATGGCACCGGAATTGTAGACGTAAGGCGATAATGTTAGGGGGCGATGATGGTTGCGGGTGTAATCTCTCGTCCCCGATATACTCGACCAGTGGGGCCCCGGATTAGTCGAGCTCACAGTTCTAAGAGTGCGGTGGTACTGTATCCACACAGTTTCTAGCTCAGGAAAGCAGTAAAGGTGCCAGAAAGGGAGGGTTATCTATCGGTGTGGTGGGCCCGAGGTAGATCGCTACTGCCTCCGTCCCATCTCGTGTGGGTACAATGTACAAAATCCTCTGCAAAGTGTATGATCTATACGTATAGCCGCCGTCCCCAGACAAAGGACGACCCCTTGGTGTGACTTGCTCTAACTAGCATGAGATTTCTTCACTTCTCCCTCGAGTGTTTGGAATCCGGCTGCGGCCGTTGAGGCTTGGACGGGTGGGAGCTGTCCTTGCTGCAGATGTAGTATGATGTGTGAGTGGATGTTGCGGAAGAGGTGATTGGTGGTGAGGTGTGTATGAGTTGGCATGAGCGATGAGCAGGGGAACCGGTCGTGTGACCGAGTTCCCGAATGAAACAATGTTATGATAAACTAGATAATATTATTTATATACTTGCTTGCATAGGAAGACTAGAGCCTTCCGCTTGTGCTAGCCCCTTTACTTTTATTGCTGCCACTTAAGGGAGTGTCCCAGGGTGGCCTGTGTTTCTAGCAACACAGGTTTTGGAGATCAGCTGAATGACGACCATCCATTCGACGGACGGTGTGACTAGGGATCGCGGTGCTACGCTCAAGGACGCCTGTGGAGATGGACCCGAAGACCTACAATCCGCTGCTAGATTACGATTTGTGCTTGTTTCAGTCCTGTTGGACTTGTACCGGCTTAGGCCAATATTGTATAAATGTAATATTATTTGAAGTTCTGGTTATGATATCGACTGATATACGTGATTCACGATAGCACTATGTATCCGGGGACTATCATGAAAAGCAAAAGACTTGGATTTCGGCATCGCGGAATCCGGGTCGTTTCATAGGGTATTCCTCTCAAGAGTGTAAAATCGATTCGAATCGCTGGGTTTACCAGGTGTAAGAGCTGAATCATCACTAACATCGTAGTTAAAAAGAATAACGATTCTTATTAAGAAATGGTTTTGTGGAGTGATTGTTTTTGTTTGCCAAATAGACTAGGTATAACCTAGTATAATTGGAAATAATTAAAAGAAGTTGACACCCTAAAAGCTAAAGATCCACTTGTAGGCTTGCTACAGTGTGAGTTGACCTAACCAAGTCAACTATAGGTTAGAAGTCGGGCTTAGGCCCAGTGGTTGAGTAAGTCAGTAATTAGTACTCAAACTTCTCTTCCCATGTTTCTCTTTAGGTGCTGAATTTATCCTCTTCGAGGATGATCCCAACTCCTCCGCTCCTCAGTAACCTTGCATCAGTTGGGCATAATGCAAAGTTTTCCTTTGAATAACACTTTCGTTTATTTTAGAGTAGAACAACTTTTTGTTAGCTTTATAAAAGTTCTACTCCTTTTATGTATAATTATTTGAGAACCAAGGTTTATAATAAACTAAGTTTATCTTATAGTAAGGTTTGTTCAGTTTGTGAAATATTGTAATACGTGGACTCCTTCGTGAGTCGCCCCATGAGCTTGATCCTAATGGGAAGGTTTGTCACCAAAATTAACTTAAGATTGGTACTTATAAGCCTAACTTAAGTATTAAGCTCAGGTTTTCCCTTGGGTATCCATGTAAAGATGGGCTGCCCCTCCACTAACGTGCTCCTTGAATTCCTTTTTTCTAGAAATAAATTACGGTTTTAAAAAATTGCAGATCTATACATATAACGTCGTCTCATGCGGCGTTATTTAAAAAACGCCAGCTAGCATGGCGTCTTTTAAATAAAGCCAGAGGAGATGGCGTTACGATGGCAGTGAGCAGAAGTAAGCGATGGGCCCTCTGACACAAATAAAGCTTGGTGGTCCAGTTTTCTTTAAAAAATAAGCTCCGTGGGTCGGTATTTTTAAATAACGTTGTCCCATGTGGCATTATTTAATCCCATGGCTTTTTTAGAAATGTTAGGGTTTTTTATTGTATTTTTGAAATAGAATAGTATTTGAAGAAGAGTTCAACATTTTTTTTGGAAAAGACGTGGGATTTCGAACCGGCTTTATTTATAGAGAAAATTACTTCTGTGGCCACAAAAAAAAAAAAAAACTATTGCTTACTTCTTTGGCCTAAAAATTACACGGCTCTCCTATATAGCCCAAAAATTTTGACTCGTTATCTGCTTGGCCTTTCCGTCCGTTCGAAGGGTTAACAACGTTAAGCAAAAGGTAAAAAGACGATTTTACCCTTCATGCTGTCCAGTATTGCACAGACATACATTTAAATAAGTTGAAGTCATAAATGTGTATTAGAGTTGGAATACACCAGGAATATGAATTTCGGCGTGATATTTCCATATGAGATAAATAAATTTCGGCATGATATTTCAACGTGAGAAATAAATTTCGGCATGATTTTGGCTTGAAATTTCTGCATGACATTTCCATATAAGAGATAAATTTGAGATCTCAATAAAATTGCACACATTCAACATATATGGTCTGTTTGTTTCCCTGCGTAACCCTCTGTCTAGGCATACGGGATGCACCCTTCCAGTGTTTGTTTCCCTATATATGTGCTTTATGCAGGCTTAGTCAATGCAAAGTGGCTCCATAGGCTGCATTGCTGGAAACCCAGGAATCGGGCGTTTATCTTGTGCAGGCTAGTTGAGTGCGGCAGTCTGCACCCGCAATGCAACTTAAACGCACCTGCAATGCAAGTTCTCCTTGAACCGTTTTTTCTGTGTTGCCCATCGCCCGTCTCCTCCGGTCCTCTCCTCCGCCGCACATATGCTTCGCCGGCCGCCCGGCCTCTTCCTCCCGCCGCCCTACCTCTTCCTCCAGCCCCATGGGGTGCGCGGCGGAGGCGGGGCGGTGTCCGCCATGGCCGGAGGTGGAGGCAGAGTGGTAGCGCAGGCGAAGCTAGAGTGGGGCCCGCTGCAGTCGGAGGCGGAGAGGATGGGACGACGCCGCGACTGGAGGCCGTCGAGGATGATGAGGAGGAGCGCGGCTACGTGGTGACTGACGGCGCAGCCTCGTCCCGCACGTTGGGGCCCAGATCTCGTCGCCTTCCCCATGCCTTCCTCGCTCGCCCAGATCTCGTGGTTGACAAGCTCGGGGATATAGCGCCCCGGAGCTTGTTCCAGAAGAGGTTGAACAGGGTGAGGTTCCCGAGCGTCGTCATGTGGCCGAGCCGCCGCCGCCGCCACCATCCCCAGCGCAACACCGCCACGGTGCTCGGCCCTTGTGTAGTGCTCCGCGCGTGACGCGGACACCAGCTTGTCGGGGACGATCTCCTGGGGCGCGGCCGACGCCGCGAGGGGCGCGAGACCGCTGGGGTAGTAGGTTGGTCCTAGAGCTCTAGTGTGCGATTGACGGCGAGTATCTTCCCCCTAGTCACGGGAGGCGCCTAGTCACGGGAGGCGAGGAAGCACACAGCCCCACACACGGTGCCATCGTCCCCGCACACGACCCGCACCTCGGTGCCGCGCGAACCATCGAGGCGGCGCTTGATGTCGAGCAGGTCGTGGTGGAGGTCGTCATCGGTGGGAAAGCGCACGTCGATGGCGGCGAGGTCGTCGGTGGCTAGCGCGCGGGCATGGGCGGCGGTGGCCATAGGCAGAGGGAAAGGGGAAAGGCCAACCATGTGCAGGGAAACAAACAAGGCCCAACAAATGCAATAGGCTAATGCAAGTAAAACAAATGCAATCTTTCTTAGTCCGGATATGATACGCAGGAAAAACAAATACCGGAAAGTTGCATATCTTATGCCTGCATCTACTATGCCTACATCTACTATGCCTGCATATGGGCTAATACAAGCCACCCCTAGGCCAGGGAAACAAACCGACCCATAGCAATCAGGTTCAGCATCCAAAATTAGAAACATACAAGTTCAACATCTAGGCGCTCACGGAGCCCCTTCATCAGACTTGCATACACAAGCATTTGGCAACAGAGACTTGCACACACATAAGCATTTGGCAACACGTCGTATTGACTGACCATCATTTCCTTCACCTGGAACGCTTCTTCCAGTTGACCAGCATTGCACAGCGCAGCAAAAACAGTGCCGAACGTGACGACAGTGGAAGCGATGCCCTGGGACAACATTTCATCGAACAGGTGCCGCGCGTGCTCAATGGAACCTGACGCGGCCGCAGCTCGCATGAGAATGTTATAGGTGCACGCGTCCGGCGGGATCCTGGCGTCGCGGTAGACAGCAATGAGGTCGTGGAGGGGGGTGCGGCAGCCAAGCAGCTCGCGGGGCCTAGGTCCCGGGTAGGAGTGGAGGCGTGAGAGCACGGACTCCATGGCCGGGAAGAGGCGCGCGGCGGCGAGCTTTGAGATGATGTGCCACCCGGCGACCTCGCGCCTGCGCCTCGACGCTGGCCGCCGCCGTCTCTGCCTGCGCGCGTCCGTCGCCCGCCTGGACCGCCGCATACCGCCTTCGCCCACGCGGGGCTGGGTCCGCCCGCCGCCGCCGCCCGCGCGGCGCTAGGGGCGACGCGGCGCCGTCGCGGCCTGGGCCACCGGCCGATGCACGCGCGGGGCTAGGGGCGGGCGGTCGCGCCTCGGTTGCGCCGCCACCTGAGCCGCCGCCTAGTTCGTCCATCTCGATCTAGGGTTGGGGTTGGAGTTGTGTTGTGTCTGTGGGCTGAGCCGGTTGATGGATGGACTGAGTCATATGGGCATAATCGTCTTTGAATCAGGTTGATAACGGCCCACCGTCTCCAACCGGAAGGTAACGAGTCAAAATTTTTGGACCGAGAGCTGTGAAATTTTTAGGCCAAAGAAATAGCAGCAGTTTTTTTTAGACCATAGAAGTAATTTTCTCTTATTTATAAAACGCCATGCCAACCTGTTTTTTTTAAATATACGGCGTTATAGGCATAGATATGCAAATTTCAAAAAAAAATTAAATAAATATAAAAATAAAAAATTTGCCGCTTTACCCACCTCCTACCCAAGCCACCTTCCTCCAATGCGCTGCAGCGGCCGCCGTTGCCCTCCCCACTCCGACTCCGACTCTGACTGCTACGGGCCTACGGTACTACTCGCCGTCGATGGCCGCCGGTTACCGGTGTGTGTGTGGGGTGGGGAGCGGGGCAGCGACGTCGACGCCACGCGGCGGTGAGTCCCATGACCGCTGCCCCTCCGAGCCATCCCCTATATGCTGGCAACAGGCAACCATCGCTGCACTCTCCACCTCGAATCCAAGATCCACTCCAAGGTCAGGTCAAAGATCCCCTTGCCTCCACATTGTTTGCGCTTGAAATTGGCATACTTGGATTTTGGAATAATTTGGGATTAGTGTGCTAGTTGAATACCTGTGCAAGTGCCTGATGGATTAGTTTGGTTCCTATAATATATAAGAATGTTTGACTGATTTGTTAAGGGCTAGCTGCGCTCTGTGAGAATGGATGTGTACTTGTGCAACCGTGGGATCTTGGTGAGCGCAGATGCTAGTGCTGGCAACATATAGCTCTGATAATGTTCTTTGGTTATACTGTCTTAGCTACAAAATCCCAACTTTCCTTGATATGCTCCTTGCCCCTCTCCTTGCGGTGAAGCTTCCTGCTGATGCAGAACACAAGGTGTTTTTTTTGGGTGTTTTAACTCATCCATGAAGATGTTGGTACTTGGTAGATGATCAGTTTTAATCAACTGTACATAGAAATTGGTATATCTCCATTTACTCTCCACTCCAGGTATTCTGCAGGTGCTCTGAATTTCTGGTGCTTTTTCTGAATTTCTGACATTAGTCTATTCAGTTCTAATCTATATAAATGGACGAGCATAGCATAGCATTTGTGACAACTAGCCTGCCTGTTCTGTTCGGATGCCCTGACCCCTGTTTCCATTGTGCTAGCATAGCATTTGTGGTACCTATATGGCTATATAAGTAGCTTTGAACCATTCATTTGTTGGCCAGGAAATACTGACTATATGTACTTTCTATGAAATTCGTATTGCTTGTTGTAAAGCTTATGAACTGAATCAAAAAAGTTGTTTTGCAGGTGGATGTCAGTTGGTTGCAAAGAACCATGGCTGCAGGAACATTGGATGTTTCAGAGCTTATTATGGAGGAGCACTTTGAGCTAATCCATAGCGATTCTCAGGGGAGTTCAGACAGGAAGACCTGCCTTTTTTGCAAATTAACAACTAAAAAAATGTCCTTGCATGAACACCCCGCTTCATTGCTAGCTGAATTTTATCATGCTCATTTTTGTTGCAGTGGCACTGGCAAAAGATCGAGGTAAAAACAAATGCACATTTATGTCTCTTTGCTGAAACAAATGGCACCAAAGCACCTCTTGGCCACATCGGCCAAGTCATATGCTCACATCTTGGCAGCTGTTTGTGATGGCTTGCTCAATGTTGATGATGCTGGTGCAAGGGCTGTACTCCAGGTAGGTATCAATATCTTCACTTGATTTGTCACCAATATGTACTGAGAAAGTGCTTATAGCTTGCTCGTCACTTGACTCTTTTTTTTTTTTTGATAAGGTCACATTATTATATATTAAGGCAGCATAGGAAGTTACACAAGAAACCCTGTCAGGGTAGGATAGCAGCACAACTCAACACATGGAACACACGTGTCACGCCTAGGCAAAAGACATGGACACGCGTCATAGCGCCTTGAAGCTGCCATCGAACTCGTCGCCGGTGAGAAGCATGCCGTCGGCGGGGACCTCCAGAGGCGCCACAGGCGCTTGGGGTCAGTGCGGAAGGACCTCACCATTGGAGGTTGATGCGGGCGCTGTAGCCAGAGTGGTTGTTCACCTCCATCGAACCGAAGATTTTGAGGAAGACCGTCGGCGAAGGGTGCTTGTGACTTCCAGCGAGCCCGAGGCGGTCGGAGTGCTTGGACACCAGCAGCGAGCGAGGAAGACGGTGGAGTTCTCAGCGGTGCTGGCAAACGATGAGCAAGAGGTCTGCCTGCAGTACGGGGAAGCGGTGGAGGTCGAACGACCTGGAGACTGGAGCCGTAATCGCTCATCCAAGCAGCGAACTGCTGGATCAGCTAGTCTCCTCTCCAGATCAACAGGGGAATCGAGTTGATCTCGGTGGGTGCGGCATGAATCTCGACGGGCGGCAAGGCGGCGGTGGGAGAGATCCAGCCAGTGAGTGGAGTTTATTTTATTTGAACTTGCCTTGCCACCATGGAGAACTGCTCCGGTAAGGTCGACGGAGACGACGAATCCAAGAACGGCGCAGACCCAGACAAGGCGGCAAAAGCAGCTTCGGAGCTCCTTTCTCCGCGCGAACACCATCTCGTCTGATAACCAAACTAAAATCTAAACTGTAGTAAGCTTTGGGGGCCGGGCAGCGGAGAAGGGGGTCGGAGGGTCTCGAAATAATAGATACTCTCTCTTCTCTTGTCTCGTCTCTCTAGACTGTAAGCTGTAGACTGACCTGCTATATGCACATGCAGCTAGGGTTTTGTTAATGATACATGCTTAGTGTGTTAAATGATGGGAGAACTAGATTGGTTTATGGTATGTTGCGTTACTTTTCCTTGTGGTGGTAATTTGAGTTTTTTTTTTCTGAACAGGATGCTCAGCAAATACTGGCTTGCAAGGAGATGCGCATACACCCCAACATCTGCTCCGAGAATACTGAGATGGACAAGTGACGGCCAGCGCTCTCCAGGCGGCCAAAGGGCCCAGGTGGCGAAGAAGAACCTGATCCAGATCGCGGTCTCAATCTTCGTCGAGCTGAAGCGGCTGCTAGAGAGAAAGAACAGCCCTCTGACGGGGTGCATGATCCTGCTAGACCAAGGAACGTGTGTTTGTTTTTGTATCGTGATTCTCTTGTCGTCAAATTTTTAGTATATACTATGCCAAGTTGCCAACGGAGCACCCATGAGATAATCTCTATATATCTCTTAATCTCTTAATATAATATATGTCTACTACTTATATAAAGCTACTAGTAATTGGTCCGTGCGTTGTTACGAACATATTATCTTTCCATTATTTATGTTCTGAAATAAAATGTATTTTTTAGTTTGTTTTAAGTAAAACCATTTCAAGTTTGGTATGTGTCTTTTTTACTTCCTTGAGTTAGATTTTTTTTACAAACTTTTCATCATTAGTATATATGTCGCATGTGTAGCTTTTTTACTTAGTCATTCCATATTTTTGTGTCAGCCTTCAAAATATCAAATATGTTAGCGTAAAATTGACACCATCCAAAGATGTTTGTTCAAAGTGAGGCAACCAATCCGAATAGAAGTAAAATGGTTTTATTTTCAAAATGTTTGTTCAAAGTTAAAATGGTATTTTCTACGGAATCAGCCAAAAAAACCGATCGGATCATAGATCTTACCAAAATACCAGATTGTCATGTTCCAAATAGATTTACATCATACTTAACAGCATGGTCTATCTTTATTTGCTGTCCAGCATACATACTTAACAGATGGCTCGATCATCAAAAACAACAATTAAAACACTGATTAATAGTCAAACATCACTAGGTTTGTACATGTAATATGGGTGAGTCCAACACAGTTAATTATAGTATGCTCCAACGTCTAGCACACCAAGTTTGCACAGATCTCAGCTTGAACAGCACTGTTTTGAGGCTACCGATTCTTTGAAGCTAACTCACCTTCAACTTGAGCACAGTTTACGGCATGATTGGTTTCTTCACTTCTTGGATGGCCTCCGACCTGGCTGGGGATTAGGATCAGGCCGAATCAGCCTAGGATGCGCACAGCCAGATAAATATATTTGGTTTGAATGGCTTTGTTGGACCAGGTTATATTGGGTGTCTTTGGTTTGAGGCCAATATTGGTCAGACCAAAATTTGGTCAAATTTGACCACGTTTGAATTTAGATAAATATTTTGCCAAACAATAAATTTTTTATTTGTATATGACTTACTAGCAAAATGCCCGTGCATTGCAACAGGACCAAAATAAATCCTTGAGTACCTCTAGATCAATATATATAAGAATAGCCTTACAAATAAATTCCATATTCTATTCTTTCAAATTTTTTCTTCCATGTTACCGAAATTTAGCTGGTGTCAGTTTGGTAAAAAATTTTATTTTTTTGCTTTCCGGCAATATATAGAACATCGAAAACGGAGTCTATATACGACATGGGTATCGTTTTCACGTAGGCTACTCCTGCTGTCTGAATCGGGTTTTCGAATAAATTGTAGGTCATATTGTCTTGATGATTTCTGTTAATTGTAAGCGAATTTTAGATTGACGTCAATTGTGTTGTAAAGATTTTTATTTTAGCTTTCCATCGATATATAGAACGTAAAAAATGAAATCCGTATGCGATCTGGGCGTCCGTTTGCGTGTGGGCTGCTCCTGCACTCCGGACTCGCGAATAAATTTCACGTCATATTGTTTCAAAAATTTCTATTGACTGGGACTGAATTTTAAAATGGTTTCAGTTGGGTTCGAAAGGTTATAATTTTTGCTTTCCATCAATATATAGAATATCGAAAACAGAGTCCGTATGCGACTGAAGTGTCCGTTTTTGTGTGGGCTCTTTCTGCAGTCCGAATCTGATTCGTATTGTAGTTGCGATTTGAATTATCGTACACAGGACGTGGAGGGGTTGACCAGTCGGATCTACCTATCACGACGGACCGGGAAACCAAAGATCAGAAAATCTTATTTGTTTTAATATTATACTATAGATATAGGCAGTGGCGGTCCTGAGAATTTCGGGACCCGGAACAAGAATTAAATAAAGGCCCTATTGCACGTTGTTGTTATATTTAGATGGATTGTACTCCCTCCGGATTTAAATATAAGTCGCGGTTGATTTTTTTTTCAAAACTTGAAACGTTCGTTTTATTCAAAAAATTTAATG
The DNA here is from genome assembly GCA_022530915.1 of Paspalum notatum. Taxonomy (NCBI): domain Eukaryota; kingdom Viridiplantae; phylum Streptophyta; class Magnoliopsida; order Poales; family Poaceae; genus Paspalum; species Paspalum notatum. The sequence continues at coordinate 68,981,231 of CM039683.1, read as the reverse complement.
AATTATCATTTATTTTGTTGTGATTTGTTTTATCATAGTATAGAGTTGAAGCATGATTTGTTTCCTTGTAAGTTTACAAAAATTTATTCAATAAAACGAGTGATTGAAGTTTTGAAAAAAAAAAGTCAATCGTGACTTATATTTAAATACGGAGGAAGTATATTGTCATCTATTCACGTATCATACAGGCAACACAACAATCAGATATAATTCTATGTCTCGTTTCCTTTACTTCTCACTTTTTCAAGGCCTAATTAATCCTTCTCTCATAAACACGACCAGGCCGACAGCAGTCACGCACTGTGTACTCCTTTTGGTCCCCTGTTGGAAGCAATATGCTAATTGAACTGCTTATGGACTGTTGTCAGCTCGACTAATCCCTTTACAATTTTATATAAAAAGAACCAGATCGATCACTTTGGCCGGCCCAAGGAGCTAGCAAAGGACTCTCCAGACCCTTTATGCGCCGTCTTACCCTGCCATGGCCCGCACTCCAAGGTTGGTCGCCCTATAAAACCTGAAGCCCTCGGTCTATATGCCCTAGCTACCGCAGCTGCACGCCTCTCGCTGCCGATGTCGCCACCAGCTGTGCATCCACAACGCCAATCCAGGCTACTCCCGTCGGCCAGAAACCGACGGGAGTTAGCCCATTACCGATGGGAATTAGCTATTCCCGTCGGTTTCTAGCTAACTCCCGTCGGTCGACGAGGGTTACATTATCTCCCGTCGGCCCCGACAGGAGATAAATAACTCCCGTCGGCTAGAAGCCGGCCGACGGGAGTTATCGGGCGCCGGCCAGACCCACGTGGGCTGACGTAGCCAACGCTTAACTCCCGTCGGTGATTAGGGCCAACGGGAGTTAATGGCCGGCCAGGCGCTTAACTCCCGTCGGTGATTAGGGCCGACGGGAGTTAATGGCCGGCCACGTCAGCCCACGGGGTCTGGCCGGTGCCCGATAACTCCCGTCGGCCGGCCGGGCCGACGGGAGTTAATCCTTAACTCCCGTCGGCTTGGTAATACCGACGGGAGTTATTGTGTCCCCCCCCAAAAAAACCAGCGCATATTCATAGCATCCCACAGAATATGTGGGATCGATCATACACATTCATCCAATGACATTCATCCAACCACCACATATATATAAAGTATCCAAGCACATGCATCCAATCACATACATATGAAATATCCAAACACATTCATCCAACCAGATATATATAAAGTCCTTAAATCAAACACATACATCATCACAAAGTAAAGTGTCCAATCACATTCACGAACCGCCGTCGTCGGGAGGATTGTTGGAGCTCTGGCCGCTGCCTCCGTCCGGAGTAGGGTACGCGAATAGCGAGTTGATGAAGCCATGCATCGTCCCACTTCCTTCCTGGTTGTTGTCCTACGAAGCAAGAATGAAATTTGTTACCAGTCATACATATTAACTAATGAACTGTCGTCGATAGCTAGAGAGTTAGAATACAAACCTGTGATCCAGGGGCAGGTAGCTGTGCCGGCGGTGTGGTAAACTGAGTCTGCTGCGGCGGAGGTGGAGGAGGGCCCATAGGGACGAACGTCCATTGCGGCGGAGGCGGAGGGGGCACGTAGGGTATGCCCTGCTGCTGAGCTAGTAACTATTGACCAAACATGTTAGTAGTGCGCATGGAATGTTAAAAGCAATGAATGCACAGTAATATGCAATATACTTACTTGAATCATCTGCTGCTGCTGTGCTTGGACTGAGGCATAGTATTCACTTTGAGCCCTCAACTGCTCATCGCGCTGACGGTTCTCCTCGCGAAGCCTAGCGATCTCAAGCTCTTGCTCAGTGAGCCGACGAGAGCTAGGACCAGCAGAGCTCCCGGACCCGGATGCCGACCGCCGAGACGATCTAACATCCCTCGTGTTGATCATTCCATCAAAGAGAGAGAACCTACAATTGTTATCATAGAAAGAGTAATTAAGGCATATGCTCGTTTTCACTGTATAAATGGCATGTAATGTAACATCTCACCATCCGTGTGCCTTCCCTCCACCGCTAGCATGCACGGCTTGGGCATCGATCGGCATGGTCCTCCAATCGCAGTCCTCTCCGTGACGCTCCTTCATCTCTTCCGCATATGCCGCCTGTGATCGATTATATGACCGTAGTTAGTTCATAAGTTGCGCACATTAAGCGAATATTAAGGACAACTGCTCACCAGACGCTCGCTTTGTGTCTGGCTGCACAAAGGGTTGGAAGGGTCACTCCCCCTATGGCCAGCCTCCCACACCTCGATGGGCGTCGGCTCACGACCTAATTGAACTTCCTACAGCACAGAGTTAGTACAATAAATGCATATATGACATCTGAACATATTTGTTAGTTTTCTTACCAGGCGTTTCGCCTTTCGCGTGAAGTTGTCGCCACCGAAGGTGTGGTTCGGCATGGTGCCTCGATTGCCCCTGTGACTTCTCGACTTCTGTTGGAAGCCTTCTGAAGCCCACCTCGTACACCAAGCTGCGTAGGCCTCTGGGCGGTTAGACATCCACGGAACCACCACCTTCATAAAAAACATATATCAGTACCTATTCAAATGAAACAAACACAAAAAATAGAATTCAAATATAACCTGGCGGTACTGTTCCTCGCTAAGGTATATACTCCTGTGCCTGGAGCCTGAAGGGGTGGTCCAAAGGAAGAAAACACCTATGACAATCGAAGTAACGGAACTTTCCACCCTTATCGAGCCAGAAACAATCTGTTTCTTTTCCACAAATAGGACAGCCTAGCCTTCCACTGACTCTCCACCCAGCAAAGATCTCATACGCTAGATAATCATGTATGGACCACAAATATGCTGCCCGAAGTTTGAATTTTTGCTTCATGTAGCTGTCATACGCCTCCACTCCTTCCCAAAGCTCTTTCAACTCCTAAATCAATGGCTCAAGCATAACATTGAGGTTTGTGCCAGGATGCTCCTTCCCAGGTATGATGAGACTTAAGAACATAAACTCATCTGTCATGCAATCTTCAGGTGGAAGGTGGTACGGTATGGCAAAGACAGGCCAGCATGAGTAAGACGCTGCGGTCATACTGAAAGGCGTGAAACCATCTGTCGCCAGCCCAATACGAACATTCCTCTCTTCACTAGCAAATTCTAGATCAAAGCTGTCCAGGGCCTTCCATGCGTCGCCATCCGACGGATGCTACATTACCCCATCCTTCCGGGACGTACGATTCTTGCGCCACCTCATGCGCCTCGCAATTCTCCTAGCCAAGAACAGACGTTTCAGTCTTGGAGTGAAACGCATCCAGCGAAGCTGCTTACGTGCCCTCTTTGTTTTCACCTTCTCCCCGTCTTCGTTTACCACCTCTATGTACCTCGACTGGCCACATTTCAAGCATTTGTCTAGTTTCTCATGATCTCGCCAAAATATCATGCACTTCGACGGGCATATATCGATCTTCTCATATGGCATTCCCAGAGCCTTTAACAGCTTCTTTGACCGGTAAATGTCTTTAGGCACCTTATGATCGGCAGGAAGGACATCACTAATCAAGTCCAAGATTGCCTTATAACATTTGGCTGAGAAACCAAACTTTGACTTTATGCCCATTAGACGGGTCACGAACTGGATGATGGTAACCATTGTGTGTCCGTGCAGAGGCATTTCTAAGTCTTGGAGGAGTTTGAACAACTCTTCAACCTCTTTTGTAGGCGGATCTTCAGGATTGTTGACAAACTCGGCCTGCAGATCTTCAAGCATATGATCCAACCGATCAACGTCTTCACCGTCATCCACCTCCATCTGTGCTGATACTATACTCCGTGACTCGCCATGCTTATCCCAAACCTTATAACCTTGAACAAATCCATCCTTGCAAAGGTGTAGTGTCACAGTTCTCTTTTCATGTGAATACATGTTCCCACATTTGTTGCATGGGCACCTAATCACAGCGTGGGTCGTTGACTCTCCACGAGCATTCTCCACAAACTTCTCTGTCTTCTCAAACCATTCCTTTGTGTGACACCCGCCCTTCTTCCAACCAGTATACATCCACTCACGGTCGTCTTCCATGTTTGTGGCTACATATGTGATGCAAATGTTTCATGAGAACCATCCGTTTCTACATATCACGGCCCTACATCTATAGGTAATTGATGTGTCCTAAATCCACCCAAGGATGCCCGACAGAGTGCGTGTTTATGACGAACCTAGAGCGCTCAAGCAAAATTTTGGCAGCATAACCCCGCTGCTCTCCATCTGCACGCCCGAGTTGGTGCAGTGGAGAACAACAAGGTCATGCCACCGAAATTTTTCCTGAGCACTCCAGGGCCATCATAAACGGCACACTCTATCGGCCATCCCGAGGCTGTCCAAAAAGGGACAATTCCAGACCGGCACATCTCACATGCACGCGCGGTGCATGTGAGATGTGCCGGTCCGAAACGGGTGACGCATAGGTTTCGAAACCCTAACCGAGTGCATTGTATGATAAAAAATGCAACAATAACGGTATATATAATTAAACAACAACAATAATGACCAAAGACATTTTTCATGATAAACAGAGCCATATCAACAATAATAATAGTGACTACATCAACAAGCTTAACTCTAATCATGATATTAAGGACCATAACAATAAGCTTAACTCTAATCATGATATTAAAGACTACACCTAATCTAATCATGATTAGTTAACTCCCGTCGGCCCGATCCATGAACCGACGGAATAAACAATATTTTTAATTCAATATGCGCCTAAAGCACTCCAACTCACCTGGTCGCCTTGTCGGGCCGAAGGTGACGGGAAGGCGGCGCCGGGTGACGGCGCCGCGGCGGGGAAACGCAGCGGCGGTGCCGGGGCTCCTTCCTGCGGCGTCCTGGCACTGCACAGCGGCCCTCGGGGAGGCAGCACCGGGGTGACGGCGCCGGGGCTCCTTCCTGTGGCGGCCTGCCACTGCACAACGGCCCTCGGCGAGGCGGCACCGGGGTGACGGCGCCGGGGCTCCTTCCTGCGGCGGCCTGCCACTGCCACTGCACAGCGGCCCCGGCGGCACGGGCCCGAGGAACAGAGGGTGCAGGAGCAGCGGACCGGGGGTGTGCAGGCGGCGGGGGCGGGGCCTGCAGCGGGGAGGCAGCGCGGCATGGCGGCTGGCCGCGGCGGGGCGCCTGGGCGGGGCTGCTGGGCGCGCGGAGCGGCGGGCGGCGGCGCGGCGGGCCGGGGAGGCGGCGTCGGGGCGCGGCGGGCTGGCAGGCCGAGGCGGGCCGCGGGGCGGCGGGGCGCGTCGGGCGGCGGGCGGCGGCGCGGCGGGGCGGGGAGGCGGCGCCGGGGCGCGGCGGGGCGGCGGGCCGAGGCGGGCGTCGGGGCGGCTGGCCGAGGCGGGCGTCGGGGCGGCGGGGTGCCTGGGCGCGGCGGGGCGGGGAGGCCGCGGCTGGGCGCGGCGTGGGCGGCGGGGTGGCTGGGCGCATCGGGCGGCGGCGCGGCGGGGCGCGAGGCGGCGGTGGGCTCTGCGTCGGCGTCGGCGTGGGCGTGGGCGCGGTGGGAGCGAGTGGGCGTGGGCGCGTGGGGAAGAAAGGGTACGCTGGGCTTTGGATTAACTCCCGTCGGCTGGGGGTGTAGCCGACGGGATTTATTCCGTAACTCCCGTCGGCCGCCAGGTCCACCGACGGGAGTTAATTATATCCCGTCGGCTAGCCCATGAACCGACGGGAGTTAAGTTAATTCCCGTCGGCTACGGTTTAGCCGACAGGAGTTACTTAACTCCCGTCGGCAACCCTAAAAACCGACGGGACTTATTACGGCCGACGGGAGAAGGCTGGATTGGTGTTGTGATCTATCTGCACGCGCTACTTGATCCCAGGTCACGCGATCCATCCCAAGCCGCCGGTGCTGCTCGTCGCCGCTGCGCCGGGTGGCCTCCCCAATGAGCCGGAGACAAGTCCAGCCGACGTTGGTGACGTTCCCAGGCCCGCATGGCACATGCACGCAGGGTGTCCAAGCTACGATGGGGCTGCTTAATGCGTCGCCTGTCGGCCGCCTGATCAGACCACGGCGCCCTGCCCTCCCAGGTGCACCTCGTCGCCCTGCAGCAACGTGGGTGGGGCTGCCCTTGCAGGCCGACCCTGGTGCCCTGCCTGGCCAGTGGAGCGTCCTTCTTTTCCCTAGCGTGCAGCAACCCAGGATGGTCACGGACGAGTCACAGGGAAAATGCATACGTGAGGAAGAAGGCCAATATGTCCAGACGCCGCAGGAAGACATGGTAATTTTTCCTGTATATTCTCTTGTGTTTTAGATCCTTTATAGATCATCCCCTCAGAGTCTAATCCTTTCCATTCCAACCTAAGCCGTATACTCCTTTGCATATCTAAATCCTAACCTTTGGCAAATTCACAACGCTGTTCGTTAATTGTTATGATGAGTCTTCTCAGCTAATCCTAGGAGTCTAGGGATTAGCCGTGACCTAACCTCTGGTTTGCTCCCAATCACCTATCTTTTACGGTTTAGATTTGTTATCCTGTTCCTATCTCGGTAGACTCATGACAATAGGAAGACTACGCTTTAGTATTGAGATTGATGTTTACCATTATTTCCAAGTTTCAAATTAAATATTAATCTGACTAATGTTATCTTAGGATATAGAGTTTTCTATATAGAGCTTAAGATATTAGTTTTCTAAAAATAAAAGCAATATAGAGTTTAACTTCGGTTTTTCGTAAGCTTATGTCAATTAGATTAATCATACCCTAGCGATTTATATATTTAAATTAAATCAAATTAGGTTTTAAACACTAGTTTTATGTTAAATACATGTTAACTTGATTAACGGTTATGCAACTGCATTATAATTAAAATGTGCATAGATTACGAGGTGGCTTCTATAAAATTATGCAAACTTGTTTATTAACAATTATAATGTGTTTTCAATTATAATTTGCTTAGTTGAAACACGTTATATGCTAAAAGCGGAGTAGGTGATATGACGTACTTGTCTTTCTAAGCTTAATTGTTCACATGGTATAACTCACGGAATCCTTATAAATAAAATATATTTGGTTTCAACAATGGTTCTCAATTTAAATATAATTTGGATTAATTCTAGCTTGATTATTCCACTGAAATATCCATTTGTATTGTTTTACTAATTACAAATGCAACTTATAGTCTTTTAGTTGTTCCGTTCAACCATAAATCCGTTTTTAGTGTCTCTTCGTTCATGTGATTGTAGCAACGAGTCCTCTCTTTTGGTATGTGTTTTATAAAGCTTTTTCTATGATTGATGTATTGTTTTCTTATGTATATATGTGTGTTTTCTTGCATGTTGTTTGGATTATTGTCACGTATGAAACGAGAGTAGTGTACGAGCTTTAGAGACCAATATAAGAGCTACAGTGACCGTGGTTCGTGAAGAGCAAGTTTTGCCAAGTTCTATAGTTGATTCTTTGAGCAGCTATATATCTGGGAATATAGGTAAGTTTTCTTAAATATGTTTGTTTTACCTGTTTGGTTGCATATGTGATTTTAATTTAAATATAGAGCGACCACCCAAGAAAATAGTACAACCACAAGAGATGGAATGGGACGTCCTTGACTGATTAATTATATGAACTAGTGTTTTGTCTTGCTTACCTGAAACATGGCGTATGAGGGGTCTGGGGGATATGGGACTTTGTCCTTAGCCTTTGGGTGCAGTTGGAATGGAACTCTCATATCTTTAGTTGACTGAAGTAACCTATAACGGGTGGGCCATGACTCTAGGAATTTTTTGTAAAGGTCTCGTAATGAAACCCTGCCGATTCATCTAAGGTAATGAATATATGGAGTCTGATCCACCCTTAGGCATATGGGAATCATGACTTGTGGGTAAAGATGTGCAACCTCTCGAGAGTGTTTAAAACTGATATATCAGCCGTGCTCACGGTTAAGAGTGGCTTTGACCCTCCTATGCATGATAATTAACATCGGGTATAATGCTAAATGTTGGTACTCAATTGTGTTTATGAATTCTTGCTGAGTACTCCGTGTGCTCACCCTTGCTATCCCAAACATTGCTATCCCAAACATATAGTTCTCCTCTATACAAGTGGATGGTGCCATGAATAAGAAGTGGATCCAGAAGTCTACCAGGTGTTAGGTGTACGTGGCCCCAGTCAATCTTCCTGTGAAGATGGAGTTCCGCTACGTTAGATAAATTTCCGCTGTACTCTGATGCAGACATTGTTGTCACGTGTAAGTTTTATTCATTTAAGTAAAGCACTAATTAAAGCACTGTCTTTTGATATTCACTTATGAAGTCAGCTGTATGTGTGTAAAATTAATCCTAGGCACATATACGGTGTCATCTGGTTTTGTTTCTAAAACCGGGTCTGACACTTCTTGGATGCTTATGCGCGACGTCTTTGGGTACGGAAAGCTCAGGTCATACTTGGGGGTCTTCTTGGCAAGGGTGGACATGTGTAGGAAAGCTGAGGTTAGTAAGTATATGCTGTGTGGTTTGGAATATTCCCAAAAATTACAAATCGACTTGAGTCGTTATCGCTTACCAGATGTAAAGCATGATGTGTGTCTAACATTACATCGTCTCAAAACATGATTTTTGAAAACTGTTTAAGTATTCTGTTATATGATTATGATACTTGTTCATGTTCTTACTTATATGCAATTTACATTACTTGTCTTGTTTATTTATATTCCATATTTGTTATATCTCACATGCATGCTTTACTTGCAACATAAAACTTGACAAATGCAGACATAGCAATGGCACTTGATGAATGAATTTGGGCTAAAACTTGAAAGCAAGGACTTATTTTTAGTGAGTTTAAGGATGCATGTTAGCTAGTCCACTCAAAAAGCCCAGCAAAAAAATGTTTTTAGAGTCAGACATATAAGTCCTAGGATGTATTAAGTCCTCTAAGTATATTATCATACTCAGGTTTGCGACCCTTGCATGCAGGTTTTTGATCTTGTCGTGATCAAGGATGGCTCGGTGGGCTCGATGGCATTCCTTGGTATTTATTTGTTTCTGTGATGCATTATTGTATAATTCTAGTTGTATAACTATTTCTGCTGTGAGTTGTATTTTGGTATCTATTTAAAAACTTCCACTTAAATTGTATATTATTTCGAACTCAGTTTGTAACCTCTAAAGCTTATGTTTGTATGAAATGCAATGTTGTTATAATTGTTGTGGCTCCATCGTGGGCTCAAAGTATGTGATATAAGTCACATTGGGTGATGGTGACATCGATCATCCCTTAGGGTGACTCGATGGACTATCAAAGTTGATCCTTTTTAAGTGCGCATTATGAGCCAGAGGTGACAAATGTGCTTAAACGAGATTTAAGTTGGGCAGTCTCACCACACTCATGGAGGTTGTATTTATACTCTAGAGGTGGAGGTGCCTTGGGGCGCCCCCACCTTCCTTCTAGAGCATTTTTGTTTGGAAATGAAGTAGAACTCTTGTTTCCCTCAAAATCATACTTTCCATATTCTTCACTTTTAGTATTTTTGGCATATCTCCTTCTTATGAACTACACATAAGGGAAATTCGGACTCCCCAATGGTAGAGCTTTAAAATTTGGTATTTAAACTTTCTTCATTTAACGTCATTTAGGTTCTCAAATCTGCCACGCAAGATACTTGTGTCCTAGATTCTGAGAAGGATCTCAAAATTAGATTTGATCTTGATTTGATTTCGAGTTGATCTTTTAAGAAACTTTTCATATCTTTTATTACTTTATGCTCAAGGTATCCTCCATTGGCGTTCTAGAATATTCTCTAATAATGGGCCATTAGCTTGGCCTCTCTCCTACTTTATTCACTTCAATCACGAATGCTCAATTTTGGCCCCAAAACCTATTATTTTAGTCCATAGCCAAAACCCAAAGCAATATTGCAAAAACCATAGTAATTGGTGGCTTTTGTTAATGACCAATTATATTGGCACATGTAAAACATGGCATAGTTTTTGTTGTTAGTCACAGCCAACAGGGAGCTGCACCGCGCCAAAGCCTCCCCCCTCACTATGGTGGGGAACTTGGGACTTGTTTAATGGAGGAGAACCCCCGTTACTGTGGTGGGGAACTTGGGACTTGTTTAGGCCTCCTTTGTAATGCAGGAATTTCACAGGAATCAGTTCAATTTCATAGGAAAAATATAGGAATGTGAAAATTTTCCTTCATTCCAAAGGGAGCCTTAATGGATGGAATGGTAGATCCCTAGGCAGAATGCATGATGAGATGGATGCACTTGACAATAGTCCTTGTGTTGCAGTAGACCGATTTTGTAACAAATTGAGCAATCTAGTCAAGAAATCAAGCATGAATTACATCTATGGTTAAAGGTGGCGAGGAAGAGAGAGAGAGAGAGAGAGAGAGAGAGAGGGGAATGAGCCAGCGAGGTGTTGGTAGAGAAGGCATAGCATCGAGGTTACCGGCACAACGTCGAGGTTGTCCGGGCCACCAATGGCGCTAGTTGGTGGAGCTTGGCATCCGAACCATAGGTTCCAGATCTTGGGCATTCATGGAGAATGCGCAAAGAGAGAGCGATGAACATGGAGATTGCACATCGGAGAGAAGGGGGATATGAGGGGAGGGGATGGGAGGGTGAACACTAGGCGATGGTTCTAAGGGGGTTGCGCCCTGAACATCGGTGTACAGAGGGATGATTTAGAAGAGGACAGGAAAGTCGGAGAGGAGAGAGAGAAGGGCAAATGCGACTCGATCTAGATCGACCATGTGGGTTCTGTGCAGAGTTGACGGGAGTCTCAACAATATTTCATGAAAAAGTCGGGTTCTGTTATAAATAACCGTGGCATGTTTTTGCCATGCCCATCTCGGTCCTCATATCCTATGCCCTAAAGACGTTTGTTGAACCGTGTCTCTAATAAATTTAGACCAGAGGTGGGAGCTGAATGATCAAAGATGTGATATGACTTTGGCTCAGTAAAATCACATACTAGTGATGTGTTTTGTTCTGCGTCAGTAAGGTGTTTCCTTGAGATTTTAACATAGTGATTCGGCCTCTAGGCCGCCAGTCTAATCTCAACCACCAAGGTTGCTGCCTAATTAACCACACCAGTGACCTTGTTGGTTTGATTATCACATCTGATCATCCTTGCCAACTATAGCCCATGAACGGTTCAAGCCTCATGCCTGAAGTGTCCAACTCCGTTGATCAAATCATCGAGTGTCGCTACACTCACCTAGCACCAGCATAAGTAATTTTTTCTGGTGCCCGTTGAGAATGGTCCTGGAGCTTCCACATGACCCCACCCACAAATCTCGCGATCCATCCAACCATAGCTCAGATACTACTTGTTAGAAAACAACCATGCAGAAGCGTCAGTAGATCTAACTGAGACGAAATGCACGATCACAGACGACACCCGAGGCACGATATTTGTTAACAATGTTTTGCTAAAGCGTACATCCTTGGGGCATAAGTACCGTCGTTTCTCCCCACAAACAGAAGCTATGTGCTGGCGTAAGATAACGACAATATTTATGCTCTATTTTGACATAATTTCATGCATTTTTAGAGATAAATTATATGATGAAGTCATATTTTACTAACAATTAACCCTATATTCAAGTATGCTCTTTGTTTTTACACTTTATTAAATATTGCAGGAAATTGAGGAATAAATGCAATAATTATGAAGGCTACTCGTAGAAAGATTAAACCTAGAAGTCCAGGGAGGTGACTAGATTAATAAAAGAAGAGCAATTGAAACCCAAAAGAAGGCCCAAGCCCATTAGTTGAGAAAGTTCCGAAAGCCAAGGACTGCTTGGATATAAGAAAGATGAAGATAAGGAAGGTTTAACAAGATCAATTTCAAGTTCCAATTAAATCTCGAGATACTCTCGGATTCCAGGACAGCAACACCTTGTGGGCCTAATTCGAGACCTTAATGACGTCAAATGAATACCAAAGTTGTAGATCTCTTCGATCTCTACAATTTAGAGTTAGAGTTTGTCTTATTTGGACTTCAAATGAGGAAGTTATGCTCGAAATACTAAAGGGTGCATAATAAGGAAAGTTGGATTTCAGGCAAGACAAAGGTAATAGCTTCATCTTCAAGCAAGGAGCTTTATGGATGACTTAGAACCTTCAAGAGGCTTGTATATATATGGAAATAGATCAAAGAAGCCATCTTAAACCGACCTATTAGTTTCCATGTATAGGGCACCCTCCGGGTTATAAAACCAGGGCCTCCCAAGGGGGTGAGTCTATCCAAATCATTGTAAACAGAGCTCCAAAGCGAGACCTTCAAAAGCAAACTTGAAAGTTTAGTCAAGGAGGAGTTCTCAGCGAAAGGGCGAAGCGAGATGAGGCAGAAAAGGCCTGGGTCGGCCGACCCTACCACCAAAGTCAGCCAACCTAGGGCTTTTCCGGGGAGTTTCGAGTTTATCTTTTGATATGTGCTTCATCTCCTCAAATCTGACAACTTTGTTCTCAATGATCATGATGAATCTCAAGTAAACTCTCTGTTATTCTTATTTTGCTATAATAAACCTTGAGTTTGATCAATGAAATTGTATTTTGGCTATGAATTCTTTGTTTATACATGATCTTTGATCCATATCTTTGCAATACTTCATCTCTACATGTGCCCGACCGGGATGATATATCCACATGTTTTTTAATAGATCTTTTTTACTTTAGTTGGTTGATTGAATCTGCTAATGCTTAGATATGGTTTGTTCTTGCTAGTTCATCGATTACCCTGATTTATGTGACAAGTGGTTGGAGGAAAAGGTTCGAGCAAGTTCATGACATTCATGATCATGTTTATTCTATGTTTCACATTAGATGTATGCTCAGGGTGGTTTATAGTTTATAAAAAGTTTGTCTCATATCTCTTGCTAATCCCTTAGTCGTATTATCTTATCTCGATCTTGCTTAGTTTGTCCTTGACAAGCTCTCATCTTTGATCTAGTTTATACTATAATCTAGTTTTATACCTAGTTTGTGATTATATTATCTCTTTTATCCTTTAGCTTATTAGATCTATTAGAGCTAGTTAGTAATTGATTAATCCTTGATTAATATAGTAGTTTAAACCTAGTTTTTCACGGATTGTGACAAACTCTTGATACTCATCTTGGGATAAGGATAGAACTAATACTGTCACTTGCAATATAAGTTTTGGTATGCTTAAGTGCCGTCAACACTATGCCAGCATCCGAGCAATACAACGGCCACACCGCACGCACACACTAAGATACCTAAGTCGTCTTGTGATTACAAAATGGTTTGGCTTCTTATTATGGCCTCTAGGGAGTTAGACTAGTACTCTACCTATCCCTTAATTCAACTCGAATTCCGGTTGTAACAGATCCGTACACAAATTCTAACAGAAAGTGTTATGGGGTTTCCTTCTTATTAAATTAAATGACATGACACATAAGAAAAAACAGTGACACGGCCAAAGCTGGGTGTTTTTCATGACAAAGAAACTTGGTGTATACAAACAGTTATACCGAGAGATGGGATAATATTGCTGAAGTTCTTAATACCTCCCGACCTATGAGGCATAGCATGTTGGCACAAAATGGAATCGCCCTATGTACATACCTTATTAGTATTGTGTAAAACAAGAACAAGCTGAGTTCGGCTCGAATTTACACCCTAGCTAATAGATTGTTCTCGGTGAAATCACATTTATATTGCTTTCATACATAGTGTTGTCCCAAATCTTACTAAGGAAACTAAACGCACCTTGAAAATTAATATTTTCTGTTGTTGTTTACACCGTGGAGTGGAAACAAAAAAGAAAAATGATGCTTCTCTATATAGCTTTCACTGCATGTTTAATTTCTACTACCTATGTTTTTTTATTTGACGTTAGGATATAAAAAATTAGTTCATTTTGCATTACATTTGTTATCTGAAACGCCATTTATAAAAGTATGGAGGGAGTATATAGCTTGGTCTATCATATATATAAGTGGATTCATGTTTAGCACAACCCCCACTCTTGCTTAGCACATCCTCATATCACGTGCCTTAGCTGTTTGAAAAATAGCTTTGGAGAATTATAAAAGACTGCCGCCATGTGTGCTGGTAGTTACAGCTATGCATGAACAAAATGGTCTTGGCGGGATTAATGTCGTCTGTATATAGCCACTCGCGGAAAGCAATCGGCACCCCGTGACCCTGAGGTTGCTCCGCCGCCAGCTTGTGGCCGCCTCCCAACCTGCCAATCCTGAGTCTTTGGTAGAAACAAAACATCAATCAACCCACTTTCTAGTTGTCTATTAGCTGGTCGATCTAAACACCTTGTAATAGTTAACAGTTATCTAGCTATTTATTATTAATTGCTAATGGATTAGTGTGAATCGAAGAATGGAGTGCATCATTATGCCATATTCAATGAGCAGGCGCCCGGCCGGCAGCACGACCGAGCAGTTGCGGTCAAGGTTCACGGGTGCAGCGAAGAAATTACGTTAGTAATAAAGTAAATTGTGCACTACTACGCGCAGCACAATGTCAGTATGCACGTTCCCGGTGTCGGTGGGTGGGGCGGGGGTGGCGTTTGTTTGCGAAGCAAGGTTGAATGGAATGGTTCCATCTCATATTATAGGCGTAGCATCGTTCCATCCTATATTCTAGGGATGGGTTGCATGGTTCCATCGTAGTTTTCAACTTGAGGTCCACTGTCAGTCTCTCATTCTCAGCGCCATTCATACGTTTCACTAATTTTCAGGAACCAATCCGTTCCAGACCTGAAGAAAAATGTTCTATTTTAATTATGTAACCAACCTGTTTCTTTGCTCTCCAACAAACCACAAGACTTGGTGGATGCGTTCCACCCCATTCTACCAACCAAATGCTACTGCATCGACATTCATGCCCTAATTCCCCTTGTCCACCCAATGATCAATCCGAGGAATCCATGCGTGCGTGCCTTCCACGAAATGCAGTATGGGATTTCTTTAGTCAGAGTCAAAATTTAAGGCCGAGCGCATTGCATTCGTCGTCTTGGTAGGCCAGCCGGACAAGCTAGAATACACAGATTATCGGATTATTAACCAAGTGAATTTTCTTTCCATTATATTAGCTATAACAGTTATCATTTATTAGGCTAATTTTAGCTATAAGTTTTTTCGGCTGGCATTTATTAATTGCTAATGGATCCAAACAAAGCTTATGAAGGACGGGACGGACGGACGGACGGCATGCTGTATATAACAATGATGAAGAATGGAGTGCATCATTATACCATATATATATATGTAAAGCAGGCACCACACCGGCAACATGACGGTGCAGTTGCGGTCAAGGACCTCGGGTGCACCAAAGAACATACTGTATTAAAGGTAATTGTGTAGTTTGCGCAGCAGAATGGCACGCAGTATGCACGTTGCTAGTGTTGGTGGGTGGGCGGTGCCATGCATGCCTTCCACATGCATGCCGCGCCAGGCCAAGCTCCTACCACATGCATGCATGCATTCCCTAATTCCCCATGTCCAGCCAATGAACAACCCGAGGAATCGGTACATGCATGTGCGCCTTCCACGAATTGCAGTATGGGATTCCTGCAATCAGAGTCAAAATTTGATGGGCAAATAAAGCCGCGCGCATTGCACTGGTCGTCTTGGCGGCCAGCTAGACAAGATCAGAAAAAAGTGGAGCCGGTACCAGAATCAGTGAGACCGGTGATACCGGAAAAAGTGGAAATGGTACCGCTACAAATTAAAGTTTATTAAGGTAACGAGTGCTACCAAAAGCACTTTCACAACCATGGTACAATAGACTTGAAAGGTAAACATGTTATTATATGGAACTCATAGATGGACAAGCCCATCCGCGAATGCAGGGTGTGCGGCTTGTTAATAATTCTTGGCCTCTTGTTAGACAAAGAACCATCGTATAGTAGCTATGCCGAACATATTTCCATTGGCAGCTACCCAAGGAGCTGCCCAAGGAAATGGTTCCACCACTCTCTGTAAATGGGTTATCACCCACTATTAGAAACACGTCGGGTCATTAGACTTATCTTGCGGTACCATTTAGGTGTATAAACTTTTAAAGTGATCATATGGGTCCGTGAACGTTCCAAGTAGTTCATTTGTAGGTCCACGATTGGACCTCGAGTGAATTAAGACTGAAAAAATTAAAGTTGATAGACATAGATGATCACTTTGAAAAGTTAAAGAATCCAGTTGATCAGTTTAGGAGTTTGTGGACCTAGATGGTACCGCGGAGTAAGTTTAATGATCTAACATGCATTTCACTCTAGGCATGCAGGCCTGGCCTTACAAATTGGGCGGGTGACTTTTATTACAAACAGGCCATTTGTTTCACCATATGACAGCTATACCGTTGCTGGAAACTTGGGTCACTGCGTACAATGCTGAGACCACACAAATAGGGCAAGCAAACTTATTCCTAAAATTAATGCCATTTCACAAAAGACGTGTCCTATTGCTGACAACTGTTGAGACAAGGGGAACATGAGACAAAAATAAATGAATAAATTGCAAAATTCGTTCTCCAGAATAATACAACAAATGCATGTGCTTTGTAATTCATAATATAAAGGGGGGTTCATTCATTAATGGATGAAGAATAAAAATGATTTATGATTGTAAATCTGGCCACCCTCACTCCTTGGCACGCACACGGACGGTCTAAATATTTATGAAGCTCGTTGTCCTCACGGTTTACAAAGCCTGCACAGATTTTATAAGAAATTATGGTCCTGATCCACCTTTTCGAAAAATGTTTACAAAACATTCAAAGAGCTTCATTTATATCTACATCAAAACAACCCGTGTGTACTGTAAGATACGAATGTTATTAGCTGTTGTATTGGTGATAAATTTGTGAGGCTATGCGCATTTAGTTTAATCCAAGGAAGCAAGTTTTTAAATGTATAACCACATCCATATCCTGGTGATGGATGCTATATTTTGTTTAAAAATGCCAAGAGAAATACAAGAGGAAATTTTGGATTATGGCAAGAGATAAAATGCATCCAGCACTTACCAGAATGGCTTCCATGGGAGTGTAGTACACATATATGCGCATTTTAAAGGTCCTGCTGTCACTATCCTGTTGGATTGTGTTGTACTTTATAATACCTCGTGCCATGGTAAGGTTCCCAGTACCCCCCATAACGCTCCACTGACCTGAAGCCCCATCTTGCCCCATCACTTGAAGTGAGGACCCTGCGAGGCTATTTTTCCAGAGAAGTATAATAAACACAATGCGTATGTTCAGCAACCACATACAATTAATGTAGCGGAGCAATGAGTTTTCGACAAGGTTCCATTCACAGTTCTAAAAAATGACGATGGCCAATTAATTTCGTTTGAAATACTAAGTTCGAAATATGGAGATGATATGTACTTTTGGAATTGTGTTGAAAATTATGCCTTTACATTATCATACATTGTTTGCTTACATTCATAGAAAATGATGGCAAAAGCTGTATATGCCGTTTGAAAGTGAAATAAATATTCTTCTCGAATAACAGATGCAATGATGTGATCAAGCAGCACATATGTAATTATGCCAGTGAATAGTTCTTACCTTCCATTGTCGAACACTAAATTCATCATGATTACCCATGTTGAGGCATGATTTTCTTGGGTCGTCAGGCCCTGTGCATGCCCAGTGGTATTCGCAGAAGCACCTGGCCCGTCCTTCAAGGGCCAATTAATGAGTACGGTACCATCTGCCACAGATGTCTGGTCTTGGGCGGGTGTCTGCTGCATGTATAGGATAGTTTGCAGCACAGTGTCATCGACTGTAGTCCCCCCCGAGAAGAAAACAGCGAGCATGCCAAGCAGCAAAGCTATTGCATAATAGGGGGCCATGGCTAGCGAGGAGTCTGGGGATATATGGCTTTCCCTTCGTTCTGTATGTTGTGTTTGAAGAGTGATGGAGGGGGTGTTTATAGACGGAGCTAAGCTAGCTAGTGGCATACGCATGATTACTGACGGTGTTTATTTGAATGCAAGTTGGCTGAATAAATTATATCGGTTGTGATGATGGAGGCATCAGGCATCCATGGAGATTCGGGCGTTCCCATTATTAGCGCGTTCCCATTGGCTAGCTAGCAAGATGTCTTCTCTCTTACTTGGACAGAAAACGAGAGGAGTGAGAATAATCACTGCTGCTAGGATGTCAAATGTTGGATTTGCTCTGCTAATTGGGCTTAGATGGATTGATCCATCAGGGTGTTGGAGTCTTAATGGGCCAGCTGTAAAATAACTAACTATGTAGCCAGACCATAAGACCCACCATCGGCCGAACCAGACAGGCAGCCTTGGGAAAAAAACCCAAAACCCGATTCCCGAACCAGTACTAGCCAGACACGAAATATAGATCGGGATGATCGGGTAAGAAGTTCTAAAACCTTAGTTCGGAAAATTCGGGTTCCACCTCCCGATACCCGATTTTCCCGAACAACCCAGTCGGGATTGTCTACGTTGATTAGGTAGCGGCGATTTCGGCTCCAATTGACGTTGCATGCATACAAGCTAGTGGCATATATTGAGGTAACGAGACTCTGTAAGTTACTAGGTCTATGCCCATGCGTTGCCACGGGAGCCATATGACATGTCTAAAATGTAAAAGACAAGTTTTCAAAAAATGAACAGTAGATTAGCTATGAACTATATTTTCCCATCAATTCAAATGTTGTACCAAGCATAGATTGCCTAAGTTAAATTTTATACTTGGAACAACTACATCTTATCCTAATTGTATAGAACCTGTATCTGCAAAGAAAGAAAGCTAAACTATTGTAACCAGAACAAACGATATGCATGACTAAAGAATTGAGCTATAAGATCCAAACAAATAGCATAGTTTTGCTTTAGTTCGCTCCTCCAGGTGAAAACAGCACTATGTCCAACCTGTACGTTTCAAAAGGTACTCCAGGTGAAAACAGCACTTTGTCCAACCTGTACGTTTCAAAAGGTACATATTTTACATTGTTCTCGCTTTCAATCCGACAAATTTAAATAGAAACCCATCTCAGATGCAAGTAGAAAGCAGACTTTGGGATATAATTGTCAAGTGTGACTTGTGAATACGCAGGCAAGGGTCGGCGATGGCAGCGTAGGCCGTGAAGACTTGTGAATAGGCAGACAGGGCGAGGGCGAGGGTGATGGTACCTCCTTCCTCCCATTACTGCTCCAATGGACTACCTGTAATTTAGAGGATACCTGCAATATGCAGAAAATAAACTGGTTCAGTTCTGAATTGGAGTGAACCACTTATTTGTTGAAATGAACTACAGTGACAGTTATTGAAGTACAATATTTTCTGAAATCAAATCCTCCATCACAGTACTATTCCTCAGGAACCTATGGATCCTTGAGGAGCTATTTTGTCTGGCACCACCAGGCTATCTAAAATTCTTGCAATCTACACACGCTTGAGGAGCCAATCAGGATTATTATATGGATCCTTGTTCTCATCATTTATGGTAATGTTGCCATCCTCTATAAAATTATAGCTCATGATATATAAGGAAATTGTAGTTGTGCAAGATTAATGAAAACAGTATATGTAGATGAATCTTTGTAAGATTCGGCCTGCCTTTGCTATGCCTTTTTTTGTTGGTATGACTCACGACGCTTCTTGTTAATATCACTCCTTGTTCGTCAGCCATCATTGCATACCGGGTTCTATCCCTTTCCTTCTTACGTCATGTCGCATTGGCAACCCTACCTAAAGTGGAAGATTTTGGCCACAATCAGTTAGCTGTGAACGCACCTTATGCTGATGGAATTAAAAAATGTAATTAAGTGCCCCATAGACAGTAGAGCATCCGAATAAAAAAATCCAATGCCATTTGACGGCAAACAGGCCTCTGCATAGTTTGAGGTAAGAATCGTAGTTTAACGATAGATATGGCTTAATACCAGCCTTAGAAATTGGAAAACATGTGTGGATCATGTAAAGAATTATAGGGTATGCAATGCACAAATTAGTACAGTATTACATATGCACAAAATGTAATTTTGAACACAGAACACAGTAGCATCTCTTGAAGCCAAGAGACAGGTTGTCATATTACAATCTTCTCTTTGGAATATAAGAGTACTTCTGAAAGCTTAGTTCACTCTACCTACAATGGGGCTGGCACTATGTTAATGGTACATTGTGAGTCTGATGTAAGATTGGCCATTTGGTTCCACATTTTTTTAGTTACTTTTCTCCGCAGGTGTCGATTTGTGCAGATGTTTTTAGCATGATGACTATCCATATCTTTTGATGTTTCCAGCTTTCCTATGAAATTGATCTGCATAAATAGCTACCGCTTTTATACTACATATAGCATCACATTTGCACAGTATTGGTACATAGTGATTCTACTTTGGTTCACATGAAACGGCCTATGCAAATTCACGTAGGAGCTTTTTCCATGGCACTCCAACAGTATGTACCATGTCATGAAGATGTTATATCTTAGATGCTGACAGTTCTGGATTCTGGAATGAAAATATTGGAGAGAGGCATATACTCTTCTGAAGCTAGGTTATTTTTCTCTTCTATTGTACGGCTTAAACAGAATCAGAGAAGGACGTGAAGTGGAACTGTGGAAGCACGAACCGGATCGAAGCGACGCGGGCGAAGGGGATGGATGCCAAGCCGGCCCACAGGCGTGGGAGCGGTGCCGCGCCAGACGCTCGCGCCCGCGCCCACGCCCGCCGCCGCCGCCGTCGCCGCGGACGCCTTCGCTGACGCCCCCAGCCACCACGCCCACTCGCCGACGCCCGAATCCCCGCGCCGAGGATGCCTCGCAATGGACTGCCGCCAGACGCCTAACGCCAGCGCGGACGGCTCGCCCACCGCCGGATGCCTCGTGCCGCCCGGCGCACCGCGGCGGACACCTTCTCCCTCGCCCGAAGCCACCGAGGGCGCCTCGCGCCTGACAGCTGCCGGACGCCTCGCGCCGCCCGCCGCAGCGGACCGCGACAGGCGAGCTGGCGCGGCAGGGCCGCGGCCGGCAGGGTGCGGCGGCGCGAGGCACGCGGGGCCGCGGGCGCCGGGCGGACCGACGCTCGGCGGGGCTGGCTTTGGGCTTCGCGGACGGGCGACAAGCGGGGCTGGAGGCGGTGCGAGGCGGTTATGGCGGCCGGGCGGTGCGGACGGGGGGCGCGGGCGAGGGGTGGGGACCCGCGCGGGATTCAGTTTGGGTGCCGTACCTTATCTGCTGACATCCACCGTCCAACAACAATCCAAAGGTTCCAATCATCCGTAGGCAAATAGCAGGGAGCGTTCCCTCGTCCACGCGTGGAGACGCGTTTTGGGCGCGCAGCCTCGGCCCTTCGCACGCCGCCGCCCGCCGGCCAACCCTCAACACCGGCGTTGCGCCAGTTCGCCACCCAGCACCGCGCGTCCCCGCGTCCGCGGCCTCGGCTCTTCACGTGGCGCCGCCCAACCGCGCTTCGCGCCGGCCGGCGCTGCGCCACCCAGCACCGCGCGTCTCCGCGCCCGTGGCCTCGGCCCTTCGCGCGCCGCCCCCCAACAGCGCCACCCAGCCCCCGCGCCTCTCGTCGGCGCTGCGCGAACCGGCCCCTTCGCGCGCTCGCTCCAGACCTTTGTTGGACTGCCTGCATGTGCTGCTAGACCCCCGTTGATCGACTGCCTCCTTCGCGCACCCCGTGCCCCGCGCGCTCGGCCTCCGCGTCGCCCCTTTCTCCCGCCTACCTGGCGGCTGCGTTCCTGCCCGCCGCCCAAGCCCGCTCCGGCGGCCACCCCACTCCTCCACCCTCTGTGCTCTTCCCCAACCACCCCGCCCGCCGCGCTGGTGCCGCTCCCTCCCAGCCCATTGCGCCTCGCCTTGCCGGAGCCAGAGCCTTCTAGCCTCTTGCCACCCCCAACCCTCCCGCGCGCCGCGCGCACTTCTCTGCTCCAGCCCCTTGCGCCTCGTGAGTCAATACCTCGACGACAGCCTGAGGCTTTCTCCGGGACCGTGCCGTTCTAAGGCGCCACCGCCGCCGAGACCTTCAAGGCCGTGCTCTGCGGAAACTTGCGCTTCCCGCGGCGGCCTCTCTCCCTCCCGCCCGGCATGGCGGCGGTCAAGCCCACGTCGGTGGCGCCCGCGTCGGCCGGCGGCTTCATTCCCGCCAGCCCGGCACCCAAGCCGATGTTGGCGCAGCCTCGCTCCCGCCCCTGGCCGCGCTCCCTGCCCGCGGCAGAGCCCGAAAACGGCCAAGTCTTGCGTGCTTTCCCTTCCAAGCGATTGAGCTCGTTGGATTAGAATTGACCGGTGGATGTGGGAGTTATGGTACGTGGTGCCTTGGTCAAGCTAAGGTACTGAATCCGACTCCCCGCGCGCGGTGGGGCGGCGCGGGGTAGGGAGGTCAGCCATGGCGGCCGGGCTAGGCGTAGGCGAGGGGAGAGGGAGGGGGAGGGGCCGTGCGGGGTGGGCGAGTTTTCCGGGGGCGGAGCGAAAACCTTCGGAAACGGGGGCAGGACGATTAGTGTGCGGTGGCAGAACGATTAGGGAGACGTATCGCCTTTAAGGGCTTAATAAATTGTATAAGAGAGCAGAGATGTAGAGAAGAGATTTACTAGAATTTGGACTCCTTATCTGTGTCATTCTTTTAGGGCTATTTTGGGAACCCCATCTTTTCAAGGGATTTTTATTTTGTAAGGGAAAATGAACTATTTTTTTCTCAATTCTCCAAAATCCATAGGAGAAATAGGGTTGCCAAACTGACCCTTACTAAAATTTTGTAAATGATTACTAGAATCATTGTTCTTTGATGTGATTTACTAGAACCTATGACCTGCTACCTATAAATTTTGTAACTAATTTACTAGATAGTATATAGACTTGCAACACGTTTTAGCTATTAAAAGATTACGAGAATAAAAGACAACCCTCCTGGTTTATCAAAACTATCCCACGCCCACGGTGATTAACTAAATCTTCTTCGTGGAGTTTTCTCTTTCTCGTAAATCCATAGCCAAATTACCACCTCGAGCATTGGTTCACCAACTTCTAAAAATTTTGATATATTTCAACTATTAGAAAATTTACAATGGCTTTTGATAATTTACCAAAAAGTTGCGTTATCAAGTTACTACAAAACGGTGTCCAGTAATGCTTTTGATAATGTACCAGAAATTTTATGATGAGCTACGCTAATACATTATTTGGAAAAATGGCTCGCATATACTAGTTATTTGGCAGAAAGTATATGAATTACAGCGATGGCTCAAGTCATATACCAGTGTGTGTGGTACGTGTTACGATAATACTTAGTTTACTAATCATTTGATGATTATGGACAATGTATATAATTTACAACACAATCTGGTTTTTACATGCACATCACAGAACAACCACGCACATCACACAACAGCCCGAAGTTTTGAAGTTTTTGTCAAACACTGCCTTTTGTTTCCTTGTCGTAGCTCTTCACCGAAGGGAGATGCACACAAGTGGGTCTTTGTCATAAACAGGGCATGATGGCTGACTAGTGATCAAAGTAGAGATCAAATGTTTATGCATGTGCCCTACTGGCATGAAACCGGATCGGATACATACAGATATCGGAGATCCCGTATTCGATCCTATATATTTTTTCCGGATACGGATTCGGACATAATTTTGTCAGAAACAGATACGGATGCAGATATCTCGGTTAATGGACACGAATTGTTGCGGATCGGATATATAATGAACCGGATATAAATAGCCTCGAATACGAATATTTTTTTCGGATATCAAGTAAAAACAACATCCACATATATTGTGTATTTTATAATCATTTAAACTTTTGTTGAGTCCAAAATACTACCAAATCATGCTAAATCTTGTAATATTTTATGAATTTAATTGTATTTTCATGATTTACTGTAGAAAGAAATTAATAATACACAAATAGATTTAGAAAATCATGATATTTGGCGGAAGGGTAAAATATGTCCACGTAGCATCCTCAAAAAAGTTTAGACAAAAAACTACACTTGGTGTCGGTGTTTATTTCATATAGGCTTCCACTCGTAGTTTAGATTACACGTAAAGTCACCATAGTGGCCTAGTCATTCAAGTTTTAACATGATCCATAGTTCAATTTATTATTTTCATGTGGGGGTATTGCAAGTTTATAGGTTTAGTTAAATTATTTGCAATTTTCATACAACACTGTAATATTTTATGAATTTAATTACATTTTCATAATTTAGTGCAGAAAGAAATTAGTAATACACAAATAGACTCAGAAATTCAAAATATTTGGTGGAGGGTCCACGTAGCATCCTCAAAAAAAGTTTGGACAAGAAGCTCTACAAGGTGTCGGTATTTTTTTCGTATGGTTTCCACTCGCAATTTAGGTTACACGTGAAGTCACTCTGGTCGTTCAAATTTCAACGTGACCCATAGTTCAACTTATTATTTTTATGCGGGGGCATGAAGTTACCTTTGTATTGCATGTTTATTGGTCTAGGCAAATTATTTGCAATTTTCAGACAGCAGTGTAATATTTTATGAATTTAGTTGCATTTTTATGATTTACTGCAGAATGAAATTAATAATACACAAATAAACTCAGAAATTCATGATATTTGGTGGAGAGGCAAATTATGTCCACGTAGCATCCTCAAAAATGTTTGGACAAGAAACTTCGCAGTTTGTTGGTGTTTTTTTTAATATCGCTTCTACTCATAGTTTAGATTACACGCGAAATCACCCAGTCATTCAAGTTTCAACATGACCCATAGTTCAACTTATTATTTTTATGTGGAGGCTTGAGGTTACCTTTGTATTGCATGTTTATTGGTTTTAGTAAATTATTTACAATTTTCAGACAGCACTGTAATATTTTATGAATTTAATTGCATTTTCATGATTTAATACAGAAAGAAATTAATAATACACAAATAGACTCAAAAATTTATGATATTTGGCGGAGGGGCAAATTATGTCCACGTAGCATTCTCAAAAAAATTTGGACAAAAAACTCCACAGGGTGTTGGCGTTTCTTTTATATGGCTTCTACTCGCAGTTTAGGTTACAAGTGAAGTCACTCTGTCATTCAAGTTTCAATGTGACCCATAGTTCAACGTATTATTTTCATGTGGAGGTTTGAGGTTACCTTTGTATTCCATGTTTATTTGTCTAGGTAAATTATTTGCAATTTTCAGACAAAAAACACAAGAAGATTCGTATGTTTTTTTTAATTTGTGGGCTGAAAAGAAACCTACGAATTTAACCAATTAAATTCATGAGCTCGGTCAAAAACCCACGAATTGTGGGTTCTGTCCAAATGCTCACGAATTTATTAAATTCGTAGACTGGCTCACGAATTTATATATACCATGACGAATTTGTTTGGTGCCGGAATATAATAATCAAATTTTGGTTAAGTTCGTGGCCTCGCACCCCACCCATTTATTCTGCCCATCTAATCTCTCCTCATCCAACCACACCCCCTCTTCCTGTGCCCTCTCGCCTCCCTCCGCATCCACCTCCATCTTCGTCGCAGCGGCCAGAGGCGGGCCCCTCCACCATGGGCGGAGGCGCATCCGGCGTGGCCGGGTGCGTTGCAGCCCACCGCCGCGGGCGGAGGCGCGCCTGGCTCGGCACTGCAGGCGGAGGAGCTGGCGCCGCCGCTGGCCCCGCCTCCCGACTGTCGCCGTGTCGCGCCGCCTCCGGTCGGCCCCGTCCGCCTCCAGCCGGCCCCTGTCTGCCTGTTCCCCATCTCTGGCCGGCCCCTGTCCGCGGGGGCCGCCTCCCTCGCCTGTGCAGCTGCCCCCAATGCGCACGTCGACGCCGTTGCTGTCACTAACATGGCTCCCCCGACGCGCACGCCGGCGCCGCCTCCCTCTCCCATGCAGCCGCCTCGGACGCCTCAACGCCATGGATCCGGCCATGGAGCCTGCTGCCATCTCCGACGCCGTGGCGTGGGCGGGAGGCGGGTGGGCGGCGCAGGCGGCTTGCGCTGGAGAGCCCCCGATGCGCTTAGCCCACGCCGTCCCCGTCGCGCCCTCCGGCCACTTCGCCCTAGACGCACGATGCCGCCGGCCCCCTCGCCCCTCGACCCTCGACCCATGGTGCCCAGGTGCCGCTTCCGCGAGCCCCCCTCCTCCACTTCGGATAGTACTTCCAAATATTTGGGAAATATCCGATCGGATATCGGATATCGTCCATTCCGTATCCGATATCCGCGATATCCGAGATAGTATCCGTTATCCGTATAAGGCATCCGAATTCACTGTCCGATCACTATTTTAACCTTCGGACGGATGGATAATCGGAAAATATCCGTCCCAGTTTCATCCCTGCTCCCTGCTATGTAAAGTGCATTTGCAGCGTCTGCCTGAGAAGCCTCATTGCCTCAAATCACCAAAAATAAGAACAACTTAAATTATATATGCATAAAAAGCTAAAGCCATGCATTCATTTTCCTTTTCCTAAACATCGAGCTGCATTCTTGAGATAAATGTAAACACAAAATCCAACATGATATTTGTAAATTTATCTCTACATTACGTTTAACGTAAAAATTATCTCTAAATTACGATAACAAGAGTTGGTAAATCAAGTAGCATTGTCGGAGCGTGAGCTCCGGCCAGGTGGCAGAATGCACCCGTCCGATCCTAAGTACTATGAGTAGTTAGGGGGAGCAATCGTTGATAGCTACTTAGTGAAGGCATGATGGAGACGCAAGGGTTTAGAGTGGTTCGGGCCGCCGGAGCGTAATACCCTACGTCCACTAGAGGTGTGTTCTTGTATTGGCTTGAGTGTGAAGGGAGTGAAGAAGATGTGTGTCTCCTTTTGAGGATCCCTTCCGAGCGTGTCCCTCTACGTCTCGCATGCCTCCCCTTTTATAGTCCAAGGGGTGCATGTACATGGTGACCGGGGCCCGACAGGTGGTCCCGGCCTGCTATCTCTACTCAGCAGAGTTCCCTTATGCTGACTTGGCTTCTTGGGTTATCTCCGGCGGAGGTCAGGGCCTTCGGCTACCCCTCCGTTGATATGTCCCGTGCTCCGTTGCCGTGATGACCTTTGATCCCTGCGCCTTGTACCTGCATCTGCCGCAGCAGTATGGCGCCGTCCGGGAAGTAGCCCCGCCAGCCTGGTGCAGTCCGAAAATGACGCCACGCCGCCCTGGCTTGCGCTGCTTGGTCCAATCCGCCGTTGTACCTAGCGGTATGGCTCCAGGGGCAGGAGTGGCAGGCGGCGTGCCGGCGTAACATTACAGGTAGGTTGCGGCGTGCCACAGTGACCCTACCGTAATAGCCTGGGCGTGGCTGACGCTGCGCGCGGCGCAACCCATGCCGCGTACGGTGTACTTGTTTATGCGGTTTAGTCCCCGATATCCGGCGGGAAGTTGACCGCTACGCCTTGTCATGGTTGCCGCTCCTCGGTAACGCGTGTCCCGCAGTATGGTCGCTGTCGCCTGTCAGCGGCGGTGCCAGCGCCTATCAGCGGATGTCAGGGCACGCTCACCTGCCTGCAATGAATGCGGTAAGTGGGCGTGGCCCGCAGCCGGAGGCCCCGCCGCGAGCCCTGGGGACATGTGGCGGCCCCGGACCAGGCTGCCGTGGGGGCGGGCACCCTCCGTAGTCCGCAGTTTCCTCGCTGGGTGAATGGCACGTGGCTGCTCCGGACCTTCCCGAGCTGGATCGGGTTCGGCTCCCCTCTTGGGAACGTAACGTGCCCTAACTGAGGTCCGGACCTCGCGGGAACAAGTCCAGAACTTCTATATGGACCCGGGGTGCAGTCCGGCCCACAAGTGGTGGGCCAGAACTGCTTGCGAGTGACTTTGGGCTCTTTCCTTACTGAGACACGTGGCGACACTGGCCGCTCCCTCTGGTTGGCGGGGAGGCCAGGACCGTTGGTCCGCAGGGGAAAACCCTCTTTGTTAGGCTGCGTGGAGCCTTGTTAAGGGCAGTACTTAGCTTTTGTCCAGTATAAGCGGGTACCCGATTTGCTGGGTACCGACAAGCATGAACCCGAAAATTTACTATTTTATGGATCCAAAGTACGATAATGAGGTTGGATGAAAATTAACGATATCGCTAAGTCAAATTGTGGATTTTTTTTTACGAAGGTACGAGAATCAAGCAGACAGAACACGAGGAATTACCATAATTAGGCATGAAACTGTTCCAGGAATTGGTTACTACAATCTATATGGCAAAATGTATTTACCATGAAATAGTTATGCATGATAATTTGAATGGTTTACGTCAATAATTAGAATGAAGTTGCTGCAATTTGGCACAAACAGTTATGCGAAACCAGTCATTGTGATATAGAGACCAATTTACCACGAAATATCTTACAAAATTCGAATGAATCAAGATGATAATTACAATTTGGTGGTAAGCAACCACAAGACTAGAAGACACTGATGTGGAAAATAGGCAGACCATACCATAAGACTATAAGTCATTGCCGTGCAAAATTGATCTATATGATTAGAGTGACCAAAAGACATAGTCACCACGTGACAATGTTACCAAACACTACTACAAAATTGCACTGTAGGAGCGCCCCCTATTTACAATAGGAGCGGTTCCAATAACGAGCCGCATCTGTTGTTCCCAGAGCGGGCCCCATGAGGAGAGCCGCGGGCCCCATGAGGAGAGCCGCTCTTACTGTATTCTTAGCAGAAACGGTGCGTGGCACCAACCGCTTCTAAAAATAGTAGGAGCGGCTTATGCCACACACCGCTCCTGATAAGGGAAGCTAGCAGGAGCGGTTGGTCCCGTGCACCGCTCCTACTAAAGGGCAGTTAGCAGGAGCAGTGTACGGCACCAACCGCTCCTGCTAGGTTATTTACAAAAGCAGTTGGTGCCCTGCACCGCTCCTGCTAGGATCTCACCCATTTAATACCCTTGTTCCTCCTCAGGTTACTGCACACCCAGGGAGTAGCTTCATTCTTGGAAGTAATGGTGGCCAAGAATTGAAAAATAGGAGGGGAGGTGTTCTTTTTCTATTTCTTGGGAGTTACAAGTTACATAAGGTAAGCCGACACTATCTATGCATCTAATTTGAGTATCTTCAAAGAATTTGGTGGTAAACTAGCCAGGATTAAATGTCATTCTCTCTTCTTTCATCTATGGAGAATTTATTACTTTATAGGATTCGATGCTTTAGGGTAATGGACTATTTTAGGGTTGCCTCAACTTGGTAGTAGCATGCAATTGGGGGTTACTCTAAGTGTTGTATTACTCTCTATTAATGGATCTCTTCTCTTTAGATCTAGATCTAGATCTAGTGAAACCTAGGTAAAGGATGATCTATTAATTAATTTTATAATGTACCATTTGTTGTATTCATGATTATACCTCATTAATTCCCATCATAAATATATTTCGTGATTGTAGACCTCATGAATAGACCCTCATGAATACATTCAATAAATACACTTCATTAATTAATACCCTCATAAAAATACATATCCTCATTATATAAACATATCAATGATATTACATATATGTGAACTTTTAATTTATAGATGGCACGTGGTTAGATGTATAACTGGCCAAGGATGGAGAGGCCTTTCCGTGAGGAAGTGGATAAATTTATTGAAGCTGCGAAAAAGGATGCGATAATGAAGAAGGTTCCTGGCATATGTTGTCCTTGCAAAAACTGTAAAAATACGAAGGTTTGGATAGATCCAGTCAAGATTAGATCGCATTTGATCGTTGACGGATTTGTGAAAGGCTACTCTATTTGGATCCATCACGGCGAGTAAGAAGCACCTCCCAAAGCAACAAATACCTACCAGGTCTCAAATGAACTCATTGGCGGCGATGTGGATGATAACGATACATTCTTCGATGCAGATCTTGATATGTTGGATTGTGGTGGCGATGATGACAAAAACAATGGTGGTGGAACATATGGTTCCGTACCTTCAAAGAGTATCAAAGACTTGGGACTTGATGCTAATTCAGATGAAGATGACCTGCTGAAACACTTCAAGGCGGATATCCTTCTTGCGAGTGCAAAAGGGTCAGAGAATTTCAATGTGGTAAAGGATGCTGCAAAGAAGAGTGTGTATGAGAAGTCAAAGGGTTGTCCCACTCATTGGTCTGTGCTACGGTTTGTACTAGAGATGTTGATTCTAAAGGCCAAGTATAGGTGGTCTGACTCTAGCTTCAACGATCTGTTGAAACTCTTATCGTGGTTGCTTCTGAAGCCTAACTTTGTGCCTACCAACACATATCAAGCGAAGAAGGTTATTGGTCCCTTGACAATGGGAGTTGAAAGAATACATGCATGTCCGAACCACAGAATCTTATACCCGGGACAATTTGAGATACTGGAGAAATGCCCAACTTGTGGCGCCAGCCGTTACAAGCGGAATGACATATACTGTGATGTTGATGAAAGTTCCTCTAATGGCAAGAAAAGGAAGAAGAAGGGTACACCCGATCCTTCCGAAGAAGATACATGCTTAGGCTCCGACGAGAACAAGAGAAGAATCCCCGCCCTAGTCATGTGGTACCTCAATCCAATCGATCACTTAAGACATATATTTGCAAACCCTACCTTTGCAAAGCTGATGCGTTGGTAGTATGATGAGCGAACAAAGAATGAGGAAAAGCTTGCACACCTAGCTGATGGCACACAGTGGAAAAGGTTTGATGACATGTATCCTGAGTTTGCGAAGGATCCAAGGAATGTATGGTTTTCACTTAGTACAGATGAAATGAATCCTTTTGGAGAAAGGAACACCACACCTGGCCAGTGATATTGACCATATACAATCTACCAAAATGGCTTTGTTAGAAGAGGAAGTACATAATGTTATGCATTCTGATACAAAGACCTAAACAACCGGGCATTGATATAGATGTCTTCCTTGAGCCCTTGATGGAAGATATGGCGAAGTTTTGAAACGATGCGGTCAAAATGATGGATTCATTAACAAAGCAAGAGTTTACACTTAGAGGAATTATAATCAATACGATCAACGATTACCCTGCGTGCTTCTCGCTTTCCGGACAGATCAAAGGAAAGACAGGATGTCTAGTATGCTTGGATGCAACGATGTCTGAGTTCCTCGATGGATCTAAAAAGTTGTGTACATGAAGTACCGTCGCTACCTAGTTGAAGGGCATAGGTACTGCAGGAAATAGTTCAACAACCACTTTGGCAGCAAGGAAGAGAAAGCTTCAGCACCAAAAGGAAGACAGGATAGCAAACATATTTTCGATATGGTCAGGAAAATCAACATTCGCTATGGGAAGAAGATCAAGAGTACTAAACCCCCTATTGAAGGTGTGACTTTCAAGAAGATGTCAATCTTCTTTAAGTACTTGCCATATTGGAAGGACTTGGAGGTTCCACACGCCATCGATGGTATGCACCTAAAGAAGAACATGTTTGATAGCACTATTTGTTTGTTGATGAATGTGAAAGGGAAGACAAAGGATGGCCTGAAGTCACGTCAGGAACCGGTAAATATGAAGATCAAAAGTGAGCTCCACCCTATGGAACATGGCAATGGAAAATTTAAGCTCCCCGCCACGAGCTACAACCTAACATCGGATGAGAAAAGGGAAGTATGCATGTGTCTACGTGGTCTAAAAGTGCCCACTGGGTTATCGTCTAATATCAGAAGTCTAGTATCCATGAAAGATTTGTCCATAAGCGGGTACAACGCTCATGATTGCCATATGATGCTTATGGTGTTCCTTGCCGTCGCTATCAGGGCTATAAATCCATTATTCATGAGGATGTTGGTCACTCGGATGGTCTATTTCTTTAGCAATATCTCACAAAAAGATATTCGTAAAGATGAATTGGATTCACTGCAAGAATTCTGCATGGAGACTATGGCTCAGCTCGAGATGTACTTCCCTCCTTCTTTTTTATATAATGCCGCATCTCATGGTACACATGGTTGACCAGAACCATGCACTTGGTCTAAGTTACTTGCATGAAATGTGGGCATATGAGCATTTCATGTCGACTCTAAACCATTATGTTCTCAACCGTGCATACCCCGAGTGATCTATGATCGAGGCCTACTGCACCGAAGAGGTCCTAGAGTGCTGTCAAGATTACTTGGTTGATAAAAAAGGTATCGATTTAGTTGCTTCTCATCATACCGGAAGGTTGGAAGGGAAAGGCATGAGGGGGAGGAAAACATTCATTGATAGTGCATATGAAGAAGTGGCAAGCGCTCATTTTAGTGTCTTGCATCAGCTAGAGGTGATGACTTCTTTCATCGAGTAGCACATTGATATTATCCGCGTGGAAAACCGTGGCCGCTCAGATTCCTAGATCATGAAAGAGCACAAACACCGCTTCACCAGCTGGCTCATGGATCAGAATATAAAGGATGGAACAACTTTGAAGGAAGTAATGTTGAAAAGGCTGGCTTTCGGCCCATCTTCACGGGTGCATGGCAGGCGTGTGGCATTAATGGCCATACATTCTATACAGCTACAAAGGATAAGAAAAGCGTATGCAAAAACAGTGGTTTGGATTGACGCTATCGATGACGTAACAGGCCTTAAGGTCACATATTTTGGCTTCATAGAAGATATATGGGAGTTGAACTACCGATCGAACATACAAATTCATGTCTTTCGGTGCCAATGGGTGAAACACCAACAAGGTGTAGAGGTTGACAACTATGGACTCACAATTGTTGACCTTGCCAAGGTTGGATACAAAGATGACCCTTGGGTGCTAGCCGAATGCGTTGGACAGGTTCTATATATCCTCGACTCACATCTTAAGAATCAGAAGCACATAGTTGTCTTGGACAAACAGAGTATTATCGGAGTTGATGGTGTCGATGATATCGAGGCCTTCAATGACTATGACAACATGAAGCGTTTTACAGACCTACCAACCAAGATTAAGGAAGTAGAAGCAACAATTAAGGGGGTGAAGCCTTGGGTACGCACGGATGGAGAGGCAAGAATTGTAACTGCCTAATATATGATTGTAATATTCTATATCTAAATAGCTAGCCCCCCACTATTTAATTCTCTAGACATATATGAAGCCACGTCACCTTCCACTGAGACCTATATTTATATTCTTTATTGATTTTCTGTGGCTTCTTGCATGCGATGCTTCTCTATGGCTTTTTACATGTGATGTTTTCTATGCATAGCTGTTGGTATACACTCAAATTTCCGTAGCAACGTGCGGAGAATTTATTAAGTTCAATATATCATTCACTTTATTGATTGTATCAAATATAAATGAAATAAAAATAAGAAAGGAAAATTAGTATAAATGAAATGAAAATAAGAAATGAAAATTAGAATAATTAATGAAAAAAGAAATGAAAATGAAAAGAATAAATGAAAAGAAAATATGAAAATGAAAATAAAATTGGAAAAGAAAATAAGAAATGAAAAGAAAGGAAAATAAAAAGAAAAAAGGGGCGGTGGAAGGCCCAGTGTGGGTGGCCCACTAGGGTACCGCTCCCGCAACCATCCATCGTTCCTACTAACCGCAGTTGAAGCGGTGGATGTATTTCCACCGCTCCTGCTATTTCTTAAGCAGAAGCGGTGGAACTCCTACTGTGGTTAGTAGGAGCGGTGGATTTTTTTTTTCCTCCGCTCTTGCTAAGGTGTTCCCGTATAAGTGGGCACGCGTGGGAGGCGAAAAATTTCTAAGTCCCAACGTTTCCTTTTCTTCTTCGCGCCGTCAGGCTACCGAATTTTTTTGCCGCGCCGCCCGTCGTCCTCCTCCCTGCTGGCCTACCCCACCCGCAAGCACCTCCTCCACCGTGCCATGCCCGGCCGCCCATCCCTCCTCCTCCTGCCCGCCAGCGCCTCATATGCCCCGCCCGCCGGCGCCTCATCCTCCGCCCTGCCGACGCCTCCTCCGCCACACCTGGCCGCCCGTCCTCCTCCTCCGCCCCGCCCGCCGGTTAGTGAAGTTAGTTAGTTAGAAATGAAATAAGTTAGTTTAGTTAATTTTCATGTTTAGTTAGTATATATAGTTAGCTTCAATTAGAAATGAAATAAGTTAGTTTAGTTAATTTTCATGTTTAGTTAGTATATATAGTTAGCTTAGTTAGAAATGAAATAAGTTAGCTTAGTTAGTTAATTTTTATGTTTAGTTAGTTTAGTTAGTTAATTTTCATGTATAGCTAGTTTAGTTAGCTTAGTTAGCTAATTTTCGTGTATAGCTAGTTTAGTTAGCTTAGTTAGCTAATTTTCATGTATAGTTAGCTTAGTTTATTAGTTAGGTTAGTTTATTAGTTAGTAAGTTAGTAAATTAGTTTTGTAGTTTAGTTAGTAAGGTAGTTAGGTTAGTAACTTAATTAGGTTAGTAATTTACTAAATTTTGGTTTTGTAGTTTATTTTTCATGTATATTCATTTCTCTTGTATATTCAATACTTTATTGAATAATTTATCATGTAAATTCATTTCTCATGTATATTCAATACTTTATTGAATAATTTATCATGTACATTCTTTTTTCATGTATATTCATTTATCATGTACATTCATTTATCATGTATATTCATGTATATTGATTTTTCGTGTATATTCATTTTTCATGTATATTCATTTTTCATGTATATTCTTTTCTCATGTATATTTATTTTTCAAGTATATTCTTTTCTCATGTGTATTCATTTTTCATGTCCTTTTCATCTTCATGTGTTATTCCTTTTCATGTATAATCCTTCTCATTTTCATTTCCATGTGTTATTTTCATGTACTTTGATCGTTCATGTGTTTGAATTTTATAATTGTTAGATTAGTTCGTCTTCTAGAAAAAATGGCTAGGTCACTAGAGCGATTCGCAGAAGACAATGCATTTCTCGCAGACATTCTTAACGATTAACCCGAATTCAATTACGACTCGGCAAATGACAACCTCGAGTCAGAAGACCCACATGCCGCGGACGTACTTGCCGCCAAACGCGCTCGAGAACTCTCGAGGGATCCGAACTACGTGCCCCCCGTCAAGGTGTGAGCCCAACAGTAATGTTGTTTAGTTGTTGTAATGATAGAAATTCATCGTTTCGTTAATAATCTCACACCAAGTAGGAACAACGAATGGACGAAGCCATTGAAAGTCTACACGAACAAGACACCACACCTCAGGAAACTGGAATGAGCAAGTGGAAATGCGAAAAGCGAGTGAAGAACAAAATACCAGAAACGGTTTACATAGTGGACGAGGTTGGCGAAGCTAGGGAACCACTAGAACCTTCATCGGTAAGAGCAAAGTTTTGCAACGCTGTAGGGGTGATAGCAAGGACATGGATGGAACCTACATGGCCTGATTGGAGGAAGGTAACCGATGCAAGGAAGGATTTCTTATGGGGAGAGCTGAAGAAAGTGTTCCAGTGCCCACATGATAACGAGGACAAGGCTAAGTCATATGCACTTAAGTAGCTAGGTCAAAAGTGGGATGAGTTCGTGAGACAAAAGACAACTGAAGAAGCCAAAAGAACTTAGCAAAGCAAACACAATGCTTGCAAAGAGAGACGTGCACAAGCCGAATCTTGGCCCTGGTGGGAACTAGGCGAAAGTCGAGAAATGGAACAAAAAAAGGGAAGATGCTATAGCTAAAGGGCTACCTGACCTGTACAAAGGCTTAGATGAGTGGCCATTCCACTAGATCAAGGCCCGAGAGGTCAAGGTGGCTGGGGGCCAAAAAGATTTTGCAAAGCCTGAGACCAAAGAGCAACAGAAGGCGGGCTTATTTGTTCCTTATAGGGAGAAAGATTGCTTAAGTGCAGCCATAGGGACAAAAGTGCATGAAGGCCGATGCGGAGCCATCTCGTCCAAGCCAAACTGGAAGGAGGGGTTCACCAAAGACAGGGCCAAATATAAAAAGCATTATCGCTGCAAGCAAAGTATGAGAGAAACTGCCGAGGAGGTGTTCATGGAAAAGTTCAGAGCTCTTGCTAACATACCAGGTCTTAGTAGCATAGCAGGTCTTGCTAACATACCAGGTCTTGCTTCATCACCAGGTCTTGTCGTCCAAACACCTCTATCTACCGATCCAGAGTGCAGTTGATAGCATCACGTCTCTGACTCCTTGCGAGCTGCACATCCCTCTTGGAATACATGGAAGGACAAAGGAGGTAGCAAGGGCACTAGCCATTCTTGGCAGTAGTCTGGTCCTTAGCATTGAACAAAACACGAAGAAGAAAGAATAGACATCCCACGCCAGAGGGGATCTACTTCCTCAGCCAATCTGTTAATGAGTTCATCTTGTGGACTAAGAAATACATCCTGAACCTGGCGCCACAAGAACAACAACTCGAACAAGGACAACTAGTACTCGAACATGGCACAATAGGAGCAGTAATAGAGGAAGAACATATAGTGCACGAATGAGATCATGCAGATCCAGATCCGATACACAAATTCATGCCAACTCCTCCAAATCTGGTCGAGAAGTCGGCTACAGATCTAGATCTCGTCGAGATGCCGGCTACAGACAAACAAACATCTGACCCAAAGCCGGTCGACAAGCCTACAACAGAAACATTAGACACATCTCCAAAGCAGGCCGAGAAGCTAGCAGCAGCACCAACATGCGATACAAGCGTGGTGCCAAAAATGGTACGCGTATATGAAAAAGCTGCGACACCAGAGGTGGAGACTTAGTTGCAGAACAATGCGAAAGGAAAGGAAAAAGATAAAGCAAAGGGAAAGGAGACAGCAAAGAAAATAGATCTCATTCCAGACCTAAAAGACTACACCGTCCTTGGACTTGACGAAATTCTCGATTTGCCGGATTGTCCCAAGATATATGAACACGGCAAACCATTCCTGCCAGGTTGGGCTCTAAATAGTGATGAAATGCTAGGTGAGATGAAAAGATTTCACGCTTGGTACCTAAGGCCTGTAAATTTGGGGTCCGAGAAGTATCCACGTTCATTCCATGTCAATGTTTCCATACCCTAACCAAAACTACCATCGTCGACTTTTTGGAGTTTCACAACATGTTCTGCCTTGGACAAATGGACATCACTGCGATGACCATTTGGTGCCTGTAAGTCTCCATGCCAATCCCAATATGTATGCATAATTAACATAATAATATTCTTGTATGTAACATATCCATTCGCTTTATATTATACCTTTCAAAATGCAGTATGAAACAGCTAAAAGGATTGGCGATACAAGAGTCAGGTTCTTGGACCATTCATTAATTAACCAGGGTCGCCACGACTAGCTACTCAAACTGGCAGACGATAGCCCCGATCTGGCGGCGGGAAATACAAAAGAGAATAGAGATGCAACCCGGCACAAAATACACAAAAGGGCGAAGAGAAAAGCTGCCGCATACGTTGTCAATGAAGAAAACTGGGACCAAATCCTTGCCCCATACAACTTTGATTATGTCAAAACCCTTGCCATATATACTAAGTGGAAATCATATATAACTTCATGCGCTTTGGTCTTTGCAGCGGACACTGGATCTGTTTACTCATCATGCCTAAAGAGAGTAAAGTATTGGCCTTGGACTCATCGGATGTCGACCCCAAAAGATGTGGGACCATTTTGATGATAATACGGATGTAAGAAATTAAACCATATTGGTTCTTATATATGTGGAGGCGTCCTACTTATCTGAGTTTCTATATATATTCTAATTATAATAGAGCCTTCAAAATTGGCATGCAAAAGTTTAATCTGCAGCTTCATCGACAGCGCAAGGACAAGATCGTCTTTAGAGCAAACTTCCTGGTATAGAACAAAAGACACGTACATATACATACGTTCAAATAATGTATTATAAATCTAAAACTTATTAAACTTGTGTGTAAAACATAGTGCCACAAGCAACCAAGGGGAACCGGATATTGTGGATACTATGTTTACGAGTATCTCAGGGTCAATGGGATGTACAGAACTAATCCTAAAGACGTAATGCTCAAAAAAACATCTCAGTATCTCGTTTCATTGTATGTATTGCATGTGTGTACATAATTAAACGCACCTCGGCACTGTTGACACTCATATAATCCTTTTCTAGTTCAGCTCCCCGAAATCCCTAAGACATGTCGACCTCTCACAGAGAAAGATCTCATAAACATCGTTGCCGATCGGTGCCGTTTCACAAAACACGAGGTAATCAACCGGCGAGGAAAATTCTTCGATCACGAAGCAATTTTAGGAACAGATGACAAATACCGTCCATTGATCGAGTGGGAGCATCACCGGTTCTAAGTTGTTGTGTTCGATGTACAAACATGTACTAAACTTATGTGCGATGGGTTTTGTAACAAGCTAGCACACATGGCAATCTTGACACACTTGAATATGCATGCACATGTGGCTCGAGGATATATACGGGTGGTAGGCACCCACCCCACAGGTTGTAGCTACCCACGGAGGGTTGTAGCTACACACCTGGCCATATCCGTTAGATCATATGCACGGACGGCTGAGATCATTGAACTTTTTGGTGTGATGCTCGCTGTGGCAGGGATGGGTCAGTGCTGCCTTTCACAGGACCACCACCCGGGATGGGCCTTTGGACCCACGTCCGGCAGGCAGCTGACCTACGCTACGCAGCAGTTTTTTAGGGGGGTCCTACCCTGCCTGTGGTCAAGTAGAGGGTGGCCTGCTGTTGTAGGAAATGAACTCAGGTCCTGCGCGCATCCACCCCTCTGCCCATGTTTCAACAAAAAAAAAAAAAAAAAAAAAAAAAAAAAAAAAAACTCTACCCATACCCCACAAGGTGCAGGCATACACAAGCCCAGGGGCAACACGATAAATCGGCAGGACTGTGGCCCAGGGGAAGCATTTTTGACGTGCATCGGTTCCAGCTTTGCTGACGCTACCCCCCTCCAAATCGGCAGATGCTAGTTATTATTGAGCAATAGTCATAGCCCTTTCCGTTTTTTTAATGACAAAGATTGTCTTGTGGATTATCAACGGGCAACGGCACGTTCTGAATTGAACAGACGCAAGGACAAACGTCACTGTTATTTCATTTTTTTCTTCTGCATTATCTTGGTCGTCGTTCTTTACAAGTTCTATCAACGTTCCGAGTAAGCGTTTTTTCGTAGCTTTGCATCGTACGCTCGTTCGTGTGATTAATTCCCTGGCGCATGGCTTTTACTACAACTAATTCCATGCTTTCGGAAAGGCAGAAAACTGATAAATACCAGGCGATCCAGTAGTGTGAACGGAAGCCGTTCCTTTCAACGTGGCAGTGTTACAAACGGCTAGCCAAATGCAACAGAACCGCGTGACCCTGCGTGCATGCATTTTTCGGCGTCAGCGTGGAAAGTGAAAAATGTAGTTGCTTGCTCAGGATCGGTGTCTGCATGGTTCAGGCGGAAAGGGATCTCCTTGCTGCTGGCTCCGGCATCAGCC
Source organism: Paspalum notatum (assembly GCA_022530915.1). NCBI lineage: Eukaryota > Viridiplantae > Streptophyta > Magnoliopsida > Poales > Poaceae > Paspalum > Paspalum notatum. The sequence goes on along the minus strand of CM039683.1, from coordinate 68,941,974 downwards.
CTTCCGCTGCACTGCCAAAAAAAAAAAAAGAGGACGGATGGTACGAGCTTGGCTTTGTTAACCAAAAGAGGTAATGGGGTAGCTACCACCCTGGGTGCGTATCTACCACCGGGGGTGGGTAGGTAGGACGGGTGTTACCAAATCCTCACACATATATATAGCATGTATATTAGGACCCTTGGGCTCCCTCTAGTTATTGGAAGCCCGACCCCCGCTCTACCGAGCCAACCTACGGATGGTCCTCCCTGGACCGGCCAACCACCTGGGTCAATGAAACCGGCTCGATCCACCCGACCCACCTGGATCCAACCCCCCTCCTGGTCCCAATCCCACGCCATCCGGGGAACCACCTCCCTCCCATCGCCATCCGCTGCTGTCGCTCGCATCTCCACCGTCGCCCGCTCCCTCCCCATCCTCGCCATCCCCCGCTGTCGCCCGCATTCTCGCCGCCGCGCCACACCGCCACCGCCATCCCCCCACCCGGCGTCGTCGGGCCCACTGCCGGCGTGACGGACGGTGATCCCGCCGCCGCACCCAATCCCCATCCGTCGTGGATCCGTTCTCGCCCGCTGCGAGCCATCCTCGCCTAGCTCCCCACCCCAATCTCCACCCGCCGCAACCTCTCCATCCTCGCCTGGCTCCCGCACCCAATCCCATCCACTGCCGCGGCGCTGCCCCTCCTCTCACAGACGACAAGTGAGGTAGATCAGGGGATTGCCTCCCTCTGCGACTCTGCGAGACGAGCAGCGACGGCGACACCCACTGCTCCCGACGGTAGAGGAGTACCCCTCTCAAATTCGGCTAGTGGAGGAGAACCCGTGGTGGTGACCTAGCTCCTACGTCCTCGACGACGGCCACAAGACATGCAACAGTGGTGGTAGTCCCCCTCCGTCCCGGCGTCATCTACACTCAGAGATTGGCCTCGTATCTCCTTCATTGCAGGTGATGTTCTCGATGATATTTTCTGTCAAGATCTGATACTAGCAAGTTCACGAATTAATCGATGTTGCCCAATAAGTCTAGGAGAACTGCTTGCCTGTGATCCGTGGAAGGCTTAAACAATAATCAATTTATATGCTTTTCCTCTCTAATTAGTATGGGTTGAGAAAAGCTAGGCTTTAACAGTAATCAATTTCTTCCGATCCGTGACTATTTAATCATTGAGATTGTGACACAATCCCATGTTTTCTATTTTTTATGCAACCAGTTTCTGTGATTGTCATTATTATTTCGTGTGTTGACGGCCACGTCTTTACAAGGATCCCACCAGCATAAATTGTTTTGTTTTCTCAATTTTTTTTCTATGTTCTTGGCCAGTGATATTCAATTTACATAAATACATGATTGGTGACTTTCTATTAAGGTCGAAGTGGAGACATTTGTGCTTTTCCACTTTGATATTTTTGTCGCACAGGTGCTGTTGCCTGCTTGCATCTTGCTAGGCTAGTTCCGAGTACTAGAAATGCATTGTATAAAAAACGAAGCTTTGGGCATAAAAAACAAACAAATTTGTTATGCTTAAATTTTGTGCTTCAAAATACCAAAATTTGGTGTGCATGTCATGTGACGTACAGTTTGCGTTTTTACTGTAGTATTAAACTGCATTAGTGACGATCAGTAAACTTCATGTCCTTAATTGCTGTAGTAGACTCACTGTTTCTATGCCTTGCAAATTGAGATCTTGGTGCTGGTTTGCTAGGTTAGTGAGTTTTTGGCATATAAATAAATGCTATTTGGTATAAAAGTCGATTATCCTTTTTTTCATAACAACGTCAGTGATTCAATTCGGTCAGCCGCAAGATCGTGCTGCCCGACTGTGCCCACACGCTGTGCATGCGCTGCTACGAGGATTGGTACGACCTCTTTTTTTTCACCTATATGTAGCCTTATTAAAATCATTCATTGGCCGTAACATAAACATGCGAGAAGGATAATTGTTTGCACTTTGCAGTTTACTACATCTGCACAAATTTGATCATGTTAGCTTATAAGTATCTGGCAAAGTAGCTATCGTGGGCTTTGAGGCATGAGTAATAAAACACTTTGTATCTATTGACTGCAGGGCATGATTAACTGACTTGAACCTTTCAGAGCATGATACGGATATATGGTGCTCAACTGATGCTTCCTCAAAGTCGGGGCTGCCGGTTGGTACTGATGGACCAACGCCGTACTTGTTCATGGCGATGTGTTTCATGGCAATCTCACGTGCCACGATTGCCGGTATCAGTGCCGAGATTTATTATTTTTAGGACCAACACACATGTAATAAAATAAGTGTAAATCCTAGATTTTGTTGTTTGTTATTATGGTTCGAAACAGCAATAGTTGTCATTCCTGCCGGCGAAGATGCCACGTTAAATTGTTCCTTTGTGTTTTTATGATCAGGAACTATCCCATTGAGTTACAGAACTTTCAACCTAAAAGCGTAAATTTATGAATTTAAAAATTTTCAAAAATATAGTCACAATGGATGTCAAAACGTGCAGAAAAATATCAATATTCCTGTGGTGAAAACTTCAACCTAAAAGCGTAAATTTATGAATTTAAAAATTTTCAAAAATATAGTCATAATGGATGTCAAAACGTGCAGAAAAATATCAATATTCCTGTGGTGAAAACCGTTTGTGAATTAGATGTTCGAATAAAAAAACATCGTAAAAAAACTAGTGTAATGGAATCGACTGCATGCATGCAACTACCCCATATCGTGCTGTCTTTTATGTCTGACTAGTTGATCCTTTGCTCGCTACAACGGAAACCGAAGTTTACGCTCAATTATATACAGTTTTACGCTACTTTTGCTTACATTTTACGCTAAACGAGCCTCCGACCCAGCCCACGCCCTCCGCCCATGCGCACTCGCGGACCGCACGCCTGGCCCAGTTTCTTGGCCTGGTCGGGGCTTCCTATAACTTATGGGCTTCCATTAGCTCGTCCCTATATATATATATTGGGAAAGCATTAGGCTTCGAAATATCCTATCGCAATGGTATCGAAATAGCAGAAGCAATGCATTTCAATCCATATGATTTCGAAAACAAATCAGTTTCTAAATTGGCGGGAAACAGTGCACGGAGATATGACGGAAAAGAGACGGTAGGGCTTTTTCAAATTATGGCGGGAAAGAAACAGTGAAGCTTTTTCAATTTAGTTAGGGTGGTGAAAAACACAAACCGCTCCTGCTAAGGATCTTAGCAGGAGCGGCTCATGTTAAGAACCGCTCCTGCTAAAAATCTTAGCAGGAGCGGTTCACGTTTTGAGCCGCTCATATAAGGTCCTTAGCAGGAGCGGTTCTTAACATGAAACCGCTCCTAAAGTGATTGATCTGCAAGAGCCCACGTGTAGCAACGTTTTTTCAAAACCGATCCTATAGAGGCCTCTTCCACCGCTCCTATAGTGAGTTTATGTACCAGTGAAACTCTAAAACCATGAAACCTGACGGTACCTAAAATGAAAATGGATGCCCAAATTAACTCCTATTCTAAACTAAAAATGTAGTACAAATTTTATGTAACAATTAATCTTTAAAGCAAAACGTACAAAAGCTATGTTAAAACAGATAGGGCGATGGTGGATTGGGGTGCAAACCTACTAATTCTTTGGCACCCCTGTGCAATCGATCGGCACCAATAATCATCAAGAACAGATCAAATTCTAAGCTAGAAATCACCAGATGGGGACCTATATGTCAATCAAGAAGTCAATATCCAAAAGTAATCAAAGTAAATTAGTCAGTACTTCAGGACTGTTCATACTCGTCTGCGGATCAAGAGCTATTCTGAAAAAAAGAAGTATGCTCAACCATGTTCAGATCTTGGTGGAATAAGCATGGGTCGTTTGTGGGCAGGCAGAGGTCGGTGGTGCTGCAAAGCTACTGAGCCTCTAATTCGTCAGCGCCGAGGGTGAAGCTTGGGGGTGCATTTGGTTGGTCCGCATCGCGGGGTCAAGTTGAGATCAAGGATGTCTCTGTTGGATCGGCTCCCTCTCACTCTCAATGGATGGAACTCACTCAAGAACAGAAGATTTTTCTTGGCGCTGCACACCAGCACCCACACACCACTGCTCTGTATTTCACTAATCACAACACTCAACACTGAGTACAGCAGCACACTACACAGCAGCACGCTGTTCACACGCACACGGTACTGCACTCTCGCACTCCTTGCATTAGCACTTGCCCACAGTCTCCTAATCACCACTACTAATTAAATAAGGACACCGCCTAGGCTAATTTCTTGCATGCGGCCACACACTTCCGCACGCAACACTTGCACGTACCCACGTCTCACGCACACGCACACACCTGCATGTATGGATGTGGCACACACACGTTCACCTCTTGACCGTATCAACCGGTCGAAGCCAACAGCCTTTAACTGACTGCATGCACCCGACGGAGACGATCTCGATCCCACGAACGGCGCAGCTCGTCGGCTCCTCATGACTCGGTCTCCACATGATAACCGCGTCCAAAGCTGCTCCACGATGCAGAGGACTCGGGCTGCCTCTGCACAACGGCCGCGTCCATCACTCGTCCCGTAGACTCCAATGCTTGCACTGATCCACACTAGCTAGCTTCTGTGACACGTACACCAGATCCTACAACTCAGCCAGACACTTCACTAACACACACTAAAAACATTAACACCTAACACAATCAAGATTATGTCTAACAGTCTCTTAGACTCTGAAAGGAAACAAGTGGATCTGTTCATTGGTAGCAAGCAGAGATGCCAATCAGATCTTTTGCACGGGAACAAAAGAAAAGGATTGCCGAATGATAAGAATTGGATGGGAGCACGTAGATGCCAGATGGGACTCACCGGAACTGTATTCTTGACGGCCGATTGCGCTGGTTGCAGCACGCTTCTGGAGCCGCTGCAATTGCAGTTGCAGACCGTGCGCCGTGAGAGGGTTTCCAACTGACGTCGCAAGAAGAGAGGCGGTGACAGGTCATGTACTCACGTCAGGGCCGGCGGCAGCTACCGCCGCAACCCAGCAGCCTACATGCGCCACCGTCCACGTCGCCTGGCAGTAGTAGCGCCACCGACGAAAATCCAAGATCTGGTTGCAAGGGGGTGATTGTATAGACGTCCAACCAGTGCGGGACGCCCGTTTGGCCGGAGGCCCGGCATGATTTTGGTCCGGTCTAAACACGGCACGGCCCGGTAGCCATTGGACCTGGGCCGTACCGTGCCGTGCTTGGACAGGTTTGGCGGCCCGCCGTGCTTGGCCCGGTCTGGCACGGCTGATGGGCGGGCACGGCGGTGGCCCAATACCTCTAGGAGTATATTAACTCTGCTGGTTGCACTATCTTCCAAAACCCTAACTCATTTTCACCTACCCCACCGTCGTCTCCTCTCTGGATCTCGCGTCACCTGGCTCCCTCCCCTCCCCAGCCGCCTTCTTGGTTCCTTCCTCTCCCCAGTCACCTCCTTGCATTGACACCCCGACCTCCAACCGCCTCTCTCCCTTCCCCAGCCGCCGATCTCAGAGCGGCGCGCAGCGGGGGCTCGGCGCGACGGGGGAGCGGCTCGGCGGCAGTGCCTCAGCGCGTGGCGCGATGGGAGAGCGGCTCGGCGGCGACAGAGGAGCAGTGCGGCGCCTCAACGCGCGGCGGCGCTTCAGCGCGTGGCCAGTCGAGCGGCGTGCTGGCACGGCATGGCCTGGCCATCCCAGGCCTCCCAAGCCATCGTGCCGGCACAGCACAATCCTAGCCTGGTCCTGCCATGCGTGGGCAGGGTAGGCGGCACGCGGGCTGGCATGGCACGACCCGGTGCAAAGATCGTGCCGTGCCAGGCACAGCCCTATTCATGCCGTGCCTACCGTGTCCGTACCGGACGGTCGTGTCCATACCGGGTGGTCCGTTTGGACATTTATAGGTGATTGTGCGAGAGTGGGTGTTCTGGGTTCAGTATGGTGGGGACCGGTCAGTGGAGGAGCCGAGTTGAATTGCAGTGGGTTTGGAGCCGAGCTGAGAGCAAGCCGTGCGGAATGGGCTCCATCGGACCAGGTTGTGTGGGTGGATTGCGTACATCAGGTTCGGCTACAGAATAGCCTAGCCTATTCTGTAGCTGGCAGTAGAAAAACAGTTATATATATAATGTAATCTTTATCTAATAATAAAGATACGAGGGTTTTTTTTTGTCTGCCACAAAATTTCCGTCAACCTCTTTCCAATTACGGTCTGGAGTAGACTAATCTGTCTTGGCTGCGCAATCTGAGTCCAGAGTCTAATCCTTGTTCGCCTCCCAGTTGCCGTCGCCCCTCGTGTATGGCGCTGCGGACGAGGGATACAGCCTCGGCCTTGTGGCTTCCAAATTGAACAAAAATCAGCCAGCGAGAGAAAATGCAAATCGAATAAGCAAGACCAAGAATCCTACAAAACTAATAGCATTGGAGTCCAACAAGAACACGCATACACCTTAGATCGAGGAGCTTATAAAAACTAAGAAGCTAGATCGAGCAAGAGCTAAGAAGGAGCTTGACTCGCAACCGTCCGGCGGCCGCACACGTCGTCTTGCTGCCGGCCACAATACCAAGCGAAAGTTCAGCCTTCAATGCAATACGGTAGCCATCTGATGACTAGAATCGGATACGAGCGCACCCAGCCTAAACAAACCTTCGATTCCGCCTACAGCGCCCAACACAAACCGCTCTCCCGCCGCGATTGAGATAATCGGTCGCTCTGCCGCTAGAGCTTGCTGGAGCCGCAATGACGGTGCGGCGCGCTGGAGCCACGGGGTCATTGAGTCGCTGCTGCTGATACTCTGCTCCGCTCCACACCGTGCTGCTGCATCACCTTGTGTCGCGCAGACGTAGCCCCGCACCATGGCTATCCTAATGCTGCCGAAACAGAAGAAAGAGAAGGAGGCGTTCATGTGAAAGATAAAAAAAAAAAGGAAGGAGGCACTGTTGTGGAGCCCACGGCGCACATGTAGTAGTAGTACGTGTTCCAATCAGGGTTCACAATTTTGTTTCTACTGTTTGAGATTTTTTTTAACCAAAGTTTGACTTTTGTATTTTTGAATTTGGAATCGAAATATATAATTTTCCGGACCGAAATTTCAGTCCCGTACCGGACCGAAAACGAAAAAAAAGACCGAAATTTCGGTGACCGGAATTTCAATCCCTGGTTCCAATATGAACATTTGATTCTGATTTGTGGGTCTCCTGATTAATTGCATTGGTGAACCTTTTTGTCTCTAGACCTAAAACTTTACTAAGCACTAACCGTGTTTCTGGCTGAATACTACATTACCACCTCCATTTTTTTTGTCGCCGGCCAACAAAACTTTACAATAAACAACGTCAAATAAAAGTATCCGGAGGAAGTACGTTGCAATTGTTGTTTTGATATAAAATAGGAATATATAGAACACACAAAATTAGGATAAGCACATGTGATTTTATATTTATGACCAAATCCCGACGGTATTAGACTAACTCTGTTCACAAATTATGTCACCGTTAGTTTTGAATTATTGAACATGCACATATTCTTAGATCATTCGTTTGGCTACTTTTCTGAATTCCTTCAGAGTTGTTGGGTATACAACAGCTAAATACAATACATATACAAATGGTGCAACAAGAAATTTAATAAACAATTCTAATATTGAAGCATACTTAAATTTTGCTCCCTCCATCTTAAATCACAAAAGGTTCTACACTTATAGTAGATTCATTTATTACTTAATGTAAGTGTGTTCATTATGTGTCTATATTCGTCAGCACCATATATAGATGTGGACGGATAGAGAGAGGACTACAATCCCATACAATTTGGGACGGAGAGAGTATATAATATCTAGCTCATGATGCACCCTCACAGAGTATAAACTGAATATTAACCGTGGCAACGCACGGGCATTTTGCTAGTGTGTGTGTGTGTGTGTGTATATATATATAAAGAGGAGATAGGCGTTTAGGGTTACACGAAACAGAGCCACCACCACAGTCGCTACAGCAGGCGTGAGTACTGTTTATGTGACCTTGGAAGCGGTGCAAGAAGTACTTGGAAGAAAAGAAAAAGGGAGGTGCGACCTCTGCTCGAGGTATTAACATTATTGAAATCAATCTTGCAACGTTCAAATGATGCATGTGTATTTTGATACTGGTGCTATGATTCACACTTGCAAATCGTTTCAGGCGTAGAAGATAATCGGACGATTCGCAAGAGATGAGGTCGCGGTAATGGAGCAAAGGTTGCTGCACTGGCTGTCGGCGTCTACCCACTGTCGTTGCCCTCTGGATTAGTGTTAGAACTAAATAATTGTTATTATGTTCCTGCACTTAACAAGAACATTATTTCTTCCTCATGTTTGGAGGATGATGGTTATTAATTCGTAATAAAGAACAAGTGTTGTTCTATCTTTATGAATGGCATGTACTATGGTAGATGCCCCATTATGAATAGGCTCTATGTTCTTAATCTAGAGAGTTCTAAAATTAATAATGTTAATGCTAAGAGAATACGTGTAAATAACTCAAATCCTACTTACTTGTGGCATTGTCGTTTAGGCCATATTAGCAAGAAATGCATAGAGACGTTCCATAAAGATGGTCTTCTCTACTCATTTGATTATAAATCGATTGATACATGCGAGTCATGCCTACTTGGTAAGATGACTAAAGCCTCCTTTGTTGAACAAAGTGAGAGAGCAAGCGAGCTATTAGGCCTAGTACATACCGATGTATGCGGCCCAATGAATTCGACCGCAAGAGGTGGTTTTCAGTACTTTATTACCTTTATTGATGACTTGAGTGGGTATGGATATATGTATTTAATGAGGAACAAGGTGGAATCTTTTGAAAGGTTCAAGGAGTTCCAAAATGAAGTATAGAATCATACTAGACATGATCATGGTGGAGAATATTTGAGCCATGAGTTTAGTGATCATCCGAAGAGTTGTGGAATTGTTTCACAACTGACTCCACCTAGAACGCTGAAGCACCCTCGTCCTCACGGGGACCAAAATGTGCCTGTTATCATTCCTAGGAGGCTGGTAACCACATCCTTTAATCAGATAAGTATAGATCTGCCCTAACGGGACAAACCTAAAACCAGGGTGATCGGCTCCAAGAGATGATACACCACTTGCCATCAGAGTAGGAGACTTGCAGCGGAGACTAAATAGTGGTCCAATTGCCACAAGCAGAGTTAGGAAACAAACGTAGCCCTTATGTACTTAAGTACTCAGCAAGCCCACCTTCCACTCAAAGGAAGATTTGGACCTACATCTATATGCTAAGGATTTGTGGAGCTTAGGGTATTTTGCATAAGACGAGCTTTTAATGCATGGCTGTTTTGCAAACCATTTTATCAAAATCATTTTTCCTTCCCGAGGGAAAATTATCCAAAATGCCACTGGACTATACCGCGTAGATAGCTTGACCAACAGGTTTTCACTTTTTCCACACGCGCCACTGGACTCACCGTCCACCGTGGCCCATGGCATCTATGCCAGACTAAACATGTTTTCCACTTTTGTCAAAACAAAACCATTTTTCATTTTGAAATAGGGTTATCTTAAACGCTAAATGGTAAACAGTCGGTCACCCTTCGTTTAGCGTTTAGATGGTTTAAACAGCGTTTACACAGAGTTAAACGGTCTAAACGGTTTTGTACTATAGCATTAAAATATACATATTTATGCTTAAAGATAAAAAAATATTATAGCAAGTATACTCATTTATGCATATAAAATAAATAAATAAATATACATATTTATACATGTAGTAAATCAAATTTGCATATTTATGTATTCATGAAATAATGTATACCATATTTGTGAATGAAAAAATTCAAGTGAATTTTGCAGTGTTCACCTAAACAGTAGATTAAACGGTTGTTTAGCCTGTTTAATAATGTTTAACTCTGTTCCGTTTAGACCGCTTAGGCCTTTTAATACCGTTTTTTGACCGCTTAAATGATCAACCGTTTAATAGACCGTTTACACCCTAAACAACACAGTTTGGTCCCGTTTACCGTTTAAACGTACGTTTAGCCTGTTTAGGCGAACACTTCTTCGAAAAAAATTCTCTAGTTGCTGAAACCATGCCATAACTCGTCCATACCAGTGGACACGGACTATTTGAATAGGTTTAAACTCTGATAAGAGGTGTGCACTTTACCCACAAGTTTAGACCGTGAGACAGGAGCTACCATATCATGTGAATCCTGTCAAAGCCCTAGCCAGGCACGACATCATCATAAAACCACCATGAATTGCCAAGGCCACCATGTTCCCCTTTACCAGGTTATGGCACATACTGCGAATCCCCCTCCTTGGCAACTCGTTGCTCTCTAGCTTAGTTGGTAATTGCCTGACTATTCATGCTGATTCAGGCTAAGCGCTGCCACACATAGCGTCAAGTGGTTGCACTTGCAAGAATTAGGCAAGATGAAAAAACAACTGGTCCTTAACACAAGATAGGGCGGACCTTCACCTGCTCTCTACTGATCATTCGCATCCCTGGCCTTTCATCCGAAAGCACTGGCCCTCACTGAGAAAACGGTGATAACGGCACCTAGTATCCACGCTACTCTAAGGGTAGCTTAACTGACTGAAGTCATATTCCTCTTTTCTGAAAACATTTTCCAAAAACCCTTTTATCCAAACCTTTTCACAAAACCATGTGATAAGGGAGTGAATACTTTGTTTCCTAAGCATACTAAGTCTAAACAGCTCGGGGTGACTATCCTACCATGGGCTAGGGGTAGACAGGGGTAGGATGAATTTATAGGAACTTAGGGACAAGAATCATTGAATTTAGAGTTAAAACGGAGAGAATATGGAGGGACTTCTCGAATCATCCAGGGGTTAAATATAAACTTTTCTCTTTTCCTCCTGTTGCTGCCTTCCAGCCCACGCGCACATGCGCACGGCTTGGTCTTGGTGGACTGGCCCACTTGGCCGTGAGGGAAAGACGGCACGGGGTGATGCCGTGACACCTGGGCCCAATTGTCAGCGGCGGAATGGGGTCGAGGACTTGAGTGCTGGGATGGCGGTTGTCCAACCGGCTTGAGCAAACCGCCGGCGGTGGGCGGCAGTGACTCGCCTCTGTCCGGGTGGTTCCCGGGGCGAGGCCAAGCTCACAGCAATGAAGGTGGGGTGGGGAATCCGGCAGTGGGGTCCTCGCCAGCTGGGAAAGAGCAGAGGAGGGCTCTCTGTGGAGCGCAGAGGCAGTGGCAACGGCAAGTGCCTACGGGGAGCTTCGCTCCAGCGAGGGGGAGGGACAGACATTGGGGCTGTGGAAGGTGGAGGAAGGTGCGGTGGTGCACCCCCCTCCCCCCAAGGCAATCGACCAGGGAGGGCTAGAGCACGGGGAACACCTCGACATTGGCGAGGGTGTAGGGGAGGTTGCACCGGCCGCGGGGCATAGTGCGCGTGCCATTAATGGCGGCCCACTCGTCGTTGGGAAGGGAACCAGAGCCGTAGCCAACGTCGTCGCGACACGGGAAGCGTTGCCGGGGCCGGAGTCTGGGCTAGGAGGAGTAGGAGTTAGGGGATGAGACTGCCATGCGGGGCCCGGTGGCAGTGGAAGAGAGGGTAGCCGCCTGATGGGACGGCAGGATTTGGGCTGGTGGGAGCAGAGGCGGGCCTAGAATCTAGATTATGGGTATTCAAAATTGCATTGGATATTCAAAATTTCAAAGCATAAACAAAATTTGCCTTAGCTAAACACAAGTACACAACATATATGAGTTGTTTTTGCTAAAATCTTGGGTATTCACTTGAATACCCATGATCATAGCTGGGCCTGCCCTTGGGTGGGAGGGGAGCAGCGGTAGGCCACGCTCGGCTGGGAGGGGGGCTGGGCTGCGCGCGCGGGAGGTGGAGGGGAAAGAGGTGGGCTGGGGCCTGGCGGGAGGGTAATGGGCCATGCGGGAAAGAAATGGGAGGGAGATGGTGGGCTGGCGGTGGCCAAGAGAGAGAAAAGGGGGATTTTTTTTGGAAATTTTAGTAGAGCAAAAAATGGAAGTTTCTAAAAGCTAGATTGTGATCTAGAAACTTGTACTTGTGGCACAACTTATGGAATCTGGATGGTCGGACTCTACAATCCGGAAAGCTGAGCTTCCCCAGCTTGCACTAACAACTTATGGCGTATAGTTTACCAAAACACCCCTGTCTTTCAGGTAAACTCAGATCTCTTCGTCCTTCACGTCCCACGTACAGGGGGTGCAATCTGACGCAGCACTCGTCCCCTGCTCCTCGTCGTCCATTTCCCCTAGAAAAGGGGGTGTTTCATCTAAATCCATCTGCCGTGTGCTAACTGCTAATTAAGTGTGTTCCTGATCAAGCTGTCTTAGCCCAGTGATCGTCTTTGTCCAAGCTGGAATCGGTTTGTTAGACCAGGAGGACTACCATTATGCATAACCTTGACTCCAAGTAGTATCATGACCCTGGCGTCGTCGCTTCATGGTCCAGCACGGTGTGGTGTCCATGTGAAAAGTTGGACTGTCTCTTGAAATTTGGTCAAACAGCAGGCAAGCATCCAAAGTAGGACGGGCCGCCAGGCCCGCCATCATCAAAGAAAACCCAACTAACGGTACTAAAGCACTGTTTGGATACTTTAGCTCTAAAGTTTAATGTCTATAAATTTTTGTTGGTGTTTGGATACTATGAACTAAAGTGGCAGATGGTTTGGTAGTTATCTCCATAACAAAACTTTAACCACTTTTAGTTCACTCTTGTGGTCTAAAGAACTAAACTTTAGACAATGGGGTATCTAAACTTTAGGCCAAATTTAGATGGGGGTGTTTGGATGAAAATGGTCTAAACTTTAAACGGGGGAATCCAAACACCCCTAATATACACTAGTACAAACTGTGTGATGAATTGTCATTGGCGGTTTTCTAGCTCCCCTTTTGCAGGTGTGATGAACTAATAATAATAATAATAAATACACTAATGCCTTAGCTGTCAGCGGCTTGATTACAGAACACGCGCAGAAGAACACAGCTTCATGGGCGAGCAAGAGCTGACGCGTACAGTACTGAGAAATGGATTTTGTATAGTTAGGGAGTCTTACCCAGAAATACCGTGTCCGTGTGGGCCGGGGTACTAGGACGACGACAATAATCCAGCCGGCTTGGACCCCCACCACCAGTCCATGCAGATCCCTATGGGATCCATTCCATGGCTCTGCCTCTGCCGCTGCCGCCCACAACCTCGCAGCAGCGTGCCATACCGAGCACCATGTCCCCGTCGCGCTGTCGCCTGCAGCTTACAGTCTACGGCGCACTGCTCGTCGTCTTGTGCCTCGTCGCTGCCCCCGGCGCGCTCTCCCAGTCCCAGCCCCAGGACCCCAGGCCGTGCGCAACCAAGGCCAACGGCAGCTACATCTGCCCCGACTGCTCCCCCTCGGCTGCCAACTCGAGCCGCGGCGCAGCCTTCGAGGCCAACGTCCTCCGTTTCCGGGACGTCCTCAAGGTAATGGGCGCCGGCGTCAATGCGACCTTCCTAAACGCCACCTTCGCCGCCGCGGGTGACGCCGCGAGGGACATGGTGTACGGCCTCGCCGCGTGCGTCGGGGACGCCGAGAGGCTCACCTGCGGCGCCTGCCTCGCCGCCGCGGCCGCCGAGCTGCCCGGGACGCGGTGCGCCGGCGCCAGGGCCATGGTGCTCTGGTACCCGGGCTGCCTCGTGCGCTACGACAACGCCAGATTCTTCGGCGTGGCGGACACGTCGCCGGCGCAACGCTACCTCGTGCACAGCCCCAACGGCTTCTCGAACCCGGGGGCCCTGGCGATGGCGCGCGCGGCTATGGGCGGCCGGATGCTCTCTGCGGCGAAGACGCCGGTTCAGTCCGTGCGCGGGGTCGAGCAGCTTGTGTTCACGGCTGACGACGGGGAGCAGTCCCAGGGCACCAGCGGCAGCAGCACCACCAAGGCCGCCACGCTACAGGGGGTGGCGCAGTGCACGCAAGACCTGCCCCCGGAGGAGTGCAGCCGCTGCCTCAGGTCGCACATGGACTGGCTTGGCGTCCGCTTCGCGGACGTGGACGGCGTCCGCATCAACGGGGCCAGCTGCTACCTGCGCTACGACCTCAAGGCCGTCGATCCCATGCCCACCGTGGCGCTGCCGCCGGCCACCGTGGCGCCGCCGCCGGCCACCAGCACCAGGTCCTTGGGGAAAAAGACAATAATCTGTGAGTCCTTCTGATCGAGTTCTGAATTTGATCTGAGGGAGACAGCCGACCGATCCTCTCTTGTCCCCTCATCCGCTGCAATTCGATCGTCCTCTCTGATGCACGCAGACATTGTAGCTGGCGTTCTGGGCGCACTGTGCTTGCTTCTTCTTGGAGCCGGAGGTTGGCTACGGTGGCAAAGGAAGACGAAGCAAAGAAGGGGCAGCCGCAGCAGCAGCCTCAGCAGCACCAGGGTGAACACGCTGATACAGCAGCAGCTCCCACAGCGGTACAGCCACGCAGATGTGAGGGAGATGACGAGCTCCTTCACCGAAAGGTTGGGCCAAGGCGGCTACGGCACGGTGTTCAAGGGCAGGCTCCCGGATGAGCGCGATGTTGCGGTAAAGATTCTCAACGAGACCAAGGATGATTTCTTGAACGAGGTGGCCAGCATCAGCAGCACGTCGCACGTGAACGTGGTCAAGCTGCTGGGGTACTGCCTCGAGGTGGACGTGTCCAACACCAAAAAGGCCTGCCTCATCTACGAGTACATGCCCAAAGGCTCCCTCGATAGATACGCCGTTGGAAGAGGAGGAGAAAGGCTGAGCTGGAACAGGATGTTCAACATAGTGGTGGGCGTCGCGCGGGGGCTGGAGTACCTCCACCGCGGTTGCAACGACCACATCCTACATTTGGACATCAAGCCCCACAACATCCTGCTGGACCAGAACCTCCGCCCCAAGATCTCCGACTTCGGGTTGGCCAAGATACGCCCGCAGGAGAGCAACATCGCCGTGTCCGTCACCATAGGCAAGGGCACCATCTCCTACATGGCGCCCGAGCTGATCTGGCCACATCTAGCGGAACGACCGGGAGCAGCCACCAGCAAGGCCGACGTCTACAGCTACGGTATGACGGTGCTGGAGGTAGTCGGCGCCAGGAGAAGCGTCGATAATGGTGAAGGTGCGTCTGGCTCCGGCGACGATGATCCCGGGAACTACATTCAGTTGCTGTACGACGATCTAGACGGGTTCTGCAGGACCGCCGCCTGCGGATGCGACGAGGCAGGTGCGGAGGATCTGTTGAAGAAGATGATCGTCGTCGGCCTCTGGTGCATCCGATTCTCTCCCAAGGATCGGCCGACAATGAGCAAGGTTGTGGAGATGCTGGAGAATACCTCGAACGACGAGCTGGAGCGGCCGCCACGTCAAGCTTTGTGTTGAGCTCTCATGCCAGGCTCACAATACCCCCACAATACCTTAATAGGATGCAATCGTCGATGCTCCCATCTTCAATTTTCTTTTCTTCTTGTCTTCATGTTATTCGGAATACTAGCCATTGTTTGACTCGTAATAATTGACTAGTTCACCGGCGCGGCCTACCATGGTTAGCCTATCCGCACCCATTCTACCGTATTTCTCTGCTCTAAAAAATATTCCACCCTGGTCATCAAAATTCTCTATTCTATCCCACGATCCTCCACGGTCATGTTTACCCCTATATCTCTGCCATATATACCAACTTCTGCATTTTTTTACAATATCCCATCCACCCACAGCCTTCTTCCTCCAACGTCCGCGCCATCCTCCCCCGCTCCGCCAGCCCCTTCCCCCGCATCCACCGCTCCTCCCCACCACCGCCGCTGGCCATCTCCCCCGCAACTGCGCCTCCTCGTCGCGGTGGCCGCCTCCTCTGACCCCGCGTCCGCCGCGGCCTCCTCCACGCGCGGGCGACGCAACGATCCACCCCGCACCATCTCCTCCCCCTCTCCACGCTGCCTCCACCGGGGCCGCCTCCAAGCCCGGTGGCACACGGATCCAACGAGGTGGAGCTCCTCAGTGCTTTGATCCGGTGGCTACTGCTCCTCCAAGGTCGCACCGCCCTCCTCTTCCTTCTCCCCTGCCTTGGATTCCGCTGCCGGCCATGGGGCCCGGATCTGGGCCTCCCCGGGCCGGATCCGCTACATGGCAGCCGGATGCCGGCCAAGGCGGCCGGATTCGGGCGCCATGGGCGGCTCTCCTCCACCCGCGCCGGTCGTCTTCCCCGTCGGCATCATCTTCCGGCTCGCACGCCGCCTCGTCCTCCCTGGATCCGTGCCGGACTCGTCCTCTCCTTCAGCCACGCCGCCGGCTCTCCTTTGGCTCTGCGAGCTCCCCGGCCGGGTGCGACGGCCGCCGCCTCCCTCCATCCGGCGCCGCTTCCATGGCGTGAAGACGAGGCTGTTGGAGCACATGGAAGAGAGAGAAGGCGATAGTGTTGGATCCGTCCGACGCTGGGAATAGGGTTGGAGCGGGGATGCGCTACCGTAGGGTGGCTCTTCCAGTCGACCGCTACGGGGATTTTTAAGCTATATTGCTACCCTAAACCTTTAGGGTAAGGTATAAGATGTCTCACTGCGGATAGCCTTAGCGCTACATATTTTCTTTTGAGACTAAAAAAAATATATTTAACAAGGTTAATATCAAGGACGTAAAGCTGAATCCAAGGGATGCCCCATATTAGACCTCCCCAAAATTAAATACTACACTGATACGGCACTGTTCTGAACTGTAGACAGAGAGAAACAGTTGAAATAGTGATGGAGGATGGGGGATGAAGGAGCCCTTAGATTCAGCCTAAGGCAAACAGCAGGGCAACGACTACATGCATTATCAAGAAAGAAAGATACCAGCTAGTTGTACTTGATAGATAGAGTAATCCTCCCAATACCCCATCCGCACCATTGACACATGTGCAAGAATAAAGAGAGAAGGAGAGCTTCCCGTGACTAATAATATCTTGTCTTTTAGTAGTTCTACCTTTTCCTTGCCCAAAAAAAAGTAGGGAAAAGGATTACCAAATCTCTATTAGATAGAGTAATCCTCCCAATACCCCATCCGCAACAATGCTTAAATTGATCGAGGATCATTACAAAACCGTGTCTCTTTGCTACAACATATCGTAACAATTATAACAATGTTTTCTCAGATTTATAGGGGACAAAAGATTGAGGAAAATATCATTTTTTTTTCTTATCTCGACATCTCTGCTCACTTTGGTTCAAATCGCTATATTATCTATATTTTGTATCTAGACTGCATATTAGTTGAGTGACAACAATCTATATCTAGGTGGATCCTATTTGAGCTTTAACCTGAAATCCATAGTTTTACAATTCATTTGACCATGGTAGGTGTAGCCATGCCATTCGTGAAGTGGGATGACTGGTTCTTTATAATAAAATCACGAGAAATAGATGTGTGTGACTGATGGATGTGACACATAGAGACGTAGGGGGTGTTTAGATCCAGTGACTAAAATTTAGCACACGTCACATCGGATGTTTCGATGCTAGTTTGAAGTATCAAATATGGTTTAATTAGAAAACTAATTACAAGGTCGAGGAGTAAACGGCGAGACGAATTTATTAAGCATAATTAATGCATAATTAGCGACTAGTTACTGTAACATCACATTTACTAATCATGGATTAATTAGACCTAATAGATCCGTCTCGCCGTTTAGTCCTCATCTGTGTAATTAGTTTTATAAGTAGACTATGTTTAATACTTCTAACTAGCGTCGAAACATTCGATGTGACGGGACTAAATTTTACTTTAGGGTATCCAAACACCCCAATAGCCTGGCACAGAGAACACTGCATCTACACGATAGAGAAAGGGCCGCTACGGCTCGAATGCGATAAGGCTGAATCCAACCGTTACCCCCTATCCATCCCCAATAATTAAATGCGGCACTGTTACGGCACTGAGAGAGGGGTAGTTGGAACAGTGATGGGGATCGAAGAGCTATTGGGTTGACCCTAAGTGCTTAGGCTATTCGCACTCATCCAACTCTAAATTTCTAACCAAAAAGGAATATTCTGTCTTGATCAGCAAGATTCTCTATTCTACCCTACAATCCTCCGCATTTATATCTACTTTATATTTTTACCCTATACCAACTATCATATTTTTTAATTATTTTATATTCCCTTCCCCTCTCACTCTCTCCTTATCCAAACCTGCTGCCTCCCCTAGGTCACTCCTCTGCCTTCGCCTGGCGCTCCATCGCCTCCCCTCCACCCGCGCCAGCTATGCCTCCCCCGCCACCCTCATCTCCCTCGCCGGCACCGGGGCCCTCCGCCGCCTCCTCCTCTCCCGCACAAGCACCCGCATCCCCCCTGGCCTCCTTCCCGCTGACGCCTTGTCTCCCTTACCGCCTCCTCGCAAAGAAGACCGCCTCCTCCAAGATCCGCCGCCCACCTCCTCCCCGCCGCGGTGGCTGCGTAGGGCTGGATCTGCCTCGTTGCCTCGTCTCCGCTCCGGGATCGGCCGCTAGGAGTGCCTCCTCCCTGCCCGTGCCGCCTCGTCCTTTGGCCACCGCAGGCCCCACCTTCTCATCATCGGCCACCACGCACCGCCCTCCTCTCCGGCCTGGCAGCGCCCGGATCCAGCCAGGGCAACGTGCGGATCCGGCCCGCTCCTCCCCCACCTTCAGCGAATCGAGCTGGTAGCGGGACCTCCTCCACGCTCGGCGGCACCTCGCCCTTCAAGCCCGCCGGCCGCCTGCTCCTCCCGTCCGGGTCCGGTGCCGCACGCGAGCATCCGGCAGTTGCCCACGTTGGAGGAGAGAGAGGGGATAGGCTGGGCTTTGCAGTGAGTGTGGACGGCCTTAAAATGTCACCGCTCTCACTTCCCCACGCTATGCGTTTTATTTGTGTTGGAACATAGGTTTGTACAAATTCTAATCTTTTTATATTTAATGTCATTGAGACCACCTATGAATTGCAGGATTTTTTTTCAAATACTATTTTTTCTGTGAAATTGAATTGTTTACTCTAAAATTTATACATTGGGATAATTTCACTAAAAAGTTCTCTAGCAAATTTTCTATCTATTTTTTATTAGCATGTTAAATTGTGTCATTTAAAATTTTTTCTTCAAATTATTTTAGAATGATACTCCGTAAACACGTGTCATTTTTCTGTTTCTAATCCACGTGTCACCACCACTCGTCCTCTCAGGCGCATAACACCTGCCCGTCCACACCTGCACTGCACAGCTGCCTCGCCAGTCGTCACGGCTTCTCGTGCTCTCGTGGGTCCACCTGGAGGCAATGCCAAGCGCCAGCCAGCGGTGGGAAATGGTCAAATGGACGGACTCGCCGGCTGCTCTATCAAATACGACTAGAAGACTAGGGCACGGCGTTGCCGCGCCATGTTTGAGGTGGCCATTGATGGTTTTGCGGGTTGCAAAATCTTTAGAATGTGATGATAAGAAAAATTATGATATAATGGCTATGTTAGAAGTGACACATCGAATTAGCATAAAAGCTTAGCATGAAATCCGCTGCGACCTCTCTGCAGGTGGAATCCAGGATACATATGGAAACAACCGGGATATATTTGTATGATACAATTCTAACTACACAGTTATGATCTAAAGAACAAATATTCATGCAATTAAAATGTATTCAGGCAGTATTTAATGATTACAAGTTAGATAATACCGATTGTAGAAAATATGTTCCAATGACAGTGTTTCAATCAAATGAAGTTGTAGCCTACAATGAGGTCATCAGTATGCCCTTAGATTATGATCAATCCTAACAAATATAACAATAATAGTTGGCGTAGAAACAATGATGCATTTTGATGTCTCAACTCATGTTACAGAAATAATATACACGCCAAACAGATGTCAAGAAACCATATGGAAAGATTTCCTTAAATTCTTCAAGTTGCTATCATCAACCTAGATTGGTGGGTGTAACTTGCTTGTTGCGTAGGAGCTGCAATGTGAATTTATATCCTACAGATCAGTAACATTAAGGTTGCATCTCATTTTGTTTAAAACTTTATATTATTTATTATGTAGAGAGGCTAGGTAAGGTGTTATTAGGCTGTTTCCAACCGTTCCTCCATCCCTATTTCAAACTTCACTCTGTCTACGATGACCAAACAGTGCCAAATCCCCCAAAATGGGACAACCGTTGGATTCGGTCTTAAGTTGACATAGACAATGCACTTACTTTAACAAAAAAAGAAGTTAAAACTATGTTTGCATGGCGCGTCTAGTAAAAAGAAACTGACAGCCTCACTGGAGAAGCGTAGAAGGGCATGTGAATGTTGTGGGAGGTAGAGACGATATCTGTAGGGAGATCTCAACTCTCAACCCTTGTAAAAATACCGACTCTTAGCTACCACGGCATGCAGTACAGGCGCAACAATTACATGGCCAACGACAGCCATGTACAGTTCCCCAGTTTAAGGGCGTAGATCATTGTATAGTTAAGGGAGGCAATGATTGGTTGTTCTCGATGTATAGCGTGCTACAAGCTACAAGACTACAACAGCAACAACAGGGGATTGTGAGTGTGTGGGAATGCAGCAGCAGAAAAAAAAAAAAAAAAAAACGGCTGTACAGCCTGCTTCTAGCGCTCCACAAATTCCCAGGTCAATTGTTGGCAAGCCTTGTAAAGGAAGAGATGGAAATTCGCTTAATCACTTCTCTCCTCCATCTCTTGAACAAACCAACGCTTAGCTTATATTGATGAACAAGGCAACAGAAAAGCAAGAGAAGAATGAGAATGTTCAAGTCATGGTAGTAGTTTCAGGTGTGCTTTTTTGTCATATAAGTTCATATTGCAGTTGAACTCCAGGCAATATACAATACTTACAGCTTGAGTTTATTGCCCACATCTGCAGAAGAATTCATCCCAGGGGCAAGGTTCCTTGTCAAGAAATTCTTCTTATCACCAAGCCTAGACGTCATTTCTTCATATTATAGAGAATTTATTACCCCTTCATTGGAAAAGGAAATCAAAAAAGAAGAGAAAAATTGTGTATACAACAGGAACACACCAGCTTTAAAATTTTGGCGAAAGAAAATAGAACTCTGGGCTTTGGGAGTATTTCATCGAACATATTTTGCTTGTGACGGGAGTGCTGTTATAGTTTTGGGGCTTCAACTGTATTTGCAAGATTAAAAATATCTAAGCAAAAGAGGATTCATTGATCAACCGACTAATCATATAGTGCTAAGATTTACCTCAGCATGCAAGAATCGGAGGGACCATCCTTGCAGCTCCGGCGCCAGAACTACCTGGCAGTCTAAGCGCACAGAGTGAACATGTTGCCCTGCACGCATTTCATCGAGTAGCTGTTGGGCACGTTCATGTGAATGGCTGCTCCAGCTGCTGCGGCGTTGGCCATACCACGCTCCATACCAGGGGAGATTCCAAGGCGGCGGAGCTGTGCAGCTCTGCCAGTGCTCGTTTGTTTCGTTGTGCGCGCCTTGGTCGACACCGACATGGATACCACGATTCCTACATGATTGTGGGCAACGAGCGTTGGGGAGAGCTGACGGCGGATGAACCGAACTTGGTGCAGATGGAGGTTGGAGGGCGGAGTGTAGCGGCTCGACGTGAGCGGCGGCGAGGTGACCAGCAGGAGGTGGAGTGCAATGGCTCGGCGTGGCGACCCGTTGTGCATGGCGGCTAGCGAAACAAACACATGAGGCATGTACCGGAGACGAGGCATGGCGGCGGCGGAGCAAAAATTGCAACTTCTTGCTGCGGATCGACCAGGTCGCTACCACACGGCGGTGTAGGAGGGGAGGCGGCGCGGGGTGCGGTGGAGCGGCGAAGCCTTGCGGCGCGTATGTCGTTCGACATGGTGGAAGGCGGAGCACCATGCGGCTGGCGGAGCAGTGGAAGGGCAGAGCGGGCACTGCGTGTGCAACGCAGCCGTGCAGGCGTGCCTGTCGGGCGTGAGCAGAGGTTTCTAGACGACACCAAACGCTGCGAGACCAATCGAGACTCTTTCACACCATTGTTTATCGATCCGCCGGTCTAGAATGACACGGAGTCCAGCATGGACGGCTGACGCCATCATGATGACGTGGGGCGACGTCATGAGGCTTTTGGTCCCACGGTTTGTTCTTGTAAGATTGCGAACTTTTGACATCCACAAACCTCAACTCTTTTCTCCTCGTTTGCTCCTGTCTCCTACCAGCGCACTGTGTTCTTCTCTCCCCTCACACGCATCACCAGGCCAGGGAAAAAATTTCAGACGAATTTTGGCAAAATTTTGAAAATTTTTTCGTTTTCGGACGACTACGGAAAATGGAATTTCGATATATTTCGGAATTTTTCATTTTGAATTTTAAAATTTTAAAAAATTTGTAAAAGAATTCTAGAAAAAATATGATAAAAAACTAGGTGTTTTTCTGAGTCATTAGCATTAGAACTCGTTCGAATCTAAGTTGATTTGCTTGGTTAAAATTACGATTTGGGTTTGGACCCGTTAACACTCTAAAACCCGTTTTCTTTTGAACACCTTATCCACTCAACCTCCACCAAAGGCATTGACAGCCACTCAGTCCCCTACCCCCTGCGCCCCACCCCACGCGGTCTCTTCGCTAGTCCCCGGGCGACTGCCACCGTGGCTCCATTTTCCGCCGCAGGGAGGCGGGATTCCGGCCGCCGCCTTGCGGATCCCAACCGGGATCAGCGGGATCCAGTCGCCCACCGCCGGTCCAACGCGTCCCGCACCCTCGCCCTTCCCGTGCGGGAGCTGCTGCCTCCCGAGCGGAAAACCGCTCCTTCCGCTGGGGAGCTGCCTCCAAAAGGCTGGGAAGGCCTCCAAAGTATATTCAATGTTTGATTTTGATACTTTTTCAAGTGGATCTATGGTACTTAGTGATTATTTATCAAGAACATTCATGTGTGAAGTATATAACCTAGGGTTATGATTTGTCAAGATGATTTGTTAATTAAAATGCCTACAATGCGCACTCCAATGTAATGGATATGTGGTATATTAAGTATTTAGTGCTTAGTTGAGTTCAATATACGTGGTGGAGATACATTAGTATGTAACCCTAAAATTATTTCTATAACATATTGACTGTTTCATGTTAGTAGGTAGTATGCGACATACATTAGTATGTAGGCCTAAAATTATTTCTATAATATATTGACTTGCATTACACTATTTTCCGTGATTGTAGGACAATGCCGGACATAGTGTGGGAGCATGGCCGAAAGGTCGGGGGTGGATTCAAATGCAAGTATTGCAAATGGGAGAAGAGTGGGGGAGGGGCAACACGGTTCAAGGAGCATTTGGCACACATGGCAGGGACTATGCCTTTGCTTCATGGACTTAGGATGGACTATGCATTTTGTTTAACATATGTGCACTTTGGACGTAGTATGGACTATGCATTGTGTTGTATTATATTCCATGTGCAAACACTAAGTTTGGACTTTGGTCATGTGCAATTTAGACTATGGCTTGGATTGTAATAATTCTAATAGACTTTGGACTAAGTAGGACTAATTTTAATGGACTTTGGACTATGTATTGCATTGTAGGTGTAGACTTTGGATATGACTTATGTGTTTAATGTTGTATTTGTCATTGTTTTGTGGAGTTACATCTATGTTATGTATTATGAACGGTCAGTATACACATAATTAGGGAAAACTCTGCCAAAATTTTCAATTTTTCCATATGCAGACCTTTCCCAACATTTTGTTATCATCATTTTCCGGTCCAAATGCAATATTTTCCCGTCAGAATCACCGAAATTTCGGTCGGAAAAACTGAAATTCCATTTTGCTCAAATTCAAACCAAATTCCATTCGGAAAATTCGAAATCCGCGGAATTTCGTTTCCGGCCATCATCGGGATTTATGTTTGAAACAAAATAGTTAAGAAAAAAGTTTACATAACCCCCTCACCTTTGGAGGGTGGTCTACTTCACTCCTTCACCTTCAAAACCGGTTATTTAACTCCCTCACCTTTGTAAAACCGGACAAATCACCCCCCGGACGGTTTTGGAGGGTGGTTTTGCTGACTTCAGTGCCACCTCAGTACACATGTGGCACAGGCCCACCTGTCAGCCCCTATCTTCTTCTCTGACTGTGCATCCAGTTTTACTCCTTAGGATCGCCATGTATGCAAACCTGTCCACTTAGCGTAGGGCCCACTTGTCAGTTGTCCCTACTGCCCCGCCACGCCGGCCTAGCCCCGTGCGCTTGGCCTCCGCGGTCCGCGCGGGCGTCCCCTGGCATGAGCAACCGCACATACGCCTTCCTGCCCAGCACGGGCTACGCGTGCCCATCGCGTTTGTGGCCAATGCCGCCCCGCTCAGCTGCTCGGCGCACTCGCCATCTCTCACTCACCTCCTCACCCGTGCGCCATCCCCCCTGCCTCTCCATTCGCCATGGGAGCTCATGGCGAGCTCTGCGCGCTCACCACCTCTGACCCTTCTCCCTTCGGTTAACGACGAGCACCACAATCGCCTCGGTCTATTCCATCGATTCCCCACCATCTAGACACCCGCCATCCACACCCGGGCGCCTGCTTCCTCTTCGTTTTTCACCGCCGCCGCCATTGACGTGCGCGGAGCACACTCTCCCCACCCGCGCCACCGCCTCCTGCGCTCCTCCAGCTCCATCGATGCGCGCACCACCGCCGCCTAACTCCGCTCTGCCATTTTCCCCAGTCCCTGGCCGCCGCATCGCCTTCAACCCCCTACTCGCCGAAGAGCTCTGCGGCCATGCTCACCTCACCATCGAACACCACCTCCGGCCGCCTTCCCCACATCAAGATCCACCGTGACGGACTCCTTGACGAACCGCATAGCTCTTGCGCCCCACATCTCCGTCGTTCCTCCACTCCGCCGCCGGATCGAGCCGCAGCCGCCACCGAGCTGCACACGCCGTCACCTCGGTACACGCCGCATTCCCCACCTACTCCGTCCTCCTCGCGTGTCGAGACCATGGGGTACGGGACCCCCTTGATTGGGAACATGATCCCATGCCACTTGATGACCGGATTGAGCCCCCACGTCGCCGGCGCGCGGACGCCAAACTTGCACCCTCGGCCCCTCCCCTACCAACATGAGGAAGGAGAAGATGGTAGAAGTGCGTCGCAAAGATGGATGCGCTCAGGGCACGCGCGGACCGGTGGGACGCGCCTAGCCCCATGGAGATCTGTTGGCTCCGGATCAGAGCACGACGGGCGATGTCAACGGTGCCGATGGATAGCTCCAGCATCGGAATCGGATCGTCTTCTTGATCGACGACAACCTGTCGACTTGTGTTGGGCTCGGATTATAGGGCGAGCCGGTGTGGAGGCCGGTGCGGCAGGGTGAGCCGGCACGGAGGCTGCACGTGCAGGGCCGGCGCGGTGGGGCAGCAGGGACAACTGACAAGTGGGCCCGACGCCAAGGTGGACAGGTTTGCATATGTGGCGATCCTAAGAGCAAAACCGGATGCACTGTCAGCGAAACAGTTTTCCACGTCAGCAAAACCACCTCCTAAACCTGCCTAGAGGGTGTTTTATCCGGTTTCCCATAGTTTAGAGTGCACTTCATACCTTTTTTTTTGGTTTGGGGGTTATGTATCCAACAATGTATAGGTCACTAGGTTATCTATATTTTTTCCCACATCTAGGACCCGACCCAGATCGTCGCCCGCGCCTGGTCCCAGCCGTTTGAGCTGCAGCGAGCAGATCGCGGGTGCATGAGCAGGCCCAGACCTCCTCTGTGGCTAGCGGCGCCTGGGCTGGCCGCCACGACGGGCGCCATCTCCTCCGTCATGGGATTCGCCGTCACCACGATCGCCTCCTACTGCCACCATAGTCGCCGTCTCCTCAATCAACGGCGATGAGGTGCCACCTTCTTTCGCCGCTTTCCTCCAAGTCTGACTGAGCGTGGCAACGCTGGTTGCTGTGGGCGGAAGAGAGACGGAGGCCGGGGCAGTGCCGGCCACTGGATTTTTCGTCCTCAATCGACAATCCACGCCCTGTGGCACACCGGACCGGCCACTGGTTTTTTTGTTCTTGATTTTCCCCTCCAGGATCCGCGGCATCCAGAGGCCGGCTTTGGATTTTTGTCTTCGACTCTTCGTTCTTGATTATTTGTCAAAAATTGCTCATATCCAAAGCGTATTTTGTGTTGTCGACGGCGGCGGCGATGAGTACGTTCGGTGAAAAAACACGAGGAAAAGTCGCGATGGTTACGATTCTATAGGAACTCACGTTCCGCAGTTTTTTCATGTGTAAGGCTGTCTCCAACGGCAGGTGCTAAAATAGGTATTCTGTCTGTTCTGACACTATACATATACAGAGTGGAGTTTGAAATGGAAAATGAGGATAGGGATTTCTATTAGAGATAGCCTAAGAGCGAGTATAACAAGATGACGTAGGCGGGCTATAATGCAAGAGATGCCACGTCAAATTTATGGTTACATGAAAGAAAAAAAAATAACGAGAGAAGAAAAGTGGGCTGCTCACTTATGGCCGGCTCAAAGTGAGTTGTTCATGAGCAAGACACCTTATGAGACGAAGATGTGGGTTAGGTACTAAATGTACAGTTTACACCATGACTAGATATTTAGTTGGCTATACGTGACATAGCAAAACCATATAACCCATAGTATGTTCTATTATTAACCTTGTTATAACCTATTGGACCTGGAACTGTGCTGTGGGACCTCTTTTTTTAACCATTAGATCTATTACTTAAATTAGATCTAAGAGTTTAAATTTCAAGTGGGTAGATATCGGTGTGGTAAAAAATATTTTTTATTAACTCGTTTTTTATAGTAGTATACATAAAATAAAGAAGGGTAATAGGATCTATCAGATAGGGACAGAAAGGGAACAATAAGAGTGATGCAAAATTGGGCTGGGAGACGTGGATGGCAGTGGGCCACGTCCTCACCGCGACCGTGGGCCGTAGCCGCGTCCCGGATGAGTCGCCGGGCGCGTTTTTTTATTTTTTAGATTTTTATTTTTTCATTTTTACAAAAATATACACCGGTCGGTGATATTTGCAGAGTTGGTCGACTGGGCCCCGGGGTCCGGGCGCCAGGTGGGGGCCGTCCGACGGCGTCACCCGCGCCGTCCGACGCCGTCGCCCCGGGGGCCTGGCGCCGGCGGCCCAGCCACCCGGCGCCAGGCCCTTTTTTTTTATTAGCGCTAATCTCACGTTTAATCGCTAATCTCGCTGTTTAATCTCGTGTTTGTTTAATCTCGCTGTTTAATCTCGTGCATCCGATCCGAGTTAGATTTTAACCATTTAGCTTCAACCTTGCATATTATATTAGCATTTTAAATTAGCGCTTCGACTCTTTCACCAGGACCCCTCCAGTTTATTTTGACCCCAGTTTATTTTGAAATTACAAGTATTTTGCTCCATTTTCTTTCTCTATTTCCTATTTCCTATTTTGCGTATGTTTATTTTGAAATTATAAGTATTTTTAGATCACGTTGTTCTGCTTCGCGAAGCAGATTTTGTCGGCACTTTAGCTCATCCTCCCTCCTCTTCAGTTGTGGGAGTCTCCGACGCGGACGTGGGCCTGGCGCCCGGAGCCCCGGCGCCAGGGGGCATTAGTTAGGGGGATTAGTTAGTGTACTAGTTAGTTAGTGTATTAGTGTATGTATTAGTGTAGTAGTAGTTAGTGTATTAATGTATGTATTAGTGTAGTAGTGCGCAGTGTATTAGTGTAGTAGTGCGCAGTTGTAACCCGTTGTAATAACTGGATTTAGTATTTAGTATTAGTATTTAGTTGAATATATATTTTATTATATTTAGTATTTATTTGTAGTATTTGTTATTAAGTTTTAATAGTAGTATATTGCATCTAGTAGTATTTAGAACCGAAGAGGAGGGAGGATGAGCTAAAGCGCCGACAAGATCTGCTTCGCGAAGCAGAACAACGTGACCTAAAAATACTTATAATTTCAAAATAAACATACGCAAAATAGAAAATAGAAAATAGAGAAAGAAAATGGAACAAAATACTTGTAATTTCAAAATAAACTGGGGTCAAAATAAACTGGAGGGATCCTGGTGAAAGAGTCGAAGCGCTAATTTAAAATGCTAATATAATATGCAAGGTTGAAGCTAAATGGTTAGAATCTAACTCGGATCGGATGCACGAGATTAAACAGCGAGATTAAACAAACACGAGATTAAACAGCGAGATTAGCGATTAAACGTGAGATTAGCGCTAATAATGGCTGGGGGCCTGGCGCCGGCTGGCCGGGCGCCAGGCCCCCGGGGCGACGGCGTCGGACGGCGCGGGCGACGCCGTCGGACGGCCCCACACCTGGCGCCCGGACCCCGGGCGCCAGGCCCCTGGCGCCCGAACCCCGGGCGCCAGTCGACCAACTCTGCAAATATTACCAACCGGTGTATATTTTTGTAAAAACGAAAAAATAAAAATCTTAAAAATAAAAAAACCGGGCATCCATATCGATGGGATCATGGGAGAAGCGGGGGGCCTTGCAATTATGGCTTTGCCACGAGGATCTAGGACAATTCAGGGAGCAAGGATTTCTTTCCGCCGCCTGGTGGGCGCTCATAAATTCTCGGTGCCTCGGCGGCCCGGCGGCAGGGGATGCATCACGCGCGGCGGCCGAACCGACGACGGCAGAGAAACCGGCACCGGCGAGCTTGCGTGCTACAGGTACAAGATCACCATCATGGCAGCGCCGGGTAACGACGACGACACGGTCGTCGGCTCCGAGGTCGCCGGCGCCGGGACGAGGAGGTCTCTCCGGGGCATGACGGCCCTCGTCACCGGCGGCATCGGGTACGTAGTACCGTACATATGGACTCCACATGCCCAGCGAGTAGGCAGGATCTGCTCTGTGTAACAACGGCACGAACTCGTCGTGTACCACGTGCGCGAGCAGGCGCGCCGTGAGCTGGCGGCGCTGGGCGCGGCGGTGCACACGTGCTCGCGGAACGAGGCGGAGCTCCGCGCCCGCCTTGCGGAGTGGGATATCGCCGCCGCCGCCGCCGCCGGAGTCAACGGGCTCCGCCTCCGCGGCGCCGTGACGGGGTCCGTGTGCGACGTGTCGGTGCGCGAGCAGCGGGAGCGGCTGGTCCGGGACGCCGCGGCGCGGTTCAGCGGGCGGCTCAGCGTCCTGGTCAACAACGTCGGGACCAACGTCGTGAGACCCACGACGGAGTACTCCGCGGAGGACTACTCGCTCATCATGGCCACCAACCTCGAGTCCGCGTACCACCTGTGCCAGCTCGCGCACCTGCTGCTCGCGGCGGCGTCGGGCGCCGCCGCCGGCGGTGCCGGCGCCGGCGGGAGCGGGAGCATCATCGTCCTCGTCTCCTCCGTCTGCTGCGTCGTCGCCGTCGACGCGGGGTCCATCTACGCCATGACGAAAGGCGCGGCTCCGATATCCTCAGTTTAATAATTTGCGGAACGGTGACATGCCTGTTGCAAAATTGAATCTTTGTCTCTCTCGATGCTGTCACTGCTAGGCGCCATGAACCAGCTGGCCAAGAACCTGGCGTGCGAGTGGGCAAAGGACGGGATCAGGGTCAACTCGGTTGCACCATGGTACATCAAGACCCCGCTCGTTGAAGGAGTAAGAGCAAAGAACTCGTCCTCGTGTAACCTAGTCTTGAGTTGTTCATCGCGTGTATGCCATGAACTCGTCCTCGGATTGATCGATCGATCGTACTCATGAATCATGATCTGCTCTGCCGCAGGACCTGTCGAGGGCGGAGTACGTGGAGAGCATCCTGCGCCGGACGCCGCAGCGGCGCGTCGGCGAGCCGGAGGAGGTGTCGTCGCTGGTGGCGTTCCTCTGCATGCCCTGCGCCTCCTACATCACCGGCCAGACCATCGCCGTCGACGGCGGCATGACCGTCAACGGCCTCTACCCGGATCCGCAGCAGAGCTAGACGAGGAACGAAGCAGAGGATCAGCTGCCCGGCCGGCCGCCGTTTCCCGGCGCAGGGATAATACCGACAACTAAAAAAAATGAAGCAACGACGCAGTGACTACAACGAAACGAAGGCGATTAGCTACCTCGTTAATTTTTTAAAAAAAATTAAGGCCAAATAGTATACTTTTGTACTTACTATCAATGTCAAATAAAAGAATAAGATGGGAGGAGTATCTTTTTTAGGCCATGAGACCTCAATTACAAATTATAATATTTAAACCTACACATAAATGCACAGCATACACACTGTGTGCAAGCTAGAGCTACACCCTCCCTAGTTATAATCGGAATCACGCACCTCTAACAGGCTGACACCGCGACTCAAACATGACCTGCAACTGAACACGCCCTGCTGACGCTTAGGCACCCAAACGGATCCACACTCCACAAGGGATCAAACTTGAAGCGTGTTACTTACCGGATGGACAGGGTTCCAGATATCATCGCCCATTAGACCATCTTTAGCGGATTGTTACCTATCACTATTTTAACTACCTTTCTATCTGTCTACAGTGTCATTTTGTACTCAAGACAGTTCATTTGGACAACCCGTTGGAAACAACCTTACGTTAAAATGTTGTTTTTGACCATCAACACTTGAGTCTAGATTTGGTCACTAAACTTTAAAACAAAATATCTTGGGTCATTGAACAATCGAAATTGTTCAACCTTAGCCATTGCGTGCTTTTGGCTTGTATTTTGTTGATACGGTGTACACATGTGGTGCTATGGCATACTATCAAGTAATCTTCCTCAGATCCCCACAATGCGTCTCAGTGTTTCGTCTTCTCATTGTCGTTTTGTTAGTCACACCCCTCCTTCTCCTCTTCACCGCTGTCGTTGTACCCTATATGACACTCCTATTTTGTCGATGCTCTACCCGTCGTGCTCGTCCTCTTCACCGCCCCTCTTCACCAAAATGAGACTAATCTAGTAGTAGTATCAAGAACAACATCTAGGATAAGTTCTTGTAGAAGAAGCTAAGGTAGGAGTTGCAGGTCGAGCAGAAGTCGTGGGCTCGCGGCGGAAAAGTTGGAGTTGGGAGAGAGTAGGAATATGGAGATAACTAACTAGTGGTTCTCATTGCCACTTGTATGCCATGTCGGCAAAATCACTCGCCAGAACCATTACTCAAAGTTGAGTGGTTTTTCGATAGTTTGATGATCGAAGATACTCGGTTTTAGAGTTTAATGACTAAATCTAGACTTTGATGGTTCAATGGTAAAATTGATTCCTCCTACTTAACAATCCAATGACTCGCCAATTATTGCTAAAAATCAGTTTTTTCGTGTATGTGCAGAGGTGGTTAACCCATGCCTCTAGTCGCAGAATCATTAATGGACCTATAGTCATTGTTATTTACAAAGTTTCAAACATCGTGCCCTGCAGCAAACACCCTTTTGTCCATGCGCTTCCAACATAAAGCATGTTAGGCTAAGGTCATTAGACTCCCTATCCCATTACTTATATTTTAAATTCCACTATGTTTATGTTGCATCTATAGTGATACATATGCCCATATGCACAGTCGGTGTGACCGCGACCTTACGACTTTGACTTTTATGCACTACATGGACCCCACCAAATTATAAATGAAAAGGTCATATTCCTTATCGAACCGGAAGTACAAATAAATTCAGATTGCACCCTATGTTCTTTACAATAAATTAATCTACAAAATTTTATCCCATCTGAATATATATATATATATATAGAAAGAGTTTTATCTACATGCGCATGTAGCTACACTCACCTTCAATAAACCAATAAGGGTATGTTCGCATACTCATCTATCAGTTTGAGTATGTTCACGTGCTTATTTTAAGATACCTCAAATGTCACCACCCGAGAAAATTACAAAACAACCCTTGTTTTTATTATATTTTGACAATACTTTCATATTAGTACATATAACGGGGTATGTCCACATACCTCAGGTATATTCGCATACCCCGTGCATATACCATCTCGGATGGTCTAGTATCATTGCATACTCCATGTACATACCTTACGTTTCACCAGATACGCCCTCAATCATGAGATACATACACGAGTGTAACTACATGTGCATGTAGAAAGGAATTTTCCTATATATATATATATTCTCTTTTATTTTAACAATATTGTAAGGTAGAATATTTAAGATAGAATTTTGTTTACATGTAGAACAAAATATACTAAACAAAAATTAGGTACAAAACGTATGGAGCAAAAAATTGTATCGTGAAAACTGTATGCATAAAATTTTGTATGCGCAAAAAAAAAGATAAAAATATATTAAAAAACAATATAAAAAGGAACGAAAGAAGAAACACAAGAAGCAACTAATATGTACACAAAGAACAAACAATATAAACTTGTGAAATATGTTTGGTGCAGTAAAACGAAAGAAGAATGGGTGAAAAGAGGATAGAAATGAATAGAAAGAGCAAAACAGACTTGAAGGGAAAAGACAAACGACAAAAGGAAAACGAAAGAAAAAAAAAAACACAAGGGAGCAGCGGGTCCAAAATGAGTTCGAGACATCCACATGCCGCCACCTCCATGGATTTGCGAATGGAGACTACCAAAGAGAGGGACAGAAAGGGGGAAATGAGAGCGACCGAAAATGTGCAAAAAATGGGCTGGTAGATGTGGATGACAGTGGGCCACGTCCTCGCCGGCTCGCCGTGACCGTAGCAGCGTCCGGACGAGTCGCCTGCCATCAGACGGTCGGCGGCAGAGCAGAGCGTCCCCATGGGTTCAGCTCTTCCACGTTGCATGGTGGGGAAGCGTGGACCCCACCCTAGCAAAATTATGGCTTTGCCACGAGGATATAGGACAATTCCACAGCAAGGATTTCTCGGTGGTCCGGCGGCAGGGGATGCATCACACGCGGCGGCCGACCGACGGCGGCAGAGAAACCGGCACCGGCGATCGAGCTTACATGCTACAGGCACGGGATCACCATCCCATAATGGCAGCGCCGGGCAACGACGACACGGCGGCCGTCGGCTTCGAGGCCGCCGGCGCCGGGAGGAGGTGGTCTCTCCGCGGCATGACGGCGCTCGTCACCGGCGGCACCCGCGGCATCGGGTACGTACATATATGGACTGACCCACTCCATTTCCATGATCAACTTCGTAACAACGAAACGAGCTCGTGTACTACGCGTCTACGCGCGTGCAGGCGCGCGGTGGTGGAGGAGCTGGCGGCGCTGGGCGCAGCGGTGCACGTGTGCTCGCGGAACGAGTCCGAGCTCCGCGCCCGCCTGGTGGAGTGGGACGCCGCCGCCGCCCTCCGCGGCGCCGTGACGGGCAGCGTCTGCGACGTGTCGGTGCGGGAGCAGCGGGCCGGGAGAATCTAGTCCGGGACGCCGCGGCGCGGTTCGGCGGGCGGCTCAGCGTGCTGGTCAACAACGTCAGGACCAACGTCGTGAGGCCCACGACGGAGTACTCCGCGGAAGAATACTCGGCCATCATGGCCACCAACCTTGAGTCCGCGTTCCACCTCTGCCAGCTCGCGCACCCGCTGCTCGCGGCGGCGGCGTCCGACTCCGCCGGCGGCGGGAGCAGCGTCGTCGTCGTCTCCTCCGTCTGCGGCGTCGTCACCGTCGACGCCGGGTCCATCTACGCCATGACCAAAGGCACGGCTCCAGTCCTCAGTTTAATAAATTTTCTGAACATTGATTTGCCTGATGAAAAAGCAAAATTAGTTGAATCTTGTCTCTCGATGCTCTCTCTAGGAGCCATGAACCAGCTGGCCAAGAACCTGGCGTGCGAGTGGGCCAAGGACCGGATCAGGGTGAACTCCGTTGCGCCATGGTACATCAACACCCCGCTCGTCCAAGGAGTAAGAACGAACAGATCGTCGTGTGCATCGCACATGCGTGGTGTGTAGAAACCCCCATCCACTGACTGATCTGCATATATGCATGGTCGGCTCGGCTCTGCTGCCTGCAGGTTCTGTCGCAGGAGGAGTACTTGGAGAGCATCCTGCGCCGGACGCCGCAGTGGCGTGTCGGCGAGCCGGGGGAGGTGTCGGCGCTGGTGGCGTTCCTCTGCATGCCCTGCGCCTCCTACATCACCGGCCAGACCATCGCCGTCGACGGCGGCATGACCGTCAACGGCTTCTACCCGGATCAGCGGCAGCAGCAGGACTAGACGATGAACGAAGCATAGGAGCTGCCCTTGTTTGCGTAGGTTCAGCCAGCTACATCTCTCTCCGCTTTAGGCTACTCTGCGAGGGTGAAAAAAGATGTGCATAACAATAAAAAAAAATAAAAGGAAGTCTGGTGAGCTTAGGCTGTCCTCTATCTATTCAGAAATATTTATGATTAGTAATCAAATCTATATTTTTTAGTGCAACCACGTTGCCGGTGAACTCAAAGGTTACGCATTCAGAAGTCAAAACAATGCTGAAGACCAGTGTTTGGTGCTGCGAACAAACTGAGAGCAGCATTTTCTATTGTATTGCAGAGAATATAGAAAAATGAGATGGCTAATTTAAAACATGACTGCAATCCCATGACCCGGACACTGCATTAATCTTGGCAAGGACGTCGGCTGCTTCCATGTATTTCTTATTCAACAGTTGCATTCCGAGTCAACCTTGCCCACATCATGTACCGATGTACATAGATTGTATCACAAAACATGTCAAAAAGCCTGAAATAAGCAATCCTCCATGCCTTCTTGAATAGCAGCGCACAAAATACCATCCAGAGCCCCACCACAAGACCTAACACAAAACCAAGATAAATAGACAATGGGTCAGTTCCTTGCCCGAAGCTTATGCCATTGCCCTGGATGAAACTTCCATTCCCAAAACATATCTTTTGAAGAGGAGGACCACAAAGTTCACTGTTGCCAAAGTACAAAAGTGAAGGGTTTTCAGCATTGAGCGTGTCAAGTTGAGGCCCTGAGGGTATCCGTCCTGACAAATTGTTGTAGGACAGGTTCATGTAGCTCAAAGATGTCAAATTAGACAAACTTGATGGGATTTCACCAGAAAGCATGTTCTCAGATAGGTCGAGAAATTCTAATGCCTTCATTGCACCGATCTTGTTAGGAATCCTTCCTCTTAGGTCATTTGATGATAAATTCAAATTTACTAATGCATCCAAAGAAGTGATATTGCTCGGAATTTCACCTGACAAAGAGTTGTCTGATAAATCAATGCTTACAAAATAATCCAATCCTGTGCCATATTTAAGTTGTTGCCCTTTTGTCATTACCAACAAGAGTTCATCGAATTGATTTTCAATGATTGAGTCCTGTTTATTTTCCCTTGTACTTGATATGCGCCGGTAATTGTCTGTCGAGGTCATCATACCAGTTAGGTTCGTCAACTGCGGAGGTATAACACCATATAAGTTGTTGTCTGATAGATCCAAGAACTGAAGTTTTCTGAGATATACAATTTCAAGTGGGATATTCCCAGAAAACATATTGTGGCTAACTCGTAGAAATTCTAAACCTGTTAGCTCCCCTATCCATGTAGGTAACCATCCAGAGAACTTATTCCATGAAAGATCCAGCATCTTCAGTCCTGTGCTATTTCTTAAAACCGTGGGGAATATTCCTGCAAAACTGTTATTGCTTAGTAGCAGGAAATCTAGTTGTATGGTTGCAAAACACTGAGGAATTTCGCTCTCCAAAAGATTGTTTGATAGATCCAGATCCGACAATGATGACAAATTGCTCATTGATTCTGGAATGCTGCCAACAATTTTATTTGAGAACATGATCAAGACTTCAAGCGCAGGAGCTTCAAAGGATAATGGTAGTATTCCAGAAAAAGAATTGCTGGATATGTCTAAGATTTCAATATTTCTTGGAAACACCCGTATTGGTCCATTCAGATGGTTTGAACTGAGGTTGAGGTTTATAAGAGGCATGTCACCTAGATGTGCTGGCAAACTGCCTGTTAATTTGTTGTCAGACATGTCGAGATATGTGGCTTGTGAGACTGTATAGTCCAAAACCAATCAGGAATCTTGTCCTTGATACCTGCAATTGAAATGTCAAGGTAGCCGATTGACACCTGCTGCTGAAGCCAAGCTGGAAATAGAGGACCAATCTGGCAAGACGCAAAACTTCCAGATTCCAGCCTGAATGGAGGGAGCCAACCTTCTTCCACAATAACCTTCAAATCATAATTATAAGACAGATCTATATCCGCCAAATTTGTTAGGTGTTTGAAGTGTTCTTCCGTGATCACACCACTGAGCCGGTTGTTGCCTAGATTCAACACAGTTAAATTTGTAAGGCCACCAATTTCACTGGGTACACTTCCGTTGAGGTTGTTATTATAGAGTAGGAGGGTGATTAGACGTGTACAATTTCCAATCCCTAGTGGGATTATTCCACTAAGATTGTTGTCTAAGAGCTCAAGTATTCTCAAGCTGGTGAACTGCCCTATCAAATTTGGCGGCAAGGTCCCAGTGAAATTGTTGTGACCAAGATACAACTCCTGAAGATTGCCCCTTGCACATTGCGGCAAACTCTCCATGAGCGCGGTCATGTCACCGCAACTATAACAGAAGTTGAGGCTCAGGATTTGCAGATTGCACAGATTTTTGAAGTTTCCAACCATTTGTGGAGTCTTAAGATTCATCACGTAATCTGTTTGTGAACATGATAAATCAAGGACCTGGAGGGACATCATGTTCTCCAATGCATCATTAAGTTGGCCAAACAAACTGGTTACTCGAAGATAGCGGTGCTTGAGGCCTTTTGCTTTCCAAAACCAGCAAGACGCAATCGTAGGGTTAAAATCGCTCACAGAAAGATCAAGCTTCTCAAGCTTTGTAAGATTAAAGTGCAGAAGCTTTTGGTCTGCTCTATCAAGCCAACAGTAAGAGAGATCAACAACCCTTAGAGATGGAATCATATTAAGCTTTTGAGGCCAGTCATTTATGGACGAGAGATCCATTCCGCTCAAGCTAAGGTGTTGTAGCACAGGTAGATTTGTAAACACGGTAATGTCTGTTGAGCGCACCGTGTTGCCCAGGTCAAGATACTGCAATCTAGAAAGGTTGCCGAATTGCGGAGGCACGGTACCGGCGAAATATATGCCATAGAGGTTCAGATACCTCAAATTTCTCATGGAGGCCAAGAAACGAGGCATAGGGTTAGTTTCCCCTCCCAAGTTGTTCATGCTAAGGTCCAAATGCTCTAGATGCTCCAGTGAAAGCAGAGATGAACTTATCTCACCGGCCAAAGCATTTGCGTACGACGTACTTCCGTTGGAGTTGACGTCGACGACGTATGGATCTGGATTGGCAAGGTGAAGCTTGAGGACATGGCCGGTCCGGTTGCTGCATGTGACGCCTCGCCACTGGCAGCAGTCCTCGCCTTGCCATGACGAGAGGCGGTTGGCAGGGTCGCTCCTGATGCCATTCTTGAAGGCAAGCAAGGCAGCCATCTCAGAGGGCAGGCATGCGCCGCCGCCGCCGCCGCCATGAGGGTTGCTCCGCGGAGTAAATCTGTAATTTTTATTATCCTATTTTCACTCATTTTTCTTTCATTTTACTGCATCAAAAATACTTGACAGGTTTATGTAGTTTGCTCTGCGTGTACATATTAGTTGTTTCTCGTGTTTCTTATTTCATTTCTTTTTTATACTAGTTTTTTATATATATTTTTTGATATACATATTGTATGTTTGATTCTATGCAATTCTACGTGTATAAAAAGTATCTCAAATGCCCTCAAGACATACATCATTGCGTAGAGCTCACTGAGACGATTCCAACGGATATATTATTTGCATTATTTAAAGCTCATATGCAAAAGATATTAAAAATACAAAAATACAGAGACGCTGACCCGTTCATACTGCGCAAGGCGGGAACGCACCAGCCGTTGACGCGTGGCAGCAAGCCATTGGCTGAGCGGGGACGCCGCGGATGGCGATCCGCGCCTCACTCGGCTGCGCCAATGGGATGGCGGCACGTGGCAACCCGGGGCCAGGCGCACGCGCGCCCGCCGGCTCCCGCTCGGCCCGCTCCCCTCCAGTAGCGCGGCGACACGTGGCGGCCTCGGAGGCGCGGTCCGCCCGCCCAGACCGGACAGATGGCTCGCTGGGAGCGGTTGCCTCTCGGTTCAGCTGGCAGTTGGCGCCTGTTTTGACCCAAATCAACTGTTAAATGCTGGTTCTTCACTCCAACGCCCGTTCACTGACATGGCCGGTTCTTGACCGATTTCTTGCGCCTAAACGTGGGGAACAGTACCACCGACCTTCCTATGTCGGTTGCCTGGCCAGGTGGCGCCCAAGGAGGAGTTGAGAAAAAATCATGCATAGGATCCTTGAAATATTCCCTCCTCTTCCTGTAAATTAAATAGAGGAGACCCCCTCTCATTCTTATGTAACTCTCTCTCCCTCTCTAGGAGGCGTCCCGCGGTTGGTGCCTCCACTCTAAAAATTGTGTTTAGTTAGAAGTTAGAGAAGATCTGTTGTATCGGAGTCAATCGGAAGTATTCGGTAATCTATTTCATTTGCTTATCTTAAGCATTACTTTTCTATTATTGACAAGTGCAAGTACTTCATGTTTCTACTTTATGCATTTATCTTCGTCTCTGTTAGTAACTCAAATTGTGTATTTGCATTTTCTTTTTGGTCCACCATTTTGAGGCCTGAGTTGTGCTAAACTAGAATTGAATGATCATTGTTGTGCCTGCCGGTGCTACAATTCAACCTATACGCTAGGCTCTGGTTACTTCCTCTCCTTTGGCCAAGGATGAATTATTGTTGTTCAAGTTTCGTTTGAACACGTTTGTAGCGTGTCATTCTCTCCACGCAGATTTGCTTGTTAGCCCCACTCAGTGACAGCGTGGGTGTGCCTGTGTAGTCTAGGCCCGTAGGTGATAGTCAGGTTCTGTTTCGGTGGTCAACTATCTACCCTCGGACCCCTCGAGGGCGCTGGAATTTCACTCAACGCAAGTCATAACTCTGTTGAGATCCTTTTGACCCTTAGCACGGATAGCTCTTGGATGCTAGCAGAGATAGAAGACTGTACCGCAGTCCATATCTCGTTGTTCTCCTAGTTTTTACTTGTTTTCTTGCAAACGGTGGTTGGATTGTATCCCATGGTGCTTGGTGTTAATCGTTTCTAGCTAACGGTCAACGTGAAAGACTAGTAACAAATGGATGAATGATAGTTTAATATCTCTGTCTCAATGATTCCCTGTGGATAAATACGATACCTTTGAATACTCCCAGGTGAAAGGCTACAGTGGTCTCCGTACGCTTGCGGAGTAAAATCCGGTAGACTAAAAGCCGCCAACAAGCTTTTCTACCTCCGTTGCTGGGGAAGCGCAAGCTCTTCCTTTTTATTTAAAAAATCTAAAAAAAAAGAAAAATAGAAAATCATCTTTTCAATTTTGCTCTATCCGTCGAGTAAATCTTGATCATGCTCGTTCATGCTACAAAGTTTATCATAAAAACATAGTTTGGGCCATGTGTGGGCCCAGAGACTAATTTTCAAATTAAGTGTGGTGCTTAGGTTGGATTAGCCTCTTTTTATAACCGATGTGTAGACTTTGGTAGTGATATTCCGTGCTAGTTCATATACCGCGGTGCAGATTTGGTGTGAAACATGAACTGATGTTTGCGTATACTATTTTTCAGCATTAAGGTTACATGTTTCTGTGTTTCATGGATCGTTCCTAGGTTGAGGATTAGGGATCGATCAAGATGTTGCTGGCAACATCGTCTTTATGTTTCGGTGGGATTTTCTCATACTGATCCAACGGTCATCATTGAGTAATCTAGGTCAGCTGTGCGCCCGGCGCCCGGCGCCCGAAACGGACGTCCGGGCGCCTGCAGTCCCGTTATTTTTATGCCAAAGAATTTGCTTGCTAAAATATTACCAGTACGTAAAGTTTTTGGTAGCCAACCGATCAGTTGCGAAGGCTAGAGATGGATAGAAAGAGGAAAAGTCAAAGCCAGAGAAAAGGGTGCAAAAATGGGTTCGGAGATGTGGATGGCAGTGGGCCACGTCCTCACCGTGACCGCAGGAGCGTCCGGACGAGTCGCTTGCCATCAGACGGTCGGGTCGGGGCGGGGCAGAGCGTCCCGATGGGCTCAGCTCGGG
This sequence comes from Paspalum notatum, assembly GCA_022530915.1. Lineage (NCBI taxonomy): Eukaryota > Viridiplantae > Streptophyta > Magnoliopsida > Poales > Poaceae > Paspalum > Paspalum notatum. Next base: position 68,902,006 of record CM039683.1, on the reverse strand, counting down.
GGGGGGGGGGGGGGCCTCCGTAGCAATTAGTATGGCTTTGCCACGAGGATATAGGACAATTCCACGGAGCAGGGATTTCTTCCCGCCGCGCATGGGCGGCGCGCGCTCATAAATTCTGTGACCAGACGACGGCCGGGGATGCATCACGCGCGGCGGTCGACGACGGCAGAGAAACCTGCACCAGCGAACTTGCTGTAGACACAAGATCACCATCATGGCGGCGCCGGGCAAAGACGATGCGGCCGTCGGCTCCGACGCAGGCGGCGCCGGGAGGAGGTGGTCTCTCCGCGGCATGACGGCCCTCGTCACCGGCGGCACCCGCGGCATCGGGTACGTACCGTACATATCGACTCCACCAGATGGCCAGCGACTAGGCAGCCTATCCTCCTCCGTGTAACAACGATACGAACTCGTGTCGTGTACTACGCGCGAGCACGCAGGCGCGCGGTGGTGGAGGAGCTGGCTGCGCTGGGCGCGGCCGTGCACACGTGCTCCCGGAACGAGTCCGAGCTCCGCGCCCGCCTCGCGGACTGGGACGCCACCACCACCGCCGCCGCCGAAGGCGAGGGTCTCCGCCTCCGCGGCGCGGTGACGGGCTCCGTGTGCGACGTGTCGGTGCGGGAGCAGCGGGAGCGGCTGGTCGGGGACGCGGCGGCTCAGCGTCCTGGTGAACAACGTCGGGACCAACGTCGTGAGGCCCACGAAGGAGTACTCCGCGGAGGAATACTCGTGCATCATGGCCACCAACCTCGAGTCCGTGTACCACCTCTGCCAGCTCGCGCACCCGCTGCTCGCGGCGGCGTCCCGGGGCAGCGCCGGGGGCAGCGTTGTCCTCGTCTCCTCCGTCTGCGGCGTCGTTGCCGTCGACGCGGTGTCCATCTACGCCATGACGAAAGGTGCGGCTGCAATCCTCAGCTCAATAATTTGCTGAACGGTGACATGCCTGTTGCAAAATTATTGAATCTTTGTCTCTCTCGATGCTGTCACTGCTAGGCGCCATGAACCAGCTGGCGAAGAACCTGGCGTGCGAGTGGGCGAAAGACGGGATCAGGGTGAACTCCGTCGCGCCATGGTACATCAAGACCCCGCTCGTTGAAGCAGTAAGAGGAGATCGTCTTGTTCATCGCATATGCATGCGTCTCTATTCTAGAAATAAAAGACCCACATCATCCAGTGACAGATCTGCATGGCCTGGTCGGCTCTGCTGCCTGCAGGTTCTGTCGAGGGAGGAGTACTTGGAGAGCATCCTGCGCCGGACGCCGCAGCGGCGCGTCGGCGAGCCGGAGGAGGTCTCGTCGCTGGTGGCGTTCCTCTGCATGCCCTGCACCTCCTATATCACCGGGCAGACCATCGCCGTCGACGGCGGCATGACCGTCAACGGCCTCTACCCGGATCAGCAGGACGACTAGACGATGAACGAAGCAGAGGAGCTGCACGTTTGAGTAGCTTCAGCCCACACGATATTTTGAACAAGAAAAAATATGCACAAAACATATATGGAGCAAAAAAAATGTATGCGTAGAATTGGCACCCATAGCCTGTTCTCGTAGAACAGAAATTTGTACGCGTAGAATAGTTGCATAAATAACAATTGGTGCACGCAAAACAAAACACACAAACATATTATGTATATAAAAAAATTAAAAAACCAGAATAAAAAAAGAAATGAAAGAAGAAAACACGGGAAACAACTAATATGTACACGCAGGGCAAACTACATAAGCTTGTCCGATATGTTTGATGTTGTAAAAATGAAAGAAAAAAGAGTGAAAAGAGGATAATAAAAAAATTTGCTATTTATTTGATGATAGATTTTTTTTTGGATAGAGTGCGTATCGGGCTGCTCCCCTGGCTACGTACCCCAAAAAAGAAAAGATGGTGCCCGAAGTTGATGACTTGTTTGGTTGGTGCTGGTGGGCCGTGGTTCTTTGCTGCATCCTATTAATTTGTTATTTCTTATTCACTTTCACTTAGGTAGATGGTGTCTGTTGTGCTTTACGTTGATTCTTGCTATGTTTGTCCTGTTTTTATGACACGATTTTTGTCAATATGTTCATTTTTGTTTGGGTAAAGTCCATTTTTGGCCCTTGAATTTTCCATGGTCGTCTAGTTTTGAACCTCAAACTACAAAACCAGGTAGAACACAACCTTGTACTTCCACATCCGTCTAGAACACAACCTTGGGTGGTTTTGCGGCCGGTTTTCGCACTGTGGGGCCCACACGTCAGCACTGACAGGTGGCCCCACATCTCTTCTTCTTTCTGCCGTCACCCGCCGCGCGCCTCCTCTGCTCTCTCCTGCCCGCTCCTATCGCCGTCGCCCTCCGCTCCCACTGCCGCCCGCTCCCATCGCGGTCGCCTCCTCCAGTCCTCCTGGTCGCCTCCTGCTCCGCGCCCGGTGGCCCTACTCCATCCTCCAGTTCATCTCTCTCCCTCTCTCTCCACCCACAGTGCAGAGGCGAACCGGGTGGCGGCCGCCGCGTGACAACAGTGGCGGCAGTGATGTGGGCCCGGCGAGCGCGACGGAGAGGGTGGACGAGAGCAGGCCGATGAGGTGGTTCCGGTGAAGGCGAGTCCGTCGGTGTAGTCTTTGAGGCGTGAGAGTGTCGCGGACGTGGCACTCCACAGCGAGGGGTGGCCGGCGGCGAGGTGCACCGTGGGAAGGGGTGGAGGGAGCAACGAGACCCTTCAAGAAATGGTGCGGGGAGTTGTGGAGGAGGCGGCAGAGCCGATGCATGCTCGATTTGGGCCGGAGAAGTACGGAAGGGGTGGCAGCGCGAAGCTCGCCATGAGCTCCATGGCGGGGCCGCCGGGGCGGCGCGTATGGATGGCAGTGAGAGAGGGATAATAGCTGTCGATTTCTTAGGGGTTTTGACGGCGAAAGCGAGGCGACTGTGGTCCTCGTCGCGTTGATGCAGGTGAGGGCCGGAGTCATCGGCGCAGTGAGCTTGAGCTCCGCCGTCCATGGCGGCAGCGGCGCACTGGTGGAAGAGAGGGAGCTAGAGGCGAGGAGGAAGGCAGGGGGTGCTGGGAGCGAGCGAGTGAGAGGGGGCCGGGGCTCGCTTCGGCTTGAGTAGGCGATGGCTGGGCGCGTGGCCGAGGCGGCGCGGCGGCGAGCGGCGGGAACCAGCGCGGGGAAGGAGGAGGCGGGAACCAATGCGGGGAAGGAGGAGGCGGCCGAGGTGCTCACACCTCCCACGTCGCAGCCGGAGCAGGACACCGCTGCGGGCGGCGGCGAGCAGTGGTGGGCAGCAGGCGGGGGTGAGCGGCAGGCGGCGGCGAGGAGCAGGGTGATCGGCGAGCTGCGGGTGGAGAGAGAGAGAAGAAATGGAGAGGGTCCCACCTGTCAGTGCTGATGTGTGGGGTCCGCGGTGCCACGTTAGCAAAAACAAGTCTAAAAACCGGTCAAGGGGTAGTATGTCCGGATTTGTAGAGTTCAAGGTTGTGTTCTACCCGGTTTTGTAGTTTGAGGTCCAAAACTAGACAACCATGACAAATTCAGGGGCCAAAAATGGACTTTACCCTTTTTGTTTTATGCTTTTGCATAGATTTTGTGGTGATTTTTATGGTTTGACTTAAACTTTGATTGTATCATTTTATATATAAGGTTGGTTATCCTTAACTGTATTGTCCAGTTTTATGGTATGATTTTTAGTTAATAGTGTTTATCTTCAGCGTTTGTGTGTTTATTATGATCTTTATGTTCAGAGTGTATTGAACCAGTTGTTTTGTTATAGTTAGATATCTTTTTCTAGATATGTCAAGTTTCTTGTTATGTGATGTGTTAGTCTTTGATTTGTCTAAAATGTGACATTTTTGAGATAAGAAATCTATCGCCAAATTACTAGACAGACCCTAATAAAAATTAACAGAAAGAATAAAACAAAAAATGAAGGAAAAGACAAGACAAAAATGAAGAAAGAAGAAATAAAAAAGGAATAGTGGGTCTAAAATGAATGTGCAAAGCTATGACTTTTTTTTACCGCCGGTGCCTATGCGCCCTGCCTCCAACGCTATGGCTGTCATCGTCATCGCGGGATGCGGGAAGGTGACGACACGAACTGTCCGACGGTGGCCTGGCCGGATCCAGCAAATGGCGGCCCGGATCCGGCGACTTGCAGCGACCGACGGTGTCGTCCCTCCGTTTTCCATGTGGCCCGTTGGCTTCAACCAACAGCAGGATTCAACACGGCGCCGGGAGTCAGACGCGCCCACCGCCACTGCCCCATCGTGTGCCGGCCGCCATTGTGCCGGGTTGCCGTCGTGTCCCGATCGGTTTGGCGGTTGGACAGCTTCCGAAGAACCAAGATGCTTGCATGACTTTGTGCTCCATTCATTACAAAATTTTGGTCTGATGATCGATCTTTGTTAGCAGTGTGGTGTGTGGGTGGACAAAGGGATAGTGAAAGCCTTACTCCTTTGTTTGATGACGGCGACATCCGTGGGCGCCTTTATCCTACTTGCAGGGTCATCATAGAGTTTTTTTAGCCTCATCCACTGGTTTGTAGGTGAAACTATTTCTTCTTGAGAAGCGACAGCGACGCATCCTATCGCCACATTTCTAGAGGGATGTCACTGTTAGGAGACAATTGTACTAGGTGATCATTAAGGGTGTACTTTTTCAGATGATGGTTTGGTTTTGTGCTTCGAAGGAGAAGGGTGCTCCTATTTGTGAGAGCAAAGTGGATAGGATAAGCTCAACTACATGCAACCTAAGGGATTCAATGGTTTGCTAGCCATCTAGTCATTTGTACCGATTATCGTTTGTATTTTTCGGTTTCGCAGATGTTCATTGTAGAAAGTGAATTTTGGGAGATTTTTGAGATGCTTTAAATGCTCAATTCATCAACTTATTTTGAAAAGGACGACAGAGTTTTCTTGAATTTTGACCATCTCACTTCGTGCTATGAGAATAGGTACGGTTGCATCAAGGTTTCACCGATTTTGAGTCTTTTGTATTGATATGTGGTGTGAGTTGTATATTGAGTTTATATCTCTTTTCTTTTTCCACCTTCTTGGCTGTGCGCACTTCTGAAATGCAGAGACCATAAGGCTCAAACCAACGGCGCCTTCATATGGAGCCTTCAAAATTAAATATTTCATCGTGAAAGCTTCCTTCATCTTAAAAAAAAAATGCAAACTACCGGTGAGCAGCACGGAAAGGGGCGTTCGGATTAGATTTTGCGATGGGTTGAGCTCGTTCCACGTCGGTCAGAGAAGCGGGGCCTTGCAAGTTGCAACTATGGCTTTGGCGCTTTGCCATGGATCTTTTCCCCGCCGTATGGACGCTTATAAAGTCTATGCACGGCCCGGGACGATGGATAACGCGCGGCGGCTGACGGCAGAGAAATTACCTTACCGGCACCGGCGACCTTGATAGTTCCAGACTCATCATCATGGCAGCGCCGCCGGGCAACGACGGCTGCTCCGATGCCGGCGGGAGGCGGAGGTGGTCTCTCCGCGGCATGACGGCCCTTGTCACCGGCGGCACCTACGGCATCGGGTATGCGTACATGCCTGGGAAGAATTAATCCACTGTCACGGCATCGAGACGAACTCGATCTTGTACTACGTGCGTGCGTGCGTGCAGGCGCGCGGTGGTGGAGGAGCTGGCGGCGCGGGGCGCGGCGGTGCACACGTGCGCCCGGAACGAGTCGGAGCTCCGCTCCCGCCTGGCGGAGTGGGACGCCCGGCGCGGCGGCGGCGCCGCCATCACGGGCTCCGTCTGCGACGTGTCGGTGCGCGAGCAGCGGGAGCGGCTGGTCGGCGACGCCGCGGCGCGGTTCGGCGGCGGCGGCGGCGGCGGCGGGCTCAGCGCCCTGGTGAACAACGTGGGGACCAACGTCGGGAGCCGGGAGGCCCACTACGGAGTACACTGCCGACGAGTACGCGTTGATCATGGCCACCAACCTCGAGTCCGCGTACCACCTCTGCCAGCTCGCGCACCCGCTGCTCAAGGCGTCCGGTGCCGGGAGCGTCGTCTTCGTGTCCTCCGTCTGCGGCATCGTCGCCGTCGACAGGGCTTCCATCTACGCCATGACAAAAGGTACTAGCTGCTACTCCGATTACATCATATATACATATATATACCTGATGCGAGATGTTTAGCTTTTCTCAAATTATATAATATAATTGGATCTTGTAATTCTCTGTCTAGGCGCCATGAACCAGCTGGCCAAGAACCTGGCGTGCGAATGGGCCAAGGACAAGATCAGGGTGAACTCCGTTGCGCCATGGTTCATCAAGACTCCGCTCGCCGAAGGAGTAAGAACGAAGAGATCGTCGTCGTGTTCATCTCAATCTCATATGCGTGTCTAGAAATAGAGAGAAACCCCCATCTAGTCATCCACTGACAGATCTGGATGCATGCATGATCGGCTCTGCTGCCTGCAGGTTCTGTCGAGGAAGGAGTACTTGGAGAGCATCCTGCGCCGGACGCCGCAGCGGCGCGTCGGCGAGCCGGAGGAGGTCTCGTCGCTGGTGGCGTTCCTCTGCATGCCCTGCGCCTCCTATATCACAGGACAGACCATCGCCGTCGACGGGGGCATGACCGTCAACGGCCTCTACCCTGATCAGCACGACTAGACGATGAGAACGAAGCAGAGGAGCTGCCCGGAGTCTATCTACTTCATATTAAAGTTGTTTTAGACTAAGCTGACACCCGGTTGTCGTTGTTAGATTGGCCAAAAACACACGTACGAAATCATAGTCAAAACGAAAATGCTGTGTTTCTCTTATGATACTCGCCATAGCAAGCACATCACAAGGATGGACCAAGGAAGTACGCCCTCCAATAAATCCGGCTGTATTTTGAAAAATCAATCTTTTAAATCTTTAACTAAAAATCTAACCAAATGCCATCAGTATATTTTTAGAGCAACCACGTCGCCGGCGAACTCAAAGATTACACACTCTACCGAGCGGCGGACACACTCAACCTCGTCGTCAGCACAAAAGCCACCACAACAGCCGTGCCATCCCACGACCTGCGTACTGCTTCACAAAGAACGGGTCACAGCTTGGGTATCTAACTAACAAACGCAGACGTGACCTCACAAACTCTGAAACCAAGCAAACTAGACAATCTAACGAGTACAGACCTCTGAATGAAACGCCTAGCTACTCACTGAACACAAATTGAAATGGGTGGTGTCGATACTCAGGAGTATCTGACATCTTTTATCTTGACGAAGAGTCTTGACGAAGACACGATGCATACGGCATTACATATACGACATATCATTAGATCTTCCTCACTGTTTCAATTCACCCACAGCTGATATTGCATTGATCTTGGCATGGATGCAGGTTCCTTCCATGTATTTCTTATTCAACAGCTGCATTTCTAGTCAGCCTTGCCCACATCAGAACTACATGTACATAGATTATGTCATAACATTTGTCAAAGAGCTTGAAATAAGCAATCCACCATGCCTTCTTGAACAGCAGGGCACAAAACACTATCCAGAGCCCCACCACAAGACCTAACAGAAGACCAAGATAAAAAGACAGTGGCCCAGTTTCTTGCCCGTAGCTTGTACCATTGCTATGGATCAAACTTCCATTTACTGAACACATCTTTTGAAGAGGAGGGCCACAAAGTCCGCTGTTGCCAATGTACATAATCGAAGGGTTGTCAGCATTGAGTGTATCAAGTTGACGCCCCGAGGGTATTGGTCCTGACAAATTGTTGTAGGACAGGTTCATGTAGCTCAAAGATGTCAATTTTGATAAACTTGATGGGATTTCACCAGAAAGCTTGTTCTTAGATAGATCAAGAGATTCTAATGCCTTCATTGCCCCGATCTTGTTAGGAATTTTTCCCCTTAGATTGTTTGATGATAAATTCAAATTTATTAACGCATCTAAGGAAGTTATATTGCTTGGAATTTCACCTGACAAAAAGTTGTCTGATAAATCAATGCTCACAAAATAATCCAATTCTTTGCCATATTTAAACTGTTGCCCTTTTGTAATTATCAACAAGAGTGCGTCGAATTGATCTTCATCAGTGACATCTAATACTTTGTGATCCCATCTATAAGTTGTGTGCATACCAAATATACCCCGTTGATCGTCCGGTGTTAGGGTTATCATACCAGTTAGGTTCTCCAAATGCTTAGGTACAAGACCAGATAAGTTGTTGCTGGATAGATCTAAGAATTGAAGCTCACTGAGATATGCAATTTCATGAGGAATATTCTCAGAAAACATATTGTGACTGAGTCGTAGAAAACCTAAACCTGTTAGCTCTCCTATCCATGTAGGTAATGGTCCAGATAACTTATTCCATGAAATATCTAACATCGTAAGACCCGTGCTGTTTCGTAGAACTGTTGGGAATTGTCCTGCAAAACTGTTATTGCTTAGTAGAAGGAAACCGAGAGATAAATTGTATCCAAAGCACTGAGGAATTTCGCCTTCCAAAAGATTGCTTGATAGATCCAGATCAATTACTGATGAATTGCACATTGATTCTGGAATAGTGCCACTTATTTGATTTGAGAACATAAGCATGATTGAAAGTACCGGAGCTTCAAAAGGTACGGGTAGTATGCCAGAAAATGAATTGCTGGACAAATCTAAGGTTCCAATGTTCTTTGGCAACGGTGGTATTGGGCCTGTGAGATGGTTTGAGCTGAGATTGAGCCATGTAAGGTTCATGTCAGCTAGATGTGCTGGCAAGCCGCCAGTTAGTTTGTTATCAGACATGTCAAGATATGTGGCCTGTGAAACTGTAGACCAAAACCAATCAGGAATCTTGGCCCTGATACCAGTGCTTGAAATGTCAAGATGACTGATTGACAGCTGCTGCTGAAGCCAAGCTGGAAATAGGGGACCCATCTGACAAGAGGCAAGAACTCCATATTCCAGCCTAAACAGAGGACGCCAACCTTCTTCCAAAATGACCTTCAAATTATTATTATAAGACAGATCTAATGTAGATAATCTTGTTAGCCCTTTGAAGTGTTGTTCAGTGACCACACCACTAAAATGGTTATTGCTTAGATCCAAAGAAGTTAAATTTGCAAGGACACCAATTTCAGTGGGTACACTTCCAGTGAGGTGGTTGTTATAGAGGTGAAGGGTGATGAGATGTGGACAGTTTCCAAGCTCCGGTGGGATTCTTCCGCCAAGATTGTTGTCGTTGAGCTCAAGTATTATCAAGCTGGTGAAGTAGCCTATCAAATTTGGCAAGGTCCCGGTGAAATTATTGCAACTAAGATGCAGCTCCTTCAACTTACCCCATGCGCATTGCGGCAAACTCTCCATTAACGTAGTTATGTCACCAGTCTTAGAACTATAGCTGAGGTCTAGGATTTGCAAACTGCAAAGATTCTTGAAGTTTCCTACCATTTGCAAAGTGTAATAGGGATTCGTCACGTATTCTATCTGCTGCGAGTAATAGTGACCATCATGTTTCATGTCAACAACTTGGACCTCTGGAAAACATGACAAATCAAGGACTTGGAGGGATGTCATGTTTTCCATTGCGTTATTAAATTGGCCAAACAAACTGGTCCCCCCAAGATTGAGGTGCTTGAGGCTTGTTGCTTTCCAAAACCAACAAGATGTGATTGTGTGGTTAAAACCATTCCCAGAAAGATCAAGCTTCTCAAGTTTTGTGAGATTAAGGTGTGGAAGCAATTGGTCTGCTCTATCAAGTTGACAGAAAGAGAGATCAATGGTCCTTAAAGATGGAATCATATTAATCTTTTGAGGCCAGTCAACTATCCAAGAGAGATTCATTCCGCTCAAAGAAAGGTACTGTAGCATAGGTAGATTTACAAACAAGGTGATGTCTGTTGAGTCTACAGTGTTGCTCAGGTCAAGATATTGCAATTTAGAAAGGTTACGAAATTGTGGAGGCACACTACCATTGAAATGTATTCCTGAGAGATTGAGATACCTCAAATTTTTCATGGAACCCAAGAACCGAGGTATAGTGCTTGTTTCCCCTCCCCAGTAGTTCATGCTAAGGTCCAAGTGCTCTAGATGCTCCAAGGAAAGTAGAGAGGGATTGATCTCGCCGACAAAAGCATTTTTTTGATACGACGTATCATACCCTGTATCATAGTCGACGTCGGGGTCTGGATTGGCAAGGTCAAGCTTGAGGACATGGCGAGTCCGATTGCTGCACGTGATGCCTCTCCATCGGCAACAGTCCCAGCCACGCCATGACGAAAGGAGGTTGCCGGGGTCACGGGTGATGCCTTTCTTGAACGATAGCAAGGCGGCCCGCTCAGAGGGCAAGCATGCACTGACACCATGAGGTTGCTGTGGTTGCAGCGCGCAACCTCTGAAGAACAAGGTGGTGCCTGTGATGGTAAAGAGGATGAGGAGAGGGTATGTTGTGGGATGCATGCTTAATCAAGCACACACAAGAGCAGCTGCTACTCAAAGTCTTAACAGATGAGCTGAGCATGCAAGCAGGCTCATTGCAATTATTATAGCCAAAGAAGCTACTCAAGTTAATCAGTTAGCTGAGTCTACGGTTGAAGTCTTCGCTTGTCAATTAATGCGCTAGGTCCGTGTTAACTGACCTAGTCTCTTTTTCTTAATGAAAAAAGCATCACTAGAAGACAGAGGGAACTAATTTCATTCGGAAATCGGGAACAAATACAAATATAATATTAATTAGTTAGTTGCAGGAGTGATGTTCCAGTACATAATTTTAATAAATAAAGAGACAGTCATCGTAATGGAGCTATCAATGAATCAACGGTGTGGTAGCATCAAAAGTCTTTAATTTTCAGCTTGTAATAATTGAGAAAGATGTATATTCACACAGAAAATGCATAAATATGAGTAATTTTTGGTGAGGTCCATATATCATTTTTTTTTTGATGGAACGGGTTTCACTTCCTGTAATAAATTTATTTGAATATTGCAAATTCCTTTAAAGATAAAGATTTTCCTTTCTTATGTCTAAAGAGAAAAGCAAATTTTAGAAAGGATAACCTAGCTAAAAGAAATTGAACTGGAAATCAAAAAGTGTTGTTTCTGTGACCATAATGAGACAATTAAATATATTTTCTTTGAAATCCAAGATGCTGTGATTATATGGAGAATAATTCATATTGCTACCGAGTTAACTCCACCAAGATCTATAACTCATTTGTTTGGGAATTAGATGACTAGCTTAAGAAGTAGAGAACATGAAAAGATTTTTATTGGGGTGGCACCTCTGTTATAGGGGCAATTTGGTGCACTCCTAATGGTATTATTTTTTTAGAAAAAATGATATACTTCTTAAATTTATAACTAAACTAGTAAGGTGGCCCGCGCAAATAGCGCGGGTACCTAGTCTTTTTGAAAATTTTATGTTTTCTGATATTGATATTGATTGATTATCTTTATTTAAATTTTTATTGTTTTTACTTTATTTGTCCTAAATTGGTATGCAACTCGTTTTATTTTTATTGTAAGGTATTTGTACATAATATTAATTTTAGTTGTTGACAATTCATAACAAATAAATTTTTCTAGATATAACTTGGAGCCATTGTATGCATAATGCATATATTTATTTTTTTCACTGATTAATAAGGTAATTTTGAAGTCTTAAAAGTAAGAATGAGACCCTTTTTATAATTAATGATGGATTTTTTTTGTTCTTTTCGTAAAATACATGCTTTTCTAGCATTTGCTATTGATATAAAATATAAATAGTAACCTAGCTGTTCGAAACTTATAAGATCACGACAACCTATATGTAAATATTTTTCTTGTTTGGACATTTTTTACATCTTTTTCTTCTGTTAACATGATAATTTCTAGGTCCTATTGGTTTATTTGAACAATTTGTTATTAATATAAAATATTTTTGATATATTTGTCCTTTTTGAAATTCAAATGTTTATTATTTATATGTGATACAAAATATTTATCTTAATTTAGATCATTGGATGATTAATAACTAATGGTATCGATTCTATCTTCTTTGGTACTGGACCACTAATTTGGTACATTCTAGTATCATCCCTTTGGTACCACCTAGTACCATCAATTTTTAAATATTTAGATTTTGCCCCATGTATGGGTCTTATTTTTCCCAACCATCGTAAACTTGTATTAATATAGATGGTTAGATGTTCATAAATTTGGCGGTATAGATTTTTCATCGGTTAACATGGGCACTTTTTAGGCCATGGTGATTTATTTTAATAATCACAATAATGGTGAAGACCTCGTCAATGTTTCTTGTACCACGCTCAATTTCTCAGAGAAACGAAGACGCCTGCCGCCATCATAGAAATTTTTTTTTGTAAATTTAATTGAAGTTAGAAAAAACTTAACAAAGACTAAAATATGTTGGATTTTACCCATCACCAATTATCCAATTTTAAATAGACTGGGTAATGTATGGATAATTCAATGGGTATAACTTTATTACATGTAGGGAACCAAGAGCCTAGCACACCTAGAGGATTTGGACTTCATGATGGACGCAATGGACACCTTTGCACGTCCACGGTCTGCCTCGTAAACTCCTATAGATCGGCCGGCCATCTTGCTTGCATGTCCCATAAGACAATCGCGGCTACGTACATTTGATGCATCTTGAGAAAATCACATAACCCACAAAGTGAGGATATGGCTTGCATGGCATGGTCAAAGAGGAGGCACACATGAAGCCGCTACAGTCGTGTTTGGGCGCGGCAATGACGCCAAAATTCATCATGGAAAGAGTACCTGCCACGGTGATCTTGAGCTATTCATGCATAGGCCTACCCAAACAATAGTTTGACGACGCCCACGGAAAACCATTCACTGGACTGGCAGCCGAAGTTGATGCCCATGGCACAGCGGCAGCCGAGGTACCATTGATATGTTGTGTGTATGCAGTGTGTGCTAGATCGTGATGATGCATTTGCTTAATTGATGATTAACTCTAATACCCTAACAGTACGACCACACCCATAGTATAACCCACGCCCTAGTCAATCATCATGGGTGTAGGTTACGATACAAACATTGGGTACTTAGTGCCCAATGAACAATATCTCTCATTAAATTCTTTAACTATTTTGTTAAGTATATTAGCACAAATGATTTAGATTAATCTAGACAGTTGGAGAACACCTAATGGTCTAAATATTATTTTTTACTTATATTTCATTTAATTGATTTAATATATATAGATATACATATCTATATAAAATGAAGGACTTTTCTTTTTTATTAATGTGGTAATTGCTAAGGCCTATTAGCGATTGATTTAATATAGATAGTCAAATCTTTCTAAAATCCAAAGGTGGAGGGATTTTATTTTTTTTAACGTATTAATGTGGTAATATGATGGCCCTCTTATGATTGATTTAATATAGACCTTTAGATCTGCATAAAATTTAATAGTGGAGGACTTATCTTTTTTCAAATAATGTGGTAATTCTATTCACTTTGGTAGATATGGTGGTCTATTTTTGCACATGATCATAACATGTCAATGATGTGGATCTTCTTTTTAGTTATATTTGATTTAATTGATTTAATATATATTGTCATATCTTTTAAAATCTAATGGTGGAGGATTTTTCTTTTTCTGATTAATGTGCCAATTTCTAGGCCGTCTTGGCAATTGATTTGATATATGTCGTTGATCTCCGTAGAATCCAATGTTGGGGGCTCTTCTTTTTTGGATTAATGTGGTAATTTTAAGGCCATCTTAGCAATTTATTTAATATAGATCATCAAATCTTCATAAACTTTGATGGTGGAGGGCTTTCTTTCGATTAATGCAGTAATTTCTAGGCATTTTGGCGACTAATTTAATATATACCTTCAAATTAATCTTCATAAAATATAATGGTGCAATGTCTTTCTTTTTTTTGATTAATTCGGTAATTTGTATGACATCTTGGTGATTGATTTAATATATACCATCGAATCTTTATGAAATTTGACTACGGAGGGATTTTTATTTTCTCTAATTAAAGTGGTAATTTCTCGGCTCTCTATGCAACTGATTTAATATATATATCATCAGATCTTCATAAAATTCAACAGTGTAGAGCTTTTTCTCCTATTTTTTTGAAGCTTCTTTTAATATTAATTATGGTATTTTTATATGAACTTAGTGGAACGTTATAGCTTCTTTTAATACTAATCTGGGTGTTTTTATACACATTTAGTGGACGTGGTGGCTTGCTGTCAGTACGAAAAATACAACTTTTTTGAGCGGCGTCTTGAACGCATGACAAAACATTCGTAGGCTTTTGAAGAAAACAATTTGTTCTAGCCGTATTGAACTTGATTAGGTCTCTACGAACGATTTTAGAAGGGACCAATTGATTCGTATATAGTTAGGTCTTTTTTTTGCATCAACAGGTATGTAATCTGGTGTATGGACTCTTAGTTGAATATGGACCATTAGATCTTCATAAAATCTGACGGTGGAGGGCTTTTCTTTTTCTCCGATTAACGTGGGAATTTTTTGGTCCTCTCAGCGAACGTGATGGCTTCTTTTAACACTCCCTTGTCTTACTATTACTAACTGGAGGCTCCTTTTGGATGCTCCACGTTAATTCTCACCTGATGCGCTAGAAAAAAAGAGAAATTCTAGAAATTCTCACAAAAAAGAGAAACATCTGGCCATCCATTAGGTGACTCAACTAATAATAGCCATTAGATTTATTGTATTTTTCTAAAAAATTACCTACCATGCCACCCACCTCTGCCATTATGAAAGGTTTTAAATTCAACTCTCAATGAAAACATTTTTTTTCAGATTTATACTATTTTTAATTTATTTTCTAAGTAATTACCGGCCCACCGCTGCCATCATAAAAGGTTTTGAGTTCAACTCTCGACGAAAGCAAATTTTTTCATTTTTGACAGATTTTTTCTATTTTCAATTTATTTTCTAAATAATTACCCATCTCTATCATAATAAAAGGTTTTGAGTTCAACTCCACGAAAGAAATTTTCTTCGTTTCTGGCAAATTTTTCTGATTTTTAAATTTACTCTCAGTTTTTTGTGAAACTTTTCCATTTACAAATTTATACTACTAATCCTGTAATTTTTTTTCATAAAGATGCTAAAAACCTTTTTATGAAACAGATATTTTGTATTTAATGTTGCTACTACTAATTGAAGACTCCTTTTGGAGCCTCTTATTAATCCTCACAAGATGTGCTAAATAAAAAATAAAATCATAGAAATTTTCATAATAATCAGAAACATCCTATCATCGATTGCAGATTGAAATTTAATAGAAACTAGGTCTATTTTCTATGTAATTAATATAATTGGAGGCTCCACGTTAATTCTCACCAGATGCGCTAGAAAAAAAGAGAAATCCTAGAAATTCTCATAAAAAAGAGAAACATCTGGCTATCCCTTTGGTCACTCTACTAATAACAGCCATTAGATCTATTATATTTTTCTAAAAAATTACCCACCATGCCATTATGAAAGAAAAATTAAAATAACCCCCTAAATTTGCATAGAACTTACCAACCATGCAAGATGAATTAAAATAACCCCTAAATTGCATAGAAATTACCCACCTTATGAAACATGAATTAAAATAACCCCTATATTTGGATAGGAATACCCACATGCCATTATGAAATATTAATTAAAATAACTAACTAAATTTAAATAGAAATTCTTTCACCATGCCACTATAAAAGATGAATTAAAATAACTAACCTATTAAATTTGTATGGAAATTATCCACCATATCATTATGAAAGATAAATTAAAATAACCCCTAAATTCGTATAGAAATACCCACATGTCATTATGAAATATTAATTAAAACAACCCACTAAATTTGAATAGAAATTGTTCACCATGCCACTATAAAAGATGATTTCAGATTGAAATCTTAATACACACTACACCATAACCCAAGTATTGCAACATCAATGAAGTTAGCAAAGGCCGATTTGCAAACATACGGTCAGTCGCTATAAAGTTATACCGTCAGACTCCTGCAGCCGCTGTAAATGGCGTCCCTAAATGTTTTTAGTGTCGGACAGTACTGTACCGACGGACTGTACACTAGGTCTGTTTTCTTGCATGGAAATTATCCACCATGTCATTATAAAAGATAAATTAAAATAACCTCTACATTTGCATATAAATTACTCACCATACCATTATGATTGATGAATATATCCCCTAAATTTGTATGATTTAAAGTAAATCTCTAAATTTGTATATAATGTATCTAATATGCCACTATGAAATAGCCCGTGCTGTTCACAGGTTGACGTACTAGTTAATGTAATAAATTTCCTCTCTTGGCGAACGTGGTGATTTCTTTTAACACTTCTTTATTAATATAATAGATAACACGTCCCTACTATTACAAAATATAATAAAAACAATCAAACCTACGTCTAAACCACCAGGCACAAATGCAAGCTATTACGAGAAAAATAAAATAACAAAGAAAACGCTCGCGTATAATTGAAGTCGTCATATAGTCCGAGAGCGCGAGACAAGTAGTTCTACTGATGAAGGGATGATGCGAGACCACATGACCAGACCACATGAGTCGTCGTCAACGCCAAGTCTTCTTTCACAGAAGAGCTTGCTGGGGTATAGCCAGGGCCCGGGGTCATACATACTCCGTACTATGCATGTCTGCTGCAGTTTCCATTCACAAAAGCGGACTAGATCAATCCCCGGTGAACGTACAGTGACCTGATACAGTGGACGACAGACGAAGACGTGGACCGTGGACTCAACCTGCTGCAGCGCGCTTTTGGGTCGCTATAAAATTGCAGTGCGCCTGCATGCATGCATGTGTTTCGAGTAGTAGTACGTAGCAGACAGAAGCAGCTGCCTGCCTCTGTGCGTCTTCAATCTTCAGACATCATGCATCACACCACAACCACCAATAATCCTCTACTCATACTCCTTATTACCATCATATAGTCGTCATCACCTCGTGCTTTAGAGGTGGCGCGCTGCAGGAACAGCTGCAACAACCACATCACCCTGGTGCTGCCGGCGGCCCATCAGCATGCTGGCCCTGCGAAAGCTAGGGCTGCCTTGCTCGCCTTCAAGAAGGGCATCACGAGTGACCCCGGCCACCTTCCACTGCTGCAAAAACCTTCTACAGGAACGCCCCTCCCATTTCACAACAGTTGTGCCTAGGGCAGGCCCCACTGGTAGCACCGCTCCTGCTGCTACTTGCCTATTTGTAGGAGGGTTGGAAAGATGCACCGCTCTTGCAGATGTCACGCAGCAGGAGCGGTACAACTTTCCAACCGCTCCTGCTGTAATATTTGCGACAGGAGCGGTGGATAGCAATAGCCGTTCCTGAAAATAAAACAGCAGGAGCGGTTGGAAACTTTCACCTCTTCTGCAAATAAAACAGCGAGAGCGGTTGGAACCTTCCACCGCTCCTGCTAGCTCCTCCCATATATAATAGCCTTCTTCCTCTTCGGGCTACAGTATGCCCGAGGAGAGCTCCATTATTGGAAGCTTATGGCGGCCAAAAATTGAAAAATAGAAGGGGAGCTTTTCTTTTTCTATTTCTTGAAAGTTACAAGCTACATTAAGGTAAGCCTCCACTATCTATGCATCTAATTTGAGTATCTTCAAAGCATTAGTTGCTAAACTAGCTAGGATTTAATATCATTCTCTCTCCTCCTCATCAATGGAGGATTTATTACTTTAGGGTTGGTTCATCTAGGTGGTAATATACTATTTTAAGGTTCTCTCTACTTGGGATTAGCAATTGGGGTTACTCTAGGTGTTGTATTGGTCTTTTATTAGTGGATCTCTTCTCTTTTTGATCTAGGTCTAGATCTAGGTAAATGATGGTATATTAATTAATTTTATAATGTACATATTCATATATATTCATGATAAAATCTCATTAATTTCCGTCATAAATATCTTTTATGCTTGTAGACTTCATGAATGTACCTACGATATCCATTTAACCAATACACTTCATTAATTGATATCCTCATAAGGAAACCCTCATAAATACACTTCATTAATTGGTCTCCTCATAAATAGACCCTCATAAATACACTTTATTAATAGCCTTGTTAATTATACTCTATCCGTTGATGATATTATGTGATTTATATTATAGATGGCACGTGTTTGGATGTACAACTGGCCAAGGATGGAGCGGCCTTACCGTGATGAAGTGGATAAATTTATTGAAGCTGTGAAGAAGGATGCGGTAACGAAGAAGGTTCCAGGTATATGTTGTCCTTGCAAAAACTGTAAGAACCTGAAGGTTTGGACAGATCCATGCAACATTAGATCGCATTTGATCATTGACGGATTTGTGAAAGGCTACTTTGTTTGGATCCATCACGACGAGCAAGAAGCACCTATAGATGCAGATGAACTCATTGGCGGTGATGTTGATGATAACAACGGCGCATTCTTCGATGCAGATTCTGATATGTTGAATTGTGGTGGCGATGATGACGAAGACAATGGTGATGGAAGATATTGGTCTGTACATTCAGAGAGTATCGAAGACTTGGGACTTGGCGGTGATTCAGATGCAGATGACCTTGAAGAAATGCTGAAACACTTCAAGGCGGATATCCTATGTGCAAGTCCAAAAGGGGCAGAGAATTTGAGAGTGGTAAAGGATGCTGCAAAGAAGAATGTGTATGAGATGTCAAAAGGTTGTCCTACTCATTGGACTTTGCTACGTTTTGTACTCGAGCTATTGATTCTAAAGGCAAAGCACGGGTGGTCTGACTCTAGCTTCAATGATCTGTTGAAGCTGTTAGCATGTTTGCTTCTGAAACCTAACTTTGTGCCTACCAACACATATCAAACGAAGAAGGTTATTAGCCCCTTGACAATGGGAGTTGAAAGAATACATGCATGTCGGAGCCACTGCATCTTATATCGAGGGAAATATGAGAATCTAGATAAATGCTCAACTTGTGGCGCGAGCCGTTACAAGCGGAATGACATATTCCACGGTGATGATGAAGGTTCCTCCAATGGCAAGAAGAGGAAGAGGAAGGGTGCACCCATTCCTTCCAAAGAAGATACATGTCTAAGCATCGACGAGAACAAGAGAAGAATCCTGCCCTAGTCATGTGGTACCTCAATCCAATTGATCGCCTAAGGCGTATATTTGCAAACCTTGCCTTTGCAAAGTTGATGCGTTGTGGTATTGTGAGCGAATAAAGGATCCGAAAAAGCTTGCACACCCAGCTGATGCCACACAGTGGCAAAAGTTCGATGGATTGTATCCCGAGTTTGCAAAGGATCCAAGAAACGTGAGGTTTGCACTTAGTGCAGATGGAATGAATCCTTTTGGAGAAAGGAACAGCACACACAGCACATGGCCGGTGATATTGACCATATACAATCTACCTACATGGCTTTGTCAGAAGAGGAAGTACACAATGTTATGCAGTCTAATACAAGGGCCTAAACAACCGGGCATTGATATAGATGTCTTCCATGAGCCCTTGATGGAAGATAAGGCGAAGCTTTGGAATGATGGGGTGGAAATGACCGATTCATTAACAATGGAGGATTTTACACTCAGAAGTCACTATGATAAATGATTACCCTACAAACTTCTCGTTGTCCGGATAGATCAAAGGAAAGAAAGGATGTCTAGTATGCTTGGATGCAATGACGTCTGGTTACCTTGATGGATCTAAAAAGGTTGTGTACACAAAGTACCGCCGCTACCTAGTTGAAGGGCATAGGTACCACAGGAAACAGTTCAACAACCACTTTGATGGCAAGGACGAGAAAGCTTCAGCACCAAAAAGAAGACACGATAGCAAACATGTTTTCGATATGGTCAAGATGATCAACATTTGCTACGAGAAGAAGATCAAGAGAGTTAAACCCCCTATTGAAGGTGTGCCATTCAAAAAGCAGTCAATCTTCTTCAAGTACTTGCCATATTGGAAGGACTTGGAGGTTCCACACGCCATCGATTGTATGCACCTAAAGAAGAACGTGTTTGATAGCACTATTTGTACACTGATGGATGTGAAAGGGAAGACAAAGGACGGCCTGAAGTCACGTCGCGATTTGGTAAATATGAAGATCAGAAGTGAGCTCCACCCTGTGGAACAAGTCAATGGAAAATTTAAGCTCCTTGCTGCGAGCTTCAACCTGACATCAGATGAGAAAAGGGAATTGTGCCTGTGTCTATGTGGTCTAAAAGTGCCCACCGGCTTATCGTGTAACATCAAGAGTCTAGTATCCATGAAAGATTTGCCATAAGTGGGTACAACGCTCATGACTGCCATATGATGATGACGGTGTTCCTTGCCGTTGCTATACGGGCTATCAATCCAGTATTCGTGCGGATGGTAGTCACTCGGATGGTCTATTTCTTTAACAAGATCTCACAAAAGGAGATTCATAAAGATGAATTGGAATCGCTGCAAGAATTCTGCACGGAGACTATGGCTCAGCTTGAGATGTGCTTCCCTCCTTCATTTTTTGATATAATGCCGCACCTCATGGTACACATGGTTGACCTGATCCGTGCACTAGGTCTAAGTTACTTACATGAGATGTGAGCATATGAGCGTTTCATGTCGACCCTAAACCGTTAGGTTTTCAACCGTGCATATCCCGTGGGGTCTATGATCGAGGCCTATTGCACCGAAGAGGTCGTAGAGTATTGTAAGGAATATTTGGTTGATAAGCAAGGTATTGGTTTGCCTGCTTCTTGTCATACTGGAAGGTTAGCAGGGAAAGGCACTAGAGGGAGGAAAACATTCATCAATAGTGCATATGAAGAAGTGGCAAACGTTTATTTCAGTGTCCTGCATCAGATAGAGATGATGACTCCTTTCATCGAGCAGCACATAGGTATTATCCGCGCAGAAAACCCAGAACATTCAGATTCCTGGATCATAAAAAAACACAAACACCGCTTCACCAGCTGGCTTATGGATCTGAACTTACCAGAAGGATCAATTGCCGTGGAAGTAACATTGAAAAGGCTGGCATCCGGCCCATCTTCACGGGTCACGACTTGGCAGGCGTATGACATTAATGGCCATACATTCTATACAGCTATAAAGGATAAGAAAAGCGTGTGCCAAAACAGTGGAGTCCGGATTGACGCCATCGATGATGTAACAGGCAGCAAGGTCACATATTTTGGCTTCATAGAAGACATATGGGAGTTGGACTACGGATTGAACATACAAATTCCTGTCTTTCGATGCCAATGGGTGAAACACCCACAAGGTGTACAGGTTGACAACTATGGACTCACAATAGCTGACCTTGCCAAGGTTGGATACAAAGATGACCCTTGGGTGCTAGCCAAACGCGTTGGGCTGGTCCTATATATCCTCGACCCACGTCTTGAGAATCAGAAGCACATAGTTGTCGCCGGCAAATAGAGTATTATCGGAATTGATGGTGTCGATGATGTCCAGACCTTCAATGACTTTGACACATGGAGCTATTTACAGATCTACCAACCAAGATCAAAGAAGTAGAAGCAACAATTAAGGGGATGAAGCCTTGGGTACGCAAGGATGGATAGCTAAGAATTGTAAACACCTAATGTTTGATTGTATGCCTTTGTACATGTCAAGGCTACTAATTAATGAATGCTATTTTATATGCATGATGTATGCCTTATTGCATGTGATATTTTCTATATTCATTACTAAGAAAACTCAAAAAAAATATAAATTTGAACAATTAAATTTGGAACTTAAAACATATAATTCAATTAATAAATGAGAATAATTAATTTGTAAACTTAAAATATATCATTCAATTAATAAATGAGTAGAAGTAATGAAAAGAAAAAAAATTAAAATAAAAGAATAGAAAAGAAATAGGGGCAGTGGAGGCCCATTAGTGGGGGCGGCCCAATAGGGCACCGCTCCCGCAAACCCTCCACCGCTCCTACTGAAAACCGCAGGAGCGGTGCAAGGCGTCCACCGCTCCTACCGAAAATCGCAGGAGCGGTGCAAGGTGTCCACCGCTCGCGCGTCCACCGCTCCTACTAAAAACAGTAGGAGCAGTATTCCTGCTGAGATGCTACCATATAAATGCAGAGCGCGGGAGGCCGAAAATTTTCTAAGTCCCCTTCGCGCCGTCAGGCTGCCAAAATTCCGCCGCACCGCCGCCGGTCCTTTGCTGCTCGGTCCTCCGCTGCACCGCCGCTGGTCCTCTGCACTGCCAGCCTCCTCTTCGCCGCCGGTATCCTCCTCCGCGCCGGCCTCCTCCTCCGCGCCGGCCTCCTTCTCCCCGTCGAGCGCCGGCCTCCTCCCCGCCGTCCTCCTCCTCCCCACCGGCCTCCTCCCCGCCACGCGCCGCGACGCCCTCCTCCCCGCCGGCCTCCTCCTCCCCGCGCCGCGCCGCGACGGCCTCCTCCCCGCCGGCCACCTCCTCCCGCCGCCAAGACCTCCTCCTCCCGGCCGGCCAACTCCTCCCCACCGGCCACATCCTCCTCCCGGCCACCGCCAGCCTGCTCACCGACCCCGGCCTTCTCCTCCCCGCAGGTAAGTGCTCAAGCTAGGTTAGTTAAATAGTTAGTTAGATTGCTAGTTAAACATTTAGTTAAATAATTTGTTAGTTAGTTAAATTCCTAGTTAGTGAATATTTAGTTAATTAGTTAGTTAGATGTATATTCATCTTTCATGTATATTCAATTTTCATGTATATTCAATTGTCATGTATACTCATCTTTCATGTGTATTCAATTTTGATGTATATTCATCTTTCATGCATATTCAATTTTCTTGTATATTCAATTTTCATGTATATTCAATTTTCATGTATACTTATCTTTCATGTGTATTCAATTTTGTTGTATATTCATCTTTCATGCATATTCAATTTTTATGTATATTCAATTTTCATGTATATTCAATGTATCTTTCATGTATATCTTCATGTATATCTTTCATTTTCATGTATATCTTCATTTTCATGTATCTTTCATTCAGCTTTCATGTGTATTCAATTTTCATGTATACTCATCAGTCATGTGTATTCAATTTTCATGTATATTCATCTTTCATGTATCTTCATTTTCATGTACCTTTCATGGGTCTACTAGAAAAAATGGATAGGTCACTAGAGCGATTCGTAGAGGACAATGAATTCCTCGAAGAAATTCTTCTCGATGAACACGAGCTCGATTTTGACTCGGCAGATTGCAATATCAAGTTGGAAGACCCACATGCCGCAGATGCAATTGCCGCCAAACACGCTCGAGAAGACGCGAGGGATCCTAACTATGTGCCCTCCTTCGAGGTGTGAGCCCAAACATTAACCCCGTTTATTTGTTCTAAGGATATAAATTCATCGGTCCGTTAACAATCTCACATCAAGCAGGAACAGCAAATGGTCGAAGCTGACAATCGTCCCGAACAAGACACCACACCTCAACAAATTGGAACGAGCAAGAGGAAAAGTGGAGGAAAGCGAGCGAAGAACAAATTACTAGAAACAATTCACATTGTGAGGGAGGTTGGCGCCAATGGGGAACCACTAGAACCTTTAGAGGTTAGAGCAAGGTTCCGCAACCAGGCGGGTGTGGTAACGAGGGAATGGATGGAACCAGCGTGGACCGATTGGCGGGATGTACCCACTGCAAGGAGGGATTTGTTATGGACAGAGCCGAAGAAATGGTTCCAGTTCCCACATGGTACCGAGGAGAAGGTTAAGTCATACGCTCTTAGGCAGATGGGGTGTTCTTATCGTAAATGGAAAACATACCTCACTAACAAATATCTGAAGAATGACCTTACTCCATTTAAAGAGTTCGGTAAGATCACCCCAGCCCGGTGGGGTGAGTTCAAGAGACAAAGGACAACTGAGAAAGGCATAGAGCTTAGCAAAGTGAACTCAGTGCTTGCAAAGAGAGACGTGCACAAGCCGCATCTTGGGCCTGGTGGGTACGCCGTGCAAGCTAAGAAATGGCACAAAGAAAGGGAAGATTTGATAGCTAAAGGCCTACCTAACCCCTACGAAGGATTAAATGTACGGACATTCCAATGGGTCAAGGGTCAAGAGGTCAAGGTTCCTGGGGGACAAAAAGGTTTTGCCAAACTTGAGACCAAAGAGGTGGTGGAAAGAATCAGGTTTTGGGCAGAGAAAGACAAGGAGGGCAAGTTTGTTACTGATCGGGAGCAAGATTGTTTGACCCGAGGATTAGGCACAAAAGAGCATGGAGGCCGAGTGCGAGGGCTCTCGTCCAAGAAGAACTGGAAGGAGGGTTCACCATGGACATACACAAATATAAAAAACATGATTGCTACAAGCAAGAGATGAGAGAAACTGCAAAGAACGTGTTCATGGAAGAGATTCATTCGATGATCACGCAGGGTAAATTTGATACACCGGGCGGCCCCACTCTTCTTGATGGGATGCAACTACCAACCAGTTCTCCAGTCAACAGCATCAAGTCTCCGACTCCTTGCAAGCTGCACATTCCACTTGGAATACATGAAAGGACAGAGAAGGCAGCAAAGGCAGTAGCAATTCCTGGCAGTGGTCTTTACCATGGCACTCCCATGCCTCTCGATTATGCAAGGGTCAAGGTCCTTAGAGTTGAACCAAAACACACAGAAGAAATGATAGACATCCCCACGCTAGAGGGGATCCACTACCTCGGCCAGTCTGTTAAACAGGTAATCTTGTGGAATAGGAAATACATTCTCAACCTGGCACCACAAGAACCACTACAGGAAGCCGAACAAGGACAACTACAGGAAGCTGAACAAGGACAACTAGCACTCGAACATGTTAACATAGAGGAAGAACACATAGTGCACGAACGGGATTATGCAAAGCCGGCTACTTATCCAGATGCCGTTGATGAGCCGGCTACACATCCAGATGCCGTTGATGAGCCAGGTACAGCTGAAGATGTCATTGATAAGCACTCTCTCGAAGACACATCTACAAAGCTGGCCTAGGAGCCACCAGCAGCAACGACATCCGATACACGCGTGGTGCCAACTACAGTACGCGCATATGAAAAAGCTGTGACAATGGAGGTGGACATGTGGTTCAAGACAAACTGGGCAGCAAAGGAAAATGAGACATCAAAGAGAAAAGAGGCCGCAAAGGCAAAGGACCTGACAACTAAGAAAGATCAGATTCCTGACCTAAAAGACTACAAGAAATTCATTGAACTTGACAACATTGGCGATTTGCCGGATGCTCCAATAAGATATGAATATGGCAAACCATTCCTACCAGATTTTGCTCTAAACAGCGAGTACTTTCTAGGTGAAATGAAAAGATTTCACAATTTGTACCTAAGGGCCTGTCGACTTGGGGTTTCATTACACAATTTGTACCTAAGGGCCTGTCGACTTGGGGTTTCATTAGTAAGCGCCTTCATTCCCAGTGCCTGTTTCAGCACCTTATCCAAGACTACAGTCGTCCACTTTTTGGAGTTTCATAACATGTTCCACCTAGGATGGGTGGACGTCACTGCGATGACCCTTTGGTGCATGTAAGTCACCCTACCAATCCCATTAGGCCAGTGTGCATAATTAACATAATGTACTCTTGTATTTAACATCCATTCGTTGTATAATAAACCTTTCAGGATGCAGTATCAAATGGCTCAAAGTATTGGCGATAAAAGAGTCGTGTTCTTGGACCCTTCAATAATTAATCAGGGGTGCCACGACTGGCCACTCAAGCTAAAGGACGATAGTGACAAACTGGCGGCAGGGAAACAAAAAGGAAGAAGGAGGCAATCCGGCACCAATTACACAAACAGGCGCAGAGGGAAGTTGTCTTATATATTGCCAATGCCTTGAAGTTCTTCCACGATCCAAACCAAGACCAAATCTTTGCTCCACACAACTTTGAGTATGTCAAAAACCTTTCCATTGATACTAAGTGAAAATTAAACACACACAATCATCAATATAACTTTATGCGCTTTGCTATTTGCAGCGAACACTGGATCCATCTATACATCATGCCTAAGGACAGCAAAGTTTTGGTCCTCGACTCATTGAATGTCGACCCCAAGAGATATAAGACCATTATGCATATACTACGGGTGTAAGATATATACCTACCATATTGGTTCATATATATATATATGTCCTTTCGTCCTACTAACTAATCTGAGTTTGTATATATGTTCTAATTATAATAGAGCCTTCAAACATGCCATGGAAACGTATGGACTATCATTTCATCCAAAGCGCAAGGACAAGATCGTCTACAGAGCCTACTTCCCGGTATCATCTACAGAGCCTAATTCTCGGCATACGTTCAAATAATGCATGTATTATTAATCTAAAACTAATTAAACTGTTGTGAAAAACATAGTGCCACAAGCAACCAAGGGGATCCGGATACTGTGGATACTATGTAATGGAGTTCCTCAAGGTTAATGGGAGGTACAGAACTAATCCGGAAGATGTAAGTGCTCAAAAACACATCTCATTATCTCGTTTCATTGTATCTATTGCATGTGTGCATATAATGAAGTCCATCTTGGCACAAACACTCATATCATCTTTTTTGGTTCAGATGCTTCCTATCCCTTTGCAAGATCGGCCTCTCAACGGGTTAGATCTCATGAATATCATTGGAGACCTATGTCGTTTCACAATGCACGAGGTAATGAATCGGCGAGGGGAATTCTTCGATCATGATGATGTGTTAGCAAAAGATGCCAAATTTCTTCCATTGATCGAGTGGGAGTATCACCGTGCCTAATTAAGTTCTTGTGTACGATGTATAAACATGTACCGATGAATGTGTGCGATGTGTTTTCTAACTTGGTAGAACGCGTGACAAGCTTCACAAACTTGAATATGTATGTAAATGTGGCTATAATGTATGTATATATATATATGTGGCATTTTTATATACTGGGAAAGCATTAGGATTCAAGAAATATGGCGGGAACGAAGTGGATTTATATATAGCGCGAAAGCATTAGGATCTGAGAAATATGGCGGCAAAGATAGGCTTTTTAAAATATGGCAGGAAAGAAATTAACATGTTTTCAAAAATATGGCAGGAGCGGTGGAACACATAATCCGCTCCTTATGAAGGATTTACAGGAATTGTCAGCCGCTCCTGCTAATGCACTCAGCAGGAGCGGTCCATGTTGTGCACCGCTCCTGCAGTATGCTCAGCAGGAGCAGTGCAAAACATGGACCGCTGCTGCTGAGAATATTGTAGGAGCGGTTCCCGGACCGTTCCTACTGTGAGTTTCACTACAGGAACCCACGAGCAGGAACACTTCTCAAAACCAATTTTCGATTTTGTAGGGACTTCTTCCACTATTCCCTAGTGGTGTGCCTCCACAGTTTGATGACCTCCGCTACTACACAAACATGCAATAGGAACGGTGGAAGAAGCCCCTACAAGATCGGTTTTGAGAAGTGTTCCTACTCGTGGGTTCCTGTAGTGGAACCCACAGTAGGAATGGTTTGGGAACGCTCCTGCAGTATTCTCAGCAGGAGTGTTCCATGTTTTGCACCGCTCCTACTGAGCACACTGCAGGAGCGGTGCACAACATGGACCGCTCTTGCTGAGTGCAAATCCTTCATCGGGAGCGGATTATGTGTTCCACCGCTCCTGCCATATTTTTGAAAGCATGTTAATTTCTTTCCCACCATATTTTAAAAAGCCTATCTTTCCCGTCATATTTCTCAGATCCTAATGCTTTCGCGCTATATATAATTCCACTTCGTTTCCGCCATATTTCTTGAATCCTAATGCTTTCCCAATATATAAAAATGCCACATATATATATATACATACACTATAGCCACATTTACATACATATTCAAGTTTGTGAAGCTTGTCATGCGTTCTACCAAGTTAGAAAACACATCGCATACATTCATCAGTACATGTTTATACATCGTGCACAAGAACTTAATTAGGCACGGTGATACTCCCACTCGATCTATGGAAGAAATTTGGCATCTTTTGCTAACACATCATCATGATCGAAGAATTCCCCTCGCGATTCATTACCTCATGCATTGTGAAACGACATAGGTCTCCAGCGATGTTCATGAGATCTAACGCATTGAGAGGCCGATCTTGCAAAGGGATAGGAAGCATCTGAACCAAAAAAAAGATGATATGAGTGTTTGTGCCAAGATGGACTTCATTATATGCACACATGCAATACATACAATGAAACGAGATAATGAGATGTGTTTTTGAGCACTTACATCTTCCGGATTAGTTCTGTACCTCCCATTGACCTTGAGGAACTCCATTACATAGTATCCACAGTATCCGATCCCCTTGGTTGCTTGTGGTACTATGTTTTTCACAATAGCTTAATTAGTTTTAGATTAATAATACATGGATTATTTGAACGTATGCCGGGAATTAAGCTCTGTAGACGATACCGGGAAGTAGGCTTTGTAGATGATCTTGTCCTTGCGCTTTGGATGAAATGATAGTCCATACGTTTCCATGGCATGTTTGAAGGCTCCATTATAATTAGAACATATATACAAACTCAGATTAGTTAGTAGGACGAAAGGACACACACACACACACACACACACACACATATATATAGTATGTATATTTGAAGCCTGGGCTCCCTTTAGCTACAGGAAGCCCTGGCCACCCGACCGAGCCACCTTGTCTGCCTAGCCCGCTGACCCATCCGCTCAACTGGACCCGTGACCCATCGACGAAATCCCACCTGGTCCACACCGTAGCGCCCCACATCCCACCTGGTGCGAGAATCTCGCTCCATCCCCACCGAATAGGAGAAATTGCCGTCGCTTTCCATATCCGAATCGAAGAATTGCCATTGCTTTCCCGATCCAAATCGCCGCATCCTCGCCTGGCGTCACTCTCCCCTCCCCGCACCCCGCTGTCGCACAATCTCTCGCGTCCACCGCCGTCGCCCGACCCATCCCCATCCACCCTGTCGGCCTTTCCATCCCCGTCCGCCGGTGCGCAACATCCACCGCCGTCGCCCCACCGTCCGCTGCCCGTCCCCGTCCCCCGGCGCGCGCCATCCACCGCCTGCCCGTCCCTGTCCGCCGGCGCGCGGATGTCTGAGGACACGCACGCCACCACTAGGTCCTCGTCCTCATCCGACGGCGCCAGGAGGTCGAGGAAGCACGCCGCCCCACGGTCCTTCTATCTGTCCCCGTCCGCCGGCGCTTGCAGGTCCAAGAGGACCCGTACGCTGCTCCGCGGACCTCCTCCCTATCCGCCGGCACTTCGAGGTCCGAGGAAGCACGCTGCCCCCACTTCTCCTCCACATCCCTTGATGTTCTCCGCTGTCAATCTCAGTTGTTCTTGTGTTGAATCGTATCAATTTCATTTTTTCATTCAAATTTATGCAGTTCCAAACTAACCCAGGTTAGCACTACTTATGCCGAACACTCCAACCATTTATGATTAATGTTGGACCTTTTATGAAGAATTTTGCAGTAATTTCAGCTCGAGCACTACAATCTTTTATGATTATTGTTGCACCTTTTATGCATAATTATGCAGTAATTTCTGCCCCACCTATGAATATGTCTATCGTATTATTCCATAATTTCTGACTATAGATGCTTACCATTTGCCATATCTATTCATATCGCAACATTTTTTATGCCTATAATTCCACCATTTATGCAACCCCAATTGCAATTTTTTTTTTGTCACCAATGGTACTATTTATGCATATAATCCTAGTATTTATGCTTTTGATTTGTTGCAAGTTTGGATATGAATTTTAGATGTTTTTGTAGTACTACAACTCATTTATTTTTTTATGTACCAAATGCAGCTGTATACATATTAAATGTACGTTATTCTGATTCTTGTTCACTGATACCCATCGCCATGCTCGTTCATTTCACCATTTATGCACACAGTTGCAATTTTTACAACTTCATATGTCATTAATTATGCCCAGCGGACCAATATTTATGCTTTTGATTTGTTGCAGTCTCGCCACCAATTGTACATGCATATGCTCACATGATGATGTTATCCTAATATGCAGTACCAAGATGCTTTTTGTTGTTGTCTATGCTCCGATGCAGGTGCATAGATATTTCGCACGTCCTTTATCCTAGTGCTTGTGCTCCCTTAGTATTTATTTACACCACTATTTTTATGTTTTTCTGGTGCAAGGTGATGATGAACGAGCAGCGGCTATGGGAGCAACACAGAAGACTAGGGCTCGGCGGTGGCGATTTTCTCTTCTGGCATGGTTCTGCTGACATGAGCGATGCCACCCACCGTTGTTATTTTGGCTGTAAATTTGTAATGATTTTTTGCATAGAATGCTTTGTGATTAATGATGTAAAGGTGCTAGTCTTTTATGCCGTTCACCACAATTTCTCGTGCCTCTTCCAGAGCTATATTAATGCTGTGAAGGAGCATTGCGAACATTTTTTCCTCTAATTGCAGGGTCCAAGAACCCGACTCTTTTATCGCCAATACTTTGAGCCATTTGATACTGCATTCCTGAAAGGTTTATTATACAACAAATGGATGTTAAATACGAGAGTACATTATGTTAATTATGCACATTGGCCTAATGGGATTGGTAGGGAGACTTACATGCACCGAAGGGTCATCGCAGTGATGTCCACCCATCCTAGGCGGAACATGTTATGAAATTCCAAAAAGTGGACGACTGTAGTCTTGGATATGGTGCTGAAACAGGCACTGGGAATGAAGGTGCTTACTAATGAAACCCCAAGTCGACAGGCCCTTAGGTACAAATTGTGAAATCTTTTCATTTCACCTAGAAAGTACTCGTTGTTTAGAGCAAAATCTGGCAGGAATGGTTTGCCATATTCGTATCTTATTGGAGCATCCGACTAATCGCCAATGTCACGTCCAATGAATTTCTTGTAGTCTTTTAGGTCGGGAATCGGATCTTTCTTAAGTGTCAGGTCCTTTGCCTTTGCGGCCTCTTTTCTCTTTGATGTCTCATTTTCCTTTGCTGCCCAGTTTGTCTTGAACCACATGTCCACCTCCATTGTCGCAGCTTTTTCATATGCGCGTACCGTTGTTGGCACCACGCGTGTATCGGATGTCGTTGCTGCTGGTGGCTCCTGGGCCTGCTTTGTAGATGTATCTTCTAGACCGTGCTTATCAATGACATCTTGAGTTGTAGCCGGCTCATCAATGACATCTGGATGTGTAGCCGGCTCATCAACGGCATCTGGATATGTAGCCAACTCTGCATAATCCCGTTCGTGCACTATGTGTTCTTCCTCTTTGTTAACATGTTCGAGCGCTAGTTGTCCTTGTTCGGCTTCCTGTAGTTGTCCTTGTTCGGCTTTCTGTAGTGGTTCTTGTGGTGCCAGGTTGAGAATGTATTTCCTATTCCACAAGATTACGTGTTTAACAGACTGGCCGAGGTAGTGGATCCCCTCTGGCATGGGGATGTCTATCATTTCTTCTGTGTGTTTTGGTTCAACACTAAGGACCTCGACCCTTGCATAATCGAGAGGCATGGGAGTGCCATGGTAAAGACCACTGCCAGGAATCACTACTGCCTTTGCCACCTTCTCTGTCCTTCCATGTATTCCAAGTGGAATGTGCAGCTCGCAAGGAGTCGGAGATTTGTTGCTGTCGACTGGAGAACTAGGTGGTAGTTGCATCCCATCAAGAAGAGTGGGGCCGCTCGGTATATCAAATTTACCCTGCGTGATCATCGAATGAATCTCTTCCATGAACATGTTCCTTGCAGTTTCTCTCATCTCTTGCTTGTAGCAATCATGTTTTTTATATTTGTGTATGTCCTCGGTGAACCCCTCCTTTCAATTCTTCTTGGACGAGAGCCCTCGCACTCGGCCTCCATGCTCCTTTGTGCCTAATCCTTAGGTCAAACAATCTTGCTCCCGATCACTAACAAACATGCCCTCCTTCTCTTTCTCTGCCCAAAACCTGATTCTTTACACCACCTCTTTGGTCTCAGGTTTGGCAAAACCTTTTTGTCCCCCAAGAACCTTGACCTCTCGACCCTTGACCCATTGGAACGTCCGTACATTTAATCCTTTGTACGGGTCAGGTAGGCCTTTAGCTATCAAATCTTCCCTTTCTTTGTGCCATTTCTCAGCATGCGCGGCGTACACACTAGGCCCAAGATGCGGCTTGTGCACGTCTCTCTTTGCAAGCGCTGAGTTCGCTTTGCTAAGCTCTATGGCTTTCTCAGTTGTCCTTTGTCTCTTGAACTCATCCCACTAGGCTAGGGTGATCTTACAAAACTCTGTAAATGGAGTAAGGTCATTCTTCAAATATTTGTTAGCGAGGTATGTTTTCCATTTACGATAAGAACACCCCATCTGCCTAAGAGCGTATGACTTAACCTTTTCCTCGGTACCATGTGGGAACTGGAACCATTTCTTCAGCTTTATCCATAACAAATCCCTCCTTGCAGTGGGTACATCCCGCCAATCGGTCCACATTGGTTTCATCCATTCCCACGTTGCCACCCCTGCTTGGTTGCGGAACTTTGCTCTAACCTCTAAAGGTTCCAGTGGTTCCCCATTGGCGCCAACCACCCTCACAATGTGAATTGTTTCTAGTAATTTGTTCTTCGCTCGCCTTCCTCCATGTTTCCTTTTGCTCGTTCCAGTTTCTTGAGGTGTGGTGTCTTGTTCGGGCCGATTGTCAACTTCCACCAGTTGCTGTTCCTGCTTGGTGCGAGATTGTTATCCAAACAATGAATTTATATCCTTAGAACAACTAAACGACATTAATGTTTGGGCTTACACCTCGATGGAGGACACGTAGTTAGGATCCCTCGCGTCTTCTCGAGCGCGTTTGGCGGCAATTACATCTGCGGCATGTGGGTCTTCCAACTCGATATTGCCATCTGCCGAGTCAGAATCAAGCTCGTGTTCATCGTGAAGAATTTCTTCGAGGAATTCATTATCCTCTACGAATCGCTCTGGTGACCTATCCATTTTTTCTAGTAGACCCATGAAAGATACATGAAAATGAAGATACTTGAAAGATGAATATACATGAAAATTGAATACACATGATAGATGAGTATACATGAAAATTGAATACACATGAAAGCTGAATGAAAGATTAATGAAAATGAAGATATACATGAAAATGAAAGATATACATGAAGATATACATGAAAATTGAATATGCATGAAAGATGAATATACAACAAAATTGAATACACATGAAAGATGAGTGTACATGAAAATTGAATATACATGAAAATTGAATATGCATGAAAGATGAATATACATCAAAATTGAATACACATGAAAGATGAGTATACATGAAAATTGAATATACATGAAAGATGAATATACATCTAACTAACTATTTAACTAAATATTCACTAACTAGGAATTTAACTAACTAAATAATTATTTAACTAAATATTTAACTAGCAATCTAACTAACTATTTAACTAACCTAGCTGGAGCACTTACCTGCGGGGAGGAGGAGGCCAGGGTCGGTGAGTAGGCTAGCGGTGGCCGGGAGGAGGAGGTGGCCGGCGGGGAGGAGTTGGCCGGTCGGGAGGAGGAGGTCTTGGTGGCGGGGAGGAGGTGGCCGGCGAGGAGGAGGCCGTCGCGGCGCGGCGCGGGGAGGAGGAGGCCGGCGGGGAGGAGGGCGTCGCGGCACGTGGCGGGGAGGAGGCCGGTGGGGAGGAGGAGGACGGCGAGTAGGAGGATGCCGGTGGTGAGGAGGAGGCCGGCAACGCAGAGGACCGGTGGCGGTGCGGCGGAGGACCGAGCGGCAGAGGACCGGCGGCGGCGCGGCGGAATTTTGGCAGCCTGATGGCATGAAGGGGAGAATGGAACGTGGGGGACTTAGAAAATTTTCGGCCTCCCGCACTCAGGATACCAACTGAAACGATCCGGATTCCACGATGCCGAAATCCAATTCTTTACTCATTGCGATAGTCTCAGGATACACATAAGCTATCGCAATTCATATGTTTCAATCGGTATCACATCCATAGCTTCGAATATCTTTACATTTACACAATAATGGCCTAAGCCGATACAAGTCCAACGGGACTAAATCAAGCAGAAATCGTAATCTAGCAGCGGAAAGTAGGTCTTCAAGTCCATCTCCACAGGCGTCCTTGAGCGTAGCACCGCGATCCTTAGTCGTACCGTCCTTCGAAGGAAGGATCGTCGTCCGTCTCATCTTCATCCGTCTCGTCTCCAGCCGCCGTAGAAGGGGTCGTCAATCAACTCATCTCCCAAACCTGCGCGCCATATGGTAGCATCTCAGCAGGAACGGTGGACGGTGTCCACCGCTCCTACTGTTTTCAGTAGGAGCGGTGGACGCCTTACACCGCTCCTGCTGCTCATTCAGCAGGAGAGTAGGAGCGGTGGACGCCTCGCACCTCTCCTGCTGTTTTCAGTAGGAGCGGTTGAGGGTTTGCGGGAGCGGTGCCCTAATGGGCCGCCCCCCACTAATGGGCCTCCACTGTCCCTATTTCCTTTCTATTCTTTTATTTTAATTTTTTTCTTTTCATTGCTTCTACTCATTAATTAATTGAATGATATATTTTAAGTTTACAAATTAATTATTCTCATTTATTAATTGAATTATATGTTTTAAGTTCCAAATTTAATTGTTCAAATTTATATTTCTTTGAGTTTTCTTACTAATGAATATAGAAAATATCACATGCAATAAGGCATACATCACGCATATAAAATAGCATTCATTAATTAGTGGCCTTGACATGTACAAAGGCATACAATCAAACATTAGGTGTTTACAATTCTTGGCTCTCCATCCGTGCGTACCCAAGGCTTCACCCCCTTAATTGTTGCTTCTACTTCTTTGATCTTGGTTGGTAGATCTGTAAATAGCTCCATGTTGTCAAAGTCATTGAAGGTCTGGACATCATCGACACCATCAACTCCGATAATACTCTGTTTGCTGGCGACAACTATGTGCTTCTGATTCTTAAGACGTGGGTCGAGGATATATAGGACCTACCCAATGCGTTTGGCTAGCACCCAAGGGTCATCTTTGTATCCAACCTTGGCAAGGTCAACTATTTTAATTTGAGTCCATAGTTATCAACCTGTACACCTTGTGGGTGTTTGATCTATTGGCATCGAAAGACAGGAATTTATATGTTCAATCCGTAGTCCAACTCCCATATGTCTTCTATGAAGCCAAAATATGTGACCTTGCTGCCTGTTACGTCATCGATGGCGTGAATCTGGAGTCCACTGTTTTGGCACACACTTTTCTTATCCTTTGCAGCTGTATAGAATGTATGGCCATTAATGTCATACGTCTGCCAAGTCATGACCCATTAAGATGGGCCGGACGCCAGCCTTTTCAACGTTACTTCCTTGGCAGTTGATCCTTCTAGTACGTTCAGGTCCATGAGCCAG
Source organism: Paspalum notatum (assembly GCA_022530915.1). NCBI lineage: Eukaryota > Viridiplantae > Streptophyta > Magnoliopsida > Poales > Poaceae > Paspalum > Paspalum notatum. Next base: position 68,866,727 of record CM039683.1, on the reverse strand, counting down.
CTGGTGAAGCGGTGTTTGTGCTCTTCATGATCTAAGAATCTGAACGTTCGGGGTTTTCCGCATGGATAATACCTATGTGCAGCTCGATGAAAGGAGTCATCATCTCTATCTGATGCAGGACACTGAAATGAACATTTGCCACTTCTTCATATGCACTATCGATGAATGTTTTTCTCCCTTTAGTGCCTTTCCCTGCTAACTTTCCAGTATGACGAGAAGCAGGCAAACCAATACCTTGCTTATCAACCAAGTATTCCTTACAGCACTCTACGACCTCTTCGGTGCAATAGGCCTCGATCATAGACCCCTCGGGATATGCACGGTTGAGAACGTAACGGTTTAGGGTCGACATGAAACGCTCATTTGCCCACATCTCATGTAAGTAAATTGGACCTAGTGCACGGATCTGGTCAACCATGTGTACCGTGAGGTGCGGCATTATATCAAAAAATGAAGGAGGGAAGCACATCTCAAGCTGAGCCATAGTCTCCGTGCAGAATTCTTGCAGTGAATCCAATTCGTCTTTATGAATCTCCTTTTGTGAGATCTTGTTAAAGAAATAGACCATCCGAGTGACCACCATCCACACGAATACTGGATTCATAGCCCGTATAGCAACGGCAAGGAACACCGTCATCATCATATGGAAGTCATGAGCATTGTACCCACTTATGGATAAATCTTTCATGGATATTAGACTCCTGATGTTAGACGATAAGCCAGTGGGCACTTTTAGACCACGTTGACGCAAGCACAATTCCCTTTTCTCAACTGATGTCAGGTTGAAGCTCGTGGCAGGGAGCTTAAATTTTTCATTGCCTTGTTCCATAGGGTGGAGCTCACTTCTGATCTTCATATTTACCAGATCATGACGTGACTTTAGGCCGTCCTTTGTCTTCCCTTTCACATCCATCAATGTACAAATAGTGTTATCAAACATGTTCTTCTGTAGGTGCATACAATCGATGGCGTGTGGAACCTCCATGTCTTTCCAATATGGCAAGTACTTGAAGAAGATTGACTGCTTTTTGAATGGCATGCCTTCAATAGGGGGTTTAGCTCTCTTGATCTTCTTCCCGTAGCAAATGTTGATCATCTTGACCATATCGAAAACATGTTTGCTATCCTGTCTTCTTTTTGGTGCTGAAGCTTTCTCGTCCTTGCCATCAAAGAGGTTGTTGAATTGTTTCCTGCGGTACCTATGCCCTTGAACTAGGCAGTGGCGGAACTTTGTGTACACAACTTTTTAGATCCATCAAGGTAATCAGACATCGTTGCATCCAAGCATACTAGACATCCTTTCTTTCCTTTGATCTGTCCAGACAATGAGAAGTTTGGAGGGTAATCATTGATCGTAGTGAGTAACGTTCCTCTGAGTGTAAAATCCTCCTTTGTTAATGAATCGGTCATTTCCACCCCATCATTCCAAAGCTTCGCCATATCTTCCATCAAGGGCTTAAGGAAGACATCTATATTAATGCCCGGTTGTTTAGGCCCATGTATCAGACCGCGTAACATTGTGTACTTTCTCTTCTGACAAAGCCATGTAGGTAGATTGTGTATGGTCAATATCACCGGCCATGTGCTATGTGTGCTGTTCCTTTCTTCAAAAGGATTCATTCCATCTGTACTAAGTTCAAACCTCACGTTTCTTGGATCCTTTGCAAACTCGGGATACAATCCATTGAACCTTTGCCATTGCATGGCATCAGCTGGGTGTGCAAGCTTTTTCGGATCCTTTATTCGCTCACAATACCACCAGCGCATCAACTTTGCAAAGGCAGAGTTTGTAAATATACGCCTTAAGCGATCGATTGGATTGAGGTACCGCATGACTAGGGCGGGATTCTTCTCTTGTTCTCGTCGATGCCTAGGCATGTATCTTCTTCGGAAGGAACGGGTGCACCCTTCTTCTTCCTCTTCTTGCCATTGGAGGAACCTTCATCATCACCGTGGAATATATCATTCTGCTTGTAACGGCTCGCGCGACAAGTTGGGCATTTATCTAGATTCTCATATTTCCCTCGATATAAGATGCAGTGGTTCCGACATGCATGTATTCTTTCAACTCCCATTGTCAAGGGGCTAATAACCTTCTTCGCTTGATATGTGTTGGCAGGCACAAAGTTAGGTTTTGGAAGCAACCATGCTAACAGCTTCAACAGATCGTTGAAGGTAGAGTCAGACCACCCGTACTTTGCCTTTAGAATCAACAGCTCGAGTACAAAATGTAGCAAAGTCCAATGAGTAGGACAACCCTTTGACTTCTCATACACATTCTTCTTTGCAGCATCCTTTACCGCTCTCAAATTCTCTGCCCCTTTTGGAATTGCATATAGGATATCCGCTTTGAAGTGTTTAAGCATTTCTTCAAGGTCATCTGCATCTGAATCACCGCCAAGTCCCAAGTCTTCGATACTCTCTGAATGTACAGAGCTATATCTTCCATCACCATTGTCTTTGTCATCATCGCCACCACAATTCAACATATCAGAATCTGCATCGAAGAATGTGGCGTTGTTATCATCAACATCACCGCCAATGAGTTCATCTGCATCTGTAGGTGCCTCTTGCTCGCCGTGATGGATCCAAACAGAGTAGCCTTTCACAAATCCGTCAATGATCAAATGCGATCTAATGTTGCATGGATCTGTCCAAACCTTTAGGTTCTTACAGTTTTTGCAAGGACAACATATGCCTGGAACCTTCTTCGTTATCGTATCCTTCTTTGCAGCTTCAATAAATTTATCCACTTCATCACGGTCAGGCCACTCTATCATTGGCCAGTTGTACATCCAAACACGTGACATCTATAATATAAATCATATAATATCATCAACGGACAGAGTATAATTAATGAGGCTATTAATGAAGTGTATTTATGAGGGTTTATTTATGAGGAGACCAAATAATGAAGTGTATTTATGAGGGTTTACTGATGAGGATATCAATTAATGAAGTGTATTTGTTAAATGGATATCGTGGGTACATTCATGAAGTCTACAAGCATAAAAGATATTTATGACGGAAATTAATGAGATTTTATCATGAATATATATGAATATGTACATTATAAAATTAATTAATATGCCATCATTTACCTAGGGTTTCACTGGATCTAGATCTAGATCAAAAAGAGAAGTTTCACTAGATCTAGATCTAGATCAAAAAGAGAAAAGATCCACTAATAAAAGACCAATACAACACATAGAGTAACCCCAATTGCTAATCCCAAGTTGAGGGAACCCTAAAATAGTATATTACCACCGAGATGAACCAACCTTAAAGTAATAAATCCTCCATTGATGAGGAGGAGAGAGAATGACATTAAATCCTAGCTAGTTTAGCAACTAATGCTTTGAAGATACTCAAATTAGATGCATATATAGTGGAGGCTTACCTTAATGTAGCTTGTAACTTCCAAGAAATTGAAAAAGAAAAGTTCCCCCTCCTATTTTTTAATTTTTGGCCGCCACTAGCTTCTAACAATGGAGCTCTTCTCGGGCATACTGTAACTCGAGGAAGGCTATTATATATGGGAGGAGCTAGCAGGAGCGGTGGAAGTTTCCAACCACTCTTGCTGTTTTATTTGCAGGAGCGGTGGAAGTTTCCAACCGCTCATACTGTTTTATTTTCAGGAGCGGCTATTGCCGTCCACCGCTCTTGTTGCAAATATTACAGCAGGAGCGGTTGGAAAGTTGCACCGCTCCTGCTGCGTGACCTCTACAGGAGCGGTGCATCTTTCCAACCACTCCTACAAATAGCAGGAGCGGTTGGAAAGGTGCACCGCTCTTGCTACTGTTGCAGCAGGAGCGGTGGTACCAGTGGGGCCTGCCCTGGGCACAACAGGAGCGGCTCCATGTTGTGAAATGGGGGGAGTCCCTGTAGAAGTTTTGCAGTAGTGCTCTCTAGATTGCAGTACCTTGTCCATGGTTCAGAATACCCGTCTGAAATTCCCGATTTTTAGTCCTACCGGCCTTCTCCAGTAAAAATTATATTGGCAATTTCGGAATTTTTCGGATGATATTCATCCAAATTTTTGAAAATTTGATCCAAATTCATCAATGGTCTAGAAATTTCGTTCCGAAATTTTCGATTTTCAGCGATTATCGGTTCTGTCACTGGGGTCTGATATTTTTCCTAAAAACGAAAGGCTCAACCGCTTGACCTGAGCAACACCGTTAGGGACTCAACGGACATCGCCCTATTTACAAATCTACCTATGCTACAATACCTTAGCTTCAGCAGAATAAATCTCTCGTGGATAGCTGACTGGCCACAAAAGGTCAACTTGATTCCATCTCTAAGGATCCTTGATCTCTCTAGCTGTGCTCTTGATAGAGCAAACCAATCCCTTCCGTACTTAAATCTCACAAAACTTGAGAGGCTCCATCTTTCTGGGAATGATTTTAACCATACAGTTGCATCTTGTTGGTTTTGGCCAATTTGATGACGCACTGGAAAACATGACATCCCTCCAAGTCCTTGGTTTGTCGGGTTCTCCATCTGTCCAAGTGGTGGATATGAATCCATACTACACTTTGCAAATGGTAGGGAACTTCAAGAATCTTTGCAGCTTGCAAATCCTAGACCTCAGCTATAGCCATAAGACTAGTGAGTAGTGACATAACCACGTTCATGGAGAGTTTGCCACACTGCGCATGGGGTGAGTTGCAGGAGCTGCATCTTGGTGCCAATAATTTCACTGGAAACTTGCCAAATTTAATAGGCCGCTTCACTTGCCTGTGTACACTTAAGCTCAACGACAACAATATTGGTGGAGGAGTCCCACCATCTCTTTGAAATTGTACACGTCTAAGCACACTTCACTTCTTTTGCCAAGGCGGGTGCATTGGTTTATTCGTTTGCCCTTCTTGTTAGTCACCTCTTGGAAGGAACTCTATGCTTAGCAACTGAGAATCTTTGTAATGGGCGACTATTCCCTAGCGAATCTTTGTAAACATGTTGTAGTGAGACTATCCATCGCACATCAAAGGCAATGTGTAAGGGTCTTGCAAACCTGCACAATGGGAAATCACGACCTGTGGGCCGGTAAAGTGTACAACCTATCGAGAGTGTTAATAAACTGATGAATCAGCCATGCTCACGGTTAAGAGCGGCCTGGACCCTCAATTGATTAGAGAAACATGTGGTTATGGGCTGAGATGATGATCAATGATGACTATCTATTCATTTATTTATACCTTGTCTTTATCATATCTGTTGGATAAATTTGGGATGATAACTGCTAACTTATGCCTAATAAAAGCTGACCAACTAAAAGCTACTACAATCAGCCAGTCCACTTTAGCCTAAATGAGACACTTGCTGACTGCGACTCACCCTTGTTTTCTTTTTCAACAAGAGCCTAGCTTCTCTACAGACTAGTAATATAGCAATCCAACTAATACTACCATGTATAAGTGTATATCTAGTCTAGAGAAGTCAGGCTCTTGTCGAGTACTATACTACTATTAGTTGGATTGCTTATAGGCGGCGCCACAAGGCCCTCCCTGCGTCTCCTTTGTCCTCTCTTCCTGCCCCCTCTTCCTCCGCATCATGCCTCCTCCATCGGCTTCTTCACGGGCGTCGCCTCCCCGATCTCCGTCAGCCTCTTTGGGTGCCGCCTCCTCAGCCTCCGCTGGCCTCTTTGGGCACCGCCGGTCCGGCCTTCGCCTGGTGCCGCCGACTCGGGCCCCGTGGCGCAGCCCCATCGCCGGACGTCGCCGGTCCGGCCTCCGGGGGTGCGGGCTCCCGTCACCGGTCGTCGCCGGCCTAGACCCCACAGGGCGCAGGCTCCATTCGCCGGGCACCGCCAGCCTAGCCTCCGCGTGGCGCGGCTCCCCATCGCCAGACCACGTTGGCTCGGCCTTTGCGGGCGCTGCATGCACCGCCGGGTCGGCCGACGCTCGGCCCCCACCTCATCCTCGCTCCTGATCTAGTCCCCGTGGGGCCGGATTTGTTCTCGGTGTTGCTCCATCAGCGGTGTGGGTCCTCGGAAGGCGGCGCCTCTGCTGGGTCAGCGTCGGTCTCTGTGATGTTCTGGCCTGATGTTCGTTCCATGGTTACAGTGTGGTGTGTATGTGGTAAAGGGATGACGAAAGTCTTACTCTAGCGGTTGATGACGGCAATGCTTGTGGGTATTGTTACCTTCTTGGAGACGTCATCATGGAGCTCCCTTAGCTTCCTCCACCAATTTCAGTTTCTAGGTGAAAACCTTTCCATTCTTGGAGGAGCAATGGCGACGCATCTTATCGCCGCATTTTCAGAGGGACATCGCTTCAAGAGACAACTGTACTATGGTGATCATCAGGAGCATTTTGACGGTGGTTTGCTTATTTGCTTCAGAGAAGAAGAGGGCTCCTGTTTGTGGGAGCATTTTAGAAAGAAAAAGCTCATCTACGTGCAAATCAATGGAATCAGTGGTTTGCTGGCTAGAGTATCGATCATCATTTGTGGTTGTCGGTCTCGTGGAAAGGCAGCGTAGAAGGTGGACCTTCAGTGTTCTGTGAGATGCTTTAGATGCTCTATTCATCAACTTCGTTGGAGGAGGACGACGGAGTTTTCATGGATTGTGACCATCTCACTTCGTGTATATGAGGATAGGTGCAATTGCATCAAGCTTTCACCGTTATTGGGTCTTTTGTATTGATAGTGGTGTGAGTTATACATTTTGAGTCTGAAATTCTTGATTGCTTAGAGCTTTCTAGGTTTTGTTTTTCTTTCTTTCTTTTTCTTAGTGTTCTGCAGAGGCCGAAACATTATTTCATCTTGAAATAAAGCTTTCTTCATTAGAAAAAATGGCATCTTTGATTTGCTTCTGGAGACCGGGCACCCATGTCACGGTAGACTATGATTGGTCACAATCCGCTGCGACGCTTTGCCCACGCGATGCTATGATGGTCTTGGCTTCTCCCAAGCAGAGTAGATGAGATCACGGGGAACTTGCTGGATGGCTCAATGGTTGTGGCGCGGTAACGTTTACGGTAAAACAACTCGTGACAGTGGATTTTTTGTCGCCGCAGATGGTCCGCCGCCAGTGCTGTCTAGGGTTTCCGAATTGGGAATTTGGATACTAATCGATATATGTGTTATTGAAGGTTAATGACATTGGTGGGTAAGTTTTAAACAACTATCAAGGGGTATTTTAGTCTATCAATCCAATGGCTATTATCGGTGATGCTACTTAATTGATGGCCGGATGTTTCTCTTTTTTTGTGAGAACTATTCGGGGGTATTTTTTAGGCTATCAATTCAATGGCTATTATCGGTGATGCTACTTAATTGATGGTCGGATGTTTTATGTTTTTTGAAAATTTCTAAGATTTATTTTTTTCTAGCACGTCTCATCAGGATCGATGTGAAGGCTTCAAAAGAAACATCTAATTAGTAATAGTAAGATAAAATACTACAATATTGCAGTAGTGCAAATGGATAAGAAAAAGGTATTCAAATCTTTTAACATATCTTACTATGACTAATTATAGGCTCTTTTTGGAACATCCACGTTAATCCTTACGAAACGCACTAGAAAAAGATAAATCCTAAAAATTCTCACAGAAATCAGAAACATCCGGCTATCAATTGGCAGATTGGAATATTAATAGCCATTAGATCTATTTTCTAAGTAATTACCTACCTCTGCCATTATGAATGGTTTTGAGTTCAACTCTCAGCGAAAGCAAATTTCTTTTTTTAGATTTTTATATTTTCAATTTATTTTCTAAGTAATTACCCTCCTATGTCATCACGAAAGATTTTGAGTTCAACTTTCAATGGAAGCAATTTTTTCTTTCAAGCAGATTTTTTTCATTTTTAATGTATTTTCTAAGTAATTACGCACCTCTGTCATTATAAAAGGTTTTGAATTCAACTCTCAACGAAAGCAAATTTTTTCTTTTTTGGCAAATTTTTTCCATTTTCAAATTTAATCTCATTTTTTAGTCAAACTTTCCCATTTACAAAATTATATTATCAAATAATCCTGTAACTTTTTTCATAAAGATGCTAGAAACTTTTATATGAAACGGATATTTTGTGCCTAATTTTGCTATTACTTTTGGAGCCACTTTATTAATCCTTCCAATATGCACTAAATAAAAGATAATTATAGAAATTCTCACTATAATTAAAAACATACAATCCGATTGCAATTGAAATCTTTAAGAGCCACTAGCTTTGTTTTCTATGTAATAACATACTGTCATCCATCATGTAGCTCTACTAATAGATCTTTTTTTAAAAAAAGATAAATGTTAAAAATTCTCACAAAATCAGAAACATTCCATCATTAGATCTATTATAGTTTCTAAAAAATTACCCACAATGACACTATGAAAGAAGAAAAAAATAATCCCCTAAATTTGTATAAAAATTCCCATCATGCCATTATGAAATATGAATTAAATAACCCCTTAAATTTGCATAAAATTACCCACCATGCCATTGTAAAATATGAATTAAATAACTATCTAAATTTGCATATAAATTACCCAATATGCCATCACGAAATATAAATAAAAATAATTTCTAAATTTGCATATACATTAAAAATAGCCTTAAATCTTAGAAATTCTTATAAAAATCAGATACATTTGGTTATCTATCATGTAGCTCTAATAATAGTAGTCATTAGATCTATTATGTTTTTTTAAAAACTATCCACCATGCCATTATGAAAAATAAAATAAAATAACCCCCTAATTTTATATACAAATTATCCACCTTACCATTACGAATGATAAATTAAAATAACCCCCTAAATTTATATAAAAAATATTACCCACCATGCCATTATAAAATATGAATTAAAATAACCCCCTGAATTTGCATAAAAATTACTCACAATGAAATTATAAAATATGGATTAAATAACCCCATAAATTTGCATATAAATTATTTACCATGCTATTATAAAAGATGAATTACTATAAATCCTAAATCTGCATATAAATTAACCAATATGCAATCATTAATCATTTCTAATATTTTTAAAGATTAAATCTATATCTGCTAATAAAAACTCTAACTCGTGCGAGAGCATGTGTTGATGAATAGTGCTCACTAATGCTTCAACTGATGCTCTCCTTGTGTGATAGAGTCTTGGAGGACATATATGTGTGTCAAATGTTGGTAAACAAACCAATAACGGTAGTATAAGGTGATAAGTTAGAGACAAGCATATATAAGCTTCTTTGGTTATTACTTTTTATCAGAAGCTCATATGTTGGTAAGTTAGTGGTAGGTTTGGTTGTTTTTGTTTATCTATATCTAATATTAAAGCAAATAAAATTTTCTGATCCGTCGTGACACGTGGACCTAGATGGTCAGCCCCTCCCATCCTGTATCCGATAATCAAAATCACAGCTGCAATACGAACAAAATTCGGACTGCAGAAGGAGCCCGCACGAAAATGGACGCCCAAGTCGCATACGGACTCCGTTTTCAATGTTCTATATATCGATAGAAAGCTAAAATAATAATCTTTTCAACACAACTGAAATCACTTTAAAGTTTGGTCTCAATCAACAGAAATCTTTAAAAAAAATATGACGTGGAATTTATACGCGTGCCCGGAGTGCAGGAGTAGCCCACGCGAAAACGGACGCCCAGATCGCATACGGACTCCGTTTTTGACATTCTATATATCTATTGAAAGCTAAAATAACAACCTTTACAACCAATTAACATCACTCTAAAATTCGCTTGCAATAAATAAAAATTGTCAAGACAATATGGCTTACAATTTATTCAGAAACCTGATTCACACGGCAGAGCAGCCTACGTGAAAACAAATATCCATGTCGTATATGGACTCCATTTTCGATGTTCTATATATTGCCAGAAAGCAAAAAAAAATAATATTTCTTACAAAACTGACACCACCTAGGTTTCGGTCGCATGCAAGGGAAAATTCAAAACAATAGAATCTAAAATTTATTTACGAGGCTATTCTGATATATATTGATCTCGAGGTGCTTAAGGATTTTTTTCTTCCCGTTGCAACACACGGGCATTTTGCCAGTCTCTAATAATGACAAAGAGATGTGTAATTTAGCTATAAATATAAGGGATTATTTTATTTGATCTATCATAGTAGCAAAAGTGAGTAATTTAGAAATAAATTTGATACGTTATTTTTCGATAATTTATCCAAATAAGAAAGTTGGGTCACTTAATCTAAATAATTTAGTCTGTTCTCTCAACCACCTCTGTCGGTCCATGCGCAATGAGCACCAAAGCACCAGCGTGCGCCACCAGCCACCACCATTATTTGCCCTCGTACCCTTGCTGCTATGCAAATTGGCCTCCAGATCGAGGTTCGGCATGAGCTGAGAAACTCTTCTCTTACCAATGATTTCTCGCCGTACTTGGAACTCCCGCCGCCGCCACACGCCCACACTGTCGCATCGCCACCGCCGGCAAGCCTGCAGCATCAAGAACCCCTGCCCTCTTCGCTAAGACGCGCGCACGCTATCTCCACAACACAAAACCGCACTACCAGAACCATTGGAGCACGACTCTCCGTTACTAGAATTCCATGGAGTATTATTAGTTTACACGTAACTGAAGGATCAGACAACACCTTGACTTTTGCTGGAGTTCACCATGAAACCTAGTCACCGGCGAACTCAAGATTGCGCACACAGAAGTATGAACAATGTTGGAGACAAGTGTTTGGCGCTGCGAACAAACTGAGAGCAGCGTTTTCTGTTGTATTGCAGAGTATTAAAAAACGAGGTGGCTACGTCCTCAATGTGCAGCACGAACGCCACAACTGGCCGTGCCATCCCACGTACTGCTGCACGACGCGCTCCGCAGCATGCGTCAAGCTTCATAAAAGAACTGGTCACAGCTTGGCTAGCTAACAAACTTAGCTGTGACCTGACAAAATCTGAAACAAAGCAAACTAGACAAGCAACAGAGTACATACACGACTGAATGAAACGCCTAGCTGTTGACTGAATGCAAATTTAAATGGGGAGTGTCAAGACCCAGGAGTATCAGACATCTTTTATTTTGGCGAAGACACAATGCATACGACATTACATATATGACATATCATCAGGATCTTCCTTACTGTTTCATCCGCAGCTGATATTGCATTGTTCTTGGCATGGACGCCGTCTCCTTCCATGCATTTCTTATTCAACATCTGCATTTCTAGCCAGCCTTGCCCACATTAGAACAATACGCACATAGATCATATCATAACACTTGTCAAAGAGCCTGAAATAAGCAATCCTCCATGCCTTCTTGAACAGCAGGGCACAAAACACCAACCAGAGCCCCACCACAAGACCAAACACAAGACCAAGATAAAAAGACAGTGGCCCAGTTTCTTGCCTGTAGCTTGTACCATTGCCATGGATGAAACTTCTATTTTCTGAACACATCTTTTCAAGAGGAGGGCCGCAAAGTCCACTGTTGCCGATGTACATAATTGACGGATTGTCTGCATTGAGTGTGTCAAGTTGACGCCCTGAGGGTATCCTTCCTGACAAATTGTTGTAGGACAAGTTCATGTAGCTCAAATATGTCAAATTTGATAAACATGATGGGATTTCACCAGAAAGCTTGTTCTCAGATACAATGAGAGATTCTAATGACTTCATTGCACCGATCTTTATAGGAATTTCCCCCCTTAGATTGTTTGATGATAAATTCAAATTTATTAATACATCCAAGGAAGTGATATTGCTTGGAATTTCACCTGATAAGGAGTTGTCTGATAAATCAATGCTCACAAAATAATCCAATCCTTGGCCATATTTAAGTTGTTGCCCCTTTGTAATTATCAACAAGAATTATTCATCAAGAAGCATAGCCATATCTCGATCTTCTGTATAATGCCAAGGTACACATGCCAAGCTCCGAAAATCGTTATCCTGGGTCATCATACCAGTTAGGTTCTCCAAATGCTGAGGTATTACACCAGATAAGTTGTTGCTAGACAGATCCAAGAACTGAAGCTTTTTGAGATATATAATTTCAAGTGGAATATTCCCAGAAAACATATTGTGCCCAAGTCGTAGAAACATTAAGCTGTTTAGCTCCCCTATCCATGTGGGTAACTGTCCAGAGAACTTGTTCCATGAAAGATCCAACATTGTCAGACTTGTGTTGCTCCGTAAAACTGTGGGGAATGTTCCTGACAAACTGTTATTGCTTAGTACAACGAAATTTAGTTCTATGGTCGCAAAGCACTGAGGAACTTCACCCTCCAAAAGATTGCTCGATAGATCCAGATCCGATAATAATGACGAATTGCACATTGATTCTGGAATGCTGCCACCAATTTTATTTGAGAACATAAGCAAGATGTTAAGTGCAGGAGCTCCAAAGGGTAATGGCAGTACTCCAGAAAATGAATTGAAGGATATCTATTATATTAATAAGGGAGTGTTAAAAAAAGCCACCACGTTCGTCGAGAGGGCTAAGAAATCTCCACGTTAATCGGAAAAAAGAAAAGCTCTCAGCCGTTGGATTTTATGAAGATCCAACGGTCCAAATAAATCTAAAAATTTTTATATAAAACTCTATATTCGGAATTCCCTTCTTTAGTAATCATGTGATATTCTAAACTCACGAGTCCTGTTAGATAAGGAGACCGATACGTATATGGAATATATATATTCTTCTTTTCAATATAATAAATAGATTTATTTCCCCTCCTGTATGCGTTTCAAAAATTGAACCGGCCATCTAAATGATATTGCAATCCGAGACGAAACAGCATGCAAAATATAATGGCCAACAGACTCACGTAAATTGCCAAATCGATGGACATCCTAGCAAAGCAGGAGAGATGAGAGTGCGGCAGCGAGTGGCACAACTATCATGGTTTGCCTGGAAAGCGCTACGAGCAAGTGCAGTATGATTGCAACCGTGGCTTATAAAAAACCAACAGAAAATCGTAGACGAGACACTTTTTACTATTTTTTTGCATTATTACTATATTGTTTCTTTTCTATATTTTTAAGATATATCGATCTAACTCAAGTTAATGAATCCAATAAAGGAGCATTAAAGAAATCACTACATTCGATAGCCAAAGGGATTTAAAAATCCCCCCCGAAAAGCTTGGTTCCTAAGTTATAGTAATGGAAAAAACATATCAATAAGGTTGCATAATATTTGCAATTGAATAGAAACTGAAAAGAAAAAAAAATTCTAATGAAGCATTTGGATGCATGATACAACATAGGAAGAACATAAAACTATCTGTACTCATGGGATGTATAAAATATAGAGTTGAGTTCGCAGTTATGGAACCCTGCATCGGTCGACTCAAGGCTAGCTCTAAAACTCGAAACGGGCTCCCTCGACTCCACATCCAGCGCCCCCCACGCCCTGACTCCAAACTCTCTCTCTCTGTTCTGCCTCCTTGCAGTACGCATGCATGCAAATGTAGTGGTGGGGCCATGTACATGCACAATATTCCCTTCCATGCAGCCGGTGAGGGAAATTGGGGTAGTTGAGTGGTGAAAGGAGAGAGATAGAAAAGAATTAATACAGTACGTGGTAGTTGATATAGAGTTGAGATATAGAGTTAACATAAGCACAGAGAATTTTGAAATAGGATTGAGAATCTTGATAAGTAGGACGAAATATTCCTTTTAGAGTTACTATTTAGACACACATGACTGCAGATAGCCTAAGAATTTGAAGAGAGAGAGAAGCACACATGAAAATTTCTTAAACGTTTGACCTCATAATAGAATTCCTACAGAATCTCGATACAAAGGACCTCTTCCATAGGATTTTTGTAGAAACTCAATTCTTTGTTCTAATGGACCACATATAATTCTTATAGGATTAGAATCCCCCAAAATTTTTCCATTTGCCTTCATTCCAATGAGGGCCTAAGGTTTAAAAGCCAAATGTTCACCGATAAGACCCAAAAATTACCATTTAATTAAAAAACGAATATGTGTTGTTAGATATTATGAAATCTGATGGTCTATATTAAATTGTATATCAAATCAAAAAAAAAAGAAAAGATCGACAACATCTAAATCCTAGGAATAGAAAATATATGAATATAGCTGCACAACATTTGCAATCAAATAAGACCTCTTTCAAAGGATTGTAGGAACTCAATAATTCTTTGTTCCAAAAAAACTCAACCTAGCATTGAATTAAGAAGAAGACATTCTCACGTAGGTCGAGAAAACCCCCGAATCTCTGTCTCACCCATACATAGCAGTACCGTAGTCCGTGTGAGAATGACCAATGACCTGGCCGGACCTTAGACCTATGCTTTGACATGGGACAGACGAGGAGAGTTTTTTTAACCACAACCTAAAATTTGCTCCCATGGGGAGTCGAACCCAAGACCTAAGGAGTGCCATTAGAACCACGTAACCAACTCAGCTAGGCCCCTTGGCATTCTTTATTCCAAAGGACCGCATAATTTTTTTAGATCCTCCAAAATTCCTTTATTTTTGGTTTGTACCAAAGGTAGCCTAGCTTAAAAGGTCACATGTTCACCAAGAGGACTTAGAAATTACCATATTCATAAAAAAGAATATAAACCATTAGCTATTACGAAATACATTGGTCTATATTAAATTATATATCAAAGTAAAATTGAAAAAAGGCTAATAAATACCAATTTAAACACCGATTTGAAACAAAGGCTAAGGCATGTTGACAATACCAATTTCAATATAGTAGAATAAAGATTGTAGCAATGTTGTCCTAAACAACCATGCATGTAGGCCATTTAAACACTACTTAATAGTTAATCGTATTAACCATGTAGACTGATAATCTTTTTAATCCCATTTTGTCTGTTTTTAGCACATTAAATCTGTCATGTAGTCCGGCTATTCATTAATCAAAGGCTGACATACTATTTAGCATTTAGGCTAACACCGATGCAAGATATAGCACTGATGCTTTCTGTTCAATCAACTCAATCTCCTGCATATATTTCTAAAAATTGTGCTAGGTCCAGACTTTCTTCTATATGAATCTCATTGACATCAACATGGGCAGTGTGTAATCTCGGAGTTATAAAGCTTGACCTTCTCCTAGACCTATTCATTGACAACTCTGCCACCGCCTAAAACATTGTCACACACCGCTATCTAACATGCGTTCAACAATACCAAGAACATGGACCATTGAATCAACACTACAAGAAAACCTACCCTATAGGTACGCTTTATTTATATAATAGACACATTTTATTTCGCATCTACATCATTGTTGACACGTTTCCTAAAGCGTGCTAGGAGCGTCTTCACAAGCACTGTGTCAAAAATTGTAGAGACGGATTACTATAGCGTATCTATAGTTGAGACGTTTCATAGAAACGTTATATGCATGTCTATGCATTTTGATACATTTTTATAAATACATTTATACAATGTGTCTATTGACGTTGTTACATTTTGTAAAAACGCTTTAATATGTGTTTAAAAATAGTAAAAAATATTTATTACTGGAGCATATGTTTTCGTGCAATGCAATCGCTAAAAATTGAACTCATGACCTCTCACAAAATGCCTTCCCCACCACTAGACCACCATATCACATGCGAATAGTTGAGTAATGCACTCTTTTTATATTTATCATTAACGAATTTCAACTTCTCAATACCGTATCAAATAATGTCTTTATATGCCTATAGACACGCTTCTCTGATACGCTTTATGTGTGTCTCTATGCTATTGACGGTTGAAAATGTGTCTTAATTCGTGTTATTCTAAGATACTTTTAAGTTGTATCAAAACACATATTTACATGCATATGGACGTTTGTTTGACACGTTTGATGTCGTGTCTAGATGCTACTGATGGTTAATAGCGTAGCTAACTACATGTCATGTTGAGATATTTTAAATAACATGACAACAAGCATCACTTTATGTCTTTCGATACTCTAATCGCGTCTAACGTCGTGTCAATTTAAGACATTTCTGAAAACGTGTCAAAAAGCATGTTTACGCCTTTTTTTAGTGACGCTTTAGCCATCGTTGATACTAAAACGTACCTAGAAAGTCCTTTTCCTGTAGTGCAACCCTCTTGGAGACCCATATTGCAATAGGATATGTTGATTTGGAAAATATGAACTTGACTCGTGGCAAACATGTGCCCTCCTGGCGCCATAGGATTGTTGAAATCTTGAGAGAAAGCGACATGGGTTGGCATAGATTGGGGTCACGTAACTACCTCTTCTTTCCTTCTGCAACGTCATGACTCGCTCACCAGTTCATGATGTCGTTGACCCATATGAAGTAGCCAAAGCCCTAGGGGAAAACAAAGGTCTCCGACCAAGGAGCTTGGGGCAAACAAAGAAATAGAGAGATGTGGTCAGTACAGCCAGTGAGCAAAGGAATAGATAGCTTTCTATAAATAATAGATATGAACCTTTATTATCAAGATTTTCTTTTGGCAGCATTTTATGCATTCACAGAACTATATTTCTACTCATGTGTTCCAGACTTCCAGATGTCCATCTAGGAGCAAAAATAGTTTGGTAAATTTATTTTTGTCCAATAGAAGTTTTAGATTGAAATTAAAATTGGACCCAAAATATCTTTATGCTACAACGCACTATTGCTTGGTAAAAATGATTATGTTGATCTTCTCGATCTAGACAACATTAGATTAGCTACATTCTAATGTGTTAAGATGAGAGTTATATGGCTACCATTGTGGTAGGATGAGGATCCATGTTAAATTCGAGGATGTGTTAAGATGAGAGTTGTATGTCAAACATGCAATGGTTTTTTGACACCCTCTGGAATTGTCTCATAGGTGTCCCTGCTAGATCCGTGACCGCTGGCCTCCCTCTCTAACATCTCCTAAGATCATCTAGCATTGACACTGGCACATTGCCTGTCCTCCGCAGTCCATGCCCTACTACCTCAACACGCTATCCCAACGCCCACCTCCTTATCTGAACTGATGTATTCCTCCACATAATGATACCGCCACAAAGGTGACAACCATCGATGATGTTGACCGGGACAAGCCACGTATGCCAGTCACTGAAGAAACAAAAAAAAAGCGTAATATTGTTTGTGGGCTAGGCTTGATTTCAAAAACAATCAATTCCTGACAACATCAAAATGCTATAAAAAAAAGTTACCGATCCCGAATGCTTTTATGAGTATGTTGGTTTACCTTTTAGATTATATAATCCAACTTATATAATACTAAGTGGCTAACAAGCACCCAAACTTATTGTGTACCTTATAAGAATTTAGGTGAAGAGAGGATTATGACATTACATAAACAGCCCAGCTTAAAGGATGGGTGTTTTTTAGCCTTTCATTGTAGTAGGAATGCCATTTTGAGTTATTTACCTACCAATGACACTATAAGGCACCTTATATAATCTATCAAATAAAGCTAATTGCATAATGGAGTGGGCCTACCATATGATCTAGGAGGTTGTTCAATGCTCCATTAATTCCAAATTATAATTCATTGTATCTATGTCCTAAGCCATTTTAAAATTAACATATATAAAATGTGACATAGATGCACTATTAGAGTATATTTTGTGGTAGGATTAGTACAACCGATTTGATATTATAGATGTCAATGCTCTTTCCTAAAAATTTAGACAAAATTATAGATATTATATTTGAAATATAAGAAGTATATATAAAAAATTCAAGGGTTAAATCACACTGATTCGGTGGTTTCATAGTTCTAAGAGTCTATATAGTAGCCATAATATATATTTTAAAATTTAAAATAGAAGTACTATTTGGATAATTTAAAATTTAAAATAGAAGTGCTATTTGGATATTTGCATTAGTGCACACTGATCAACAAATATCTTTCGAAAATAAAAATAGATTAACTCATAAAATACATGTCAAAACATTCTACCAAAAAGTAAATTTAGAAAATTAAACAAAGTGTATTGTTGAGGAGTAAATAGAGAAAAAATAACATAAACAAAGTTAAATAAGAATAATAAAAAAGAACTAATTTCAAATGAAACCAAAGTACCATCGGAAAAACTAGCTACCCGCGCTATTTGCGCGGGCCATATCGCTAGTGTCAAACATTTCAACGTTGCTTGGAAACGGCCGTAATGGTCCAGTGAGATGGTTTGAGCTGAGATTGAGGTGTTTAAGGGGCATGTCTCCTAGATGTGCTGGCAAACTTCCAGTTAATTCGTTATCGGACATGTAAAGATATGTGGCCTGCGAGATTGTATACCAAAACCAATCAGGAATCTTGTCCTTCACACCTGTGCTTGAAATGTCAAGATAGCTGATGATTGGCTCCTGCTGCTGAAGCCAAGTTGGAAACAAAGGACCAATCTGGCAAAGCGCAAAATCTCCTTGTTCTAGCCTGAATGGAGGAAGCCAACCTTCTTGCACAGTAATCTTCAAATCTGTATTATAATACAGAACTAATACCCTTAAGCTTTTTAGACCTCTTAAGTGATCCTCCGTGATCACACCATTGAGCTGGTTGTAGCTTAGATCCAATGAGGTTAGATTTGTAAGGACACGGATTTCAGTGGGCACACTTCCATTGAGATGGTTGTTATAGATGTGAAGGGTGCTTAAAAGTGTACAGTTTCCAAGTGCTGGTGGGATTCTTCCACCAAGGTTGTTGTCGTTGAGCTCAAGTGTTCTCAATCTAGTGAAGTGCCCTATCAAATTTGGCAAGTTTCCTGTGAAATTATTGCCACCAAGACGCAGCTCCTGAAACTCACCCCATGCGCACTGCGGCAAACTCTCCATGAACGTGGTTATGTCACCACTCTTATAGCTGTAGCTGATGTCTAGGATTTGCAAGCTGCAAAGATTCTTGAAGTTCCCTACCATTTGCAAAGTGTAGTAAGAATTCATGGCCGGAGGCTGGTAATAGCAACCATAGTGTTTCATATCCACAATTGGGACGAGCGGAGCCCATGACAAATCAAGGACTTGGAGGGATGTCATGTTCTCCATTGCGTCGTCAAAATGACCAAATAAACTGGTTTGCGAAATATCGAGGTACCTGAGGCCTGTTGCTTTCCAAAACCAACAAGATGCAACTGTATGGTTGAAACCATTGCCAGAAAGATCAAGCGCCTCAAGTTTTGTCAGGTTAAAGTACGGAATCGTTTGGTCTGCTCTATCAAGGGCACAGCCAGAGAGATCAAGGAACCTTAGAGATGGAATCATATTAATCTTTTGAGGCCACTCAACTATCCACGAGAGATGTATCTGCCTCAAGCTAAGGTATCGTAGCATAGGTAGATTTGTAAACAAGGTGATGTCTGTTGAGTCTACAGTGTAGCTCAGGTCTAGGTACTGCAATCTAGAGAGGTTGCCAAATTGTGGAGGCACACCACCAGTGAACTGTATGCCAGAGAGGTAGAGATATCTCAGGTTTTTCATGGAGCCCAAGAACGCAGGCATAGGGCTACTTATGAACAAGAAGTTCATGCTAAGGTCCAAGTGTTCTAGATGCTCCAGGCAAAGTAGAGAGGGACTTTTCTCACCGGCCAAAGCATTGTTTTGATACGGCCCATCATCATAGGTTACATAGTAGTCTGTATCGTAGTCAACTTCTGGATTTGGATTGGCAAGGTCAAGCTTGAGGACATGACGAGTCCGATTGCTGCACGTGATGCCTCTTCACCGGCAACAGTCCCAGCCACGCCATGAAGAGAGGAGGTTGCCGGGGTCACTGGTGATGCCTTTCTTGAAGGAGAGCAAGGCGGCCCGCTCAGACGGTAAGCATGCACCGCCACCACGAGGGTGCTGTGGTTGCAGCGCGCCACCTCTGAAGAACAAGGTTGTGCCTGTGATAGCAAAGATGATGAGAGGGTATGTTGTGGGATGCATGCTTAATCAAAGCACACACAAGAGCAGCTGCTACTCAAAGCCTTAAACACATGAGCTGAGCATGCAAACAGGCTCAATTATTATAGCCAAAGAAGCTACTGAAGTTAGTTGAGTCTACGGTTGAAGCCTTCGCTTGTCAATTAATGCTAGGTCCGCGTTAACTGACCAAGTGCATCACTAGAAGACAGAGGGAACCAGTTTCATTCGGAAATCAGGAACAAATACAAATATAATAGTAGTTAGTTGCAGGAGTGATGTTCCAATACATAATTAAAAAAACTAGTCGATCAACCGCACGGGTTAGAGTCTTAAAGTATTATGTGTTATATTACAACATATACATATATATTTTTATACTTAGATTTTAATAATAGCATATTTTGTTATTTTAGATATATGCTTGATTATTATGTAATCTTCGACATGATCGCAAAAATAGGTAATTTGTTACGGTACAACGTATATTGATTTATTTTTATACTTAGATTTTTTATAATAGCATATCTTGCTATTTTGATATATGCTTGATTATTATGTAATCTTCGATACGATCGCAAAAGTAGGTAATTTTAATATAAATTTAAGGGTTTATTTTTATTATACTATCGGTCATAATAGTAAAGGTGAACATTTTAGTATAAGTTATAGGGTTTATTTGGTATATATTATCCATCATAAGTAATAGCAAATGTGAGCATTTAGGTATAAATTTATGTTGTAATTTCATATTTTCTTTAATAATGGCAAAGTGTGTAACTAATATATAGTTTTGGATGTTACTTAATATTATTTTCATAATGGCAGAGGCGAGTAATTTAATAGAGAACAAATCTAATATCTATTAAGATTCCAATCTGCTAACTGATGATCGAATGTTTCTAATTATTGGGATAATTTCTATGATTTTATCTTTTTTTAGTGTATCGTGCAAAGATTAATATGGAGGCTCCAAAAGAAGTATCTAATTAGTAATAGTAAAATTAGGCACAATATATTTGTTTTATAGAAAGGTTTCTAGCATCTTTATAAAAAAAATTACGGGATCATGTAGTAGGGTAAATATGTAAATGGGAAAAAATCTGCGAAAATAAGAAAAAATTGATTTCAGTGAGAATTGAACTCAAAACTTTTCGTAATGGCAGATGTGGGTAATTACTTTGAAAACAGATATAATTGCTTGAAAATGGGAAAAAAAATCCGGCAAAAAAAGAAGGAATTTGCTTTCGGTGAGACTTAAACTCAAAACCTTTCAAAATGGTATAGGTGGGTAATTACTTTGAAAACAGATCTAATGGCTATAATATTCTAGTCTGCCAACTGATGGTCCGATGTTTTTTATTATTGCGAGAATTTCTAGGATTTATCTTTTTCTTCTAGCGCGTTTCGCAATTCGTGCTTCTTTTGTAACCTTCAATTAGTAATAGTAAGACTAGTCCATCAACCCGTGCACTCGCACAGTTAGAGTTTTATTAAGAGATGGATTTAATCCTTAGTAATATTAGAGGTGGTTATTTTAATTCATTTCTCGTAATGGCGTTGTGGGTGGTTTACGTGCAAATTTATAAATTATTTTAATTTAATTTTCATGATAGTATATTGGGTAATATATATGCAGATGACATGGTGAGTAATTTATATACAAATTTATAGTGTTATTTAATCCATATTTTATAATGGCATGATGGGTAATTTTTATACAAATTTAGAGAAAGTTATTTTAATGCATATTTTATAATGGTATGGTGGGCAATTTTTATATAAATTTAGAGGGTTATTTTATTTTATCTTTCATAATGCCATGGTGGGTAATTTTTTAGAAAATGTGATAGATGTAATGGCTACTATTATTAGAGCTACGTGATGGATAGTCGGAAGTTTCTGATTTTTGTGATAATTTTAAAATTTGTCTATTTTTTTCTAACACATCCGGTGAGGATTAACGTGGAGGCTTCAAAAGGTTGCTCTCACATGTGTTGGAGTTCATGAGATATAGATTTAATAATATTCATCCTTCGTAACTGAAGTACGGAAATGTATATGCAAATTTAGAAATTATTTTAAATTATCTTTCGTGATGGCATAGTTGATAATTTATATGCAGATTTAAGGTTTATTTTAATTCATCTTTTATAATGGCATTGTAAGTAAATTATATGCAAATTAGGATAGTTATTTAATTCATATTTTACAACGGCATGGTGCGTAATTTTTATGCAAATTTAAGGGGTTATTTAATTCATATTTCATAATGACATGATGACAAATTTTATACAAATTTAGGGGATTATTTTATTTTATTTTTTCATAATGTCATTGTGGGTAATTGTTTAGAAACTATTATTGGAGTTGCATGATGGATGACGAAAGAGAAACTATTTTAGGATCTATTTTTTTCCTAAAAAACAGATCTATTATTAGAGTTGTATGATAGATGACAGTTTGTTAATTACATAGAAAACAGATCTGGTGGCTATTAAGATTTCAATCTGCAATCGATGATAGGATATTTCTGACTATTATGAGAATTTCTATGATTTTATCTTTTATTTATCGCATCTTGTGAGAATTAATAAAGAGGCTTCTAAAAGAGTCTTCAATTAGTAACAGCAAGATTAGACACAAAATAACTGTTTCATAGAAAGGTTTCTAGCATCTTTATGATAAAAGTTATAGCATCATTTAGCAATGTAAATTTGTAAATGGAAAAGTTTGATAAAAAACTGAGAGTAAATTTGAAAATGGAAAAAATTTGCAAAAAAAAAAAGAAGAAATTTTCTTTTGTTGAGAGTTGAATTCAAAACCTTTTATAATGACAGAGGTGGGTAATTACTTAGAAAATAAATTAAAAATAGAAAAAATCTAAAAAAAAAGAAGAAATTTGCTTTCATTGAGGGTTGAACTCAAAAACTTTCATAATGGCAGAGGTGGGTAATTACTTAGAAAACTGATCAAATGGCTATTAATATTCTAATATGTCAATTGATGGTTGGATGTTTCTGATTTTTATGAGAATATTTAGGATTTTTTTCTGGTGCGTTTCGTGAGGATTAACGATGAGCCTTCCAAAGCAGCCTCTAATTAGTAATAGTAAGATAAAGAGACAATCACCGTAACGGAGCTGACAATGAATCAACGGTGTGGTAGCAACAAAAATCTTTAATTTTCAGCTTATAATAATTGAGAAAGATGTATATTCACCTGGAACATGCATTAACATGAGTAATTCCTGGTGAGCTCCATATATCATTTTTTTGATGGACCGGGTTTCACTTTCTCTAATAAATTTATTTGAATATTGGAAATTCCTTTAAAGATAAAGATTTTTCTTTGTTATTTCTAAAGAAAAGTAATTTTTAGAAAGGATAACATAGCTAAAAGAAATTTAACTGAAAATGAGAAGTGTTGTTTCTGTGACCATAATGAGACATAAATATATTTTCTTTGATTGCCAACATGCTAGGATTATATGGAGAATAGTTTATATTGCTACCGAGTTAACTCCACCAAGATCTATAACTCATTTGTTTGGAAATTAGATGACTAGCTTAAGAAGTATAGAACATGAAAAGATTTTTATTGGGTGGCAGCTCTGTTATAGCCAATTTGGTGCACTCCAAATGGTTTTATTTTTTACAAAATAAAAAATGATATATTTCTTAAATTTTTAACTAAATAACACGTCCCTACTATTACAAAATATAATAAAAATAATCAAACCTACGTCTAAAACACCAGGCACAAATGCAAGCTATTACGAGAAAAATAAAATAATGACAAAGAAAACGCTCGCGTATAATTGAAGTCGTCGTATAGTCCGACAGCGCGAGACAAGTTGTACTGATGAAGCGATGATGACCCCATCACTGCGGTACAGCAGTACGTGCTGCTGTCTAGGAGTATCTCGACCTTATGCGAGGCCACATGCATGACCCGACCCCATGAGTCGTCGTCAACTTCAAGTCTTCTCTCAGAGAGCTTCCTGGTATAGCATGGCGTTCGTATTGAAGAGGACCACAAAGTCCACTGTTGCCGATGTACATTTTTTTTCAAAAAAGAAAGCATATTATTAAAAGGTCCAAGGAGATACATAGTCTTGGTTTAATTTTCGGTCTCAACTAGAAAACACACAGCCTAAAACGCAATAGGAATGCCAAACACATTAGTGGCCTTCAATCCATCGAAAGGTTATCCGCATTGAGCGTGTCAAGTTGATGCCCTGAGGGTATCCTTCCTGACAAATTGTCGTAGGACTGGTTCAAGTAGCTCAATGATGTCAAATTAGATATACTTGGTGTGGGATTTCACCAGCAAGCTTGTTCTCGGATAGATCAAGAGATTCTAATGACTTCATTGCACCAATCACTATAGGAAATTTTCCTCTTTGATTGTTTGATGATAGATTTAAATTTATTAATGAATCCAAGGAAGTGATATTGCTTGGACTTTCACCAGATAAGTGATATTCCAACAAGAATGCGTACCCATAGAAGTTGTTTGCGTAGAATTTTGTTTACATGTAGAACAAAATATACTAAACAAAAATTAGGTACAAAACATATAGAGCAAAAAATTGTATCGCGAAACCTGTACGCATTAAATTTTCTATGTGCAAAAAAATAGATAAAAATATAAAAAACAATATAAAAATAAACGAAAGAACAAACACAAGAAGCAACTAATGTGTCCACAACGAACAAAGTATACAAACTTGTAAAGTACTACCTCTGTTTTTTATGTAAGATGTCGTGCAGCTCAATTTTGAGCTAGCCAACGTAAAACAAATAAAAACAGAGGAAGTATGTTTGGTGCAGTAAAAACGAAAGAAGAATGAGTGAAAAGAGGATAGAAATGAATAGAAAGAGCAAAACAGAATAGAAGGGAAAAGACAAACGACAAAAGGAAAATGAAAAAGAAAAAGAAAACACAAGGGATTTGCGAATGAAGACTACCAAACAGAGGGACAGAAAGGGAAAAATGATAGCGAGAGAAAATGTGCAAAAAAAAAATGGGTTAATAGGGAGATGTGGATGGCAGTGGGCCACGTCCTCGCCGTGGCCGTAGCAGCGTCCGGACGAGTCGCCTGCCATCAGATGGTCGGGAGCGTCCCCATGGATTCAGCTCGTTCCACGTCGCATGGTGGGGAAGCGTGCCCCCCCCCCCCCCCCCCCCTAGCAAAATTATGGCTTTGCCTAGAGGATATTACAGGACAATTCAGAGAGCAAGGATTTCTCGGTGGTCCGGCGGTAGGGGACGCATCACGCGCGGCGGCCGACCGACGGCGGCAGAGGAACCGGCACCGGCGATCGAGCTTGCATGCTACAGGCACGGGATCATGTTAGCTTGTTGTCAGACATGTCAAGATATGTGGCATGTGAAACTGTATACCAAAACCAATCAGGAATCTTGTCCCTGATACCTGTGGCTGAGATGTCAAGATGACTGATTGGCAGCCACTGTTGAAGCCAAGCTGGAAATAGGAGACCGATCTGACAAGAGGCAAAACCTCCATATTCCAGCCTGAACGGAGGATGCCAATCTTCTTCCACAAAATCTTCAAGTTAATATTATAAGACAGATCTAATGTCGATAATCCTGTTAACCCGTTGAAGTATTGTTCAGTGACCACACCACTGAGCTGGTTGTAGCTAAGATCCAACGAAGTTAATTTTGTAAGGACACCAATTTCAATGGGTACACTTCCATTGAGGTGGTCGCTTCTGATGTGAAGGGTGCTTAGACGTGCACAGTTTCCAAGCGCTGGTGGGAGTCTGCCGCCAAGATTGTTGTCGTTGAGCTCAAGTATTATCAAGCTGGTGAAGTGGCCTATTAAATTTGGCAAGGTCCCGGTGAAATTATTGCCACCGAGATGCAGCTCCTGCAACTCACCCCATGCACATTGCGGCAAACTCTCCATTAACGTAGTTATGTCACCAGTCTTAGAACTGTAGCCTAGGTCTAGGATTTGCAAACTTCAAAGATTCTTGAAGTTTCCTACCATTTGCAAAGTGGAATAAGGGTTCATCACGTATTTGCTCGGAGTCAGGTTACAGTGATCGAGTTTCAAGTCAAAATCTTGGAGAGATGGAAAACATGACAAGTTAAGGACTTGGAGGGATGTCATGTTCTCCAATGCGTCATTAAATTGGCCAAATAAACTGGTTCCCCCAAGATTGAGGTACTTGAGGCTAGTTGCTTTCCAAAACCAACAAGATGCAACTGTATGGTTAAAACCATTCAAAGAAAGATCAAGCTTCTCAAGTTTTGTTAGATTAAAGTAGGGAAGCGATTGGTCTGCTCTATCAAGGGCACAGCCAGAGAGATCAAGGAACCTTAGAGATGGAATCATATTAATCTTTTGAGGCCAATCAGCTATCCACGAGAGATTTATCCGGCTCAAGCTAAGGTCTTGTAGCATAGGTAGATTTGTTAAGAAGGCGATGTCCGTTGAGCCGATTACAGTGTCACCCAGGTCTAGGTACTGCAATCTAGAGAGGTTACCAAATTATGGAGGCACACCACCAGTGTTCGGAAAATGTTACTTTGCGATCGGAAAATGTTGTTCAATATATGGCCGGAAAAGCTAGAAGTGTTGGGAAAAATAGGAAAGCCTTGACAACATTTTGCCTAATCCTCTATAATAATGACATTTTACAATTTATAGTGCATTATTAATATTTAACACACAAAGTGTTAATGGAATTAACACAAAACATATGTATGTTACAACAAAACACATTAGAAATGAAATATAATACAAGTCCTTCCTTCATAGCAGTACATGTCTGACATCTATTGCTAAATCAACACGACATGAACATAGTTAATTAAATTTATAAGCACTAGTCCATCAACCTGTGCTCTCATGTGGATTGGACTTTTAGAAGATATATGTATTAAATATTGATAGACAACTTTAATAATAACAGCAGTTGCTAATTTAGAAACATATATATAGGTCTATTTTTGTTATTTATTTTTTATAACAACATGTATTTGAACTTTTGCAGTTTAGATGTTATTTTATTTTATCTTCACTATATTAGACGTGATTATTTTTATTCATCTTTTATAACGGCATGGTGGATAATTTATATGTACAAATTTAGGGGTTATTTTAATTCATATTTCATAATGGAACGGTGAGTAATTTATATGCAAATTTAGTTGTTATTTTAATTCAATTTTATCATGGCTTGGTGGGTAATTTATATGCAAATTTAGGGGTTACTTTAGTTGATCTTTCATAATGGCATGGTCGGTAATTTATATGCAAATTTAGGGGTTACTTTATAGTGGCATTGTGGGTAATATTTTAGACAATATAATAGAACCAATAGCTAGTATTACCGTAGAACACTTGATAAGCGGCTACATATTTTTTATTTTTGTGGGAATTTTTAAGATTTATCTTTTTTTCTAGCTTGTCTTGTAATTCGTGCTTTTTTATGACCTCTATCATTGTAATAGTAAGATCTGTATCACAGCTATACATTAGTTTAGGGCAATAACTTGAT
Organism: Paspalum notatum; assembly: GCA_022530915.1. Taxonomy (NCBI): domain Eukaryota; kingdom Viridiplantae; phylum Streptophyta; class Magnoliopsida; order Poales; family Poaceae; genus Paspalum; species Paspalum notatum. The sequence goes on along the minus strand of CM039683.1, from coordinate 68,839,397 downwards.
ATAGGAGTTTGCATTTATATTTCATATAGACCTATATGTATTTAGTATGCAATTTACGTAAGGAATATATAATCTTATGGAATTTGAATTGATAAATCGTCTTCAAATTATATATGTGTGTATTATGTCTTTTTCAATGATACACAATACAATGAAATGGTATTAAATATAATTTTTACATGCCCAAAACAATCTTTTTTGATGAAAAACACTAAAATCCGGTCGAAAAATCTGGTTTCCCGCTCTTATGTTTTTTTTTTCAACTTTGCGCCAAAATTTTTCAACATTTTCCAATGAAAAACGTTGCCGTAGGGGTCCGGAAATGTAAAATTTGACAGAAATTTGCCAGAGTCCATCCTTAAAGTTCAGCCCTGACCATCATCCGTACAACAACTTGTTGAACAACTCTCTCTGACTATATTTATATGAGCCTTCGGGTCTTGCTTTTAGCACTTCTTTTTCTTTTCCACTTGGAAGTAAACACCTAAGAATGTGCATTTAAACAAATTCATTTCCAAATATTGTTTGTCATTCAATCACCAAAATACATATGTGGAAATGTGGCATGAAAGACAATTTTCCTTACAATTGTTTGAGTCTGAATTTGAGTATGAAACTCTAAAATGGATATGTTTGACCATCCAACTATTCAAACCATATCGATTCGGTCCTGCAATGGTTTCAATGGTAGTTTTTCAGTTTTGAAATTAATAAAAAATGATTTAATATATTAAATTCACAACTCATCTATTTTAAATCAGCTAGTACCAAATTGTTTTAAAAAGTACAATACATCCGCTAGTACAAAGTTTAGTTTATAATTATTTGGATCTTATATATTATTCATTTTAGTGTTTTATGGTTCATAGCTATGTCCATTACTTATATAAGTTGTTCTTTTTTACTTTACTGTTATGTTGATTGCATGACTAATTAGTAGATTGTATGATTTATCTCTTGCTTATTTGAAGCATACTACTTAATCATGCAACCGATATAAAACAAAGCTCTAGTCATGTTATGTCTAAATAGGATCTATATATGGCGGGGTCTTCATCCATGAGATTTGCGTAGCCTTATTTATCTTCTGTGTACTCCTAATCAATTGAATTATTTTGGGTGATATCTTGATTTAACATAGTGCAAAAACAATAATACACATAAACATTGGACACACTGATATGAAAAAGAAAACAATAGGAGGGGCAAATGAGACCCAAATAACTTTAAACAAAGTAATAATGGATATGCTTGCATTTTTGGAAAAATTTTGGTTGTAGTTTCAATATTTTTTTTGTTAAGGGTCAGACAACACCTTGTCTTTTGCCGGAGTTCACCGTACAACCTCGTCGCCAGCGAACTCAAGATTATGCAGAGTGTTTGGTGCTGCGAAGTGCGGACAAACTGAGAGTAGCGTTTTCTGTTGTATTGCAGAGATTAAAAAAAAACAGAGGTGGCTAATCCACCCAATGTGCAGCACGAACGCCATGACTAGCCGTAACATCCCACGACCTGCATACTGCCGCACGACGTGCTCCGCATGAACTGGCATGGGTCGACAGTGGCGGGCGCAGGATTTTGAACTTGGCTATTCAAAACTTTGAGGGGGTAAAAAAATTTCAGCCAGTCAAGAAAACTTTTATTTTTGGCTTATATAATATCACATAGTGCTAATTATATAGCATATATTGGTACTATATTACCATATATATATATATATATATCACAAATCAAAATATGATTGAACAACGGACCATAAATTGAAATGGTTTAACATATAGAAGTCATAATTATTCAACACAGAATATAGCAGCTCTTTGCGGAAAAGACTTCAAATCAACAACAGGGCCATTTTTTCCCTTCACGTTTGTAACCTAGAATGAGTAAATTAGTCAATACATTATCTAATCATAGTATCATACTATCACAGTGATACAGTCAAAATGAAAATCAGTAAATCACAATGCACTTCACTTCACTTACCGAGTGACAGACTGACAGGCTGAGACGCTGAGTGGCTGACAGCCGCCGCCGCACTGCCGCAGGCCGCCTCCGCTTAGCGCCTTGCTGCTTCGCCGCCGCTCGGCCGCTTCCGCTGCGCCGCACCTGCGCCGGCTCACCGCTCGCAGTCGCAGCTCGTGCCCCTGCCGGCTCGCCGTCGCCTGGTCGCCGCGCCGCTCGCAGCTCGCAGGGCCGGGGCGCCGGCCTCCTCCTCCCACCAGCCGCGGGCCGCCGGGCCACCATCGTGGCGTCGCGCCGCGCCGCGCCGCTGCCGCTAGAGGATAGAGCGCTAGGGTTTCCAATTTTGGGGAAAACGGTGTCGGGGTCATGGCTGCTCACCTGCCTGCCTCGGCTGTGACCGCAGACGTGGTTTGGGGAAAGGCAGCTGGGGCGCATGGGCCGTGGGGTGGGAGAGAAATGGCCCAAAAACCAAAAGAATGGGCTGAATTGCTGATTTGAAACTGAAAAACGCATTTTCTTTACTATTTACATATACATATATAGTATACTTAGTATATGTATAAAATTTTTTGTCCAAAATCTTGGGTATTCAGGTATTCAACTGAATACCCATGAATCATGGTGGGCCCGCCCATGTGCGTCGAGCTTCACAATGAAACACCTAGCTACTGACTTAATGCAAATTTAAATGGGTAGTGTCGAGACCCAAGAGTATCTGACATCTTTTATTTTGACGAAGATACAATGCATACGACATTACATATATGATATATCATCAGGACATATCCATAGCTGATATTGCCTTAAAATCTTGGCATGGACGCTGGCTCCTTCCATGTGTCTTTCTTACTCAACAGCTGCATTTCTAGTCAGCCTTGCCCACATCAGAACTACATGCACATATATTGTGTCATAATACTTGTCAAAGAGCCTGAAATAAGCAATCCTCCATGCCTTCTTGAATAGCAGGGCACAAAACACCATCCAGAGCCCCACCACAAGACATAACAGAAGACCAAGATAAAAAGACGGTGGCTCAGTTTCTTGCCCGTAGCTTGTACCATTGCCATGGATGAAACTTTCATTTCCTAAACACATCTTCTGAAGAGGAGGGCCACAAAGTCTAGTGTTGCCGATGTACATAATCGAAGGGTTGTCCGCATTGAGCGTGTCAAGTTGACGCCCCGAGAGTATCCTTCCTGACAAATTGTTGTAGGATAGGTTCATGTAGCTCAAAGATGTCAAATTTGATAAACTTGATGGGATTTCACCGGAAACCTTGTTCTCTGATAGATCGAGAGATTCTAATGCCATCATTGCACCGATCTTTATAGGAATTTCCCCCCCTTAGATTGTTTGATGATAAATTCAAATTTATTAATGCATCTAAGGAAGTGATATTGCTTGGAATTTCACCTATTAAGGAGTTGTCTGATAAATCAATGCTCACAAAATGATCCAATCCTTTGCCATATTTTAGTTGCTGCCCCTTTGTAACTATCAGCAAGAGTTCACCAAATTGATCTACATAAGTGAGATATAATTCTTTGAGGCCCCATCTATGAGTCATGCGCAAACCATACATACCCCGACTATTGTCCGGTGTCAGGGCGGTCATACCAGTTAGATTCTCCAAATGCTGAGGTATAAGACCAGATAAGTTGTTGCTGGATAGATCCAAGAATTGAAGGTTGCTGAGATATACAAATTCATGAGGAACATTCTCAGAAAACATATTGTGGCTGAGTGGTAGAAAACTTAAATTCATTAGCTCTCCTATCCATGCAGGTAACACTCCAGATAACTTATTCCATGAAAGATCCAACATTATAAGACCAGTGCAGTTTCGTAGAAATGTTGGGAATTGTCCTACCAAACTGTTATTGCTTAGTAGAATGAACGCTATTTCTAAGAAGTTTCCAAAGCATTGAGGAATTTCGCCTTCCAAAAGATTGCTTGATAGATCCAGATCAGATAATGACAAATTGCACATTGATTCTGGAATACTGCCACTAATTTGATTTGAGAACATAAGCAAGACGGAAAGTGCTGGAGCTTCAAAAGGTACAGGTAGTATACCAGAAAATGAATTGCTAGACATGTCTAAGGTTTGAATGTTCTTTGGCAACGATGGTATTAGCCCTGTGAGATGGTTTGAACTGAGATTGAGCCTTGTAAAGTTCATGTCAGCTAGATGTGCTGGCAAGCTGCCAGTTAGTTTGTTATCAGACATGTCAAGATATGTGGCCTTTGAAACTGTAGACCAAAACCAATCAGGAATCTCGTTCCTGATACCTGTGCCTGAAATATCAAGATGACTGATTGACAGCGGCTGGTGAAGCCAAGCTGGAAATAGGGGACCGATCTGACAAGAGGCAAAAACTCCGTACTCCAGCCTGAACGGAGGATGCCAATCTTCTTCCACAATGATCTTCAAATTATTATTATAAGACAGATCTAATGTCGATAATCTTGTTAGCCCGTTGAAGTGTTGTTCAGTGACCACACCACTGAGCTGGTTGTTGCTTAGATCCAACGAAGTCAAATTTCTAAGGAGACCAATTTCAGTGGGTACACTTCCAGTGAGGTGGTTGTTATAGAGGTCAAGGGTGATGAGATGTGCACAGTTTCCAAGCACCGGTGGTATTCTTCCACCAAGATTGTTGTCGTTGAGCTCAAATATTATCAAGCTGGTGAAGTACCCTATCAAATTTGGCAAGGTCCCTGTGAAATTATTGCAACTAAGATGCAGCTCCTGCAACTCACCCCATGCACATTGCGGCAAACTCTGCATTAACGTATTTATGTCACCAGCCTTAGAACTATAGCCGAGGTCTAGGATTTGCAAACTGCAAAGATTCTTGAAGTTTCCTACCATTTGCAAAGTGTAATAAGGATTCGTCACGTATTTTGTTGGAGGCGAGAAATAGTGACCGAAGTGTAATAAGGATTCGTCAACAAAATGGACCTCTGGAAAACATGACAAATCAAGGACTTGGAGGAATGTCATGTTTTCCAGTGCGTTATTAAATTGGCCAAATAAACTGGTCCCCCCAAGATAGAGGTGCTGGAGGCTTGTTGCTTTCCAAAACCAACAAGATGTAATAGTATGGTTGAAATCATTCCGAGAAAGATCAAGCTTCTCAAGTTTTGTGAGATTAAGGTACGGAAGCCTTTGGTCTGCTCTATTAAGGGCACAGCCAAAGAGATCAACAACCCTTAGAGATGGAATCATATTAATCTTTTGAGGCCAGTCAGCTATCAACGAGAGATTTATTTGGCTTAAGCTAAGGTATTGTAGCATAGGTAGATTTGTTAAGAAGGCGATGTCCGGTGAGCCCGTTACAGTGTCGCTCAGGTCTAGGCACTGCGATCTAGAGAGGTTGCCAAATTGTGGAGGCACACCACCAGTGAACGGTATGCCGGCGATGTTGAGATATCTCAGGTTTTTCATGGAGCCCAAGAACAGAGGCATAGGGCTAGTTACCCCTACTCAGTAGTTCATGCTAAGGTCCAAGTGCTCTAGATGCTCGAGGGAGAGCAGAGAGGGACTTATCTCACCCTCCAAATTATTCAGCTGGCCGGAATCTAGATTGCTGGCAAGGTGAAGCTTGAGGACATGGCCGCCGGTGAGGTTGCTGCAGGTGACGCCTCTCCAGCGGCAGCAGTCCCAGCCACGCCACGAGGAGAGAAGGTCGCCGGGGTCACTCGTGATGCCCTTCTTGAAGGCGAGCAAGGCGGCCCTCTCGGAGGGCCAGCATGCTGCGCCGCCGCCAGCACCAGGGTGTAGGCCTGCACATGGGTCCAGTGATCCACCCAAACCACCCGTCTTGACCCAATGCAAACCACGAAAGCCATTTTACCCATGGGTTGGGCAGGATCAACATGCCCACCCATCTGATTTCTAATTTCTCAGATGGATATGATCATATGAGTCAAATCCAACGAATCCACGGATCCCCTTCTTCTACGACCTTGAACGGTCACTCGCTGCCTCCGGCGGCGGCCAACGAAGGTCCGGCGGCGGCCCCTCCGCGCGGCCTCCCCGTCGGCGGCCCCTCTGCAGCCTTCCCGTCGGTGGCTCCGCAAAGCTTCGGCGGCTCCTCCACGTGGTCTCCCCATCGGCGGCTCTACGAAGCTCCGGCGGCCCCTCTGTGCGGTCTCCCCGTCGACGGCTCCGCGAAGCTTCGGCGGCCCCTCCACAGCCTCCCCGTCGGCGGCTCCGCGAAGCTCCGGAGGCCCCCTCTGCGCTGCCTTCTCGTCGGCAACTCGGCGCAAATCCGGCGGCCCCTCTGCGCTGCCTCTCCGTCGGCGTCTCGGCAAAGCTCCGGCTCAGCTTGGCTCCGTGCAAGCATCTAGTCATCTACGCCTGTGCTCTAGCCCCTCGATGCTGCTACTCGTTAGCCTTAGCCATGCCGACGACTGCTACGCCTTGCCTCTCTCTCGTCTCGACCAAGGTGAGAGCCAGCCTCGTTGGTGAACTTGTAGTTTATGTTTATTTGCTGGATTAGTGAGCTTTAAATGTATTAAAAAAATAAAATGTATGTGCGTTGGATTGTTTGTTGTAGCGAACAATGAAGGATTTGTGACCAACAAACGTGACCCGTGTACCCACCTGATCCAACCCAACCCATCCATGAACCAAAAACGCTATTGATCCGTCTAACCCACCCAGATCAAGTTAGAACCATTTACCTACCTGTGTCAATTTCCACCCACATAACCCACCCATATCCATTTTAACCCACCATGCACAGCCCTACCAGGGTGCTGTGGTTGTTGCAGTTGCTGAAGTGCGCCGCCTCTGAAGCACGAGGTGACGACGACTATGATGGTAACTAAGGAGTACGAGTAGAGGATGAGTGGCTGGGGTGTGATGCATGATGCCTGAAGATTGAAGACACGCAGAGGCAGAGGCATCTCTTGGTTCTGCTACGTACTAGAGCTACTCAAACACATGAACCACTGCAATTATAGCGAGCCAAAGCACTGCAGCTGGTCAAGTCTTCGCCTGTCGCCCATTGTATGATCTGTACGTTCGCTTTTCTGAATGTAAACAGCATGCTCGAGAAGTCGAGATGCTTCACACTACGGGCCCTGGCCCCTGGCTATACCAACCACCTCTTCTGAGAGAAGACTTGACCTTGACGACGACTCATGTAATCAAGATAGACAGAGCAGCACGTACTGTTGTACCGCAGTGATGGGGTCATTATCCCTTGATCAGTAGAACAACCTGTCCAAGAGCGCTCGGCCGGACTATATTATTGCCATTGATTATACGAGCGTTTTTGTTTTTTATTTAATATTCCTCACACAATAGCGTTAGACGTAGGTTTGATGGTTTTTATTGTATTTTGCAGTAGTAGTAGGGATGTGCTATTTAGTTATAAATTTAAGAGGTAGTTTTACATTATATTACAATTCCGAAAGGAGGTGATTCAGACATTTATTTATGGGTTTATTTTATATCATCTTACATAAAGACAGAGGTGGGCCATTTAGACTTAGATTTATGTGTTACTAATTGGAGACTCCTTTTGGAGTCTCCACGTTAATTCTCACGAGATGCGCTGAAAAAAAGATAAAATCCTAGAAATTTCGCATAATAATTAGAAACATCCGACCATCAATTGGCCGATTGGAATATTAATAGCCATTAGATCTGTTTTTTAATTAAGTGATTACCCACCTCTGCCATTATGAAACTCTGCCATTATGAAAGGTTTTGATTTCAACTCTCAACAAAAGCAATTTTTTCTTTTTTTGGCAGATTTTTCCCCATTTTTAAATTTACCCTCTGTTTTTTGTCATCTTTTTTTTTCCATTTACAAATGTATCCTACTAAATGATCCGACATATTCACTACAGCTTTTTCATGCATAGATATAAATATCTTATATTATACATATATAAATATGTATATTAGATTTGTTGGGTGTACATATATCCATATTTATTTCTTATATGTATAAATATTTATATTTGCTATGATGTTTTATTTTTATATAAGCATAAATATGTATATTTTAATGCTACTAGTCCATTAACATGTGCTCTCGCACGGGTTAGATTTTTAGGAGATATATATTAAAAGTTGGTAGATAACTTTAATAGTAGCGGTAACTGATAATTTAGAAGCATTTATATGTCTATTTTTGTTATTTAATCTTCATCACATGGCTAGGATGTTGTGTAATGCTTATATGGGTTTGCAATCTTACTTTACATGGTGTAAGGACCAATTATGAATGTAAGCAACTCTTTGTAAAATTTCAAGTTCAATCCAAGATAGGCTGAAACCAAATATGTGAGCCCAAAACAAACACCAATGATGCAAAAAAAAAATCTTGACAAGGGGAAAAGACAAACACGGCAAGAAAATAGGCATTAGCATGATTTTTGTAGAAGTCATACACCGGACCTACAGATTGGTTTGCCTAATTAGCTAAAACATATTATTGCCATTTCTCATGTTGACACACTGCAAACCGCAAACGTAGTCCCAAACAGGGCCTTTGAGCAACCATGATTAAAGCTTATTGTCTCCCTTGAGAAACCTACCAAATAATATGTATAGCTGATAATTTAGAATACAATGGATGTATAGTATTTTAGAAGAATGAAAAAGTTATGAACCCTAATTAAGAAAAAATGCATTAGCTGGTGTTTTCAAGCGAACTTGAACCATATTTAACATATCCATTAATTAATCCTTGTCATGATGCCATACCCATTAACTTGTACTGCATTTATTTTTATCAGTACATAAGTTATGACACCCACATGCTTTCCTTTCCTTTAATGGGATGCACTACCATTTCTTCCAACTACCATGTCTGAGCCTATGTTTGGGCATCTCCCAATTGAATGCGGCAGCAATTTTTTACTCGAATCATCCACTTCTTGCTAACTGATCTACAACCATGCCGAGCTGAACTAGCAGTCCAGGGCTCAGCCTGTGGCTACATTTCTTCACTTGTCATATAATTTTAATCATACTTAGTATTATCCTAACATGCAGATAACTTCATGATATTTTGTTATTTCCAGGTCTCGAAGTATGCTAGTAGAAATTTTCTTGTACAATTTTATTTAGTGTGTAAAAGCTAACAATTATCCAGCAATACAGTTATGTTTCAGTGTAACCTTGCAGTTTTTTAATCTCTACTATAAGAACAATTTAAAATATTATTCAACAAAGCATTATCAATGGGCAATGGCTGCCATGTTTGAGTGTAAGCTTGTAGAAACCTGAATCTGAGAGTAAGAAATACAAATGTTGATGGTGTCACAGGTTTCATTTCTAGATTTATGATGTACTATGCTACTTTGGTCAATCAACAATTTAAGTATTTTTCGACAAAGCATCAGATATGGCTGGCAGGTTTCAGCGTAAGCTTGCAGCTCTGAATTTAGCAACAAACTGAACTGAATTTTACTAAAGTGAAATTAACCTACACTGTACTTATGTGACAGTAGCCAAACATATCTTTACTCAGGTCACTATTATCAGTGTAGTATACTTTGTTCCCAAACAGGCCCTAAGAGATGAAAAATCTTGAACTTGTCGTATAATATATCATACTAAATACTATGGTAGCATGCAGATAACAACATGACATCGTGTCATTTTCAGCTCTTCTCAACTATTTAACAGAGAACATATGCTCATCATATGTAGGTACTCCCAACAATCCACCCATTACAGTTTCTTAATAGCATTCGCCCACGCATGAATGGGAACTGATGTAAAAGACACTGAAATCCTGAAGCTACTGCTAAACATGGGATGGATCATGCACGGGTCGTCAGCAACTGGGACAAGACGCAGGAAGACAGCAGGAATGCTGACCAAAAATTACCTTGAATGATTAAGAAAATTCCTTGCTAGCTTAGGCACCTCCTGTATACTTGCGTTGACCTCCTGTAAACTCCAAACATCACCAGCGTTGTCTGCAGCGTTCTTGTTGTGATCGCGCACTGAGTTCAAGGAGCAGAGGGTCAGGGAACCATCCAATGAACTAAAACATCTATAGTAAGTAGAACAAACATTCAACAAATCATTTTCCTAATTAGCAGGCAGGTTTAATTCTATTAGAATATCATCTTTTATAGTTCTATTGAATAGCCAAGTAATGTTCAGTAAAAAAAGAACCTGGAAAGACTATGGGTGTTCTGGTTTTCACCTGGCTATAGTGCACGGTCCGGCAATAACGTTCAGGCAGCGATTGAATGATGACTGCAGGCCATGACCAAGAATTTGTTTACATCCCAACATAAATAGTAATCAGAGTGCTCTGATTACTTTAACTTATAGTGTGTTTACATCCCAACACAAATAACAGGGCTGTTAGCATGAGTTTGTTGGCATCCATGCATTTAGTTTATAGAAGCTGCGAAAATGCTGATGGGCTGGTGATTCCAATAAAAAAAGATGATATTCTTGTCTGACTTGAATATGGGCAAACCTGACAATTTCTGAATTCTAATCAGCAGACTTGTAGGGTGGTAACTTATATTATAAGGGAACAACCTAAGCTCTCAAATTCATCTACTCATATATAGCCACTGATATTTATAATTCAAAATAGCACTCTACAATTTAAATCATTCTCAAACATTTGACTCACGATGCAAATGACATTAGTAGAGGTGTGAGGGTGAAGCTAAGCATGCGCTTACCTGTCGACGGCAATGAGCAAGGAAGCGACTGGGCGGGCAACACCATCTTTCAGCGAGGATGGGCAGGCAGCGGCAATCCACGGGGAGGCGCAATTCGTACCACGAGATCCTGAAATTTTGATCACGGTAAGGTCACAACTTTGATCCTGAAATTTTGATCGCACATCCTTGACTTTTTTTTATCAGCTGTTCACCTCTCTCGCAGGAAGCTCGCGTTGCCAAATTAGATGGACGCATCGACACGCAGCACGCGGACGCCAGGCACCATTTGCACCACGGCATATTCAGCAGTGCGATGAGCATGAAGATGGTGACGGCGATGACGAGCCCGATCTCGACGCTGCCGAAGATGATGCTTGGGCGATACAGATTTATCGTCGCTGCCGGAGAGTGCGTCGTCAAGGCACTTGGAGCTGGCGTGCTGTCAGGCCTAGATATCCTCGCCTGCGTCTTCGACTCCGATTCGCCAGGCGCCGCTCACATCCGCTGTCTGGCCGCGCGAGGCGAGGACTGGCGGTCACCAGCCTCCCGATCACCAGCCCCACCGCCGGCGGCCTCCTCCGACGCCGCCCGCCTCCTCTTCCAACTCCGGCTACTCGCCTCCGTCCCCCTGTGCCAGATCCGCCTCCGCGATGCCGGGGTAGGGGATCTGGCATCTAGCCCCTAGATAATCTCCCTCATCCGTGGACCCAACGTCGTCTTCCCCCTCCACTACTGCCCCAGGGCCACCTCGACCTCCAGCTCTAGATCAGCTGCAGCCCGTGGGAAGTGGCATGTGGCCTCCTTGTCCTCCTCAAGCCCAGCCTCCGTGTGCACGATCCTTATTCAACGCGCGCGCGCTAGGGGAGGGGCCTAGCGCACACTTCGCCGATAGGGGCGCGGGAGGGGGCCGGCAGGTGGGGAGGCCGCGGCGAGGGTGCCGAGGCGCCGGTGGCCTCCCGGGCGGAGCGGTTGCCGGCGCCGCCGCCGCCCCCATCTTCTCCACCTCTGGCCATAGAGGGAGGGTTGGGGGAGGCAGGCCGGCCCGACGGAGGTGGCGGTTGGTGGGCGGCGGAGAGGCCGGCGGTGAGGGCGCCGTCAGCCGGGCGGTGGGGGATGGCGGTTGGGGAGGGCCGGGGCAGGGGCGAACTCCGCCTAGGTTAGCGGCGGGCCGCGGCAGGCCGGCGACGGTGGGTGGTGAGCAGGCGGCGAGGCGCTGGGGAGGCGCCGGCCGCGGGCGGAGGTCGAGGAGGCGGCGGGAGGAAGAGGACGAGCGGAGGCGTTCTTCGAGCGCTTGCAACGCGCGCGCGGAGGAAGAAGCCCCCTCCGTGTGGCGGCGCGGGGGCGGGGGGCAGCACGGGGTAGAGCCACGGCGCCTCGCGGCTGCGCGCGAGTCAGGGTAGGCGCAGGAGCGGTGGCTGCGCTTCCAGGCGGGGATGGGGGTTGGCGAACAACGCAGCGGTCTGGGGTCTGGAATGGGCGCAACAGAGGGCCAGGAAGGCGTGTGGACGATCCCGGTGATGGCGGGGGATCGGGCAGCACGATTTCCATCGCGGGGGGAGGGGGGGGGGGCGAGTGGGAGTGGGGGGCACGCAGTCTGTGTGTTGAAGCCTACGCTGTTGCGTTAATAAGCAATAGAGATACTGATGCTTCATCTAAACGCCTAGGGAACATTCCGCTGCGGCATCCTTCAGAAATGGACAGTGGTAATTAACCATCTACTAGTTCAAACTATAACTAACCTAGAGATGTTCTTGTGCCTAAGCTAGTGTTTAAGTGTTAATTATGCTCTTAATCATGCCTAAAACATCAAAAATACGATTTTTGTAATGTTAGTTGAAGCCAGTTTATTACTAGTAGTTTTACTGTTAATTGGTACCTTCCGATTTAGAATCCGCCGTCCTGTAGTTTTACTGTTTTAGCACATATGTCTATCTTGAGACTGACCTCCTATGATCCTATTCCACACCTATAAAAACGATTTCAATTTCAGCTGTAAAAACGACTTCAATTGTTTGGGTTTTTATCAGCTTCTGCCTAGTCAAGGTCATCTTCGACGTCGACGGACGGAGACTAGCAGTCTAAAAGCCTTTTATTCGATAGACTGCATCAGTACCCGGATCACTAGTTCTCCACTTCTCCTATTTAGTTTCTTCTGCGTTTTTGAATTTCAAGAATTCTTGGCCAAGTCATTGGGCACTGTCAAATCCTCGGCCATCCTCATTAATTTCCGCTCATATCCTAGCTACAAATTTCCAGGGAGGACACTATTTTTCACCCATATCGTCCTCAGTCATACCTAGGGGTAGTAGTGGGTCATGATTCAAATGTCTCTTCACAATCCAAACGAGCACTTAAAGATTTTTAGTTTAAAATGAATATGAATATGATCCGATTTGTTTTGAACCCGATCCTTAAAAATAGCTAGGCAAATTTTGAGGGCCCTTTGTCACCCCTTGTCATACTCAATCAACAAGTTCGCAACCGCCAGCCCTTCATGACCGGCAAGGCGGCAAATTAACCTATAGGAGTATTTTCCACCCGCACCTTAAAGTAAGGATTTCTTGTGACCGCTTTACTTTGTTAAACTTGCAGCACCAATCCTTCTGTAAAGTTTTCTTTTTTTTTTCCACCTAGAAAAATAGCCACTCAAGTCTACCATATAAAAGAGCGAGTTTAAAAAAAAAATTCACCGAACTGTCACCTACCCAAGAATACACCCACCCTTGGATCATCCAATATAATTTAATCAAACAATCAATTTTAATTGATTTAGGCCCACGAAGACCACCATCAGGATTCTCCCACGGTCTCGGTCAAATTCCTAGACACTCGAAAAAAGGCCAAAATTCTATTTGAGTTATGTGGAACATATTTGCTCCTATTTTTAATGTTCTATTTATAGAAATTCTTCAAACGGAACACCAATAGATAGAGAGACATTTTACGGTGGTTGAAATGGTACCCTAATATCCGGACGGTACAACATTATTTTAATTTTTCTAGCTAAATTATTGAATAATTAAAATAAACAAGAAAAGGGTATTGGTACCGTTCCTACCATTTCTAGTACCGGGCCTACCTATTTAGTACTGTGGTACCGCTTATTTTTAAACTAATGGATTTTGCTTGATGGATGGCTCTTATTTTTTCCAACCACCGTAAAAGTTTTAATAGATAAAATATATTTTTAGAAAAAGGGTGTGTCTCCTCATCAGGTGACTGATATTTAACTTTCCAATCAGTCACATTCTGCAACCATCCGATTTTCATCGAACGGCTTCCTATGATGACTGAAGAAATTCAATATATCAGTTACATTTTATACTATCACATAAATGCAATCCATCAGTCATATATTAAAATTACATAACACAATACAAAAAATTACAGTGCAACAATATATAGTAATTTTTGTATAAGTATGTAGTAATTTAATAAAACAGACACAACATATTACAAGTTTCATATTTTTCTCATTCAAAATAAATTACTTATTAATTTTTAGAGATTAAATAATATTTTATTATTTCTAAAAAATAGAAAAACACCACCAAAACCAGCCTCAGGGGTGTATGATGTCCGTTTTTGATAGTTTGATGGCTTTGGCTGTCCGGTTTTGTAGTTTAAGTTTATAAATCAGATGACTTGTATAGTTTAAAATTGTAAAATAGATTTTCCCTTTTTAATTCTAAGACGGACAAATTTCTGAGAAATACATACATCACCGAGTAGTCAGCTCTGATGTACACATAAAATAGATGACTTGTATGATGCAAGGTTGCAGCCAATCGAAATAACCAGTTGAAGGGTTGAACGATCACCATATATAGAACATTATATATTGGCCGGTACACAGAAATGGTAGACTTGGAACCTTTAGCTATATTCCAAAAGAAACTCTTTAAGATTTGCAGATCTTCTCGTATTCAACTTCACAGTAAAAATAAGATGTCACAAGAATACAAGATATAAATTATTGTTCAACTGTCACAATTTAAAGAATAACCCGTAATTGGAGAATCAATTCCTTTCAACGTACTATATATCCACGCTGAGCGAAAGAGATGTCACTTTTCCTTTCAACGTACTATCCACGCTGCGTGAAAGAGATGTCACTTGACGGTAGTGAGAGACTCAGCCTAGTCAACTGGACCGGCATCATGTGCAGACGCGAGATGTCACACCCCAAATTTTCCAATTTGGAATGTGACACTTTTGCCTTGAATTAATACAGTAAATTTCTTGAATATTTAAAATTTTGTGAAGCAGTTATATATTTACATAGATATTTAGTGTAGGAAATAATTATTTTGTAAAGAGAACAAATATAATCTATGTTATAATAATATATGTGTTGCATTCATGCTGGTTCACATGATGTTTTTGAGTGATAAAGATTTTCTAAATGAGTTTAAACTACAAGTAACCTTTTCCAGTAACTTTCTAGATTTTTCTACAAGCTTTTCCTGTTTTCCGTAGAGCACAATCCATTTATTGGAAGCTCTTAAGAACTTTTCCATGAGCTCCAAATATTTTATTTGGGTTCATTAGGTCCAAAACTATTTTTGGGATTTTTTCTAAAATTTTTGAGACCGTCGGCATATTTTTCGGACTTCAAGTATTGATTTAGAATTATCTATAATTATTTTAATTCTGAAAATAAATAATTCCGAATTTACATGGCATTTGTCCATTTAAATATTTTGGAATTCCAGTAAATCTCAAAGGCCCATTTATGGGTTCTCTAATGGGCTTTAAGCGCATTAAGCCCATTAGTGGAGGTGGAAGGTGCAAATCAATTAGTACCATATTGCTAATTGACGCGCATCGGTTCTTCTCTCTATATAATAAACCTAACACTTCCTCTAAACGGCACATAAAAATATAGACTACTCTATGGAGGTCCGGAAGTTTGGGAGCCCTAAGATAGTCTATAGCTTTTCTCCAACTCCGACGAGTGTCTCCATTGCCGGTAAACTTTTTATACCTTTCTTCTTTCTTTATATTTCTTTCATCTGTGTTGTGCCGCCGTCTCGAATCAGGGCAGCTCACCATCGTCCTGTTCCTGTCCTACTAGGCACCACAGGACTACATGCACGACGTATATGTGCTGCGCTGGCCGGCCATCCATTCGGAAGTCTCACGTCTCCAACATCGCGTTGCCCTGCCCTGCCCCGTCGACTCCATCCCTGGCCTGTCCACCACTTGCTGTCATGCGCGTGGTCTCCTGAAGCCCCAACGCCCTGCTGCTGCCTGTTGTTCTGGCCTGCGCAGTGCCTTGCTCGATCCTCCATCCAGGCCATGTACTCGAGCTCCTTCCAACACACATGAACGTTCAAGCTAGCCGGCGAGGAAGACTCCTGCGACTTGGACTCCAGAGAAGCTAGCTAGCAGATGAGTTTCCATACGTGCAAGCTGCAGGATTGGACCAACACAAGATCAAAGCCCCTGCTGCATGCAACGTCAGCAGGTCAGAACCAGACAAGAAGATGCATCTGGTGAAGAAGAGGGATCGCGAAACCAGATGGTAATCATCCGTATATATATCCTACGAGTTATGACAACCTTGCATCTCAACACAGCAAATCCTTTTGATTCCTTTAGTCTGATCTAATTCATACCTTTCAGCGGATAGAATCCCAAACTTTGGCCAATTCATGAGTACTGTTCTTTGAACCCCATGAATCTTGATCTGCTTCAGCTCCTAAGGTATACTGTTAATCATGTCCACGCGCATCGATACTTAATCTTCTGTATCCAATTCGTTTTAACTCTATTTTATGCCATTCATGCTGCGTTAGTCCCGAAACGATGATACTTATACTTTAGTTTTCACGTTTATCTTACTTATGTGTTTCTGTTTTTAAATATAAATATTAATTGGGTTAATGCTATTCTCATTATTCTTGTATAAATAAAATCAATTTAGGGTTTAACCTCTGGCCTTTTGTTATTAAACATTAAAGTGAATAATATCAACTTTAATGTGCTTTGTTTAATAACTTGTTTAGTATAAACCCGACACATGTCACGCTCCGATTAGATGCTTACATGCTATCTTTTGTAACTAAATATTTAACCGGTTTAATCTATATGAAATATCTTGAATAAAATGTGACTAGCTTTAAATACGGTTTTTAATCCAAATCTAATCTGAATTAATTCCAACAGAGATGTTTCTCTGAAATATCTTGCATATGTTATTTATTAATTAAAATAAACCCAACATATAGGTCTTTATGTGTTTAATAAGAAAATCTTCCGTTAGTTGTATCTTTCCAACGGTAGCTCCGTTTTCAGCGTTTCTTGCGCTTTTCTAACTGTAGCAACGAGCCCTCTCTTTTAACATGTTTTATAAAGCTTTTCTTTTGATTGGTGCATTGTTTCTTATGCATGTATGATTGTCTGTCTTGTATGTTGTTTGTATTGTCACGTATAGAACGAGTATCGTACATGCGCATACAAGCTTTTCAAGACCTACAAGTGAAGATTATTTGAGCAGCTATATAGTTGGAAATAAGGCAAGTATTCTTTGACCTATGTCCTATTTACATTAACTACACAATCTAGAGCCCAATTTGATTGCTCCTAATAAGGATGACTAGCTTCATATACCTTTACATGTCTATGAAACTTGGGATGGGCTGTGATGTGTAGATTAATGCTACCGCTCAACATATTTTCATGTTGCTAATCTTGATTAATTAATGATGCAATGATGATGAAAGTTTGGTTATTTAGCAACATGGAGACTTGAGCATGTTTTTGTTGGTTTTGCTCAAGTACTTCGCCCTAAGGATTGGTTCGCCGAGCGACCACCCAGGAAAACAGTGCAACCACAAGAGATGGAATGGGACATCCTTGACTGATTAATTAGATGAACTAGAGTTTTGGCTTACTTTCCTGAAACATGGCGTATGAGGGGTCTGGGGGATATTGGACTTTGCCCTTTGCCAATGTGGTGCAGTTTGACTGTCACCCTTTGGAACGGAACTCTCATATCTTTAGTTAACTGGAGTAACCTGTAACGAGTGGGCCATAACTCTAGGAATTCTTTGTAAAGGTCTCGTAATGAAACCCTGCCGATTCATCAAAGGATAGTGAATATATGGGGTTTGGCCACCTCTTGGCATATGGGAATCATGACTTGTGGGTAAAGATGTACAACCTCTCGAGAGTGTTTAAAACTGATATATCAGCCGTGCTCACGGTTAAGAGCGGCCTGGACCCTCACAGATTAGAGTTTTCAAAGAAAATGGCTCATGATGATAATGGTGATGACAGTGATGATGACAGTGGTGATGATTATAATGGTGACAGTTACGACAATGGTTGATACTCAATTATTTTATTTACTTATAATATTTCAGTTATGGGATGGGTTATGCTAATTCATTGCTAGTAATAAAACCTGACCAACTAAAAGCAACCGCTATGCCTGTCCACTATAAAGCTAGTCCACTTTTATCCTAAACGGAATACTTGCTGAGTGCGCCATGTACTCACCATTGCTATCCCAAACCTATAGTTCTTCTCTATACAAGTTGATGATGATACGAAGACGGAGTGGATCCAGAAGTTTACAATGTGTTTAGGCGTACGTGCCCCCAGTCAACCTTCCTGTGAAGATGGAGTTTCGCTACGAGACAGAAGTTCCGCTATACTCTGATATATTGACTTTTGTGTCAAATGTAAGATTTATACGCTTATATAATGCACTGTTTATTGATATTCACTGATGAAGTCGGCTGTATGTGTGGAAAATAGATCCTGGGCACACATACGGTGTCATCTGGTTTTGTTTCTAAAACCGGGTGTGACAGAAGTGGTATCAGAGCTGTGTTGACTGTAGGACGTAAGCCTAGTTAGCACGGTTCGTTTTCTGACCTTCCCTTGCTATATTATCCTTCACTTCCACTATTCTTGCTTTCCTTGCTATCAAATTGCTATCCTCGAGCAATTTCTACAACTTTGATCTCCAGTTATCCTTGTTTTCCCTGCCGTTGAATTGCGATCCTTGAGCAATTCGAACTTCTTCGATCTTTTGAGTTTGTTGCTTCCACTACTATCAAAACTCTATCCATAAGCAGTCCCTACACCCTTGACCTCATCGTATTTCTTTTGTTGATCTTCTTATATTCATATATGGTAATTCATTCTCTATCGGTAGTAAGTTCTTTGGTTCTCTATATTGAATCTTTGATTCTCTGTATTCCCCTTGGCTCTCTATATTATCTCATCAATAGTCGTTATATCTTTTATAACATATTTAACTCCATCACTTTTTTATAGTATTCAAATAAAAAAAAGCTTTACTCCTGTCTTACCCTTAACTGTTTTCCCTTATCTTCTTACTCATTTATGAGCCTTGTCACTTATTCTATCTTTTGCTTTGCTCGTATCATCCATTATATATCTCACCCATACCTTGCCCTACGACAGCCTTTTGTGAGAGAGGCATGTATAAGGAAGTCCATTGTATAGTTAAAGAGAACGAATAGTGCGAGTTTGTATGCTTGTTATTGTGCTACATGTGTGATTTGGTTCTTTGTAATGATTGTTGATGTGTTGTTGGATTTTGATCCACAATAGCATAAGAGTTGTTATATAATAAATAGATGGGTTCTTTTCTATCCCTATTCATCTTTCCTTTTTCTTTTGCAAAACTTATTCCTATTTGAAGTGCAACTACAAGGAAGAATAATGCCTCCACCAACATGGCCAAGATCAACACTCTACTCTTATCCCTTTCATCAAGTGCAGTAAGGAACAACTCGTAAAGCCTCATCTTTTTAAGGGGGGTAGACGTAGAGATTGCAAGAGGTTGGACTAACAAGAATTTGGTCTATCATGAGAATTGAGTATTTCAGATGAAGTGAGAAAATTACCACCAGAAAGTCGCTAATGGTAAAGAGTCAGTCATGGATGAAGAATTTTAATCCATCCGTCTTTTCTTGCTAGCCTGTCCAAATCTCGAGGATGAGATTCCTTTAAGGGAGGTAGTTTTGTCACACCCCAAATTTTCCAATTTGGAATGTGACACTTTTGGCTTGAATTAATACAGTGAATTTCTTGAATATTTAAAATTTTGTGAAGCAGTTATATATTTACATAGATATTTAGTGTAGGAAATAATTATTTTGTAAAGAGAACAAATATAATCTATATTATAATAATATATGTGTTGCATTCATGCTGGTTCACATGATGTTTTTGAGTGATAAAGATTTCCTAAATGAGTTTAAACTACAAGTAACCTTTTCTAGGAACTTTCTAGATTTTTCTAGAAGCTTTTCCTGTTTTCCGTAAAGCACAATCCATTTATTGGAAGCTCTTAAGAACCTTTCCATGAGCTCCAAATATTTTATTTGGGTTCATTAGGTCCAAAACTATTTCTGGGATTTTTCCTAAAATTTTTGAGACCGTCGGCATATTTTTCGGACTTCAAGTATTGATTCTAGACTTATCTATAATTATTTTAATTCTGAAAATAAATAATTCCGAATTTATATGGCCTTTGTCCATTTAAATATTTTGGAATTCCAGTAAATCTCAAAGGCCCATTTATGGGTTCTCTAATGGGCTTTAAGCGCATTAAGCCCATTAGTGGAGGTGGAAGGTGCAAATCAATTAGTACCATATTGCTAATTGACGCGCATCTACACGGTTCTTCTCCCTATATAATAAACCCAACCCTTCCTCTAAACGGCACATAAAAATATAGACTACTCTATGGAGGTCCGGAAGTTTGGGAGCCATAAGATAGTCTATAGCTTTTCTCCAACTCCGACGAGTGTCTCCATTGCCGGTAAACTTTTTATACCTTTCTTCTTTCTTTATATTTCTCTCATCTGTGTTGTGCCGCCGTCTCGAACCAGGGCAGCTCACCACCGTCCTGTTCCTGTCCTACTAGGCACCACAGGACTCCATGCACGACGTATATGTGCTGCGCTGGCCGGCCATCCATTCGGAAGTCTCACGTCTCCAACATCGCGTTGCCCTGCCCTGCCCCGTCGACTCCATCCCTGGCCTGTCCACCACTTGCTGTCATGCGCGTGGTCTCCTGATGCCCCAACGCCCTGCTGCTGCCTGTTGTTCTGGCCTGCGCAGTGCCTTGCTCGATCCTCCATCCAGGCCATGTACTCGAGCTCCTTCCAGCACACATGAACGTTCAAGCTAGCCGGCGAGGAAGACTCCTGCGACTTGGACTCCAGAGAAGCTAGCTAGCAGATGAGTTTCCGTACGTGCAAGCTACAGGATTGGACCAACACAAGATCAAACCCCCTGCTGCATGCAACGTCAGCAGGTCAGAACCAGACACGAAGATGCATCTGGTGAAGAAGAGGGGTCGCGAAACCAGATGGTAATCATCCGTATATATATCCTACGAGTTATGACAACCTTGCATCTCAACACAGCAAATCCTTTTGATTCCTTTAGTCTGATCTAATTCATACCTTTCAGCGGATAGAATCCCAAACTTTGGCCAATTCATGAGTACTGTTCTTTGAACCCCATGAATCTTGATCTGCTTCAGCTCCTAAGGTATACTGTTAATCATGTCCACGCGCATCGATCCTTAATCTTCTGTATCCAATTCGTTTTAACTCTATTTTATGCCATTCATGCTGCGTTAGTCCCGAAACGATGATACCTATACTTTAGTTTTCACGTTTATCTTACTTATGTGTTTCTGTTTTTAAATATAAATATTAATTGGGTTAATGCTATTCTCATTATTCTTGTATAAATAAAATCAATTTAGGGTTTAACCTCTGGCCTTTTGTTATTAAACATTAAAGTGAATAATATCAACTTTAATGTGCTTTGTTTAATAACTTGTTTAGTATAAACCCGACACATGTCACGCTCCGATTAGATGCTTACATGCTATTTTTTGTAACTAAATATTTAACCGGTTTAATCTATATGAAATATCTTGAATAAAATGTGACTAGCTTTAAATACGGTTTTTAATCCAAATCTAATCTGAATTAATTCCAACAGAGATGTTTCTCTGAAATATCTTGCATATGTTATTTATTAATTATAATAAACCCAACATATAGGTCTTTATGTGTTTAATAAGAAAATCTTCCGTTAGTTGTATCTTTCCAACGGTAGCTCCGTTTTCAGCGTTTCTTGAGCTTTTCTAATTGTAGCAACGAGCCCTCTCTTTTAACATGTTTTATAAAGCTTTTCTTTTGATTGGTGTATTGTTTCTTATGCATGTATGATTGTCTGTCTCGTATGTTGTTTGTGTTGTCACGTATAGAACGAGTATCGTACATGCGCATACAAGCTTTTCAAGACCTACAAGTGAAGATTATTTGAGCAGCTATATAGTTGGAAATAAGGCAAGTATTCTTTGACCTATGTCCTATTTACATTAACTACACAATTTAGAGCCCAATTTGATTGCTCCTAATAAGGATGACTAGCTTCATATACCTTTACATGTCTATAAAACTTGGGATGGGCTGTGATGTGTAGATTAATGCTACCGCTCAACATATTTTCATGTTGCTAATCTTGATTAATTAATGATGCAATGATGATGAAAGTTTGGTTATTTAGCAACATGGAGACTTGAGCATGTTTTTGTTGGTTTTGCTCAAGTACTTCGCCCTAAGGATTGGTTCGCCGAGCGACCACCCAGAAAAACAGTGCAACCACAAGAGATGGAATGGGACATCCTTGACTGATTAATTAGATGAACTAGAGTTTTGGCTTACTTTCCTGAAACATGGCGTATGAGGGGTCTGGGAGATATTGGACTTTGCCCTTTGCCAATGTGGTGCAGTTTGACTGTCACCCTTTGGAACGGAACTCTCATATCTTTAGTTAACTGGAGTAACCTGTAACGAGTGGGCCATAACTCTAGGAATTCTTTGTAAAGGTCTCGTAATGAAACCCTGCCGATTTATCAAAGGATAGTGAATATATGGGGTTTGGCCACCTCTTGGCATATGGGAATCATGACTTGTGGGTAAAGATGTACAACCTCTCGAGAGTGTTTAAAACTGATATATCAGCCGTGCTCACGGTTAAGAGCGGCCTGGACCCTCACAGATTAGAGTTTTCAAAGAAAATGGCTCATGATGATAATGGTGATGACAGTGATGATGACAGTGGTGATGATTATAATGGTGACAGTTACGACAATGGTTGATACTCAATTATTTTATTTACTTATAATATTTCAGTTATGGGATGGGTTATGCTAATTCATTGCTAGTAATAAAACCTGACCAACTAAAAGCAACCGCTATGCCTGTCCACTATAAAGCTAGTCCACTTTTATCCTAAACGGAATACTTGCTGAGTGCGCCATGTACTCACCATTGCTATCAAGTTGATGATGATACGAAGACGGAGTGGATCCAGAAGTTTACAATGTGTTTAGGCGTACGTGCCCCCAGTCAACCTTCCTGTGAAGATGGAGTTTCGCTACGAGACAGAAGTTCCGCTATACTCTGATATATTGACTTTTGTGTCAAATGTAAGATTTATACGCTTATATAATGCACTGTTTATTGATATTCACTGATGAAGTCGGCTGTATGTGTGGAAAATAGATCCTGGACACACATACGGTGTCATCTGGTTTTGTTTCTAAAACCGGGTGTGACACGAGAGCTATTAGCAAATGACAAGCAAAAAGGAATGAAGAAGGCCTCGTTTCGCTCCGCTAACTTGGCCACCACCATATCCAGAATTTAGACAACAATTCAAGATCTCCACAAATTCCATCTTATTATAGCATATACTCCCTCCATCCGACAAAAGATATACATTTTTTGAATTACGTGCATGCTTAATCACTCATCCTATTCAAAATTTTAATTCAAAAATTTTAAAAAATAAGTTAGATAAAAATACCTAAAACTACTAACATAATCATAATAAATAAACAATATTTATAAATGTTTTTTTGAATATGTCGAAGTATTAAAGAATAGTATACTGAAATCAAGAATGACTTTTATTGTGGGACTGAAGGAGTAGTATGTAAGCATCACCCTAAAAACAAAATAAAACATCTGGTCGTGTCAAAATAACCACTAGCGCTAAAAGATTATACAACTAAGGAATTTGCTTTGTCATTATATCAGCAAAATTACAACGAGTGCTGATCTTGCATACTTTGAGTCTACCCTCTACTTTAACTTCATAGACATAATGATATTTGACATCAATGTGCTTTGTTTTTTCATGAAATATCTAACCCTTTGTAAGGCATATGGCATTTTAACTGCCGCAGAGTAATAATGCATATGATATAAAATTTGCATGATTAGACCCTAAAATATTTATGGTTTCCTTCTTTGATGTGGTATATGTCAATACTTTTCTTAATAAATGTTATCAAATATTTTAAGAAAATTAGCTTAATAAGACAAACTTAGAAAAAATATGTTTTAGGATAGAAAATGTTATTTAAGGCAGAAGCAAAATTGAGTAAAACTAGTCTATTAACCCGTGATTCCACACTGGTTAGAGTCTTAAATGTATTATGTTTTATAGTACAATATATATAGATCTATTTTTATACTTAGTTTTTAATAATAGCATATCTTGCTACCTTATATGTACGCTTGATTGATTTAGTTAATCTTCGATACGATTGCAAAAGTAAGTAATTTTAATATAAATTTGAGGGGCTAAACAATTTAGATATAAATTAGAGCGGCTATTTGGTATTATCTATCATAATCGCAAATGTGTGCAATTAGTTGTAAATTTAGGGTGTTATTTCATATTTTTTCATAATGGCAGAGTGGGTAATTAATAC
Organism: Paspalum notatum; assembly: GCA_022530915.1. Lineage (NCBI taxonomy): Eukaryota > Viridiplantae > Streptophyta > Magnoliopsida > Poales > Poaceae > Paspalum > Paspalum notatum. Next base: position 68,814,973 of record CM039683.1, on the reverse strand, counting down.
GTAGTTTTAGGGGTTGTTTAATATTGTTTTGATAATGGAAAAGGTGGATGATTACTTAGAAAACATATCTAATGGCTATTAAGATTTCAACCTACCAATTAATGATCGGATGTTTTTGATTATTGTGAGAATTTTTATGACTTTATCTTTTTTTAGCGCATCTTGTAATGATTGACGTAGAGACTTCAAATGAAGTCTACAATTAGTAATAATAAGATTAGACACAATATATCTGTTTCATAAACAGATTTCTAGCATATTTAATGGGAAAAATCTAATAAAACCGAAGGTAAATTTGAAAATGGAAAAATCTATAAAAAAAGAAGAAATTTGTTTTTGTTGAGGGTTGAACTCAAGACCTTTCGTAATGGCAGAGCTGGATAATTTCTTAGAAAACATATCTAATGGCTATTAATATTCTAATCTACCAATTGATGATCAGATATTTCTAATTTTTGTGAAAATTTTTAGGATTTTATTTTTTTTCTAGCATGGATTAAGGTGGAAAAATCTGCAAAAAAAGAAAAAGAAAAAATTTGCTTTCGTTGAGAGTTGAACGAAAAGACCTTAAATAATGACAGTGGTAGGTAATTACTTAGAAAACAGTTCTAATGGCTATTAATATTCCAATCTGCCAATTGATGATCGGATGTTTTTAATTATTGTGAGAGTTTTTAGGATTTTATCTTTTTTTCTAGCACATCTCGTGATGATTAACATAGAGGCTCCAAAAAAATCTCCAATCAGTAATTGTAATATATGTTTTGCTCCGGAACCACGGCAGGAAACCGACCTGAACTTTTTTTATTAAAGGTGGTGCAAGCTTACAGTTGGCACCCACGTGTTTTTAGGATTGGTGGGAGAGAGATTTTTACTTGCATTTATGATTACATTCCTAATATGTCAATCCAGTTAGGAAGCCGAGCTCCCAAAGAGCGGGTGCTCGTAGTGCCTAGAGACCTGCTCTCTTCGTCCCAAATTATAAGAGGTTTTAGCTATTTACTATTCATTCATTAATCTATGTATGTATGTTCAATGTGTGTCTAGATTCATCCACATCTATATAAATGTGGACAAATAAAAATCTAACTAGAACCTTTAAAATTTGGGACAGAAGGAGTAGATCTTTACCTACTCATAATTGTCGAAGCAAATTCTACGTACAAAAGGAAGTCATTGACCAAGCATAAACGCTGATATCTTCATAGATGTTTAGCCACCAAGTAAATGTTTGTTTGCTCCATAATTGACATCTTGTACTAAACAAGTCCTTCAGCCAATATGTAATTCAGTGTAACCGAAGCGATTAAACTTCCTGGTCTATCGAAATGTATCGGAAATACTCTTATTCAGGGTTTACAATTTCGGAATTAAAAATATTTCGCCCCGTACCGAAAAACCCGAAATTTTAGGAATTTCGGACCGATTTTTAATGTAGTTAACTATTTTTAAATACTTTTTTCCATAATATTAATAGAAAATCCTGAAATTTCGGAAATATTTTTTGGCACCCACTGAAAAACACAAAATTTCAAAAATTTCAATGAGATATTTCAATCCCTGCTCCTATGAACCAATATAATTGAGAAGGCACCATCAGTTAAGGTAAAAAAAATGCTTATGAAATGTTAGTTGAATCCAATTTGTCACAATAGTCAGTTGCTGTCAGGTGAAAATTCTTTTTTAAAAAATCGATGTTGTCAGTGTGCCGTGCTTCATGGGAAAATAAAGCGAAGATGGCGACAGTGGAAAAGACCTCTATGCAGATTCGTCCATTGCGACGACTGCCACTGAAGTATATGTGCCAACTACCAGTATAGATGGTTCATCATCGGCATATATAAAGGAACATTATTGTGCCCGAGTGGTCACAACACCCTAATCTCCAACTAGCTGTTACCACCTATACTGCATCGAAGCCAAATATCGATACTGAAGCCTTTGCTCTTCTTACTCCTGCCATGTCTTCTTTGCATTCAGCTGCATGCCCAGCGGCAGGAAGGCATCTCACTGAAGTCTCAGCAAATGGCCCTTCTGAAGTGGAAGTCCACGCTCTGGAGCTCGCCCGTGCAAATGAGCTCCTGGGAAGACCACACCAGTCCATGTAACTGGACCGGCATCATCTGCAGACGCCATGGCAAGAGCATGCCGTGGCTCGTGATCAATATCTCTCTACCAGGTGCCAACATCCATGGCCAGCTCGGTGAGCTCAACTTCTCAGCTGTACCTTTTCTCACATATGTTGACCTCTCCAATAATAGTCTCCAAGGCACCATCCCATCCAGCATCAACTCTCTACCAATGCTCTCCAGCCTTAACCTCAACAGTAATTACCTTACTGGGATAATACCACGCGAGATTGGTGACTTGCGTAGTCTCACCATGCTTGACCTCTCCAATAACATTCTGATAGGACATATACCTACATCAATGGGAAACATGAACAAACTAAGGTTCCTATATTTATATCGTAATGAACTAGTTGGGACAATACCGCATCAAATAGGCTCCCTAAAGAACCTCTCTGAACTTTGCCTGGCTTCTAACTATCTCACAGGCCACATCCCCGCATCTCTAGGAAATCTAACCAGGTTAAATATTTTATATCTCCAAAACAATAAACTATCTGGACCAATACCAGATCAGATGGGTTCCCTACCGAATATCTTCAATCTTTCTCTCTACTATAACAATCTCACAGGCCACATCCCCGCATCGCTCGGAAATCTAACCAAACTAACTTATTTGTATCTATACAACAATGAACTATCCGGACCGATACCCACAAAATTAGGAATGCTCACCAGCTTGCAAAGCCTTGATCTTAGCGATAATAAACTAACCGCCGAAATCCCAGACTCAATAGCAAATCTCACTAACATGACCCTTCTTTACCTACATGGAAATCAGATTACAGGTTCCATTCCTCTATGCCTTGACAAACTCATCAACCTTCAATTCCTTTCTCTCTCCTTCAACAATCTCACCGGCAACATCCCCGTATCTCTTGGAAATCTAACCAGGTTAAATGTTTTGTACCTCCAATACAATAAACTATCTGGACTAATACCGGATCAGATGGGTTCCCTACAGAACATCTTCAATCTTTCACCCTACCATAACAATCTCACAGGCCGCATCCCCACATCACTTGGAAATCTAACCAAACTAACTTATTTGTATCTATACAACAATGAACTATCTGGACCGATACCCACATAATTAGGAATGCTCACCAGCTTGCAAAGCCTTGATCTTAGCGATAATAAACTAACCGCCGAAATCCCAGACTCAATAGCAAATCTCACTAAGATGACCCTTCTTAACCTATATGGAAACCATATTACAGGTTCCATCCCTCCACGCCTTGACAGACTCGTCAACCTTCAATTTCTTTATCTCTACTATAACAATCTCACAGGCCACATCCCCGCATCGCTCGGAAATCTAACCAAGCTAACTTATTTGTATCTATACAACAATGAACTATCTGGACCGATACCCACAGAATTAGGAATGCTCACCAGCTTGCAAAGCCTTGATCTTAGTGATAATAAACTAACCGCCGAAATCCCAAACTCAATAGCGAATCTAACTAACATGACCCTTCTTGACCTATATAGAAATCAGATTACGGGTTTCATCCCTCCATGCCTTGGTAAGCTGGTCAACCTTCAATCTCTTTCTCTCTCCTTCAACAATCTCACAGGCCACATCCCCGCATCTCTTGGAAATCTAACTAGGTTAAATATTTTGTACCTCCAAAACAATAAACTATCTGGACCAATACCAGATCATATGGGTTCCCTACAGAACATCTTCAATCTTTCACTCTACCATCACAATCTCACAGGCCGCATCCCTGCATCGCTTGGAAATCTAACCAAACTAACTTTTCTGTATCTATACAATAATGAACTATCCGGACCGATACCCATAGAATTAGGAATGCTGACAAGCTTGCAAAGCCTTGATCTTAGCGATAATAAACTAACCGCTGAAATCCCAGACTCAGTAGCGAATCTCACTAAGATGACCTTTCTTAGCCTATATGGAAATCAGATTATAGGTTCCATCCCTCGATGCCTTGGCAAGCTCGTCAACCTACAGCTTCTGTCTTTGGCTGGAAACAATATACATGGCATTTTTCCTTCCTCCTTAGGAAACCTTACCAACCTCCAACGTCTGTATCTGTCCATGAACCAAATTTCTGGCTCAATACCATAAACTTTTGGTGGCATATGCAAATAAAACGTCCAAGATCTGTGCTTGCTCAATAAAATAAATCTTGTTCCCTTACACAAGCTCTAGCGGACTTTTACAACCCCAGCCCAACCATCATTCGTAGGAGTATCATACAGTTACTTGTATGTAAAAAAAAAACAAGAATCCTGTCATCGTACCAATTAATTAAACGTCATGATCACCATCCTGCGCCTGCCCGCCGTCTTCGCCTGCGACAGATGCACGGGTCGCCGTCGCCGGGCACCCAGCCTGATCATCAGGGACATTCATGGTATATATGATTTATCTTCCTATACGTGTTTTCCAACTTTAGTTAATGCTTAGCACTGAAACGACTAATAACGTACGTTTGGGAGATCATTGCCGATCGATCAATGACAGTGTTGCTATGTATGCATGTTCAGGGAGCTAGTAGATGCAGGACTTCGACAGGGGTACGTAACGCGAGCTCTCATGCATCCTCACCGGCCGCGGCCGGCCGGCGGCCGGCTTGGCTCACTTGGGCGCCGCCGTGACATACAGCCTCAGCTACATTTTTGTATCTTGTCGTAAGTACGTGGATATTGCTCTCAGAGGAATTGATGATTGAAAGCACATGAAAACGTGCGGCTGCTCCACAAAGTTCTCAACGATAATGCCAATTCTCGGGACTCATCAAGAGTGCAAGTACAAAAAATAGAGGCTTGTTACAGTGATTGGAAATTACCATGAGTACTTTTAGAAATAATGGTAAGTACCATCGGTACTTGTAGTTTTTGTTGAATTAGAATTCATTTAATTAAATAAATTATTTGGAGGGCATCATCGTAATTGTACATTGAAAATGTTCGCCGATGGAATCTGATCTGCCGCTGCTTCTCGCGTCTCTCCGCCTGTCCGGAACTGCTGTGCTCATCTTCAGCCAAAAAAAGACGGGACGGCGGAGCTCCTAGCCATCGTCGTGTGAACTCCTCCCTTCGATTGCTTCTCCTGCGGTAGTCCTCCAGGAGTTCGGAGTTGCAAGGGGAGCCGCCGGCCGCAGCTCCATCCCCAGGTCAGCCGCGGCGGACTGCGGGGGCGCTGTCGCCCCATCCATCCCTAGGTCGGGCGGCACAGACAGGTTCATCACCCCACCGCGCCGTGAGGCTCCTCCAGCGGTGCCTCTCCTTATGGGGTCCGGTGCTGCAGGGGGCGCCGCCGGCGATCGTTCCCTAGGTCAGGTGCTCTACTCCGCAACGCCATCAGCCTTGTCCATCGCTTTCCTCCTCCTGGATGCCAGTGGTTGTGGCGTGTTCCCACCTCCATTGCAACACAGTCGGCATCGGGATCAGTCAGGTACAGAGATGCGAAAAATAATATTTTGTCCTCTAAATATCTCGTGGCAGTGGCACGCTGAATGGTCCGAATCCAATAATGACTTTTTGCACTTAACATGTAGAAGATATTGCAGTATGTCGACTTTTATTATCATTGAGATGGTTGGTTTATCAGATGACAAGAATAGTGTGTATGATTCTCTGTAGAAAGTATCGAGCGGATATGCAAATTGGTAGGCATCACTCTTCGTGATTATAAATAGTGGTCATATAAGTACGGATCAGTTGGACTTAATTACCGTAGCTTCTTTTTAGTTAAGATTGAGATACTCACCACACTGAGCTTCTTTTTAGTTAAGACTGAGATACTCACCACACTGATTGGAGTTGTTATCTCATTACTGTTAGGCACTTTGTCTTATGGATTGCTTTAGCCTGAGTTGACTTGTAATATTATGGTGGTTCCTCGAGTATTTTATATACACAATATTGCTATGAAATTTTTTTTATATAAGCACAGTTCAAATCTGTTGGTTTGAATCAACCAAATTGTGTATACTTTGTGTTTTAAGTTGTTGCCTGTCAATGATTCCTTGAAACTTTGCTTACATCGAAATTTATTTTGTTGCCATGTAGGTAGACAAGGTCCCTGATTAATGGTAGACTGTACATGTAAGCGCCGGATGCACTTTAAACGCTGCAGGTGAGTTTTATATACTTATGTTAGTTCAGTTAATTTTTTTTCTTCATTTGAAACTTACATACTACTAAGAAATAATATCATTGTGTTGTAATGAACTCTGCGCCAATTAAGAATGCTTAGGCCTTCAACTTACTGTGTATGAACTGTTTTATTCTTTGTTGTAATGAACTCCTGAATTGCTTGTATGACATGCAGGTTAACTGGGCTGATATTTGGATCCATTTGTAGTACATGCAGGTGTTGGCCCTGAGTCCAGCATCCAAGCCAATTGAGGCGATTCCACCCTGGGTCATTGGTTCAGTCAGGCACTAGGGCCTTTGGTTCCTGTGGCGTTTCTATGGCTGAATAGATCCTAGTAGCTGAAGTACATGTGATGTTTGTCAGTTTAAAGCCTCCAACTGCTGCTTTCTGGGGATAGATATGAATATGGCTGTATATTTGTGTGTTAGTGTTGACCAATTTCTTTCTTTTTCCTGTGACGTCTGCAACTATTTGAGAGTCTTTTCTGGCTCGACCTGCTATCATTGAATTATTTGTGTGTAAAATATCACTGTTACATCGGTACTACAGAAGAGTTACTTAACATGTTTTCCTGGTTGATTTGGTATACGGTACTGCACAGTTATAGGAAATCAGTTTTCGCTAATGCTTTCAGATCTAGCAACATGTTATATCAAAAATCTTTCAAAACTAAAGCAGGCTGTGCATTTGGTTTGGCAGTTGGTGGACTACAACTTTGAGCCATGCATTCTGAATACAGTTCTGTATTCTATGCTGTATTTCGTTGCTTTTTCTCGTAATAACCTGATCCTACTTCGTGACGTTGAAAAGCGATGAGCACTGCACTTGCTGCCTTTAGGACCCAGCTGCTGCATTGCCGGCAGCCTTAAATATTTTGACCTGAGAACCTGAAGCTATGCATGGTGAGTTGGTGGCGATGGTATGTGTTCTTCGTGTTTCGCTGGTGCTGGTGAAGGTGTCTCTTAAAATAGTGCTGTGAAACTCCTACCGCACAGAGTATCAGTGTCGGATCAGATGGAAAAGGGCGAAGATGTGCATGTCGTGAAACGAGCATGCTGTTTGTTTTTCTTCTGAGATAAGAGACACGTTTGGAACAACAATCATGGGGAGAGATAATCATCGCGTACGTATCCATACCAGTCAGACTGGATGTTTTCTGATCCAGGCAGAGGAACCATGATTGCAGCCGAACTGCTGGAAGGACCAAAGGAAACCACATGTGCGTGATCAATTGCCAGGATGGCCTCCTAACCGCCAATGCAAACAAAGCTAAAGACTGATCTTTTCCGTATGCACTTTTGAGAAACAGGTAGAACAATGAAGCAGGATGCCCACACTGCACTGCCTCCGGGCCACAACGAGGCAGATGCCTAGGTTGGGGTGTCACTGCAGCTCCCCGCCCGCCGGCCGGCCGCTCTGCATCGACAAATGCCGCCACTGCACAGGAGGACGAGCGGAGGGGACACATGAGTCGACCCACCGCAGCACCGGTTCCGTCGTGCGGTCGTCGTTAGGCCAATCCGCGCCGGTGCTCCACAGGAGGACTGAAGGGGCCGCGAGCGCCGAGGAAGCCGAAGAAGGGGGCCGTCTCATCGCCGCTGAACACCGACGACATCTTCGCCTGCCTGCTCCTGCTCCTGCTCCTGCTCCTGTCCCCCTCGCTCGCTGGCTCGCCGCGGTGCGGTGGTGGGTTGCTCGGTCGCGGGGTTGCCGCGTCGCTGGGGTGAGGAGGGGAGGGAGGAAAGGGAAGGTGGGCAGCAGGCACGCAGATGCGATCTCTCTCGACCGGAGTTTGGTTTGGTTCCTCTTCTTTTTGTTGCGACTCCACCTCTCTCCGATCTGATCTGAAAATCTCCAGACGCGAACGCGACGAGGGCCCACCGTGCTTCTTGACCGTTTTGCCCCTGGACTGGGACACCTGGACGACGCGACACGGCCGTTCTCGCCGGGTAGAGCCGTCGATCGAGGCCGTTTCCTTCGACAACCCGTGCAGGTGCTGCAGCCATGCCATGATGGCATGATGATCTGATCGAAATTGTCGATCGAACAGGATGAGCACGTGAAACAGAGCGAGTGTAGATTTCTGTTTTTACAGCGTAATGGGCACATGCTGAGTGAGCAGTTAGCAGTAGATTCTTCTTTTATTTGAGAGGAACCTCTGCTTCCTTAAATGAAAATAAAAACATCCGAGGCCCTATTTGAAAACAAGACATTTTTGTAGTATTGTAAAAAATACCGTGGTATTGGAGAAAACCATGATATTGGAATAAAAAGGTGTTTGGCAAACATCTGTATCCAAAACCATGGTATTGTCAATACCATAGTATTTTTGGAGTATTAAAAACTTTGGTCTAGATCAAAGTTTTTGTTGGAGTGATGGGAAAAGAATAGGTGAAGTCAAATACCGTAAAACCATACTGTGTTTTCAAACACCTATGGGTTAGACTGCTGTAAAAAATACCATGGTTGTGTCATTACAATTGGTAGACCATGGTATTGAAATACTGTGGTTTTGAATACTTTGCTCACAAACAGGCTCTGAATCTTACATTCTTGCTCAATTGTCAAAAAAGAACATATACATTTCCATTTATAACTGGATGATCCCACGTTGTCTTCTTTGTACACAACTCCTGCCCATCCAGGATCCTCTCTTTTAATTTTAATATAGCTAGAAATCATTTGCCTCTTCGTTTTTTTTAAAAAAAAATACGTGCAACAATAATGAATGGTGACCACAAAATATCCATATTATTTTTTCCAACCACCGTAAAACTTGTAATAGTTATAAGTTGTTTTCACATCAAGATGCTCTCTAAAATAAAATCCACTCAATGTTTAATCTTGTTTGTCCATTTGCATCAACTATGTCCTCTCGCATTCTCTTTTTTCTCTCCTTTTTATGCTCCCTCGCTTTTCTTTTCTTAATGCACCATAGCACTTGAACAAGTGCTCAAAAGGTTTCACACACCACATCTCCTTGCTACATGATGTTGATAGATAGAAAAACCCTTAGAGCATGTTTGGTTTGGGGATTGAATGCATCCAAGAAGGATGAAAAATGGATGCTTTATGGAGAAACAAATTTGTCTATAAAATTACCTATCATTACAATGCTATGTAGAATAACTTTGTCATGGACAACTTGATACCATGACACAAACCAAACACCATGGTTAGGATAAGCTACTAGCCTTCTAGATTGTTGATTCTTGATGGCTACACTTTAGGTCGACAATGTGGTGTATCATGTAGGTCAATCATTGGTATGACCAGCATGATATGTGTGAATTGCACAATATAGATGCAGATACCCATAGACCCACACGAATGCTTACCCATATAAATGCACTTACAGACGCCCTACCTCTATAAGTACCTTTCGAGAGGCTGTGTGGATAACAATGGACCGAACAATGAGAAAAAAAACAGGAATATGTCATTGGCAGAAAAGAATGTGTGGAGAAATTTGAGATCTAACCACCATACGCTTATATTGGCAACTAATATTTTTTCTCCTGTAGTGTATATAGGTCCTATTGAGACTAGTTAGACTAATAGTTAGCTATTAAAACTAACTCTAAATGATCCAAACAATCTATCTAGTAGCCGAAATTAGGCGTGGAGCCATCCACCACCAGCGACCCATGGCTGCTACCAGAGCTCACCAACAACAAGCCCCATAGTACATTGCATAAGCAGGTTGGCAGTAAAATGGAGAGAGGGAAGCCACAAATTAACTCGAGGAGGTGAAGTCATTCTAAGCTTGCCTAGGATGTACAAGTTTTCTAGCTTTGCCGCTGGCCTAGATTAAATATTCAATTACCTAACTAAATTAGGTATAAGTTGGCTCCCCAGCTACTAGGGCTGGCTATTAGCACTAGTTGATCCAAATTGTCAAACAAAGTCAAACCATAGGTGCTTCTCGCACATTAGGTTAGTTGGGAGGATAAAAAGCAATTCTAATGGGCTAACAACTAGCCCACTTGGTAGCCCACTGTTTCGATTGGTTAGGATTGATTTTTGGATAGCTAACAATTAGCGTTGAAATTCCAATAGGGTCTTAGAATTGACATGATGAGTAGGAGAGAATTCCGTACAGTGCCTCTCATAGAGAACCTTCAGTTACTCTATTATTCATCAAAATTAAGTCAAAGACTTTCCTAGTTGTAGCTCCAAGAAATTTCAAAGGTAGAAATGATCAACTCCAACAATAACTATCAGAGAAGAGAAACTACGGGGTGCAAAATTAAGAATGTTCAGTTAAGAATTTTGATACTACTTTAAATCAAACGCATTTTATTTTAAGATAATTTACTTCATCATACAAATTAACTTTACTTCCTTTATTTATTTTTTTTTGAGAAGAACTTTACTTCCTTTATGGACCACGGAACGGATCCTTGTTTTTTTTTCAAGAGTAATCCTGACTTATGGCCTACCAACGTAACTCTATGGGCTGACCCACGCACAGGGCACAGCCCATTTATAAAGGTGGGTAATGGGCCGAGCAAATGAATTGGCGGCCCCTGAATCAGGATCAGCATCACATTATGCATCAACATTCACATTAGCAGCAAATGATGATTAATGCTATGTTGTACTACTAGTACTATTTGATGCAGTAATAAGCATAGTGCTAGAAACAATTTCATATTATATATATTTGCTTATTATAAGCGTGTTTAAGTTTTTCTACTATATGTACGACTATTTAATGACAAGATGCCGCGGCAGCAGGGTTGTCAGTAATCACGGCCATTAAAAGCCTGCTTCTTTGCCCATATATTTTCCACACGTTTTCTGGGCTTCTGCCCAACCTACATGGCCAAAGTGCCGCCAAACTCAAGAAAGCGTGAGAGCACGTAGAGGAGTGGAGTCGGGAGCCAGTTTAGCCTTGGACACTGATGAATCACATGACGTCAGAGAATTCGTAAACATATATAATCGGTGATACGACACACGAGGTAGACTTTGCGCCACGTAGGAGCACGTGGCAGCTGGAATTAACGACCGCTGTGCAGACGTGCAGTGCCGTGTGCTTATAAATTCTGTTGCGTGGCGGCCGGCGGCTGAGGAACCGGCCGCAGTAGATACAAGAGCGATCGTCATGGGCAAAGACGACGACGACATGGCGGCCGCCGCCGTCGGCTCCGATGCCGGCGGGAGGAGGTGGTCACTCCGCGGCACGACGGCCCTCGTCACCGGCGGCACCCGCGGCATCGGGCGCGCGGTGGTGGAGGAGCTGGCGGCGCTGGGCGCGGCGGTGCACACGTGCTCGCGGAACGAGTCCGAGCTCCGGGCCCGCCTCGCGGAGTGGGACGCCCGCCGGTGCGGCGGCGGCGGCGCCGTGACGGGCACCGTCTGCGACGTGTCGGTGCGGGAGCAGCGGGAGCGGTTGGTCGGGGACGCGGCGGCGCGGTTCGGCGGGCGGCTGATCATCCTGGTGAACAACGTGGGGACCAACTTCGCGAGGCCCACGACGGAGTACACGGCCGGCGACTACGCGCGGCTCATGGCCACCAACCTCGACTCCGCGTTCCACCTCTGCCAGCTCGCGCAACCGCTGCTCGCGGCGGCGTCCGGCAGCGCCAGCGTCGTCCTCGTCTCCTCCGTCTGCGGCGTCGTCGCCGTCTGCACGGGCGCCATCTACGCCATGGCCAAAGGCGCCATGAACCAGCTGGCCAAGAACCTGGCGTGCGAGTGGGCCAAGGACGGCATCAGGGTCAACTCCGTCGCGCCGTGGTACATCAAGACCCCACTCGTGCAAGGAGTAAGAACAAACAACTCTCGTCCTCGCGTTGTTCATCGCGTGTATGCCATGAACTCGCCCTCGGATTGATTGATCGATCGTACTCATGAATCGTGATCTGCGGCCTCTGCCGCAGGACCTGTCGAGGGGGGAGTATGTGGAGAGCATCGTGCGCCGGACCGCCGGACGCCGCAGCGGCGCGTCGGCGAGCCGGAGGAGGTGTCGGCGCTGGTGACGTTCCTCTGCATGCCCTGCGCCTCCTACATCACCGGCCAGACCATCGCCGTCGACGGCGGCATGACCGTCAACGGCCTCTACCCGGATCAACTCGACTAGACGAGGAATGAAGCAGAGGATCAGCTGCCCGGCGGCCACTGTTTCCAAGCGCAGGGATAATACCGACGACAAAAAAATAATAATAAAGCAACGCAGTGGCTACAACGAAACGAAGGCGTTTAGCTACCTCCGTTTTTTTTAAAAAAAAAATTAAAGCCAAATAGTGCACTACTCAATGTCAGATAAAAAAAAAATAAGATGGACGTGTCTTTTTTTAGGCCATGAGCCCTCTATTACAAATTATAATATTTAGACCTACACATAAATGCACGGCATACACAATGTGTGCAAGCTAGAGCTACAGCCTAGTTATAATCACGCACCTCTAAGAGTAGGGTCACCAGAGAGTGGAAATGAGTGTGAAAAACACTGTTTGCGCACTGTACATAGAGTGGAAAAACAATGATTGCGCATTGTAGACGGTACGGATGCACTTTCTGGTGACCTTGGTCTAACATGACAAGTATGCCATCCCGTGTTATACTGCAACTGAACAAGCCCTGCTAACGCTGGGACACAGATCAAACTTGAAGCTGTTGCTTACCGGATGGACAGGGTTCCAGATATGATCGTCCATTAGACCATCTCCAGCGGATTGTATATCTACTCTTACCTGTCACTATTTCAACCACTTTTCTATCTGTCTACAGTAGCAGTACAGTATCGTTTTGTATCATAAACAGTTCATTTGGACAACCTTACATTAAAAAGTTATTTTCGACCATCAACACTGGAGTCCAGATTTGGTCACTAAACTTTAGAGCAAGATATCTTTGGTCATCAAACAATCCAAAATGTTCAACCTTAGCCATTGCGCGCTTTTGGCTTGTGTTTTGCTGATATGGTGTACATGTGGTGCTATGGTACACTGTCAAGTAATCTTCCTCAGATCCCCACAATGTGTCTTAGTGTTTCGTCTTCTCGCTGTCGTTTTACCAGCTACACCCCTCGTTCTTCTCCTCTTCACCGCCGTCATTGTACCCTATATGACACTCCTATTTTGTCGATGCTCTGCCCATCGTGCTCGTCCTCTTCACCGTCCCTCTCCCCCAAACCGAGGCTAATCTAATAGTAGTATCAAGAACGACAACACTAGGATAAGTTCTCGTAGAAGATGCTGAGCCAGGATTTGTAGGTCGAGCAGAAGTCGTGGGCTCGTGGCGCAAAAGTTGGAGTTGGGAGAGAATAGGAATATGGAGATAACTAACGAGTGGTTCCCATTGCCACGTGTATGCCATGTCAGCAAAATCACTCGCCAGAACCGTTACTCAAAATTGAATGTTTTTTCGATAGTTTGATGATGAAGATACCCGGTTTAAGAGTTTAATGAGTAAATCTAGACTTTGATGATTCAATGGTAAAATTGATTCCTCCTACTTAACAATCCAGTGACTCGCCGATTATTGCTAAAAATCAGTTTTTTTGTATGAAGTCATGTGTAAGAGGCGGCTTACCCATGCCTCTAGTCGCAGAATCATTAACGGACCTGTAGTCATCGTTATTTACAAAGTTTCAAACATCGTGCCATGCAGCAAACATCCTTTTGTCCATGCGCTCCCAACATAAAGCACATTAGGCTAAGGTCGTTAATTAGACTACCTATCCCATTTTCTATATTTCAAATTCCACTGTGTTTATGTTGCATCTACAGTGATACACATATGCCTATTTGCACAGTCTGTGTGACCGCAACCTTACGACTCTGATTTTTTATGCACTACGTGGACCCCACCAAATTATAAATGAAAATGTCATATTCGCTATCGAACTGGAAGTACAAATAAATTCCGAGGATTGCACCCTATGTTCTTTACAATAAATTAATCTTCAAAATTTGATCCCATCTGAATATATATATATATATATATATATAGATAGATAGGGAACATATCCGGTGCAACCGAGGGATCGGTGCAACCACTGTGCAACTCTACTAGAAAAAGTTTTAAAAAATTATGAAACAAATCATGAATGTACATTTCAGCCTACCCCATCTATATATAAAATTTTATGATCAAATTCGTCCTGCTCTAGCAGTTACAAAAAAGACAAATTTGGGGTGCATTTGAACTTTATTTCTTGTCAGAAAATTTATCTTTTTTATAACTGCTAGAGTAGGATGAATTTGATCATAAAATTTTATATATAGATGGGCTAGGCTGAAATGTACATTCATAATTTTTTTTGGAATTTTTTGAAATTTTTTCTAATAGGGTTGCACAGTGGTTGCACCATTTTCTCGGTTGCACCGGATATATTCCCAGATAGATATTCTCTTTTATTTTAACAATATTGTAAGGTAGAACATTTAAGATATATGCATGTGCTACAAACAAGATGAAGTCACCAACAAGAATGCGTACGCATAGAAGTTGTTTGTGTAGAATTTTGTTTACATTTAGAACAAAATATACTAAACAAAAATTAGGTACAAAACGTATGGAGCAAAAAATTGTATCGTGAAAACTGTACGCATAAAATTTTTTATGCGCAAAAAAAAAGATAAAAATATATTAAAAAACAATATAAAAAGGAACGAAAGAAGAAACACAAGAAGCAACTAATATGTACACAAAGAACAAACAATATAAACTTGTGAAAAATGTTTGGTGCAGTAAAACGAAAGAAGAATGAGTGAAAAGAGGATAAAAATGAATAGAAAGAGCAAAACAGACTTGAAGGGAAAAGACAAACGACAAAAGGAAAACGAAAGAAAAAAAAAAGAAAACACAGGGGAGCAGCGGGTCCAAAATGAGTTGAGACATCCACATGCCGCCACCTCCATGGATTGGCGAATGGAGACTACCAAAGAGACCGAAAACGTGCAAAAAATGGGTTGGGAGATGTGGATGGCAGTGGGCCGCGTCCTCGCCGTGACCGTAGCCGCGTCCGGACGAGTCGCCTGCCATCAGATGGTGGGGAAGCGTGGGCCCGTCCCTAGCAATTATGGCTTTGCCAAGAGGATATAGGACAATTCAGAGAGCAAGGATTTCTCGGTGGTCCGGCGGCAGGGGACGCATCACGCGCGGCGGCCGACCGACGGCGGCAGAGAAACCGGCACCGGTGAGCTTGCGTGCTACGGGCACGGGATCACCGTCCCAGATCATGGCAGCGCCGGGCAACGACGGCGGCGACACGGCCGTCGGCTCCGACGCCGCCGGCGCCGGGAGGAGGTGGTCCCTCCGCGGCATGACGGCCCTCGTCACCGGCGGCACCCGCGGCATCGGGTACGTACATATATAGACTGATCCACTCCATCTCCGTCTCCATGATCAACTTCGTAACAACGAAACGAGCTCATGTAGGCGCGCGGTGGTGGAGGAGCTGGCGGCGCTGGGCGCGGCGGTGCACACGTGCTCGCGGAACGAGCCCGAACTCCGCGCCCGCCTCGCGGACTGGGATGCCGCCGCCGGTGCCGGTGCCGAGGGCGAAGGCCTCCACCTCCGCGGCGCCGTGACGGGTTCGGTCTGCGACGTGTCGGTGCGGGAGCAGCGGGAGCGGCTGGTCGGGGACGCGGCGGCACGGTTCGGCGGGCGGCTCAGCGTCCTGGTGAACAACGTCGGGACCAACGTCGTGAGGCCCACGACGGAGTACTCCGCGGAGGAATACTCGTTGATCATGGCCACCAACCTCGAGTCCGCGTACCACCTCTGCCAGCTCGCGCACCCGCTGCTCGCGGCGGCGGCGTCCGGCGGGAGCGGGAGCAGCAGCGTCGTCCTCGTCTCCTCCGTCTGCGGCGTCGTCGCCGTCGACGCCGGATCCATCTACGCCATGACGAAAGGCACGTACGGCTCCGGTCCTCATTTTAACAATTTGCTGAACATTGATTTGTCTGCCTGATGCAAAATTGGTTGAATCTTGTGTCTCTCGATGCTCTGTCTAGGCGCCATGAACCAGCTGGCCAAGAACCTGGCGTGCGAGTGGGCCAAGGACGGGATCAGGGTCAACTCCGTCGCGCCATGGTACATCAAGACCCCGCTCGTGGAAGGAGTAAGAACTAAGAAGAGATCGTCGTCGTGTTCATCTCAATCTCATATGCCTGTTCATCAAGAGCCTCTTGCTGCCTGCAGGTTCTGTCGAGGAAGGAGTACGTGGAGAGCATCCTGCGCCGGACGCCGCAGCGGCGCGTCGGCGAGCCGGGGGAGGTGTCGGCGCTGGTGGCGTTCCTCTGCATGCCCTGCGCCTCCTACATCACCGGCCAGACCATCGCCGTCGACGGCGGCATGACCGTCAACGGCTTCTACCCGGATCAGCAGCAGCAGCAGGACTAGACGATGAACGAAGCATAGGAGCTGCCCTTGTTTGCGTAGGTTCAGCCAGCTACATTTCTCTCCGTTTTAGGCTACTCTCACCAGAAAGTGAAAAAAAGATGTGTAGAACAAATAAAAGACAGGATAGAAGGTCCAACATCTTCAGTCCTGTGCTATTTCGTGAAACTATGGGGAATTTTCCTGCAAAACTGTTATTTCTTAGTAGACGGAAATCTAGGTGTATGGTTGCAAAACACTGAGGAATTTCGCCCTCCAAAAGATTGCCTGATAGATCCAGATCCAACAATGATGACAAATTGCACATTGATTCTGGAATGCTGCCACCAATTTTATCTGAGAACATGATCAAGATTTGAAGTGCAGGACTTTCGAAGGATAATGGTAGTATTCCACAAAATGAATTGCTTGAAATGTATAAGGTTTCAATGTTTTAAGGAAACGTCCGTATTGGTCCATTCAGATGGTTTGAACTGACGTTCAGAGGTTGAGGTTTACAAGAGGCATGTCACCTTTTTCTTAGATAATGGTTTCAAAGAGAGAATCAATCCAAATTTATTACAGACCTCTCAGAAAACATTAATTTAACATATCAAACCAAACATTAATCCTAAAAGAAAATTCTAGTAACATATAAGGCCACCCAAACCAAGGAAACAACTCTAAGCCACCATTTCTAAGCTACAGTCAGCTTGGAGAAGACACTGGTTAACCCTTCGTTGCAATTTGGCTTAAAGACGAAACTAGTACGGTCCTCTGAATAGCACTTGTATGAAAGATTTTGGTTTGCATTTGTCAAAACCAATTTTATTTTTTGAGAGCCATAGCCGCCCAACATAATCCCACTACACCTGACAGTAGTACCGACTCTTTTTATGGCCCCCTTGTTTACTTCAACTATCGAATAGATGATGGGTATTTTGAAGTGGACCAATACCAAAAGTCATATCAAACCGCCTGTTAATTTGTTATCAGACATGTTGAGATGTGTGGCTTGTGAGACTGCAGACCAAAATCAATCAGGAATCCTGTCCTTTATACCTGCGCTTGAAATGTGAAGATAGCTGATTGACACCTGCTGCTGAAGCCAAGCTGGAAACAAAGGACCAATCTGGCAAGACGCAAGATATCCATATTCCAGCCTGAATGGAGGAAGCCAACCTTCTTGTACAATAATCTTCAAATTGTTATTATAAGACAGATCTAAGGCCTTTAAGCTTGTTAGGCCTCTGAAGTGATCTTCCGTGATCACACCATTGAGCCGGTTGTTGCCTAGAAACAACGAAGTTAAATTCGTAAGGCCACCGATTCAAGTGGGTACACTTCCGTTCAGGTTGTTGTTATCAATTAGAAGCATGATTAGACGTGTACAGTTTCCAATCCCTGGTGGGATTATTCCACTAAGATTGTTGTCGGCGAGATCAAGTATTCTCAGGCTGATGAACTGCCCAATCAAATCTGGCGGCAAGAACCCGGTGAAATTGTTGTGTCCTAGATGCAGCTCCTGAAGCTTGCCCCATGCGCATTGCGGCAAACTCTCGATGAGCGTGGTCATGTCACCGGGAGCATAAGAGAAGCCGAGGCTTAGGATTTGCAAACTGCAGAGATTGCTGAAGTTTCCGACCATTTCCGGAGTGTTAAGGTCCGTCACGTAATCTGTTTGTGAACATGATAGATCAAGGACCTGTAGGGACGCCATATTTTCCAATGCATCATTAAGCTGGCCAAACAAATTGGTTACTCGAAGATAGAGGTGCTTGAGGCCTTTTGCTTTCCAAAACCAGCAAGACGCAATTGTATGGTCAAAATCACTCACACTCACAGAAAGATCAAGCTTCTCAAGCTTTGTAAGATTAAAGTGCGGAAGCTTTTGGTCTGCTCTATCAAGCCACCAGTAAGAGAGATCAACAACCCTTAGAGATGGAATCATATTAAGCTTTTGAGGCCAGTCATTTATGGACGAGAGATCCATTCCGCTCAAGCTAAGGTGTTGTAGCACAGGTAGATTTGCAAACACGGTAATGTCCGTTGAGCGCACCGTGTTGCCCAGGTCAAGATACTGCAATCTAGAAAGGTTGCCGAATTGCGGAGGCACGGTACCAGCGAAATAATATATGCCATTGAGGTTGAGATACCTCAAATTTCTCATGGAGGCCAAGAAACGTGGCATAGGGCTAGTTTCCCCTCCCAAGTTGTTCATGCTAAGGTCCAAGTGCTCTAGATGCTCCAGTGAAAGCAGAGATGAACTTATCTCACCAGCCAAAGCATTTGCGTACGGCATACTTCCGTTGTAGTTGACGTCGACGAAGTATGGATCTGGATTGGCAAGGTGAAGCTTGAGGACATGGCCGGTCCGGTTGCTGCACGTGACGCCTCGCCACCGGCAGCAGTCCTCGCCTTGCCATGAGGAGAGGCGGTTGGCAGGGTCGCTCGTGATGCCCTTCTTGAAGGTAAGCAAGGCGGCCATCTCAGAGGGCAGGCATACACCGCCGCCGCCATGAGGGTGCTGTGGTTGCTCCGCGCCACATCGGAAGAACGAGAACCCGGCTAGTATGATTGTAAGGAGCACGAAATGATTTGTTGTTGTAGTGAGATGCATGCCTGAAGGCATGGAGATCTAGGCAGGCAGCACTGTAGCTCCTGAAAACATGAACTGAGCGAGCATGTAGGCCCGTTTGTAACAGGCAAATAGCAGGCTGATAACTTCGCCTGTCCATTCTGTTTGGTAGTCAGTGATCACTGGATTTTAACGAAAACAGTAGCCAAACCCGCGCTCGTGTTTAGTCAATGACAGAGGCATTCCGTGTAGCGTTAATCGCTAGCCATCCCAATCGGTTCGCGACAAGTCACCACACTGACTGATTCGTAGCAGTAGCTAGCAAAAAAAATGACTATTGTAACGCTTACCATAGACCTGTCCATGGCAGCGGTGATAATGGAAAGTAATCCGGTTTTCGACTTTTCAAAAAAAAAAAAAAAAAAAGCCTCAGCCCACACTCATTACAAGCTTAAAGTCCAAACAAAACAAAATAAAATCAAGTTTCAACTTAACAGGATAGGCGAAACATAAAAGACCATTATACAGAAAGAAAAAAATGCATTGCTTGTGACTCCAAGTGTTGGCAAACTTTAACCGGTAATTTTCTTTGGTCATCCTTGCAGTGCAACCGGGACCAGACCCATAGCCAATGTGTCTTCTGAATAATACTTGCAAGTAAATTTTTGGTTTTCTCTTGTCAAGAACAGAATGATTCCTTGGGAGCCAGAGCCATAGCGCCCAACAAATAGAAGCTGCTCCAGCTATCAATGTTAAATTACTCTTGTGCCCCCCTTGTTTAGACCAACTATCAAATAGAAGAATAAAACTCTTGGGTGGAGGATACAAAAAATAATATGAACAACACGCCATAGGAATTTAGCGTAGTGACACTCAAAGAATAAGTGCTGAAAAGTTTCTGGCCTACTACAAAATTCACAAGCCTTAGGCTATCTCCAATGGGATGGATAAAATGACTGCCTATAACATTGTTTGACACTGTAACGCTACTGTAGATAGAGAGAGGGGTAGTTGGAATAAGGATAGACAATGCGTTTGTCCATTGCCGTTGGGAATGGTCTTACTACCCTTCCAATTTATTTTAGCTAAATTGTCTCTAGTCAGAATCACTCCCCTTTTCAAATACCAAAAATTTTAATTTTCAAAGGAACTCTTGCACGTAAAATTTCCTGCGGAACATTCACACCATTATTTACAAGAAAATTATACATCAATTTCGCGGTAAAAGAGCCATTTTTGTGCAACCCCTACACAAAATAATCCATACCCTCACTTTTATTGATATTTGACACTCCACTAGATGGTTCCATTGACTTAGCTTATTCTCCTCAAGTGATCACCGACTGGTCCAGCACGGGCGCACATTTCTTGAACGAGAGCAAGGCGGCTCCAGTGATCGCTAACTGGTCCAGCACGGGCACGCATTTCTTGAATGAGAGCAAGGCGGTCCGCATTGGGGCACAGACGTCCCACAGGGGAGCCTTCGCCCACCTCTGCTGCCAAGTCCTGCTCTTGTTAGTTTGTTATTATACCACAATAATAGATACACTAGCTAAAGGGCCCGTACGTTGCAATGGAAAAATACAATACATTGTTATATTGTGTTTATACCTGGCTAAACATGACAAAGTAATATGAACTCGTATCATGCATGAAGTAACTGTCACAATTTACCGTTCTATTGCTTTACCCAAGATCACGACAGCCCATCTAATGATTGTCGAGTAGCCCTAGTTTATGCTTGGCACCAGCAACCCCCAAGCTAATATAGTGAATGAAAGCCATCTTAAAACAGTTTTCGGTAGAATTTCTTTACCAACTGTGATTAGTCTATTTCGATGCTCGCTTCTCATACTACATCTTACATTTTCTCAAGTTCTCTTCTATCGATTCAGTTTCATCTAAAATTGATAGATGCGAGTAAAGAGGAAACTCACGTGAATACGTGACCCATTGTGGCAAATGCCAGACGTGCATCACCTCATAAAATAATAGGAGCATATTTTTAATATAAATATGAGTAACGACTATTGCTAAATCAATAAGGAAAAATTCTTTGCACTCTAAATCTGTCCCTCGTGAACATTTTAAAATGCCAATCACTCATATTATTTTATATACATCTACCACCAACTACCACACTTTTTATCATTTTCTATTCCCCTCCTTCTCTCCCCTTATCCAAATCCTCCTCACTCTCCCGGCGGCCGGCGCACTCCTCTCCCTCTGCCATCGCCTCCTCCGCTCCGACCCACATCTTGTCCACCGGCTGGCGCCAACCTCCCCACTGGTACACCCACACCAGGCCGCCTCCTCCCCGCTGGTGTGACCGGCACCACCTCCCCGCCGGCACGCCCCACTAGGCCGGCTCGTCCTCCTCCCTGCTGCCGCCTCCAAGATCTAGTCCCACTTTGGCCCACACGCGCCTCCTCCAAGCTCCGGCTTCGCCTCTTGCCGACCCGCCGCACGCGCCCCATGCTCGTCCTCAGCAGGCAAATCTAGGCCACCGCCGGGTCTCTGCGGTTTCGTCGCCTCCTCCAAGCTCCGACTTCACCTCTCGCCGACCCACCACACGTGCCCTGTGCTCGTCCCCAGCAGGAAGATCTGGGCCACCGCCGGGTCTCTGCGGCTTCATCACCACCGCAACCGCAGACGTGTAGCGCAGGCCCAGGACATGGCCATCGCCCCCACCCGCCGTGCCGGTGCCTCTCTCCCCCCTCCGGCCACGCCCTGTCCCCAGAAGTGCCTTCCTTCAATTCCTTGCAAATCTACCCTCTGGCCACGCCTTGTCCCCAGAATTGCCCTGCATGGGTGTTGGTCCAGACACCGATATGAATTTGCAAGCCTCTCTTGTTGCTTTGATTCACTCTTGTAGTTCTCTGGTTTGTCACACGATGTTCCGATGGTTCGTTGACAATTATGAACATGTATAAACAAAGTTTTTGAGTCGAGGTGCGATTATTGTTTTTGCCTCTTGTTCTTGGCGAAAGAATCATTTTTATCATGTTCATAGATCTTGCCATTTGTTATGGGCTTTTTTATCATTATGGCCCATAAGGTGCAGAGCGAATGCGGAGAGGAGAGGGCGACGAACAAAAATGAAGCTGAAGAGTTCTGACTGCTTAGACGACGCAGAAAACGTGCGGCGACGACTGACAAGGTGGGCTAAGACAAAAATCCTTAAAAAATACGCAAAGTCTACTATGCGTCAGGTCCCGCGTGGACGCAATCGCCCAACCCTGCGGCCTGCTCCGCGTGCGCTCGGCATGCCCCTCCGTGGCCTGCTGGGCCTACGCATGGCGCGCTCCGGCCGGCACGCTTATACGAGAGTTGGGCTTTCGTGGACCTTTTTAACCACCTACTCGCAACTCTAACTTTCACCTCATTCTTCAATAACTCATTGATTTTTTAATCATCTAAATACACAATTTACAACTTGCTGTTGTGTTGTACATATTTTTTTTTTTCTGCAGATACGCAATAACTTGCTCACACAACTTGCGCGCCGATGGCAATTCGGATTAGAGCGTTCGGATCCGACCAGCTCTACATCGGGCGTTTGGATTAGAGCGTTTTACGCGCGATGGGTTCAACTCGTTCCACGTGGGTCGGACAAGCCGGGGCCATGCAATTATATATGGCTTTGGCGCTTTGCCATGGATTTTTTTCCCCCGCCGAATGGACGCTTGTAAATTCTGATCACGCGCGGCGGACGACGACGGCAGAGAAGTTACCGACACCGGCGACTTTGCTAGCTACATACAAGTACGTACGTCCAAGAATCATCATCATGGCAGCGCCGGGCAACGACGACTGCTCCGATGCCGGCGGCGGCGGCGGGAGGCGGAGGTGGTCTCTCTACGGCATGACGGCCCTCGTCACCGGCGGCACCTACGGCATCGGGTACGCATACACGCCTGGGCAGAATCCACTGTCACACACGGCACCAGTTCATGTACCACCGTGCGTGCGTGCAGGCGCGCCGTGGTGGAGGAGCTGGCGGCGCTGGGCGCGGCGGTGCACACGTGCGCCCGGAACGAGTCGGAGCTCCGCGCCCGCCTGGCGGAGTGGGACGCCTGGCACGGCGGCGGCGTCGTCACGGGCTCCGTCTGCGACGTGTCGGTGCGGGAGCAGCGGGAGCGGCTGGTCGGGGACGCGGCGGCGCGGTTCGGCGGCGGCGGGCTCAGCGTGCTGGTGAACAACGTCGGGACCAACGTGGCGAGGCCCACGACGGAGTACACCGCCGAGGAGTACGCGTTCATCATGGCCACCAACCTCGAGTCCGCGTACCACCTCTGCCAGCTCGCGCACCCGCTGCTCAAGGCGTCTGGCGCCGGGAGCGTCGTCCTCGTCTCCTCCGTCTGCGGCCTCGTCGCCGTCCAGGGGGGATCCATCTACGCCATGACGAAAGGTGCTGGCTACTCCGATCACATCATATATATATATATATACCTGATGATGTGAAATTATATAATTGGATCTTGTAATTCTCTCTGTCTAGGCGCCATGAACCAGCTGGCCAAGAACCTGGCGTGCGAGTGGGCCAAGGACGGGATAAGGGTAAACTCCGTTGCGCCATGGTACATCAAGACCCCCCTCGTGGAAGGAGTAAGAAAGAAGAGCTCGTCGTCGTGTTCATCGCATATTCGTGTCTAGAAATGAAAGAGAAACCTCCACCCACTGACAGATCTGCATGCATGCAGGTTCTGTCGAGGGCGGAGTACGTGGAGAGCATCCTGCGCAGAACGCCGCAGCGGCGCATCGGCGAGCCGGAGGAGGTCTCGTCGCTGGTGGCGTTCCTCTGCATGCCCTGCGCCTCCTACATCACCGGCCAGACCATCGCCGTCGACGGCGGCATGACCGTCAACGGCCTCTACCCGGATCAGCAGCAGCAGGACTAGACGATCGATGAAGGAAGCAGAGGAGCTGCCTGCTTCAGTAGGTTCAGCCAGCTACATTTCTCTCCGTTTTATGATGCTAGCGCATAACGTCAATGGACCAAGGAAGTACGCCCTCCAAATCCAATCAGGCCGGCATGGATAATAATCTAATCAAATCTATGTATATATGTATAGTGCCGGCGAACACAAGATTATGCACTCAGAACAATGTATATATGTATAGTGTATTAGTGTATATATGTATAGTAAGGGTGTATAGTGTATATATGTATATGTATAGTGTATATATGCACTCAGAACAAATCTATGTATATATGTATAGTGTATGGAGACAACGTGTTTGGTGCTGCGAACAAACTGAGGGCAGCGTTTTCTGCTGTATGGCACAGTCTAAAAAAAAAAAAAAAAAACGAGGCGGCTAATCCATCCTCAATGTGCAGCACGAACGCCACGACTGGCCGTGCCATCCCACGACCTGCATACTGCCGCACGACGCCCTCCGCATGGACTGGCATGCGTCGAGCTTCACAAGTTCACAATGAACGGGTCTCAGCTAACAAACGCAGCCGTGACCTGACGAACTCTGAAACAAAGCAAACTAGACAAGCTACAGAGTACAGACTGAATGAAACGCCTAGCTATTGACCGAATAGTACAAATTTAATGGGTAGTGTCGAGACCCAGGAGTATCTGACATCTTTTATTTTGACGAAGACACAATGCATACGACATTACAGATATGACATACCATCAGGATCTTCCTTAATGTTTCATTCGTAGCTGATATTTCATGAATCTTGGCATGGACGCTGGCTCCTTCCATGTATTTCTTATTCAGCAGCTGCATTTCTAGTGAGCCTTGCCCACATCAGAACTACATGCACATAGATTGTGTCATAACATTTGTCAAAGAGCCTGAAATAAGCAATCCTCCATGCCTTCTTGAACAACAGGGCACAAAATACCATCCAAAGCCCCACCACAAGACCTAACAGAAGACCAAGATAAAAAGAGAGTGGCCCAGTTTCATGCCCGTAGCTTGTACCATTGCCATGGATGAAACTTCCATTTACTGAACACATCTTTTGAAGAGGAGGGCCGCAAAGTCCACTGTTGCCGATGTACATAATTGACGGGTTGTCTGCATTGAGTGTGTCAAGTTGACGTCCTGAGGGTATCCTTCCCGACAAATTGTTGTAGGACAAGTTCATGTAGCTCAAAGATGTCAAATTAGATAAACTTGATGGGATTTCACCAGAAAGCTTGTTCTCTGATACATCAAGAGATTGTAATGCCATAATTGCACCGATCTTTACAGGAATCTTCCCCCATAGATTGTTTGATGATAAATTCAAATTTATTAACGCATCCAAGGAAGTGATGTTGCTTGGAATTTCACCTGATAAGGAGTTGTCTGATAAGTCAATGCTCACAAAATGATCCAATCCTTTGCCATTTCAGTTGTTGCCCTTTTGTCATTACCAACAAGAGTTCATCGAATTGATCTCCAACAATGAAATCTTGTCCATAAGGGCCATATATAATAGTGCGCACACCATGCGTATCCCGGCGATTGTCTGGTGTCCGGGTTGTCATACCAGTTAGGTTCTCCAAATGCTGAGGTATAAGACCAGATAAGTTGTTGCTGGATACATCCAAGAAGTGAAGGCTGCTGAGATATACAATATCATGAGGAATACTCTCAGAAAACATATTGTGGCTGAGTTGTAGAAAACGCAAATACATCAGCTCTCCTATCCATGTTGGTAGCGGTCCAGAGAACCTATTCCATGAAAGATCCTCGTAAGAAACGTGCTGTTTTGTAGAACTGTTGGGAATTGTCCTGCCAGACTGTTATTGCTTAGTAGAAGGAAATCTATATCTAATTTGTATCCAAAGCATTGAGAAATTTCACCTTCCAAAAGATTGCTTGATAGATCTAGATCTGATAATGATGAATTGCACATTGATTCTGGAATAGTGCCACTAATTTGATTTGAGAACATAATCAAGACGGAAAGTGCTGGAGCTTCAAAAGGTATGGGTAGTGTGCCAGAAAATGAATTGCCAGACATGTCTAAGGTTTGAATGTTCTTTGGCAACGGTGGTATTAGCCCTGTGAGATGGTTTGAACTGAGATTGAGCCTTGTAAGGTTCATGTCAGCTAGATGTGCTGGCAAGCTGCCAGTTAGTTTGTTGTCAGACATGTCAAGATATGTGGCATGTGAAACTGTATACCAAAACCAATCAGGAATCTTGTCCCTGATACCTGTGGCTGAGATGTCAAGATGACTGATTGGCAGCTGCTGCTGAAGCCAAGCTGGAAATAGGGGACCGATCTGACAAGAGGCAAAACCTCCATATTCCAGCCTGAACGGAGGATGCCAATCTTCTTCCACAACAATCTTCAAGTTATTATTATAAGTCAGATCTAATGTCGATAATCTTGTTAGCCCGTTGAAGTGTTGTTCAGTGACCACACCACTGAGCTGGTTGTAGCTAAGATCCAATGAAGTTAATTTTGTAAGGATAATGTTTTAAATCTCCGGATATTGCATTTAGCGGATGGTCTGTCCAGCGACTATATACAGCTATAGTGGGAGATATCTGACGCTATATCACTTAGCGGTTTTAGGCATAACAAGTCGATTATACACGTAACACATGAAAAAATGACAGAAGTTAATTCCTTCTCGGCGACAGAGAGAGGTTGCAGCCTCGCAGGCGAAGTGGGCAATGGATAGGCTAATTAAGAAGCTAGCAGCCCATTGATCCTTTGGGCCGAGGCCGACTTTAGGCCCAGTCTGCCGCTAAACGACGCCAAATTGAAGCTTGTTTAGCTGTTTTAGCCGGCTAAACTCTGCTATTAGCGGCCTGCATCACATAGCGCTAAAAGTTGCATAACTTAGCGTTTACACTCTTGAGCAGCTATCTCCGGCTATAGCGGCCGCTATAGCCGGAGATTTAAAACCTAAGGACACCAATTTCAATGGGTACACTTCCATTGAGGTGGTTGCTTCTGATGTGAAGGGTGCTTAGACGTGCACAGTTTCCAAGCGCTGGTGGAGTCTGCCACCAAGATTGTTGTCGTTGAGCTCAAGTATTATTAAGCTGGTGAAGTGGCCTATTAAATTTGGCAAGGTCCCGGTGAAATTATTGCCACCGAGATGCAGCTCCTGCAACTCACCCCATGCACATTGGGGCAAACTCTCCATTAACGTAGTTGTCACCAGTCTTAGAACTGTAGCCTAGGTCTAGGATTTGCAAACTGCAAAGATTCTTGAAGTTTCCTACCATTTGCAAAGTGGAATAAGGGTTCATCACGTATTTGCTCGGAGTCAGGTTACAGTGATCGCGTTTCAAGTCAAAATCTTGGAGAGATGGAAAACATGCCAAGTTAAGGACTTGGAGGGATGTCATGTTTTCCAATGCGTCATTAAATTGGCCAAATAAACTGGTTCCCCCAAGATTGAGGTACTTGAGGCTAGTTGCTTTCCAAAACCAACAAGATGCAACTGTATGGTTAAAACCATTCAAAGAAAGATCAAGCTTCTCAAAGTTTTGTTAGATTAAAGTAGGGAAGCGATTGGTCTGCTCTATCAAGGGCACAGCCAGAGAGATCAAGGAACCTTAGAGATGGAATCATATTAATCTTTTGAGGCCAATCAGCTATCCACGAGAGATTTATCTGGCTCAAGCTAAGGTATTGTAGCATAGGTAGATTTGTTAAGAAGGCGATGTCCGTTGAGCTGATTACAGTGTCACCCAAGTCTAGGTACTGCAATCTAGAGAGGTTGCCAAATTGTGGAGGCACACCACCAGAGAACCGTATGCCAGAGAGGTTGAGATATCTCAGGTTTTTCATGGAGCCTAAGAACGTAGGCATAGGGCTAGTTGCCCCTTCCAACCAGTTATTGCTAAGGTCCAAGTACTCCAGATGCTCGAGGGAAAGCAGAGAGGGACTTATCTCACCCTCGAAACCAATCCAAATCCAATGATCAGGATCTGGATTGGCAAGGTGAAGCTTGAGGACATGGCCGCCTGTGATGTTGCTGCAGGTGACGCCCCTCCAGCGGCAGCAGTCCCAGTCACGCCATGAGGAAAGAAGATGGTCGGGGTCCCTCGTGATGCCCTTCTTGAAGGCGAGCAAGGCGGCCCTCTCGGAAGGCCAGCATGCTGCTCCGCCGCCGGCAGCAGCACCAGGGTGATGTGGTTGTTGCCGTTGCTGAAGCGCGCCGCCTCTGAAGCACGAGGTGACGAAACTATGGTGGTAACAAGGAGTGGGAGTAGAGGATTGTTGGTGGTTGTGGTGTGATGCATGATGCCTGAAGATTGAAGACGCACAGAGGCAGAGGCAGCTCTGCTTCTGCTACGTACTGCTTACTACTCAAACACATGAACCACTGAGAATGCATGCAGGCACACTGCAACTGCAATTATAGCGAGCCAAAGCATGCAGCAGCAGGTTGAGTCCACGGTCCAAGTCTTCGCCTGTGGCCCATTGTAGCAGGCCACTGTACGTGCACTGGGGATTGATATAGTCCGCTTTTCTGAATGAAAACAGCTAGCAGCAAGCACAGTATACCCGTGCTCAAGTTTTTTTTTTTTTTTTTTTTTTGATAAAATCCCGTGCTCAAGATTATTACACTTTCCCGAACGCCGAGGGGTGGCGCGGTCATGGCTATATACCAGCAAAGCTCTTTTGAGACAAGACTTGACGTTGACGACGACTAATGTGGTCAGGTAGAGGGTCAAGAATTCAAGATAGACAGAGCAGCAGGTACTGTTGTACCGCAGTGGAGACTGGAGGGTTCATCGATCATCCCTTCATCAGGGTTCAGATGCAAACTAATTTCCTGTATAGCTCGAACCGGGAAATCTACCAGAAACCTGGATATTGTACATGCTCAACGTGGAAAAACAGCTAAATTTTGCGTTTCCAACCAGAATGCACGTTCAAAAAACAAAATCCAGATTTTCTGACCAGAAAATGTTACTTTGCGATAGGAAAATGTAGTTTTCCGGCCAGAAAATGTTGTTCAATATATGGCCAGAAAAGCTAGAAGCGTTGGAAAAAAAATGGAAAGTCTTGACAACATTTTGCCTAATCCTCTATAATGACAATTTATAATTTATAGTATATAATAAAATAAATAAGGTAGCGTTTGGTTGAGAGACAAAGTGAAATATAATGGGTCCATCCCCAGTTTCTAGGATGGGATGGTCCCATCTGCTAATAGGGATGTCAGGTTAGCCCCATTGCTAGGGGACCCCACCTGTCACCAACAGATGGGTACCTTCTTCCCCGCACGCCATGGCACTCTCCACCGAGCTCCAGCAGCAGGTTCTTCCTGCCGGCGCTGCCCCTCTGGCTCATTTACATATCTATGTTTGGTAGTGTTATTTATTTTAGTAGTGTTTGATTGTCTTATTTTATTTTTGTAGTGTTAGAAGTAGTGCTAGTAGTGTTAGAGACGTGCAATATAAGTTGTATCTATCTATACTATAAAGAACGAGTTAATTTTAAATATTTTTTACCGTTGATGTTCTTTACCCACCTTAATACCACCATTAGATCTAACCTTGATTAAACATCTAATGGTTTATTTGATGGTGTCCCCACAAAACCTAGGTAGACCAATGATCCTAAAACACAAAACACCAGAACTCAAAGTTCCTGCCATGCAAAAAAGGTGAGGGCGTGACTCTAGCTCTGTTTTTTTTTCACTGAAAAATTTGTATACCCACAAGCGTACCCATCCATGCCAAGAAAATCCGACCAATCCAACAATGATTCGCAAACTCCAATCAGAGCCCACCTCGACCCATCTAGCCTACCTACTCAGATGAGGTTCAAAATCCACAAAGAGACCCAACGTATATTAATACCAAATTGCTAACTGCGAATGATTTATATGCACAAATATTCAATGGATCAAGAACAAACAGCCGAATCGCCGAGGCAAGAACTGCAGGATCTCGGCCTAGAGGAAAAGGGAAGAAGCGGGACGAGGGAGAGAGGACATTGGGCCTCGAGCGGACTCGCCGGAGCGAGGGAGGAGGGCGCCCGCCGATCTGGCAGGGGTGGAGGCACGGCGACCAAGATCCGGACCGGGAGAGGAGCAGCGCCGAGATGATCTGAGCGCGGCCGGCGGAGATGATGTGAGCATGGCCGGTGGCTGGAGGAAGGCCGCGGGCGCCCTGGCCTCCGACCGGAAGATGCAGCGGAGGACGCGCGAGGCCGGGACCCGGCGGCTGGAGGAGGCGGCGCGAACCCTGCGGAGGCGGTCACGCCGGAGCGTGGGCACGAGGACGCGCGAGGCCAGGGAGAGAGGAGGAAGTGATGCGCTGCTAGGCCCGTGGATGGGGGAAGAGAGTAGGAGGTTAGGGTTCGGCCACCCGTTTTGTTCTTGGCAAGCTGGCCGCTAAAACGGGCCTGGGCTAGTTGTTGTAGGCCCGGTTGGGATGAATTTGGCCTGCAAGATCATCAAGGCCGAAATCATTTTGAGCTTTTTTATATAATTCATATTGTTTTATACAAGTTGTTGGGCATAGTGGGTTCATGCACTATTATGAATTCATGTCATTTAATAATGTTTTGATTCTAATTTCAATTCTTGTTTCCACTATAAATTGATATTAATTTAGTAATTAAATTGGAACCAACGGAAAATTTTAATTATGAGAATTATGGAAAATATAGATAATTTTAATGTCTGTTTCCACTGTGAATTGATATCAATTCTTGAAATTAAATTGGAACCGATGAGGAGGATTAGTTATGAGCATTATAGAAAGTATATAAATAATTGCTATATTCATGCGGGTGCTATATAGTATTTATGTTAGAATGGAATGTTTTTAAACACGTGCGTCCCGCACATGACGGGCGAAAACTGAGACGGGCTAGGGTTGCGGCCCAGCTCAGATGGAGATAGATTTTGATTTTTTTATACATATTATCACATTATAAATTAAGCTCCAAATATTTATTCAATTAACCCACAAA
This sequence comes from Paspalum notatum, assembly GCA_022530915.1. Taxonomy (NCBI): domain Eukaryota; kingdom Viridiplantae; phylum Streptophyta; class Magnoliopsida; order Poales; family Poaceae; genus Paspalum; species Paspalum notatum. The sequence goes on along the minus strand of CM039683.1, from coordinate 68,783,886 downwards.
ATTTATTCAATAAAATATAGGTGTTCATTGCATAAATATTGCATACTTTAAATATTTATTTAATTAAGCTCAAAATTTTTATTCAATAAAAAATAGGTGTGTATGGGATAAATATTGTATACTTTTAATAAATGTGAAAAACACCCTAAAAATAATCAATGTATAAATCATACTTAAATCTAAACTAACTTACGTTGTCACTATAAAACATTCAAAAATAATTAATAGATCATAAAACCATATTTTCTCAAACATAAAACTTTCATCTATAAGAAAATATAAAATAAAATCACAACTTTGACCCTTAAAAATGCATGTGCGTCGATCAATTTATAAATCGTACTTAATATAAACTAACTTACTTTGTTACTCAAAAACATTATATATACGTAATAAAATTCAAACCATATTTTATCAAACAAAAAACTTTCATAAATAAAAAATTAAAAAAAATGACATGTCTAACTTTGATCCTTAAAAATATATGTGCGTCATGTGTGAGACGCACGTGCATTTTTACTAGTTTAGTTTAAAGGGTGGGTTGAGTGTGGTCTCGGTAAGCCTTAGCTTGTTGGGTAGTGGTAGTGTTGTTCGCTTACTTCTCCTCTTAGTGAAAAACGCGCATGCCATCGCAAGTTCGAAAAATGTCGTTCGAATTAGAGGCATCTACTATTGTACTTCAAAATAATTGTGGACCATTAATTTAGTTAGAGTTGAATAGCTATAATTGAAAAAGAGTGACTTATTACCCCTATGTTACAATGTTATAATTGTGAATATAATTATATATTTAGATTTATATATTTTAATTTAGAAAATAAGATAAACATGGAGAAAAATAATTAATGAAACATCTATCCTAAAGTGAGTGGTCTACATTAGGTCTTGTTTGGTCATGTAAAAACTTTAATGAGAGCACCCGTGTTAACCGCACGCTTGAACACAGATGCGCCTATCGGACATTCCCGGACGCATCTACCTAGCCACAGGCTCGGTCCCCTCATGTAGCACTTGGCTGTCCCAGGGATCGAACACGGGACGATAGCCTGGCCACCGCCAGCAGAAACACCAAGCTACTTGCGCGTCCGCATTAGCCTGGCCACCACCAGCAGTACCACCAAGCTACTTGCTCGTCCGCATTAGGATATATAAAATATACGTACAAAGATACGTACTAAGATATTTAAAAACGTCACATAGGATGAAAAACATGATATTGTTAAGAATAAACACTTTCTATGATGCATAGTATCATATATAAATGTTTGAAATAGTTAATTATCATGATTATGTTGTGTCTATAAAAGTGGACCGAGGTATTAGATTTTGTAACACTGGTCCATCAATCCGTGCGTCGCACGGGCTAGTCTCAAGGCACACACATATTATTATGCGTATATCAAAATATGAATAATTTTAATATAAAATTAAATAGTTATTTTAGATATTTTATCATAACAATTAAATATGGTTAATTTAGATATAACTTTGGAAGGTTATTTTATATGATTTTTACCATAGTATAAGAAATTTAATTAAGACTTAGACCATTTTTATAATTGTACACATGTGTGTAATTATTTAAAAAAGATCCTATCTAATCACTTTTAATATTTTAATCTATCTAATTAATGGTTAGATGTTTTTAATTGTTATGGGAGTTATTTTAGGTTATCCATACAATTGATATTATTGCATTGTAGATGCCGCTAAATTGATGGCTGGATATTTTTATTTTTTTTGTGCGAATTTTTGAAATTTATCTATTTTTTTAGAATGCCTCGTAATTAACACATCTTTTAGAGCTTTTAATTAGTAATAGTAAAATTATCTATAAACCTATGTTCTCGTAAGATTCAGAGTCACATGAGACATTAGTGTCATAAATTTGCTCTCGTAAGATTTATAGTTACACGGGACATTTGTGTTATCAATTCATAGATAAATTTAGTAGCGATGAAAGTTGGAAATTCAAAACTTATACATATCTTATCTATTTTTTCTTTAGACAATTGCTATAGTGTTCTGAAATAACTATAAATCATGAATTTAATTTATCGAAAATAGATAGATATGATGACTTTTGACCTCCTTGAAGGTAATAGATGAAGTATATATATTTTTATTTTGTTATGTAAAATAGCATAAATTGTTTTCTACCACTATAACATGGTAAAATACCTTATACGATCTATGCTCATATTTACGTGACATTAGAAAAGTAACGTAGTCCTTTCAATGTTTGGAAAGATACTATACGGCTGTGCATTTCACATGAAGCCATATGAGCTACATGTTTTTTTATTAACTAATTATTGAGATTTTGCTCTCCGATGAATCTATTAATTTAGATATCGCTCTCCAACAGATCCGAATCTTTTAGCCTTCTAGTTAATAATAGTAATATTTTTAATTAATACGCCGAATGTTGCCGGCATGGAGATTTAAACCGTGATCTCCTACTGTCATAGACTTTATTTTTTAATTAATACGCTAAATGTTGTCGGGGTGGAGATTTGAACCTCAATCTCTTGCCTCTACATTTGACGTGATTAGCTTTTTTTAATTAATACGCTAAATGTTGCCGGCGTGGAGATTTGAACCCTCGATCTCTTGTCTCTACTTTTTTAAGCGCGCTTTAAAAATAGTGTTCTTCGCTTTAAAAATAGTGCTATTTTTACAACTTCTAATTAGTAATAGTAAGATGGTTTAAGATATCGTGTCAAAACAGTATCTTGCTCAAGGTGTAGCCTTATTCTTTCTCATATTAAATATTATATGACATCAGCTACTTAATTATTGTTTTCGTGTGAGAAAATGCGCTCGGATTCTCTCGGCGCAATGGCGTAAAAAAAATCATTTGCGGGCGTGCCAGTATACGATTGTATGCAAATAAATAAACACATCGCACAGAGACAATAAAATAGGAAACTTGCATCTTTATTCATTTTGATGGCATTTTTACAAGCCTCCTCTCTTTTACACATATCCCTGTATGACGCCGTGATTCACAGACGATTGTATAATTCCTGAATCCTAGAGTCTCGCAAAAACTCTAGTTAACTACATCTGTAGTGGCGAGCCTACAGAATACCTCCGATTAAGCTCAGTCATACGGTCATCATAACAAACTTGTCCTGCATTCCATAAATGTGCACCGCATAAAATAAATAATGTTAAGGAAAGGAGTCGCCGAATGGCTCAATGCTATAATCCGTGATACATGGAATTTAGCCAAAAGCTCCATGTGTGCGCATGCGTTCGGCCTCGTCGGTCACGAACGTGGTGTCCAGCCTCGTCGGTCAGGACAAAAATGATTTTCTCCGCCTCATCGGTGTCAGAGAATAATAGATGCATTTTGTGTGGCCTCGTCAGTCACGAACAAAAATTGCATCCAGCCTCGTCGGTCAGGACGGTCCGGCCTCGTCGGTCCGGAAATGATGAAGATAAATTTGTGAGTGGAGACTTTTGGCCAAATTACCGGCATCACATAATATAGCATTTAACCTGTCTATCCTCACATAGCGGCACTGCGGTAGGACTTAGATCAACCGCGACAGAAATTAATCTCATATAAATGGTTCTTGTAACCTGCAAAATAAACATATGCCCCTGGGGCAACGGATTTAAACATCCCTGAACCTGCAAAAATATTCATTTATACCGGCGTTGATTTCGTAGATTCATCACCAACGATTTCCAAGACACAGGAGTGTCACTGCCAGTATTTATCTCTCTTATATGTTCCTGTCGATTTGTACGTGCAATACGATTATAACACATGGCGCTGCTGCCTTGATCTCATATGATCTGCAGGGCATATGAGCGCAACGGCGCTGCGCGGAAGTAGCGTGTTTCCTGCAAAGAAGAGAAATCGATCCACATGCCTTTTCTCCACTGTATTTTAAAGACGCATGAGCGTCATCTGCAAAGATCGCAGATCGATGATGCATGGTACTAGCGCTGCCATGGTGTGTGTTCCTGCAAAGAGAAAAAGGGAAAGGAAACGGCGGCCGCGGCGCCGTGCGGATCACTCATCATGAACTGACGCCATGGACAGCGGAGGAAGAGAACACCAGCGCCGACGAGGTGATGCCGTGGATCGACTCCAACCTTCAGTGAGTCTTGTGATATGGAATGGAGTGGGGAGGTGGAGTGTGTTGGCGCAGATGCGATCTCTGGAGTGGATGGGAGCGGCGTCGAACGGAGTGGCCGGGCTCTGGATTGGAACGATGTGGGATGGAACTGGAGCAGAACGGATGGCCGGACTGGAGTCGAACGCGGCCGGGACGGCAAAACTGGAGCGCCTGGACCTCCGACCCCCCGGCGCTTGCGAGGTGTATGTTAATATATATAGAAGGAGAGGAGCACGTTGAGAACGGATAGGAGCGCCGCCGCGGTTCTGTTGGATCAGAACCGAAATAGGAGCCATCCGTTGCCTCTCGTTGCGCAATGCAGGCTTATTCAAAGATTCAAAATTCTAATCACCGTCTCGTTAATACTTTTCCATATGGGCCTGCCACTTAAACGTAATAACCACCTAGACGTACAACGGCCATCTGGGAAATCGTTGAGCTCAGGCATGCCCACATGTTGAGATGCAAATACATCTTCTTCACCGTTCTAAAGATTGTCATCCAGCATTATTCGAATGGTTAATCAACGGCTTAAATGAGCCAAAATACAGCTACTAGTGACAGCCTGGACTTAGTCCTTAAGTCATTCTGAATAATTACTATATCAGCAACCTGTATATTTATACGTACAATATATATACGTATTAATAACATGAGCCGGCTCTAGATTAAGATGATGGACTTGGGCTCCATAAAGAACGCATTTTCACCTATGAAACCTGCGAATTATCTCACATAAGTTTATCTTCATTAAACCTGCTATGTACAGGCAAGCTTCGTCACAAATTAACCACCACCCTGAATTAATATACACGCCGTGTCGGCTAGTATTATTATTAGGCTTGAATAAAAAAACGGCCATCCGCACCATCCTTGATTACTCCATAGATTTACCATGATAGTCAACATCTTCTTAACATTCACATAAATATCCGTCTCCTAGCCTGATAAATTTATCATCAAACAATTATCATGATGATGTTTGTGTCTATAAAAGTGGACCAAGATAATTTTTTGACATGGTTTAAGATATCGTGTCCAAACAGTATCTGGCTCAAGATGTAGCCTTATTCTTGCTCGTATTAAATAGTATATGACATCAGCTAAAAATCCTACGTGATTTCTCGTTAGAGAGTACGATACAACCCTTAGAAATAGTTGATTGTCTGGGGCTTTGTATAATTGATGTAGAATACTATTATGAGCCATGTATAATTTAATGTATAATTAAGAGCGGATTAATATTAATTGACCCGAATGCGCAGCAATGCCTTCTTTGTTTTATTCGTTCATATAAACTTTTAGATTTTGGGCTTATGATGACTAAATAGATAGAACAAACTCTCATAGTAATATCAATTTAGAGCATATTGATGTCAGAACTACACAATCTTTTCTTTTGCAGCAAGACGATGACTCCTATCTGTTGATTATCATGTTTAACTTTGTTAACTGGGGAGCCAGCAGCATTAGCTTTTTGCCTAAGTTGACTAAAGATATCAATCTCTATGAGCTACACTAATTTAGAGTAAACCAGCATATTTGAACTACACATTTTTTTCAAGCAATACTGCAATACACTAACTCATCCTGGCTATTGGTCAATGTGATTGCCTTTATTAATTAAGCAGGCAGCAGCTAGCGACAGATTGATGAGGCTGCGGCTTTCGTCTTGGAATACGACCTACGTCCTTTGGCCGATGGAGTGGGATACCGTGATATGTAACGATGTTTGCGCTTTGTGCTTGCGGCGCTCCTCCAGTCAAATTCCATATCAAGGCTCTGAATCAGAAAGGAGAACAGAGTCGCAAGAAGCCATACCTGGGGATCATAGAATGCTAGTTCATTCATCGTTGTAGATGAATATATCACCGTGCGTATTAAATTAAGAGTTAATCTAATTGATTTTTATCATGGCATGGTGGATGATTTATATGGAAATTTAGGGGATTATTTTAATTAATTTTTTATAATGGTATGGTGTGTAATTTTTTAGAAAATATAATAGTTCAATGGCTAGTATTACTGGATACTACTTGATAGACGGCCAAATGTTTTTGATTTTTGTGGGAATTTCTAGAATTTATCTTTTTACCATGTATTTTTTATTTATCATTTTTGTATGAGCATTATGGGTTTGGTTTTTTACAAAACGTTAGCTGGACACTCGAACTGTGAGATCGTGTTGGGGTTATATCTAGATGAAGAGACACCGGAGACACTGCTTGATTCGGTTGGGAGCTAGTAGGGGTCAGGAACCAGGGCGAATATATTCAGTACTTCGCTCCTTCTATTTTTCTTTTTTTCCTAGAGACTCGAGATTGATATTTTGCTGCCTCCTGTCCTGTTGCTCTGACTTGATTTTATTTGGTTTTGTTCGAAGCATGCGAGATTGCAGCAGTACCTTTGTTGTAACGTCTGACTGTTTGCGCTCAGCTTGTGTAGAACGGGGCCTGCCCCTCCCGCAATTCAAACAGCTGCAGAGGAGGAGGGCCTGCCTAGGGAAATGTCCTGCCATTTTAATCTCTGCGAGGACATGGGCCTATTTGAATTGAGGCCAACATGGACTATGCTAAACTTTGACCATGTTTGAATTTGAAAAAAAATTTATCTAAATAATAATTTTTTTCGTTTATAGGTTTTATTTGGGCTAAACAAAACTTACAAACAAAAAAAATTATAATTTGACTAAATATTTCTTCAAATTTAAACATGGACAAAGTTTGACTTGGCTAACATCGGCTTCAATCCAAACAGGCTCATAGGTACCACGGGTTTGGCCGGCACATCCATCCAAACTAGACCTGAAGTTTTTCCTTACGCAAAAACCCTCACCCAGACTTTTGGGTGGAGAAAACCCTCTTCCTTCTCTACACATTGTCATTGTGAATCTCTTGAAGAGGATGTCTAAGGGCAGGATTTTCTCTATTATCTAAACCAAATCTTACTACTATTAATTGGAGATTTCTTTTGAAGCCTTCACATATTAATCCTCACAAGATGCACTGAAAAAAGATAAAACATAAAATTCTCACAATAATTAAAAACATTCAATTATCAATTGTCAGATTGAAATATTAATAGCCATTAGATATGTTTTCTAAGTAATTATCCATCTCTGCCATTATGAAAGGTCTGGAGTTCAATTCTCAACGAAAGCAATTTTTTGGGTAGAGGTTCACCATTTTTTAAATTTACCCTCTGATTTTTTTTTCAAATTTTTTCTATTTATAAATTTTTCTTACTAAATGATCTGACATATTCACTACAGCGTTTTCATGCATAAATAAAAAATTTCTTATATTGTACAGATATGCATATTTATTTCTTATATGCATGAATATTTATATTTGCTATGATATTTTTTTATCTAAGTACAAATATGTATACTTTAATGCTATAATACATAACCGTTAGGCCGTTTAAATGCATGTAAACACCACTGAAACGGTCTAAACCCTAAAGAAGGGTGACAGACTGTTTAGTGTTTAGGATAACACTGATAATCCTTTACCTTCTTTAATAAAGGCGCATGAAACATTTCCATGATCTCGGTGGGTGCGGCATGAATCTCGACGGGCGGCAAGGCGGCGGTGGGAGAGATCTAGCCAGTGAGCGGCATGAATCTCCGCGCGAACACCATCTCGTCTGATAACCAAACTAAAATCTAAACTGTAGTAAGCTTTGGGGGCCGGGCAGCGGAGAAGGGGGTCGGAGGGTCTCGAAATAATAGATACTCTCTCTTCTCTTGTCTCGTCTCTCTAGACTGTGAGCTGTTGACTGACCTGCTATATGCACATGCAGCCAGTGTTTTGTTAATGATACATGCTTAGTGTGTTAAATGATAGGAGAACTAGATTGGTTTATGGTATGTTGCGTTACTTTTCCTTGTGGTGGTAATTTGATTTTTTTTTTCTGAACAGGATGCCCTGCAAATACTGGCTTGCAAGGAGATGCGCATACACCCCAACATCTGCTCCGAGAATACTGAGATGGACAAGTGACGGCCAGCGCTCTCCAGGCGGCCAAAGGGCCCAGGTGGCGAAGAAGAACCTGATCCAGATCGCGGTCTCAATCTTCGTCGAGCTGAAGCGGCTGCTAGAGAGCAAGAACAGCCCTCTGACGGGGTGCAGGATCCTGCTAGACCAAGGAACGTGTGTTTGTCTTTGTATCGTATTCTCTTGTCGTCAAATTTTTAGTATATACTATGCCAAGTTGCCAACGGAGCACCCATGAGATAATCTCTATATATCTCTTAATCTCTTAATATAATATATGTCTACTACTTATATAAACCTACTAGTAATTGGCCCGTGCGTTGCTACGAACATATTATCTTTCCATTACTTTATGTTCTGAAATACAATGTATTTTTTGGTTTGTTTTAAGTAAAACCATTTCAAGTTTGGTATGTGTCTTTTTTACTTCCTTGAGTTAGATTTTTTTTTTCAAACTTTTCATCATGAGTATATATGTCGCATGTGTGGCTTTTTTATTTAGTCATTCTATATTTTTGTGTCAGCCTTCAAAATATCAAATATGTTAGCGTAAAATTGACACCATCCAAAGATGTTTGTTCAAAGTGAGGCAACCAATCCGAATAGAAGTAAAATGGTTTTATTTTCAAAATGTTTGTTCAAAGTTAAAATGGTATTTTCTATGGAATCAGCCAAAAAAACCGATCGGGATCATAGATCTTACCAAAATACCAGATTGTCATGTTCCAAATAGATTTACATCATACTTCCTTAACAGCATGGTCTATCTTTATTTGCTGTCCAGCATACATACTTAACAGATGGCTCGACCATCAAAAACAACAATTAAAACACTGATTAATAGTCAAACATCACTAGGTTTGTACATGTAATATGGGTGAGTCCAATACTGTTAATTATAGTATGCTCCAACGTCTAGCACACCACGTTTGCACAGATCTCAGCTTGAACAGCACTGTTTTGAGGCTACTGATTCTTTGAAGCTAACTCACCTTCAACTTGAGCACAGTTTACGGCGTGATTGGTTTCTTCACTTCTTGGATGGCCTCCGACCTGGCTGGGGATTAGGACCAGGCCGAATCAGCCTAGGATGCGCGCAGCCAGATAAATATATTTGGTTTGGATGGCTTTGTTGGATCAGGTTATATTGGGTGTGTTTGGTTTGAGGCCAATATTGGTCAGACCAACGTTTGGCCAAATTTGACCATGTTTGAATTTAGATAAATATTTTGCCAAACAATAAATTTTTTATTTGTATATGAGTTACTAGCAAAATGCCCGTGCGTTGCAACAGGACCAAAATAAATCCTTGAGTACCTCTAGATCAATATATATATAAGAATAGCCTTGCAAATAAATTCCATATCCTATTCTTTCAAATTTTTTCTTCCATGTAACTGAAATTTAGGTGGTGTCAGTTTGGTAAGAAATTTTATTTTTTTGCTTTCCGGCAATATATAGAACATCGAAAACGGAGTCTATATACGACATGGGTATCCGTTTTCACATAGGCTGTTCCTGCTGTCTGAATCGGGTTTCCGAATAAATTGTAGGTCATATTGTCTCGATGATTTTTGTTAATTGCAAGCGAATTTTAGATTGATGTCAATTGCGTTATAAACATTGTTATTTTAGCTTTCCATCGATATATAGAATGTAAAAAACGAAATCCGTATGCGATCTGGGCGTCCGTTTGCGTGTGGGCTGCTCCTGCACTCCGGGCTCGCGAATAAATTTCACGTCATATTGTTTCAAAGATTTCTGTTGACTGAGACCAAATTTTAAAGTAGTTTCAATTGGGTTGGAAAAGTTATAATTTTAGCTTTCCATCGATATATAGAACATCGAAAACAGAGTCCGTATGCGACTGAAGCGTCCGTTTCCGTGTGGGCTCTTTCTACATTCCGAATCTGATTCGTATTGTAGCTGCGATTCGAATTATCGCATACAGGACGTGGAGGGGCTGACCAGTCGGGTTCACCTATCACGACGGACCGGAAAACCAGGAATCAGAAAACCTTATTTGCTTTAATATTATCTATAGATATAGACAGTGGCGGTCCTGAGAATTTCGGGGCCCGGAACAAGAATTAAATAGAGGCCCTATTGCACGTTGTTGTTATATTTAGATGGATTGTACTCCCTCCGGATTTAAATATAAGTCACGGTTGACTTTTTTTTCAAAACTTCGATCGTTCATTTTATTCAAAAAATTTAATGAATTATCATTTATTTTGTTGTGATTTGTTTTATCATAGTATAGAGTTGAAGGATGACTTGTTTCTTTGCATGTTTACATAAATTTATTCAATAAAACAATAAGTGATTAAAGTTAAAAAAAAGTCAATCATGACTTATATTTAAATGCGGAGGAAGTATATTGGAATCTCCAAAACAAAATTACTTACCGATTTCTGTTACTTAGAACTCTAGTTCGTAGAATGATAAGCGAATGATTGATCGTGGCATACCAACAGTCATGAGCTAACGATGGTCGATGAACTTGCGGGCAGCAAGTGTGCACCATCACCGGTGGAGTGCACCGGGCAGGCTGGCAGGTAGTCTGGGCCTCTAGGTGCTGCCTTCGCTGATCGAGTCTACCGTCTACAGGAGGCGTGGCTGCGCGACGTTTCAGGGGCTTGAGTTCCTAGTTTCCATCGATACGTAGATACACAGGCAGGCAATATACTGCATGGATGGGTGGGGCCTTACAGATCGGAGGCCCGGAGCAGCGGCACCGCGCGCCTGCCCTCAGGGCCGTCACTGGATATAGATATAGATATAGATTTAGGCAGATCTGAAACAGCCCTAGCCAGAGAAAGGGCGTGAATCCACCACGCGCAGATCTGAATCCCCGACTCGGTTGTACGCGACGGTGAGTAGAGGCGCCGCGCGCCGCCGTCCGCCAACGCGTTGCGCCACCTTCTTCCGCCGCCGTCCTGCCTCCAACGGCTGCCGCCTCACCTGTCGCTTTAGGCAGTGCACGGCTTCGTGCTAAGTCGCCACCATGAAGACTCGCCGCCGTGATTACTCAACAGGCAGCAGCCCGCAGCAAGCCGCCGGCGCGGCGGCGTCCGGCAGGCGACAGAGGCGGATCGGCTCCCGTCCCTGTCCTACTGATTGTCTGACCCCCACCCAGCGGCCCTGGTTAGTGCTGAGTGCCGCGCTAATTTGTTAACCAATGTTGTGTTTTTCGTTCGGATATTCTGCTTTTCGTTTTTCTCTTGGTATATGTATTATGCTTTTCGTCATTTTGAATTGTGGTTATACTAGTTTTTCGTTGATCTATTAACGTAGACGCCTCCAAATTAGGTCAGCTCCCCCTCTACATCTCGTTTCTACTGGATCCTTATTAGGTCATCTGAATGCTTGTTTTACCACTTTGTATCTTCTGATAAAATAACAGGGATTTTAGTGCGAGAACTAAAGATCTGATGGTTTCTTCAGCTAATATTTTGCTTTTCTTTATCGTTGCTTGATTAGCTTGTTAGGACTGGATGGTATATGTATTATTTATTTATGAATCCAGGTCAGCCGCCAATTGTAGATGAACTCTGCTCAATTTCTATACACGCTGGAAACCGACCAATTAGTTTGGTCCTGCTTTTCTAGGATTTGTTTGATGTTGCCTTTATGCCTATCTATCGGTTCGAATCTGCTGAAAAAATCAGGGTGTTTTTTTTCCATTCTCGCGTGAGTTCTCAAACATTTGATATTTCCATCGACCTCTTTTTTTTTTTTTTTTTTTTGGACACTCCCAACATCACAGCTTTATTAACCACTGTGATCATAGAGATCACCAAGCACAAGTTGAGCTACCAGTTCCGGGAGGGGAGCACTCCACACAATGGAGTGGTCCGGGTCCCTGCTTAGCCAAGCTTGGCTAATCCATGCGCACAACCATTACAAGTCCGCGACCTCTTTTGAGATATCTGGTGTGTGGTTCAATGGTTGTTTTCCATTTAGGCATATCTTGCACGTGTGGCTTGTTCTGAATCCGTTGCTGCTTGTCTGGCTTTGTTGTGTTCCTATCTTCTTCGGTTCATAGTTGGGCAATTTTTCAACGTCTGTGATTATTGCGTGCTTTAGATTGGTTGGGTTACTTAGATAATATTGAACACTCAGAATATAAATAGTCGTTGGTAATATTCATATGAATATTATAATGGCTAAGTTACCAACGCCCAAGGTTAGGCATGCCACAGTAGTCTATGCCTACTGTGGCATGGCTAACTTTAGGCTTTGGCAACTTATATATGAAATCCTAACACTACTCAGTCAAGTTGATGGTACACCTAATTTGGTTTGCTTTATTAAAGTTTGTTTTTAGGCTTACATTAGACTTGTATTAGATCAAGTATCATTGGCAAAAATTAACATTCTGCAACGCTGCTTTACTGGTTGTAACCCGCATTTTACCTGCTTAATTCTGCTTCAGTTTTGGAGAGATGTCCAATAAAAGGGCTGCTGATGATCTCACAAGATTCTCAAATGATAATAAAAGAATTTGTGTAGAAGAAGGAACTGACTCATTAATTTCAGGTTTGCTGGTTCTTCCTTTTTTTTTCTTCATGTTCTTATGGCTCTATTTGAGCACTCACAGCTTGTGTTCGGACAATCAAGGTATCTTCACTGAATTGTTTGATGAAGATAAATCAAATTTGTGTAAAAGTGTTGTCTCAATTGTTCTATTTGATGGTGAGTTTGCTGTTGTACACTTGGTTTTCAAATTTTATGCCTAAATATTGCGTCTTATTTATGAATGATATAAATTATGACCTTTTGTAGAACACAAAACACTATCTGCATTCTCTGGCATAGCTATAGAATGGCAGTGTAACTCTAAAATGATTGTGACAACATCAAGTTTGGCTAGTGCTTTACGTGATGTAGACAATGACCATGATAACGTGAAGGTTGGTGCCGCTGATAATCATTTACTAATTATTCTTGTATACTTTAGAAAACTGACCATTCTGTGATGTTGCTTTGTTTTACCATTATAGATTCAGGTACTTGATGATGATGGAAATATTGCCTTAGGGATCCTAGGTGATTGTGATTCCGATTATGGAATTGCTGTTGTCAGAGTCATGGCCAATGTTGATGTTTATTGCATACCTCTCAATCTTGAGGTGGAATTGATGCCCTATGGTACAAAGGTAGTAGCAGTAGGGCGTGACACCACTGGTGTATTATTGAGCACAAGTGGGACACTTACTGCGACACACGGAACTGTAAATAGTGGATATCATGTGCTCTCTACATGTAAATTACATGAGGTAAGCTTGCATTTTTATGAGTGTTATAATCTTTTTTGTTAATGCTCTGGACTGTGTCTCATATATTTAATAAAGAGAATTCTAGTTTACTCCCTTTGTTCCCTTTTATTCATCGCAATACCTATTAAACTGTACATTTTTTTGCATGGATTTCTTACTGGCTGAATTTGTACATTTAAAAGTATTTGTGCATTATCGATAACATATTAGCTAAGTCAACTAACTGTGACATTGGAACATACAGGTGTGAGAATAACTCTCATACTTGACATTTTACTTTGTTCCAGTATCCCTACTTATATATATACTACCTATTAAGGCTGCAGTGTAGGCGTGCACCACCGGGACGGCCTTGCGGCAAGCCTGCCGCTTGGCCTCCTCGCCTACTCGACCTCCGCGTGCAAGCCGCCGCTCGTGCCGCCATCCTAGCCCCTCGTGCCTGCGGCCACCATCCCCGCCCGGCTCGCTCACCCACGCTTGCGCCGCCATCCCAGCCCTCGTCCTCGCACCCGCGGCCTGCGCACCATCCCCAACCGCGCCCGCGGACGCCATCCCCTCTGCTCGCTCGCCCACCCCCGCCCGGACGCCCCGCGCCATCACCGCACCGCCCGCGATTCCCGGCCCCGCGTGGCCCCCGGCCGCCGCCACCACCACCACCCTCCGTACACCCCTTCCCATCCTCCAGTTCCTCACCGAGTCACCGGGCACAGCGGCTGCGCAAAAGCACTCTCCACATCATATCTGCTCCCACTCCTGTACCAGTTCCTCTTTGGCCGTCCTGATCCAGCCTGCCACATCATCCTCCGCATCCTTGACCGTGCCCTTCTTGCCTGCCCGATCCATCCTCACCATTGCCTCCTACGCCTTTGTTATTATTCACGGTAGTGAATTCGGCCGGCGGTGTCCTCCGGCAACACATCAGCGCCGCAATTGCAACGCCCCGGCGACCGTGAGGTGGATTTTTTTCTCCCATGTTGTTTTTTCTTGGATTGTTAGATGCTATTTTGTTTTTCCATGACGTGATAAACCATAAAAGATGGCGCCCTGCACGTTATCTACAGCTTTTGTAAAATGATTACCTAAGAGCAAAATAGAAGTAAACGAAGTAGTTTGTTGGATCATATGAGTGGTGAGAAATTCTTATAAGTTGCAGTCAGAAATAGTGCCAATAAGGACTGCTTTCTTTTTAAGAACTGAATTAGAACTGTTCCTGAATACACAGAGCAGCAAGAATGAGTTTTTCTTTTTATATTTTCTATGCCATTTATTCCTTGTCGCTGTTTAAGTGCCAACAAGAAGCTTGCATCGTTCAAACCAGAATTCATTGCTGTAATCGCGCTAAGTTGATGGACGATAGCTCTACTAAGAAGGTTCCTCAGCATTTGAGAGGCTCACTGATTAACATGTACTCCATTTTGAGAGGCTCGCAGATTTAATTAAAAAATAATTTACTTTTTGGATTATGAAGCTTGCACGGTTCTTTTAGTTGTGGCTAAGTTGCTCATTGTTAGACATTAGAGAGCCTTCCTACAATATTTCATTTACCCTGTTAGGTTAACACATCACAGTACATGCAGATAGTGTAGCACATCATCAGGCAGAGCATTTCAGGAAGGCTTACATCAAAACTCTAAGAGGAAGAATGGCTTGGAAAAAATAGGAATTTATTTCATGGTTGAACTAAATCATAAGGATATAATCCAATAGTTCATTAGCTCGAACTATCTATCTTACAAATCAAGTTAGTTGCTTTCCCTCAGAACAATTTTTTTGCTTGTTTAAATTATCAAATTGGACCTGAACAGTAGCGTTTTGTGACTTTGTGTGCTTGGAGAATTTTGTGGAGGAATTGGCCTAGCTACGGGGGGAAACAGATATATCCTCAATCGTTGAACCTCTTATGGCTATTTCCTGATTTCCACTAGCCTCCCAAACTAATTTGTTCACTCTGTTGGCCATGGATGACAAGTTCCTCACTAGCAAAGCTATGCAAAAGTTGGTTAACTGATCCTTCAAGCACCAGCAGAAAACTGCATCACCTGTCTCTTGAGTCTTGACTCCGGCTGCAGAGTACAAAAAGAGTCTTGCGCTGTTAATCTGGCCATCGTTTTAGCTTCAAGATAAACTGTTGATTTATTGTCTGATGATGTAAAGCTTTGTTGTTTTAGTTTTTTGAACATCATGAAATGGTTACTTCCATTGTGTTAACTCATTCAGGTGGAACAGTTTTTGCGAGGTTCGCCATCCAATGAGTTTTGGGTAAATTTGATGTTGTCCCGAGCTACATTGTTCAAACCTCAGCATCTATACCAGATTAGTCGAAGTGGACATCGTCATCCATGTGCTCTGATTCTCTATTTATCTGTCTCACGTATAGCTATATTGCCATTATGCTGTAGAAGTACAATATTTTTTTTGGCTTATCAGTAAAATTGTCTATTTCTCAGTATTTTTTTTACTTTGCAACATTCTAACATATATGCATTATTCTCGGCTTGGGTCATTCAGTGTGATTAAGTCCACACATTCAAGGGGATACGATGGTAGTTGTAGGCAATATATGAATTGTTGTGTCGAGTGTTAGCAGGAGAGGTCAGGGATCGCAGGGTACGAATGTTGCTCATAACATATGGGCATAAACATATTTGTGTTATTTAGAGCATTAGTATCGTATTGAGAATTTTTTTTTTAACTCCCATAGCAACGCACGGGCATAGACCTAGTAACCCTTTAAGCCTGCTACTTCTTTTTTTGTTCTAGGTCATGCAGGGGGGTGCACTTTTTGATTCTTATGGGAACTTTGTTGGCATGAACCTTTTCTCGGATGTGGAAAGATCCATTTTCTTGCCAAGGAGTATAATTCTCGAACGTTTGGGGCATTTTCATACATTCAAGGCAAAGAAAGTATTTCTTGAGCTGGTGAGGCCAATCAGGTATGCCAATATATTTCCGACTTGTTTATCTATTTTTGTAGTTGCTGCTTCTAATGTGTACCCTTAACATCATGCTTTGGTACATCTAGCAAAAGATATTTTCAAGTGGGCCAGCTGTCTTTTTGCAGGTGCCACAGTTACTCTGTATTGTAGGGTACCCATATTCCTGTGTATGAAATATTTAAGCCAGTATATTTGTCTAATCTAAAATGTGTTTGAATTTTATGTTGGGGCTAATAAGTAGGGGATTGTCGTGTCTTGACTATTAGATGTTGTATAGCATTTTCTTAGTTCTTTCTTGTTTTATCGCATTATCTGTTCATTTTGATCCCTTTTGGGTTAGTACTCATATATTGATCTTTGTTTACATGGATAAAAAAGACCCACAGGTGTGAAACTGTACTCTTATCCTGAAGGTGAGTACACAACCACTTGATGTTCATCATAAATGTTTTAAATTGTGCAATTCAGCCTTTACATTTGTACTTCTATATAACAGGTTTAGTCTTTTCATTTGTAATTATAGTGCTCAAGCCTATCCGCTAACATTACTACAGACTATTGCTTGTGCTATGTGATCGCAAATAAGTATACCACATCTTCTGATTTTTATAAACTAATTTTCCTTCTAGAACAAATACAATCATACCATCAAACGACTCATGCATATACACATATGGAGATAGTGTAATAATTTGGTAATATAAAATGTTACACACACATCTCTACATAAATCCATCCAGAAAAGATCTGGATTGAGGGTGCATAGGTCACATGAGAATCACTCTTCTTGAAGAGTAGAGATGTTCATGGGTATGTTCAATATCATGAGTTGTTGCACAGAGATGACATTAGAACATTACATTATTTTATGGGCAGAATTTTAAATGGTTGTTACATATTGTCTTGGAATTGGCATATGTCAGTATTAATCAACTTTCTTGCACCAGCATAAGCAATGTACAGTTTGGGCTGGCTCTTTGGGTTATCCCAGTCCACAGTTCTCCTGTGCCACTAATAACTATTATATGACATCTTTTTATCTCAGAGTCCTTTGGTGATGCATATCCTAAAGGTGTCTGGCGTAAACTCAAGAAAGGACTTCGTTCTGACATATTTAAAAATGTTGTTGCACTTGCTTCATTCAATGGTGATTTACAGTAATGTGATGTAATATTTCACATTTCTATTTGCTCGTCACTAGCTAACGACAATTATGGTGCCCAGGTGATTCGAAGGTTTTTGCATGCACGGGTTTTTTCATTGACTTTGATGATAAATGTCCGACTATTCTGACATCAGCGAGCTTGTTTAGGAATCGCGAAGACAAAAATAAGTTTTGTGAGAGCTTAAGGGTTGGTGCTCCTAATCATACTCTGTGATTCTTGTTCTTTCAAGACATTTCTTAAGTCTCATAATTGTTTGCAGATTGAAGTGTTGCTTCCACAAAATGAACTCTGTGAAGGGAAATTGTTAAAACATAGTTTACATTACAATGTTGCTCTAGTCAGTGTCAAGGGTTACAATGTTGATCACCCTGTGAATCTGAAACATAGTATGGTGCAATATGATAGCAAGGTTGTAGCTGTGGTCCGTTGCTTTGAATCAGGTGCCTTAATGGCTGCAAGTGGAGAATATACCCTGTGGTCAGGCAAAATATGCGAAAGTCTTCGTTACACTACATGTAAAATCACTGAGGTAGTGTCGTTGATTTTCGTTTGTGATTGCCTACTTTTACATGAATAAGATGCATTTTTAGCTTAATCTACTTGTCACAATAACTGATATCCTGTCCATGTAATCTGGTTAGGCTGGGATTGGAGGGCCCCTTGTTGATTTCAATGGCAAATATGTGGGCATGAACTTCTATGATGCAAAAATGGGAACCCCATATCTGTTTTATGATGTTCTATGTGGAATTCTGGAGTATTTTAAGAATGGAGAGTAAGTATGAATTTCTGGATTTCTCTTTTGGTATTAAAGATTTTGTTGGTGTGGTACATAGATTATGTCTCGCAATTGTCTATAAGATTTGTTGGAACATTTCAATAATATAGTTGGAAGAGCATATTTTTCTATTAATGCCTTCTTTTGTGTTTAGAACTAAGTACATGAGGAACTGTCATTTGGAGGGCAAAATTGTTGAAGATAGCGGCGAGGGACTATCAACAAGCTTGTATGTTGATACATCTTCCTCAATACTGTTTAAGTTACCATCTTGTTTATAGATTTGGTGATCATATCAATTGGCCAAGTTGAATGGCAGCTGTTGATACATCATTCTCAACACTTTTAAGTTACCGTCTTGTTTATGGATTTGCTGATCTTATCAATTGGCCTGGTTGAATGGCAGGTGGAGATTGGAACGAAGTCCTATGAGGGAAGAGGAAGTTAAATGGTTACGTGCAGCCCTAGCCGAGCCCTACACATATGGATACAAGCATGGGCGCTTTTATGTGTACCAGTAGCCTTTGTTCTACCCCATGCGCTGAACAGAACGTGAGCCTTTGTCCGGTTGCATGGCGTGAAGTTCAGAATTAGTATATTACTTTCATCAGTAAACTATTCACTGATGAGCAAACCAGTAGCCAGGTGGTCGATGGAGATATTAGTTTGAACCTGTATATGCTAGCCGATGCACCTGTTATCTTGTGAGATAAAAAGTGTTTTTATTTTATGAACGCACTTAAATTAGCTCTTGGGTACCTTTTATTTCAAGTTATAGGCTGTTTGTCTTTTTACACTAATCACGTCGATCGGCTTGTCTTTTTTAAAAAATATATATATAATTATTTTTTTATTTTTACTATAATTTATTTAGCATATACTGTAATATACTAAGCATGACATGAACATATTTATATTTTCACAAAATTTTTTGAATACGTTGAGCTAGTCAAATATGGTTACATAATTTGAAAATGAGGGAAGCAATTCGCAAGGCTGTCCAAGGCTGAACTTGCAGCTGCTAGGTAAAGTTTAGTACTGCAGACTGCAGTTGCCACGAACTAACATGCTCCCTGAGATCCCCTCCCTCCTGTCACCAAATCAATGACACGAGAGTAACCTGGAGGCTGCAGATCGATCCACCACCGAGCTCCCTTGGCCATCGTGTCGTGTCCACAACACTCCCGGCTTCCCTCTCAAGTGTTGTAGTGCTCTTCTGTGTTGTGGCTGTCCGCCACGGGCGGCAGCCGTCAGATGCAGCCGCAGCAGCTCCAAGGGTTGGCCGGCGGGTGCACCGTTGGGCCACCTCAGAGCTCTTGAAGCAGACAGACACAATCACATGCTACTGCCCGTTTGAGTGGCCCAAGGCTGGCTGGCTGGCTGGCTTCAACGACGCGGCCTTGAAACCACCTGGGGACCAAATTTGTCCGGTTTTCAATAGTTGGATGGTCGGATATACCCAGTTTTGCAGTTGGATAGCCAAATCCGGACTTTCGCGATAGTTGGATGGTCAAAAATGGACTTCTTCCCCGCGTCCAAGGCATCCAGACCTTTCCTTCTAGAGTTCCAGTCACACGACGGGAAGGACCGGTTTGCTTACTTCCATGTTGCAATATGGTGTTGTGTTCGATGTTTCCTGGTGTTGCAAAAAATGGTTTCTTGATATGTCTTTATTCATGTTACGAGTAGGCTACAACAATTTTTGGTTATCGCTCTTTAATTAAATGCTGCAATGTCATATCTTTAGCGCCTCATATACCGTGCCAATGAGGTTGAGGTCTAGTGGTAGACACATCTCTTTGGCATTCCAAAGATTGTGAGTTCTATTTATCACTGGGACGAATTTACATTTGGGCAGTACAAATCTTCCTCGCTAGCTAGCTATGCTAGGGGTTTTTTTTTTAGACCCGTTTGAGATTTTATCCTCTTAATGAAAAACCTGAGGCCACCTATCCCCGCGGGTCTCGTTTTTTTATATACTAGGAAATTTCGACAGACGCAACCAGTCCCTTCTTTCCACATTGTTGACCATTTCTTTTGCTCATAGTTCCATTTTTTTAATGCTGCAGCTTCTACCATTTCATATTGTATATGTTGGATGTTTCAATTGTTTCTCAAGTTGCAATTTGTGCCACCATGGGAAGGAGCAGCTTCGTGTGCCGCTATGGGGATCCCAAGATGTCACTATCGAGCTCAAGGAGCTACAATGTTTCGAGGGGTGTTTCATTTTCTAGATGTTTCTGAGGTGGTTTTAGTTTGTTTTGCTAGTACATTTCAGTTGAGAGATGGATTTGCTAATATTATATTTTCAATGTTGCAAAAGTGTTCTATTGATGCTTTTGCAGCTTTTTAAAAAAAGAGACCCGCGGGGATAGATGGCCCCGGGTTTTTCATTAAGAGGATGGAACCTCAAATGGGTCTCGAAAAAACCCCCCAAACCCTAGCATTGCTAAAAAGAGACCCGTGGGGATAGATGGCCCCGGGTTTTTCATTACGAGGATGGAACTCAAACGAGTCTCAAACTCACAACCTTAAAGAGACTTGTCTACCACTAGACCACAAGCTCCTTTTTGCAGTTTTTTAAATGTTGCAACATATTTTTCTTTTTGACGCACTAGCATTGAGCTAGTTTTTTTGTTTATATTCATGATGTTGAACATTTTTAGATATCTATTGTTGCACAAGCCATTTCCCATTGTCGAGGAGTTTACCTTTTTAATCTTGCGTGTACGTTTTCCATATCTTTATGTTTCTCGAGCACTCAGTTTCAGTGCCAACGGCGTTGTGATGGGAAAGCAAGGACAATAGCCCGGTAGGCGCGCTTCGCCGCGCCCCTCATGGCTACTAGTATTTGTTTGTGCGCTTCGCGCGCGTGTGTTACACATTGATACATATTCGATGGACAATCGTGAGTAGCATTAAGAGTTTAAAAGATTGTGAGTACAATTATTTTATGTCTATACATTCAACATGTAAACATTGATATGGAGCTATGGCTTCACACACTATGCAGGGTTCAAATGTAGGTACTAAATGAATGTTAATAAATGTCAAGGGACAAACGGGCTTAAAGGGAACAATAGGACATGTGTTAGTTCTGTGTGCAATCCAAGGTCAATGGTTTAAACAACTCTGTCATCACTGAGCTGCAGATATCGATTAGCTAAATTGATCAATAGCAATAGGTGAAGATAGATACTACACCAGCATTTGTAGTGCTGGAGCCTAAATCAAGGACCTAAACCTACAGAGGCACAATAAACTAAAGGCGTAGGAGCAGAATTACGCTTTTAGTCTAGGAGCAACAAACTAAAGAGTTTTGAATGTGAGACACATGGCCAAGACAGCGTTTAGTGGCTCCTAAGATCATGTCACTTCTTGAGCAACTGACTCCACTAGCCTATCTTCTAGGACATGAGTAACAGGCCCTTTAATTGACTCGATCCCGAACCTGATCAAGTCTCTAACTACTTTGACTGACAGAATTGATGAAACTGAAAACAAAGGAACTGAAGGAAAACTAAGCTACTCGTATAGGCTTCCCGTTGCACCGTTTGGATATAAAGTTTTTTTGGAGTTTTAGCAAATACCACAGTTTTACAAAATCCTTGGTCTTAAGAAGAAGGGAAGTGTTTGGATGAAACAAATAATAGAGTTTTAAAAACTGCAGTATCTAGAAAACTGTCCAGTGCTGCCGAGAGCGCCACCTCCACCACCGTCGCCGTCGCCCCTCCCACCTCACGGTAGCACAAGGAAGGCCCGGACGAGATGTGCGCACCCCCGATCCCCATCCTCTTCTGCCTGCCTTCAAGCCCGCCGCCACCACCCCTGTCCAGCGCTGCCAAGAGCGCCACCTCCACCACCCTCTCACCTCGCTGCGGCGCACGAGGCCCAAGTTGGTGGCCCGTATCCCTGTCCGCAGCGGCGCACTTGAGATCCACGTCAAACCTTGGTGCCCTGCGACCTCAGGTCTTGTTTTTCTCTCCACCTTTTTCGAGAAACTGATGAGTGGGATTGGGGAGGTGAAGCAGAGTAAGCCGGAGAAACTGATGAGTGGGAGGCAAATCGAAGACATCGGCGTCCTTGTTAACTTCGTAGAGAATCGATCTCTAGCGATCAGGTTCTCTTTGGTACTCCCTCCATCCCAAATTGTAAGAGGTTCTAGACCTCAACTAGATTCATTCCTTTCTCCATGAATATGTGTTCAATATGTGTCTAGATTCATCAACATACCTATGAATGTGGACAAATAAAAAGTGGGCTAGAACCCCTTACAATTTGGGACGGAGGGAGTAGGATTCTCTTCCTCCTTCCAGTGTTGCCCGCTGCCCCATGGCTTGATTTATGTTATTTCGCGACTACAGGTTCCTATTGTTGTCTTAGATTTCTCTACAATTTTTGTGGCAAGCTCATCTACATAGGTGTCAATTTTGTTGTCTATTTCTGTAGATATTGTGATGTGTGACTAATTTGTGTTTGAGGTATGCTGCTAGGGTTTGTGTCGTTGTCAATTTGTGAGATTGATTGATCAAAGCGATTTCAGTTCGATATGAATTAGGAAGTTGATGCCGAATCCTGTGAGGTTACAAACCAAATTGCGGTTCAAATTTACAAGCCTCTTACAGGCAGGTTCGATGGTGTAGAGGTGCTCGTTGTTGCCATTGTTAGATGATTGATACCAATTGTTCTTGCTATAGGCACTAAATTAAACTGTCCAACAAAATTTTGCTTGAAAAAAAATTATAATTGCTCGAAAAAAAAACTGTCCAACAAAATTGTGTGCTGTAGCACCAGCTTGAGAAGACCGTGCTGCGCTGCCACCTGATTAAGCTCCCCTGCACGTATATTGTGGATATATGATCTATATCATTCCATCTTGGGGTCTTTTCCCTGCAGCTTTGAAGAGTGGGGCAAAGGGGCCCAGTTATTAGTTTCTGATCATACTCGTTTTCATCTATTTGTTGTATGGATGTGTTTTGTCAGCCCTGTACTTTAATTGTGTGAACTGCAATGATAAGTCTACAACTCTACAACTACAATGCTCGTATACTTGTGTAAGTCCAGCAGTTCTTTTGTCACAAATAGGCTAAATATGTTCCTTTTTTTACTTTAATTTACTGATGAGTTGTAATTTCCTGTCAGGTTTCGAGTTCGCCATCTTGGCTAGCTAGCTGCATCGTTCATAGATACATTGTATAGCTGGAATGGTAATTAAGTTGAGTGTACAGAAATGGCTAAGTGTACAACATCATATGACTAAGTGTACAGAAATGGCTAGAAATACACACTGTTTTTCGTTTCAGTTCTAACATTTTACATTTGTCATGAAATTTTAGATAAATAAAATTCAGAATTCTATCATTTATTTAGGATTTATGTGATGGTTTTAAGATATGCTTTGATATTTTTAGGTCTCTGTTTGCATGTCTCTAAATAATTTGGCTGCAGGAGATTTGTGCATCTGTGTGTATGCTTTGGTATGACAGGATGTGTGCATCTCTGTGTGTGAAGGGTATATGTGCTAGTTGAGGTTGTGTGTGTACTTGTGTGTACCTGTGTGAGGGGGGTTTTAGCCTGTGTGTCGCTGTGTTTGTGTGTGTTGGTCCTCCCTATGTTTGTGTGTGTGTGTGTGTGTGTGTGTGTGTGTGTGTGTGTGGCTGTGTCTTGACTCAACTGAAGAACGTGGACAACGACCTTGGGAGAAAAGTTGGTAAACGGAACCCTTTATTTCGGTTTATTATGACGTGCAAATGAATGGATACACTTTCTGAATCAAACAAATGAAAAGAGAACAATCTTGTGTGAAACCCAAACAACAGCAAATTAAACACACATGTGATAGAAGACTGGAACAGGAATGGCAGCCGATGGGCGCGCTGATTAAATTACTCGCACCATTTCTTGTTTTGCAGGGAATATATTCATTCCTTAACTTCAACTTTGATCGTGCTTGAACGTTTGTTGCTCTCAGACTTGAGCTCCTCCTCCATCCTAGTCAGCGCAGGGTTGTCTCTGTTGCCCAAGAGGTTCACCTGCTTAAGGCCTGTCAAGTGCTCAACGCCAATAATCGTCTTGTCCATCTTACCGAACCTGTACTCCAGCGTCTCCAGTGTTGGCATGGACCCTTGCTCGAACCGCAAAACCTTGTGCTCGTCAAGGTCAGAAACCACACTGAGCTTCTTGAGCACCGGGAACTGGAACTCAGCTCTTGCCACAAGATCGCTGTCGGTGTAGCTGTTCCGCCACAGGGTGATGCTCAGCAGGCTCGGCAGCGCACACAGCACGCCGAGGATCTGGTCACCGCGGAGCTCCGTCGATGTCAAGTTTATCTCGGTGAGGTCCCTGAGCAACTTGACCCAGTCCGGTAGCCCGTCGATGGCGCCAGCGATCCTGGCGAACCGTAGGAGGAGCGGCGGCGAGGGGATGTCGTGGAGGAAGTTGAGCTTCTGGATGCCGCCGCCGCTATCCACGGTGTACAGTGCCAGGAACCGGAGGTGGCGCCCCTTCCTAGAAAACGCCTGGGCAAGCTCCTAGAGTACTGGACCTGAGTTGAAGAGGACAAGGCCAAGGCCATGCAGCGCCGTCAACTCACCGATCTCCTGAGCGACCTGAAGATCGTAGCCGAGACCTGCCTTGGTGACCAGGCGCAGCGCCTTCATCTTCTTGATGCCCTGTGGCAGAGTCCAGGCAGCTTCCGGTCGGTGCTTGTTGGAGAAGTAAATGTGCTCGAGGTTCACTAGGTCGGTCACGGTGTCGGGAGGCCGCTGAGGCATGTCCGGTTCACGCTCAGCGTCTACAGGTTCTCCAGACCGCCGATTTCATCTGGTATCACGGTGATGTCGGCGTCATTGAAGCTCAGGAACCTGAGCTGGACCAGGCCAAGTCCTCCACCGCGGTGCAGCCTTCAAGGTCGAGCATCCTGAGCTGGGTGAACTCGGCCAGCCGGTCCAGGAGCTTGTGGTGGTCTTGAGGATCGAACAGGCTCAGTGAACGGAGGTAGCTCATGTCCTTCCCCTCGAGCCCGGCCGCTGGGTTGTCGCCGTGGACGGAGAGGAGGCGGGCCTGGCTGTCGCCGCCGCCGTACGACGACGATGTGGCAGTGCTTCCCACTAGACAGGAAAAGCCCTGGCTGATGGCGTCAGACATGAGGAAATTATGCATCACGCCCGGCACCTGGCACGTCGTGCACCCGTCGTTGTCGACATTGTCGAGCTCCACGAGCTCCTTGGCCATGACCTCGTTAAGGTAGGACTCGAAGAGCTCGAGGAGTGACTCGCCATGCTTCAAGTCGGTGACGATGCCTTCGGCGATCCACCTGTAGAGCAGCCGCTTCTTGTTGATCCGGTAGCCCTTGGGGAAGGGGCTGAGGTACAGCATCAAGTGCTTGAGACCAGCTGGCAGCTGGTCGTAGCGGTGTTTAAGCTGAATACCGATCTCTGGCTTCATCTGGTCTTCTTGCAGCTGGCCGTTGGGTCGGCCACATGCTTCGGCCACGGTCTCCGCCTCCGCTGCCACCACCATCTTGGCCAGGCCTGCGATCTGGTCCTCCGTGCCTCTCTGCATGCTGCTGAGTTGAATTGGGTGATATGGAACGTGGGAAGTAGCAGCTAGGGTTAGCAACACCTGCTGGCCAGTGGCCTAGTGTGATCAATGGTGTGCTTACAGCAGGCGGCTTGTGCTGCTATTTATAATGCCGCTTGTAGAAGGTGACTACACCGGTTACACCGTGTACAATGCCATTGTTGATGTGCATCTCATGCATGGCCACTAGCACTTGCAGGGTCAAATGTTGGGTATATTAGGATGCCTAAGCCAGCGCTGAGTCATAAGATTCTCTCAAGTCATTGTAGACTCGTAGTAATGCTGTGTGGAGTTTTGGCACCACAGCACGCAGCACCAGCTGCTTTCCTACCGCTAAGCTAGCTAGAGAAATAGTCAATTGTTCAAAGTTGCAAGAGGATCCCTACAGCTGATTGTTATATTTGGCTAGCTTGGTTCACCTATTTTTTGTTCTAGACTTGACAGTATGAAAGACGCAATTGTGCTTCCATCACACAATGAGATGTTTATGATGTGTCTTCGTTAACCATAAGGACTACTGGCTCAGTCACTTAAAGATGTTAACAAAGGTAGCATGTGGTCATGTGGATGCACAGGGGTGATTAGCGTGTGTATATCAGCATCTACTGCTCGTATTTGTACTGTGTGTTGTAAAAGAAAAAGAAATAGAACTAAGCTGGTCTCTGCCACTGACATTGTGATGTTAGTACTAGTGCATTAATTTAACAAAACCGTGAAGATTTGTTTTAGTTGCTTTCACAAAAGGAATATCAAAGAGGTATTAAAAATGGCATATGCTTCGTTGTGTATTTTATACTTTTGCATGGATGGAAAAACATGTAGAAATTTAGCTAAATCCATGTATACACTAGAGGCTGTGGGCCAAAATGATTTTCTCTCATTAATTCATCCCATTAGATAACTGACAGTTAATGACTGAGGTAAGGTCAACTCTCTTACTATATAATGGGGCAAGTCAGTCCAAAGCTTCACATGGTCCTCGTAGAAAGAAATAAAGCTTCACAGATCAATAAAAGAATATTGAAACACATTGGCTTATCCATTGGAAGCTGCTGACTCCTGACTAATAGCTGGTGTTGACATTCTCATAATTAACTATAGAGGTTTTTAGGCGCCGTACTATAGAGGTTTTTAGGCGCCGCCCTCAACCAACCCCCACCCCACCAAACTAACGATGATCACCGTTAGATCTAACAAAGAGGTGATTATTAAAAATTAACTTAGTATGGTAATCTTTTAAATAACATGCATATTCCATCCCCTAACATTTACTCGATGGACGGCGGTTCTATGATGCCTCCTTTCTTTGGACTGCTGACCAGAGATGCAAGGTGGGTTTCCCTTGTGTCCCAAAAAGTAGGCCATTTTTTGATGTTTACATCAAAGTCCTTGAGAAAATGATGCTTACATCAAAGTCCCTGAGAAAATGATGTTTTTGTGGGTTTGAGGATAACCCGCCTTGCATACCCTTTGCTGAGGTTTCCTCACACCGCGGGTGGCATGAATGTGGACAACGAGAAGTCACTACAAGAAACAGGAGAAAGTCTGAGGATAACCCGCCTTGCATACCCTAGAGAAGCCACTCAAAAACCGACGAACTTATAGTAAATTCGTGGGGGCCGACGAACTTATCCTGATAAATTTGTGGAGTTAAAAATTACGGATAAGTTGGCCGACGAACTTAGGGTAAGTTCGTGGGTTTGGGCCTAAATTCGTGGGTATTTGGCCCACGAACTTTCTCTGGTTTCCTACAGTGAGTTCTGGCTAAAATCGGTGCCCTTCATCAGGTGCTACCGTGCAGCGCACATGCAACGATGGCGGCAGACAGGGTGAGTAATATTGCCATCTCTAGGGCAACACACCAGCCCATGGTCCAAATTCTTGGCAACTGGATACTACTTCTGGTAGAAGTTAGAGTGAAATTAGTAATGTATCCTTCCAACTCAATTCTTGGTCCCCACAGTTAATGTTCCCTGACCACAAGCTTTTAGACGATCTAGCCCCTTCCAATAGGTTTCTCTTTATTTTTAGTCATCCAATAAGGTAAGGACCAATGAGTGGCTACTGTTAATTTCAAACGGTGTAAAAGTTCCTTTTAATGGTAATGTACTGTGAAGGTTACCGATGCAATAACTGAATTAGAATATCATGCAACAAACCCGCTTCTAGCATACTAAACCATTTTTATAATATTTGTTTTATGTCTCTTATATGTCAAATTTCTCTAAATTCAACCAAATTTATTTATAGAAACATATATTAACATCTTTGATAAAAAAATTAGTTTCACTAGGCACAACATGATATTTGTAATTATACTGTATATATTTTGTTATTTTCCAAAAATATTGTATATATTTGGTACTGATGATGTTGAAACGTTTTGGTATAACATAGTCAAAGTTAGCAAAATTTGATATAGGACAAACCTAGCAAAAATTATTGTGAAACAAACATAGGATTGCAAACAACTTATTGCAAAAATTATTGTAAAACAAACATAGGATTGCAAAATTTGATGTAGCACATGGTCGTCGGCTTTGCTACAACCCAAAATCTAAAGAGAGACCGGTCTCCTTTTAAACTTAAGTGGAGACACCTCCTTATCTCCACACATTTTTGATCCAACCGTCCTTTTTCTGCACGCAGCGCAAGTGTGTCTCCACCCACCATGCATGGTGATGTAAGCACATGGAAAACACTTTCATCCTTTAAAAAAGCCATAACTTTACAACCGAACATCCAAATCAAAATCCGATCGCACCATCATGTTTGTTTTAACAAGAACTTCGAAACAAGATCTCACTTGACTATACTTTTTGACTTAAATAAATATGGTCTAAAATAGAAAATTTGTTACTTTCTATTAAAAGCGTATGTTACAAAGATGTAAATTATGGAAAAAAAATTACATCCTATAGAGAATTTGTTACATTTATAAAAAATAGGTGTTACAAGGATGAAATTTATGGAGAAAAAGTTACATTCTATAGACAATTTGTTACTTTATATAAGAGATTATATTACAAGGATGTAACTTAATGAGAAAAAGTTACATTTTATAAAAAAATGTGTGGTACAGGAATGTAACTTATTAGGTTAAAGTTACATCGTACTCCTGCCTTCGCATTAGCACGCCCCTGCCCTCTCGACGAGCCTTTTTACAGGATGTAACTTTTTTTTATAGGATATAACTTTTCACCCATAATTTATATTATTGTAACACGCCTTTCATAAGAAGTAACAAATTCTCTATATGATGTAAATTTTTACCCATAATTTACTTCCTTTAAACGTACATCTTTCTTATAAAAAGCAACAAATTCTATATAGGATGTAACTTTTTTTTCATAATTTACATCATTCGTAACATACATCTTTTGCAGGAAGTAACAAATTTCATATTTTTTACCGTATTTATTTGAATAATCAGAACATGGTCAAGTGGGATCTTATTTTGAAGTTTTTGTTGAAACAAACATGATGGTGTGATCGGATTTTGATTTGGATACTCGGTTGTTGAATTATGGATTTTTTTCTAAGATGAAAATGCTTTTGAAAAGGAATATTTTCTTTTATGGCAGAGTCTTTCCATTTATGGTAGGGTCTCTATGTAAGACTAAATAGAGAGGGGTTTCCCTTTAGCCATGTTGTTGCTACAATGTTGAGCAACAACTTTCTAAAAATCCTATCGCCACGGCATTATATATGGGAGTCCTCTACTCCACCCTTCCTATCAACTTATTGCCTCCCTTTTCCCTCAAATAATTAACCCATTATGTATAACATACTAACGTGGCATTAAACTGTATTGTTTTTGTATGTCTTTGAGAAATAAAGTACTCATATATACCTCCGTGCAGTATGGATTTACAGAATTCTATAAGCATCCACACCTCAGAAAATACTCGTAGAGGGCTCGTTTAGGGAAACCAAATTCTTATATGTTGAGGGAGAGCATCTATCTATTATATAGCTATTTAGGTAAAACAATATCACCATATTCGCTGAGAGGGTCTAGAAATTAATAGTAAAATGCACGGACAGTTCTGAAAGTGGGTAGCTTGTGTCATCAGGGTCTCAAACTCATAAAACTAGAAATCTACGATCCAAAACTTGGATATGGTGTCATATAGGTCCTAAAACTGCTATGCAAAACCACTTTTCTCTCTCCGAGCATTGACATGGCACATCGGCATGGAATCAGGGTCCCTAACTTGGTTGGGTCTTCATATATGTCCCAAATCGCTTTTCTCTCTCCTGGCGTTGACGTAGCACACTGACATTGACCTATTTTTTCTCTTCCGCGCATATGACACATGGGACCCATGTTTAAGCGAAATTATTTTTTAAAAGGTTTTTACCATTCCTCCTCTTTCTGCGACCCCTTTCTCTCCTGCTGCTAAAGGAGTGCTAGGGGCAGAGGATGGCCAGCGGTGGTGGCAGAGGTTGGTGGCAAAAGGGACGGTGATGGGAGGAGTGGCAACGGTAGAGGATGGCGGTGAGAGGAGTGTGTGAGAAACATGATTCTAAGAGGTAGAGGTTTCGGTGATTAATGACAACTTAACCTTGTTACTAATGAGCTTATGACATGAAGGTATTATATTCTAAATGGTGCTCATTGGTTAACCAAAAGAGATCCCTACATTCAAATTTCTTAAAGGATGGCCCACGATTTGGATGTCTAGCGAGAAGATCAAGCTCTACAGTAGCTCTAAGTGCCGTAAAGTCAAAAGAAGGTCGCTTAGGGATTCTTTGCTAATTTTTAGATGGGCCGTTCTATCAAGAGAGGTTGAAGTGAGTAGCTTGATGCACTCCATTCTTGAGTTACTCTTCGTTTCGAGTGCATCTTCATCCTAAAGCTCAAACTTACTAAAATATGCTAAAACACACTCACCTCTATCGTTTCGATCAAAAGAAAAACCCTCAAAAATTCTCTCAAACTTTGTTTCAAAACAGTGCTGAAAAACAAGGTTTTATGTACCACCGGACTGTCCGGTGGCGTAAAAAATGCGCTAAGTCTTATGTCGTTCGACCTGTGCTTCTTAGAGCCGTCGGTTTGCCAACCCCTCTCCTTGCGAAGTTTGGGGCCGGGATCCTTGCGAGGAACCCGCGAAGGGCACCAAACGAGGATTAGAGGCGAGTTGTGACTCCTCGATACCTTAGAAAAAATCTTCGTGTCACTTCTTGCTCTCTTTACATTCCGCACTTGATTTCCGCATTTACTTTGTGCGTTTATTTTTCTAGAATTGCATGCTTGGCTATAGGTTGCAAAACTTTTGTATCGTGTAGAACTCTAGCCACACTTGATTAGGCACTAGGATGAATTGAGACTTGTGCGATAAGATTTAATTAGGCACTAGGGTTTAATTTCAAGTTTCGATCATCAATTGACAGGTTGGAATCTTAATAACCATTAGATCTGTTTTCTAAGTAATCACCCACCTTTGTCATTATCAAAATAATATTAAATAACCCCCTAAAACTATATATTAATTACTCACTCTGCTAATATAAAAGAAAATATGAAAGAACACCCTAAATTTATATCTAATTGCTCACATTTGCTATTTTGATGGATAATACCAAATATCCCTTTTAATTTATATTTAAATTATTCACCTTAGTTATTATGACTGATAGTATAATGAAACTAACCCCTCAAAATTATATTAAAATCGCCTACTTTTGCAATCGATCAAAGATTATCTAAATCAATTAAGCATACATATATATAAAGTAACAAAATTTGCTATTATAAAAAACTAAGTATAAAAATAGATCTATATTGTACTGTAACGCATAATACATTTAAGTTTCGCACGGGTTGACTGACTAGTCCTCTATAATGACAATTTACAATTTATAGTACATAATATAATAAATAAGGTAGCGTTTGGTTGGGAGACAAAATGAAATGCGATGGGTCCGTCTCTGGTTTTTGGGATGGGATGGTCCCATCTGCCTGTTTGGTTAGAGGGATGTCAGGCTAACCTCACTACTAGTGGACCCCACCTGTCACCAACAGATGGGTACCTTCTTCCCCGCGAGCCACGACACTCTCCACTAAGCTCCAGCAGCAGGTTCTTCCCGCTGGCGCTGTCCCTCTCCGGCTTGTTTACATAACTATGTTTGGTAGTGTTATTTTATTTTTAGTAGTGTTTGATTGTCTTATTTTATTTTTAGTAGTGTTAGAAGTAGTGTTAGTAGTGTGAGAGACGTGTAATATAAGTTGTATTTAGTTTAAAGGGTGGGTTGAGTGTGGTCTTGGTAAGCCTTGGGTCGGGTGGTGGTTGTGTTGTTCGCTTACTTCCTCTCTTCTTAGTGAAAAACACGCATGACATCGTAAGTTCGAAAAAAGTCATTTGAATTAGAGGCATCTACTATGGTATTTCAAAATAATTGTGGACCATTAATTTAGTTAGAGTGGAATGGCTATAATTGAAAAAGAGTGACTTATTACCCTATGTTACAATGTTATAATTGTGAATATAATTATTATATTTAGATTTATATATTTTTAATTTAGAAAATAAGATAAACATGGAGAAAAATAATTAATGAAACATCTATCCTAAAGTAATTGGACTACATCTTGTTTGGTTCTACTAACATTTACCAGACTTTTGTAAAAAATTAAATGAGAGCACCCGTCTTGATCGCACGCTGGAACAGCGATGAGGCTATCGGACATTTCCGGACGCACCTACCTAGCCACAGGTTCGGTCCCCTTATGCAGCACCAGGTTGTCCAAGTCAGGGATCGAACACGGGACGATAGCCTGGCCACCGCCGGCGCTACCACCGAGCTACGTGCTCGTCTGCATTACTTGGCTAATTATTTAGTGGGGGTATAGTTTGATAATCTAGGTTATTCATAGTGCAAAGTATCGCGCTATTACTAATTGAAGGTTTCAAAAACTGCACTAATTTCAAAGCACGCTAGAAACTTCCAACCATCAATTGGTAGATTAGAATAATAATAGCCATTAGATCTGTTTTTAAAGTAATTATCTACCTTTGCCATTATGAAAAGTTTTGAGTTCAATTCTCAATGAAAACAATTTTTTTTTGCAGATTTTCCCATTTCAATTTATTTTTAAGTAATTACCCATCTTTTCCATTATGAAAGGTTGTGAGTTCAACTCTCAACGAAAGCAAATTTTTTTTAGCAGATTTCTTCCATTTTTAATTTACTCTCGGTTTTTTTGTCAATTTTCTCCGATTTGCAAATTTACGCTAATAAATGATCATGTAACACTTTTCATAAACGCTAGAAATCTTTATACAAAACAGATATTTTGTGCCTAATCTCGCTATTACAAATTGAAAGAAAATCCTTTTGAAGTCTTTTTATTAATCGTCACAAGATGCGCTAAATAAAAAATAAAATCATAGAAATTCTCACAACAATCAAAAATATCCTATCGATTGCAGATTGAATCTTAATAGTCATTAGATATGTTTTCTATGTAATTAACATTCCACCATCCGCCATGTAACTTTAATTATAGATCTGTCATCCATAATGTAGCTCTAATAATAATAGTCATCTATTATATTAATAAGGGAGTGTTGAAATAAGCCACCATATTCGCCGAGAGGACCAAAAAATTCTCACGTTAATCAAAAAAAAAGAAAAGCCCTCCACCGTTAGATTTTATGAAAATCTAATGGTTTGAATTCAAAGCGTCTATTGTTGGATTTTATAAATATCTAACGCTATAAAATCAATCACGAGTCCGTGACAAGTACACGCTACCCAATTTATTTCATGATGATATTCCGATACGGAGAAGGGCTATCCGATTTACTTTGTGATATTCCGTATGGACAAGGAATACTAATCAAATTGGATCTGACACACCAACCAATGTTCTAATTCGGAACACATTGTCTCATATTCTAATTCGGAAAGGACACAATCGTCCAATTAATTTACTGAGTTTGACACATGCGTAAGCTTATATAGAAACCGGAACTGAAAC
Source organism: Paspalum notatum (assembly GCA_022530915.1). Lineage (NCBI taxonomy): Eukaryota > Viridiplantae > Streptophyta > Magnoliopsida > Poales > Poaceae > Paspalum > Paspalum notatum. The sequence continues at coordinate 68,750,022 of CM039683.1, read as the reverse complement.
AATTACTCAAGCAATCATTAATCATTAGCTTCTACACATATCAACCTCTGTTAGTCAAAAAGAAATATAATATATTTACAAAAATCTACAGCATTAATTCTTATGATCTTCTAATGGTTTATATTAATCTAAATATTTATACCAAATAATCTAATCTATATTATCTATATTAAATAAAGTATTTTATGTCCAATATCGTTAAGAATAAAGAGAAAAATTTACACCATTGGTTGTATCATCATCATCTAAGGGTCTTCATTAATCTAAATATTTTATATCCAATAAATAATAAAAATAAACAAATTCAAAAATGATAATGCAAATATATTTACTTATCTTAATAAGAGGTGGCTAAAAGGAATCATATCATTAAACAAGAGGATTTTGAAATTACCACGTTGATAAAAAAAGAAAAAGGGCCTCAACGTTGGATCTTATCAACTACAACTAACATGAAGTGAAATATTTATGTCATTCATCCCTATGGTCATGCATTAGTCTATATTTTATATCGAATAAAACAATGGTAAAATGAAGAATTTATTGAAAAGGATAAAATGTCAATAATGTAGAAAAAGCACCAATTTTGAAATTAAGGATTCAATATTAACATGTTAATAGGTGGAAAAGGAGAAATATATGCTCTATTGGTATAGTGTACCCAATTTTTAGGAAGGGAAATTTATTATCATAGATTGATTGCAAAGGAAAAGCTATGGCCTTTATTATTATAGTTATGCACTATTAACAATGAGGAGAAGATAATTTCATATTTATCATCACCACCGTGCTAAAAAACAATGGGCGCTCTCCATCACTGTCCACGACAAGCCATATGATAATTTTATTACCCCTCAAGATCATAACTTCTCCAAGCCGATTCGATGGACAAGAACCATGCTGGGGAGACTCCCCAAGGGTACCGTCAACATGCCATCTTTGATGTCTATAAAAACTGCCTCTTCGGTGTTCCTCATGATAATCCCCTACCAACAAATGTCTCCACAATGTACTCACATAGACAATTCTACCGACGATCACTAGATTTATTGTAATGTGAAAAAGCAAATACAAGAGGTAGAAGATACAAGATAAGCCAAGCACCATAACATCATCAGATGGATAGACTTACACAAAGAGGATAGTCATACTTAATTAGCCAGTAGCTGGCAAGTGGAGCCTTAATCATTTGACCATATCTTTTGATGTCGAGAACTATGATGCACAAAAGGAAGGACCTAGATCCTCAATAATGTTTAATAACATAAGACAAGATTGATGGTTTCGTATAGTAAAAAAGACTATAGAGATGAATTTGTAAAAGCTTATGCAAAAATAAGCGGCCAACTAATAAGAGAAAAAAAGGACACCTAAGCCACATCCACTGCTATGTAGATGGAAAAAATTAGATCTACATTTGATTCTATCAAGTTGATAAAAGAGATAATCCTAAAAAATGTTGACAATATGATGTAAGTTTCAAGTGTGCATAAGTTTCATATTTCAGCTTTTATTTAAAAATATCACATAGGTGTAAATTCACACATATATGAATTAATTTATACCAACCAACCAATTAGATATCTAAAAAATGTTGATAATTTGATCTAAGTTTCAGTCTGCATAAATTTCATATTATAGCTTTTAATTAAAATATACCACTTAGGTGTAAATTCACAAGTACATGAATTAATTTATACTACAACTAAAATATATGACATGAGAATCCAATTTCAAAGATATGTAATACAAAATTGTGGGTAATAAATAAAAAACAAGATTATGGATAAAATCTATAAATATTTCTTAGAAATACTTAATATTAAATAAAATGAAAAATTCATAAAGCATATAGATGTTACTAAAATTATTTGTTGGGTACCCTACTATATTTGCACTAAGCTAAAAGAACCAATTAGGATGACAAAAATGATTAAAAATTCCAAATAAGAATATAAATAACTAATAGAAGAAAGTTTATATAAAAATATATAATAGTGATCTAGCCATGCAGGTTTATCCTGGGTCAAGGTAGTTTAATACTGCCTCAATTCCAAATTATAAGCCACTTTGCCTTTGACCTAATCCGTTTGTTTCAAAACTAATTTTAACATATGCACAATCAAATAAATGCACAATCATAACATAACTAATGGTATAATTAATATAACTTATTTGATATGTAAACTTTCCAAAAAATTAAATAAAGTTATAGAAGTTATATTTGAACATAATAAATATACAAAACATTTTTGGACCAAATGACACTACATTTGTGGTTACACTGTTATACGAATAAATATATTGTTCAGAATCTAGATATTAAAATATACCCTCTTCGACCTATAATAACTAATGTTATAGAAAATTTCAAACAATTTAAAGTGCCCTTGATATTAGCATATCCTTCTTTTTTAACTGATAAATGGGTCTTGGAAGGTTGTTAGTGTCCCACGACATTAGTTGTTTCGGACAAATTTTGATTTCTAAAATATCAGTTATAATAGGGATAAAGGAGTAAATAGTATTGTTATTTGGATCCTACACACCAATATATAAAAAATTATAATTATTTTCAGAACAATATATCCAAAAAAACTTAATACTTTTTTCATGCACTTCGATTCCTATGTTTCTACAAGTTTCAAACATCTAATCAGGAGCGGAAATAGTTTGATAAATATATTATGTATGATACAAGTTTAGACTAAACTTAAAAAGGTAATATATTTCATGCATAACATTTTTGGGCGACGAAACTATGTCCATGATTTTAAAATTTTGGGCAGGACGTCCACAGTATTTTCGTCGGTTGGTGGCCTGTTGGTTACTTGACCGATGAAATAATCACAAAATAGTCATGAGTTATATTTGTCCAGCCATATCTCACAAATATAGTTTGTATATTCATCGGCAAACCGACGAAATTTTATTGGCCCATGAAAAATTAGGTGTTTCTGCATGCAATATCTCAATTCTACCAGTCAAAATATTCAATACTTCTCAATAGAAAACTTTTATACTTTAGAATCCAGAATCTACAATGTTATCTTGATCGATACAATAGTATATAAAAGTTTATAATGTATTCTTAAAAATATATCTACAAAACTTAACATCTTACGTCATGATTAAAAAAAAGTATAGGAAAACAATGTCAAAAGAATTCTAGCCACCCGCGCTATTTGCGTGGGCCATCTTGCTAGTTATATCTATTATAATTTCTAAAAAGTTACCCACTATGACATCATGAAAAATGAAAGAAAATAATCCCTAAATGTGTATATATATAAAAATGGCCATCATGCCATTATGAAATATGAATTAAATAACCCTTTAATTTTGCATAAAAATTTACCCACCATGCTATTGTAAAACATGAATTAAATAACTATCTAAATTTGCATATAAATTACTCACCATGCCATTATAAAAAATGAATTAAAATAAGTATTTAATCTGCATATAAATTACCCAATATGCCATCATAAAAGATAAATAAAAATAATTTCTAAACTTTTTTAATCTTGCTAATTGAAGGTTACTTTTGAAGCCTCTACGTTAATCCTCACCACACGCGGCAGAAAGAAAGATAAATCCTAAAAATTCTCACAAAAATTAGAAACATCCAGCCGTCCATCGTATAGGTCTAATAATAGTAATCATTAGATCTATTATATTTTCTAAAAATAACACACCATGCCGTTATAAAGATGAAATCAAATAATCCCTTAAATAAGCCCTAAATGTGCATTTAAATTAACCTATATGCTATCCTGAGAGATAAATTAAAATATTTTCTAAATTTGCACGTAAGTCACCCACTAGGCCATTACGAAAGGTGAATTAAAATAACCATCTCTAAACTTATACTTAGATTACATTTATATCCTAATAAAACTCTAACCCATACGATAGCACGGGTTAATGGACTAGGTACGTACTAATATATCTATAAAATGTCACATAGGACGAAAATCATGATATTGTTAAGAATACACACCTTCTGTTATGCATGGTATCATATATAAATGTTTGAAATAGTTAATTATCATGAAGATGTTTGTGTCTATAAAAGTAGACCAAGATATTTGATTTTGTGACATGGTTTACATATCGTGTACAAACAGTATCTTGCTCAAGATGTAGCCTTATTCTGTCTCATATTAAATATTATATGACATCATCTAGTCACTTATCATGATGATGTTTGTGTTTATAAAAGTGGACCAAGATATTAGACTTAGTGACATGGTTTAAGATATCTTCAAACAGTACTTGCTCAAAATGTAGCCTTATTCTTTCTCATATTAAATAGTATCTGACATCAACTAAAAATCCTACGTGATTTCTCATTAGTGAGTATGATACTACCCTTAGAAATAGCTTTGTATAATTGATGTAGAATACTATTAGACCATCCCCAACCATACCTCAGAATTCTTGCCTATAACATTATTTCTCCACTATTCCAACTACCTTTTTCTCTATCTACAGTAGCGCTACAGTGTCGAACAGTGTTATATGCAATGCTTTTACTCCCCCATTGGGGATAGCCTTATGAGCTATGTATAATTTAATGTATAATTAAGAGCGGATTAATATTAATTGACCGCTATACGAATGCGCAGCAATGCCTTCTTTGTTTTATTCGTCCATATAAATTTTTAGATTTTGGGCTTATGATGACTAAATAGATAGAAAAAACTCTCATAGTAATATCAATTTAGAGCATATTGATGTCAGAACTACACAGTTTGTTTTCTTTTGCAGCAAGACAATGACTCCTATCTATTGATTAGCATGTTTACCTTTGTTAATTGGGGAGCCAGCAGCAACAGATGAAGATTGTTGTGGCTTTCGTCTTTACGGTGCAAATCATTAGCTTTTGGCCCAAGTTGACTAAAGATATCAATCTCTAGGAGCTACACTAATTTAGAGTAGACCAGCATATTTGAACTACACTTTTTTTTCAAGCAATATTTATTAAAATTACTTACTTTTGCAATCGTATCAAAGATTAACTAAATCAATCAAGCATACATATAAAGTACCAAGATATGTATTATAAAAACTAAGTATAAAAATAGATCTATATATGTTGTACTGTAACCCATGATATATCTAAGACTCCAACGTGTGCGAGAGCACGGATTGATAGACTAGTATAAGGAACGAAAGATGCATCTTTTTCAGTTTACTAATGAAGTCGAAATTTGGATTACTCAACTGAAGAACGTGGAAAACCTTGGGAGAAAAGTTGGTAAACGGAACCTTTTATTTCGATTTATTATGACATGGAAATGAATGGATACACATTCTGAATCAAACAAATGAAAAGATAACAATCTTGTGTGAAACCCAAACAACAGCAAATTAAACACACATATGTGATCGAAGACTGGAACAGGAATGGCAGCCGATGGGCGCGCTGATTATTTCTTGTTTTGGCGGGAATCTATTCTATTCATTCCTCCACTTCAACTTTGATCTTGCATGAACGCTTGTTGCTCTCAGAATTGAGCTCCTCCTCCGTCCTAGTCAGCGCAGGGTTGTCTCTGTTGCCCAAGAGGTTCACCAGCTTAAGGCCTGTCAAGTGCTCAACGCCAATAATCGTCTTGTCCATCTTACCGAACCTGTACTCCAGCGTCTCCAGTGTTGGCATGGATCCTTGCTCGAACCGTAAAATCTTGTGCTCGTCAAGGTCAGAGACCACACTGAGCTTCTTGAGCACCGGGAACTGGAACTCAGCTCGCGCCACAAGCTCGCTGTCGGTGTAGCTGTTCCGCCACAGGGTGATGCTCAGGAGGCTCGGCAGCGCACACAGCACGCCGAGGATCTGGTCGCCGCGGAGCTCCGTCGATGTCAAGTTTATCTCGGTGAGGTCCCTGAGCAACTTGACCCAGTCCGGCAGCCTGTCGATGGCGCCAGCGATCCTGGCGAACCGTAGGAGGAGCGGCGGCGAGGGGATGTCATGGAGGAAGTTCAGCATCTGGATGCCGCCGCTGCTGTCCACGGTGTACAGTGCCAAGAACTTGAGGTGGCGCCCCATCCTAGAAAACGCCTGGGCAAGCTCCTGTAGGACTGGACCTGAGTTGAAGAGGACGAGGCCAAGGCCATACAGCGCCGTCAACTCGCCGATCTCCTGAGCGACATGAAGATCGTCGCCGAGACCCGCCTTGGTTACCAGGCGCAGCGCCTTCATCTTCTTGATGCCCAGTGGCAGCGTCCAGGCAGCTTCCTGTCGGTGCTTGTTGGAGAAGTAGATGTGCTCGAGGTTCATTAGGTCGGTCACGGTGTCGGGGAGGCCGTTGAGGCATGTCCCGTTCACGCTCAGTGTCTGCAGATTCTCCAGCCTGCTGATTTCATCTGGTATCACGGTGATGTCGGCGCCATTGAAGCTCAGGAACCTGAGCTGGACCAGGCCACAGACAAGCTTCACATGGCGGTCCTCTACCGCGGTGCAGCCTTCAAGGTCGAGCATCCTGAGCTGGGTGAACTCGGCCAGCCGGTCCAGGAGCTTGTGGTGGTCTTGAGGATCGAACAGGCTCAGTGAACGGAGGTAGCTCATATCCTTCCCCTCGAGGCCGGCCGCTGGGTCGTCGCCCTGGACGGAGAGGAGGTGGGCCAGCTTGCTGTCGCCGCCGTACGACGACGATGTGGCGGTGCTTCCCACCAGACAGGCAAAGCCCTGGCTGATGGCGTCAGACATGAGGAAATTATGCATCGTGCCTGGAACTTGGCACGTCGTGCACCCGTCGTTGTCGACATTGTCGAGCTCCACGAGCTCCTTGGCCACGAGCTCGTTAAGGTAGGACTCGAAGAGCTCGAGGAGTGACTCGCCCTGCTTCAAGTCGGTGACGATGCCTTCGGCGATCCACCTGTAGAGCAGCCGCTTCTTGTTGATCCGGTAGCCCTTGGGGAAGAGGCTGAGGTACAGCATCAAGTGCTTGAGACCAGCTGGCAGCTGGTCGTAGCGGTGTTTAAGCTGAATACCGATCTCTGGCTTCATCTGGTCTTCTTGCAGCTGGCCGTTGAGTCGGCCACATGCTTCGGCCACGGTCTCCGCCTCCGCTGCCACCACCATCTTGGCCAGGCCTGCGATCTGGTCGTCTGTGCCTCTCTGCATGCGATCAGTTGAATTGGGTGATGGAGCGTGGGAAGTAGCAGCTAGGGTTAGCAACACCTGCTGGCCAGTGGCCTAGTGTGATCAATGGTGTGCTTACAGCAGGCGCCTTGTGCTGCTATTTATAATGCCGCATGTAGAAGGTGACTACACCGGTTACACCGTGTACAATGCCATTGTTGATGTGCATCTCATGCATGGCCACTAGCACTTGCAGGGTCAAATGTTGGGTATATTAGGATGCCTGGAGCCGGCGCTGAGTCATAAGATTCTCTCAAGTCATCGTAGACTCGTAGTAATGTTGTGTGGAGTTTTGGCACCACAGCACGCATCACCAGCTGCTTTCCTACCGCTAAGTAAGCTAGAGAAATATTCAATTGTTAAAGTTGCAAGAGGATCCCTACAGCTGATTGTTACAGTTGGCTAGCTTGGTTCACCTAATTTTGGTTCTAGGCTTCACAGTATGAAAGACACAATTTCTTATATTATTCCAATAACTTTAGTTAGAGGTACGAGGCGCTTCCATCAACACAATGAGATGTTTATGGCGTGTCTTCGTTAACCATAAGGACTGGCTCAGTTACTTAAAGATGTTAACAAAGGTAGCATGTGGATGCACAGGGGATGTGATAGATTAGCGTCTGTATATCAGCATCTACTCTTCGTATTTGTGCTGTGTGTTGTAAAAGAAAAAGAAAACTAAGCTGGTCTCTGCCACTGACATTGTGATGTTAGTACTAGCGTATTAATTTAACAAAACCGTGAATATTTTTTTTATATGCTTTCACAAAAGGAATATCAAAGAGGTATTAAAAATGGCATATGCATCGCTGTGTATTTTATACTTTTGCATGGATGAAAAAACATGTAGTAAATAATGTACAAAATTTAGCGAAATCCATGTATACACTAGATGCTGTTGGCCAAAATGAATTTTCCCTCATTAATTCATCCCATTAGATAACTGACAGTTAATGACTGAGGTAAGGTCAACTCTCTTACTATATAATGGGGCAAGTCAGTCCAAAGCTTCCACATGGTCCTCGTAGAAAGAAATAAAGCTTCACAGTTCAATAAAAAAAAACATTGAAACACATTGGCTTATCCATTGGAAGCTGCTGATTCCTGACTAATAGCTGGTGTTGACATTCTCATAATTAACTATAGAGGTTTTTAGGTGCCCCCAACCAACCCCCACCCCACCAAACTGACGATCACCATTAGATCTAACAAAGAGGTGATTATTAAAAATTAACTTAGTATGGTAATCTTTTTTATAACATGCACACGACATCCCCTAGCATTTACTCGCTGGACGGAGGTTCTATGATAGATGCCTCCTTTCTTTGGACTGCTGACCAGAGATGCAAGGCAGGTTTCCCTTGTGCCCCCCAAAGTAGGCCATTTTTTGGTGTTTTCATCGAAGTCCATGAGAAAATGATGTTTTTGTGGGTTTGAGGATAACCCGCCTTGCATACCCTTTGCTGAGGTTTCCTCACACCGCTCTTGCCTCTCGGTTGGCATGAATGTGGACAACGAGAAGTTGCGACTATGAAGTCGGTGTTCTCCGTCAGGTGCTAGGGTGCAGCACAACGACGGCGGCAAACAGGGTGAGTAATATTGCCATCTCTAGGGCAACCAGCGCATGGTCCAAATTCTCAGCAACTGGATATCACTTCAAATAGAAGTTAGAGTGAAATTAGTAATTTATCCTTCCAATTCAATTCTTGGTCCCCACAGTTAATGTTCCCTGACCACAGGCTTTTAGACAATCTAGCCCCTTTCAACGAGTTTCTCTTTATTTTTAGTCATCAAATAAGGACCAATGAGTGGCTACTGCTAATTTCAAACAGTGTAAAATTTCCTTTTAATGGTAATGTACTGTGAAGTGAAGGTTACCCATGCAATAACTCATCAATTAAAATATCATGCAACAAACCCGCTTCTAGCATACTTACCAATTTTTACAATATTTGTTTTATGTTTCTTATAAGTCAAATTTCTCTAAATTCATCCAAATTTATTTATAGAAATATATATTAACATCTTTGATAAAAAAAATAGTTTCACTAGGCACACACATGAAATTTGTAATTATACTGGATATATTTTATTATTTTCCAAAAATATTGTATATATTTGGTACTGTTGATGTTGAAACCTTTTGGTATAACATAGTCAAAGGTAGCAAAATTTGATATAGGGCAAACCTATAGCAAAAATTATATATTGTAAAACAAACGTAGGATTGCAAAGTTATTATAATTGGTTGCTCATGTGCACATGGTCGACTTTGCTACAATGTTGAGAAACAACTTTCTAAAAATCCAATCGCCACGGCATTATAATATCAAAACGCTATGACAGAGAACAATGCTGGTATTAGAACAATTATGAAAACTAAAACTTACATTCTTCATGGTTGTAAATTGAAATTAGCACATAGTCCTACTACAAATACAATGAAAATAATATATATTATTATAAAAAAATTATTATAATCAATACTAGATACCAGTGCTATTTGCAGGCAAGCTTGGTAGTTAAATGGAAAGTACTGCACTGTATGGAGAATAGAGAATTTTTCCATGCATCCAAACAGGCTTCCATACACGGCTGATTTTTATTTTGACAACTTTGATTGTTTGTTTTATTTAAAAGATTTCATAAGTTATTATTAATTTTGTTGTGATTTTTTGTCATTAAACATAGATTGAGCACGACTTGTCAAAAAAAGTCATCTGAGTTTAATATTTAAGAACCAAGTTAGTCGAAGTAATATATTTATCCCACTACAGCTGTCCCTTTCTTTTTCATATCCTTATTCCATGTGCGGATAGCTGAATCACTGTGGTGACGCGGCGACCGAGTGAGTCGATAGGCGAGGCTGCGTGAGCCAAATGCAGACGCCACCGGGCACAATGCAAGATGCGATTGCATGTTGGGATGGATTTGCAAAGTCTGCCGTCAATAAGTAACTAAAGCCCAAAGGAATGAGACCTAAGATGCAAAAGTCTCTGATCAATACACAAGGACGAGATCGATTTGCAAAGTCTGCCGTCAATTCGTAAATAAAGAACTCAGATCTGAATCTGCGGTGCAAAGTCTTGGTCAATGCTAAAACAAAAACGAACTTCAAAGGCATCTTTCTTTTTTTTTTTCTCCACCTAAGTAGATAACAAGAGAATTCAGTGACAGGCATTTTCCTAGTAACGATGTACTTTATCAAAATGAGCAATTTTATGGTGGTTGAAAACGCCGGTACCAGTATTTTAGGGAGAGAAAATTGCATAATTAATCTTATTAAACAATAAAAATCGATGGGTACCGGGTATACCTAATTTTGGTATTGGGCCGACATATTTGGTGCCGTCTGGTACCTTTCCCTTGGTACCACCTATTTTTCCACCGTTAGATCTTGCCTAGTGGACGGTTCCTATTACTCCAACCACCGTAAAACTTGTACAACAAAATATAACCCCACACGGTAGATGGAAAACGGTATGCATTCTCATTTTATAGGACCGATGCTAGAGCGCGATTCCCCTTTGCCTCATCACGGGAAATATTATTTTCAGAATGCCATGATGAACTATATGGGGGTGGTAAGGGCGTGATGGCCCACAACTCTGTTAGAAATAATTGTTTAGTGATCAATTAGTATAATAATTATGTAATTAGTAGATATTAGTGAAAAGGTGTTTTGTTCATAAGAGACACCTCTATGGAGGGACATGTCCTTCCGAAGGACATGTTCATGTCTCTTCACCATGTATAAATATATGTAAGCCATGTTCATTCAACAATTAATGAAATCATTTGGTTCATTCTCATTCTACTCTAAACAAACCCAATTGGAGGGGGGCACTACAAGAATCGTCTTAATTTTTGTAGGCCAAAAAAACTAAAAAAAGGCCATTTACTCACGTGATTACTATATTTTCAAGTTTTTGCTTTTTTTTCATTGTTTTCAGTTCTCCAACAATTAGAAGCATAAAATAAGGCATCGTTAACCCACGGAAATAAATTATTTTTGTTGTTCAGTTATTCTCAACTAGCTGACAAAAATAGGCCCGTTCATGGCTAATTTTCATAGCCAGCCAAGCCGATGAAAATTACCTACTACTAGAGAAACAACCATTAGTCCCGATTAGGGACTGCCCTTCTAGTACCGGATCCCCTTCTGGGACTATGAAATCAAGACTAGGTTGCATGGCCTGTACTCAAGGAGATTTAGTATAGATGGGATGCTTCAACCGGTACTAAATTGGTCCCCCACGTGGTGCGGGGACACCCCTTTAGTATCAGGCCGTGCCACCAACCGGTACTGAAGTGGCGTTCCAATCCAATATATAGTATATATATGTATGTATATTTGGATTTATTATACATACATGTACATATATTTATTCTTGTGTGTGTGGTGTGTATATGTATATGTATATGTATATGTATATACCCACATACGTATCTCAAGATTTTGAGGGTATCGGATCGAATGAAAGGCTTCTACACGAAGTATGTGATCATACTAGGCAATCTGAGATGGTATGTATGTTGGGTATGCGAGTATACATGGAGTATATGGACATATTTATTTATATGTACTAATATGAAGGTATCATAGAAATATATTAAAAATAGGGGCTGTTTTATATTTTTTTCCTTGTGGTTCTATTTAGAATAATTTAAAATGAGTATGTGAACATACACAAACCGATAAATGGGTATGTAAACATACTCGTGCTTGTTTCTTAAAGGTGGGAGTAGCTACACCTAAGAGTAGATAATTTATATATTCAATGCAAAAATATTTAGTCCATAAAATATATGCAATGTACATTTTATACAACTTATACAATTTATAACTTATATAGTTTATAGTTTGACGACCCATCCATTAGAATGGAATTCTCCGATTTCACATAAGACTTCATTATAATTGAATCCAAATCCATTGTTTTTGGATTGCTATGATCCTTTCACCTGGGTGGAGTTCATCCCTTCATCTCCATGAGTTGTTATTTGTAAAATATTAATATATTAAACCAAAACTTGGATAGAATATTAGTGAATAATAATGTGTTTTGAATGTTATCTATGTACTTCGATATGTCTGTGCACAGACTTGTTTTCTACAAAATTGTGAATGAACTCACAAACGTAGTATCCACATAAGTTTTCCTAGCTTACTATCTAAGACAATGGAAGGGAAAGAAGTTAAGAAAGATTTGTGTCATATGACAAACAGGATGTGTATGAAAGGAAAACAAAATTTGTGTCGACAGAGCAAAACAAGGAAGCGAAAGTCTGCTTAAAGCATAATCTAGACGATGCAGAGCTCCTAGATTGATCCAATATGCATACGATTAGATAGATCTAGCTAAGAAAGAACTTAACCAAACCATTGACCACATGAATGAACAATAGATCGGAACCCCCAAGGGGGTTCACCTAGCAACGTAGATACAATCTAAAAACATGTAAAGCAGGGTGCCAAGCGTGCATCGATCTCTCGAGTTGCCGTATGCACATGTTGCGGCGCATGTCATGGAATGTAGCAACCGAACGAGCTATGCACACTTGGCCGTGCGCCACCGATCTGTTACGTGAAGCATAAACAGATAGGTAGATCAGCGGTGTACGAGATAACTAATGGATCTTGCACCAAGCAGAGCTTGACATGAGATTCATCGAGATAACTAGCAGATCCCGACATAAAAAACGCTTCAATACGGTATCCACCGGGTAAGTAAACGCCAAACATGCCCTAAAATGACCATGAGGAAGGATTAGAGCAGCGTGGCGCTTACTTGGAAAAAAACCCTAGGGCCCAGGGGTGACGATGCGCTGAGAGTTGATGAACGAGACAACACTGCTTGAGAAAAATATCATCGCTAATTTATTACGAAACAATAGGGTACATATTTATAGTGTAGAGACTTGGACGACAAGTCCATCTAAAACAAACCCTAAGCTATAACTTTCTAAACTTACGATACATGGCCTCTTAGGACAAAGACACGATAAAATCCGCCTCTGCTCAGGTGGCCCATGAAGCTCAGTAGCCGATCCGAAAGGCAAAACCTAGATTGGCTGGGATTTGGCGGCAACACATGCCCTCCCTCCCCCCCCCCTAGTTTTGACGATAATTTAATTTGTCGCAAAACTAAAGAAAAACCTCTAGGTTGGCAGCAAATCTTGACTCAAGCGCGTCACATTGTCAATAAAAACCCACTTCCTTTTGGGTGAAAAATTATTGTGCTTCACTTCGGGAGTTGGACCGGCTCCCCTTCAGCTTCCCTACTTGGTTTATTTAATTATTTTAACCACTGTATTTTCCCCATCTTTCTTCCTTTCCTTTGCCTCGAAGCCAAAGAAACCCCCCCTTATCTTCCATGGCAGATGATCTTCCTCCTCCCCTCTCACCGGTCTACGCCCCTCCTCCATTCAACCCTCCACCCAAGCTTCCCAATTAGTGGGCCGAGGGGCTCTGGGATTATTCACAGAGCGACACCGATGAGGAGACGGAGAGCGGTGCAGTAATCACCGCAGAGGATATGGCGACGGATGCCACCGTCCTACTATCCCAGATGCCAATCCCGTCGAGCGCGACGGCCTCTTCCCCTAGGTCCTCAGTGACGATGAGACTGCGGGAGAGGAGGAAGAAGAGGAGTCGATCGTCTCCTCAGACAAAGAAGAAAACCCCAATCTGTGTTGGGGTTCCAAACACTACTGCGTAACTGGGTAGTTATAAAAGAAGCTTTTAGGTGTGATTTGAAATAATTCACATGGTGCATTGAGTCAAGATGGAATATGTCCCTCCCACGTAAGGGAGAGACTCGTCTAGGCCCTCTCGATGCGTTGGAACTGAAAGTGCATGGCCATGCCTCAACTATAAGGCTAGTCAATAAAATAAGTTATACATAGAGGAAGACATGGCAGAGCTGATAAGGGTAGCAGTTCACTCGCCTTGTACTTGGTTATGTGTCGTGTGGCAGAAAGACATGGTAATGGCGAGTGTCAAAGGTATGCAAGATATGATCCTCATGGACCTTTTGCTAGAGGCCAATGCTAACTATTGACTAGAAAAGGTTTCCTGGTCATGACTGTTGGTTGCATGAACCAACAAGGTCAGACATGCTTAAGGGGCTCCAACATAAAGATATTTGCATAGTTAACTCTTGTGCAAGTGGGAGATGCTTGGATATATTCCCTAGAGCAAACCGCATTGGATCTGCTATTGGGCTTGGATGGGATATGAGCCACGAGGATTGTAGAGTCTTAATGGCCACAAGTGTCGCTGTCCCATTAGTGATGTCTGTACAAAAAAGGGGGCAGGCATTTTGGTTTTTGATCGACAAAAGGAATCTAGCCGCTGCGGCTGCTGCTACAGTACCTCTCCTCCTCGCTCTTCGGTCGCGACCGTACGTGTGGTGCTAGCACACCTATGTGCGGTGTCCATGCCCCGAACGTGTGGACTGCTGTAGTGGTGCTGTTGCGCACTATGTCAGGCCGAGCAACTACTTCCACACTACACCACAGCCCCAGAAGAGCGATGGACAGTCCATCGGTATAAGCAGCTTTACCGATGGACAGTCAGCAGGAATAACGCTATACTGACGGACCCTGTCAGTCGGCGTAAGTCCCGTCGGTAAAACTTTATACCGACGGACCGTAACTATACCGACGGACAATCAGACGGCCTGCACAGTTTTACCGACGGACGGTCTATTGAGAACATTTAAATCACTCAAAAAAAAAACTTATTTGGCATCAATCTGGGACAGCTCATTAACGCATTACTGTCCACACTTACCATACAACATTATTCATTCATGGGCAGGTTCAAAATTCAGTATAAGTGTTACATTACCCATACGGGCATTGATTCATCGATTAGTAAGTTCATCAGTCTAGCACTATACATACAGCCTAGCTAAACACCGTTCATAAAGTCCTTAGAAGCTATTAAATTCCAGAGATGAATTTTCAAGATCTTCAAAGTCTGCTCCTGTACCAAGCGAGTCAAAACCAAAGTAAACAAATGGTACAAAAGATCTGATGATTTGTCAATTCAAAACAGAGTAGTTTTAAATACATAAGCTTGCATGGGAGATGAATTTTCAAGATCTTCAAAGTCTGCTCATGTACCAAGCGAGTCAAAACCAAAGTAAACAAATGATACAAAAGATGTGATGATTTGTCAATTCAAAACAGAGTAGTTTTAAATACATAAGCTTTGCATGGGAGATGGGTGGGCTTTTTTTTTTTTTTTTGGTTAGTCTGTCTACTGGTTGGTGCATCTGAAGATTAGGAGCACCAATTAGTTCAAAAAGAAATCGTGTTTAATTAGATGCAAGCTACTCCTGAATTGTAAGGTGATGAAACTACAACTCATTGTAAGCATGACAATATCGAGGAAATTTCAGAGAGTTAGCTAAACAGGAGAAAACTAAAATGCCAGAACTTTAACCAGTCAACAATATGACAGCACACATATGCTTTAGGCAACAAAAAGAAAAGATGACTATTAGTATCAGACTGCATTCATACAGTGCATGAGAGAAACTAAAAGAAAATTCCTGAATATAAGATTTTAGATTCTAGAATAATAATACGATGTGTAATGACTGAAATGTCAAGTTATTCCTTTACCAAAAGATAATGCCTCTCTTTCAAGTTGTCCAGATAGACCCTGCAGTAACAGAAGAAAGCTTTGGGCCTGTTCGGTTGGCTTGTTAGGGCTGGCTTCTGCTGTTGCTGCAGCATCTGGCCTCTACGGTTTACTGTAGCAAAAGCTGAACTCCATCGCAGCTGCCGCCACAGCCAGCGGCAGCCCGCCGGCCGAACAGGCCCTTTGTGATTGCGTGTAAAATTGATCTAATGCATTTACTTGCGCTGACTGAGATTTGGTATGCAGTAGAATTAATAGTACATATATTAATCAAATTACGACATACTGCACTTATCTGAACAAAACTATGAATCAGGAACGGACTAGACCTCGAATTATGACATACTGCAGTTATATGAACAAAACTATGAATCAGGAACGGACTAGACCCTTCATGCATACAACAGTAAGTTAGAATTTACAATGGCATTGCCAAAAGATTCTGCTGTGTGGAGGCTTTCTTAAAGCATATATTCAGTCATCAGAGGTGCCTCATTAAGAACTGAAGGCAACGTAACATGGTGCATGCAGATCACAATATTAATCTAAATCACTGGTTACTGAAATACATTGAAATGCACAAAAAAAGAGCTAAAAGAAACTTCAGTTGAATGCTTTGACAAAGACTAATTGTGCAGCAGCCATTAAGCTGAATAAAACTTCCACAAATGAGATGATGGAGTCGCAGGTCATGAGATGCACTTTTTTTCTTTGTGGCTAATCCATAAATATTTTGATAAAAATGTCCACTATGCAGCACTAGATGTTACACTTCATATGCAGGGTTCATATATATTCTGTCATCGATGGACCATCACTGCAAATGCACAAAGCAATATACAGTTGAAAGATTAACCTAGATTAAATGATTCCTACTAGCTAGATTACTCATGAATCGTGTAATATACAGTTGAAAGATAACATACAATGATGCTAGTGCCAGGAACGAGTGGACATCAACAAGAAAGAAATTAGAAGGGTCGCCTCCAGTCCTCACAAGAGAGATCTAGGGTGCTGCCACGAGACTACAGACTTGGAGAGGGGTTGGGCTCACCTGAAATCAGCAAGCGATGGAGTGGAACCACACAAGGAATAGCCCCCATGTGCCACCCTGGGAGTAGAGCCGCTGCTAGGGGAGGGGAAGAGCAGTAGTAATCGAGCAGGTCCAGGGGCAGATGGGCGGTGAGCTTGAGCAGATCCGCCACTCAATCTCAAGTAGATCGAGTGACATGGTGCTCTGGCGCTCCGGCGAGGTAGGGCTCCGGCACGGCGAGCTCGAGCAGGATATGGGAGCGTGTGGGTGGTGAGCACGAGCAGATCCACCACTCCAAGAAAGAAAAGATCCTGCAAGCTGGTGCTTCGATGCTCCGGCGAGGTGGATCTCCGGTGTCCCGTTGGGGCCAGGCTCCCGCAGATGGAGGGGGTGTGTGGCGTGGCGCAGGATGGCGGCGGCGGCTTGTGTTGTGCGGTTGGGGAAGAGCCGGGGAGGGGGAAAGAGCAGAACCCTAGGATTGTTGTTTTATAAGATTGGTACACGTGGGTCCACATGCAAGACCACATGTGGTGTATTGGTTCAGCTACACCTATTTACCGACGGATCGTCCATCGCTGCATTACGATTTGCCGACTGACGCTCCAACAATATAGATAGATATCTTTACCCACGGATGATTAATTGCAAAAACTTAAATTACCGACTGACCGTTCATTATAAATCTTTACCAACGGATGATTAATAGGTAATTATGTATTTTTACTGACTGATGTCCATCGGTATTTTAGTGTTGTGGTGTAGTGCTCTGCTATTCAACATATGTATAAGGGACTCTATGTATAAACAGTGGTTGTTTCTTGTTTGTTTGATATATATCCTGCAGTCCCACACCAACGGCCTCCTAGAGGAGATCTCCTCCATGCCGCCTCACCTCACCCTCTTGCTCTGCATCCACGTGTCTCCTTCTGCTGTCTCTCATTAGCAACCCGTCCTTCCTCCACGGTACCGCTGTTAGGGAACGCAGTAGGCTACTCGCTAGTGATCGTATTATCTTTTGAGATATAACACGTAGGTATTGGCGAAAAACATACACAACGAAGAGGATAACAAAAGGTATTGCATGAGGACATGGACAAAATATCTAGCTATGTCCGTCTACTTATATTGTTGGATTAATTAACATTGGAAATCGAAATTTGTGGCATCGACAGAAGCATGCCAGAATGTTTATTCTTAAACAATGCAGCGTGCTAATTTAATCTGTCAGGCGTAATAAACTCCAAGTGCATTAACCGATGTCCCAGCGCGTACATAGAATCCTGCAACGGTTTTACCGTTTGGAACTTGGGTGCTGAAAGGAGTGCCATTTTCTGCTTTTCCAAAAGGCCCATATGTTGTGACATTGCTGACCAAAGTGAGTGATCTAACAACTGTGTCTCCTCCAACCGTACCAGTTGTTCCAAGAACTTCCTTTATAACCTCAGATGGAGCAAGCGTGATCTGTATGCATGGAAAGAAAAATCTACTAATAAGAATGCAAAGAGGTAATTGATAATATATGACCATCTCTGTTTATATTGCTCAATCGATTGGAAATCCACATAATTTTGTCCTGTATATGTATTGGATGTATGCGTATATCAGATGTGTAGGGTTGTGTATATGAGGATTCGAAACAAAATGTGGTGCCTATTTTCCATTGTACCCATATCAAATATAGTAAATGCAACATAGAAACAAGGCCTACATGAATTAACAATTTAGTATTACCAAAATCACTCACCGTCGCTGTAAGTGCACCATTATCCCCACCCCATGGTCCAGCAGTTTTCTTTTGGCCGGCTTCGTCAGTGTAGGAAAAGGCAACCGAGTTAATCACGTCACCACATCGAATTGTCACTGTTTGAAGAGAGCGAGGTAGCTCTAGGATGTCATAGGCTGTTCCTCCGTTCCCACCCCAAGGTCCCATCGTTGACTGCACACACACAATATATAATATCATAAAAGAAACTTAGGTATTTTTATAAGTAATGTAAGTCATTAGCTCCCCCTGGTCGACTGCACATATACACTGCATAAGTGATGAAATGAAGCAACAAATAATATAAAGAAATTTACGTATTTTTGTAAATAACTAGTCTAGATATAAACTCCTAAGGCTGCGTTCTTTACCATTGCGAGGTTGCGCTGCGGTGAATTCCCAGGCTCACACACTGTTGATTTGGAGTTACAGACAGTGCGGGAACCTTGTAAGCCCACCGCACCGCAGCTGGCCTGTCAAGTCGAGCACGGCCTAGCTAAGTAACTATATCTAATCCCGTTTATTATCTGCGCTCTACAATCCTAAGCTAGTAGCCAACGACGTATGTGCGTCCATTAAAAGACGATATGGAGGAGACTACAATGAATTACAAGGGCAAGTGTGCATATCTCAGCTCACCACTTCAGTGCAGAGAGAGAAAGCACGGATATGAAGCTCCCAGATACGCCCGTCAGTAGGATGCATATTTTGGATTACTTTGGCGCTGACAACACCATGTGCAAAGGCAAACTCTCCGGTTCCACCTACGATCGCCCATTCGCCATCTTTCCCGACGGTATCATCGCCGATTGAAAAATCTCCAAGCACCTTAAGGCTGGACCCCTTGAACCTAATCAGCATATATATGTAGCCGGAATGACAATCTTAGTGCAAAAATTATTAAGATGCTAACAGCTCTAAATAAAATTGATGCAAGTACAAACCTGGTGTCGTCAGTGAACGTTATGCTGTGACAGAGTAACCAGTTCTCGTCGGTTTTACCGCTGCCTATATGCATGCCCCGGGCAGTCGCGACGATGTTTGCATCGGCTGTTGGACCGTCACGGATGGCCCAGTCATTGACAGCGACCACACCGAAAAGCTTTGGAAGGCCCGTATTCACAATGACCTTTTGATTGCCATCTGCCTTTGCTTCCAAGATTTGGTTCATATATAGGTGGAATCGATGCTCTTTCTGCCTCACGTCCTGGCAAACTCCACTCTGGTAGTAGTAAGGGTTCGCAGCGGCCATAGCAGCCGGACTGGACCGGATAGATGCAGACATGGCTAGGGTTATTGTGGTGTCTCCGGTTGGGAAATGGCTGGCGTGGTGGTTGCAATTTATAGCCAAGTTAAATTTAGAGTGACGGATTGGCATAAAGGATGGCTCTCTTATCACGTTTCCTGAGTCTAACTTGATCTAACCTGCAGGCAGAATACCGATCTTGTTGCTTCCGCATGTTTTGCATATAAAGGAGTTGTGCACGTGCACGCAAAGATTCCAAGTCGCATAGAACTGCTCCATTACGATCGAGCTTCTCCTAGAAAAAGTTTGTCGAAGGAGTTAGCCACTTTGATAATATAGTTAACTTCGATATTCCATTATCCTTTAGTCCAGTATAATGTATACCGTGTGCAACCGACCATGCTAGAATATTTTTTAGACATGCCGTGTAACAAAAAAAGCTATCTCCCACCTAATTCTCCTTTATTTCCAGGTGGAGAAAAATACTGATCTCCTAAAGGAAAGGTGCCTTCAAAGTATTTTGATGAAAACATTGACCAAGACTTGTGCACATTAGATCTCAGATCACATCCTTGTGTATTGATAGTCTACAAAGACTTTTGCATCTCAGATCTCACATCTTTATTTATGAATTGACGGCAGACTTTGCAATTCGATCTCCACATGTAATCGCATGTTCTGCCTTGTGGCATCTGTATATGGCACATGCAGGATCACCTATCGACTCATTTGGTCACCTTGACAGCATCACATATCAACTCTTTTGGTCACCTTGACACGATGGTGATTCAGCTATATATACTAGTCCACCAACCCGTACTCTCGCACAAGCTAGATTTTTAGGAGGTATATATATTAAAAGTTGATAGATAACTTTAATAGTAGCAGCAATCGATAATTTAGAAGTGTATTAATTTTTTTATAACAACATTTTTTTGTTGTTTAGAGTTTAGATGTTATTTTATTTTATCTGTAGTATATTAGAGGTGATTATTTTAATTCATCTTTTATAATTACATGGTGGGTAATATATATGTAAATTTAAGGTTTATTTAATTCATATTTCATAATGTCACGCAGGTAATTTATATGTAAATTTAGGTGTTATTTTAATTCATCGTCTATAATGGCACGATAGGTAGTTTATATGCAAATTTAGGGGGTTATTTTAATTCATATCTCATAATGGCATGGTAGGTAATTTATATGAAAATTTAGGGTGTTATTTTACTGGTCTCACCATATATAATGGTATGGCGGGTAATTTTTCAAAAAATATAATAGATCTAATAGCTAGTATTATTGGACACTACTTGATGAAAGACCAGATGTTTCTGATTTTTGTGGAAATTTCTTAGATTTATCTTTTTTTTTCTATCGTGGCTTCGCAATTCGTGCTTCCTTTGTAACTTCTAATTAGTAATTATATAATGGTATGGTGGGTAATTTTTCAAAAAATATAATAGATCTAATGGCTAGTATTATTGGACACTACTTGATGGAAGACCAGATGTTTCTGATTTTTGTGAAAATTTCTTAGATTTATCTTTTATTTTTCTATCGTGGCTTCGCAATTCGTGCTTCATTTGTAACCTCTAATTAATAATAGTAAGATATCTACCGTGCTTTCCGCCACATATGGAGCAAAGGATATGGAAAACAAGGGCCATGCTGTAGTGAAAACAATTAATGATCTCATTAATCACCTGGATGGATAGTGGGATGAAGATAACATGCACGTTTGATGCATGGAAACCCCCTTCAAGCAAGGCCTAACGATAGGAGAAATTTCTGGCCTATAGGTTAGGGGTGTAATCTGTAACACCTTAATTTTTGTTACCTGAAAATCCTTTGCAAAATAAATAATTAAATTCATTTGTTCATGTGCATGACATCATGATTTTATTTTGTTTTCAAATTAACCAACTAAAATAAAATATAGGAACAACTTGTTTGAGCATGCATACCGTTGCATATTTTTATTGGGTGATCTGCAGTGTTTGAATTTGGATCCAAATTCATTTAAACCTTTCCAATATTTATTTTTTTTTTCTACAAAACCCCAAATGGAAAAGTTTCCTTTTTCCTTTTTCTTTTTCTCTTCGGATTTGGCCCGAATCGCCAAACCGGCCCATCTCCCTTTTCTCTCTCCTCGCCGGCCCAGCTCGCCCCGCGCCTTGCAGCCTCGGCCCAGTTCACGCCGACCGGCCCAACCGGGAGCAGCCCAGCGCGCCCCGCTCTCCTCTCTCGCCGACGCCCTGGGCCCGCATGTCATCTTCTCCTTCCTCCTTTCCATCCCGAGCGCGCGCCGGACGCAGAGTCCGCGGCGGACTCCCTCTCCGCCCAAGCCTGGACTCCTCCTCGCGTCCATGTTACCCGTTCCGCTTTCCCCTTTCCTTCCTCGCCCGCGCTTTTCCCCTTTCCTTTCCCACCTGCGCCGAGCGAACGCCCGGCCGAGTCTGAGCGGGACTCTTGCCCGCGCCGCTTTCTTTGCCCTCTCCTGCAAGCCACGGGCGCCGCCCCTATATAAGGAGCCCATATCGCCCTCCGTAGCTCTAACAAACCCTAGCCCGAGCCGCTTGTGCCCTAGCTCGCCCTTGTTGCCCGCCGCCGAGCCCGCGGACACCGCCGTCGTCGCTATACGCCGTCGCCACTTCGCCGACGACCACGCTTGCACCGAAGGTTTCGCATCGAGGTGAGGAAGCTGCCCGACTAATCCCTGCCCTCAATCGTGTCCCGCCTCAACGGCAATTGCTCGCCGGAGTGAGCCTCTGCGCCGCCCCGTCGCGCGCCGTCTTCGACCGATGCGTCGCCGCCCGAACCACCTCACCTGCTTCGCCGTCACCTCCGCTCCCTCGCAAGCCCTTCCTCGCTCGCTCTAGCTCACCGGAGCCACGGCTACGCGCAACTCCGGCGCTCCTCCGCCGCCCAAAGCCGCCGTCGGTCTCATGCCTCCCCTCCGATCTATTCCCTGCCGTCCGATCGAGATCCAACGGTCGTAAGCGCACCGCGATCCGGTCAATACCGGTCAGCGCCGTAGTTTTGCAAAAGAGCCCCTGGAGTTTCTGCTATTCAACCCGCAGTCCAGATTTTCACGGTTAGGTCCCTGGTTTTCGCAGTTTAGCCCCTGGAGTTTCAAATCTTTTTTATTTTAAGCCCTTAAACTTATTTTATGCATAACTTTTGCGTTTTAACTCCGATTTGAACGATTCTTGAACCTACGGAATCGTAGTAACGTGTAGATTAATTCTAAAAACCTTTTTAACCTCTGTTCATGATGTTTGATGTACTGCTTTAGTCAGTTAATGCTCATTGCTTGTATGTGTGTAACGTGTAGCCGACGTTCTGTCCGAGTTTGTCGAGAATCCATCTTGGGAAGTTCCTGAGCAAGTTTTTGCTGAGGAAGGCAAGTATTCTTTGACCTATGTCCTATTTACATTAATTACACAATCTAGAGCCCAATTTGATTGCTCCTATTAAGGATGACTAGCCTCATATGTCTTTATATGATTATGAAACTTGGGATGGGCTGCGATGTGTAGATTAATGCTATCGCTCAACATCTTTATATTCATGTTGCTAATCTTGTTTAATTAATGATAAACTTGATGGTAAAAGTTTGGTTTTAGCAACATGGAGACTTGGGCATGTTTTGTTGGTTTTGCTCAAGTGCTTCACCATAAGGATCGGTTCGCCGAGCGACCACCCAGGAAAACAGTACAACCACAAGACTCACATGGGCACTGGGCTTGACTGATTAATTAGATGAACTAGAGTTTTGGCTTACTTTCCTGAAACATGGCGTATGAGGGGTCTGGGGGATATGGGACTTTGCCTTTTGCCAATGAGGTGCAGTTTGATCTGTCACCCTTTGGAACGGAACTCTCATATCTTTAGTTAACTGGAGTAACCTGTAACGAGTGGGCCATAACTCTAGGAATTCTTTGTAAAGGTCTCGTAATGAAACCCTGCCGATTCATCTAAGGTATGAATAAATGGGGCTTTGCAAACCTCGGGCACAATGGGAATCATGACTTGTGGGTAAAGTTGTACAACCTCTCGAGAGTGTTTAAAACTGATATATTAGCCGTGCTCACGGTTAAGAGTGGCCTGGACCCTCACAGATTAGAGTTTCAGCTTCAAGGTGAATGGCTCATGGTGATCATGGTAATGAAGATGGATATGGTTATGGTTCATGCTTATCTTTTTAATAGGTTTTGCTGTCTTTATAATAAAGGGATGGGTGATGCTAATCATTGCTAGTAATTAAAACTTGACTAACTAAAAGCAATTGCTATGCCTCTCCACTATAAAGCCAGTCCACTTTTATCCTAAACGGAATACTTGCTGAGTGCGTTATGTACTCATTCTTGCTTGTTTTATACCCGTTGCATCCATTGCAACCGCTGCTCAGATCCAGAAGGAAGTTGTGGTGATCCTAACAAGGAGTTCCAGGACTACGACGAGTTCTAGGCTGGTGTGCCATCCGTCAGTTGCCTGTGGATCACGGTCGTCTTCCGCTGTCGTTTAGTTAACTCGTTTTCGTTAAGATACTCGGTTTCGTTAAAGACATTTGTGGTCTGTAATATTGGTCATTACTCTTAAGTTAAAGTACTGGTTGTGTTACACTTTTGTTTATGCTGTGTATGTGGTTAAACTGATCCTGGTACATACATGGTTAGCACTTGGTTTGGTTTCTAAAACTGAGTGTGACAAAAGTGGTATCAGAGCCGTGCTGACCGTAGGACGCAAGCCTAGAATAGAACTGGTCGTGATTAAGGATTTTGCTTACCTTTTCTTGCTTTCTCCATTCAAATACTTGCCATATATGCTATTTTGACATCCATACTTGTCTATTTCAATTAAGATCTTCTATATCTACTTATCTATCCCATAATAGAACTGTTTCTCATGTTTGCTTACAATGTGGGCCTGCAGATGTCGACTTTCAAGCGCACTGCCCGCATGCGTGTTGGTGGACGAGGTTATGGCGGACCCAGCAGGATCAGATTGCCTACCCCAACCCCACCTTCTCCACCGCCACAAGAGTGGGTAGACCTGACTGAGTCCGAGGAGGAGGACCCAGAGGAGCTTGTCCCTGAGCTGTCCGAAGATGAACCGGGAGAGTAGCCGCAGGAAGAACCCTTGGAGGTGCAGCCACCAGTACCCCCTTCGGCGCCGCCGCAGGAGCAACCCCAGGAGGAGCCAGGAGATCCAGCTGTTGACCCTGAAGACCCAGAACAAGATCCAGATGATGGTAACGCGCCCCCATCGGACGATGATGAGGACGACGATGAAGCTGGACCCGTGGTCACCACTACCCACCGCTGGTTCGACTACCCGCTGCCTGTTCCTCGGATGCTGAGAGAGACGCTGGAGATGCTCCACTACGATCAGTTCTGGATCACCTATGTGGGGACTCGCTACCGCCATCCCGCCCTACATGATGATTGGGACATGACAGTGGAGATCAGCATCCCGGATGAGTTTGGATCCCGCCGAAACATCCACGTCAGGCACGCACCTACTCGTCGCAACAGCCATGAAGCCGCCATCAGTGATGCTGCTAGGGAGGCCTTGACGACGTTGTGCCACGTACACCGTGAAGATATGGCCATCACTTCACGCCGGTACTACCCCTGCCGTTCGGTCGAAAGACTTGATGCATGGATCGCCAACCCGGAGGCAGAACAGAACCCACGCCTGGAGTCTACTATTGGGTACCTTGCTACCCTCAACACCGACTATAACGCCGCCTTGGACGAGTTGGACATGGTGAGATACGAGAACCGGAAGCTTCGAGCATGGGTTGCACATGGCGTTGAGCCCGCGGAAGAAGAACCTGTAGAAGACCCTGCTGATGCTCCGCGCAGGAAGAAGGCCCGCTACAATGATCCAGAAGCTAGGACCTATATACGGCATCATGAGGACTAGGATGTTATCCCTTTTGTAATAGGTTCTATTAGTATCGATTAGTTAGTTCGGTTAGGCTTAGAACGATCAACAGTGTGCTCGTTTGCTTATGATTGTGTTTTATGGATGATTTGGTTCTTTGTAATGAGTGCTTAAGTTGTGGAGTGATGTCCACAACTTAGTCTTTTGGTTGGATGCTTAATAAGTTTAATAAAGTTAGTTAGTTTGGGAAAGCCTTGCTCTACCCATATATACGTTCAGATCTTTATCTCATCTGTCTTGGTTACTAATGTTGAATGAGATGTATGGCCGGAAATAAGTACTAATGGTATATTTTGGTCCATCAGATGAGTACAGGACGTGGACGTGGTCGTGGCCGTGGAGGTAGAGGAGGTCGCGGAGACGGAGGACTCCCAAATCCACCACCGCCAATGACTATGGAACAACTAATCATGAACCAGACCCAAGTGATACAAGCTCTTGGTCAAGCAGTGGCAGCCATGCACCAGGCGCAGCAGCAACCACCCCCGCCACCACCGCCTCAACCGCGAGACAGACGCGCAGAATTTATGAAGGGACACCCACCTGTGTTCACCCACTCTGCCGATCCTATGGATGCAGAAGACAGGCTCCGCGCAATAGAACGGGAGTTGGACGTCGCTCAGTGCACCGACCAGGAGAAAGTCCTCTACGGCCCTCACCAGTTACGGGGTGCCGCTCAACAATGGTGGGAATCGTACCGCTTGGCTCATAACAACCCCAACACCATTACCTGGCAGGAGTTCACCGAGAGGTTCAGAGCGCATCATGTTCCAGCTGGTGTGATGTCACTGAAGAAAGAAGAGTTCCTGGCACTCACCCAGGGCACCATGACCGTCAGTGAGTATCGAGACAAGTTCCTACAGCTGTCCCGCTACTGTCCCGAGGAGGTTAACACCGACCCCAAGAAGCAGTACCGTTTCCTCAAAGGCTTGGTCGATCCACTCAGGTACCAGCTTATGAACCATACCTTTCCTAACTGCCAGCATCTGATAGACCGAGCTATCGTGACGGAGAATACTCGTCACGAGATGGAGGAAAAGAAGCGCAAACAGAAGGCACAACAATCTAGCAGTAACAACCGCCCGCGGTTTTCTGGGTCACAGAACTTTCAGAACCGCCCTACACAGAACTCCGGACAGCAGCAGCCCCAGTTCCAGCGCTACAACAATAATGGCAACTATCAGCGCCCGAACTATCAGTCTCAGCAGAATAACCCCCAAATGCAGCGCTCAAACAATCAAGCTCCCCGCCAACCAACTCCTACCAGTACCCCAGTGAAGACAGGCACGCCAGTACCACCGGGAAGTGCAAATTGCTTCAAATGCGGAGAAACAGGTCACTGGTCTAAGCAATGCCCATATAGAGGGACGCCGCAGCAGACACCACAACCGAGTTCGAAGGCGGGCACTCCCAACCAAGCTTCCAGCCACGCCAAGATCAACCACGTCACCGCGGAGGCTGCCCAGGAAGGTCCAAATGCTGTCGTAGGTACGTTCCTGGTCAACTCCCAACCCGCCTTAGTACTATTTGATACTGGTGCTACGCATTCCTTCGTTACTGCTCAGCATGTAGAGAGGTATAATTTGCCTATGATAAAGATGGTAAAAACAATGCTAGTTAGTTCACCTGGGGGAAACATGCGATCCGAGTTCGCTTGTGATGATGCATCCACTAAAATAAGGGGGGTAGATTTTCCAGCATCATTAATAGTTATGAAAGCACAAGGAGTAGATGTTATCCTGGGTATGAATTGGCTGCAAAGATACAACGGGGTAATCTCATGTGCTGAGAGGAAAGTGACTTTGACTACGCCAGCCGGAGAGAACATGGAAGTTCTGATAGACCCGCCTCAAGCAGGAGTTAATGCTATTGATGCCACAGTTTTGGAGAACATCAGAGTAGTGTCAGAATTTCCGGATGTCTTCCCAGATTCGTTGCCAGGTATGCCACCTGAACGTGAGATTGAATTTTCTATTAAACTAGTACCTGGAACTGCACCTATCTATAAGAAAGCATATAGAATATCCGGTGTCGAATTACTTGAAGTTAAGAAACAAATAGATGAACTACTGGAGAAAGGGTTTATTCGCAAAAGTACTTCACCTTGGGCTTCACCAGTTTTGCTTACTGAAAAGAAAGATGGAACCTTGCGAATGTGTGTCGATTATAGAGGTCTCAATGCCGTTACAGTAAAGAATAAATATCCACTGCCCCGGATTGAAGATTTATTTGATCAGCTCAAAGGTGCCTGTGTATTCTCCAAAATTGATTTACGCTCTGGATATCATCAACTAAGAATTAGACCTTCAGATATACCAAAGACAGCGTTCATTAGTCGTTATGGGTTATATGAATATACAGTTATGTCCTTTGGGTTGACTAATGCCCTAGCCTTCTTTATGTACATGATGAATAGTGTGTTCATGGAATACCTGGATAGGTTTGTTGTGATATTTATCGATGACATTCTGATTTATTCTAAAACTGAAGAGAAACATGAAGAGCATCTAAGATTAGTGTTGCAGAAGCTTAGAGAGCATAAACTTTATGTGAAGTTCAGCAAGTGTGATTTCTGGATAGGGGAGGTGAAATTTCTAGGTCATGTCATATCCAATGGAGGAATTACCGTTGATCAAAGTAAGGTATCTGAAGTGCAGAACCGAAAGATCCCAGAGGATGTGAAAGGCATCAGGAGTTTTCTCGGATTAGCTGGTTACTATCGGCGTTTCATTGAGGGGTTTTCCAAGATTGCTAAGCCAATGACGGCTTTGTTAGAGAAGAATATTAAATTTCAGTGGACGTCAGCTTGTCAGAAAGCCTTCGAGGAGTTGAAAAAGAGGTTAACCACAGCGCCAGTGCTAACTTTTTCAGATATGCATAAGCCTTTTTCAGTATATTGCGATGCTTCACGGCTAGGTTTAGGATGTGTTCTTATGCAGGAAGGCAAGGTTATTGCCTATGCCTCTAGACAATTGAGGGATCATGAGAAGAATTACCCAACTCATGATTTGGAATTAGCCGCAGTGGTGCATGCATTAAAAGTATGGAGGCATTATCTGTTCGGGCAGAAGTGTGATATTTATACTGATCACAAAAGCTTAAAGTATATATTTACCTAGACTGAGTTGAATATGCGGCAAAGACAATGGTTAGAATTAATCAAGGATTATGATCTGGAGATACATTACCATCCTGGCAAGGCAAATGTAGTAGCAGATGCTTTGAGCAGGAAGAGTCAGATCAGTTTGTTGAGGGCAAGAGAGTTGCCGGATGAGTTAGCCATAGAATTCGACCGACTAAGTTTGGGTTTTCTTAATAAGACAGAAGGCACCGTCTCCATGGAGTTTGAACCTACATTGGAACAAGAAATCAGG
The DNA here is from genome assembly GCA_022530915.1 of Paspalum notatum. Classification (NCBI taxonomy): domain Eukaryota; kingdom Viridiplantae; phylum Streptophyta; class Magnoliopsida; order Poales; family Poaceae; genus Paspalum; species Paspalum notatum. The sequence continues at coordinate 68,720,849 of CM039683.1, read as the reverse complement.
AAGGGACAACTTAATGATGAGAAGATCAAGGAAGTAAAAGAGTTGATCAAGTTAGACAAGGCACCGGGATTTCGAGTGGATGCCGACGGCACGGTATGGCATGGGGATAGGATTTGCGTTCCCAACATAAAGTCTATACGGGATTTAATTCTGAAGGAAGCACATGAGACAGCTTACTCTATCCATCCTGGAAGTGAAAAGATGTATCAAGATCTGAAGCAGAAATTTTGGTGGTACGGTATGAAACGTGAAGTAGCAGAATATGTAGCTTTGTGTGACGTTTGTCAGAGGGTGAAAGCTGAGCATCAAAAACCCGCTGGATTGTTACAGCCACTCAAGATTCCAGAGTGGAAGTGGGAGGAAATTGGTATGGATTTTATTGTCGGCCTACCGCGTACACAAAGTGGTTTTGATTCTATATGGGTAGTAGTGGACAGATTAACCAAAGTTGCTCACTTTATTCCTGTCAAGACCACTTATTCGGGAGCCAAGTTAGCTAAATTGTATATGTCCAGAATTGTGTGTTTGCATGGGGTACCAAAGAAGATTGTGTCTGATCGTGGAACTCAGTTTACATCTCACTTTTGGAAACGGTTGCATGAGTCAATGGGCACTAAATTAAATTTTAGTTCAGCATATCATCCACAGACCGATGGACAGACAGAAAGAACCAACCAGATATTAGAAGATATGTTGAGAGCTTGCGCAATACAATATGGTACTAGCTGGGATAAAAGTTTGTCGTATGCCGAATTTTCTTATAACAATAGTTATCAGGCTAGTATCAAGATGTCACCTTTTCAGGCTTTGTATGGTAGACGGTGCAGGACTCCCTTGCATTGGGATCAACCTGGGGAGAAGCAGTTGTTTGGTCCTGGAATCATAGAAGACGCCGAACGACAAGTACGAATGATTCGGGAGAATTTGAGGATTGCTCAAACCAGGCAGAAGAGTTATGCGGATAACCGTCGAAGGGATTTGGAATTTGCAGTAGGAGATTATGTGTACTTGAAAGTATCACCTATTCGTGGTCTACGCCGATTCAAAGTGAAAGGGAAATTAGCACCACGATATATTAGGCCTTTTAAAATAATTGACCGTAAGGGAGAGGTTGCATATCAACTAGAATTGCCTGACAAATTATCAGGGGTACACAATGTGTTCCATATATCCCAATTGAAGAAGTGTTTGCGAGTACCTGAAGAGCAGTTGCAGGAAGATGAACTTAATGTGCAGGATGATTTGACCTATACCGAGTATCCAGTCCAAATTTTGGAAACGGCAGAGAGAACTACCAGAAACAGGGTAATAAAGATGTGCAAAGTTAAGTGGAGCCACCATACGGCAGAGGAGGCCACCTGGGAAAGAGAGGATGACCTCAGAGCAGATTACCCGGAACTCTTTGCTAGCCAATCCTAAAATCTCGGGACGAGATTTCTTTAAGGGGGTAGGTTTGTAACACCTTAATTTTTGTTACCTGAAAATCCTTTGCAAAATAAATAATTAAATTCATTTGTTCATGTGCATGACATCATGATTTTATTTTGTTTTCAAATTAACCAACTAAAATAAAACATAGGAACAACTTGTTTGAGCATGCATACCGTTGCATATTTTTATTGGGTGATCTGCAGTGTTTGAATTTGGATCCAAATTCATTTAAACCTTTCCAATATTTATTTTTTTCTACAAAACCCCAAATAGAAAAGTTTCCTTTTTCCTTTTTCTTTTTCTCTTCGGATTTGGCCCGAATCGCCAAACCGGCCCATCTCCCTTTTCTGTCTCCCCGCCGGCCCAGCTCGCCCCGCGCCTTGCCGCCTCGGCCCAGTTCGCGCCGACCGGCCCAACCGGGAGCAGCCCAGCGCGCCCCGCTCTCCTCTCTCGCCGACGCCCTGGGCCCGCATGTCATCTTCTCCTTCCTCCTTTCCATCCCGAGCGCGCGCCGGACGCAGATTCCGCGGCGGACTCCCTCTCCGCCCAAGCCTGGACTCCTCCTCGCGTCCATGTTACCCGTTCCGCTTTCCCCTTTCCTTCCTCGCCCGCGCTTTTCCCCTTTCCTTTCCCACCTGCGCCGAGCGAACGCCCGGCCGAGTCTGAGCGGGACTCTTGCCCGCGCCGCTTTCTTTGCCCTCTCCTGCAAGCCACGGGCGCCGCCCCTATATAAGGAGCCCATATCGCCCTCCGTAGCTCTAACAAACCCTAGCCCGAGCCGCTTGTGCCCTAGCTCGCCCTTGTTGCCCGCCGCCGAGCCCGCGAACACCGCCGTCGTCGCTATACGCCGTCGCCACTTCGCCGACGACCACGCTTGCACCGAAGGTTTCGCATCGAGGTGAGGAAGCTGCCCGACTAATCCCTGCCCTCAATCGTGTCCCGCCTCAACGGCAATTGCTCGCCGGAGTGAGCCTCTGCGCCGCCCCGTCGCGCGCCGTCTTCGACCGATGCGTCGCCGCCCGAACCACCTCACCTGCTTCGCCGTCACCTCCGCTCCCTCGCAAGCCCTTCCTCGCTCGCTCTAGCTCACCGGAGCCGCGGCTACGCGCAACTCCGGCGCTCCTCCGCCGCCCAAAGCCGCCGTCGGTCTCATGCCTCCCCTCCGATCTATTCCCTGCCGTCCGATCGAGATCCAACGGTCGTAAGCGCACCGCGATCCGGTCAATACCGGTCAGCGCCGTAGTTTTGCAAAAGAGCCCCTGGAGTTTCTGCTATTCAACCCGCAGTCCAGATTTTCACGGTTAGGTCCCTGGTTTTCGCAGTTTAGCCCCTGGAGTTTCAAATCTCTTTTATTTTAAGCCCTTAAACTTATTTTATGCATAACTTTTGCGTTTTAACTCCGATTTGAACGATTCTTGAACCTACGGAATCGTAGTAACGTGTAGATTAATTCTAAAAACCTTTTTAACCTCTGTTCATGATGTTTGATGTACTGCTTTAGTCAGTTAATGCTCATTGCTTGTATGTGTGTAACATGTAGCCGACGTTCCGTCCGAGTTTGTCGAGAATCCATCTTGGGAAGTTCCTGAGCAAGTTTTTGCTGAGGAAGGCAAGTATTCTTTGACCTATGTCCTATTTACATTAATTACACAATCTAGAGCCCAATTTGATTGCTCCTATTAAGGATGACTAGCCTCATATGTCTTTATATGATTATGAAACTTGGGATGCGCTGCGATGTGTAGATTAATGCTATCGCTCAACATCTTTATATTCATGTTGCTAATCTTGTTTAATTAATGATGAACTTGATGGTAAAAGTTTGGTTTTAGCAACATGGAGACTTGGGCGTGTTTTGTTGGTTTTGCTCAAGTGCTTCACCATAAGGATCGGTTCGCCGAGCGACCACCCAGGAAAACAGTACAACCACAAGACTCACATGGGCACTGGGCTTGACTGATTAATTAGATGAACTAGAGTTTTGGCTTACTTTCCTGAAACATGGCGTACGAGGGGTCTGGGGGATATGGGACTTTGCCCTTTGCCAATGAGGTGCAGTTTGATCTATCACCCTTTGGAACGGAACTCTCATATCTTTAGTTAACTGGAGTAACCTGTAACGAGTGGGCCATAACTCTAGGAATTCTTTGTAAAGGTCTCGTAATGAAACCCTGCCGATTCATCTAAGGTATGAATAAATGGGGCTTTGCAAACCTCGGGCACAATGGGAATCATGACTTGTGGGTAAAGTTGTACAACCTCTCGAGAGTGTTTAAAACTGATATATCAGCCGTGCTCACGGTTAAGAGCGGTCTGGACCCTCACAGATTAGAGTTTCAGCTTCAAGGTGAATGGCTCATGGTGATCATGGTAATGAAGATGGATATGGTTATGGTTCATGCTTATCTTTTTAATAGGTTTTGCTGTCTTTATAATAAAGGGATGGGTGATGCTAATCATTGCTAGTAATTAAAACTTGACTAACTAAAAGCGATTGCTATGCCTCTCCACTATAAAGCCAGTCCACTTTTATCCTAAACGGAATACTTGCTGAGTGCGTTATGTACTCATTCTTGCTTGTTTTATACCCGTTGCATCCATTGCAACCGCTGCTCAGATCCAGAAGGAAGTTGTGGTGATCCTAACCAGGAGTTCCAGGACTACGACGAGTTCTAGGCTGGTGTGCCATCCGTCAGTTGCCTGTGGATCACGGTCGTCTTCCGCTGTTGTTTAGTTAACTCGTTTTCGTTAAGATACTCGGTTTCGTTAAAGACATTTGTGGTCTGTAATATTGGTCATTACTCTTAAGTTAAAGTACTGGTTGTGTTATTACTTTTGTTTATGCTGTGTATGTGGTTAAACTGATCCTGGCACATACATGGTTAGCACTTGGTTTGGTTTCTAAAACTGAGTGTGACATAATCGGATCGGATACGGACGGATACTGCCGATACCGTATTTGTTTTCATATTTTTCCTTCGAATTCGGGTCGGATACTGATATTAATAGTTGGTGTCGGATAAGACTTAATGGACATCGACATCGTATATATCCAACTTTCGTTATTCGGATACGTATATAAATCGAATACGGATCGGATACTGAATGTTCGGACTCAGATACGGTAGGATTTCAACCCTTCTAAACGGATCCGGACTCGAATACGGACGGATAATATCCATACCGTTTACACCCCTACTATAGGTGCTAATAGAATTATAGAAACTAGTCCATCAACTCGTGCTCTCGCACAGGTTAGACAACAAATTTATAAGTGCTTAATTTAATTCATCTCTCGTAATGGCGTTGTGTGTGATTTACATGTAAATTTAGAAATCATTTTAATTTATCTTTTATGATAGCATATTGAATAATTTATATGGAGATTTAAGTTGATTTTAATTCATATTTTATAATGGCATGGCGGGTAATTTATATGCAAATTTAGAGGATTATTTAATCCATATTTTATAATAGCATGATGGGTAATTTTTATGCAAATGAGAGGGTTATTTTAATTTATATTTTATAATGGCATGGTGGGTAAATTTTATATAAATTTAGTGGGGTTATTTTATTTCATCTTTTATAATGGCACGACGGGTAATTTTTATATAAATTACGGAGTTATTTTATTACATCTTTTATAACAGCATGGTGGGTAATTTTTATATAAATTTAGGAGATTATTTTATTTTATCTTTCATAATGGCATGGTATGTAATTTTTTATAAAAAATATAATAGATCCAATGCGTACTGTTATTAGAGCTACATGTTGGATGGTTGGATGATTTTAATTTTTGTGAAAATTTCTAGGATTTAATTTTTTTCTTAGGGCGTCTGGTGAGGATTAACGTGAAGACTCCAAAAAAAGACTCTAATTAGTAATATTAAGATTAATATGTAAAAAATCTACTAAAAAAAGAAATATGCTTTCGGTGAGAATTGAACTCAAAACCTTTTATAATGGCAGAGGTGGGTAATTACATTGAAAACAGATCTAATGGCTATTAATATTCCAATCTGCCAATTGATGGTCGGATATTTCTGATTATTGTGAGGATTTCTAAGATTTTATCTTTTTTCTTAGCGCGTCTCGTGAGGATTAACGTGGAGCCTCCAATTAGTAATATTAAGATTCCTACTGCACCGAGGTATCAAGGACTTTATTTCTTACATGGAGAGTTTAAAGATATGGTGCTTTACTGCAAGAGCCACATGTTATGCTGAATGAGATATTTATTTGTAGAAAATAGGAGGTTTCCTACTGTACTAAAAATAATTGTAGACTACCATGGAATTATGTATTTATTTCAAAAATAGGAAAAAATAGGCTAAATATTGTGGGCATCCAAATTATTTCGACTAAATTAAGTCCATTAACACACTCAATTTAACTAGAATAATACTGGTATTCCTTGAGATGCACCATGGCACATATCATAACCAAAGGACCATAACATAACCAAGTAGCAAACCATACACACCATCATGACCAGTCATTAAGTTTTACAAACCATGATTCAATTTTACATAAAACTTCTTCTGCACTAAAAAGTTCAACATCACACACTCGTACGATCAGCATTCTTAACAAAATATATGGTAATGTTTAGATCGAATCCCCCTTGCGGACCTTGCCAAATCTTTGCGACCTCGCGAAAGTCGAAGAAGTAGATCCAGGGATTCGAGAAGAAGTCCCGGGGCTTGAACCCGATGACCCAGGGCTAGAACCCGGGGCTAGAGGTCGAAACATAGGACTCACAAAGAAGACTCGGGGCTTAGGAAATTTGGTGTGGCAAACTCAACTGCGTTTTCTTGACTTTATATTGAACTTATATAGTACCTAATACAGGATAAAATTCTGCACCTACTCTCCCTTGAACTACTCGCCCAGATCTTGCGCCATGCCAATCACCAAGATGTGCCATCCCAGGCCTCTCTTGGATGCCGCAAAGACCCGGGCGGACTCAAAACATAAAGACTCCCGCACTAACAGGCACACGTGGAGTCAGCCCGGAGCTAGTCTCCTGTGCTGCTACGCTAATTCAAACTAGCTTTACATTAGAAGCTTGATCAGCACTAGGATTCCTAACAATTTCTCCCTAATTCTTGTGCTTGATCAACTGAATTGATGATGCCCATCCTCTCCCACAACTCCTGAAACAAAGTCTTCCCAAGAGGCTTCGTCAGTATGTCCGCGAGCTGCTCCTTGGTGCCCACGAACTCAACAGCGATGCCCCCACAATCGACACACTCTCAGATGAAGTGGAATTTGGTGTCGATGTGCTTGCTCCGATCATGGAGCACAAGGTTCTTGCTCAACGCAATCGCGGCCATGTTGTGCATCTTCAGCCGCGGTGGGGATGTCATTACGCCTATCACATCTTCAAACCAGACGCCCGAGCCAGGTACCCTTGCATGCTGCTGCTGCACCTGCGATGAACTCAGTCTCGCACGATGATAGTGCCACCACACATTGTTTCTGTGAGAACCAAGTCACAGGGTTGGTGCCAAGGTAGAAGATCACACCCGTCGTGCTTTTGTGATCATCGATGTCCCCGGCCAAATTGTTGTCATTGTACCCCAGCAGGCTTAGCTCATCATCGCCTCTACCTAAGTACCACAGTCCATAGTTGACCGTCCCCGCAACATAGCAGAGCAGATGCTTTCAGCCGCCATGTGATCATTCCTCAGGTCCTCCATGAACTGGCTGAAGTACCTAACACTAAATGACAGATCAGGCCGGGTGTGGAGCAAGTACCGTAGACTGCAAATGATGTTGCGGTACATGGTCGGATCGTCCTCCAGCGGCGCAGTGCTTGCCTTGGACAGCTTCAATATAACCTCCATTGGCGTTGCACACATGTTGCAGCCACTCATCCCTCAAGTATCTTCAAGGCATATGCGCTCTAGCGTAGCTCAATGTTGCACCCTCTTTGCTGCACTTCTATGCCCAAATAGTAGGACAAAGGCTCTAAGTCACTCATCTTGAAGAGCGTCTTCATCTCTGACTTGAAGGAGTCAACCTTCTTGGTCTTCTCACCCATCATGATGAGGTCATCTACATTGACCCCCACTACCAGTCTCGATGCTCGCACTTTCTCTGAGTGAACCCGACCTCATGCAAGCTGGCCTCTAGCTTTGAGTTCTAGGCCTGCAGTGCTTGACAAAGACCGTACAACGCCTTGTGGAGCCATATCACCTTTTCCTCATGTCCCGCGGCAATGAACCCTAGGGTTGTACCACATAGACCTCCTCCGCCAACTCACCATTGAGGAAGGCAGATTTCACATCCATATGATGCACAGACCAGTCGCGGTGCGCTGCTACGGCCTATACCACGTGCACCGACTCCATGCGCACGACCGGGGCGAACACCTCCTCAAAGTCAATGCACTGTCACTGTCACTGCACATACCCCTTCAAGCCAATGGTGCGATGACCCTTGGGTAGATCAACCAAGGACCAAGTCTTGTTTTCTTCGATTGAGGCCATCTTCTCTAGCATGGCCATGCGCCACTCCTTGATACCTTTGGCCTCCTCCTTTGCCGATGCCGACTCATCACCAATCACCGCTAGTGACCTTTCATCTCGTTCTGGGGGCGACGCCGGATGGAGGATATTGTCCAAAGTCTAGAGCTGTAAGGGCGTCTCGCCGTGATTGTCATCGAGATCAGGCTTCCTAAGGGAGGTGACGCGAACTCGATCATTGTCGACACCAGTGTAGTCACAGGTGGTGTGTGGGGCTCAAACCTGAATGTGGGCATCGCCCTAGGGCTTGGAGTGGAGGTCCTAAGGCTTCAGGAAAAGGCCCCGGAGCTTGTAGCAGAAGACCTAGGGCTTCACATCGCCTTAGGGCTTGAAGCCGAGGACCCGAGACTTGAAGCAGAGGCCCCGGTGCTTGAAGTTAATCAATCAGGTGATGTTCGTAGCATCCATGGCTCCTTCACGGCACCAGCCCTGCGTCATGCTTGCCTAACCACATACCCATCCCCGAAGCGGACAGTCCCATGGACACTAGTGTCGAGCTCTTAGAAGACCCGTGCTCCCCTGTCATGTGCTTGGTGACGCTCTTCTCGAGGATCTATTGTGCATGGCCCTCCTTAGTCTTGTCGCCGAGCTAGACGAAGAGCTTGTCCTTGTCAATGTGGAAGGTCGGTGGATCTGATTGCATCACCACCGGGTTGGAGAGGAGGGGACAGAGTTGACAGTTGTTGTGCCTACTATTAGGGCCTGGTCGTCATCCCCTTTCTCTGCCTGGGCCCTGTAGGCTACCTCATCCCTCTTCTTCTTGCGGCATTCCTAGGCCCAATGCTTCTTGCCACAGTACTGGCACTCATCCTAGGCCGTGTTCCCTCCGCCAAACCCGGGGTTACCTCCGCGTGGCCGCGACTTTGACCTTTCTTGTTGTACAACGACTCCTCGTGCCGCTCCGAGTCACCACTGGTCGAGCCACCGCCTCCTGAGTTGCCACCGCCTCCACCGGACAGTTGTAGCTGCGATGTCAGTGAGGTTATAGTTGGCAATGGAGTTGGTGCCTCCGAGGTTGTGGCACTCCTCCATGGCCTTGAGCTGCCCGATAAACTCCTCCGCAGAAACAGTGTTGTGGTTTAGATGGCATAGGTGGGTAATTTTGATGTAACTATTGGGGGTTACTTCAAGCTATTCATCCAGTGGATATTATCTCTTATGATAATTATAGGCCACCAAATCGATGGACAGTTGTTTCTGATTTTTGTGAGAACTCATAGAATTTATCTCTTTTTTTTAGAATGAAACAATATTAACTGGATGTTTTCGTCATTTTTTAACAAATAAATGTGAAAATAACTAAAGAAGGTACGATATAAATAAAATATCATCCCGGTGTATATCCAATAAGACTATAACCCGTGTGATAGCATAGGTAGTAACTTGTTTTTTTTTTTTTTTTTTTTTTTGTGATACCTTTCTTTCCAGTTCAATCAATTGTCTTCAGCTTACATAATTGGCGCTGTGCACTGTTATAAGACGTAATTTATGCATGATTATGTATGAAATAATTAAACAAATTTAACGGTAACGTGAAATCAAACAGCGATGCTAATTGATGTTAGAAGTACACTATTATGTTGATGTAAGACACTTACTCTTGTCTAATGATTAGCATATTTGTCTTTGTTAAGTGGGCAGCCACCAGCAATAGTAGATGTGACTCAAAACTACATTCTTTTAAGCAAGAATCTTACTCTTAGTTATTAATTTAAGGTCCTTACCTTTGTTAATTGGGCAGCCAACAACAACATTCGTGTATGTTCTTTTGCCGTTGGAGTGGGAAACAACAAAAAAACGATGGCGCTCAAATCTATCTATTATTATATTAATAAGGGTGTGTTAAAAGAAGCCACCACGTTCGCCGAGAGGGCCAAGAAATTCTCACATTAATCGCAAAAAAGAAAAGCCCTTCACCGTAGGATTTTATGAAGATCTAACGGTGTATATTTAAAAGGGTATATTAAATATAACTGAAAAAGGCAAGAAATCCAAATATTATTAATTATTAATAGGCGGTCTACATTAACCCAAATCCACGTGAGTCTCGAAATCCAAGTCCTAAACACATCCGTCGTGACATGCTCCAAATCCGCGATGCTGTAAAAGAAAAGGTGAGGCAAATCAAATCCCTCTCTCATGCGTCATGATTTAATTTCGGTCTCCAACACAGCCTGATTGAGATGCATCCGGGTGCAGGTCAAAGTCAGATTGCTCACATTGACGGAACACGATTGAGTCTTATTTATTTGAGTTGCAAATTAATCATTTTCTAAAACATCCCATACATCATTGTATATTTATTAAAGGTTTTTTTCTTAAACACATACACAAACGGTCACACACAGACACATAGATACACTCACCCCTAAAAAAATAAAGATCTCAATTGTTAAAAGAATCTAACACATTCACTGCGAAGGTCTAGAAATTACAACATTAATTTAAAAAGAAAAAGCTACTAAGACATTGGATCTTATAAAATCTAACGGTCTACATCAACCCAAAGATTTTATATGATATACAACTAACAAAAGAAATATTTACACAGTTAGTTTTTATAATCATCGAACTATAAGATTAATATAAATATTTCATATCAAACAAAAATATCAAAAAAGGTCGGATTTTGCAAAAGGACAAACAATCAATAATTTGATTAAAAAGAGCATGTTATACGTCAATGCTTCAAAGTTTTCATATTAATCAGTGAAAAAAAGAGAAAAAACAAACTGTTGATATACTGGGCCTCAAACCAATAGTTTAAAAAGTAATATGCTTGCATACACATTAATCAAGGGCATATATGTCATATCCTATCCTCTCTAACATGTCATAAAAATCCTAAAACAATAGTTACTATGTTTATGGCAAGGTGGGTGTACATATACCTTACAATAAGATATATGGAAAAAGACAATTCATACAAAGAGAAGTTACAATCTAATATCTTAATAAAGAGGTTTTAAAAAAGTGACCATTTTCACTTAGGAAGCCAAGAAATTACCGTGTTAATTAGAACAAAAAACAAAATTAGATTATTGAATTTTATAAGCATCTAAAACGATAAATTCAATTAAGATTCAATGTTAGAACTTTTTCCCTATGTTGTTTGATAGAGAAAAATATATAATATTCTCACACAAGAAGTTAATAAACTATGTGTTTAAATGACACATATCCAATTTCAGTCAAGGCAAGGTGACAATAACAATTCTAATATAATTTGTACTTGATCAAAATAAATTAAATTATAAATAGAAATATATTTATGAAAAATACTCTAAAAACTCAATGGATTAATTCATAAAACATGTTCTTAAAACACTGCACCAAAAAGTAAAATTTAGGGAATAATATATATTGCTAGGGATCACGTTCTTAGAAAAACAACAATTAATAGGATATCTAAATAAAAATGATCAAACAAGACTAATTTAATAAAAAACTAAAGCGTCGCTGAAAACTAGCAATTAATGTGGGAGTGTTAAACAAAAACCACCACGTTTCTTGAGAGGGTCTAGAAATTACCACATTAATATACAAAATAAAAGCCCTCAACCTTTGGATTTTATAAACATCTAACGTTTTCCATTTTTGCTAAAAACATTCCTACACCTTTGGACACTATGAACATTGAACAATTTATATTGAATCACATATCAAATACAACCAGAACAATCTTGACGCTGCATCTGTGCATCACCGGAGGACTCTATAGCTATGCTCCGGTGATGCATGGCTCCCATGTATGTTCAAAACAGTTACATAGTACTCCCTGTTTAAATATACGTCGCATTTTAGTTCATTATTTTAGTTTGAAAATGAACTAAAATGCAACATATATTTAAAACCACATGGAGTACCTTAGAGTTCTCTTTGCTTTGAAGTGTGACTTGCAACTGCAAGTCCGAGATTGCCTACCCTAAAGGTTCACCAGTGCTCTAGGATGGAAATGTTTCCAACACGTCATGGTTATGCGCAATGACAATAAGCTTAGCGTCCCGGTCTATACATATACCTAACTACCAATAAATGCAAAGCTTGAGACCGTGATTTCTAATAAAATAAAGACCACCAATTAAAGAATAAGAATAATATCATAACCAATTAAAACCAAAATTCCAAAGGATGGGACATAAGAAAAATACAATCAATTAAGATCAAATGTAGGATTCAAGGAGCATGTTGCAATAAACAAAATTTATTTTCTTTTATACTTCTGACAAACACAAGAATGAAAACTAGATTACTTTCTTTATATATGAGCCTGACCTGTCCGAATAAAACATCAAAGTTAGAACTTAAGTTTTGGTTGTTGTAGTTAGGCTATCTGCAACAAAGATTCTCATCCCTATTCCTCAAATCCAACTCTACTCTGTCTATCATATCATCTACGGTGTAAAACAGTACTAAACAGTGCCAAAATCCTTATTTTGAGGCGTGCCGTTGGAGACAGCATTACATAGTGCCGATAAATGATAGACGGAGCCTATTAAATTATCTAAATATGGATTTGTAAAAAAAAACTACCATATTCGCTGATAGACCTAAAAATTACCATAAAAATAACAAAAGCCATCCATAATTGTATTTACTAAAAATCTGTTTGTTTTCATTAAATCAATATTGAATATAATTTAAAATGGAAAAAATACTTGCACAATTTATTTGTTATGATTATCAACAATCTAGATTAATCGAAATATTTTGTACCAAATACTAATAAAATATCAAATTTGTTCTCCCTCTGATTCTAAATATAAGTCGTTGTAGATTCTTTTTCACAAGTTCGATCATTCGTTTTATTCAAAAAATATGTAAACATATAAGAAAATAGATCGTGCTCAAACTCTCTACAATGATATACCTTATTAATTTTTTAATAATACAAATAATCATAGTTTTAGAAAAAAGTTAGCTGCGAACATATATTTAAAACTGGATGGAGTATAAAATTAGAGTATTAAAAGGATCGAGCACATTGAAGGGGCGTATAAATTACCACATGAATTGAAAAAAAGAACATAGATTGTGTGGATTTTTATGAACATGTAACGGTCGTATGAAACGTATCTGAAAAAAGAGAAAGATCTTCACTTATTTAATACTACCTCTTCCAAGTTATAATATATTTACCTTTATCCTAGCCCAAGTTTCCATCTACAATGTCAAGGAAATGCACTTTCAAAAATATTTTGGTAGAGTTAATACAACTAATTTGATATTACAAATGTAGCTAAAATGTTTAGATTAAAATATAAAAGAAATGCTATTTGGATCCCACATACAAAAATATAAAAGTTGGTAAATATTTTGTTAAAATATATCTACAAAATTTAATACATTAATTATTTAATGAGAATATATTATAAAAGAATCACTCCATCCCATAATGCCCTGTTTGGTAAAGCAGCAATGAGAAACGTTTTTCTGAGAGGCTACAATGCTACATAAATATTAAAAAAGAGATCTAGGTAGAAGCCAATTTTGCTCGGCTTCTACGGTTTAGTATAAATTAAATGGGAGACGTCAGACGTGGGGAAGGCGCGGCTAGAAAAGGCTGTAAAAAAGTATGTTGTTTGACTATTAGTTTCAGCTTATTTTGGCCATAAGCAGCAAATAAGTTGTACCAAACATGGCCAATATAATGCATATAAATTTTTAACATGGCCTTTAAAGCGTGATTTTGACCATTTATTCTTTTCAAAATATGTCATCAATATCATTATCGCAAAGTACTTTTGAATGCAATCAAAAATTTAAAATTTGGATTTTCTAAATACATGTATGCCCTTTTATGGGATATAACAACAATCAAATAAAATTAATTTTAAAAAGTTAAAATTTAAAAGAAAACTAGCTACCTGTGCTATTTGCGTGGGCCACCTTGCTAGTTATCTGATAGAAAGAGATGAGCCAGGTTATGAATCCAGATGCTCCCGTCACTCTAGGAGTCTAGGAGTGACCACATTGGGTGCCAGCTGAAGAAGCCCAATGGACATATACAGTGCACTAACAAATGGCCCGTGCGTTGCTACGGAATCTTCTATATTGGACTATTCTTTAATATATCATACCGATAACAGTAGGACAAAAACACACTTACGCTCCTTACGTAAATTTAAACTATAAATAGTATATGTAGATGTAATTTTCCAATTGTGAACCCCTTGATACTGATTTTTTTCGTGTGAGGCAAGACGGCTAGAGCTAGGGGCATGTAGGCTAGCGACAACTGTACAGGTGGATAGAGAGTGCGGACAGGCAAGACGGCTCCTTAGCGGAGCGCAGCACAAATTCATGTCATAAATTTAAAATTTTAAACTTATCTAATTTATTCCGTTGCAATGCACAATCATTTTTTCTAATTTCGTGGGTTTAAATTTCATGGGCTAAAAAACCCACAAATTTAACTAATTTCGTGGGTTGCAACCGAAAAACACACGAAAACCCACGAATTTTCTTGTCGCATGGGATTTCAAATTTTTGGACTTATATTCGTGGGCCTACAAATTTAAGCCCAATACTAAAGAAGCCCACCCCAAACCCTAACCCCACTCCACTCCCACCCCACCCCACCAGCCGCCGCCGCCCAACCCGATCCGCTCCGCGCCTCCTCCCCAGCTCCACTCCGCCTCTGACCCCGGCTCCTGCACGCGGCCGCCGCTGATCCCGCTCCTCCAGCGCGGCCGCCTCCGACCCGGGCTCCTCGAGTGCAATCGCCTCCCCCGGCTCCTTCTGCGAGCACCGCCTCCCCCGGCTCCTCTAGTGAGGCATGCATCCCCGAACGCCGCCGCCTTCCCCTGGATCCTCCAGCGAGGCGCGCCATCCCGGAGCGCCGCCACCGACCCGGCTCCTCCAAGCGCCGCTGCCATGCCAGGCTCCTCGAAGCGTTGTCGTTGCGTCAGCTCCTCGCCCACCGGTGCGCCCCTGCTTCTCCGCGCGCTGGCTTCCGCGCCGGCCATGGCGGCCACCTCCCCACCCCACCGACGCCTTGTCTCCCTCACCGCAGTCGCCTTCTCCAAGATCCACCACCGCCAGGAGCGCCTCCTCCTCTCCCGCGCCGGCGGCGGCGTCCCCCACCAACGACTCGTCTCCCTCACCGCCGCCGTTGCCTCCAAGATCCGCCACCACCTCCCTCACCGCCGCCTCCTCCTCTAAGATCTGCCACCGCCAGGAGCGCCTCCTCCTCTCCCACGTCCGCTCCGCGCCTTCGTCTCCACCTGCGCCGCCATCTCCTCCGGCTTGGGCTGCCTCGGCGGGAGCGGGGGTGCGGCCTGCTGGCGATGGACCGGGAGAGGCGACAGAAGGGTGGGAGAGAGAAGGCGGGGTTGGGTGGGCGGCGTCGGTGCGAGAGAGGCGGTGGCAGGCTGGCAGCGCGGGAGGCGGTGCGGGGATGGGGGGGGCGGGGTAAGGGGGCAACGGACCAACGGAAGGCCACTACAAACTTTTAAGGGGTAGAGATGTCCATGGACACTGTGCCTTGACCAGGGACGGATGACGTTTATCTGAATTGAGCATATATATTGAGATTAGTACAGAACAAACATGTAGAATTGAGCATATATATTGAGATTATATATATTATTAGTACTAGTCAATCAACCCGTGCTTTCGCACGGGTTAGAGTCTTAAATGTGTTATGCGTAACCGTCCAATATATATAGATCTATTTTTATACTTAGGTTTTTATAATAACATATCTTGCTACTTTATATGTATGCTTAATTGATTTAGATAATCTTTGATCGATTGCAAAAATAGGTGATTTTAATATAATTTTGAGGAGTTACCTTCATCATTTATCAGTCATAATAACTAAGGTGAACAATTCAAATATAAATTAAAGGGAATATTTGGTATTATCCTATCAAAATAGCAAATGTGAGCAATTAGATATAAATTTAGGGTGTTATTTCATATTTTTCTTTATATTGGCAGAGTGGGCAATTAATATGTAGTTTTAGGGGTTATTTAATATCATTTTGATAATGGCAAAGGTGGGTGATTACTTAATTAGAAAATAGATCTAATAGCTATTAAGATTCCAACATGTTAATTGATGGTAGGGTATTTTTTTTATTATTGTGAGGATTTCTATAATTTTATTTTTTTATAGCGCATCTTGTGAGAATTGATGTGGAAATTTCAAAAAGTCTACAAAATATCTGTTTTATGGAAATGTTTCTAGCATCTTTAATGGAAAAAAGACAAAAACTGAAAGTAAATTTAAAAATGGGGAAAAATCTAAAAAAAGAAAAATAAATTTGCTTTCGTTGAGAATTGTACTCAAGATCTTTCGTAATGGCAGAGGTGGGTAATTACTTAGAAAATATATATATAAAAAAAAAAGAGGATATTTGTTTTCATTGAGAGTTGAACTCAAGACCTTTCATAATGGCAGAGGTGGATAATTACTTAGAAAACAGATCTAATGGCTATTAATATTCCAATCTGCCAATTGATGGTCGGATGTTTCTGATTATTGTGAACATTTTTTGGATTTATCTTTTTTTCTAGCGCGCTTTGAAATTGGTGCGACTTTTAGAACATCCAATTAGTAATAGTACGATATGATATGATATGATATGATACGTCAACTAAACCTACACATACATTTGATCAAAAGAAAACTATCTGAGAAGATCATACGGTATACAAACAGTTCATCAGGCAAGGCAACCAAACCTCTCAATCTTGACAGACCTTGATCCCCTGTACATCCTAACACCTAACCACAAAATGCAAACTGATCTAGCTAGGAAAAAACAACATCGAAAGCAGTGTGCTTTTGGGCTGAGATTGTAGAAGCCACAGGTCAATCTTATATTCTGGAACCTTCTCGCGCTAGCTGGATTGTGCCCATGCCCTGCTCACCGTGGCCGTGCCATGCTGTTCAGGTTCATTGCTGCTATGATCAAGGGGAAATATTAGGAACCGAGGGCTACAGGTGGTGTATCACCGTCTTACTATGCCGTCTAGTTTCTCGTCCTCCTCGGTGATCTGCATGCCCTCAAACCGTTGGCCTGCTGGCCGTCGAAGTTGTACCCGGTCTCTAGCGGGGCTTATCGAATGCCGACACGCCGCCAGCGAGAAATTGTGGTCGGGACGGACGTTGGTGCTGGGGCGGCCAAGACGCACGCGGCTGCCGGGGGAAAAATTATGGTAGAAAGATGCGGAGAGGCAGGGAGACGCACGTAGGCCCCAAGATTCCGTAGAGGCCGCAAACGGAGATGCACATAGGTGTAGCAAACGCAGGAAAATGGAAAAAATTCTGTTTAAAAAAAAGAAATTTGCTTTCATTGAGAGTTGAACTCAAAACCTTTCATAATGGCAGAGGTGGGTAATTACTTTAAAAATATATCTGATGGCTATTAATATTCCAATATGCCAATTGATGGTCGGATGTTTCTGATTATTGTGAGAATTTTTAGGATTTTTTTTTTCTTAGCGCGTCTCGTAGGGATTAATGTGGAGTTCAATTAATAATATTAAGATAACACAGATCTAATGTCGTTAATCTTGTGAGCCCTTTGAAGTGTTGTTCAGTAACCACACCACAGAGCTGGTTGTTGCTTAGATCCAATGAAGTTAAATTTGTTAGGACACTGATTTCAGTGGGTACACATCCATCGAGGTGGTTGCCGCTGAGCTCAAGCATTATCAAGCTGGTGAAGTGGCCTATTAAATTGGGCAAGGTCCCGGTGAAATTATTGCCACCGAGACGCAGCTCCTGAAACTCACCCCATGCTAGCCTATATAGATTCATGCTATGTTCCTGAGTTTCTAAAACTACATCCAATTTGCTAACTGAGCATACGAGTAATTTACTTTTAAATAAGCACATCTTGTGTGTGAGGAGCTGATAGGTTTGTTCAGTGAGGAGAATAGCAGTAACATGAAACTCGGCGAGCCAGGCAGCTTTGTTTGTAGATATTAATTGTTTGTGTTTTGCATGTTGCCTGTGAAACTACACAAAATGAAACTATGCATTCTCAGTGATTGTTTCAATGATGATTTCAATCTTCTGTAGCTTATGTGGCATCTTGGAAACACAAATATGAAATTATCTACTGAGAATGGCCTAATTGTATTCTTTTTTTCTTTTGCTAACTAAAAATATTACTACGTTTGTGATGCAGTGAGTTTTGTTGAAGCAATATATCAATCTGAGAGATATGGACAAAGAAAGATTTGAGCTGCGCTTTTCACCCTAATTTTATATGTATTTATATGGCTGCATGCGCCAAGAGATGTAATTTGATTTTTTGTATTGATTCGAGCTGTCGTTTTAATAAATATCGTGTTGAAATATATGTATTACTACGTTTGATTTTATATGTATTTATATGGCTGCATTTTTTCAGTTTACTAATGAAGCCGAAATTTGGATTACTCAACTGAATGAAGAACGTTGAAAGTTGGTAAACGGAACCCTTTATTTCGATTTATTATGACGTGCAAATGAATGGATACACATTCTGAATCAAACAAATGAAAAGAGAACAATCTTGTGTGAAACACACACAGAAAATGGAACTCAAAGCGATCTTGATTGAACCCAAACAACAGCAAATTAAACACATAAGTGACCGAAGACTGGAACAGGAATGGCAGCCGATCGATGGGCGGGCTGATTAATTACTCACACCATTTCTTAAGCCAGGAATCTATTCATTCCTTCACTTCAACTTTGATCTTGCTTGAACGCTTGTTGCTCTCAGACTTGAGCTCCTCCTCCGTCCTGGTCAGCGCAGGGTTGTCTCTGTTGCCCAAGAGGTTCACCTGCTTAAGGCCTGTCAAGTGCTCGACGCCAATAATCGTCTTGTCCATCTTACCGAACCTGTACTCCAGCGTCTCCAGTTTCGACATGGATCCTTGCTCGAACCGTAAAACCTTTTGCTCGTCAAGGTCAGAAACCACACTGAGCTTCTTGAGCACCGGGAACTGGAACTCGGCTCGCGCCACAAGCTCGCTGTCTGTGTAGCTGTTCCGCCACAGGGTGATGCTCAGGAGGCTCGGCAGCACACACAGCACGCCGAGGATCTGGTCGCCGCGGAGCTCCGTCGATGTCAAGTTTATCTCGGTGAGGTCCCTGAGCAACTTGACCCAGTCCGGCAGCCTGTCGATGGCGCCAGCGATCCTGGCGAACCGTAGGAGGAGCGGAGGCAAGGGGATGTCGTGGAGGAAGTTCAGCTTCTGGATGCCGCCGCCGCTGTCCATGGAGTACAGTGCCAGGATCTGGAGGTGGCGCCCCATCCTAGAAAACGCCTAGGCAAGCTCCTGGAGGACTGGACCTGAGTTGAAGAGGACAAGGCCAAGGCCATGCAGCGCCGTCAACTCGCCCATCTCCCGAGCGACTTGAAGATCGTCGCCGAGACCTGCCTTGGTTACCAGGCGCAGCGCCTTCATCCTCTATTCTTCTTGATCCCCCGTGGCAGCGTCCAGGCAGCATCCTGTCGGTGCTTGTTTGAGAAGTAGATGTGCTCGAGGTTCACTAGGTCGGTCACGGTGTCGGGGAGGCCGCTGATGTTAGGAATAAACGCGACGTGGTCGCGGGTGTGAGTGCGCCATGGACGCGTGTGTGCGAGCGCCATGAGCGCAGTGTGTGTGTGCACGCGCCAACGCCATGGGCACGTCGTGACGCGCAGAAGGGCGAATTGGTCGTGTGGAGGATCGCGCGCGAGAGGCTGATCGAGATCAAACCAGAGGGCACCGGGGACTCGAGGTGAAGATGGTGCGCGCGGTACGGACGCAAGAGAGCGAGTCCATGCACGGGACCACGGCGAGCTCACCAGCGGGATTGCAGCCACGGCAGAGCGGGTCACGCGGAGGGCGTTGCACGAGGAACGTTGAAGCTGTTGTTGTGGAGCACGTGGAAGAGGATGGATCGGTGATGATCAAGCACAAGAAGGTCGCGCAGGACCCGGTCGCGAGCCGTTGGAACGCGCACTCGACGCGCGGGTGAGGTGGGCGACAATGGCGGATCAGGCGAGGCTGCGTGCGTGCGTGTGTGGCTATATAAGCCTGGTTTTCCACTCCATTGTTCTCGCCCGAACTTTAATCGAATGCCAAGATACTAGGCCAAGCCGTTGGCCGCGGCGTTCGCCGGAATTGCATGTGTTACTGTTCATCTTCTACCTCCCACCGCCACCCAAAATTCATCCAATTCCGAGAGAGTGAGCGACGGCCGGTGTTCGAGCGCGTGTGAGGGAGATCGAGCAGAGGGAGAGGGCCCAACAATTGGTATTAGAGCCGGAGAGGGGCAAGCGCACCACCATGTTGGAGTCGCTGGAGAGCTCTGGCGCCGCGGGGCACACCGCCGTGACCAACGGCGCCGTCGAGCTGCCGATGCTCACCAGGACTAACTATCACGAGTGGTCGCTGGTGATGAAGGTTAGCTTGGAGGCGCTCGGGCTGTGGAAGGCAGTGGAGAGAGAGAAGGTCGAGCAGCAAGATGACAGGACGGCGCTCGCCGCCGTTCTGCGTGGCATGCCCTCGGAGCTGAAGGCGACGCTTGCCGTGAAGAACACGGCGAAGGAGGCGTTGGAGGCAGTGAAGAAGATGCGCGTCGGGGAGGACCGCGTCAAGAACGCCAATCGCCAGCGCCTGCTCAAGGAATTCGAGAACCTCAAGTGGAAGGACGGCGAGTCGACCGACAACTTCGCCGTGCGCGTCAACACCATCGTCTGCGGGCTGCGCGAGCTTGGCGAGGACGTGAAGGATGGGCGCGTGGTGCGGAAGGTTCTGCGAGTGGTGCCAACAAAATGGAAGCAAGTGGCGGTGTCAATCGAGATGCTTCTCGATCTCGACACGATGTCCATGGAGGAGCTCGTCGGGCGGCTGCGCGTCACGGAGGACGCCGACATGGAGGACGCCAAGGCGAAGGACGTCGTCTCAGAGGGCGTCGAGCGCCTCTATCTCACTGAGGAGCAGTGGGAGGCGCGGCACCGACAGCGGATCAGGGAGCAGAAGCGTGCCGGTGATGCGCGGCGCGGAAGCGGCGGCGACAGACGACGAGCCAGCGGCAAGAACCGTGGCTATGGCGGCCGCGGGGACGACGACGATGGGAGCGATGGCGATGACGAGGTGAGCAGCATGTGCTCAGGGCGGAGTCGACGCGGCGGGCGGCCGCGGTGCTTCGAGTGCGGCAAGCGTGGGCACTTTGCTCGTGAATGCCATGATCGCAAGGAGAAGAAGGCATTCGCGCTGCTGGCGAGCGCGGAAGAGGAGCCGGCGCTCCTGTGATGGCACTGTGTGTGGCCCGCGCCATGTCGCGTTTAGGAGGGGCATTGTTAGGAATAAACGCAACGTGGTCGCGGGTGTGAGTGCGCCATGGGCGCGTGTGTGCGAGCGCCACGAGCGCAGTGTGTGTGCGCATTGGGCGCGCAGGGTCAACGCCATGGGCACGTCGTGACGCGCAGAAGCGCGAATTGGTCGTGTGGAGGATCGCGCGCGAGAGGCTGATCGAGATCAAGCCAGAGGGCACCGGGGACTCATGGCGAAGATGGTGCGCGCGGTACGGACGCAAGGGAGCGAGTCCATGCACGGGACCGCGGTGAGCTCGCCAGCGGGATTGCAGCCGCGGCAGAGCGGGTCATGCGGAGGGAGTTGCATGAGGACAATTGAAGCTGTTGGGGTGGAGCACGTGGAAGAGGATGGATCGGTGATGATCAAGCACAAGAAGGTCGTGCAGGACCCGGTCGCGAGCCGTTGGAACGCGCACTCGACGCGCGGGTGAGGTGGGCGACAATGGCGGATCAGGGGAGGCTGCGTGCGTGCGTGTGTGGCTATATAAGCCTGGGTTTCCACTCCATTGTTCTCACCCGAACTTTAACCGAATGCCAAGATACTAGGCCAAGCCGTTGGCCGCGGCGTTCGCCGGAATTGAGTGTGTTACTGTTCATCTTCTACCTCCCGCCGCCACCCAAAATTCATCCAATTCCGAGAGAGTGAGCGACGGCCGGTGTTCGAGCGCGTGTGAGGGAGATCGAGCAGAGGGAGAGGGCCCAACAGCTGAGGCATGTCCCGTTCACGCTCAGCTTCTGCAGATTCTCCAGCCCGCCGATTTCATCTGGTATCATGGTGATGTCGGTGCCATTGAAGCTCAGGTACCTGAGCTGGACCAGGCCACAGAGAAGCTTCACATGGCGGTCCTCCACCGCAGTGCAGCCTTCAAGGTCGAGCATCCTGAGCTGGGTGAACTCGGCCAGCCGGTCCAGCAGCTTGTGGTGGTCTTGAGGATCGAACAGGCTCAGTGAACGGAGGTAGCTCATGTCCTTCCCCTCGAGGCCGGCTGCTGGGTTGTTGCCGTGGATGGAGAGGAGGTGGGCCAGCTTGCTGTCGCCGCCGCCGTACGACGACGATGTGGCGGTGCTTCCCACCAGACAGGCAAAGCCCTGGCTGATGGCGTCAGACATGAGGAAATTATGCATCGTGCCTGGAACTTGGCACGTCGTGCACCCGTCGTTGTCAACATTATCGAGCTCCACGAGCTCCTTGGCCACGAGCTCGTTAAGGTAGGACTCGAAGAGCTCGAGGAGTGACTCGCCCTGCTTCAAGTCGGTGACGATGCCTTCGGCGATCCACCTGTAGAGCAGCCGCTTCTTGTTGATCCGGTAGCCCTTGGGGAAGAGGCTGAGGTACAGCATGAAGTGCTTGAGACCAGCTGGCAGCTGGTCGTAGCGGTGTCTAAGCTGAATCCCGATCTCTGGCTTCATCTGGTCTTCTTGCAGCTGGCCGTTGAGTCGGCCACATGCTTCGGCCAGGCCACCATCTTGGCCAGGCCTGCGATCTGGTCGTCCGTGCCTCTCTGCATGCTGCTGAGTTGAGTTGGGTGATATGGAACGTGGGAAGTAGCAGCTAGGGTTAGTTAGCAACACCTGCTGGCCAGTGGCCTAGTGTGATCAATGGTGTGCTTACAGCAGGCGGCTTGTGCTGCTATTTATAATGCCGCATGTAGAAGGTGACTACACCGGTTACACCGTGTACAATGCCATTGTTGATGTGCATCTCATGCATGGCCACTAGCACTTGCAGGGTCAAATGTTGGGTATATTAGGATGCCTAGAGCCGGCGCTGAGTCATAAGATTCTCTAAAGTCTCATCGTAGACTCGTAGTGATGCTGTGTGGAGTTTTGGCACCACAGCACGCAGCACCAGCTGCTTTCCTACCGCTAAGTAAGCTAGACAAATATTCAATTGTTCAAAGTTGCAAGAGGATCCCTACAGCTGATTGTTATAGTTGGCTAGCTTGGTTCACCTAATTTTGGTTCTAGACTTGACAGTGTGAAAGATGCTATTTCTTATATTATTCCAATAACTTTAGTTAGAGGTACGAGGCGCTTCCCATCACACAATGAGATGTTTATGGCGTGTCTTCGTTAACCGTAAGGACTACTGGCTCAGTCACTTAAAGATGTTAACAAAGGTAGCATGTGGATTGTGGATGCACAGGAAATGTGATTAGCGTGTGTATATCAGCATCTACTCGTATTTGTACTGTGTGTTGTTAAAGAAAAAGAATAGAACTAAGCTGGTCTGTGCCACTGACATTGTGATGCTAGTACTAGCGCATTAATTTAACAAAACCGAGAAGGTTTTTTTAGATGCTTTCACAAAAGGAATATCAAAGAGGTATTAAAAATGGCATATGCATCGCTGTGTATTTTTACTTTTGCATGGATGGAAAAACATGTAGTACATAATGTACGGAATTTAGCTAAATCCATGTATACACTAGAGGTTGTGGGCCAAAATAATTTTCCCTCATTAATTCATCCCATTAGATAACAGACGGTTAATGACTGAGGTAAACTCTCTTATTAAGCGAGATCTAATGGTGGAAAAATAGGTGGTACCAAGGGGAAGGTACCAGACGGCACCAAATATGTGGGATTGATACCAAAATTAGGTTGGCCCGGTACCCATTTTTTGATTTTTTAAATATGATTAATTATGAAATTTTTCTCTCCATAAAATAGTGGTACCGGACAGTACCGTCTTGTACCGCCCGGTCCGCTGTAAAGTTGCCCATTTTGTTAAGTTCCTAGTTACGCAGTACTTTAACAAAATACAAATTTTACAGTGGTTGGAAAAAATATGAACAATTCATTAGAGCAGATCTAACGGTTTAAAAATAGGCAGTACCATTGTATTGGTATAAGGCGGTATCAAATAGGATGGTCTAGTACTAAAAATGGTGGGACTGGTACCTAGTTTTTATTTTTTAATCTCTATAAAGGGCATAAAAGCCTTTGAAAATTTTAAAATTTAGTGGTACCTCCTGGTGGTACTAGTGAGTACCATTCCAACCATCATAAAATCTCTCTCCCTGCCACCGAATTCTCTAGTTATCTACTTAGGTGGAGAAAAAGAAGAAAATGCTTTTGAAGTTTGTTTTTGTTTTAGCATTGACCCAGACTTATTTGCACCGCAGATTCAGATCTCATCATTGTGTATTGATTGTCAATGAAGACTTTTGCATCTCGATCAGATCTGAGTTCTTTATTTACGAATTGACGGTAGACTTTGCAAATCGATCTCGTCCTTGTGTATTGATCATAGACTTTTGCATCTTAGATCTCATCCCTTTAGTTACTTATTGACGGCAGACTTTGCAAATCCATCCCAACATGCAATCGCATCTTTGCATTGTGCCCGGTGGCATCTGCATTTGGCGCACACAGCCTCGCCTATCGACTCACTAGGTCGCCGCGGCACCACAGTGATTCAGCAATCCGCACATGGAATGAGGACATGAAAAAGAAAGGGGCAGCTGTAGAGACCACAATTAAGGATCCAATCACTGGAGCGGGATAAATATATTACTTCAACTAACTTGGTTTTTAAATATTAATCACAGATGACTTTTTCTGACAAGTCATGCTCAATCTATGTTTTATGTTTAATGATAAAAAAGCACAACAAAACAATAATAACTTATGAAGTCGTTTAAATAAAACAAACAATCAAAGTGGTAAAAAAAAAATCAGTCGTGACAAATGTTTAAGAACAAATGGAGTATATCGTAAGCCTGCTTGGATACATGGAAAAACTCTCTATTCTCCATACTTTGCAGTATTTCCATTTAACTACCAAGGTTGCCTACAACTAGCGCGGGTATCTAGTATTGTTTATGATAATTTTTATAATAATATATTTTATTCATTGTATTCGTAGTAGGACTATGTGCTAGTTTCAATTTACAACCATGCAGAATGTAGATTTCAGTTTTCATAATTGTTCTAACTAGTCCATCAACCCGTGCTCTTGCACGGGTTAGATTTTTGGTAGATATATGGCTTGATTTTTCATAGATATATGTATTAAAAGTTGATATGTAATTTTAACAGTAGCAGTAATTCATAATTTAGAAGTGCGTATATAGATCTATATTTATTTTTTATTTTTTATAACAACATAATTTTTTGTTTAGATTTAAATGTTATTTTATTTTTACCTTTAATATATTAGATGTGATTATTTTAATTCATCTTTCCTAGTAACATTGTGAATAATTAATATACAAATTTATGAGTCATCCTTCATAATGGCATGGTGAGTAATTTATATGCAAATTAAGAGATTATTTTAATTCATCTTTTATAATGATATAGTGGGTAATTTATGTGCAAATCTAGGGAGCTATTTAATATGTATTTTATAATGGCATGGGCCTAATTTATATGCAAATTTAGGGGTTATTTTAATTTATCATTTATAATAGCACGATGCGTAATTTATATGCAAATTTAGGAGGTTATTTTAACTCATATTTCATAATGGCATGGCGGGTGATTATTTAAAAAATATTTTATAATGGTATGGTGGGTAATTTATTTGCAAATCTAGGGAGTTGTTTGATATGTATTTTATAATGCATTGAGCTAATTTATATACAAATTTATGGGGTTATTTTAATTAATCATTTATAATGGAACGATGGGTAATTTATACGCAAATTTAGAGAGTTTTTTTAATTCATATTTTATAAAGGCATGACGGGTAATTTATATGCAATTTAGCAAGTTATTTTAATTCATATTTCATAATGGCATGACGGTAATTTATACAGAAATTGAGAGGGTTACTTTAATGGTATTTCGTATCGGCATGGTGGGTAATTTTTTATAAGGTATTTTAGATCTAATGGCTAGTATTATTTGATACTCTGCCAGATGTTTCTGATTTTTTAAAATTTTTAGGATTTATCTTTTTTCCTATCGCGCTTCGCAAGTCGTGTTTTTTTTTAACCTCTATTTAGTAATAGTAAAACACCTTGCCGCAAAACTTGAAGCTAAATTTGGAATGCCTTCTACATCTTTTATCCTCTTTAGAGTAGCTGTGGGCATTGCAAGTTGGCTACCTTGTCATATTCCCTTGGTTTATCTATATACAGTGCTATAGATGTGATTTTTATGTTTCCAATATTACACGCATTACATTCTTCAATAAGTGATCTGAATTTTTTTCATATATCCCTTATTGACAACTCTGTGCATTTTTGGGATAAATGAAGCTTTATTCTTCTTTCAAAGTCAATATTAGCTTGTAAACTTAAAGTGTTCTTAACAAAAACTGCAATCATAGTGAAGAACTATTGTACCTAGCGGTCAATAAGCATCATGGCTAGATTTAGTTTATGTCAACTACCGTGCAATATTGTGTCGAACAGCTTGGTTACATAGCCCTGATCTTCCACATATAATTTCTTTTCTGGTGTAATCTTGCTTAACAGTTTGGTGGCCTTTGCAACTTGTGGACTGAAAAAGGTCATTGCAATACCAATATATAATTTGGCTTTTTTTTTTTGCGTACATATGTTATTGTGTGCAAATATGAGTTTTCACGATTATTTAGCACCATGTGAGGACGTGCTCCCTATGAATTAATTACTCTACTTGGCAAACTAATCAATACATACATCTCAAGACACACATGCATGCTTGAGAGAAAATTGGGACGAACAATCATTGATTGATGACCGTACCTGAGCGACCAAGTTGCTGACGCACACGCGGGGGGCCATAGGCGTTGAAGATCCTTGCGCTTGCCCTCGCCCCATCGTAGCAGATGCGGATGTGACGACTGACGACGTCAAGGTTTGTGTTGCGGTAGTAATCCATGGTGAGTGCACGTCTCACAATGTACTTGACTACTTGTCATGGCTCATCATGGCAGATGAGGACGCCGATGGATTTGACGTTGCCCTAGTAGGCTTTCGTGATCTGTTTGCGGGTCACGATACACCTTGCTTGTGGTGGTGAGCATGAAACGCGCGCTACACACTTGGCGTGAGGCCGATCCTGTTGAGCATCACGTCGTTGGTCATCGATCTTGATCATCTCCATGGGGCTATGCTCGTAGTGCACAGGCGGCGATGCGGTTGTGCTTGTAGTGCACGGCAACGCTGGGCACGGTAGTCCACACCCCCGGCAGGATCGGCTCCATCTCCATCCACCACATACTGGACCAACTCAAACACATGGTTGCTTAGATGGTGGATCGCCACGATCATGCTGGGCAAGCGGAGGCACAACCATGCGAGATTGATAGAAATAGGTAGGGCACGACCATGCATCGCACCAACCAGAGGCTGCCGATTTTATTAATAGATAGAATCCGAAGAAATATTTAATGATGGCATAGGTGGGTAATTTTAAAGCAAGTATTAGGGGTCTATTTTGGGCTACCTATCCAATGGCTACGATCTACTACGATGGTTATAGCTACTAAATTGATGCCAAGATGTTTTGCTATTTTTAAGGAATTTCTAGGATTTTTTTTCCTAGCGCATCTGGTGAGGATTAACGGGGAGGCTCCAAAAAAAACCCCCAATTAGTAATAGTAAGATACCAGCATTGTTCTCTGTCATAGCATTTTGAAATTGTAGAGACAATCATTCGTACACTCACTTTATAATGCTTAAATATTCAAATACTCTAAATCAGTTTTATAGATACTTATCTTAATATTACTAATTGGAGGTTCCTTTTGGAGTCTCCACGTTAATCCTCATTGGACGCGCTAGGAAAAAAATAAATCCTAAAAATTCTCATAAAAAACAGAAATATCCGGTTGTCCATCATATAGCTCTAATAATAGTAACCATTACATCAGTTATATTTTTTAAAAAATTACACACCATGCCATTATAAAAGATGAAATAAAATAACCCCCTAAATTTATATAAAAAATACTCACATGCCATTGTGAGATATAAAATAAAATAACACCCTAATTTATATAAAAGTTACCCACATGCCGTTATGAAAGGTGAAATAAATTAACCCCTTAAATTTATATAAGAATTACCCACCACGCTATTAAGAAAGATCAAATAAAATAACCCCGAGATTTATATAAAAATGACCCACCATGCCATTATAAAATATAGATTAAATAACCCCTAGAATTTGCATATAAATTACTCAACATACCATTATAAAAAAAATGAATTAAAATCAGCTCTAAATCTGCATATAAATTATCCAATATGCTGTCACGAAAGATGAATTAAAATAATTTCTAAAGTTGCACGTAAATCACCCACAACCCCATTATAAAATATGAATTAAAATAATCACCTATAATATCATTAAAGATTAAATCTATATCTTCTAATAAAACTCTAACCCATGCGAGAGCACGGGTTGATGAACTAGTAATATATAATCTAGATTCTTGTATTATGATTGTTTTGGCTATTGAAGCAAGTCTTGTTGTTTTTTGAAAATAAGCTTTATTTTCTATATTTGCAAACTACCGTGTAAATTAAATGGTTAGTCTATTAACAACTTATTGGTACCTAACTTTTACTCGATATTTTCGATGATATTAGCTATCAAATCTAGCGAATAAATTGTCAACGATGAAATCGCCCTTGTGCCTTTTAACCGTATAATCTCCCCCAAGATTGTATCTTCTGTATCTAAATAGGAGGCACCCACTAACTATTTCTCTTAACATGCAGCCATGCCACATCACCATCCACTAAGTCTCCACATCACCATCCACTAAGTCATCTATTTATATCTTTCAACGATTTTATGTGATCGTATGCATGCTATTCCTTTTTTGTTTACACGCAGGGTGTACCTCAAATTCCTGCAGCAATGCGCGGAAAATTCATCTAGTTTTTCTAGTGGCCACACGCTCATCTAGATGCTTCATGCCATCTGCACAATGTTCACTCTATGTAGATGCATGGATGCAGATCAATGCATCGTAGTGTGGCTATAGGCAGCGGTGGTCTAGTTCAAGCCCAAAGAGTAACTATGGGTCCCAAAGAGTAGTCTATATAGACCTAGGGCCTGTGGGGCTTCAGTGTGTTCCTCGGTTGGACGGCGGCCTCCAGAACCTTCCGGTTTCGGTACGTGATTTACCCACGCGGTCAGGCCAGACCATCTCGTAGAGCAGCCATGCGTCCCCCCGCGGACGTGTGCGTACGCACGGTCTTTGTTACGTGCGTGAACATGCATGCATCCAGCGCGCTTCTGCTAGCTTGTCACGAGTGCGTAGGTACGTGAATAATGTACATGCAGCTTATTGCTAGTTTGTACACGAACATGCACTTGACTACTTGAGAGATTTTTGTATAAATTCTCGTCAAGCAGGTAAATAATCTAAAATAACCCCTTATAATATCTAAAATACTCAACTTTGCTATTACTAAACAAAAACCTAACCAATAATCCTATATCTAACGCATGAATGCATGATATTATTGAAAAGTTATATAACCATAAGAACACATATGTATATATGTTTCTAAATCATCCATTTCTTGCACTACTAATATGCAAGAAAAACTATCTCAAATTAAGCATACATACTAGGTCAACAATGAAGGCTAAATATAAGTGGCAATGAAAGAGAAGTATTAATTCTATGATTTAGCAATCATGAGAAGAAATTAAATGAAACACGTACCTGTGATACTAATACTTAGATTCAAATTGTATAATAGTCCATAAAAGTAAATTATATCAGATCATACTTCCCTCTATTCCAAAATACAAGGCATTCTTTAACTTGGTACGGTCTTAGGTCATACTTTGAGTAATAATTTCTATTATAATCTAACATTCATGGTATTTGAAATTTAATTATTGGAATGTACTTCTAAAACTGTGCCAAACATATTTGTAGCACAAATCTCGCCTTGGGTCTGACTGGCGTCGCGTGGCAAAAAGATGTAGGACAAGTTGTATATATCAAGGTTCGGTTGATATGATCATTGTGCTTTCGGGGGTCAACATGTGCTGCTAGGTGCCGCTATTGATCAATTGGCTAAAGATAGGGTTTTCGCCATGGCCAACTGCATGAAAACCTACAGGGTCACACACTTGAGGGTGTGACTCTAGGATATTGTCCCTCGGGCAAGTGGGAGATTGATGAAGATGTGCCTGGCGTGGCAATTTTCAGGTCCGACTCCGTGTCGTATTGGCTCTGGCAAGAGCCGATGCTGAGTCCGATCAGGACTCGACCCTCAGGTTTGACTCAGATGCTCGCATATGGTATGCGCAGTTGGACTTCTATCAGGACTCGGATACTTGATCTGCAAGCAATTAGAATTCTGATGGGCCTTTACGTGATCAAGGCCCATTGGAGACTATATATATGCATGAGGGGGCACGGCTCGAGGTACCGGTTGAGGACGTGAGCCATCGCAGAAAAGGTTTCTGAGAAACCCTAGCTGTGCCCTAATCCAATCTCTCAAGATTCTCCGCCAAGTTCGTGGTGCTAGCACGCCAGAACTTGGCGTCACCTTCCTGCACATGTGGATACCGTAGAGGCATGGCTACGACTGCTACGCGGATCAACCGACTGGTTTCGTGGGTGGCCGAGTGATTCCTGATCGAGATCGGCTGGGTAACTCGGCATTGGCTTTTATACACTGCATCGACTCGGTGCGCTTTGACTCGGCACTTGGCTGCGTTAACTCGGCACTCAGCTGCTTCGACTCATATTCCGCTGCACTGCACGTCTAGTGGTAACGATCCATGATCTCTTGCTTGTGCGAGTTCTTATGTTTACGCGGTAGTAGAAAAACGTTTTCATGCTATGGTAGCCTACCCCGTAACCCTACAATAGGCCTGGTATTGGTGTGGTCTTCATTTAAAAATCTTGACTTGCCGTCGGAATCCAACAGCTTTGCAGTTACTTGCTTATCTTAAGATGTATGAAACAATATAAATATGAATCTCTTCTATCATTTTATAGGTCCTTACGTATATTGATTATTGTCGTCGTTTTCCTAGGTGTCCACTTCATGTAATAGTGGCATTTAATAAATACATAATCGTTCCTTTATTGATTTATTATTAATATTTGTCTACATGGCTATTTACTCATGGCTTCGTCAACAATAAATGTGCTATTATGACAAAACTAAATGTATTTTAGAATTTATTATTCATTAGATCATTGTTTGCCTTTCTCATGACATACATGTTACTATTTACGAGTTAGAAATTATTAAATTGTTCATGTAACTGTAGCTGAATATATAAAATTGTAGGCATTTTGTTTGCCCGCCTAGGCCTCCTAGGCCCTAGGTCCAGCCTTACCGCCTACCTACAGCCTAGCGTTTAGGATAACCATGATGCTTATATTTTATTTCAAACTCTATTATGCGAACAACATAGTCTACGGTGTAACATAGTGTTTTACACGTGCATATGGCTGGTCTAGTGACGTTAGCCTTACCATCGTAAAACTTATCCGTGCTGTACCTCTAATTACATGGCATAGTGAGAACCCGTCTCGGTTGCGGCCCACCGCATTGAAGCATGCGTGTTAGGAGATCGAGATTGGTAAAGTAGGTACTGTTGGCAGTGTAGTTGCTGCTTGTGCCGCATACTAGAACAGGAAACGAATAACGTGAACGACGCCATGCAGAGAATGAGAAGGGATGCGCCGATCATGGCTGGCTAAGCACTGGTGGAGTCTGCCTTGCCGCTACAAGAAGCAGAGCTTCGCAGTGCCGCTGGTTGTCCACCCGGGGGAAGGGGCTTTCCATCCCCGTTTGTGGACTTTGCCTTCTTTATACTGAGGCTGGGGCAGTTTTCTACTGTTTTTTACAAAGACTGGAACAGAAGGTTCCCGGTCCAAGAATCCAAATCAAAGACTGATCAGTCACTCCTATCAGCGTGGTTTGCTGAATGATTTTACGAGACAACAGAATAAACTGTACAAAAGGGTGTTAAATAGTTCTGCTTGTAAAACTATATTTGAGTTTCTACTCACTGGCAAGTAATGCCCTCCGTCCCGTGAGCTGTATCTCTCTCCCTATCTAATATTAAAGCAAATAAGGTTTCTTGGTTCGTCGTGATAGGTGGATCTGGCTGGTTAGCCTCTCTCTATTCGGTATCCGATAATCCGAATAACAGCCACAGTACGAACAAAATTCGGACGTACAAATCGCATACGGATTCCGCTTTCGATGTTTTATATATCGATGGAAAGTTAAAATAATAACCTTTCCAACCCAACTGAAACAACTTTAAAATTCAGTTTTAGTCAATGAAAATTTTTGAAACAATATGACGTTGAATATATTCGCAAGCCTCGGAGTGCAGGAGCAGTCCACGCGAAAACGGACACCTAGATCGCATATAGACTCCGTTTTTTACGTTCTATATATCGATGGAAAGCTAAAATAACAACCTTTCCAAACCAATTGACATCTTTCTAAAATTCACTTGCAATTAACGGAAATCGTTAAGACAATATGGCCTACAATTTATTCGGAAACCCGATTCAGACGGCACGGATACCCATATCATATATGGATTCAGTTTTTGATGTTCCATATATTGCCGAAAAGCAAATAATAATATTTCTTACCAAACTGACACCACCTAAATTTCGGTCAGATGCAAAGGAAAATTCGAAACAATATGATATGTAATTTATTTGCGAGGCTATTTTTATATGTATTGACCTAGAGATGCTTAAGGATTTTTTTCTCCCGCTGCAACGCACGTGCATTTTGCTAATATTTCTTATTTTGTCATTTGAGTCGAACAAACAATCCTATTTCACTAATAAACACATAGAGAAGATTATACTTATGGAACTAAAGTTTGTTTTGTATGATTAGTAAAGCTATGCCCCTAACAGGCTTTGCAAATGGACCAGTCTTTTGAGCATACAGTCAGCGTGGGTACTCCTGGTGAATTTCAGAAGAAAAAAATGGACCAGCCGTGCATGTGCATTCAGTATATACTAGCTTTATAAACGTTGTAGCACAGAAGGCCGAAGGGGGTCCAGCCACCCACCAACTGTGGTATTTTTCTATTTTAGTCCATTTTACAACCTATTTTGACAAACCTTCAGCAAAACTATTTGTAAAAATAAACCCTACCTCGGCGCAGCACATAAACACGCCGAGAGAAGCAAGTTCCGCGTGGGAGACGAGCACGCCGAGGTTGGGCTGCTCGGCGCGGTGCGCCAGCGCGCCGAGGCGTTAACGTGCATGCATGCCACAACAGTACATGCTAACAAGTACTCCTTGGCTCCTTGCTGTGCTAAGAGTGCATTTGCACTTATTATCATGTTCAATATTTTGTAAAATTCATAGATAAATAAATACAGTTCCGAATAATATGAGATAAGTTGCATTAGATTCATAATATTACTTGCATTAGATTCATAATATTACCCTCTACGTTATAAATGCGCACTTTTCTTTATGAAATAGTTCACATGAAAACATAAAAAAATATTATGCATTTCATATAATGAGCACTTTCCTATCTAAACTAAGCACATAAAAACATGAGGATAACAAAATTGGGTTCTGTATTGCTTTGTACTTTAACATCTTTGTTGCTTCAATGGTAGACAATGTTCACGTTGACAGTGAGGCGTCTGAGGTGACTTTGTCAATCTCGAGATATGTTGGTCCAATTTTTCAGAGGTGCTCATAGGTAAGGTGTGCATGCGTACGTTCATAGGGGTGAGTGTGCGTGCGTGCGCGTCTGCGTTTGTACTATGTGTTTCTTAAAAAATAAATTGGGTTCGGGTTTTTGGAGCTCATACAAATTTAGTGCACATTTTAAAAGATTTACTAGAATTAGGCAAATACTATGTCATAAGTAGCATTGGTAAACAATGACCCCACGCAAAACATAGAAGGGCACAAGATAGACCAAGGCAACCAGAACCTATCAAAATTTGCTTTCATGATTATTTGATTTAACAGAATCGACGTGATTAGTACACAATTAATTATGTTTTAAAATTGAACAAATATTTGTAGTCCATATATTTTATAACGTAGAGAATAATATTATGAATCTAGTGGAACTTATCTCATATCATTCGGAACTATATTTATTTTTCTATAAATTTCACAAAATATTGAATGAGCATGTTAATAAGTACAAATGCACTCTTAGGAGTACAAAGTACTTAGCGTGCACTGTTACAGGCTTGCAGGGCAGCGCCTCGGCGCGCCGCGCCGAGCAGGCTTCCCTAGGTGTGCTTGTTACCCGCGCCGAACTGGCTCCCGTCAGCGTGCTTAGGTGCCGCGCCGAGCTAGGGTCTATTTATTTTTGCAAACAGTTTCGCTGAAGGTCTACTGACAGAAATAGTTTGTAAAATGGACTAAACTAGAAAAAGATCACCCCACCAACTCCGGGTTCCACCGCAATGTGTCCCAGTCTTCACGTGCCTAAAGTTGCCAGCACGACACCAATTATTCCACACTTGTGGGCCGAGGGCGCAAGAGTCAAGACGACGACGATTCACGACGCCGAGTCGTTTCCTACTTGGCCTGGTATATATTCTTGGTGATGCGACCTCAGGGCCTATCAACTTCCCTGCTAATCTAATCATGGAATGTGATGGATTCATTTCTGTGTGAACACGTGAGACCAGACAATGGTAACAATTAAGTCCGCCAAAAAGAGAGACGGAGAAGGTCCTCCAACTCCATAATCACGGAGAGAGACAGAGAAGGTCCTCCACAAAGAGAAACCGCCGAAAGTAGCTTGGCCACTGGTCTGCTCCAGCAAACAAACAGGAGGGCTTGGAGTCACTAGACTAAAAACATAGAATGAAGCTCTGCAGTTAAAGTTCTTGCACAAATTCTTCAACAAGCTGGATATTCTTTGAGTATATTTAATATGGGGAAAATATTATAGTTCTGATGCTCTGCCCAAACACAAATCCAAAGGTTCTTTTTGGTGGCGGGATGTTCTTAAGCTCCTTCATATATTAAAAGGTTTGGCTCGACCGATAGTAGGCGATGGCAGCTCATGTTACTTCTGGAATGACCTTTGGAGTTACAGCATTCTCTCGGCCACCTGCCAGAGCTCCATTCTTTCACAAAAGATAAGAACATATCCTTAAGAAAATTTGCATCACAGCCTGACTTGTCCTCTCACTTTCACTGAATATTCCCAATCTGGTACAGCATGTAAACTTACAAGGTGATGGTGATACATGGATATATATCTGGGGATCTGCACGTTTTTCCACCAAAAAAGCATATGTTCATCTCTATGGTCGGCGCTCGGTGCCTCATGCATTCAAGTGGTTATGAAATTCGTCATGTCAAAACAAACATAAAGTCTTCTTCTGGTTACTATTGGTGGACCGTTTGAGCACAAGAGAACTCCTGCGGCGAAAATCAATGTATCTACCTTCTTATGATTGTGTCCTTTGTCAGTTGGATATGGAGGAATCATTTGAGCACCTGTTCCTGCAGTGTGCATTCTCACAAGAATGCTAGGCAATCCTGGGACTAAATGTTGCTGCCAATCTCAGTCCTCTCTAGAATTTTGATCGTTTCAAGGACTTGCTTGCTGTACCATTTTTCATGGAAATAATCATCCTCATGTGTTGGAGCATCTGGACTGTTAGGAATAATCACATCTTCCATGGGATCGTGCATGCAAAGTGGTGTTTCGAAGAGAGTTTGGTATGATTATTCATAGAGCCAAACCATCTTATTTCCCTGTAATAGAGCAATGGCTAGATTCCTTTTTGTAATCTCCTTCTTTTCTTTTCCTTTCCTTTCTTTTATTTTCTTTTGCAACAACCTTGGTAAATACTTTTATTTGTTTTAACATATTACTGTAGGGGGAAACCCCTCCAGTTCTCTTCAAAAAAAACAAAGAGATAGACAGAGAAGGACATCAGGTTGACTTGGACGCAGCGAAATGTTCAAATGAATGAGATCTCAAACTTGCTTTGCATTCTCACATAAGGAAGACAAGGAGCCAAGGTCTTGCTGGGCTGACCAATAAGAAATGGGTTGTACATTGAAAATTATTTCACCACTTTATTAGCACATTTTGATATTTTGAGTAGAAATTTGGGACCAAGAGCATTATTTGCACAATAATGAGAAGTGCGGCATTCTATGCGGGGACAAAGAGACAACTTATGGGTGATAAAGCTCCTAGGACGAATAAGGAGCTGAGGTGACCAAGAAAGAGGTGGCTTTGTCTTGGTAACTTGGTGGCACTTAGCATTTACTTGCTCGGAGCCTTGGTGGCGAGTGAAAGTCGGTGATCGAAAGAGACTTGGTGTTTATGCGAGTGTTGGTGGTGAGCCACCGTGGACATAGGGGAAGTCATTGGTGACCAAACTGCACCACGTTAAATCTCGTGTCTTCTCGGAAGTTGGCATCCATTTGTCTTTAACTTTTAAATACTATATTTATGTTTTCATATTTCATACTATATGTGCTTGTTGGTAGTGGCAATGGTGCATTAGGCCAAGAGGTCTCTAGCTAAGTTGGTTAGGTGGCTCTAATGGAACCCCTTAGGTCCTAGGTTCGACTCTCCATGGGAGCGGATTTCAGGTTGTGGTTAAAAAATCCCATCGTCCATCCCACACCAAAGCTTAGGTCTAAGGACAGGTCTAAGTCATTGGTCGTCTCACACGGGCAATGGTGCCGCTGTGTAAGGGTGGGGCATAGGTTCAGTAGTTTTCTCGACCTGCGTGAGACGGTCTTCGTCTTAACGAAAATGCCCGGGAGCTATCTTACCCCGCGCAGGTCGGGTTTTTTTTATTTTGTAAATGGTGCATTAGATGGACCATAAACTTAACTAGCATGTGACAGTCGTGATAGGTTTTATTTTGCACTAATTTGAGCCGTATGTTAATAAAAGTGATTTGAGACCCTTTTCACCCACTCCCTCCAGGGTCATCAGGTTCCCTGTAGCTGTATGGAATAGCAAACACTGGCTAACATGTGTAGGATGCAAAATTTTCAACGAAAGGTGTGAAGCCATCAATTACCAAACCAATGCGAATATTTCTCGCATTTGTGGCAAACTCTTGATCAAAACTATTTTGAGCCTTCCACGTGTCTCCATCTCAAGGGAGCACCATCACTTCTTTATTG
Source organism: Paspalum notatum (assembly GCA_022530915.1). NCBI lineage: Eukaryota > Viridiplantae > Streptophyta > Magnoliopsida > Poales > Poaceae > Paspalum > Paspalum notatum. The sequence continues at coordinate 68,683,511 of CM039683.1, read as the reverse complement.
TCACATTGACCATCTTTGTGCCACCGCATGTGCATGGCCATTCATTTCAGTCAAGGTGTAACAGGAATGTAATGAAGTTTCTTATGTGCAACCTCCATTGTCACCGTTTCATTATTGTGGTTGATGACCTCGACATATCATGTTTTCCCACACCTTAACCATTTCTTTTTCTTTCTCGTAATCCTTGAAGGGCATGCAGTTATCTGAGAACACATAAACCTTTTGATAATGCATACCAAGCAATTTGACTAATTTCTTATAATGGCAGATGTCTTTGGACAACTTATGAGGATTTGGATAGACATACAGAAGCAATTTCACAAGCATGTTGTAGCAATAATTGTTTGAAAAGAAAACCTTAGACTTAGCTATGAGCCGGGTCACAAAAGCTATAAAGGTGACTTTCGTATGATCATGTAACGGATCTTCTGAAGCTTTGACAGCCTAAAGAACTATTGAACTTCTGGTGTAGTAGGATCATGGGTATTTACGTTAAACTCTGGATGTATTGCTTCATCCATCCTATCCAGGCCTGCCCAATCATGATTTTCCTTTGTAAGGAAAATGGGCCCTAAGCCATGTCCTTAGTTCCCTAATGTGATTTTGGTGATTGAAGTGACAACACGTGCCATTGGACTAATATTAGTGTGCAAGTGTTTTTGTTAAAGTCCTAGGGAGAGCCTATCCTATGGTTTGTGTTACTTTGAGACTAACTATGCTTTCAAGTTTATCATGTGTGTAGTCTCACCGATGTCCCCGGAGATATGCATGAAGTTAGCGAAAATGGGCTTCAATTTGGTAACACCTTCCTTGGTGTACATTTCAATTATATATAGCTACCTCCATGCATAATATAGTTTAAGCTTCCCCTTGTCTCAGTTGACTAAATGTGCATTTGGTTCGTCTACCATCTTATGTATGCACACTTTTAGGGGGAGTTTAGCCTATGTTTTGTGAGTCTCATGCATTGTGATTCATTTGACTTTCATATCTTAAGAATCATGGTGTGTGGGACTCTCCCTTTTGCTTTTAATGCTTTCCTTTTCGGTGTTTGATTCCAATGGGGAGAAATTGTGGACCAAGCAAGCATACACGAAGTTAAACATGAACCAGGAAGGGAAGATCAAAGAGGACCAAAAGGGGGTTGGCGCATGATCAAGAACAATGGGAAAAAAATGAAGATCAAGATCAAGACAATGGTCCAAGAAAAAGAGGGAAGTGACATTGGAGTAAGGGGAAGCATTATTTCCATTGACCACAAGGGGGACAAGATCATGGCAAGGGCAAGACTTGAGAAAATTCTTTCAATCTTTGGTGGAATAAAATGTCAATCGGTATCATTGCATATTTCAATTAGCATCTTTGATCTTGCCTTTGCATTGCAACCTAGCAAGTAGCATCGTATTGTTCTTCATTTGGTATCTTTTGCTGCTTGCTTGGTCGTGTTGTCATCAATCACCAAAAAGGGAGAGATTGTAAGGAAAATGGGCCCTAAGCCATGTACTTAGTTCCCTAATGTGATTTTGGTGGTTGAAGTGACAACACGTGCTATTGGACTAATATTTGTGTGCAAGTATTTTTGTTAAAGTCCCAGGGTGCAAAAGGTGGACTTGGGGTACAAAACCCTCAAAGAAGGACCTAAAAGACAAAAAAAAGACCCAAGCCGCCATCCCATCGAATGCTTATGCCCTGACTCGGCGGTCCCGCTGACCGGTCAGGGGCCGATTTTTTGGGCCACTGAAAGGACAAATAAAGCCCCATCAAGAGGTCTGGCGAGAAGAAAAAGCCCGAAGTTGAAGTTTCAAGACCGGTGCGAATTACACGCATCGGACGGTCCGATGGTCCAACCATCGGACTATCTGATGGTGCATCCGACCATCTGGGCAGAAGAGGAAGAGAAGACCAAGTCTCGGCACTACAACGCATCGGACGGTCCGATGGTCCATCCGACGAGCTGGGCAGCAAGGAAGGAGAAGACCATGTCGCGGCGCTTCGACGCATCGGACGGTCCGATGTTCCATCGGACAAGTTGGGTAGAACGATCAATAAACTCAAGACCACGGCGTTCCATGCATCGGACGGTCCGATGGTCCTACCATCGGATGGTCCATAGTCTCAACGGTCGGCTGAAGCTCCAATGGTCGACTCCAATGGCTAGATGGGAGTACGCATTGGACAATCCGATAGTACCACCATCGGACGGTCCGATGGTGCGTACGTCCGATGGTCACGACAGAGCAGATCAAGTTGCTCCCAACAGCTAATTCTGAGGCTTAGCCTATATATACCCCCATGGCTGGCCTCCACTGTCTGGTTGGAGTATCCTGAACTAACACAAGTGTTGAGGCACCCATTTGATCCCTTCTAAGAGCCTCATACACACATTTGAGAGCCCAACCACCACTTGAACAAAACTAGACATATCCCGGCAAGCTAGAGCTTAGTTGCATCTTTGCTTAGGCCTTGTTGTCTATCCCCGTGCCCGCGTGCACGTCTTTGGTGTATCAAATGTGGTTGTAAGTCTACGAGACCTTCCGGAGTGTGGAGTGGCCGCCACCATCTTGTGAGAGGAAGGAAGGCCCTCGGCTAGTTGGCCAAAGCTTCCCATAGTGAAGAAGGCGGGGTGGCTCCGTGAGAAGGCCTGCGGAAGAACCCAGCGGCCTTATCCATCCTCCAACCCCTACGTGGGGTAAGGTCGTAGTCCATGAAGGACTACGCGTGAGAAAGGCCAGGTGGGTGTGTACCGGGGATATCCGGAGACCCGACCGTGGTTGCTTGGTTTCCGCGGAAGTCACTTTGCCATCCTCCACCCTTGCAAAGGGCGAGGTCGTGTTCCTTTGAGCACCACACGTGAGCAAAGCCCTTTGTGGAGCACCAACGAGGACTAGGGGGTAGAGACTGCGAGTCTCCCCAAACCTCAGGAAAAAAAATCTCCGTGTCATCATCGTGTGCCATCGTCGACATCGTCATCGGGAGTTTGCATACTTTATCCTATCTCTTTAGTTTCCGCATTTACATTCTTACAGTTGTGTGCTTACTTTCCTAGACAAGCTTCATAGGTTGGTTTCTAGGTGAAACTAGGTTGCAAGACTTGGCCACAGTAGAATTAGCAATACTTAGCAAAACCGTAGTGCACATAGCTAGATTTACATTGCATTGTTTTTGCTTAGTAGTTGTAGTTTTCAGGAGCCTTAGTATTTAGAAATCCTAATTCAACCCCTCCCCTCTTAGGTGTCGATCCAACCATAATGCTTTTCTATAGCAGCTATCGTATATTTCTCACCATGAAACACCCAAGTTTCATAGTCTATCATGACACCGCTCTGACATAGGGATTCGGCAATCATTCCCAATGCTTAACTCTATAGATTTAAGCAATATAAATGACCCTAATAAATATCATGTCCCTACCTTGACAGAGTGCGAATTATGCAGCATAACCCTATTGATCTCCAGCTGAACCATCGAACGTGGTCTTGTGGATAACATTAGGGTTATGCAACCGAAATCTCATTCAGATCCTGTGGTTTCTCAAAAATATGCTCTATCGGTTACTCCGAGGCTATCTAGAAACGAGACAATTTTGTGGTGGCACATCTCACATGTGTGGGCACATGTGACGTACCGGGGGAAATAGTTTAATAATTATGGTTTTAAGTCACCCTTAGTATTTAAAGCATAAGAAAACATATTAAAACTCTGAAAACTCTCATGTTAAATCAAAGAAAAAATGTAACAAATTACTTTAAAACCCAATTAATCATAATTAATCATATTAAACAAAAGATCTGTTTGAAACTCAAAACATGTGTAATCATTGTACTTAAATAGTTCACCTAAACTCACATTTAAAAATATTAGAGTATAGTTCACCTAAAAACATTCACTAAGTTCATTATATAAGTACCTAAGCAATCACTAACTTCAAGTAAACTAAGCATTTTATTGATTATAAGCTCTCTGGTCTTGCTAACATCACGAAGCACAATTTTCGCTCGCGAAACAAATGACGACTACCAAAAGTAACAATCACCACATGCCACATCTTACTATTACTAATTGAAGATCCTAAAAGAAGTACTACTTTCAAAGCGCGCTAGAAAAAAGATAAATCATAGAAATTCTCACAATAATTAGAAACATTCGACGAGCAATTGGCAAATTGGAATATTGAAGCCATTAGATCTGTTTTCTATTACTATTACTGATTGAAGGTTTTAAAAATAGCACTACTTTCATAGCACACTAGAAAAAAAGATAAATCTTAGAAATTTTCACAATAATCAAAAACATCCGACCATCAATTGGCAAATTGGAACATTGATAGCCATTTAGATATATTTTCTAAGTAATTACCCACCTCTGTCATTATGAAAGGTCTTGAGTTCAACTGTCAATGAAAGCAAATACCTTCTTTTTTTGCAGATTTTTCTCATTTTCAAATTTACCTTATGAAAGGTCTTGAGTGCACCTCTCAACAAAAGCAAATATCTTTTTCTTTTGCAAATTTTTCTTATTTTCAAATTTACCTTCAATTTTTGTCAGTTTTTTCTCATTAAAGATGCTAGAAACCTTTCCATAGAACAAATATTTTGTGTCTAATTTTACTATTACTAATTGTAGATTCTTTTTGAAGTTTCTACGTCAATCCTCACAAGATGCGCTAGAAAAAAAATAAAATCATAGAAATTCTCACAATAATCAGATCATCAATTAACAAGTTGGAATCTTAATAGCCATTAGATCTGTTTTCTAAATAATCACCCACATTTGTCATTATAAAAAATATTGAATAAACCCTTAAACTACGTATTAATTACCCAATCTGCCATTACGAAAGAAAATATGAAATAACACACTAAATTTATACTTAATTGCTCACAATTGCTATTACGATGGTTAATACCAAATAGCCCCTCTAATTTATATATAAATTGTTCACCTTAATTATTATGACTGATACTATAATGAAAATAGCTTAAAATTAACTACTTTTGCAATCGTATCAAAGATTATCTAAATCAATTAAGCATACGTATAAAGTAGCAAGATATGCTATTATAAAAACTAAATATAAAAATAGATCTATATATGTTGTATTGTAACACATAATACATTTAATACTCTAACCCGTGCAAAAGCACTAAAAATAATTCATGTCATTGTCACTTGACATAAACGTCAAGGATGGAAGGTGAGGCAGCTAGGACTCTCTGCTGTTGGGTGATGGCGGCTTAACGTCGGTTTGCGAGGCCCAAGCGGCGGGGGAGGCAGAGAGAAGAGAGAGGGGGAGTTAGTGAACATGCTTAACCGGCCGGTTGTTTTGACTGGCTTAATTTTCGGTGTCGAGGCTGCCAAATGGTAGGCCGGCAAAACCCAAGGTGAGGACTAATTTTGGCAGCCAGAATAATTTTTCAGCGGCCGGTTTGGCAGCTGGAAATTAATTTTCTTTAGGGCTTGTTCCGTGGAAATGGATTGGAGGGGATTAAAGGAATTAAATTTCTTTCTAGTCAAATATGAATGGAAAGCGATTTAATCCCCTCAATCCTCTTCCATTCCTCTCTAACCAAACAAGACCTGTGAGCGACTGAGCGAGTACTGTGTAATAAAAAAAACATGTGTGAACCGGACATGTTCCGTCACGAAATAAACGCGATGGTAACTGGAGAATCGAGATATGTGACACTTGACCAGGAAGCTGGAGAGCTGTCCATTCTACACCCTACAGTCCTACACTGCCTGTCAATATTACTAGTAGTTATTTAGGGGCGCGTTCCATTATTAACTGGTTGGAACATCAGCCCGATCATGATGGTCATCATCCTGCTCACTCTCCTCTTCACGCCGATAGCCGCCCAGCCCTGGCGGATCTGCGGCGACGCAGCCACCAACTACACGACCAACAGTACTTTCCATACCAACCTTGAGGTCCTATCCACCAAGCTCACCGACAACGCCAGCAGGAACCCGTCCCACTTAGCCACGGCCTCCGTCGGCGCTGCCCCGGACACCGTATACGGCCTGGCGCTCTGCCGCGGTGACGTGAACGCCACCGTCTGCAGCGCCTGCGTCGCCACCGCAGCCAGGGGCGCTCAACAGCTCTGCCCTTTCAGCGTAGACGCGACCGTCTTCTACCCCGCGTGCCGCCTCCGCTTCTCCAACAAGAACTTCCTCCACCCCGACGACTACTCCCAGATCGTCGACGGCGTGGTGAACACCATGAACACGACGGACACCACCAACACGGAGCCCCTGCTGCCCGGCTGGGATCCCGGCAACGCCGAGAGCATCGCCAGCATCACCCAGATCATCCGGGCCATGCTGAAGGAGACGGCGTGGCAGGCGGCGTACAACTCTGGCGCGCTGATGTTCGCCACCGGTCGCATGGACGTTGGCGGCGGGTTTCCGCCGCTGTACTCCATGGCGCAGTGCGTGCCGTCTCTGACGCACAGGGACTGCTCCTCCTGTCTTCAGGTCATCGGCTTCATGGCGACGGACAACTTTGCAGGGAGACAAGGAGGACGGCTTCTTGCTCTGTGGTGTAACTTGAGGTTCGAGACGGCTCAGTTCTACAGTGACCATCCCATGGTGACCATCGAATCACCGGTGAAGGCAATTGTGCAGCCAGCGTCGCGTCCCGTGCACGGCAGCAAAAACAAATGTAAGACTCGTATATCCTCCTACCAGAGAACATCTATTATAATAAATTTTAGAAAGTTTTTGTGTTAAATAGATGTGATTTTTTAATTGTGCTCGAGAGGAACTCAGTTTCGGACCTACATGTTCTTTTTTCGGCCACAAATTTAGTGAGATAACTAGAGGAACCTTCTGTTTCTCGCCCACAATTTTTAAGCTTCGGTCCACAATTTTAGTTTCTTTGCGTAGGTTCTTCCTATGTTTTAGACATTAGATTATAATTTATATATAGCTTTATGGCATATTTTATAAAACTGAGAAGAAATCCGCTTGTTCAGGTTTCCCCTATGATGAAGTCAATGATCAGTTAACCATTTGTGCCATTGACGAATGAATGTCTTGTTTCACGGCAGGGGGCATCATCAAAGTTCTTGTTCCACTACTTGCAGCGATTGTTGTCTTGGTAATTTCCTTCACGCTGATAAGACAAAGGTGCATAAAAGGTTTGTTCCCAACAGAGAAAGCAGACATAAATTTGAGATTTCATTTTTGTTCCACTGTTGTATACAGCAATTCCAAAAAAGAAGTATCACATCAACATTTAATTTAGGTAAAGGATCTCAGCATAAGGCTAAGATGAATGTTAAGGAAGATGAAGCCATAGTTTGGGGACTAGACGAGAGGAGTTCAGGATTCATGGTTTATGACTTTTCACAAATATTAGATGCTACAGCCAACTTCTCAGAAGAAAATAAACTTGGACAAGGAGGCTTTGGTCCTGTATACAAGGTAAGGGTGGGCCAACACAATTACGAACGCATATAAAGTGACAGAAAAATGGAACCGTAATGAGAAATTGTTTTTTATATCTTGAAATTTATTCTGTTTGTCTCACTGATGTAATCACTCTAGGGTCGACTTTCTGATGGGTTGGAGATAGCAGTGAAGAGACTTGCTTCACATTCAGGCCAAGGAGTCACACAGTTTAAAAATGAAGTACAACTTATAGCGAAGCTCCAGCACACTAATCTGGTTAGGCTCTTGGGTTGCTGCTCTCAGGAGGAGGAGAAGATACTAATATATGAATACTTGCCAAATAAAAGCCTTGACTTCTTTATTTTTGGTACTGCATTTCACAATAACATACCATAAATTCTGGATTCTCAATCTTTTTCTCTAATATATCTTTTCTTGACTGAGTTTTAGATGAAACAAGAAGAGCTTTACTTTGTTGGAGTAGGCGCCTAGCAATAATAGAAGGGATAGCACAGGGACTCCTATATTTGCATAAGCACTCTAGGCTACGTGTCATCCACAGAGATCTTAAAGCAAGCAATATTCTCTTGGACTGTGAAATGAATCCTAAAATTTCAGATTTTGGGCTTGCAAGAATATTTAGCAAAAACGAAATGGAACTAAACACAGAAAGAATCGTCGGGACATAGTAAGATGATTTTCATTAATTAATTATTCACTCAAAATCTATCAAAAACTATTTAATATTGTGGAAAACATGGCATCAAAGGTTGTTATGTTCATCATTTCAGTGGTTATATGGCTCCCGAGTATGCATCAGAGGGCCTCTTTTCAATCAAATCAGATGTCTTCAGCTTTGGTGTTCTAACTCTTGAGATAGTCAGTGGAAAAAGATCATCAGGTCTTCATCAACATGGAGAATTCATCAACCTTCTTGGACATGTGAGCCTTTTGTGTCCAATATACAATTATTTTTACCTTTTTCAGGGGACTGCACAAGAACTTGGAGTATTGTTTTGGTTACATGTTTATTAACTTTATTAGCTGTTATCTTCTCCTTTTAGGCGTGGCAGTTGTGGAAAGATGGAAGATGGCTTGAAGTCGTGGATTCATCACTTGCAGTTGAGGATCATACGTTAGAGATTATGAGATGTATTAACGTTGCATTACTGTGTGTTCAAGAGAATGCAGCTCACAGACCAAACATGTCAGATGTGGTTGCGATGCTAAGCAGCGAAAGTATGATGCTACTCGAGCCTAAGGAACCAGCATATTTTTACATAAGGGTCACTGAAGAAGATACCTCTGTAGCCACTGAGCCATCATGTCTTACTGATATGACAATGTCTGCTTTACATGGCAGATAGTTTCTGGATTCCATCAAGATTATGGTAAAGTTTTAGTGTGTTATTGCTTCGATCAAAGCCCTTTTCACCTTGAAGTATGAAATTGTGAATTAGTAAAATCCAAGCAGGAGAGGAAAGACTGTATTTCTAATAATCAATATTTCTATATGGATTTTACCAACGCAGACACTGTATATGTATATAAGTGTGTTTAAATCTATTCTATCTTTAGGGCCCTATCTTTGTTTTTATTGTTTACACTGTACATGACTCAGCTTTAATATAACTGTATCCTTCTGTAGTTCTAACACAAACAATCTTTGTAGCATGGCTATGCTAGATAACGGAATTTAAATAATTTAACATTGTTCGGCAGTTGGCACCCCATATATGTGCATTAATGGGATCAACACGTTCCCTGCTGTGGTGAGACATTGCTATGCTCCCCTCAGCGTGTAAGGGTGTGTTTGGTCGGTGAGATGAGAGAGGATGGGATAGAATGATCCCACTTTTAATGTTGTTTGGTTGGGGACAGATAGGACAGAGTCATCCCTTTTCCTCCAAAACGTGGGACGATGTCGTCCCCAAAAACGAGGGGACGACCGGGGGTGAGAGGGGATGGGCTCTGTTTCTCTCTTGTCTTGCGTGGAAGCAGGGTTCAATTTTCCGTCGAAATTCCGACGAAATTTCGGTAAATTTTTCATTTTTCGGTAGTATACAGGAAGTGGAATTCCGGTAAATTTCGGTATTTTTCGTTTTGAATTTCAAAAATTTAAAGAATTTTGTAAAAAATCGGGAAAAAATATGATAAAAACTAAGTGTTTTTCTGAGCAAATAGGACCAAAACACACTCAAATATAAGATCATTTGCTAGGTTAAAACTGAATTTTGGTTAAAAGACAAGGTTATTTGTAGTCTAATAAGTTATGGTTTATAGCTTTTTAGTGTCCGTATTATCAATGGGTTGAAAGAATATATTTTTTGAATGGAATGCGATGTCTCCTTTTTTTCTCCTTACACTTTCATCCTATCTTCATTATTTATCAAGTACTACGTGATATACATAGACATTGTTTATTAAATTGAACTTGGGCTTTCATATGGACTATGCAATTCATGTACTGTAAACTTGTATTATGGTCTATGGATTGTAACTATATATTTATGTTATTGTGATAAATTTAATTTTCATGCATTTTATTTGTGATTCATGTGACAATATGCATTTGTTATGAATAATTTGTGTATAATATATTTAATATGCATTGTGCATTGCAATATACAAAAGATACAAATAATATTCTATCAAATTATTAATTTTTCATATCTTTGGAATATTTTATAGTCGAAAAATGTCATTTTCCATCGAAAAGCCTGGAATTCCGACCGACAAATCCGAAATTCTGAACGGAAAATCCAAAAAATTTGAAAATTTTGAATTTGAATTTTCCTTCCGGTCGGAATTCCGTTTCCGGTGGGATACGGGAAATGGCTTCAAACCGGAAAGGTAAACCGTGCGTGGAGGCCGGTCGGAGCTACAGCCGGGTAGGCCATCGCTGGAGCTTGGATAAGGGCACCGCGCAGGGGCGAAGCCAGGATTTCAGATTGGGGGGTACAAATCAGATTGGCCGGCGTGCAGGGCTGCAGCCTGGAGGCTGATCGCCGGTCGGCATTCGGCGCGGCCGCACCGGCACCTCGGCAGTGATAGCAGATGCGAACCCCAAACACCCCGAACAGGAGCGAGAAGCCGAATCGTCGAACTGGGAGCAAACCGGAGGCCGTATTGGACCCTACGTATTCTTTGTAGCTGGGCAGTCCAACATAATGCTGGCCCCCATGTCTTCGCCACTGGCGCCGCGGCCCTCCGGAGGTGAAGACGGTGGCGTAGGGCCGGTGCACGGCGGAGCGGGGACGAGCCGGCGGAGCCGAGGCGGCCCGCCGCCAGAGGGAGGCAGCAGATCCGAACGGCGCGTAGAGCGAGCCGAAGCCGATCGGCGCAGCCCGCCGCCTCCTCGCACTCGCGCCCACCCGCGGCCCACGCTCCCGCCGTGTGCTCCCTTCCCAGCCATGGCTGCCGCTCCTCTTCCTCGCGCGAGGTGTCGCGGCCACGGAAGCGGAGCGAGCGCACCGTAGGAGCAGCCGGGCGCGGGGCAGACTCCGACGGAGGTGGAGCCGGGGGCAGGGCGAGGCGGAGGCGGAGGCGGCCGGCTCGGCACGGCACAGCCCACCGGCGGAGGCGGAGCTGCCGGCACGGCCATTGCTGGTCTGCTAGAGGTGGTGCGGGGAAGAAATACGTAGCCAAGGCTGACGTTCCTAGCCTACCTCTCATGTGACTCTGATCCCATTATCTTTGTCTCCCAACCAAACATATATGGGATGGCCTATTGATCCCGAACCAAATACTGCCTAAGTCTTACCATGGGTGGCCATGGGACGAATACTGTGACCTTCCGTCAAACGAACTTACAGCAACCCATCTCATTAAAAGGTGAGCAGCTCATGTCTTATGAATCACGGTTAGTTCAGAGCGCATAGATGATGGTTGAAGTCTTTTTTTCTTTGTTAGATTATTTGGGATAGGCCTATTTAATTTAATTAAAATTCAATACAATTTCAATGCCTACAATGGAGTTATGAGGGTGTTAGTTCCACATGGAAAATTGAAAGGGTGTTGACCAATTTAAATAGGTTCTACCATGTTTATGTATTCTGAGGTTTGGTAAAGGTGAAGGGATTGCCACACATGCATGTGCCTTAGTTCCTCCAGAATCCGAAAGCCTCGCAAAGCATGATGAATACTGCGAGCTGATGGACACTGTTGGGATTGAGATGATAAATCTGCATACCGCCGTAGAAGAAACGCAGCCCCCAGACAAACGGATGCAGGGAAAGACTGATGTCCCGCTCGAAATAGGAGACGACTACAACCTCATTGCCATGAGGGTTGTTGTCACGCACCGTCGGCCACCGCCACCTCAAAACGGACTAAGGCAGAAGGAGTATCCAATATCTTACTATTGCTAATGAGAGGTTACAAAAAACATATAAATTTCTAAGCGCGCTAAAAAAATAAATTCAAAAAATTTCACAAAAATCAGAAACATTTGGCCATCTATCAAAAATTATCCAATAATACTAGCTATTAGATCTATTATGTTTTTTAAAAAATTACCCACTGTGCCATTACGAAAAACCATTAAAATAACCCCTGAATTTCCATATTAATTACCCACCATGCCATTATGAAATATGAATTAAAATAACATCTAAATTTGCATATAAATTACCCATAATGCCATTATGAACGATGAATTAAAATAGCCCCTTAAATTTACATATAAATTACCTCCATGCCATTATAAAATATGTATTAAAATGACCCCTAAATTTATATATAAATTATCCACCATGTTATTATTAAATATGAGTTAAATTAATCACCTCTGATACACAAAAGATAAAATCCTCAGTCCTCGCCCTTGACAAAAATCCTCAGTCCTCACCCTTGACAAAAAAATCCTCACGCATGAATTGCTCATGGAAAATCCTCGGTCCTCAACTCCTCACCCTTGACAAAAAATCCTCGCTCGGGATGGATAAAGCGAGGATGTTCGACAACAAAGCGGTGAAGACAGTGAACTGTTGAATATATGGGACAAGCCCATCTATTTAATCTTAAAAAATCTCAAAGGCCTATGTGTGTGTATGAAAGGGGAGTGTGGAACCTTTAGTCCCACCTTGCTAGTGGAAGGAGAGTTCCACCTACTTAAATATGGAGACTTTTCCCCTTCTACTAAGTCATGGTGTGGAGGGAGAAAGGAAGACCACACGCACGCGCTCACTCGCCGGGCAGAGCCGGGCTCGGGCACGGACCGGGGCGATGGGCGCGGGCGCGCGGCACCTACGTGAAAGGTCCGCCGAAATCTGGATCCTGACCTTGCGGGTGCGCGGCTTCCTTTTGCTGTTTTTATTTTTGGTGACTTCGCCTGCAAGTTTTTGTTTCCTTATCTGATTTGACTTGGTCGTTAAGCTAAGGAAACTGCATCCGATCGAGATCGTGATCGCGACACGAGTTTGGGTCATCGGGTCCTATATAAGCAGCCTACCGGCGCCACCAAAAGACACACCAGAAAAACCTAGGGTTTTGCCAACGCTTGTTACTGGGCCGCCTTCGTAGTTCTCTCCATCCCGCCGCCGACGTGCATCTGCGACCGGGAGAGCAGGTCTCCGGAACCCTTCGCCTTTCGAGCTTCTGCACCGGGAAAATGCGAATAAGGTTTTTGGAAAGCGCTCCGCGCGACTGCTCGCTGTCTTCACCACGGGTCGGCCGTCTTCTTCTGCTGCCGGAGGCTATCGCCGCCGACTTCTTCACGGGCTTCTGCATCGTGCTGCGTACAGTACCTGCGACGTCCGCGACACGGTCATCGTCAACGTCATCCCCAGTACGGAATCGGCTCTAACTGCCGACAGGTATAAACAGATCTATCCAATCTATCTGTTAATTATGATCTGTGAGATCTTTGCTGTGACTGTTCTATCTAGCATTTTTTAATGAGTACATGCTAGTTTGTGCTATGTTTTGTATGATTTACTTTCGAAAATTAATTCGGATATTGTCTAATTTCTCAACAATCCAAAATCCTTATTGTAGACAATTTTCTGAATTATCAATGGCTGTGTTTGCTGATGCACTGAAACCGGAGAAGTTCTCTGGTGTGCACTTCAAGAGGTGGCAAATCAAGTGCACCCTCTGGCTTGAGGCTATGCATGTGCTCTGGGTGAGTAAAGGCAAACCTGAGGGTATCTCTCAGATGCAGATCTGCAGAGGTTTACCGAGGCCAATACTCTCTTCAGAGGAGCCATACTGAGTGCTCTTACCGACCGCCTGGTTGATGTGTATATACACATAAAAGACGGAAAATAGCTGTGGGATGCACTGGAAGCTAAGTTTGGTGCATCGGATGCAGGCAGTGATCTGTATATCATGGAGAGCTTTCATGACTTTAAGATGGTCAATGACAAATCAATTGTCCAGCAAGCTCATTACATACAGTACATTGCTAAGGAACTCAAAATCCTTAAGTATTCTCTTCCTGATCCGTTTGTGGCCGGTTGCATTATTGCAAAACTTCCTTCTTTATGGAGGAGTTTCGCCACAGCTCTGAAGCATAAGAGGACGAATATGTCAGTTGAAGAACTGATAGCGTCTCTTGATGTGGAAGAGAAGGCTCGGACTAAGGACATTAAAGGAGGTGAGGGCCACTCAGTTGCCAATACGGTTCAGAATCAGAGGAACCAAGGCAAGGGGAAAGGGAAGTTCAAGCCTAACAAGACTACCAACTTCGAGAAGAAGAAGAACAAGGCTGAATTGCCCTGCTTCACGTGTGGTGAACTTGGGCACTTTTCCAAGGACTGCCCAGAGCGTGCAGACCGTCGAGGGAAAAGAGGTGGCAATGGACAATTGTCCAAGACTGTCAACACTGTGACTGCTAGCAAAACTGGAAATGCAGGGTATGGTAATTTACCTACTATCCTTTCAGTTATTCAATCTTTCGATTGGTGGATTGATACAGGTGCTAATGTTCATGTGTGTTCTGACATTACTATGTTTTCTTCTTACCAGGTCACAAGAGATTGCTCCGTCTTGATTGGGAACGGGTCCGCTGTTTCTGTTCTTGGCACTGGTACGGTGGATCCTAAGTTTACTTCGGGAAAGATCGTGCAGCTGAAGAACGTGCAGCATGTCCCCTCCATGAACAAGAATCTCATTAGTGGCTCTCTTCTATTGAGAGATGGGTTTAAGGTAGTGTTGGAGTCCAATAAAGTAGTTGTGTCGAGACATGGTTTATTTATTGGTAAAGGCTATGTTAGCGGAGGCTTGTTCCGCTTATCTCTTTCGGATTTTAGCAATAAGTGTGTGAACCATATTTGCGGTGGTATTAATGATGATGCGAGTCTTTGGTATGGTCATTTATGTCACGTTAATTTTGGTCATATGAAAAAGCTTTCTAGCATGAGTTCAATTCCGAGTTTCACATTTGCCAAAGGTTCTAAGTGCCATAGTTGTGTGCAATCTAAGCAACCTCGAAAGCCTCACAAGGCTGCTGAGCCGAGGAACTTGGCACCTCTAGAACTCATACATTCTGATCTATACGAGATGAATGGTATGTTGACAAAAGGTGGAAAGAGGTATTTCATGACTTTGATTGATAATGCGACTAGATTTTGCTATGTTTACTTGTTGAAATCTAAGGACGAAACGTTAGACTACTTTAAAATCTATAAAGCTGTAGTTGAAAATCAACTAGAGAGAAAGATTAAACGTCTTAGGTCTGATCGTGGTGGCGAGTATTTTTCTAAAGTCTTTGATGATTTCTGTGCGGAACATGGTATTATTCATGAGAGGACGCCTCCCTATTCTCCCGAATCTAACGGAGTTGCCGAGAGGAAAAACCGCACATTGACTGACTTGGTAAATTCCATGTTAGACATTGCTAGTTTATCTAAGGCATGGTGGGGGGAGGCTGTATTGACTTCTTGTCATGTCCTAAATAGAATTCCTAATAAAAACAAAGATAAAACTACTTATGAGGAGTGGATTGGGAGGAAACCATCACTTTCTTACCTTCGTACTTGGGGTTGCTTGGCAAAAGTTAATGTGCCTATTAACAAGAAGCGCAAGTTAGGACCTAAGACGGTGGATTGTATCTTTCTGGGATATGCTCATCAGAGCATTGCTTATAGATTCTTAGTAGTAAAATCTGATGTGCCTGATATGTATGTTGATACTATTATGGAGTCTCGTGATGCTACATTTTTTGAGAATATATTTCCTATGAAAGATATGCATAGTACTTCTAGATTTTCTTCTGAGATAACTCCTGAACTTAATGCACGAACTGAAGTTTTTGAACCACCACGTGAAATAAATCCAGAGGAGGATAACAATGAAGCTCCGAGAAAGAGCAAAAGACAAAGGGTTGAAAAATTCTTTGGCAATGATTTCATTGTATACCTCGTGGATGATACTCCTACGTCTATTAGTGAGGCGTATGCATCTCCAGATGCAGATAATTGGAAAGAAGCTGTTCAGAGTGAGCTGGACTCTATTCTCTCCAATGGAACTTGGGAGTTGACCGAACGACGACCTTATGGCTGTAAACCAGTAGGCTGTAAGTGGGTGTTCAAGAAAAAGCTTAGGCCTGATGGTACTATTGAGAAGTACAATGCGAGACTTGTGGCCAAGGGTTATACCCAAAAAGAGTGCGAAGACTTCTTTGATACTTACTTACCTGTTGCTAGAATGACTACTATTCGTGTACTATTTTTCCTGGCTGTTTCATATGGTCTTATCATTCATCAAATGGATGTAAAGACAGCTTTCCTTAATGGAGAGTTGGAAGAGAAGATTTATATGGAACAGCCCGATGGGTTTGTAGTAAAGGGTCAAGAGAGCAAAGTATGTAAGTTATTGAAATCTTTGTACGGCCTGAAACAAGCGCCTAAGCAATGACATGAGAAGTTCGACACCACCTTAACATCAGCAGGCTTTGCTGTTAATGAAGCAGATAGTTATGTGTACTATCGCTTTGGTGGGGGTAAAGGGGTTATATTGTTCCTATATGTTGATGACATATTGATTTTTGGCACAGACATTGATGTGATCAATGAAGTCAAGTCTTTCTTATCAACGAAGTTTGATATGAAAGATCTAGGAGAGGCAGATGTGATTCTAAACGTCAAGCTTATTAAGGATGAGAGTGGGATTACTCTTTCTCAAACCCACTATGTAGAGAAGGTCTTGAGCCGGTTCGGCTATATAGACAGCAAGCCTTCTCCCACTCCTTATGATCCCAGTGTGACATTGAAAAAGAATAAGAGAATTGGTGTAAACCAATTAAAATATTCTCAGATTATTGGTTCGCTCATGTACCTTGCTAGCGCTACCAGACCCGACATATCATTTGCTGTGAGCAAATTGAGTAGGTTCATGTCCAACCCGGGTATAAATCATTGGCATGCACTTGAAAGGGTTATGTGCTATTTAAAAGGAACAATGAGTTATGGTATTCACTATTCAGGGCATCCTGCTGTGCTTGAAGGATATAATGATACGAACTGTATATCTGATGATGAGCTATATGCCACAAGTGGATATGTCTTTATGTTTGGTGGTGGTGCCGTGTCATGGAGGTCTTGCAAACAGACTATTTTGACAAGGTCAACCATGGAGGCTGAGCTAGCTGCTTTAGATACAGCGTTTGTAGAAGCAGATTGGCTACGTGAGCTCTTGAGGGACTTACCAGTGGTTGAGAAACCAATACCAGCTATTCTTATGAACTGTGACAATCAGACTGCGATTGCCAAAGTGAACAGTGATAAGGAAAATGCGAAGTCCTCAAGACACGTTAGAAGACGAGTTAAATCTGTCAGGAAGATGAGACACTCCGGAGTAATAAGTGTGACTTATATTCAAACAGAGAAGAACCTGGCAGATCCCTTTACAAAGGGACTATCACGTAATGTGATAGACATTGCATCGAGAGAGATGGGTTTGAGACCTATTTAAATTGCAATAGTGGAAACCCAGCCTTTGTGATCGGAGATCCCGTGAATTAGGATCTGCATAATAACAAGCTATTGGTGAACTGAGGAGAGTGACTATTAACCCTCTCTATGTGAAGATGCAACACTCTCAAAAGCTGTATGGTAGGGTGACTTTATGTCTTACTGTGTTTCTGTTGGCTTTTAACTAAGCAAAGATGCTGTCCTACAGAGCATTCTTGAAAGAACACACCTATATGAGTTTGATTGTAAAACGTCGCAGTCTATGAGACTTGGGTGATCTCTAGTAAGCTCATGAAGAGACTAGGGAGTACGACGCATATGCTCCACCCGCGGAGGGAATTACTGGCAGTCACGTACTAGTTATGAATTTAAGCGAAACTTGTTTGCACAAAACTTGCAATTCAAGGCATAGTCTATTGTTCAAGTTGTGAATGAGAATAACTTAAAGTTCTAGGCAGAAGTTCAATTTCACAGTCTCTGCTGAAACATTGGTATATAAATAGTAGTAAGTATTGGCAAATCTCAAAATGGGCATTTGAGATCTGGTCGGGGATTGTAGAATATATGGGCCAAGCCCATCTATTAAATCCTAGAAAATCTCAAAGGCCTATGTGTGTGTATGCAAGGGGAGTATGGAACCTTTAGTCCCACCTTGCTAGTGGAAGGGGAGTTCCACCTACTTAAATATGGAGATTCTTCCCCTTCTACTAAGTCATGGTATGGAGGAAGAAAGGAAGACCACACGCGCGCGCTCGCTCGCCTCGCCTCGCCTCGCCGGGCTCGGGCCGGGGCGATGGGCGCGGGCGCGCGGCACCTGCGTGAATGGTCCGCCGAAATCCGGATCCTGACCTTACGGGTGCGCGGTTTCCTTTTGCTGTTTTTATTTTTGGTGACTTGGCCTGCAAGTTTTGGTTTCCTTATCTGATTTGACTTGGTCGTCCTATATAAGCAGCCTAGCGGTGCCACCAAAAGACACACCAGAAAAACCTAGGGTTTTGCCAACGCTTGTTACTGCGCCGCCTTCGTAGTTCTCTCCATCCCGCCGCCGACGTGCATCTGCGATCGGGAGAACAGGTCTCCGGAACCCTTCGCCTTTCGAGCTTCTGCATCGGGAGAAAGCGAATAAGGTTTTTGGGAAGCGCTTCGCGCGACTGCTCGCTGTCTTCACCACGGGTCGGCCGTCTTCTTATGCTGCCGGAGGCTATCGCCGCCGACTTCTTTACGGGCTTCTGCATCGTGCTACGTACAGTACCTGCGACGTCCGCGACACGGTCATCGTCAACGTCATCCCCAGTACGGAATCGGCTCTAGCTGCCGACAGGTAAAAACAGATCTATCAAATCTATCTGTTAATTATGATCTGTGAGATCTTTGCTGTGACTGTTTTATCTATGAGTACATACTAGTTTGTACTATGCTTCGAATGATTTACTTTTGAAAATTAATTTAGATATTGTCTAATTTCTCAACATGAACTGCATTGACGCGTGTCTTCCCAGAGATTGCATGCAAGAGAGGAAGTGGGTTTCCATGAATCCTCGTGCCTCCAGCTGCTACACCTGGCAGATCTTTTGCAGGCCTGAACCGATCATTTGAAGCATACCACGGGGAAATCTTGGAGAAGATTTTTGTCAAGGGTGAGGACTGAGGAGATTCCATGAGCATCTCTCTCTCTCTCTCTCTCTCTCTCTCTCACTGGTAAGAGGTCGGCGCATGCTCCTTCGCTTGGCTGCACTACAGGAGGGTTAGCCGGCCGCACGCAGCTTCCAAATCCTCAAGCGAGCGATCGCTTCAAGGTGTTCCTGCGCGCGCGGACGCTAGCCAGATACTCGGCCGGCGGTGAACGATGCTGCGGGCGGCGCACCGTCCTCTAGGCAGCATGCACAGCTGTGCAGCCCGGTGTCGGTGTGCCTCGCCGGCGGTTGCAGCAGGGCGGCGGCGCCGAGCTCGAGCGGAGGCGGCGGGGCGCGACGGGGGCTGCACGGCGGCAGCAGCGGCCGGCCGGATCGTAACGACGCCAGAGTCCGCGAGCGCGTGGAGGAAGCCCGAGGCCGGGCGGCTGAAGCTCAACTTCGACGGGTCGTCGGAGCACGCGTCCCGGTGCGCGAGCATCGGCGGCGTGTACCGCGACCACGAGGGCGGGTTCGTGCAGGGCAACCTGGTGGCGCACGGGTTCGCCAAGCTCGGCCACGGCGCCGCGAGCCCCACGGTGTGGCGCGACACGCCGCCCGATGAGGTGCTCATGTACCTGCAGCGCGACGCCGAGGCCGAGGGGTGATATATCTATGCGTCCGATCGATCGTGGGATGCGTGGGAATGTTTGTGTGCATAAGTTGATCTCAATCCTGTACAGTTTGGTTGCGGATGCTAACTACTATGCGAGCTCCTACCTTGTGCAGTGCTGTGAATCTGTTATTATTGTACGTGCATTTTGTACATCAGCTTGGTGCCTTGGTGTTGGTGTTGGTGCTTGGTTGCTCATTTCAACCCATTTCAACCCATAGGCCATAGTGTTGGAAAATAAATAAATAAATAAAAATGAATTGCACGTCAAATCTTAAATTTATTCCTCTGTACCCTTACGTCCACAAATTCCTAAAGCGACATCTCTTTGTAATAATTATGGTCTGGTGTGTCTGAAGCGAAACATTTCTATTTCTTCTGTTCGCAAATGTATGACACATGGTATTTTTTGCACAATTTTGATATTCGTTTTTATTAAGAATTCACAAGTTGCCGTCTATTTTGCTTTGACTTGTTTTATTATTAAAGTTTGTTTGAGTACGTTGATAAATTTTTTTAATAAAACAAATCATAGAAAGAGTTAACCTGTTTTATATATTTGTGAACTGAGATGAAATAGTATATTATCTGAAAAACACAGGTCTCGGATCTCTGATCCATTTCTACTTTTAACTTGTGCGGGCTGCAGTTCTCGGTATGTTTCGTACTTGCTTTTTTTAAGGGTCCTGGTTCGATCGGTAGTCGCTCTCCATAAAAAATGGCAGCGATCATACTTTATCGGAGAGCCCACCTTAGAATGCGGCCCATGTAACCGGTAAGGTAGTACAACACGGAACATCTTCATAGAGATTTCTGCGGGACTAGCTGCTATTTGTGAATAAGACGAACGATTAAAATTTTGGAAAAAAAAAAATCAACCATGTCGTATATTTGTGAACGGATGGAGTATATAAAGAGCTAAGAGAGGATTTTGTCGATGTCTTGTTCCGGCAGCCCACAAAGGGATAGACCACGCAATAGTTTTGAGATCAAAAGAGGTTGGCAAGGAGATCGAGAAGGTGACACCGTGATTTAGACAAGTTTGGCCATTTGTGCCAAATCATTTGTACATTATGGCATTCTAAAACTATGGTTTCAATAAATTTCAAAGAGGCCAATGGCTGTAGGGGTTTGTCGGTTTGATATGTATTTGGACAACTCTCCAATTCTTATACTACCTCCATTCTAGAGCACAAGAAATACATATTTAGTTAAATTTTAAATATAGTACAAGGGAATTCATTATTATTAACGTAATGGTTACATCATCACAAGTCTAACGCAACTTGAATGGATAAAAATAGAGCTAAAACGGCCGAGATATACACGCTTAAAGATCCATGGTGTATTCAACACAGGGGTAAAATCAGCATTTCCACTCCACTTAACGGTAATTGCTGTTACAATGGATGGATAATGGTAGATAAGTCATAAAATTTTAATTGGATGACAGATAAAAGGATCTGAAAATTTTTCAGTGGCATATAGGACACTGAGTTTTCTTAGGATGGTGGATAAAGAATTTTTCTTTAAAAACAACGTGGCTCCTATTTTTTAGCCCCAAAACTCGAACAGAATAAACAATGCGCATATGTAAGGCCCTAAGGGTTACATTTTTTGTATTATTGAATTATATATATATATATATTTAATATAATGGATCGATTTTTAGCATAGATAAGATCTAACGGTTATTAAGGTATCTATCAACTGAATTAATAGCTGGATGTTTCTGATTAATGTAAGAATTTGTAGAATTTTTTGGCACGCTTCGCATTCCGTGCTTTTTTTTTGTAACCTCTGATCGGTAACAGTAAGATATTCCAGAACGGATTTGATATTAACTAGGTCCGGTTCTAGGCACAGTCACAACAATAATGTGATAATGAGAAAAGGTACAGTACTGCTCATTCCTGTATGTCATAATAAATTTAATTTGGAGTAGTCTCGAAATCATGCAGCTCTTCACCACCCAGAGATAAAGCCCTTTTTTTATTTTCGTACTAGAATGAATCAATCAATCAATCAATAATGCCAATCTCGTCGTCATAGGGTGGCGCCTTTCGTTCCACGTACGGTTGTGATCCGTAGCAACCCATATAGCTACACCTCTTTGCTGAGGAGGTCGTAGTGCACCTTGGGCTTCCGGCGGTGCTCCTTGCCGCACGCCTCCTGCACGGCGTACGCGAGGTGCAGCAGCGTCGCCTCCGACCACGGCCGGCCGATGAACTGCAGTCCCACAGGGAGCCCTCCCCTGTCGTACCCGACCGGCACGGTGATCGCCGGCAGGCCCAGGAAGTTGCCCGCGATCGAGTACCGCACCAGCGCAGCTGCACGCAAACTCTCACATCAGCTGTCAGATATTCAGATCCAGCAGGGAGATCGATCGACGTTGAACTACTCCAGATGATCATGTCCTGCACCAATAATTCTTCCCCCCTTTTTGTCCGTCCTTACCTCCATTGATGTAGTCCAGCTCCCCTGTGCTCCGCGCGTCCTCCTGCAGCGCGTACGCGGTCACCCTGGATGCATGATTGGCATGGCAAGTTAGGCAGCAGCCATGTCACGGCCGGCAACGAACGAACGGCGTGTCACACACTTACCCTGTCATCGGCGTGACGATGGCGTCGGCCGTCTCGAAGATCTTCTCGTGGAAGTACAACTGACGGCGCCTGCAAACATTATTGTAGGTGAGCGAGCATATGCATATCCAGATTCAGAGTTTCAGACACATGTAGCAGCTGACCGGAGGCGCTGCGAGTTGAGGTAGTCTCTGCTGCTGAAGGACCTGTAGGCGCTGAGGCCGATCCGCACGTCCCAGCCGATCTCAGACCTGTTCCTGCAGCCGACAAGCATGCATACATCGATCACACTGCCATTTCGATCAGTTCACATGCTGACATCCGTGGCCGGTCATCGAGACACTGCGTCTGCGGCATCGATCGATCGATCGATCGCCAATGGCATATATGCTGCTTACATGTTGTCGTATTTACCTTAACAAGCATTGTTAAGATAAGCTACCATATTGACCAAAAAAGCCTAGAAATTACCATGCTAATAGAAAAATAAAAGTGGCTATATCTCATGATGCACATCAAATGATCTGTGTTAACTAAAATATGTTATATGAAATACAACTAACAAAAATAAAAATACTAAAATTGTTTCACTTTTGGGTGTTTACAATTATCCAACTATGTGGATTATCTAACAAATGTATTTTGAAAACAAAAAACTCCACAATTTGCTTATAAACGCACCATGTTTTACATCAAGGGTTCAAAATTAACATGTTAGTGACAAAAGAAAAATATTTGAAAAGTTGATGTAATGGGACTAAGTTATATATAGAAGATTTATTTATCATAAATTGTTAGCAAATTAAAAGAAGATACATGTAAAAACATAACATACATGTAAGGGTCCACAATTTGTTTGTTTGTTTTCCAATTTTAAGTAGAATCATTAGTCATGGTCCAAGACATAGATATTTTTTTGTGAAACCAAGAAATAGATATTGATCGACAAAACTTTCACTTATTTGTCGATTAGATGGGTGAGCTGAGAATACCATAGCTATACTTAGAATAGAATAGAGAAGCTCATATGCGGCCAAGATTTTTCGTTACTGACAAAATAAGGAAAAGTCAAAATCCTACTGACATAATAAATGGTAGGTAAAGAGGGATTACTCAGGCATATATAATGGTATGCATGTTCCATAACAAAATAAATTATATTTTCAATTGAAATTTATAGTTCAACATTTCTATAAAATAAAATCATTTCCGATTCACCAAACTTATTCTTATCTCTTTCTAAAATTACCTTCCAAATAGAACCATTGTTAATACTACTACCACCGCCCCATGAAATGGCACCATATATCCACTAGAACCGATGGAAATTGGGGGACACATGAATCAATTAATCTTAGCACTAATGTGTCCTCAAAATAACAAATTCATAATTTTCAAGGGAAGGAGGTAATATTATATACATATATGTTATAATAAAAACAATTTGCTTACAAAAAGTACCACGAGTTCAAAATTATCATGTTAATAAGTGAAAAAAAGCGGAATATTTGAAAAAGTTGATATAATGGGCCTAAGTTATATATGGAGCAATTTTTATTTACATAAATTGCTAGCAAAGTGAAACATGCAAGTAAAAACATAATAGGGCGGAGACACGGAGGGGCGGGGAGGGGCCAAGGCCCCCCTATAGATTGCACTAAATTTTTTGAAATTCAAATAAATTTTAAAAATTTAGTGCTATTGGCCTCTCCTAACACCAAAATATTCAAGTGTCTGGCTCCGCCACTGTATGTAGCCAGCTTTGCTCATAGGTACTCCAGAAATGAAGCAAGATCGACTGCAAGGGCAGCTATTATTTGAGCGATTGGGCAAAAGATGGGGCAGTGAAAGAGATGGCACGCATGCACAGTACATTTCCGAGAAAATACCTACTGTATCACGAGCTCCCATCATCTCATCTGGTACTACCCGGCCGGCCCCCATCACGTCCTTCCACGACTTTTTCAGTCTCCTCATTTATCCCACTATCTAACTCAACGACTGTATTTTGTAACCTTTAAAGCGACAAAGGCTTCTAGAAATTTTTTTTTTCTAAATGCATGGCAAAAACTTTGTCGCAACCAATCCTCACAATGATCAGAATGAAATACCTAGCAATCATATTAGCCTCGAACAAATAACAGTCTTTGGATATATTATATTTTCCTAGAAAAATACCCGCTATGATATTATTAAATAAAATTTAAAATAACACCTAGAAGTTGCATTTAAATTACCCACTGCCATAATTAATATGATTTAAAGTAGCCCCCTAAAGTCGCATCTAAATTACCAGGTTGCCATTGCTAATAGTAATTTGAAGTAAACACTAAATATGCATTTAAATTACTCACCCAGACATTCTTAATGATTATTACAAGTTTACGGTGGTTGAAAAAAAATAAAAGAGAGCTGGCCATCAAAGAAGATATAACGGTATAAACATAGAAAGTGACAAAGGAAAGGTGTCAATAGGTACTAAATGGGTAGGTCTAGCACAAAAAAAAGATAGGACTGGTACCATTTATTTTATTTTCTTAATTGGATAAATTTAAATATTTGGTTCTGTTCTAGCTAAAATTCCAAGAAGAGAGGTACCTGGAGACACCGGTGGTACTTTTTCGACCATCTTAGAGTAATGTAATTTGTATTTAAATTATTAATGACAATGCCATTAATAAATATGGTTTAAAGTAGCCCACTATATTAGATTTAAATTAGAAAGCTATGGCATTATGAAAGATGGGATCCACTTAATTTTGAATCTAAATTAACCGTATTTGTCATTGTAATAGATGATAGACTAATTGGTTTCATTCTTTTACATGTATCGTCAGCTAGCGGTGCCGCCTTCACTGGATCAGAGAACATATACGTCCAGTCCAGGTCTCCAGGATCGGAACGCGCCATCATCAGCTAGCTAGGGATATATAATTCCTTTTCACTTAAGTAGATGGACATGGGGTCCCTACATTTGAGATTTCCGGAGGCCCTGCACGGCAAAATTTCCCTCGTGAACACAACTTGATGATCGATCGACCGGCAGAATTTATCAGTGACGGTCCAAGACATAGATATTGATAGATAATGCATTAACTTATCTGTTGAATAGATAGGGTTAACGGAGAATACCATAGCTATAATTGGGGTAGAATACTAAGAAGTGCTCATATGCAATGAATATTTTTTATTGTTGTCGAAATAAGAAAAAGTCCAAATCCCATTAGCATGATAATTGGTAGTGGAAAAAGAATAATTATCTAGGCATATGCATATTGGTATGTATGTTCTATAACAAAAGAAATTGTATTTTTAGTTAAAATTTATAGTTCATTCTGTGAAATAAATTTTGTTTTTTATTCACCAAACCTTATTCTTGCCTTCCAAATAGAGCCAAAGTTAATATTATGTACCTATATATTATAATAAAACAAAACAAATCAATAACACATAAGGAAAGAAAAGGACAATATTTGCATAGAGAAGCTACTTGGTCTATTATATTAATAATGATAGTTAAAAGAAGCCACACCGTTCACTATGAGATCAAGAAATTACCATGTCAACTACTTCCTCCATCCACAAAACATTGTTCAAAGTCAAACCATAGTAAGTTGATCAAATTTATATTATATATTAAAATTATACTGCTAAACTGTTGTCATTAGCATTTTGGTGAAATTCATTTTTGCATTATAGTTGTTGCATATCATAAATTATATTTAGGTATAAAATCGGTAAAACTTACGATAGTTTGACTTAGTACAAAGCTAAAATTCCATTCTTTTGTGGACGGATGGAGTAGGAAGAAAGTAAACTGCGCCATTGGTTTTTATGAACATCTAAGTATCTATATTCAATTAAAAGCATGTGCTAAATACAACTTTGCATGTGTTGTCAAATAGAGAGAAAATATTGTACCCAAAGAAGAAGGTAACCGAATAATGCAAGGTGTCAACAACAATTCTAATACAAACCATACTCAACCCTAATAAATACTTATCTATTACGGAATATACATACAATTAGGTTTGTCTTAAGTTAAACTATCTCAAATCAAGTTTATACAAAAAACATATTCCCATATATAACTTCAAATAAGTAGACCATGAATGTATATTTAATGATTGATCCAATGATGCTATGACTGTCTATTTAAAATTTCCAACATGTGTTCCGCAAAGAGATACAGCAATGTCAATAACATGGACGAAATTAATTGGGTCTAAGTAGGATACCATATAGTTTTTTGGGTTGTTCAATACTCCTTCGATTCCAAAGTATAATAGACTTTATAAAATAAATGCACTACAAAAACATATTTTACGTAATAATTAAGGAAACTAATATGATATTATGGATGTTGGTGCACTTTCCAAAAAAACTTGGAAAACTATATGTTTTTTAGGAGTATAATAGAGGAAAAGCAACAAAAAATGCAAAATTAAAATAGTTGAACAAGATTAATTTCAAACAAAATCAAAATATGAATAAAAAACTAGCTAGCGCGGGCTATCTCGCTAGTATTTCATAATGGCATGGTGGGTAATAACTAGTCCGGTTCTAGGCACCGTCACAGCAATAATGTGACAATGAGAAGGTACAACACTGCTCATTCATGAATGTCATAAATAATTTGGAGTAGTCTCGAAATCATGCCCCTCTTCACCACCCAAAGATTATAGCCTTTTTTATTTTCCTACTAGAATCGATCAATTAATCAATCATTAATGTCGACCTCGTCGTCCTACGGCGGCGCCTTTGGTTTTCACGTACGGTTGCGATCCGTAGCAACCCATATAGATGTAGCTACACCTCTTTGGTGAGGAGGTCGTAGTGCACCCTGGGCTTCCGGCGGTGCTCCTTGCCGCACGCCTCCTGCACGGCGTAGGCGAGGTGCAGCAGCGTCGCCTCCGACCACGGCCGGCCGATGAACTGCAGCCCCACGGGGAGCCCCGCCCTGTCGTACCCGACCGGCACGGTGATCGCCGGCAGGCCCAGGAAGTTGCCCGCGATCGAGTACCGCACCAGCGCAGCTGCACGCAAACTCTCACATCAGCTGTCAGATATTCAGATCCAGCAGGGAGATCGATCGACGTTGAACTACTCCAGATGATCATGTCCTGCACCAATAATTCTTCCCCCCTTTTTGTCCGTCCTTACCTCCATTGATGTAGTCCAGCTCCCCTGTGCTCCGCGCGTCCTCCTGCAGCGCGTACGCAGTCACCCTGGATACATGCTTGGCAAGTTATCAGGCAGCGGCAGCAGACATGTCATGGCCGGAGCAACGAAAGAACGGCGTGTCACACACTTACCCTGTCATCGGCGTGACGATGGCGTCCGCCGTCTCGAAGATCTTCTCGTGGAAGTACATCTGACGGCACCTGCAAACATTTTTCTTGGCAGATTCAGAGAGCGAGCGTCCAGATTCAGAGTTTCAGACACAACGCACTCGTACTGCTCAGTTGATTTGCAATCCATGCTGTAAAGAAAAAAAATGCATGGCAGAGTGGGTAGCTAACCGGAGGCGCTGGGAGTTGAGGTAGTCTCTGCTGCTGAAGGACCTGTAGGCGCTGAGGCCGATCCTCACGTCCCAGCCGATCTCAGACCTGTTCCTGCAGCCGACAAGCATACATCGATCACACTGCCATTTCGATCAGTTCACATGCGTCAATGCATGGCCGGTCATCGAGACACTGCGTCTGCGGCATCGATCGATCGATCGCCAATGGCATATATGCTGCTTACATGTTGTCGAGATAGTTTGCGAGGGACGCCGTGCACTCGGAGCCCATGGTCACGTAGTGCGCCAGCCGCATCTCTTCGATCTCGGGGACAGTCACCTCCACCGTCTTTTTAATTTGTACCCACACGCATACAAGTAAAACGGTTCTCTTCGTCAGATTCATTGCTATGGTATCCATGGGTGTTGAACGCTGAAACTGAAGCTGAGCTGCACTCACCTCCCAGCCGTACTGCGCGCGCAGCGCCTGGAGAGCCTTGCCGCAGAGGCTCCGGATGTCCTCCGAGCTGTCGTCGAACCACTGCTCTTTCGTCGCAGATGTATAAGGCAATGTTCAGTTCAGTTAGGGGTCATTAATTCCTGATCAGGATTCAGAGACTACACTGACCTTTGCGTATCTGGCGAACCTGATGGTAGGCATGGACCGCGTGCGTGCCAGCAAGGGCAGGTTCAGCTCAGGCTGCTGCAGAGCAACGCCGGAGGTTAGTTGTCAACAACAAGTAGACATCCGGTCTTTGTTTACTGAACACGAGCTCAGATGTGTAGAAGCAGGAAATAAAATGGGGATCACGCTTTCTGTCGTCGTCAGTTGGTCACCTGTAAAGGGCTAGGCTTGGACTGATCAGCAATGGCCGCATATCTGAAACAACAGAAACAAGGCAGCATAGTTGTTTGTATATACATTGAACGATGCAAATTTGGTAATTAATTTGCCAACAGCTATGGAGTTGGGGCTGGGCACCGACGCGATGAGCGTGTCCTCGACCGTCGCTGCTAGGATCCCCGGCATGCCGACGGTCCAGTTCAGAGGCAGCAGCCTGCAGAAAGAAACAGCAGATAGCGATTATAGTACACTACTCTGTTTATTCAGGGAATGTCCGTGTGTTCGTGGAGCGAGAGGGCGGCGGCGCACCCGGAGTTGGAGAGGCGGCCGGCGGTGGGCTTGAACCCGACGACGCCGCAGAGCGCCGCCGGCATGCGCACGGACCCGCCCCCGTCGGCGCCGAGGGCGACGGGGCAGAGCCCCGCGCAGACGGCGGCGGCGGATCCGCCCGAGGAGCCTCCGGACACCCTGCCGACGCAGTAGGGGTTGCGCGTGGCGCCGTGGTGCGGGTTGATGCCGCTGGTGCCGGCGCCCAGCTCGTGCATGTTGGTCTTGCCGGCCATCACGGCGCCGCACGCGCGCAGCTGCGCCACGCACGCCGCGTCCGCCGCGCACCGCCGCGCCGCCCGCAGCCACCGCGTGCCGCCTGCATGCATGCCCACCACTCATCCAGGCCAGCCGCCATCGTTGGTGAAATGGTACAGTAATTGCAGCTTTGCGAGCCGAAGAAGATCGACCCGCTGTGAAACTCTCAAAGGGTAAAAACTGCAGCACAGTTGGTAGATCCTGATGATCAGTCCTGAACTCCGGACACGGCAACGTGTTCAGTAGCTGAGCTCACAGAATGACAGGTCGCCGTGGTTCGTGCTGTCGTCCTTCTCCTGTTCATGGTACCTCGCTCGCGCTGTGTGGCAGCCTACCATACTGACCCAGATTAAAACCCCTACCGCTAGTAAATCGGCGGCAATGATTTACTATCACCGTACTAGTACGTGTTCATCTTTTTTTTTTCTTTCAGAAAAGTAGTACTCCTACGTGTTAATCTTGGGCTCCGTCAGTCGTAATTTGCTGACGACCACTTTTGATTTCTGCAGCGCGAACGATGGTGGCATGGCATGTGTTAGTTATAGAAGACAGCAGTCAGTTGTTGGTTGAATACTTACCGGTTGTGGGGTAGGGCAGGCAGTCGAGCTCGTCCTTGACGGCGACCAGCACTCCGTCCATGGCGGACAGCGGCGCCCCTGCACGCAGCAGCAACCACAAAGACGACGATCGATGCGTCATCCAAACCCAACGATCCAATGATTCAGATACAGATACAGATCATAAAGCGAGGCATTCTCGCCCGGCGGCCGCACGCTTGTATTGCTATTGCATCGTTGGCTCGTTGCCAGCAATGAGTGTCTCCTGTCGCTCCACACCCATCCATCGGCCAGGACCATATGCGTCCAGCACACACTCCTCTGCTTCAATGCTTCATCTACGAGGCGATTCAGCAGCACACATCTCTCTCTCTCCCTCCCTCTCTCTCTCTCTCTCTCTCTCTCTCTCTCTCTCTCTCTCTCGACGTGACTTCAGAATCTGTTCAGGGATCCGAGCTCAGAGGTCGGAGAAGATTCAGCGAGGAGGCGGAGGCCAGGCGGCTCGGCCGGCAGCGCCTCTCTGTAAAGCACCCGCCGCCACTGTTCCTCGAGCTGGTACACTGTCGTGACTACTCGCCCCCGGGCGGGCCCTTGCTGCCTGCTGACGCCGAGCACACTGTGCTGTGGCTGTGCAATGCATGCAGCTCCGGTCCGGTGCAGTAAAAAATGGCGCTGCCAGTAAAGCTTCTGCTTTCTAGAAGCAAAGCCTACTGCCGAGTGCTGACTGCTGGGCGCCAAGCTGAATGCCGATCACGGCGAGACAGTGATGAGGCGCACTGACAGTGACAGAGTACTCTACTGAACTGATTACTGATACCAGTTACTGTCGTCAGTTTCCTACGGTGACGCCATTGATCTCTGCGCCTATCTGTCTACGGATTACCGGCGCTTGAATGGATGCGACAAACGCAGCAGAGAGCAGGACGACGGCGAGGACGGCCGGTAGGGTAGCAGACTAGCAGTGTACGTACCTTGGTGGTATCTGCGCGCCGAGTCCTCGGCCTGCCTCATCACGTCCGCGGCGTCGCAGCTGATGAACATGCCCATGTCCAGGCCCGCCCCCGAGCACTCCTCCACCGCCGCCAGGAATCGCCGCGCCACCTGAAGACCAGACGAAGCCATGCCAGCCATCCATCAAGAACACAGCAAGGGTATATAAGTATTTCTTGCTACTTTGGGTTCTCTTTGTTACTACTACTACTAGGCACTAGAATTTGACGGCACGCGTGGTGTATGTGTATCTGATCTGGAATAATGCCCGGGCGCTGGAGTTTTGGGGAGTTTTTGATTGGCCAGACATTGATGATTGGGGTGTTCATCAGGACCAGCGAGTGTGCGAGGCCACCTAAATCCGGTGGCTGCATTCACCATTAAATTCTGCTCTGTCAGGGATGAATCCAATCTGGATCTGTTCGCCTTGCCTCCAGCCTCCCAAACTTGGTGCAAAATTTTACTACTAGAACACAGGCAAAACCCCAAGATAGGGATATATAGGCTACTACCATTTACAGGTCAGTGGTAAAATGAAAAAATGGAACCGCTTCTATAAGTGTATAGTGACTCTGACAGGGTAGTAAGTAGTAAAAAAGAACAGCTCGTAATTTGTTTACCATGACAGGGGTAGTCTGTCCGGAGCTGTAGGCCCTGTGGAAGTCCAGCACGGTCCAGCGCCTGAACCCCGGCGACGGGGCGTCGTCGGGGACGATGCAGCCGGCGGCCTCCTGCACGCGCTCCGCCGGCGACAGCCCGGGCTTCGTCAGGCTCACGTTCTGCTCGGGGATAGCTGCACCACAAATTAAAACGCGACGGTTTCAGTACTGGGACTGAAAATCTGAAACTGCCGAATGCAGTAACTAGTCCGCCGGCATGGTCGTCGGAGGTGAGAGGAGGATGACCGACCTTGCCATGTGTGAGTGGCGGTGAACAGCGGCGGCTCCGGGATCTCGGCGTCAGAGACGAGCTGCATAGACGACGACGACGACGGTGAGTTGGTGACCAGTTTCAGCACGCTAAGAAGTGCGACGTGCAAACGACTGGAATGAAGCAGAGAGAGTTCGTGCAAAAAGAAAAGGTTTATGCAGTAATGCACCTTGTAGACGAGGTTGTCCCTCTTGAGGACGGCGAGCACGAGCCAGCCGAGGACGGGTGTCTCCAGCACCCACGCCAGCATCTTCACCAGGAACCCGGCGACGCGCGGCGCTGCATGCGACGGAGAAAACAGAGACGACGGCGCATATGTCAGCCGGAGCACAGAGCGAGACTACCACCACAGACCTCCAATCCAAGCAATGGATTATTCTGAATAATGCAAGAACGCTCTGAATTCAGCAATGTGGCTGATGAACGGCCGGCTGGGACTGACCTTTGACGTTGGGGCTGATGTAGTGCTCGTCGCTGTCGGGGCCGAGGTCGACCTCGGCCGCCGGCTTGTACACCTTGGGCGGCGACCTGAAGAGGCCCATGGGTGATGATGAGGTGGGTGGACGAAGCAGGAGCTGTGACACAGCAATGGCCTTGTCTGAAGATTTTGGCTGCCTGCCTTCCTTCCTTCCTGCAAATACCAAGATCGTGAGCTGCTTAACCGGGGGGCGGGGACAGGGGATGGTTTGGAAGCTGGCCCGGTTGCTGTTCGTCCAGCAGGGAAATATGGGGATTGGCTGGTTGGTCATTCTTTAACCATGTGCGCTGCAGTGTTTTGCTTCAATGCTATTTACTGGTAATTGTCCCTGGACCAGTATTTTTAGGACGAGTGAGTGACCCACCTAATGCTCGCCTCATTTACATACTCTCTTAAATTCCATATAATTACTCATCAAATGAGATGAGGAGGTGGTCGCGCGTAGTACCTTACAAAGACCACATGCCATGACGCCATATATTCTTTTTGCAGTTTTTTTTTTCAATTTTTTTACATGTTCGAGGTTCACTCGTTTCAGCCCTTTGTATCTGTATCTGTTCGTTCGAACAACGGAAAAAGGAGGCAAAATAACATTTCACCGAGCTTGGTTCAAACCTGCAGCACACGACCTACCAGCGCTATCTAGTAAACTGAATGCAGGTGGAAGGCACATCATCCAGGAATTGTAAAACTACTGACCGGTTAGGGAAAACAATTGTGGACGCCTCCCTGGCTCCCTTGTTGTCATATAAGTAGTTGCAGAGACTGGCAAAATGCCCGTGTGTTGCAACGGAAGAAAAAATCTTTAAGCATCTCTAGATAAATACATATAAGAATAGACTTGCAAATAAATTCTATATTCTATTATTTTGAATTTTTCTTTGCATGTGACCGAAATTTAGATGGTGTCAGCTTGGTAAGAAATTTTTTTTTCTTTCCGACAATATATATATATAACATTGAAAACGGAGTCTATATACGACATGGGTATCCGTTTTCACGTAGGCTGCTCCTGCCGTCTGAATCGGATTTGGATTATTGAATAAATTGTAGACCATATTGTCTTGACGATTTATGTTAATTGCAAGCGAATTTTAGAGTGATGTTAATTGGGTTGGAAAGATTGTTATTTTAGCTTTCCATCAATGTATAGAACGTCAAAAACGGACTCCGTATGCGATCTGCGTGTCCGTTTTCGCGTGGGCTACTTGTGCACTCCAGGCTCGCGAATAAATTTTACGTCATGTTGTTTCAAAGATTTCCGTTGACTGAGACCGAATTTTAATGTAGCTTCAGTTGGATTGAAAATGTTATTGTTTTAGCTTTCCATCGATATACAGAACATCGAAAACGGAGTCCTTATGCGACTTGGACGTCCGTTTTTGCGTGAACTCACTCTGCAGTCCGAATCTGGTTCGTATTGCAACTGAGATTCGGATTATCAGATACAGGAGGGGAAAAGACTGACCAACCGGATTCACCTGTCACGACGGACCGAAAATTCTTATTTGGTTTAATATTATTAGGTATAGATTTGGGATTCGGCAAATGGAAATGCATCATAAAGCTAGTATGACCCAAAATTGATTGAGCATAAGACTATGTACAGTGGATTGGATAAATAGATTGCCTATACACTGTAGCGACACTGTTTACAGAGAGAGAAGTAGTTGGAATAGTAGATACACAATGCATTTACACATCCTACTGCACATAGTCTAAGTATTCACGCCAGTAAGAAACAAGAAGGTAAAGATTTATTAGTTACTATTCTCTGTGTATTCCAAATTATATGTGATATTAACCTTCTTTTTTCTATGCATATACATTGACGAATCTACACATACATACATACCATAATTTTTTTTATAAAGACGTCAGCTTTAATAAATTAACAACAGTTGACAAGCTGAATTACAATTTGTCCCCGTTATACAGATCAGGGGACTGAAAAGCTGCAACAATTGGACAATTCTTATGCAAAGCATTTGAATCTGTAACAGTAGGCTGAGAAAGGAGAGATTGTCTTGCTCTTTTAGTTTGGTTGTGCGCTATAGTATTGTGCAACTTGCTTATCTTTTTGTAACGGCAGCTTCTGAATTTTGGATTTGCAGTGATGACTGCTAGCAGAGGCCTTAGTCGCTAAGTTGGTGTATTGTGGACTGGGTTGCATGTGTTAAGCACGACAAGCAGGTCTTAATTATCAGAGTAGACGGTAGTTGTTTGGATCTGCAGTAGACAGGTGACATGGAGGGCTAGGAGCTAGAATGGCGCGCGCCTCCGCCTATATAGGATTAGAGGGCCTAAAAGGAATTATCTCTTCCGAGCAGTAGCGGTTGACTCTCGGTGCCATAATAAATGTTTTATAAAATCAGTAGTGCTAGGACAAATCTCCCATCGAACAATGACTGTACACAAAGGTTGCACTTACGTACGTAATAAGATCATGACAAAATGACATATCAAAGTGACCCAAATCTTGAACCTTGGAGAGATCCAAATGGCAAGCCACAGCTCTGCCATTCGACAGTCGCAAGAAGGCCACTTCTTTGTAAGGATGGAATCCTAATAAGTCTATCGAACCTGTATCATGGCACTCTCCATCCGTACTTTTAATCTTCACGATATTGCCATTGTCAAAGTTCCATTGGAACTTCTTCATTGATCTCCTCTTTGCGTTTTTACGTTTGTTGTAGTCAGCACGGTGTAAAACCCCTGGGCTGTTGATTGGATGACGACAGTTTCGGGAGGAGAAATGTGAATCCACGGCTTTCAGGTAGATATCATACTTCAAAACCCACGCTGCTCCTGCCTTGCCGCTAGAAGCATATTCATTGAGGAACCAGGCTTTGAGTTCTGTGCCTTCTTGCATAGACACGAAATACACCCCGTTCTTGGACTTTACAAGACGAAGACAAGAGTACACTCTCGAGTTCACACCCTGCGGCGGTTCAATTACTTGGTACTTAGAATCTGATAAGGTTATCCTGCAACATGATGATAATATATTAACAAAATTAATTATTTTTGCAAAAAAAATAAAGGAACGGGAATTGATCTGATCTGAGCAACATTATTAATTACTAGCAAAAATACCCGTGCGTTACAATGGGTATAATCTAGTCAGCCACGATCTGTGGTGTCTATGCTACTGCAATCTGTATGCTATCTTATTTCGACAATCCTACCGACTCTAAGCGGATTTTGATGTGAAACCACTTCAATTGATATTTAGAATCTGATAAGGTTATCCTACAACATGATGAATATATATTGACAAAATTAATGGTTTTTGCAAAATAAAAAAAGGGAATTGATATGATCTTTGCAACATTAATTATACAGTACCGTACCTCACGATGAAATCGCCTTTGCAATGCGCATAGAGCGCTCCATGGAAGTAGACAGATAGCCGCTAGTAAAAGACCGACCCATTGGCGGACTGCACCTCCGCTAGGGTTCTAGCGGCAGGCCCTCCTTCCCGGGTAAAGGACCTCCGTGTCGCAGACGAGTACACCCACATGGCAAATGGAGACGGCGGCCACTCTGATCCGGCATCGGCCTGGCACCGATGCTGACTCTGGATCAAAAGGACCTGGTAGTGCGGCGAAAGGGGAGGGTCGAACAAGAGGTGCTGCTCGCCGACGTACTTGTTCGTCTTCTGGGCAAACGGGCAGGCGCTCCGACCGTCTCGTCGCCGGGTTGACGACGTACTCGATGTACCGATGATTGTACAGGATGAAGAGGCCATTACAGTGGGTGGAGATCAGGGGGTAGTCCCAGGGGCGGTCGGCCGGACCATCCCCACGTACCTGTTGAACTTGCTGGCGACCTTGCGCCCCACGTAGGCCGGCCGGGGATGCGGAGCATGCGGCGCGCGTCGATGGCGCCGCGCCATGACTTGCAGACGCTGCGGCACACGGCGAGGGCGCGCCGCGGCAGGCGCGGGAGGACCTCCTCCTGCAGCACGTCGTCCGGTAGCAACATCCCGTCGTACGGACATCGTGTCTTTGCGGAACGCAAATGCAAGAAGCACTTCGTTTTAATATGAAAGTTGTAGAGTTTTATGATTTTCAACTTTGCTTTATGTTTTTTTTTTTGAGGGGTTCAACTTTGCTTTATGTACTTTTTCCTAGCTCAGAGAAACTGGTTTTTCCTTTTAGGGGACTAAGAGAAACTGGTTAAACACTTGAATTTCTGGGAAAAATAAAACAGCCCAGGTCACTTGGGCCGTGCCCCGTCCAGGGAAGCACTTTCTGTTCGGAAAGTCCGTTTTTTTCAGACCGAAATTTCATTTCCGGTGTTTACCGCGAAGCAAATTTCGGTCCGAAAAGCGGGGTTTTCCAATTCCAAATTTAAAAATATGAAATTCAAATTTTTTTTGATCAAACCGAAATTTTTGCTACAGTGAAACGAAATTGTGAACCCTGGCCCCATCTCCTAGTCTCCGCAGGCCCTTGCGACCAGCCCTCTCCAGCAAAGCACCAGGTCGTCAGAACCTCCCTCAACCCTGGAGATCCAGTCGCCCTTCTTGCTGATGCAGACCCCTCCCTGATATCCCAACTCCCAAGGCTGTTGTCACCAACCCGCTTATCTCACCATCTGTAATCTAAACTCTACACTATCTACAGTGTGCAAAACAGTGTTTTGCATCTCCATATATACGTTCTAGTGACATCAGGCTAGCAATGTAGTTGAAATGAAGATTCAAATTTTGTTTTATGATGGACCTGAAGATAGAGGGAGCTCCCTTTGCCGCTTCTCCACAACCACAAAGCAAAGGCTCAATTTGTGTGAACTTTCTTTACGGTGGAACCTACTCACTTGGATTAACAGTCCTCAAATTCGTATGGGTGTTCATATTTTCTTCTAGATTTATTTCAAGGTTTAACGGCTTTGTTTTTTCCAATGGTGCGGCGACTTTCGCGTCGTCGACAGTGAGACCTACGATAACTCTATTTTCAATATTGTAGTGCTATTATCATAGTATGTTTTAACTATTGTAAGTTCCAATTCCAATATCAAAGTGTTTTCATCCAAGTGGGGAAGACCAGTAAGACTACAATATACTACTAGTCAATAAGACTATGAAACCAAGCGAGAACTGAAATACTATGGTTATAATAGAAAAAATATCATGTTTATGTCTAAGGGCACGTACAATGCAGTGCTTACAGTCGGTGCTTAGGAAAGAAAACCGGGTTTTTATTTCTGAACCAGATGATAGCGATGCTTAGCAGGAGATGCGGCTGCTTATCTTTGCGTCGATGCTTCCCCGTTAATCGTTTCCGTTTTTTACTCTCGACGCTTCCGCAGCTGCCATGCAACAGAATACATGCATGTGCAACGACGTGAGTGGTTCCAGCAAAAGCACGCTGCAAAGATAGCACAAGCACCGTGTGCATTGTAGGAATATAGCTGCTTAAGTTGAGGCTACCTTGTAACAACTTAGCTAAGCAATTTTAAACACGGGTGCTCCCATTGTGAGTAAGACTGCTTATGTAAATGCTTAGCGTTTTTTTCACCATAAGCACCTCTATAAACACCATTGCATTGTACATGCCCTAACAGACCATGGTATTTTAATACTAAATATTGTATTTTGCAAAGTTTTACATCCAAGGTTACAGAGATATCTCGGTTTTTTTCCTATCTGTTGCCTTGTGGCCTGTCCAGCCTAGGTACTAGGATTTATGTTGGTTGGGCCTCTCCTAGTAGGTAATATGGGCTCGCATTTTTTTTTCAGGAAAAAAACCGGATACAGCGGGTCCTCAAATTTATAAACCGGTGACAGCTCATCCTTGGCTGAAACCCACGCTGGTTTTAGCCTACGTGGACCGCTGCCCCGCCATATCACCTATCCAACGTGGAGCGGGCCTATTTGTCGGCTGCGTTCGGCTGGCTGCCCTGCCGCTGCGGCTGCGGCTGCGGCTTTGATTGCTTATGGATACTGTAGCACCCAGTGGTGGGAAAAGGCGGCAGCAGCAGCAGCCGCAGCCCAGCCGTCCGAACGAGCTGGAAGCGCAAGGTCCGTTATATCGCCGGCCGCCGCCGCATAGAGTACGCTGCCCCGCCCGATGTGTTCCTAGACAAGCCACGCGGGGCACCTACACCACCGCGCGCCCCTGACGGAGGCGACGCCGCCGCCGTGCGCCACGCCATGCACCTCCCCCGCTTGGCATGGCAGCCGTCACCGCCGCGTGTACTGCGCCTGCAGGTACACCACTGGCATCGGGGTCAGGAAGTGAAGGTGGAGGTCGAGGACGGAGACGGCGACATCGTGTGCCGGTGCAGCAACGGCTGCGGCGGTCCGGCGCACTGGCCGTCGTGGTGTGGCGCGGTGGATGAGCGCCGCGGACGAGGACACCGCGGCCGACTACTATACTTCAGGTCCCGCTTCTGTTGGCGCTGCCTCTGCCCGATGGCCGACCTCGACGCTCGAGGTAGCTGGCGCCGCCCCACCACCAGAGCTGCAGCTACTGGCGAGCGCGCATTACTCCTGCGGCCTCGAACTCAAGCTCCTCACCACCGCGTGGATCCTGCTCGTGCTGGCCATCGCGCTGTCCGGCTCGATCTGGCTCGCCGTTCGTCTCCATCTGCGTCCTCCTCTACGGCGTCGGTGCTCATCTACATGACGCGCCTGTCCACGGCCGACGAGCCTGTCAAGGAATCGTTCATCTGTACAACTTTGGCCACCATCTCGGGGGACCGGTTGTGGGCTTCCTGGTGGGTGGTCACGACGGCGTGTGCCGGCAAGATCAGCGGCACGGTGCTCACGTCGCTGCGCTGATGCGCGTGCCACCTCGTGAAGCGCTCGCGCTTGGGCTGCTGATGAACACCAAGGGGCTCGTGGAGGGCGCCAACGCCGACACTGAGCGGCACGTGCTTGTGTGCTTCCACGCCAGCCGCAGCGTCCCGACGCTGATCAACCTGGTGGATCGGAGGCATCGCACGGCACAAGGCGGAGCAGGCTCACCATGTATGTATCCACCTCGTTCGTGGACCTGTCGGTGAGGATGTGGGGGACGGCGAGACATGCTCTCCGAGCGAACCGCCGACGAAGGTAAGCGACGGGGCGGTACGCTCAGGCGGCCGGCGGAGGAGGGTGGGGCGGAGCGACGCGGTCGCGAGCGGGCTGCGCGGCGGAGGGTGGAGGCGAGGGCGACGCGTTTGAGAGTCCGAGAGGGTCACCAATGGAGGAGGGTGGGAGTGTGGGACCGTGGGCGACGGCGACGCTGAGTGCGCCTATGGCTGACATGTGGGCCTCACTGCGCATTTGCTATGTAGGATTGCCATGTTGGACAAAACCATGGTGAATTTGCTTCAAGGATGTTATGTAGCCGGTTTTGGTAGTTTAAAGACCCGGTGTATCTGGTTTTGCAGTTTGGGGATAAAATTCGGATTCAACCACAAGTTGAGGGACTCTGAATAGACTTTTTTCTTTTTTTTTTTTTTTCATGCACTTGCGAGCCCATATCACCTCACCCATCACTGCTCCTACCCAGATCCTCTGAAAAAAAAAAAATCACTGCTCCTACCCCTAAAAAAACCATTACTGCTTCCGCTCCTAGTGAGGCGGTGACCCCATCCTTTTCCGTATTTTTCAACAAATACAGGAATAGATGCGACAAATATAGAAAGCAAGAGAATATGTATCCCGTCTATTTTCAACCCAAGACCCAAGTACTTGTCGAAGTATACGGCTTGTTTCAGTCATTTTAGTACCTCGCAGTAGAAGATAGTAAAGGGGAATATACGATTTTTTTTGCTCACCTGCATGTAAGATCGATCTAAATTTGCCGCAAACATGCAGCACTAGAACCAGACAGCAATAAGTGGGCAAGAGAGCAGGAAAAGAAACTGAACAGTGAACACGGTCCAGGAGAAATAGATGACGCACACCGATCTACCATCAGGTAACAACTAACATCATCCACGAACAGTCAAATAATTTATGCACAATCCTCCCATCAGATTTTTTTTCACCTTTTTGTTTTGCTCAAGTAGCTACTAAGGGAAGGCAAACCCGCTGAAAGCACAGGCAATTCTGCAGTTGGGGATGACGATGGATTCAACCGAAGTGGTGAGAAGCAGCTACCATTCCTCTTAGGAAGACCCAGTTCGTACATTCCGTCCGCCATGTCTGTAGAGAGGTGGTCATCGTCACCATCTCTGAAGTCCAAGGATGTTTCCTTGGATTCCAGCTTTTCAGGATCCGACGCTACACCTTCAAGGTCTGTTAACGATTTCAATTGGCGACCGAGGTTAGCAATAGTCTTCTGACACTCCACGAGCTTTCCAGCCGCACTCGTTAGCTCTTTGTCCTGTGATAACGTTAAGAATTGATAATCAGCAAGTTTTGAACAGTCAGGTTTAAAATTGAAAGCCTAAAATCAACATTGTTTGTGTTTGTTTGGAATGATATGTTCAGAACTAAGACTAGATGCAGTGTGACAGCTATACCTGCTTAACTTTCAGTTCGCCGTTTGAGTTAGCAAGACGCCAAAGCTTCGCCTCACGACTGTCCCTCGACAGCTGAGCCTCCAACTTGCGGCATTTTGCTTCATACTCTTCTGACAGAAGCTTCTCCTGCTCAACCTTCCCTTGTAGCAGGCTCACCTTGTTTCTCAGTTTTGTAAGTTCCAGGTTTGCTGTTTCTAGTTGACCCTCCATTGCCTTTTTCCGGGACACTGCATCCTCTGATTTAGCTGTAAATTCTACAAGCAACGAGGTCTGGTCCTTAAGCCGTACCTCCAACGACGAAACCTTCTCTTTGAGCTTCATCATCTCCTGGTGTGAAGACTCAAGTTCAGATTCCAACACCTTCCTGATGCCTTGCACTGCCTCTAGCTGCATCTGGAGATCTGAAGAATATGCCTTCTCTTTCACGGCATCACACTCCAGTGCATTCACTGTCCCACACAACTTTGCAACTTCTGAGTTCACTACCTGGAGCTGCGCCTCTAATAACTCTTTGGTAGATGCCTCAGAAAGTGATCTCTCTGACTCAATCTTCATGGTCTCTATCTGTTTCACAAGTTCTTCACGAGACCCTTTCTCTTTCCGCAACTTACTCTCCAAAGTTTGCACAATTCCTTTCAGTTTCCCGATTTCTGCGTTTGCAGACAGCAGCTGTGCCTCTAATGATTCTTTAGAAGCCTCTGCCATATCTGCGTTGGCTTTGTGCTGCATTGAAAGAGT
The DNA here is from genome assembly GCA_022530915.1 of Paspalum notatum. Classification (NCBI taxonomy): domain Eukaryota; kingdom Viridiplantae; phylum Streptophyta; class Magnoliopsida; order Poales; family Poaceae; genus Paspalum; species Paspalum notatum. The sequence goes on along the minus strand of CM039683.1, from coordinate 68,642,252 downwards.
TCTCTCTGCATCAATCTTCTCCCCCAAGGAAGCCAATGTTTTGTGAAGATCTGCAGCTTCCGCAGAAACTAACTCCAATTGCAATTCCAGCTCCTTCCTGTCTACCTTTTCTTCCAGTGACGCCACCATCAGCTGAAGCTCCTCAACTTGTGCAGACTTAGACTCCAATTGCAACGCTAAATCTTTCCTCTCACCAGACAGCCGTTCAGCTTGTCGCAAAGCAGCATGTTTGGATTCGTTTGCCAAGTCCAACTCCATCTGCAAATTGACCAACTTGTTGTTGGCCACCATTAGAGCGTCACAAGATGTGCCAAGCTGATCTCTGGCATCTGCAAGGGCCATTTCAAGCTCCCTTTTCTCACCTTCCATCTTCTCAATGTTTTCATGCAAATCTGTCACCTGAACCAATGACTCAATTTCAACTTTTGATGATTTACCGTTAGTGAGACCCAAGTCAGAATCAGTTTCAGCTCCAAAGCTAGAGCTTGCATGGTCTACTTCAGGCAATGCGGCCAGCTTCTCCATTTCGAGGAAATCATCCATCAGATCAATGTCAACAGGATTTTTCATGAGATTTCTCGTGCCAGAGTTGCCATTCTTGAATTGATCAAGTTCAGCTATCAGAGCTGATGCCCATGAATCAGAATTTTTCATTTCACCGTCAACAACTAGCATGCGCTCCCCACTGTCAGACTGACTATCAGTTTGAGATTCAACGCAAGAACTGTTGGTTACAGGCCTAGAATCGGTCAAGGACATTCGCCGTGTTAGATGACGCAACTTAAGGCATTCTGCCTCAACTCTTGTAATCTTTTTCACACTTTCCAGGTGAAGTTTGCTTGCTGTCTCTGCTGCTTGGTTGCTCAGGTCTCTTTCCCGTGCAAGTATCTTCAAGTCCTTCGACAGTTTGACTAGCTCAACCTTGAGGTCTTTGTTTTCTTTCTCCACTCTCTGAAGCTTTTCCTGCAAATCGTGCTGGACATGCACAGTAGTAACTTCTAATCTGGTGGCTTCCAGCTGATTACTCAATTCAGAAATATGATTCTGGAGTTCAAACTTCTCAGACTCCAAATCTTTAGACTTCTTAGCAACTGCATCATGGATTTTCTTCTCTTGTTCTTCCCGTGCCTGGCGAAGCTGCCTTACACATTCTTTAAGGGCATCATCTAGGTGGCTGACCTGATCCTCCAGAGAAATATTCTTCTGAGATGCAGTTTCCAGTAGTTGCTTCAGAGAAGCAACTTCAGCTTCAGCTTGTTCCCAACCTACAAATAAAGAAAACACAAAATGAAATTCAGTACAGTATTAGGAACAGAAAAAAAAAACTTGTTGGCAGCATTTTAAACTCCACCTTAAGAATGTGCAGAGCAAATTAATCAAATGAGTTTCATCTTTTTTTAGTCAAGTTGATTTTATCACATGTAAAATTGATTCTTGAGGATGAAAGGGGATTATTGAGTAATGGAGTCACTCAAACTGCAAAATTTATGAAGTCCAACTACAAAGAAAAAAATTACCTGCAACAGCCTCTTCTGCAACTCTTGTGTGCTGCTTTACCAACTCCTCTTTAGCATCAATTGTCAAAAGGGCAGTAGAAAGTTTCTCATTCAAACTCTTTACAGAATCCTGGACATCATCATCCCTGACCTTTGGAGACACCTTCTCATCTAAATTCGTTACAGAATCCTCGACTTCAAAATCCCTGACCTTAGGGGATACCTCCAGCTGCAGTGATTGGCATGCCTCTGGCTGCATTGACTGACCATGCTGTGGAGAAGAATCATTTGAGCTAGTTACCAACATCATCCTCTCAGTCAACGATTTTGCTGTTTCAGCTTGCTGAGTCTCATCATCAGTGGTCCTAGAAGAAACTTCAGGCGAATGACTATGATTTGGAGAAGAATAACTGGAAATAGGTTTAGATTCCTGATTTTACAAAAGAAAAGTTAAATAAGAATGTTGACCAAAGAAGTACTCAAAGAATCTAAGATCAAAGAGGTAGCAAGTCATATAACGGGTACGCAGGATGTCAGGATGATTCAGCTAAGTCTGTACTATTTTATTTTTTGAAAGGAAAAAAAAAAACAATTGAGATAGAGAGCTGTAGTAATCAGCCCTGTCCTGAAACCCCAAACTTAAACTACCCTAGCAGAAAATCAAGCTTGAGAGTTGAGACCCATCACATAACCACTAACTATTTTAACTACAGAGATACCATCAGAAATTTGAAGCAGTTTATATATATTACATGTATCAGGAAACGTCCAAGCACACAACACCAGAGCAATGTCAAACTTGACCATATATGTATATTTAAAGACAGAAAATGAAATTGACTAAAAATATTAATCTGTTCACAACTTAGACCTAAGTAATCTAGTTGTGGACCAAACATATGAAGAATAAAAACTATAAAATGAAATTGTAGTGCAAGCTACATGGCTACATTAATTTCAGAATCAGTTAATAGAAATTCTGTTCAACACATCTCTGCCTGACACATGCATGGCAGATTAAAAATTGAACGCTAGATTATTTTACATGTTAGAATAATGTACCAGATGACCAATCATGACATAAGATTTTCTCCCACTTTTTGTAGTAAAAAAAATATCAGCTACTATTCAGAGGAAGAAAAATAAAGGAACTTAGTTCCAATCACCTGAAAGGATCCAAATTTTCATTTGGAGCTAGGGCTTTAAAGCTAGTTTCTCACACTCTATATGGCAAAAGTAGCACCAAAGGCACAACAAAAGCATGAAGAAAGCTACTGTATCAACTATACCTAACTCTTGCAAAAGCATATCAATCCTTAGGAAAAGCCTAAAGTAGGGCCATTCTCTTGTTGAAATGTCACAAATATGTTGTTTAATAGCATTACACTTTGCTCAACCCACCACCTATTTTTCTCATAGTGAGGAAAACAATGACCTGATAAAATAAAAGAGGTTAAAAAGGAACAACCTTGAACTTCTAGTTCTACCTATATCCTCAGCCGAATGGCCAATTTGTACGACGTATTTACCAACCAGTTGTATGACATGATTAGAGTTAACAATTTAGAAAGCTATTCTGTCACACCAGCAACAGGACAGACTACAAGCCTATGTGTTTCTTAAATCCGTCCAAGGCAGCAAAAATGACATCTTGCCTAGAGATGCCAAAAGTAACTCTCATGTTCTTAATTGAAAAGACTAAATTGGTCCCTAAGAAAAGATGGAGTCACAAATCTGAAAAGAACACCTGACCAAACCCCAATTCACGGTGTTTAAACAGCAGATAGTTCCCTGCAGTATTGGAACCTAAACATCTGTAGCTGTCTAGAATGCAGAGATTACAAATCACAAGAAATTCAACACTCAAGCTATGGAGCAGAACCTGGTCATCCATGTAAGGCTCCGAGTGCGATGAGGCCGAACCAGAGCTATCACTCTCCCCAAGGCTCTTATCTGATAATTTGCGCTTCCAGAGCCAACTGCGGCGATCCATCTCACAACCACCAGAACATTCAAAGCAGCAACGGGGAAGGTTGCTTGGCCACCACCAAATGTCGAAAGGCTGGGTTCATATATAGAAACTGAAAATTGAAAGAAATCTCAGTACAACCCACATGGCAAAGGGCATTCTACCATAGGCCAAACATTGCACAGTAAAATAACGAGTCAAGGCCATGAAATTAATGATGCAATTAATTACCAAATTCTTTACAAGGAACCTCATCACCAACACAGGATTATATTTTTTTTTCTACTTTTTCTATAAATAATGCAATGCCGTTGGCGATTGAGTACGGCCGTGGAAACTGAGCAAATGTAGAACCAAAATTCTTTCTGCAAAACTCGGCACTTATCAGACACAGAAATCAATCGGCCCTCTCGCAAACTTTGTGGTCTATAAAATAGAAGAACACCGGTCTGTAGAAGAGCACCCCAGAAAAGATCCAAGCTAGGCTACTAATATCCTCCTATAAAACCCCTTAACACTGAAGCACAAAACTGCACACCCTACGAAATGCAGCGAGAGGATGCGACAGTTGAGCCTCAAATCCGGCGAAGGAATCGTAATCCAGAGGGGGAGAGCTGGATTGTCAGCGAGACGATGGGAGCCTCGGTCTCCCTCGCGCATCACCAAAAGTCCAAACCTCCTCAGAAATCAAAATCCCACATCGGAGACAAAATGCAGGCCAAAACCCTAGCGAAAACCGCCAAGAAAAGGGAGCAGGAGAACATCCGCACCCGGCGGCCACCAAAAAACGCAGTGGGGAAAAAGAGAGAGAGAGAGAGACTCAAGAGGCGGAGCGAGCGCAAGAAAGGTGAAACGGGGAGCATTAATACCTCCGGCAACCGCGGCAGCTCACAGCTAATGGGGAATGGCAAGCGTCACAAGAACCGCGTGGAATACCCAGACAAAAAAGCTTGGGTTTTTCCTACCCTACTTGTTCCCCCTTCCCCGAGCATGAACAGCGCCCGCGCATTGTCCCCCGGCCCGCGCAAGAACAGCGCAGATCGAACCACACACGCGCGCACGCAGGAGCAGGGAGGCGGAGACCGAGCGCGTACCAGATTACCGGCGGCGGCGGCAGCGCCGGCGGATTGGAAGAAAGGCAGCGGCGGCTTCCGAAGCCCGCAAGAATCGAAGCCGGCCGGACCGCGCTTTTCCTTTTCTCTCCCTGCGAGGCTGCGGCCCTCTCCCGCAGGCAGCTCGCTTTCTCTTTCCCGCCCAGGCAGCTCGAACAAATCAGGGAGGCAGGCGTCTCTGCGGTGCCTCCTGCTTCCTTTGCCTCCCTCGCCAGTCGTCTCACCTCACCGCCCCACCCGCACCAAAGCTTTCTTTTTTTTTTCTTTCAGAGTTTTTTTTGTTGTTTTTTTTTTGATAAGGGTTTTTTTTGTTGTTGATGTGGGGTGTGTTTAGATGGTTGAAAAAAACACTGTTTCGAACTGAAAAGCACTGTAGAACCACTGTAGCATTTTTCGTTTGTTTATGGTAAATATTGTCCTACTATGATCTAACTAGGCTCAAAAGATTCGTCTCGCAAAGTACATCTAAACTGTGCAATTATTTTTTTTATTTCATCTATATTTAGTATTCCATACATGTGCCGGCATTTTGATGTGACGGAGAATCTTCTTTTTGCATAGTAAATTTTGGAAGAAAGTTGGGGTACTAAACAGGGCCGTGTTCACAAATCACACACCTTGCTCGAGTGCTGTAGCAATGCTGGTGGTGCTACTGTTTACCACTGTGCTGCTGATGCTTGTGCTGCCTTTGACCAGAAGCACAAGCAGCTAGCTGTATGTAGGTATTCGATTTTATTCTTCAATCCGCTACAACAGTGGTTGAAAACGACGGATGAATGGAGCGTCCCTTCCATGGTTTTTGTTGGAACCTCGGTGCGAATGAGAGAGGTGGCTCACATTTATTTATTTTATTATTTATCTCCTTTTTGTTTGTTTCGATACGGGGGTGGGGCCCAGGGGCGCGGGGCCAGCGAGATCACGCCGCGCAGGTTTCCTCCTCGATTTTGTATGGCGTACCAAGAGCTTGTACACGGACACTATTATGAGATTGAAACTACTCTCGTATGAGAAGGTGTAGAAACGCGTATATGCCGTTTTAGTTTCATTTTGAACGCGCAAAACTTGTAACAAAATCAAGGATCACATCAAAGCACCTTGACCACAAGAATTTTCTGGTGCAAGTGTTGTACACCAGGTATCAAAGACTTGTAGAAATGGAGGGAAGAAGTAGGGTGGGAATAGGAGAGGACTAAGTAGTTGTATCTTAGTACCACCGCCTCAGTCTCATGAAGAGTGAAAAACAAGTTTTTTTTAAGGACAAATTAGTGCCAAGATTAATTCACTCATGTGCATCTTAAATTCCATTGGTTATCCATGCAGGAAGTAACGTGTCAAAAAAGCTATATTAATAACTTTATGGGAAAATTTCAAATGCTACATTAGCACTCGTAATCTGACGAAGGTAGTAATACTTTTTGGAGCCTATATAAGAGTGTAAATAAAAATGATAAGTTTTAGAAACTTTCATAAAAGAATCAAAAATTTTGGTCATCGACTTGGTAGTCTATAAAACAGCAGTCATTAGATGTATTCTTTTGTTTAATTACCCCTAACAGTATTTTGAAAGATAACTTAAAAACCTTAACCTGACCCCTATACGCTATTTTATAAAAGATTATTATTTAAATTAACCTCTTAATTTTGTATATAAATTGCTCATTACGCTATTGTAAGTATGATTACAATGTAATGAGCCCCTTAACATTCATATAAATTACTCACTACACCATCCTGTAAGATTATTTAAATTTAATTATTATAAATTTCCCACATTTTCCCTTATAATAGATAATATGCATAATCACTTAATTTTGCATATAATTGTCTAGCTCTATTGTTGTTAAAAATAAAAATATTTCCCCTACATCTAAATTACCAAGGAATTATCTACTATACTATTATAAAAAAAAGATAAGGGGCTCGTGTGTGTGTGTGTTTCTTCGTTACCCAATTTTCTCACTAATAATACATATTTAAAAACTAACTCAACTTACTAATTGTTAAGTAGAGCCTATCATATATAGATAGATAAGGACAAGAAAATGGTTATACAAGTGCTGACGAACAAATAGGAGAGCGCAAATATTAGCAATTAATTGTGGGTCTCAAGATCATCTATAATTATATTGTTTATGCCTGTTAACATTAGTAGCCCTTAAAAATTGTTAACATTAGTAGCCCTACAGAATTATAGGTTTGCTGTACTAGTAGTATGCATTAGGTGTACACAATGCATTCATCCATAACGAGGGTTGTATTGCGTGGACCGTCACGTTGGCTGATGGAACTACCTCTGTCACCAGTTTGCCTTTTTCCGGCAGTGGCACAGCACGGGGTACAAAACACAGTTGGCGACTGGCAAAATGCTACCCCTACCACGTTCATGTCAGCCAAACTGGTTGCAGTACCAACAGTACCAATCCTCTGGTACACAAATAGCTGGGTGGTTTGTTGATGACGGAGAGCTGAGCTGGGCCCTTGTGTGTGGGACTCGTTCACTCAGCGGCGTCTCAATTCCCAACTAAGAAAGTGGGAATAGTATCCATCAACACAGCAAACCACCCCTTGAATTTCTTGACACCAAGGTCATTACCGAAAAGTGGCTCAACTAATGAAAAAGCTGGATTTACAGGACACATGATAATGTACCTTAGCTACCTGCTAATATAAAGGCATGCATGGTTTGTCGTCAAGGGTCAGGGATTGGATCAAACACATATCGTCACCGGACAGCCCATCCTATATTTCAATCTTCTCTCCGTGTACGTACTCTTTCACTCCCGTTTGGACTCTTTGGTGAGCACAGCCTAACCGTCTAGACCAACAAAATTTGCATGTTTTCAGTACAACTTTGTGTGCTATATATTTGAAACTCCGATGCAACCATTCAAGAAACAAACGAGGTACGTAGCAATACTATATATGTGTATAACCTCAGATACACCATACCAAGCGTAATACTTTGGTATATATAGCTCATTTGGAAATTATTAGGATTTAGTTGGTGTCTAAAGTGCTTAACCAGTTTTCATGTCCGTGCAACATTTTAGGTTGAGCTCATCAGTCCGTCTATCCCACCACCCATATTTTAAACTTCTATATGTCTATACTACGCGTACAGTTTTTTTCACCTCCAAATAAATCATGTAGTGAGCATAGCCTTACATGCTTGAACTAGAAGACACGTTCGACATGCATGGGCAGAGAGATGATATCAGCTCGCCATCGCTCCCCTGTCACCACTCAATAAGTGAAGCATCATTAGCGCATACAGTGTACGCATACACACACACCGTGCATCATCATTATTACAAGAAATGAAGCCTGGATCGGAAGTTCCTCCGACCACAAGCAAATCAGGTGACGGTGGTATTATATTATTCTCATGCCTCAACAAAATCCAACAGTGGTTAGTAAGATTGAGTAGTGCACGCACTGGGTGCTGGAGTAGACAGCAATCAGAAGACGCATCATCGCAGCAATCCGAGAGGGTTCGATTGATTGCCGTTCAAGTCACGCATTGAACCGCGCGCGCGGCATATATAGTCGTCGATCCTCTTTGCACGAGGTAGAGATCAAAATTAACAAAAGAACTCATCATGAGATTCTATACTTTTGTCTACCTAGCTAGCTGGGCCATTACATCGACGATCTATATACATACCTATATATAATAACTGGTAGTATTAGTAGCATACATAAAGCTTGCACACAAAAATAAAGGTTCACTTGCATTACATGCAACCAACCTCATGAGAGGCAGACACCTCACCTCGCCTTTTGATTACGTTTTCATATCAACTCCCATCAGCCATCATGCATGCATTTGATGCTGTCATTATCGTCAAATAACACACCATATAGTATGTGTAATGGGGATCGACATAAATCCTTTGTCCTTTAATTTGAAGAAATTCGCGAGCAAGAGAGAACACATACTGCAGATAAAGCAGTAGAGACACTGACAGCCTGACAGGCATGCAACATTTGCGATTTGTCGCGTGGCGTTTTCGGAGACAAAAGCGTTGCTCGTCTTGCTCACAACTTGTCGGCAGACGGCGCACAGATCTGAATTTTGTTCCCTTGCGCGTTTTTTGTTTGATCTCCCGGCCTCGCGCGGCAAGGCTTCAGGGCAGCTAGCAGCAATGTCAGTGACCACTACAATTTCACCTAAGGTGAAGATGAGATGTAGAGACTAGCTCGTTTTTTCATAGGCTAGGTCGCTAGGATATATATAGGAATAGGATTCAAGCTAGGAAGGGAACCTAATTGGTTGGAGTTGGAGGTTGGATTATGCACCTTAATTAACCGCCCCATGTTTAAGTCATCTTTAACTAATTTATCAGGCGCTCATTTTCTTTGGAATGGCCTATTAATTAGTTATCTTTTTTTTTTACTTTGTATGACCATTTTAATTTGTTGCATGCATGATTCTACAAGAGCAAGTACAATAATGGGTTAATGCGTGCCTATATGGCATTTTTGCCTATGTAGAAGAGAAAGACATGTAAAAAGGTAGGAAGTGGACTCTTATTTAAGGGTTAACTCCTACACAAAACCTAAGACAAGAGAGGAAAGACAAGGAGAGAAGATATTAACCTAAGATCATCTCCAGTAGAATGTCTATCCACCTTTGCCTATCACTATTCTAATCACCTTCCACTTGTCTATTGTAGCACTACAGTGTCATTTTGTACTATAGGCAGCCCATTTGGACAGCCCGTTGAAGACAGTCTAAAAACTAACTTTAGAGTCCACCTTGTTATATGAGTACATTTAGGTTGGCTCTATTTGACATGGCAATAATATAGAACCCATAAACTTGCTCTAAAAGGTTCCAACTTTACGAATTTTGGGAGTGTCCTAATCTAAAGCTAAAGCTAAGACCATTTGCAGTAGAATGCATATTCACATTGCCTATCACTACTCCCAATCACTTCCCACTATGTCTACAGTAGCGCCACAGTGTCATTTTGTATTGTAGATAGCCCATTTGGACAGTGGCGGACCCAAGATTTTTTAAGAGCATAGGCGGATCTAGCATTTAGAAAAACGTATTGTCCCTTAACATAAGAAAAAAAACAATTGTTTCATTAAAACGCTAAAATTAATTATGCCCAATAATTTTTTATCAAAAATATCAGATTAATAGGTTGTGTCGGACCCTTCAGAATATATACTCTCCTAATTTGTGCTTTAAATTCACGGACATACTAATATATTTTCTCTATCACAGAGGATGCAGAATTAAATTCAGTTGGTGGCTTGCTGCATTTACTAAATTTAGTTGAGTCTCTGGATAAACTGTTGCTACTTCACATGGATTGCATTATTTAGTTGAGTTTTTGAATAAACTGCTGTTGCTAAACATTGATTGCCCAGTGCTCTAAGCCATTCAGTTACCTAGACGTATAAACATAGCTTGTCTTGTGCCGGTAGAGGAGCCCGGGCAAGCCCACACATGGGTCTGCCCATGCATTTGGACAACCCGTTGGACATGATAGATTGAGCTAGCTTGTATGCACTGAATGAACTATCTTGTTCGTTGTTCCTATTTTGCAGGGCATCACTTTAATAAATATGAAGTCGATCTAAAATCTATAAGATTTCTGGATCTGAAGCTCTTCAAATTACAAGATCTAAACTACTCTTTTAAGGATACACTAAGTTAAAAGAGGATCTTCTTGGTGAATTTAATGAAATAAAAGTAGTTCCTTTTACTAAAATCCTAAAATATAACTAGCTTTATACTTTTTTTTCATACATGTTAATAAGAGCAATTAAAGTCTAAACCACCCATTTATGATTCTTTGCTGCATGTGTGTGTGTCCTTAGTAAGCAAGGTGTGCCGACCACAAAATTAGTCACAAACAGTCCAATCAAAATGAATTGTGCATGTTTCCCAACTAAAAAAAGGAAAGGTGCAAATCAGTCCCTTGACTAATTATACTGGTACATTATTCATCTCAACATCGGTTTAACACCGGTTTAGGGGAAACTGCCTATAGGAGAAAGGGGAAAGACAAAGCGAGGAGTATTTTTGTTAGATCCCCTTTGAACCCCTCACCATAGGAGAAATTCGGTTGCTAAAACTACCTATATGGAACAGAGGGATATCTTTCTTTCCTCTATGAATACCCAAGGCATAAAAAAGCATTTTTAAAATTTTGTATCCTAAGTCAATCAAATTTTGGGTAGTAATGAATATAAGCTCTCTTTAGTCTTTATACTAGCATGGTTTCCTTTCATGAGAATATAGGTTAGATTAAACCACACAAGTATGGTTGATGTATGTAATGTAGTTAAAGCATAATTAGTGCAAAAATTAATAATATGGATGAGAAAAATTGCCAACACCATCCAACAGCAGGAAACTAAATCTCAAACAAAACAAGATTGCAATTTAGCATTGAGGCAGTATAATATATTTCTCAGATACGTTTTTTTAATTTCCCCTCCAACATGGGATGTGTCATGAGTGGGGCAATTCATAATAAAATAAAAAATAGCGATGATGAGTAGGCAAGTAGAGTAGCGCCGCGTATATGAACTGATTCGCCCTTGGCCGTGTATTTACTAGCTGCTACGCCTCCATCACGCACGCATTCCGTTGTCTGATGGACAGGATCGAGGTCTGGTACGGTATCTGTGCCGCTGTTTCATGCAGTAGCTTGTACCGTACTCCTAGTCCTCTAGTCCTTATTTAATGCAAAGAGAAATCTTAGGTGTATATAGCGCATGTGTTTAACCTGTTTTATCTTCAGCATCAGATCAACAGGTGAGAACACTGGTTTGGAGTTAGGGCCAGGGTTAACATTTAGGGTCCATTTTGGCAATTGATTTGGAGGAATGGAGGGAAAATTAGTTCATTTTTTCTCCATTCTTCCAAATTCCTTTCAAATCTCTTGAAAAAATGGAATTGCCAAACTACCTCTTAACCAAAAACCGCTGAAATGGTTTCCGATACAAAATTTGCATCTTACTATTACTAATTGTAGGTTCTAAAAGAAGCATTAATTTTAAAGCACGCTAGAAAAAAAGATAAACTCTAGAAATTCTCATAGTAATCAGAAACATCCTACCATCAATTGACAGATTGAAATATTAATAGCCATTAGATCTATTTTCTAAATAATTACCTACCTCTGCCATTATGAAAGGTCTTGAGTTCAACTCTCAATGAAAGTAAATATCCTCTTTTTTTATTAAATCTATTTTTAAGTAATTACCCACCTCTGCCATTATGAAAGGTCTTGAGTTCAACTCTCAACAAAAACAAATATCTTCTTCTTTTTTTATATTTTTTCCATTTTCAAATCTACCTTCAGTTTTTGTTTTTTTTCATTAAAGATGCTAGAAACCTATCCATGAAACAAAGACTCCTTTTGAAATTTTCACGTCAATCCTCACAAGATATGCTAGAAAGAAAATAGATGGGTTGAAATCTTAATAACTATTAGATCTAATTTCTAAGTAATCACTCACCTTTGTCATTATCAAAATAATATTACCCCTAAAATTACATATTAATTACCCACTCTGCCAATATAAAAGAAAATATGAAATAACACGTTAAATTTATACATAATTGTTCACATTTTCTATTTTGATGGATAATACCAAATAACCCCTTTAATTTATATTTAAATTGTTCGCCTTAGTTATTATGACTGATAGTATAATGAAAATAACCCCTCAAAATTATATTAAAATCACCTACTTTTGCAATCGATCAAAGATTATATAAATCAATTAAGCATACATATAAAGTAGCAAGATTTGCTATTATAAAAAACTAAATATAAAAATAGATCTATATATGTTGTACTATAACACATAATACATTTAAAACTCTAACCCGTGCGTCGCACGGGTTGATTGACTAGGTGGTAAAATTCGGGTTAGGATCAAAAAAAATAAAAAACACTAATAAAATAAAAAAGGTGGATTTTGACTGAATATGGATACTTTTCGACTAAATTTTGGTACTTTTTCACCTAATTCAGTTTAGAAACGGGGAATTTTCATTTCGATGGGAGAGTAAAACCCTGGTTGGGGACCATGTTTTTCCATTTAATACTCGAAGCAATGCATGTCCTTTCTTTGCACGAGGTTCAAGAGGGCCGGCTCTAGGTTTGCACTGAACGTACATGGAAATATGCAGATGATTTGAAATATGCATGCCCGTGAACTTTTATTTATGAAAAAAGACTGTTTTTTCCAAATAAATTAAAATCTGTGTATGAAAATTGTCATAAACATGATATGTGGAATAATAATGCAGCCCACGGCCATGGGTGGGTCAAGCCAAAGTGATTGGAGGCTGGAGCTTTTTGCATGAGTGTACAATAGTACTGTGTATATGCATGTGAGTGACACCCGCGACAAAGGCACGGCTTTGTCTTTTTACATGTGTCTGGGCTTATTTTTGTACCAACATAAGCCTGTACCGCTGTGAGCAGTATACCACACACTTTTTGTTGTTGTACGTACATTGCTTATTATTACTGCCCATACTGCTGGACGCAGTACACGTAATAATAGTAGGTGGTGACGACAGGATCCAAGCTTTCTTTGGCAGTACCGTACGTATATAGTCAGTAGTCGGTACGGGCAACATGGCAGTATTATTTCTCATCATCGTCTGACTGACTGGGAAGCTGCAGCGTATTATTTCTCATTGTCTGACTGAATGCAATGCAATGCATGCGTGATCTGCACTTCTGGTCTTCGGTGCAAGCCACAACACTAGCATCATCTGGATGCTGAAGCTTAACCTGGGAGTATGCGTACCAACTAGGCCGTTTACAGGGCCCTGGAACAATTTCCCCGCACTCCGGGTTGGGCTTCATATCACATCGGGCCTGTTCCTTGTTGTACCCATCATTCATTAGCCCAGCCAAATTCAAACCCAAGAGGGAGAACAAAACGCAAAAACTGTACTTCACTACACACAACATATATACATAAATTGTCCGAGAATATAACAACAAAATGCAATCGTTCTACTTCAACAGAGGAGAGGATGTGATGAGCATCGGACGATGGACATGATGTAGTAGACTATTTGCTGAACTGAACCACCAACGTGAAAATGAGGGAGAGAAAGACTGAAAGTCTGAAACAAACAAACAAACAAACTACTATGGGGTCGTCGTCGTCGTTGGGTCCTTGCCGAAGCCCATGAGCGCGTGGGTGAGCATCATGGCGCCGCGGCGGCCGGCCTCGGCGATGCGGCCGACGAGCGGGAAGGCGACGGTGTGCCTGTTCTTGAGCGGCTTGCCGTCCCACCAGTCCTCGTGCCGCACCACCTTGCCGTCCTCCACCTCCAGCCGGATGCGCGACGCCAGCTCCACCGCCTTGCCCAGCACCTTGTAGTGCTGCTTGTTCTCGATCACCAGCTGCTCCATATATCGGTGATATGATCCATGATCCATCCATGAAACGGAATGTAAATACATAGTACAGCAATAGCTAGCAGGTATCTGTCGTCAGCGTATAGACACACCTCGGCTTTGCCCGGCCCCGTGGGAGTTTCCTGGACGGTGTACTCGGTGATCTTGGACTCGCCGAACACCTGCATCATGTGGTCACCCACCATGTATATATATATGCAGAGGCGCAGAGCAGAGCGTGGGATTAGTACTCAGACAGACCATTGGCAGAGAGCAGAGGTAGCTACAAAGAGGTGTAGCAGTCGTCAGTCAGTATACCTTTGGCAGCGAGTAGAAGGACGACTTGATCTGCTTCACCCTGTGTGTGTGAGTTGTGTGCCATGTCATGTTGTCATGTACTCATAATATCGAGAAGATGGGATGAAATCCATGTCAACGGCGATCAGATCGTACCCGTGCGCGCGCATGAGCGGGTCCTCGAACGTCGCGTTTGGCGCGTAGATCTCGAAGTCCCGGGCCGTCGCGCACGACCCGTACCTTCATCCATCCATTTGATTCAGAGAGAGATGCACTTATGATATACTAGTATGATGAACTCCTTTCCGGGCGGCAACTCAATTTGTTTTATCGCGTGCAAATCAAACAGAGACAAAGGATACTAGACGCACGCAAGAGCAGAACAAGACGTTCCAGAGCAGAGCGGGGCGAAGAAAAGGTAGGTAGCTCACATGTTCAGGAGATGCGGCATGATGCGGTCGGCGACGCTCCCGCTGCCACCAGCAGGCGGCTGCGACGCCGCCGCCGCCACCTTCTCTTCCGTCGCTTGCGACCCCGCCATGGCTGCCGTCGAGAACTCCGGGTGCTTGTTCAGCAGCGGCAGCAGCGAGAAGGGGACGGCACCGGCAGCAGCAGCGGACAGGGTGGTTGCGGCGGAAGGTGTCGTAGTCGACGACGGTGGCGGCGTCTGCAGCTGCCGCACGGCGGTGGAGGAGGAGGCCCTGAAGCGTGGCAGAGGAGGTGGCATGCGAGCGAGGGAAGCAGGTCGACGAGACGGGGCCGCCGGCGGGCGACGACGGCGTCGAGCTAAATAGCTAGTAATAATTGTCAGCCGGAAGGAAGGAACAAGACCTGGTGGAATTGGAACAGGAATAGTCGTCGTCGCTGAACTGTCTGCGCAGGCGCACGGCAGTGCGACCGCGGCCGTGGAGGGTGCTACGTCGGCCGCCCGACCCGTGGCGGCAGCGCCTCCACGGTTACTGCCTTTTCCTTTTTTTCTTTTTGCTGCAGATGGGTTGCCGGCCCAGAAGAATTTAATCTGGCCTGGGTTGGGCTGGCATGGGCTGGGCTAGCCTAGGTCCACGAACTAAATGAAAGGCTGAATTTAGCAAATTTGCAAACGGGCGCAGAGAAGCCATTATCACTGCAACTTAAGCAGTAGCAGCATCTGAAACGTCCAACAGACAAAGAACGGTGAGGATCAGATGGGCTCCTTTCCCTGCTTTTCTCTCCAGTTTTTGGTTGAGCCTTGAGTGACCCTGCCCTTCCGATCAGGTGTAGTGTGACTGGCGTCTGCCGAACGAGGCGAGGTTGACCTCGTTGGTAGACGACCATCATGGCGGTGAAGAGTTTGAGCAGGACGACAGTGGAAGCTGTAGACGCCGTCTGCCCATCTGCTACCATGCTGATCGATGCGCCAAGGGCCGGAGGCAGCGCCGCACGCTATCGCCGGGGCAATTTAGATCTTGCAAGGTTAAATTTTGGTGTGATTACATTTTAGACCTAAAGTGAAAGGTGCAATTCATATTAAACATTTTAGACCTATCCACTTGCCTAATGTTATGTATAAAATAATCACTAAAGTGTTTACAATTAGATTAACCAATGTAGCTAAGATGGTCATTAGTGATGTTCAAGCTGCTTTTATTCCTGGAAGATCCATTTTAGATGGTGTAGTGATAGTTCGTGAGGTGATACATCATCTACAGAGGAAGAAAGAGAGGGGTATTATCTTGAAATTGGATTTTGAGAAAGCGTATGGTAAGGTGAGCTGGAGTTTTCTGCAGGATGTACTCCGGTTGAAAAAGTTTGATGGGAACTGGATAGATTGGATGTTGAAGTTGTTAGTGGTGGAAATGTAGCAGTGAATATAAATGGAAAAAATGGGAATTATTTCAGAAGCTATAAGGGTTTAAAACTGGGGGACCCCCTTTCCCCTTTGCTCTTTAATCTGGTGGGAGATGCTTTAGCTGAAATTTTTAGGTTGGCTAGAGGAGAGGGCATTTGCAAGGGTCTGGTGACAGATCTGGTTGAGGAGGGCCTTACACACTTACGGTATGCGGATGATACTGTGCTGTTCCTGAATGATTCAGAGGAAGAATTTAGAAACGTTAAATTCCTTCTATTCTGTTTTGAGGAGATGTCAGGGATGAAGATTAACTATAACAAGTGAGGTTTTTTTCAGTGGGGCTAGATGAGGAAAAGACAAGAGTTGCAAATGTGTTCCAGTGCAAGTAGGGAGAGTTTCCAATGAAATATTTGGGCATACTTATTGGGGATAGAAGGTTAACGAAGGCAGAGATGAAAGCACCATTGGAGAAAGTGAGGAAACGATTGGAGACATGGAAGTGCTCCCATCTTTCGTACGGGGGTAAAGCAGTGCTGATTAACTCAAGTTTAACTAGCATTCCTATGTATATGATGGGGGTATACTGGCTCTATGAAGGGATCCATCAAGAGTTAGACTCTATCAGGAGTAGATTTTTTTGGTAGGGGGTAGGTGAAAAGAGAAAGTAGTTTTTTGGTAGGGGGTAGATTTAAATGGGAACATTTGGCAAGACCCAAAAGTCTAAGAGGTTTGGGTTTCCTGGAAACCAGATATGTGAATCTAGCTATGCTGACTAAATGGCTGATAAGGTTAGATGAGGGAGAAGATACCATTTGTCTAAATCTTCTTAGGAGGAAATACATGGGGGACAGTAGTTTCTGCCATCTTAAGAAAAAAGCGGGTTCTTCGCAATGTTGGCAAGGTTTGTGGGAGGCAAAACCTTGGTATGAGAGGGGTTTGGGATGGAAGTGTGGAAGGGGGAATAAGATCATATTCTGGGAGGATGTATGGATAAATGACTGCCCATTAATGATTTCCTATCCTCTGGTCCATAAGGTTTGTATGGACAGGGATATTTCAGTAGCACGTGCTTTTGATAGAGGATGGAATCTGAACTTTAGAAGAAGACTGGGTGAGGATGAGCTTGAGGAATGGAGAAAATGGCTAACCAGCTAAGGAGTGTGGAGCTAAGTGGAGATGAAGATAAAATGATATGGAAGTTGGTTAAAACCGGGAAATTCACTACAAAATCGATTTATATATCGATGCTAGATGGTGGGGTAAGGACGTGGAGGGGCAGAAGTTTTGGGAAGCGAGTCTGCCTTTGAAGATCAAAATTTTCATTTGGATGGCTATGAGATAGAATCCATTCAGCAGACCAACTTGTTAAAAAAAACTGGAAGGGGTCAAACCTGTGCAAATTATGTGGGGAAATAGAAACTAGTTCTCATACTCTGTTTGAATGCCTGATAGCAGTGGTGTTATGGTCTTGTTTTTTTAGAATCATCCACACCCTTTATTATTCATCAAGAGTAATGGAGTTAGATATACCCGAGGGCGGTGAAATAAACCACACATGCCTACCCGAGGAAAAGGAAATTGAGCTTCTAGCCAAACGATGAGCATCGACGTTTGACCTTCTGCTCTCGTGCACAAAATTCACCGAAAGGAATGTTCCTGCCCGGGCTTTGATTTCCTGAATAATATGACCATACCTCCCAAGCCATTCCCCTTTGATGCCCTGTATAACATTGCTGCAATCTGATGCCACCTTCACTTACTGCTGAGCCAGGTCCGAAGCTAGAGCCAGTCCCTCACGAGAAGCAATTGCCTCCATAGTTTCAGCATCAGCAATTCCTTCTACAACCAGAGAAGATGCCCCCATGAAGCCTCCATCTGAGTCCCTTGCAACAGCTGCAGCCGCTCCCAAATTTCTGTTTTTTGAGATTGCCGCATCCGCGTTCACCTTTACTACCCCTGCAGGAGGGGAGATCCACCTTGGTTCCACCTTCCTGGTTTTTGCAGCCGTACTTGTCTGTGGCTTAGCTAAGTCTAGATCCAAGATGTAGCGTTAAACAAAAGAGTGAGTTGAAAATGGGCTCTGAAAGATGTTCTCATGTATTGCTTTCAGGCGAGCATACCAAATGGCCCACAGAGTCACCAACACCCTTGTTAGGTCGGCATGCTTGAGTGTGCTCATAACTTCGGCAACCCACAGCCTCACCTCGTCATAAGGAATCATGCACATATGCTCTACAATCTCCTCACTCTCTAAAGCCCAGACACACTTAGCCATATTGCACTCTAAGAGTGAGTGCCTCCATGAGTCCCTGTCTCCGCATAGAGCACATGTATCCTGTTGAGCCATGTTCCTTCTCTTCAAAACATCCTGTGGGTACCGAACGTCACGCCAAGCGCCATAGGAAAATTTTAATTTTTGAGGGCACTTTCACCTGCCATAACTGTGCCCATTCTTTTTCCTCACGTCCCACATCAGACCGGCCTGGGATTGATTCTAGGAATGCAGCTGATCGTTCCCTTATATGCACCAACATCCTATACGCCGAGCGGACAGAAAAAGCCCCGCTCTTCTCATAATGCCATGCCCAAAGTCACTCTGTCGCTGGGTACTTAATGGCATATTGCAAATAACATCTTGATCCGGTGGTGTTAAGAATGCTGTCAGCATCTGTTGGTTCCAAGTACATGTACTTGAATCAATCAAATGGCTTACCCAAACATGCCTACCTGTTCTGTTGCAAGGAACTGGTCGGAGCCATCCATCCCTTGGTAACCAATTCATATCCCATATTCTAGTGGTCTCTCCATCTCCTATCCTTCTTATTAACCAGTGTGACAGAACCTCCTTCCCCTCTAAAATGGATTGCCATATTTTTGAGGGTGATGAGCCTAGTTCAGCCTCCAATAAGTCACAATGGGGAAAGTAGGCTGCTTTAAGAACTCTTGCACTTAAAGACTCTGAATCCTGTAGCACACGCCAAGCCTGACGGGCAAGGAGAGCAAGGTTAAACATTTCCATATTTTTGAAACGTAGGCCTCCCATATATTTAGGCTTGATCAAATCATCCCATGCTACCCAGCATGTCTTCCTTTTTCCTTCCTTACTACCCCACCAGAAGCTTTGTATGAGTCCCTCTAGGTGTTGGCATAAGCCCTTTGGAAGCTTGAAGCAGGACATCGAATATGTTGGCACTGCTTGAGCTACTGCCTTGATGAGGATCTCTTTCCCCCTTGTAGACAGACACTGCTCCATCCAGCCTTGAATTTTACCCCACACCCTATCTTTTAAGTATTTGAACGTGCCATTCGAGGAAAGCCCACATCTGTCGGCATCCCTAAGTATTTTGCACTTAGAGATTCATTTTGCACATTCAGAATAGTTTTGATCTCGTGCCTCTCATTCTGCCGGCATCCTTTGCAAAGTGAATCGCGGATTTTTCTAAGTTGATATGCTGACCTGAAGCACGGCAGTACATCTTCAACAACTGGGCTACCTCCTCAGCCCCCTCCCTTTTGGCCTTGAAAAACAGGCAGTCATCTGCAAACAGAAGATGGTTGACCATCGGGGCGATGGTGCCACCTTAATTCCCTAGAGATTTGATGACTCAACACAAGATTTAAAAAGGCACGAAAGGCCCTCTGCTGCTAGCAAGAAAAGGTAGAGGGAAATTGGGTCTCCCTGTCTTATACCTCTGGTTGGCTGAAAATTAGTTTGGCGTTCTCCGTTGAAGAGAATGGAGAAAGAAACCGTGGTCACCAGCCGCATAACCATCTCCGCCCACATTCGATTGAAACCAAGCCGCTGCATAATCGCTCTCAAATATGCCCACTCAACACGATCATAAGCTTTCTTCATGTCCAACTTAAGCACGCAGGCTCTATCCTGTTGTGCTCTCTTCTTTTTCATAAAATGCAAGCACTCACAAGCTGTAATAATAAATTGCCCTTCCTGGAACAAAGGCAGACTGTTCTTCTGAAATAATATCTGGAAAAATTATTTTGAGCCTATTAGCTAGGACCTTGTATTCAATCTTGTAAATTACATTACACAAGCTGATTGGTCGAAATTGACCAAGTTCCTCCGGTGTATCAATTTTTGGAATCATCACTATGAATGTTTCATTGACAGCAGTTGGATCATCCTCACCTCTTAGTATCTTGAGAACCACTGAGGTAACCTCTTGGCCACAAATGCTCCAATGACGCTGAAAAAAATGTGCTGGAAAACCATCAGGTCCGGGAGCCTTTGTTGGGTACATCTGCAACAGGGCAGCTTTCACCTCCTCTTCTGAAAATGGGGCAATTAGATTATCATTCATACAAGCTGTTACCTTAACCGGAACTACAGCCAGGACTTCCTCCATATTCACAGTGCCCTCGGATGTGTACAGGTCCTTGTAGAAATTGGTGGCCATAGAGCCTAGCTCGGCTACATTTTCCATGAAAGACCCATCCTGCTTCTTTAGACGAACAATTCTGTTCTTGTTGCGCCGTCTACTCGCTCTTAAGTGAAAAAAGTGGGTATTCTTATCACCTGCAGCAAGCCAATCGATCCTCGATCTCTGCTTCCACATCAGTTCCTCCCGGTGGTTAAGCTCAACAATTTTATTTCTAACCTTAACCTCCACATGGGAAGGTTGAGTTCTAGTTGGCTCGGCCATCAGACCCTCCAGTTCTGCCTTATCCTAACATGGCCAAAGGTATTGTACCCCCACCCTTGCAGATGCTTAGACATGGCAGAAAGTTTCTGATGGAATTGGGTCAGCGTTCTAGCTTCTCCCTCTGCCTTCCACGCTTGCAGGAGCATAGAGGAAAATTCCTCATGGGATTCCCACATAGTCTCATATCTGAACATCGGTTTGCCACACTTTCTCTTGTCTGCACTATGGGGCTATGGTCTGAGGCTGCCGCCGTTAAATGGCTCACTGCTGCCTCTGGGAATCGTTCACACTGTTAGATTTCTAGGACCTTTCTCTAAACCCGAAACCATTGGATCTACTTAGAATTTAGATTATACCTTCGGTTGCCTGTGAGGTAGACATGGTGAGCGAGGACCCGTGCCTGCTTGGGGTAGGCACGGCGAGAGCGGGAACGAGGTTGTCCTTGCGCCACAGGAGTACGGTCTTGAGGCACCGGCAGCGGGGAGGACGACGGCGTCGGTGGCGAGGCAGTGGAGCAGTGGCGGCGGCCTTCCCTCCACTTGCGCGCTAGGATAGATCGGGTTCCTCTCGGTTTGTGGGGCGTGAGTGGGACGACGAACGTTGGTTCGCGAGCCGACCTCACCCCCGGTTAATATAGCGCGTGTAGAAGGGGGCCGCAACCGAAACGGGTTGGTTGCGCCCCCGATTAGGGTGCGGGTAGGGCAACAGACTCGGTCTCTGAGCCATTCGCGAGATTAACCCCAACATTCTCCCCCTTGATCTCAAACTCAAACATTTATTCTTTAAACTTAATTCTTCAACTCTCGTGCTTACAATTCCTCTTCTCAATAGATTAGTACACCAAGACCAAAGCGTTACAATAGTCAGTTACGTACCGTCGAACACAATGGCTACAGTATACCTTTCTATCTCGAATCAGAATAACTTAAAACTTGTGGGGAGATGGTTGCATAAATGACCATCATAGGTGTTCCTTCAAACCCATGCCGGCTACATGTTCAATGAACTTTTTGGGTGGAAGACGCTTAGTAAGCGGATCCGCGAGCATTCGCTCAGACTCAATATGCTCAAGCATTATTGTCTGATCCTGGATTTTTCTCTTCACAACATAATACTTAATGTCAATGTATTTGGCAGTATTACTTGACTTGTTATTATAGGAGTAAAATATTGCGGACTCATTGTCGCAATATAACTTCAGTGGTTTTTCAATGCTGTTTACCACTTTTAATCCGTGAACAAATTTCTTTAACCATAGTGCCTACCCAGTTGCCTCATAACACGCTATAATCTCAGCGTACTCTGTTGACGACGTAACAATTGACTGTTTCAAGCTCTTCCATGAAATGGCTCCCCTAGCAAGGATAAATATATAGCCTGACGTGGATTTTCTGGTATCTTTACATCCTGCCCAATCGGCATCTGAATAGCCCACTATCTCAAGAGCATTTGACTTTCTATATGTCAACATGAGGCTCTTTGTTCCTTGCAAATACTGCAAGGTTTTCTTAACAGCTATCCAGTGTTCCACTCCTGGATTTTTCTGATATCTGCCAAGCATTCCGGTTGTAAATGCTAAGTCGGGGCGTGTACAAACTTGAGCATACATAATACTTCCGACGGCTGATGCGTACGGGATTGACTTCATTCGATCGATCTCATACTAATTCTTAGGACACTGAAAATTCCCGAACACGTCGCCCTGGACTATTGGGACAGGCGATGCCTTACACTTGTGCATACTACATCTCTTTAAAATCGATCTCATACTAATTCCTAGGACACTGAAAATTCCTGAACACATCGCCTTGGACTATTGAGGCAGACGATACCTTACACTTGTGCATACTATATCTCTTTAAAATATTCTCAATATATGCTTTCTGTGATAGGCCTAATACCCCTTTCTTTCCATCTCGGTGCATTTCAATTCCAAGGACATACGATGCCTCTCGGAGATCTTTCATATCAAAATTTGAGGACAGAAATCTCTTGGTCTCCAGCAGCAGATTCATATCACTGCTTGCCAACAATATGTCATCGACATAAAGCACTAGGAAAATAAATTTTCCATTCTTAAACTTTGCATAAATGCAATTGTCCTCAACATTTTCTTTAAAACCAAATGATCTTATGGTTTCATCAAACTTAAGGTACCACTGTCTAGACGCTTGCTTTAATCCATAAATGGATTTCTTTAGGCGACACCCTAAACTTTTTTTTTCTTTACAACAGAGCCTTTGGGCTGAGCCATGAACACATTCTCGTATAAATCCCCATTCAGGAATTCTGTCTTAACATCCATCTGATGTAACTCTACATCATAGTGAGCAACAAGTGCCATAATGATTCTGAAAGAGTCATTTGCCGAAACAGGTGAGAAGGTTTCAGTATAATTAATTCCTTCTCTTTGAGTGAAGCCTTTTGCCACAAGCCTTGCCTTGTATCTTTCAATATTCCCTTTGGAGTCACGTTTAGTTTTGTAGACCCATTTACAGCCTACTGTTTTGGCTCCTTTAGGAATTTCTTCTAAGTCCCAAACTTTATTTGAACTCATTGATCTCCTTTCATCCTCCATGGCGGCAAGCCATTTGGATTAAAGGGGACCTCTCATGGCTTCCTCAAAGGAGGTGGGATCACCTTCTGTGTCTGCATCCTCACTTGCATAAACTTCATAATCAGCAGAAATAGCTGATCTCCTATTTCGTTGTGACCTTCTAAGAGATTCTTGAGCAGGCTGACTGGCACTACTCTTTTCTTCAGGAGGCTGCTCTGGCTCTTCATTTGCAACAGTAGGAACTTGTGGCACAACTGTAACAACAGGGGCCTCAGGCTCACTAACGGGTGCACTTGAAGAACCACCAGCAGGTGCTGCAACAACTGGTGCTGCAACAACAGCAGGTATCGAGAAGAAAGGCTCTTGAATCATAGGAGTTGGGGCATAAACCCGCTTCTCATCGAGACTTATTTCTCGAGGTACCATGCTACCCCTGATCATCTCATCCTCTAAAAACACAGTGTGTCTGGTTTCTACAAACTTAGTATGTGTGTCTGGACAGTAGAAACGGTACCCTTTTGATCTCTCAGGGTAGCCAATAAAATGGCAACTAACACTCTTAGGATCTAACTTTTCAATATTTGGATTAAATACTTTAGCCTCAGCTGGACAACCCCACACATGAAAATAATTCAGTGAGAGCTTTCTCTCAGTCCACAACATATACGGCGTTTTAGGCACCGACTTACTGGGAACTCTGTTGAGAATATGGGCAGCGGTTTTTAAGGCCTCCATCCATAGCTCAGTAGGTAGAGTGGTGTAACTTATTATACTTCTCACCATATCCATTAAGGTGCGATTGCGCCTTTCAGTCACTCCATTTTGCTGAGGCTCGCCCGGTGTGGAATATTGAGCAACTATGCCATTTTCATGTAGGAACCTTGCAAAAGGTCTAGGAACCTGGCCATAAGGGGTATGCTTCCCGTAGTATTCACCACCACGGTCTGATCTTACAACTTTAATCTTTAAATCATACTGATTTTCAACTTCAGATTTAAATAACTTAAATTTATCTAATGCTTTAGATCTTTTTTTAATAGGATAAATATAGCCATAGCGAGAGAAATCATCGGTAAATGTAATGAAAGAATCAAAACCATCTACCGTCTTTATAGAAAAAGGACCACAAATGTCCGTATGAAATATTTCTAAAATTCCTGCGCTTCGCTTGGCATTTTTCTTAATTTGTTCAACATACTTTCCTTTAATACAATCAATGCAATATTCATTATGTGAACAGTCTAACGGGTGGAGAATATCTTTTTTAATCAATCGTTCAATCCTCCCCCTCTAAATATGGCCTAAACGATAGCGCCACAATTTCGACGACGATTCATTATCACTCCGTTTTCGCTTAGAACTTACATTACAAATATTCACAACTGAAGAGGAACTCAAATCATTCACATAATCACAATGGGAAAGTAAATAAAGCTTGTCTTGTAAGATTGCAAGACCAACATTCTTATTATTGTACTGAATAATGCACTTTCTATCCCCAAAATGACTGTGAATGTTTTCATTATTATCCAAACGTGATACTGAAATCAAATTCCTTCTCATGGAAGGCACAAATAAAACTTTATACAAAGTAAGGGTAAATCCGCCATCTAATTCTAAAGAAAGATCTCCGATGGTGTCCACTTCAGCTTCGAGTCCATTGGCGACTCTAATGCTTCTTTCCCCTCTTTGCAGGGTCCTCTTCGAATGGAATCTCTGCAAAGAATTAGCAACATGAACAGTTGCACCAGAATCAATCCACCAAGTATTGGTGGGTAAATCTAAATACAGAGACTCATCTATGAATGTAACTATATCCTTACTTGACTTGTTGAGCCACTTCAGGAAGTTAACACAATTCTTTGTGTGGTGCCCTTTCTTGCTACAGCACCTGCACTTATCTGGCACCACCTGGTCAAGTGGAATAAGCCCACCTTTGCACTGGGACTTCTCACCGGCATCCTGACTGGAGGCCTGACCAGAGCTTTGACCTTGCTGATGCTTGTTGAACCTTTTGCCCTGATTGCTCTGAGAGTTGCCCTTGTTCTTGAAGAAAGGCTTGTTTGGTTTATTGAAGAAATTCTTTTTCTTCTCACTTTTCACATAGTATACACTATCAGGACTGTGATTCTTCTAAGCCTTAATCCTTTGTTCTTCTTGGACACACGTAGCAATGCACTTTTCAATTGTCCACTTCTCAACACTTATGTTGTAGTTCACAATAAATGTCTCAAACTCTTTTGGCAAAGAGTTCAAAACATGGTGGACAACAAAATCATCTTTCTGTTCCATCTCATAGGACTTAAGCTGTTCTGCCATGTTAGTCATCTTCATGATGTACTATTTTATGCCGCTGCCATCATACTCAGCATTGACAAACATCTTTATGAGAGGCCCTGCATAGGCCTTAGTTGAACCAGTGAACTGGTCCTTAATCTTCTGCAGATACTCAGTGGCAGACTCACATTCAGACTCACATTTCTTGTTAGAACGCTCCCACTTAGCTTTCTCAAGGTCATATGACATCTGTCTTGCTGGGTTATCAGCAGCACCAGGTGTATCTTTCGTCGCCACCACTGGCGGTGTAGGGCGAGGGGTCTCGATGGCATGATCAATATCAGCCATCGTGAGAGCCATCGTCAACTTCTCCCTCCAAGAGGGATAATTCGAGCCATCCAAAGGGGCAAGCCCATTGATGACACTCAGGGCATTAGCAATCTTAGATGGAGATGCTTCATAAAAAAATAAATTCAATTAGAAAACTGAATTAAAACATGCTCTCAATATAAAACAATAATTGCTCTATTTCTAAATCATCGTTGGGCAGAAATAGAATAGAACAAAACTTAAAACTTAATGAACATGGCAAAATTATCATCAATGTTGGTTAGAAGATAAAATTCCAGGTCATATACATAATAACAGAAATTTCTTATACACGAAGCATTCAACTTTTATCTCTAAATAAATATCCACATTGGTTTCAATTCAAATAGAGAAATAATAAACTAGCAACGGAAACATGAAAACTATACTAAAACTTAAAACTCAGTACTTAATGCTTAACTCAGTACTTGACTTTAAAGACTTGTAGCAAGTATAGTACTTAAAACAGTGGCAAAATCCTATATAAATAAATTATACAATGCTTAACTATCTGAAAAAACAGAAAAAAAAATTGTGCACTGTTACTTCGGCCGAATTGGCCCAAAAGGGCCCACGGCCGGCTTCACTCCACGCACCCGCTGACCAGGCCTCAACCTGGGCCTGGGCCGGGAAATCGCTCCCCCGCACAGGCTAAAATCAGCCCGACTCCCCCAGACTCCATCATTGCCGTCGATTTAGATCGAACGGCCAGCAACAGACCCGACATCGTATATAGGACGAAAAAATCGGAACTCCGAAACCCTATCTCCATTTTCTTCTCCCCCCGGCCGCAGCCTTCTTCGTCCTTCCTCCGCCGGCGCCCCTCACCTCCCCCAACTCCGGTGAGAGAGAGAGACGCAGCGTGGCGGCGCATCTGTGCGGCCCCTCGCCGGTCGTGCGCCCACCCGTGGGTGAACGCGCTGCCATCGAGCGGCCCTACCGTGGCGCCCTGACCCCTCGCGCACTTGCGCGTGCGGGCAGACGGCTGTGCCGTCTCTTCTCGTGGCCACCGGCAACGGCGATGGCCATGGTGAGCCCTAGGTGAGGCTTCTCAACTTGATTGGCGTGGGTGAGAGTGATTTGGGTTAGGGTTTGCTTCGATTTGGGGAAACAGTGACCGATTCGAGTCTAGGGTTTCAAAAAATTGAGGAAATTTCTTTGGATTTGAACAAAATTGACTCAATCCTCTCCTTCTACTTGCTGTAAACTCATTTCTTGCCCGAGACTTGAACGTGATTTGCTCAGGTTCGGCCAAAAACCGAAGGTTTTCACTTCTAGGGTTAGGGTAAGAGCCTAAACCGAGGCTCTTGATGCCATTGTTAGATTTATAGGACCTTGCTCTTAACCCGAAACCACTAGATCTACTTAGAACTTAGATTATACCTTCGGTTGCCTGTGAGTTAGACATGGTGAGCGAAGACCCGTGCCTGCTTGGGGTAGGCACGGCTAGAGCGGGAATGAGGCCGTCCTTGCGCCGCAGGAGTACGGTCTTGAGGCACCGTTGGCGGGAAGGACCACGGCGTCAGTGGCGAGGCAGTGGAGCAGTGGTGGCGGCCTTCCCTCCACTTGCGCGCTAGGATAGATCGGGTTCCTCTTGGTTTGTGGGGCGTGAGTGGGACGACGAACGTTGGTTCGCGAGCCGGCCTCACCCTCGGTTAATATAGCGCGTGTGGAAGGGGGCCGCAACCAAAACGGGTTGGTTGCGGCCCTGATCAGGGCGCGGATAGGGTGACAGACTCGGTCTCCGAGCCGTTTGCGAGATCAACCCCAACACACACCACTCAGCTGTGGCCAATGCTCGGTCCAGCTGGACTCTACAAAACGATCCATCGGCAACCCTCTTCTCATATGTCCAATTCCGGCCCTCGAAACCTAAGTACCTTAGGCCGCAGACATCCACCACCTCTCTAAAGCTAGCAATTTGTGTATTGCTTCTTTCTTGCACTCCAGAATGCTCTAAGCGATGTAACACTTCATTGAAATCACCAATACACATCCAGGGTAAATGAGATGAAGACTCGATGAATTTCAACATATTCCCGGTTTTGAATCTCTCATCAACCTGTGCCTCCCCATACACACACGTGAACCTCCAAGGCTCCCTGCCCATTTCAGAAATAATGGCATCTATATGATACTGTGAGTATGGTAAAAAATCCACTATAGTATTATTATTCCAAAGCAAGCTCAGGCCTCCACTCCGCCCTGAGCTACTTACAGCAAAAGCATTTGAAAAACCTAGAGTATTTTTAAGACCTTCCACCTATGCTTTATGGATTTGAGTTTCAAGGACGCACAACACAGATGGGGCAACATCCTTCACTAAATCGCGAAGGTCTTTAACTGTCACGTCGTTGCCAAGTCCACGACAGTTCCAACTCAAGCAACTCATTGCGTCCGGCGGCGCTCCTCTAGGGAGTCCGCCTCTGATTCAGTGACTTTACTCAGCTTGTTTGCATAGTTGATCTTCTTCATTCGCTTCTGGTCCCTTGGCGAGATGAATACTGGTGGTGGAGGAGGGGTAGCAAGAGCTAGCTCCTTCATGCTCCCCTTATCCACTTCCAACCGCTTCCTGATTGACTCCATTCCACCATGATCCTTCTTCTCTTCAGGAATGGTCTTCATCGGGCTACTGGCCGTGTCCTGCAGCCCCTCATCTTCCCCATCAAGACAGGCATCTGCCGAGTTTCTCTTATGAGAGGCACTCTGGTGACCCGCAGCATCTCACTTCTCCTTCCACACCTCCCTGTGCCTCCTACCACGATCGCTTCCATGTGACCCTCTTCCTTCCTACGCTGGACGCCCTGCAGAATGACCTCCATGAGCTCCCTGCTGGTTTGCCCCCCTAGCGAGAGGGTCCCTGTTTCCCTTAAGGGACCCCGAAAGCGCGGTGTTCCCATGCGCCAAGTCTCCCAAGCTGCTATCATCCAGTCACCATAATGAAGCTCCTCCTCCTTGAACTCCCCTGTTCCACACTCTAAATAGACGTGCCCCATCTTCCCACAGAAAGAGCAAAACCGTGGCAGCTTCTCATACTTCACCTGCAAATGGATACTCTTCTGCCCTTCTGGTGCCAGCGTAACAAGCCTTGCTAGAGCCTTAGAGCCGTGAAGATGAACTCTAGCCCTATGAAAATCACCTTGGCCTGTCAAAACTGCTGTCATCTCCACTGCTATCACTTCACCAACCTTACCAGCAAGTTGTCGCAATATCGCCTCCGTACGGTACAACAGCGAGATTTTGTAAATTTGGATCCACGCTTGCACTCGGGAAGGCAACACATCTGGCATGGTAGTTGCTCCATCAAATTCCTCTAACATCAGTGCATATCCTCTGAAGATCCATGGTCCCTTCTCCATGATTCTTTTCCACTGCTATACGCCCTGCAGAATTACCTTGATGGTCAATTCGTATGCAAACCTTCATCGAAAGCTCTATCAATAATCAAATCTAGTAGATCAGTACCACTAGTGAAAGTGGCTTACTTATGTGCACTTACCTCGTGAATCCCAGAAGAGAATTGAGGTGAAGTTCCTGATATAATCCTTGCAATAATTTGTAATTTGTTTGTTGAATCTCTATGTGCATTTACTTCTACAAGAAGGTGTTTTTGCCATATTGAGATAGTCGTGCAAGGATCAGGGGAAGCACATCCCTAAGTTAGCCATTGTAGTAGATTAGAATCTAGATCAAGAAGATCGCAATATGTCTTGAAGACGTATGTTGTACTCTTTTTTCCTTGGTGAGTTTTTCTGAAGTTTCTCACAAGGCAACAACATGCATATATGCAATTTGCGGCAGTATGCGCTCTTTCTTCATATTTTTTCCACTAGGTTTTTTGGGAGTTTTAATGAGGCATAAGTTGGTCATGGTATTCACCTAAGGGGGAGTGTTAAGAAACCAAACCCTGATTAAGGTTATGTGGGCTCGTACCAAATATACCCCTGAAGGGTTATCCAGCTCTATATAATCAACACCCTGTGTATCTATAATAGATAAGAGAAGAGGCCAGAAGCTCCACCTGCATTTGTGTCATGTGTGTTATATCCGTCGTGTATCTAGGATGGGATACGAGATCTACAGCTTTTACACGCCTGATCTACTGCGGGAGGGAAGGGGAACGGACCTGGTGATCCGCAGTAACATAGTTTCTCAACAGTTTAGTCCTTTAACCGACTGTGTTAAGCTTGTCTCCTTGGTCTTTTATCCCTAGTTTCTTATAACGTCTTTGGTTTCGCTGTTTGAACGTAGTAAGAGGATGGGTAGGAGGTCGTTAGTTGAGAGTGAGTTGGTGGTGGCGAGGTAGCTGGACCGTTTTATTTTCTGTTATCTGTCGAGTGATGTGGTCCGCTTCTTGTATTAGCTGGTAACCCCAGCTGCCGAACCCATGTTTGTGGTGGCTTTCAATATAAGCCCTGCAAAATCTGCCTTTCGTCTAAAAAAAAAAAAAAGACTTTGGCCATGCCTCGTTTAAGTGCTCTCACTCTCACTCGTACTCCTCTACACCATCGTTTATGCGCTAGTAGTATGGTTGACTTGACCTGCGACTTCTTTGGTCATCCTCAAACCCCAAACTCTCGGGACGGTTGGTGCGCGGGCGCGGTCTACTAAATCATCTCTCTTCTCCATATACTCATCAGGTATCTCAGCTGGCTAGCTGCCCGTCCGGTCCGTACTCCACTGCGATACATCCTCGCCGCTCGCTCCACCACCAACACACAGCTCGCAAGCGCCTCGGCTCTCGATTATCGTGACCAGGTGCCCCCCTTTTTTTCTCTAATTTGTAATCCATGAGGCCTCCTCCTTTTCAATATGCATTGCGTGGTGATCCTTTGTACGGTGTACGTACTATATGCAACCACAAAGGACTGCAAGGTTTTGAAGGACGCGTTATAGGCCTGTTTTGTTCGTTTATCTGATGATGAGCAGGTTCCTATGTGAAGCAACTTCTTCAAGAATCTGCTGGCTAATAAGCTATGTGTTTGGCAGATCTCCATTATTTCCCTTTTTCTCCTCCGCCATCCCTCCTCCTCTGGCGATCCCTCTCCCTTGTTCTCAGCCGGCCTCCTCCTCCGCAGGCTCCGCGCCAGCCTCACCAACCTCCTCTCCTCCTCTGCGCCCTCCTCCACCACATCCGCCCACATCGAGAGGACCCTCGCCGATCTCCTCCCCTCCTCCTCCTCCTCCGTGCCTCCTTGCGTCGGGCCGTCGGGGTAGCGCACCTCCGTCCTCGGCGTGCTGCCTAGTGTCGAAGCTGCGCGGTGCGCATGTCCACGAGGGGGAGGTGCGGGTGGTGGGTGCCACCGACGGCGCCGTGCAGGTGCCACGAGCGGGCGACGGGCTACGGAGGTGCTCGGCGTCGATCCCCGATGCGAAGCGGCAGGTTGAGGGGGAAGAATCCTCGTTTGTAAATCGCAGGAGCCTAGCTGCGATAGGGGATAAGCGTGG
The DNA here is from genome assembly GCA_022530915.1 of Paspalum notatum. NCBI lineage: Eukaryota > Viridiplantae > Streptophyta > Magnoliopsida > Poales > Poaceae > Paspalum > Paspalum notatum. Next base: position 68,610,843 of record CM039683.1, on the reverse strand, counting down.
AACAAGTCTAACCTCGCTCGGGGGAGTCGCTGCGATGGGATAAAGCCACAAATAAGCAAATTGTTTGTGTGGTATTATTGATTTTTTCACTCAAAATCGACTTATAATAAGTGTAACCAAACAGGATAGGAAGCCGGACATACTTGATCGTTATATTGCGATTGGATTTTCCATTTGCAGTTCAGTTCACTAGTGAACGATTGAACAGAAGGTAAGTTCTGATCCGACCAGGGAAAAGGACACTGTGTTAGAGGAAAAGGACACTGTGTTAGAGGAGAAGACATTAGAGTACATGATCCACTTTCGCATGCATTTTTTTAACATTATTTTCTAAGGTTTTAGTTTTATAATATGTATCTATGCTATAAAAGAGCGAATCTTGAAGGCACCTAATGTTTATGTACCTAATGGTGTATCCATCCATAGATAAAATCCTATCATACAGTCTAACGGTCTTTATAGATCTCGGACCCACGTTTACATTGTTTAGCCTTATGCGATGTAAAGTTTACATGTTTTCTAATAAGTTTCTACCGAATTTATTTGTTTTTTGACACCATATTATCTACCCCATATACTATTTGATTCCCAATGTAAATTGAGTTCCAATTTATTTTGCGAGGCCGGTTCGGACTACTGGAGTAGGTCGCATGAAAACGAACTCCTAGGTCCCATACGGACTCCGCTTGGGGCATTTTACATACAGGCTTCAAGTATATTCATTTATTATTTTACATATATCGTATATGTTTTGTATGCGAGTCTAGATTCATAATATATGCATAGTTATGAATGGCCGGAGTCTCAATGTAATTTAGAATAGATTAAGTGGTATACCGTGGAAGTCCAACTAAATTGGAATGTATCTTTACCCATTCATGGTTAGTAAATTCTCAATTTATCACAATTGTTCCTTTAATATATTTTATAAAAAACATCTGTCATAGTATATACTATTATCACATATTTCTATTAAGAAAATCGATTACTTCATTTTTATTCACATCTTAAATTCTTTTTATTCAAGAAATTTCAAGCTCTCTATCCTTTATACTTATGTGCGTCCTGCACGTACATTTTACTTTGGTGGAATATTTCAAAGTTTTACCAGTAATATTAAAGATTTACTTTGGTGGAATTTTTCAGTTCGTCCTGATGAGTTAGACCTCCTTATATGCTTTGAAACAGAACGGAAAGCTCAAGTCGCTGTAATTCCTCACTTGTTCAGAAATTTTAAACCCATCGCTTATAATACCACCATGAAGGCTACTGCAACTGGACGATTTCTGCTGCTGCTCATGGCTTGCAGCGTGCATACTGTAACCAGCAGCACAACTCCTGAAGACCAATCAGATCGGCTCTGCCTGCTTGAATTCAAGAAGGCCATCAGCTTTGATCCACAGCGAGCGTTGGCCTCATGGAATGACACCACTCACTTCTGCAATTGGGAAGGTGTCATGTGCAGGACCAGGAGACATCGTGTCACTAATCTGAACCTTTCAAATAGAGGCTTGGTCGGACACATATCTCCTTCGCTCGGAAACCTAACATTCCTGAAACACTTGCTCCTAGACACAAACCAATTCAGTGGACAAATCCCAGTATCCCTTGGCCAATTGCATCGCCTCCAAACACTCTTCCTGAGTAACAACACGTTGCATGGAGTTATTCCAACTTTTCAGAACTGTTCCAAATTGGAGGGACTATTCCTGAATCATAACAATCTCGTTGGAGAAATCCCAGATTTGCCTCTTGGACTCGAAAAGTTGGAGCTTCGAGATAACAATCTTTCTGGAACCATTTCTTGTGTTGCCAATGTCACAACTCTGGTACGATTCGACTGCAACGACAATAACATGGAGGGAAGCATCCCAAATGCGTTTGTAAAGTTGTCGGAGCTGCAACTTCTGCTAGCTAGTGGCAACAATTTGGCTGGTAGCTTTCCACGAGCCATCCTAAATCTTTCAACTCTTGTTGGCCTTTTTCTTGCAGGGAATCATTTAAGCGGCGAGGTGCCACCGGATCTCGGTTACTCTCTTCGCAACCTCCAAACGCTTGCAATAGGCGGCAACTTTTTTCATGGCCAAATCTCTTCCTCATTGGCCAATGCATCGGATCTGGAAGAAATTGATTTGTCAGACAACAGTTTCACCGGGGTGGTGCCTAGATCAATTGGCAAACTACGCAAACTCCACCTTCTGAACCTTGAGTTAAATAAACTTGAAGCTCGTAACAAGCAAGACTGGGAGTTTGTTTACAGCTTGGGCAACTGCAGTAAGTTGCAAATACTGTCGTTAGGTGGGAATCAGCTACAAGGCCATGTACCAACTTCATTAGGTAACCTTTCTGTCGAAATGCAGGCATTATTACTGCACTATAATCAATTATCAGGTGGTTTTCCTTCTGGCATCGTGAACCTTAACAACCTGATGAAGTTAGCACTAGTTGGAAATCAATTTACAGGCGAGGTACCAGAATGGCTTGGGACTCTAAACAGCTTGCAAATGATGGCTTTAAATAGCAACAGTTTCACAGGGTTTATTCCATCATCCATTTCGAATTTGTCTCAGTTATCATATCTGTATCTTGGCTCCAACAAATTCGAAGGGCATTTACCTGCAAGCATAGGAAATCTTCAAAATCTTCAACAATGCAATGTTTCAAACAATCTTCTTCATGGTAGTGTTCCCAAAGAGATGTTCGGAATTCCAACCATTACTGAAATGGATTTATCTGTGAACAACCTGAGTGGGCAACTTCCTTATGAAGTAGGCAATGCCAAGGCACTCATATATTTGAGTCTTTCATCAAATAAACTATCTGGAAACATTCCAAGCACAATAGGCAGTTGCCAAAACTTGCAATACATTGATTTGCAACAGAATAGTTTCAGAGGAAGCATCCCCATTACACTAGGCAACATAAGTAGCCTACAAGTTCTAAACTTGTCTCATAATAATCTGACTGGGTCAATACCAATGTCGCTCAGCAATCTCCAATACCTTGAGGAACTAGATTTGTCATTCAACAACATCAGTGGTGAGGTGCCAACGAAAGGTATATTCAGTAATGTAACCGCCATACGGATTGACGGAAATCCAGGGCTTTGTGGTGGGCCATTGGAGTTGCACCTACTTGCATGCCATGTCATGTCTGTCAATTCAAGTAAGCACAAACATTCCATTTTGATAAAAGTGCTGATCCCTTTATCCAGCATTGTGTCACTTGCTATGGTCATAACTGTAATGGTGGTCTGGAGAGGAAAACAAAAGAGAAATATATTATCTTTGCCCTCATTTGGTAGCAAGTTTCCCAAAGTTTCTTACAACGATCTTGCCAGAGCAACACATGGGTTCTCAGCATCCAATTTGATTGGGCAAGGAAAATATTCTTCGGTGTATAAAGGAGAGCTGTTTCAAGATAGAACCGTGGTTGCAGTCAAAGTTTTTCGCCTAGAGACTAGGGGAGCACAAAAGAGCTTCATTGTAGAATGTAATGCTCTACGAAGTGTGCGGCATCGAAACCTAGTTCCTATACTCACTGCATGCTCAAGTATTGATTCCAACAGAAATGATTTCAAAGCCTTAGTCTACAAGTTCATGCCACAGGGTGACTTGCATGAGCGCCTGTATTCAAGTCGAGGTGATGGGAACAGTTCAACCCGGAGCCACATCACAATGGCTCAAAGGTTAAGTATTGTAGTGGATGTTGCTGATGCACTGGAATATCTCCACCATAGCAACCAAGGAACTATTGTTCATTGTGATCTGAAGCCTAGCAATATCCTTTTGGATGACAATATGACAGCACATGTTGGAGATTTTGGTCTTGCAAGGTTCAAACTTAACTCGGCAGCATCATCGTTTGCTGATCCGGTGTCAACTTCAGCCGCAATTAAGGGAACAATAGGATATGTTGCTCCAGGTAATGCAATTTTTATCCTGCTTTGCTGTTTCACTTATGTTTGCCTTGGAGTAACCAATTCCTGTGTGCAAAATGCAGAGTCTGCAACAGGTGGTCCTGTTTCGAGTGCTGGGGATGTTTACAGCTTCGGGATTGTTCTGCTTGAAATCTTTTTGCGGAGGAGGCCAACTGACGATATGTTCAATAGCGGGCTGAACATTATAAAGTTTGTTGAGATGAACTTTCCTGACATGATATCACGGATCATAGATCCTGAACTACTAGAAGAGCAGCATGATTCATCACAAGAAACTTCATTGGCCATGAAGGAGAAAAGCTTGGAGTGTTTGCTTTCAGTTCTAAGCATTGGGCTTCTCTGCACTAAGGCATCCCCAAATGAGCGCATCTGCATGCAGGAAGTGGCTGCAAGGTTGCACGGAATCAAGAAGGAATATTCAAATGGAAGCTGATGAGGCAACGCTAGCAAGGTCATTGACACTTTGACATGGTATATACTGTAAATTTTGTCTAATTGTGGTTTAATCTATTTGTTTTTTTTTGGGTCTTGCAGGCCGGAATCAAGAAGGAATATTCAAATGAAAGCTGATGAAGCAACACTAGCAAGGTCATTGACACTTTGACATGGTATATACTGTAAATTTTGTTTAATTGTGGCTTAATCTATTTGTTTTTTCTGGGTCTTGCAGGCCGTATGACTTTTATACCGTACTAGCTACTGTCGATGCACTGCAGCTGCTCTTCTGCAATTTCTCCTACTTTTATCTTGCATATTGTTTACCGTAATTAAATAAGCTGCGAAGTGACGCAGAGGCTTCCTTCACTACAGATTCCCGGCAGTTGTCGTCAAGAAGGTCAGGTCTTTGACAACAATGGCGTAAATCAAGCTGGTTAACAAAGGCTTGACTACATGAATGAACCAGCTACTCTCTATTCTATTGACGTGTAGAGTTCTGAAATTATTGGTTCTTGTTTCTAATTCAGTCATGTCTATAGGTAAATAAACCTTGTACATGGAGGGTGGGAGAAGTAGTGCTGCTATCCTCTTTTTGGAAAGATGTTTTCTTTCAACTGTCTAAAATGTTTAAAGCTTTGTGTGTGTGGTGAGGGTGCCCCAGGGTGGGGGTGGGGTGTAGATATGATTGCAATGTTCACATGAGATGTCGATCAATGAAACTCAAAGTGTTACCTTGTTGCTAATGTAGTCCATAGCAATGATGCCGATGGTGGAAATAAACCTCTGAAAGCATTTTTATGAGCTCTCTTACCCTGATCATCATGAAGATCCACGCCATATGCTTGCTCGTGATCCCAGAGTGTACATATCTTGGAGGGTTTTTTTCTTTGTTCTCCACCATTTTTGCCCTGACCTAGGACGCAGTTTGTTTTTCTTAAGCCCACCTCCTCTTATTTATCAGCAGATCTGCACATTCCAAATCGAAAGAAGCAAGAATGGGGACATGATCCTCCACCGCAAAATCACACCGTGCCATTGAGGTCATCATGGTCATGTCATGGGCCCGCTCCACTTGATGCAAGTCAAAGACGGAGGAATTATAAGGCATGAACGATCTCCGCTACATGAAAAACATACTACTAGGTTCTATGATGCAAATAATCGAGACGTCAAAAACCAGTTTCTATGATGCTAGAATAGGTGACAGGTCCTGGATAGATAAAATGTTTGAATTCTTGTTACCAGGGGAGTGGTATAAGATCAAACCTTCTCAGGTTTTGTATCAGAAATGGAACAAACAACAGGGCAACAGACGGGAGTTCATATATACTCAGATGCACACGGACACCTCCGCTACAGTTGGTTCACTGACACGTGGGCCCAGGCCGACAAGTCGATGACCAGCAGCTATGGCACCAAAGCCTCATCCAATGCACACATGGCTATTCAGCATTTGAGAAGAGATGCAAGCACTACCACAAATTTTGCGGTGATCAAGAATTATTTGTAAAAATCACAGGTTCAAATTAGTGAAAAATTTTGTATTCCTGTGGGGGAAAATGAATCTCAACTTGGGAGCTGGCCACCACATTGGAGAGATTCATTCTTGGTGTTCTTTCTCACAGATGAATATACATGGTTACAAGATACTTCAGGCATCACCAAAATTCATGGTGACAGAAATAACCACCAGAGTTACATATTTCACCGCATCATTCCTGTCACAAATGGACGAGAAAGTGCCATAGTTATTGCCTTTCTTCCCAGTACAAGGACTGACTTCAGTTGATTGATGAACCTGACAGCCAGTTGATGTCTCTTGGGCTATCAATACATCTCAAGGAATATCATCAATGGTTCATCATTTCTTCCCTAGTAGCCTTCTCATGGGCCGAAGTGCGTGATCCTTCTATGTGTATTAGCTGTATATAATGTGAAAAAATATTTGGAAAATTCATGATTTCGAGTGTCTCAAATAAACCATCACAGCTACCCCTGTTAGAGCAATCGCGCAAGCCATCAATCCATAATGAACATGCATCAACTGACTTCCATGTGACAATGCCAGCTCTGACAATGGCTGTGTCACTTCTTTTTTGGAATCTGAGTCATCAATATGCAACCTCAAGGCCTGAAATTAGAAATTTAATTTCAGTAGTTAGAAAATGGAGGTACACAATGCCAAGCCTAGCCTGACTTTCCAGATTGACTGAGTTGGGCTTGTTACAGGCCTATTCCTTGGGGCCATTAGCACAGTAAATTTAGCCCAAAGTGTTACTGTAAATAATGTTTGTTACTGTAAATAATGTTTAATATGTCTACACATACAGTGCATCAATATTAGTCTGTACAGAAAATGTATACGACTGAGTAATCTTTTAAGGAAACCAATAAAGTTGCTATTTCTGTGCTCTAGCTTCGCATTTCATCATGTCTATGGCTATGTCATCCCCCACTTCACAATTTACATGCAAACCAGTTTAAGTGCAACTGTATATGATAATAATTTGAGCGCTAGTACTCTAGGCAACCAAAAGGGATCCACATCAGAGAAAAGAAATACCTTAAGTCCAGATGATTTGGCATATAACACAGCAGCAGCAAGATCAGAATCTGTTGTCAACAACACCTTGTCGCCTTCATCATCTTCATACTGCATGGAGCGACAACATGATTTTAGTACAATTATTAAGTATGCATGATATCCTAATTAGGCACACAGATTTAATTCAACAGTGCTTGACACCAATAGGATACCCAATGACATACATAATTATTCCACAAAGATAAAAAAAAACTCATATAAGGTCAGGCACATAATGCTAGATTTTTTCCATAACCTTAACTTCAAAAGGTTAGAAAGCATCAGAATGTCAAATTAGTCAATCTTACCAAAAGTTGAACTGCATTCTTCTCGCCATCTATGCCTAACCTTTGCATTACAGAAGACATCAGCTCATCTAAGCTCTCAGACCCTGTAAATTGAGCAAATAAGCTGTTAGCCGAAGTAATAAACCACAGTTACCTCTCAGCCAACTTCAAAGTCATACCTACCACACGTAAATCTATGCATACGCCCCTTCTGGTCCTGAATCTTAAAAGCACATGAATTACCAACAGCAGGAGGATAAATACTACCCTTGCCCTCCACAGCCTCTGATGGCATCACTAAAGATAATTCACTGAACAATGTAATAGTCAGACAAGAATCGCGTTTGAGAGGGGAAACAGAATAAAAAAAGAATACTAAGGAAACGTTGCTAAACCTGCGACTATCAAAATCCTCATCTGGTGGCTCTAGAGCAAGAGCAGAGTCCCAAAATTTCTGCATTATTGTGTTTGCCACATCATTTGCAGTCTCAGGACTTTCTTCAACCTTCATGGGGAAAACATTTTAGATGGACCAAGATTATTAGGAAAATCCAACCAAAAGGGAGGGAGGGCATGGGCCATGGAGTTGGATACCATTGAAATGGCAGCATGGGTAAGTTGCAGAACATCCAAGCAAGCAGCAACCCGACCATCTGTATGGAAAAGGAAAATCAGATACACAATATAAGTACCAAAGGTGGAAACCTTAGGCTGAGCTTACCTCCATCAAGAACTGGAATATGCAAGAATTTGCCATCATGCATGATATGTAGTGCATCAAGGATTGTCGTGTCTACTGTAGCACAGTCGGGGTGTGCAGTCATTACCTGGAGTAAAATGGTAATGGACACTGAGTCTGGAATTAACATAAAAAATACTTTTGGAAGAAGAATCAAGAGTCCGCAGGAAACCTTTTCTACTAGAGTTAACTCAGGAGAAAGATTTTGCGCCACAACACGCATCAGCACATCCTTTGAGCTATATTCACAACCATATATCCATTAATAACTTGAAAAAAAATCTAAACAAAATGACAACATTAAAAAGCACAAGGTTGGAATGCTTACGTAAATATCCCATGCAACGAATTTCCGGCAGTAATAATGACTGAATTAACTCGTAACTCACGCATTTTCTGGGTTGCTACACATACAGGATCTGAAGGTGAAACAATTGCTACTCTGCAGGTAAATATAGATGTAAGCACTCTTATCTAAGATCAGATTTTGTTAAAAAAATATAGAAGAACATTGAATCAGAAAGAAGTGACGACATACTTTGTGTTCTCTGTGATAATGGTTGACAAAGAAGGTTTAAACATCCGTTCTCTCAGAGTCTCTGTGAGATTGTGTGGAGCTGCATACAAAAACAGTTAATTCTCAAGACAAGTGCAGAAAGAAATGGCTAGTTTAGTGCAGCCATTTGGACAAAAACACACATATATTCGAACATTTGGGTTCACGATAAATGACTTGGTTTCAAGTGATTGCACAGCTAGAAGCATTTTTTTTTCGGACAAACAAGAAAGTATAACTACTGATGAAAACTCGTGTATATGACTAAAATATCCATGTTCTCATGTTCTGCTAATTCTAACTTGTGCATTGACAGACATCTAGGGGGAAACAAGAAATGTAGGAATAAAGCAATAACTGACACAACAATATATGAACCTGACATGTTGCCCCCTAACTGGCGTTCAACCCCTTCTACAGCAGCAGCTAGTGCACTTCCTTGTTCTGCTGCCTTTTCCAGTCTTGATATTGCATCATAGAGGCATTTTGCAATGTCCAGCATCGCGATAACCTCACCATTTTCCACCACTGGAAGGTGTCTGAATTTCCCTAAAATAATAAAATGTCAAATTAACTTCAGAGAGAGGAATAGCATATCTCTAAGTAACTTTATTGAAGGATCATGAAAATAATCAGCATTAGCATATGAAGCACTCCCCCACTCCTCTAGACTAATAAGGTTGCTAACATATATGATGATCTGCTAAAGCAGGAAACTGTAATAAGAATGAACCAAAAAACTTTCTACAGTTTGCAAAACAGTGTGTTTCTTTAGGCACCTGTAACAATAAAGAATAAAACATGGCATCTAGATTTGACATTCCCTTTTCAATTGTGAAGTTATATAGCACTAACAGTACTCAGTGTATCACATATACCTTGGACCATTTTCTGCAGTGCCTCAATAGCAAGTGTGTCTGCCATGACATATAAAGGGTTCCTTGTCATAATCTTGGAGATGATTGTTTGTTCAACCCGCAGCCCCTCAGCAATCACCCTTGTAGCTATATCCTATATGCCAGTTCAAAAGAAAAAAATGAAAAGAGAAAGTGTATACTTTCATTATCAGTTAGATACTGCTAATCAGTGTTATATTGTCCAAACCAAACAAAGATGAACGCAGACTCGCAGAGCCAACTGCATTTCATCCAATGATTCAAGCAGTGGCATCCAAGAAGGCACGATCTTACAGCATCCAAGCCAAGGATACAAAGTTCAGCTCCAGAACAATAAGAGCATGCATAGTGGCATCAGTTTCAAATTTCAGGCACCAAAACTTAAATAACCAGCATAGTCATAACTCATAAGCTAAAGTTGCAATGGCACAAAGCATCCAGCGGTAAAGAAATGCGTTCTGTTTGGGCACTTTATTGAGACACAAGCAAGCTTTATGGGACCAAACGAAGTACAATCGAAAGCAGCCACTACTATACCAAACATTTTTTACATATAAAGACCACACCTTTTAAGCTCCCAGCCACTTACTAGCCAATCATATAACCCCACTGGCACCACAGATTCAGAACTGATGTTAATGGAACGAACAGGATACCTTGTCGGTGACGATGCCGGAGAGCAGGCCGTTGGCGTCGGTGAGCAGCACGGCATCGACCCGCCTCGCCGCCATCCTCCGGCACGCCTCCGAGACCGTGGTCCCCTCTGGGATGGTCAGCGCCTTGGACAGCCGCAGCTTCTTGACCGTCCTCTCCCCTCTGACGAAACCCACCAAACATCTCAGTAGCAGCGGAGGAGGCTGGGAGCAGAGGACACGAGAAAGGAACAAGCTTCGGGGGGCGCACATACTTAGGGTGGTTGGGGGACGCCGGCCTGGTGGAGACCTTGCCGTTGCCGTTGGTGGTGGTGGCGACGGCAGCGGCGGCGGCGGCCGTGGGATCATCGGACCTGCGGGAGGACGAGACCGACGGCGGCCGGCTGCGGGTGCGGCGATTAAGAGGCACAGCAGCCGTGGAGCTCATGGCCGCGGTGGCGTAGGGGGCGGCGCGGCGGATGCTGGAGACCCGACCGAGAGCCTAAGGGACGGCGGCCGGGAATGTTGGAGGGGAACGATCGCCGGTTCTTTTGGGCTTCCTTGCGTGGGCCCGCTTTTACATTTTGGTCCCTAAAAAGGTTAAATTGCAAACGATTTTCCTTTACCTTATTTGCAACAAGGGGTGAAGTATATGGCCATGTGGGTTCCATAAAACGAGTATGAAAGCAGCTATACTCTTGATGATTAGGTAAAAAATGACATTTAAATTAGAGTTTATGGGGAAAATATTACTACCTTCGTTCACAAATGTATGACATAGTTGATTTTTTCGATAACTTCGATAATTTGTTTTATTAAAATATATGCAAACATTTAAAAGCATAACTTATACCTAAACTACTTTTAGTGATAAAACAAATTATGACAAAATAAATGATAACTTTTGGAAAATAATAATAATATGGATGATTGAAGTTCTTGAAAAAAACCAACTGCGTTATACATTCATCAATTAGAGTTTTTTCAACATTAGTACTAGCACTAGTCAATCATAATAAGTTATTAAGTTCTTTGTCCGTCGTAAAAGTGAAAATTTGGCTCTCGGACACTCTTCAAGCTTGGCTTTTGCTGCAAGCGAAAAAAACATGGTTTTGCCAAAAGATAATACAAATCAGTGCTAATTTACGGTTAGACACTATTTAAGCTCTTATATCTGAACAAGCATACCCATAGAAGGGGAATGTCACTAAAGAATCATGGATGATCTATTTTGTATTGCCACTTAGGTGTCATAGCCATGCATGTATGAGGCGTCACTGTTGCAAAGCACCATGCGCGGGAGCCACTATGCTCAGGCATTGTAGGAGGCACGTGTGCGTGCGTGGATGAGTCTAATGTGACTTAGTGGGGCAAAGGTCATTTCCTTAAACCTTCTACTAAAAACATAACAATAAGTGTAGTGTCTAGTAGAAAACTACCATTGATGTGCAACGTCTTTTTTATTGCCTATGACAAAAAAAACTTGAACATTGCCCGAGAGTCAATTTTCATCTTTTTTATGCACATGGAGAATTAAACAATGGTTGTTAGCTCGACGGTACAATGAGCTTGCTAGTCGGATCATTCTTGGTGACGAGAAAATGATTGGTAAGAAACCCAGTCGAAACAACATTTGGCAAGATCTAGTGTTCAATCTATTGATGACCAAGCTATTCCAACCAACCCCTTTGCTTAATTCGCTTGGTTGTACTGGTAATACCACATTACCAACCAGTATTTTCTCTATCCTAAATAAGTGCTGATATAACTATTCTGATCTCTATGACAAATAAATAGTGCTGAGGATAAATGACACTAGTGCTCCTTTAATGACCTTGTACAATTTATTGCTGCCATGCATAAAAAGAACTAGCGCACTCTTGGTTTAACTGAGTCCAATAAAGCTCATGCAGTCACAAGCAGACCAATAAATAAAACTAAGCCAATAAAATAAGACGGCAAAGAGTGGATTTTAATTAAGATTGGCCTCGCTTGATTGGTGCAAAGGCCACCAAATCGGCATTCTTTGTGGGTTTTGTTTCTAGAATTTCACCTGCTTAATTTGAAACGGAAGGAGTAATAACAATAAAATGCAAAAAAAAAAGACGCAACAATGGTGCTTCCGCGGAGGAAGGCGTCGCCGTCTACAGTGGATTGGTGTCCGGCATAGCACTTTTTAACATCACATTGATCTCGTAATAATGGGCCGCAGGAGGAAGCATAATGACCAGAGGCGGGCCCAAGATCCAAAGTATGCGTATTCAAAAAATTTCTTACAAGTGTAAATCCTTGTTTTTATATGTATTTGTTTGGTACATATACATGCCATATACTACTGTAAATACATTAGCGGTTTGCGAAATTACGGTTGTATATACAAATTGAGAACAGACGTAAACTTCCTATGGTGATCAAAAGAGGACCTGTTCGAAACAGCCTGACAACCGGTGGGTTGTCTAGCGAAATGTTGCCGAAATGCAATGCGTCCTCCCTCCCTGCTGTTTCAGTGCTGACCGCGACGCGTGGACCGCGCCGGCACCGTCTGCTGGGTCTGGGCTGGGCCCCATCGTTGATGTGGGGGCCCACACGTCACCGCTACTACCGGCAGTGGGTCCACCAAAGGGCCTCCGTGGGCCCTCCATCGGGTTGGCCTTTGGTGAGCATTGACGGCAGCGTGACGGAGGCCGAAGCTCCAACTTCTCCGGTCTGACGAGTGACGAGCCAAGGAGCCGAACCACGAGAGCTTTCACGGCCTCTTTTGTACAGAGAAATGCTAAAAATCAACCGGTTGATTAGAAGGATTCTCTCATCCGAATTCGGCCGGAGGCGGAGAAGGAGCCGCACGCGGCGGGGCCGGAGGCTGCGCGCGCCGGCGGCGACGGCGGGGGAGGCGCGGCGACGAAGGAGGAGCCGCGTGCGGCTGGGCCGGAGGCTGCACGCGCCGGCGGCGACGGCGGGGGAGGCGCGGCGCCGGCGGGGGAGGCGGAGGAGCGGCGCACCGGCGGAGGGCTTCGGTGTGGATCTGGTTGGGGTCGGGGTGGGGAAAAAGGTAGGGCAGGGAGTTACACTGTAATACATTGTAATTACAGTGTAACTATACTATAATTACAGTGTAAATTTTAGCCTTTCATCTAAAATTCAATGACCAAAAATTCAGATGTTGGGAGGCATTTCCACACCTGATTGATGTATAGACAGACCCTTCCTATTCATCTCTCGAGAGAATGGGCCAAATGTGTAACAATGCGTTTTCTCTTCTCATGCCCATAAAAGTTCGCCAAAATTCGAAGCCAGTTGAATTGATTTACAGCAAATTTTGGCCACAATGTAACAAGTTCTCTCAGCTGATGTTGCTCTTCTTCTGCTGCACAGCTGCAGAAGCAAGCTGTCAGAACAATCAGACACAGTGCACAACACAAGGGTGATCAATTACTGGGCAACACTCTACCGACACCATTTGCCATTTGTGTGCAATCCTTTTTTATCTTCTTCAGTGTCACCACCACGTCGCTCATTGACATCCTTTGTTCAGGCGAGTCACTTGAGCAGAGCAGGCCCATCTCAAATATTGGCACAAGAAAATCATTCAGGCCGCAGATAGAAGAAGCTTCCTGCAGGAGCTGGCCGTCTAGAACAGAGGAAAGTTCAGAAGGAAATGCTTCATGAACCCACTGCTTGATGCTCAGTTCTCCATCGAACATCAGATCCGTGGGTCTCCTTCCAGTGAAGACTTCAAGGAGCATGATTCCGTAGCTGAATACGTCGCTTTTGCGCGACGCCTTTCCAAGAGACCCATACTCTGCTCAAGAGATTCGCCAAACAGAGACTTAGCATCGTTGATACACAATTGATAAATTATAAACTAGGATTACCAACAAGCTCTCGTACCTGGCGCCATGTACCCAATTGTTCCACGCATGGTTGAGGTGATCATGGTGGAATTGTCACCGACTAGCAACTTCGCGATTCCAAAATCCGCCACATGCGCCGTCATCTCATCGTCAAATAGCACGTTGGCAGGTTTCAGGTCACAGTGCAGGACCACCTCGTGGTTCTCATGGTGTAGATACTCCATTGCCATCGACACATCTACCATGATATCGAGCCTCTTGAGGAACCCCAGTTGCCTTCTGCCTTCAGCATGTAGGAGGGTATCCAGGCTTCCATTGGGCATGTACTCGAGCACCAATATTCTCATGTCCAGGTTGGAGCAGGTATTTAGTATCTTTATCAAATTCCGGTGCCGAGCCATTTGAAGTGCACTACACTCAGCATCGAAGCTTCTAATTGCCTGTTCCAACTGCATGTCTAGAACTTTTATTGAAACCACCAAACCGGTGCTCAGTTGGCCCCTGAAAACTTTTCCAAAGCTCCCAGTCCCCAGTAGGTTACTGTCGGAAAAGTTATCAGTGGCACGGACAAGATCATGGTAGATTAACCTATGGCTCATGAAATCACTTCGATTAGCGACAAAGGCATGGACTTTTCTTTTGTTTTTATGTTTCGTTTTGATGATTAGGTAGGCACAAAGAACAATAGAAGCAAATGCTATGGTGGCAGCAGCGAGTAGAAACTTGAGCAAATGACTGTTAGTTGAGTCAGATTTCTCAAGACATTGAGAAAATCCTAGTTGGGGAGCACCACATAGCCCAGCATTCCCAACCAATGATGACAAGGTGATGTTTGAGAAAACACCTCCTACTGGTATCTTGCCTTCTAGCTTATTGAAGGAGAGATCCAGGGTTGTCAAGTAGGTGAAATTGGCAAGAAACTTGGGAATGGTACCAGACAGATTGTTGGAGGAGATATTCAATGATACTAAGCTGGTAAGTTCTTGAAACGATTCTGGGATCATGTCCTCAAATGAGTTGTGTGATAGATCTAGCTGGGTGAGCATCCTAAGCTGTCCAAATGAGTCGGGGATTTTTCCAGTCAAAGTGTTGAATGATATTTCAAAACCAACCACTTGTTTTAGCCCACTAACATCAGCCGGTAGAGCACCAGAAAAAGAATTGTTAGAAAGAGATAGTCCGATAAGTTTATCCAGGTAGAATAAGCTAGCCGGTATTGTTGAATGTAAGTGGTTATCAAACAACGCAAGGTATTCTAGGTTGGTAAGGTTACCAATGCTGTCGGGTATAGAGCCGAACAATTTGTTATCATAGAGATACAGCACCTGTAAGCTTTTCAGCTTACCAATTTGTGTTGGGATAGGGCCTGACATGTCGTTGCCTGAGACAGTAAGGTACACCAGATTTTGCATCGATGTGATTGATTCTGGTATTGCTCCGGTGAGTAGGTTGTTTTGCAGAAAAATTTGGTAAAGACTACTTAAGTTTGCTAAGGTTGATGGAATCGTACCTGTTATCTTATTGTAGCCTGCATCAACCTCACCTATTGTTTTAGACAGGTTCCCCACATAGTCAGGGAGGTCCCCAGTTATATAATTTGAAAATATGTTAAGCCCTTGGAGATGTCTACAATTGGAAAGGGGGGACAGGAAGTCAAAATTTCCACTTAAATAATTATATGACAGTTCAAGCCTCTTCAGAGCTCGTATGTTCCCAAGTGCTGTCGGTACTGATCCGTGCAACCGATTTACTTGCAGATTTAGGTAATACAGCTTAGATAAATTTGTGAGACTGGCTGGCACTGAACCTGCTAGCTGGTTGGATCCGAGATGCAGATACAAGAGTTCTTGCATTAGGCCTAATTCAGTTGGAATCTCTCCTGTCAGGTTGCAGAAAGCGAGGTCAAGTGCGATAAGACTGGTGAGGTTGCTAAGAATAGCTGGGATAGATCCAAAAAGGTAATTTGAGCCCAAGCTAAGAAATACGAGTTGTGGCAGTTGAGCCAACCATGTTGGCACAATATCAAAGAAAGAGTTGTGAGGTACAGAGAGAATTTGAAGGTGCTGACATGCTGAAACTGGTGGTATCACACCTATAAAGTGGTTGTAATACAAGTCCAACTCCCTCAACTCTGGTAGGCTAAAACTCTGATTGCTAGGAATTGACCCAGTTAGATTGTTTTGTGCTAGTGACATGAATTGCAGCAGTGACATGTTGAAGAGGGTCGTGGGCACTGTCCCAGAGAGCTGATTGAGTCCCAGGTCCAAGTACTCAAGCCTGGGCAGAGAGTCAATACCGTGTGGTATCGGACCTGATAGCCTGTTGTTTCCAAGGTAGATGTACCTCATGGAAGGTGTGTTGTTGAATAGATACGATGGTATTTGACCACTTAACTCATTATGTTCCAGAGAAAGGACCCCGAGATTGTGCATGTTCTGTAGCAGCTCCAGCAAGATCTGCTCGGAGAGCATGTTGTAACCAAGGTCAAGAAAAATCAGTTGCGAGAGATTGCCTATGGCACTAGGAATGGCACCTGAAAGGCTATTTTTGGAGAGATTTAGTTTCCTAAGACGATACAGCCTACTAAGGTCGGTAGGAATGATGCCAGAGAGGCTGGTGTTTCCAAGGTCGAGGAGTGTGAGGAAAGAGAGGTTACCGAGACCTGGGCTGAGCTCTCCTTGGAGGGACACATTCGACAACGATAGCCCGGTGACGCGCTGCCGACCGCGACTGCATGAGACGCCGACCCAGCTGCAGAAGGACACATTGGTTGTCCAGCTGCTCGCAAGGATGCCGAGAGGATCAGAGAGCTGGCCTTTGAAAGCCAGCAGTGCAGCCAGGTCAGTGTCGCTGCCGTTGGTGTTGAGAGTCGAACTTGGGCTTGGGGAAGATGATGAAAACGAAGCAGCACCAGCAACAAGAACTGGCAGAGAGATGGCCAACAAGGCCATCAGCGTGAACGAGGTGCTGCTTGCTGGGGCCATTGGTGTGTGCTTGGTCTGTTTATGTCTGCACTCTGCAGCCAGTGACTAGTATTGTGCTGTGGTGCATATTGATGGGTTAGCTCCGTAGCAACTTTATTTGTAGGAAGTAGCATGCCTCAACCTAGTTAATAAATAATGCCGTTCCCTTGTTGATTGCCAAATGTCGCATGCCTTGGCTGGGTGTGTGTGTTAATTAAGCTAATAGAATGTTGACTAATCACCCAATGCCGGCCATAGGCAACCGGGCTAACGAATATGAACAAAACTTGTGGCATAGTAAGTTGAAAGTACGTGCTGACACCTGTAGGTCTGTGTCGAAATAGACATGCCCATGTTAAGTTCCAAGTCAATCAAAGTCTGCAGGGTCCAAAACTCCAAACTAAACCAGACAGTTATGATGGAAAAGATACCAAAGCCTGCAGATACTCAGCTAATAAAGCAGCAGCATAATGTTCACATTGATAATCCTTGCCGACTGCAGTAACTGTCGATCCTTCAACAGCATGAAGCTTAAAGTCAAATAAATTACCAGCACCAGGAGGATAAATACTACTCCTGTCATTCCCAACCTCTGATGATATGATAGCATTAGTAAAGGAACAATGTAGTAATTCAGGCGAGCATAACATTTGAGAGGGAAAAATAATAAAAAGAATACAAAGGAAACATTAACTAAACCTGTGAGTATCAAAATCCTCGTCTTGAGGCTCTAGAGCAAGAGAGTCCCAAAGTTTCTGCGCTGTTGTGTTCGCACATCATTTGCAGACATTTTAGATGGACCAAAATTACTATGATAATCCACACAAAAGGGAGGGAGGGCATGGGCCATGGAGAGGGAGACAGTTGAAATGACAGCATCCATCCAAGCAATCAGCACCCCAATCATGCTTTCACGAAGTAAAATCAGATACAAGGAAGGTTCAGATACAACAATATATACATGACACCTGAGAATTTGCCCAGTAACCGACGCTCGACCCCTTCTACAGCAGCCTGCTAGTGCTTCCTTGCTCTGCTGCCTTTCCCAGTCTTGATATTGCATTGCACCGCAGACACATTTTGCAATAACCTCAACATCTCCCACAAGGCCACAACTGGAAGGGGTCTAAAATTTCCCTAACAATAAGAAAAATACCAAATTAACTTCAGAGAGATGGATGTGGTGCCTTAAAGTAAGTTCATTAAAGGAATATAGCATATGCAGCACTGAATGTTATTATGAACTTATTATGCCAAAAATACGGAAAAGCTATACGCATGTTTGTGACAAACTTTGTCATGCGATTTGCTGATCGCTAGATCGGGCAGCTTGGCGGGCGGCCGTCCGATTCCCCTGACCTTTATTATTGTTGTTTTGTTCTGCTGACCAGCGAGCAGAGGCGAGCCTCTTATTCCACGCGCGGGCGCCGGCATGGTCACGCGGCGCGCGAAGAGCTGGGATCGATACGGACGCGTGCGTTCCTTTCAGTCCCCGTTGACCAACTCGCTAATTACACGGAGAGCAATTAGCAAACCATAGGCCGTGCAGCAGTGAGGATTTTTTTTTACTAACGTCATCTATTTCTTCTCCCTTCTGCACTGCCACGCGTTTCTATTTTACTCATGATTTCATTTCCCAATGCCTATATCAATTTGCTACGTGTTTTTGGCTCAGATTTTTCCCCTGTTGCATGCATTTCCAATGATTCAGTGATGTATCTAATCTACGATCTTTTTTCTGCATATTGAAAATCTTTATATCTAAAAGTTTAAAACCTTTCTATTATATATTCAAATCTATGCACACACATATAGAGTTTTTATGTCAAATACATGCAATCTTTTGTGCATTGAAATAAAAAAAATTATATTTTTAAAAGTTATCTTTCACAAAACATATGTAAGTCGTGACACAAATTTTAACAAACTTTGTAGTCATATATTCAAAATGTGTACATTATAGCTTTAAAAATTACATGATAAAAATTTATAGTTCAAATAAAAAACTTTTAGATACATAATAAAACTTTGAACTTATAAATTAAAAACTTTGTATCCAAGATTAAAAACCTTTTAGATTGTATATTAAAACTCTATATTTGAAGTTAAATATAAAAACTTTGTAGCTAGAAATCAAATTATTTATATTTGAATATTGAAAACATTATATTTGAAACTTTATTGAATATGAAAACTTTCAAACAAACTTTCTAATCATATATTCAAAAATTTCATTATCTAGCTTTAAAAATTACATGATAAAAATTTATAGTTCAAATAAAAAACTTTCAGATTGCATAAAAACTTTAAACTTATATATTAAAATCTTTCAGATTACATAAAAAACTTTAAACTCATATATTAAAAACTTTCAGATTACATAAAAAACTTTAAACTCATATATTAAAAACTTTCAGATTACTTAAAAAACTTGAAACTTATATATTAAAAACTTTCAAATTACTTAAAAAACTTTAAACTTATATATTAAAAACTTTCATATTACATAAAAAATCTTTAAACTTATATATTAAAAACTTTGTATCCAAGATTTAAAACCTTTTAAAATTTTCTTTCATCTCTATGTTTGAAGTTAAATATAAAAACTTTATAGGTAGAATTCAAATACTTTATATTTGAATATTGAAAACATTATATTTGAAACTTAATTGATTTGATAACTATGAAACCAAGTACACATAAAAACTACATTAAAAACTTTATGTGTATACATAAAAAACTTTGGGTATTAGATGAAGAAACTTTGAAACGTCATTAATATACAATGTTTTTAGTGTAATTTTAATTAACAAAAACATCATATATTAATGACCAGATGGAGTATATTATGCAATTTTATATACATTGTTTTATAAATAGAGACGGACAACTCACAAATAAACAATATAAATTGGATAGTTATTCACAGAACAACTTTTGTGCGCATGGCAAATCGAGAGAATATAAAATAAAATAGATTTGTAGAATGGTTACGGGGTGAGAAACAGCGGTGGGCAGAACGAGCGAGCAGGTACAGACATGTGCCCGTGACCACCTTCGTTGTTCTGGCTACGGCTGCGGCAGCCCAAGCGCGCCTGCAGCCCTGCACCTGCACGCGAAAGACCAGCGAGCCCTGCCAGTCTGCCACGCGTCCCGCGCGTCGCCACAGCAAGCAGCGCGCGCGCGCGTAGAATAGTAATTTGGGAGCCGAACTCAGCACTGGAGCTCGCTGTGCTGGGGAAGCGAGGTCGTCGCGGAGCCGGCCGGCACTCGAGGTCGTCCACGGCGAAGGCAGCGAGTGGGGGCCGGGGGCACGCACCTCACGGCCAATTGAGGAGCCGCCTCCTGGGTGGGTTGGACGTGCAGCACGAGCTCGCACGCCGCCGCGCATTGCGACCCGCCGGGTCGTCGACGGCGCCCTCCTCGCCATCACGGCCGCCGGCGTCTCCTTCTCCTCGCCGCTCGCGCCAGGAGCCCAGCCGCTGCCAGCGTCCCTCGCCCGCAGGAGTCCGAGCCGTCGGCGCTGGCAAGAACCACTGATGGGACGGGCTGGCGCAGGCGCCCGCCGGTGGACTAATTCGTCGGTGCCGGTGGGGATATCGTGGCTTGTGCGGCTGCTAAGATGATCCCCCACTCTAGGTAATGGGCTGTCCCGGCCCGAGCCTGCGCTGATCACTAGATTGAGGAGCATTCATGGCGCCATGCCGCCATGGACAGAGGCAGAGCTCCAACTGCTCTAGTCCGATGCGCCAGGAGCAGAACCGAGAGGGCTTTCACACCTCTCCTCCCGTCTCCCGCCACCACGTGGGGACCACCCATAACAGGAAAAAATCGATATATGAGGCATGAGCAATGGGAAAAAGAACTAGTAAGCGCTAGGCAACCAAATTTCCCCAGAGATTTGGAGGAATAGAGGAAAAATTAGTTTATTTTTCCCTCAATTCTCCGGAATTTCCTCGAAATATTTAGAAAAATGGGGTTGCCAAACTAGGCCTAAGTGGGAAAATTGGCAAAATGTAACACAAGTTCTCTAAGTCTACAGAACAATCATTCAGTGGTCATCACTCTACATTGCTACCGATATCATTTGTTCATTTGGGTGTAATCCTTTTTTTATCTTCTTCAGTTTCACCACCACGTCGCTCATTGACATCCTTTGTTCAAGCGAGTCACTTGAGCAGAGCAGGCCCATCTCAAATATTGGCACAAGAGAATCATTCAGGCCGCAGGTAGAAGAAGCTTCCTGCAGGAGCTGGTCGTCCACAACAGAGGCAAGCTCAGAAGGAAATGCTTGATGAACCCACTGCCTGATGCTCAGCTCTCCATGGAACATCAGATCTGTGGGTCTCCTTCCAGTGAAGACTTCAAGGAGCATGATTCCGTAGCTGAACACGTCACTTTTGCACGATGCCTTTCCAAGAGACCCATACTCTGCTCAAGAGATTCGCCAAACAGAGACTTAGCATCGTTGATATACACAATTGATAAATTATAAACTAGGATTACCACCGAGCTCTCGTACCTGGCGCCATGTACCCAATTGTTCCACGCATGGTTGCGGTGATCGTGGTGGAATTTTCACCGACTAGCAACGCCGCGATTCCAAAATCCGCCACATGCGCCGTCATCTCATCATCAAATAGCACGTTGGCAGGTTTCAGGTCACAGTGCAGGACCACCTCGTGGTTCCCATGGTGTAGATACTCCATCGCCATCGACACATCCAACATGATATCGAGCCTCTTGAGGAACCCCAATTGCCTTCTGCCTTCAGCATGTAGGAGGGTATCCAGGCTTCCATTGGGCATGTACTCCAGCACCAATATTCTGATGTCCAGATTGGAACATGTATTTAGTATCCTTATCAGATTCCGGTGCCGAGCCATTTGAAGTGCACGGCACTCAGCATCAAAGCTTCTAGCTGCTTGTTCCATCTGCATGTCTAGTACTTTTATTGCAACCACCAAACCTGTGGTCAGTTGGCCCTTAAAAACTTTTCCAAAGCTCCCAGTCCCCAAAAGGTTATTGTCGCAAAAATTGTCAGTGGCATGAACAAGATCATGGTAGGAGATTAACATATGGCTCATGATATCAATTGGGCCAGCAACTAAGGCATGGACGTCTCTCTTGTTTTTAAGTTTCCTTTTGATTATTTGGTAAGTGCAAAGAATGATAGAACCAAATGCTATGGTTGCAGCAGGGAGTACAAATTTAACCAAATGTCTGCCAGCTGAGTCAGACTTCTCAAGGCATGGTGAGAATCCTAATCGGGGAGCGCCACATAGCCCAGCATTCCCAATTAATGATGACAAGCTGATGTTTGAGAAAACACCTCCCTCTGGTATCATGCCTTCTAGCATATTGAAGGAGAGATTCAGGGTTGTCAAGGTGGTTAAATTGGCAAGAAACTTGGGAATGGTACCAGAAAGATTGTTGGATGAGATATACAATGATGATAAGATGATGAGATCTTGAAACGATTCAGGGATCGTGCCCTCAAATGAGTTGTGCGATAGATCTAGCACAGTGATCATCCTAAGCTGTCCAAATGAATCAGGGATTTTCCCAACCACATTGTTTGAATATATTTCAAAACCATCCAATTGTTTTAGCCCACTAACATCAGCTGGTAGCGCACCAGAAAAAGAATTGTAAGAAAGAGATAGTCCGACAAGTTTAGACAGCTGGAATAAGCTAGATGGTATTGTTGAATTGAGGTGGTTATGTGACGACAACAAGACTTCTAGGTTGGTAAGGTTGCCAATGCTATCGGGTATAGGGCCAAATAATTTGTTATTGAAGAGCTCCAGACTTACTAAGCTTTTCAGCATACCAATTTGTGTTGGGATAGGGCCTGACAAATCATTGCCTGAGACATCAAGGTACATAAGATTTTTCATCGATGTGATCGATTCTGGTATTGCTCCTGTAAGTAGGTTGTTGCGAATATCAATTTGGTAAAGACTACTTAAGTTTGCCAAGGTTGATGGAAGTGTACCTGTTATCTTATTATAGCCTGCAAAAACTTCCGCTAATATTGTAGACAGGTTTCCCACATAGTCAGGGAGCTCCCCAGTGAGATAATTTCCAAATATGCCAAGCACCTTGAGTTGTCTACAATTGGGAAGGGAGGACAGGAAGTCCAAAGTTCCGTTTAAGTTATTATAAGATAGTTCAAGCGTGTTCAGAGCTCGGATATTCCCAAGTGTCGTTGGTACTGATCCATACAACTGATTTCCTTGAAGATTTAGATAATACAGCTTAGATAAATTTGTGAGACTGGCTGGCACTGGACCTGTTAGCTGGTTGGATCCAAGGTACAGATACGAGAGTTGTCGCATCAGGCCTAATTCAGTTGGAATGTCTCCTGTCAGGTTGCAGTGACTGATGTCAAGATGAGTAAGACTGGTGAGGTTGCTAAGAACAGGTGGGATAGATCCAAAAAGGTAATTTGAGCCCAAGTTAAGAACTGACAGTTGTGGTAGTTGAGCCAACCATATTGGCACAGCATCAAAGAAAGAATTGAAAGACACAGAGAGAATTTGCAGGTGCTGGCATGCTGAAACTGGTGGTATCCCACCTGCAAAGTTGTTCTTACGCAAGTGCAACACCTGCAACTCTGGTAGGCTAAAACTTTGATTGCTAGGAATTGACCCAGTTAGATTGTTTTGTCCGAGTGACATGGTTTGCAGCAGTGACATATTGAACAGGGTCGTGGGTACTGTCCCAGATAGCTGATTGAGTCCCAGGTCCAAGTACTCAAGACGAGGCAGGGAGCCGACACCGTGTGGAATCGGTCCTGATAGCCTGTTGTTTCCAAGGAAGATGTTCCTCAGGGAAGGTGTGTTGTTGAATAGACACGATGGTATTTGACCACTTAACTCATTAAGTTGCAGAGAAAAGCTCTGAAGATTGTGCATGTTCTGTAGCAGCTCCGGCAAGATGTGCTTGGTGAGCATGTTGGCACCAAGGTCAAGAAGGATCAGTTGTGAGAGATTGCCTAGGGCGCTAGGAATGGCACCTGAGAGGCTGTTTCCGAATAGACTTATTTCCCTAAGCCGATGTAGCCTACCAAGATTGGCAGGAATGTTGCCAGAGAGGCTGGTGTTTATGAGGTTGAGGGAGCTGAGGAAAGAGAGGTTACCGAGACCTGGGCTGAGCTCTCCTTGGAGGGGCACATTTGCCAAGGATAGCGCGGTGACATGCTGCCGGCGGCGACTGCATGAGATGCCGACCCAGTGGCAGAAGGACACATTGGTTGTCCAACTGCTGGCAAGGATGCCGAGAGGATCGGAGAGCTGGCCTTTGAAAGCCAGCAGCGCGGCCAGGTCGGTGTTGCTGCCGTTTATGTTCAGAGTTGGACTTGGGCCTGGGGAAGATGATGAGAAAGAAGCAGCACCAGTAACTAGTACTGGCAGCGAGATGGACAAGAAGACCATCAGCGTGAATGGGCTGCTTGCTGGGGCCATTGGTGCATGCCTATCTCTGCAGCGAGAGAGACAAACGCATGCAGAGTGTGTGTGTGGCTGTGTGTTGCAGTACATATTGATGGGCAGCTCCGTAGAGACTTTGTAGGACGAAGGTTGCATTTCTCAACCTAGTTAATAGATGATGTCGTTCCCTAGACCCTAGTTAATTGCCGAATGTCACATCAGCCGGCCGTATTAGGCTAATAGAATGTTGACTAATTACCCGTTGCCGGCCAAATGCAACCCGGCTAAGAAATACTTCTGATATCATAAACTGAACGTACTTGCTGACACCTGTAGGTCTGTATCGAAATAGATGTGCCCATATAAAATTCCAAGTCAGTCAAAATCTCCAGGGTCCAAACTAAACCAGACGATCATGATGGAAAATATATCAAAGCCTACAGATACTCAGCTAATACGAGCAGCAGCACAAATGTTCACCTTGATAAGTTACCACTAATTAAATTTCCTTCCTTGGCCGGAACTTGTGCTTAATTTATCTATCTGGAAACAGCGGAACAATGGCAAGAACTATCCAGGTTCTCCCTCCGCAGAGGCTCCGAACTTTGGGGATTAGTTCTTGCTTGGCCAAGCTTTCTCACGATCAACCAGCCTTATAGTCTCGGCTGTAACAAACTCAAGCTAACAAACTAAATAGATGGATAACTCAGGCTAACTAACTATGCTGGTCACTTGGCCCTGTCAGAATACTGCCTGCCTGTTTTGTCAAAAAAAATACTGCCTGCCCACAAAAGCGTCCACAGCAGGCTCGGTAACTGTCAATCCTTCAGCAGCATGAAGCTTAAAATAAAATAAATAACTAACACCAGGAGGATAGCTACTCCCTTGCCAGTCACAGACTCACAGCCTCTGGTGGCATCAGTAAATATAATTCACCGAACAATGTAATAATTCAGGCAAGCATAGCATTTAAGAGAGAAAAGAAAATTTAAAAAAAAGATAACAAATGAAACGTTAACCAAACCTGTGATTATCAATATCCTCGTCTGGAGGCTCTTGAGCAAGATGAGAGTACCAAAAATTGCTGCGTTGTTGTGTTCTACACATCATCTGCAGTCCCAGGACCTCCATCAGAGGAAAATAAAACGTTTTAGATGGACCATGATTACTAGGACAATCCACACAGCAGGGAGGGAGGGCATGGGCTATGGAGAGGGGGGCCATTGAAATGGCAGCATGGGTAAGTTCCAGAGCTTCCATCCAATCAAGCAGCATCCCACGCATCTGTTTACGGATAAGTAAAATCAGATACAAAGAAAAGGTGTCAAATGAGACAACCTTAGGCTGGAAGATCAGAGTTTACCTCCATCCAGATTCCAGAATAGGAATATGCAAGAATTTGCCACCATGCATGATAAGTGCATCAAGGATTGTCGTGTCTATTGTTTAATGTAGCACAGCCAGGGGCGTTGTGTAGGCGTTACCTGGAGTAATTTGGTAACAACCAATGAGTCCAGAATGAATAAAAAATTTTAAAAACTATTGGAATATTTTTTTCTCGAACTACACAGGAGAGCTGCGTGTCATTTCATTAAGTAAGAAAGAGGTGGACACAAATGGAGAGGGGTAACACCCACTCCTAACACAAGAGCCTTTACAGACGCGTCGGATTCACAGAGAAACACGACCCTAGCCTAAAAACATGACTCACAGACTAGCACCCGGAGCAAGTGAATGCAGGAGCAGCTCATGCAGCGCTGAAGCTGTAGGGTTACGGGGTAGGCTACCATAGCGCAAAAATGATTTTCTACTACCGCGTAAAACACAGGAACACGTACAAGCAAAAGATCATAGATCGTTACCACTAGACACGCAGTGCAACGGAAGACGAGTCGAAACAGTCGGGTACCGAGTGCAGCCGAGTGCCGAGTCGAGCGCGCCGAGTCGATACGGTGAAGATGAGCCGACGCCGAGTCACCCAACCGATCTCGATCAGGAACCACTCGGCCGCCCTCAAAACCAATCGGTCGATCAGCATAGCAGTCGTAGCAACGCCTCTACGGTATCTACACGTGCGGGAAGGCGACGCCGAGTTCTGGCATGCTATCACCACGAACTTGGCGGCGGATCTTGAGAGATTGGACTAGGGCGCAACTAGGGTTTCGCAGAAACCTTTTCTGCGATGGCTCATGTCCTCAACCGGTACCCTGAGCCGCGCCCCTCATGCATATATTTATAGTCTCCACTAATGGGCTTTAGCCACGTAAAGGCCCATTAGGATTCCATTGCTTACGGATCAAGTATCCGGGTCCATATCAGGGTCCAACTGCGCGTACCATACGCGAGCGTCCGAGTCAGACCGAAAGGTCGAGTTCCAGTCGGACTCAGTCATCGGCTCATGCCAAAGCCGATGCGACTCGGAGTTGGTCCTGGAAGTTGCCACGCCGGGCACGACGTCTCTATCAGCTCCTGCCATACACCAAAGGCTGCTGGTATTGGACACAGCATGCATAACAGCCTGGATACATGGCCTTGTACCTTCGAACACTGAATTCCTATGTTTCCATATCTCCCAAGCAACTAAGATGATCAAAGTATTGAGACCTTTTTTAAACTCCTTAGGAACTCTCTTGACAGTCCGGCTCCACCAACTGGAGAAACTGTTAGTGTCAGGTAGGGAGGCAACAGCTGATGGACCAATCTTGTGCAAGACTAAAGCCCAGACCTGTCTAGAGAACACATAGGAAACTAGAATATGTTGAATTGTTTCTTCAGCTTGGTCACATAAGGGGCAGGTGTCAGGATGGAGCAGCCCTCGCCACGCCAACCTGTCCGCTGTCCAGCAGCGCCTCTTGATTGCAAGCCACATGAAAAACTTGCACATCAGCAGTGCCCAAGATCTTCAGATTCTTTTCCAAGGACCAAACTTGATGGGGCCAAGGAAGAAGGAATTATAAGCTGATTTGCAGGAGTAGCAACCAGACCCTGTTAGCCTCCAAATGTGCTGATCCAGTAACTCGTGACGAATAACCACGCTACTGACCAAGTCCCATAACTTCATATACTCAATTAGGACTGTCACTGTCAAGGCTCCCTTTATATCTCTAGCCCAGGAGTTATTATTCAGGGCTTGGGCCACAGTCCTTTGCTTAACCGTTCTTTTTGGAACGAGCTTTATCGAATCAGGAGCCACCTCAGCTGCAGTTTTTCCTTGCAGCCAACGGTCAGACCAGAATTTTGTCGATTCGCCATTACCGACGATGGTCTCCACTACCACATTAAACAAGGCTCGAGCATTGTTAGGGATATGGATTGGCATACCAGCCCAAGGGCGGGAAGTATCAGTCTTTTGCATCCAAAGCCATCTGATGCGTAAAGCCCACCCCATTTTTTCAAGGTTGAGTAGACCGAGCCCACCATACTGCAGGGGTCGCTGGACATGCTCCCAAGCGACAATACAATTGCCACCATTAGCCTTCTCATGCCCCTTCCAAAGGAATCCCCTTCGCACCTTGTCAATTGCTTGAATGGCCCATTTGGGGAGATCCAAAGCTGCCATCATATAGATCGGAATACCAGAGAAAACCACATTGACTGTAATTAGGGGACCAGCCTTGCTCATGAGCGAAGCCTTCCAGCTAGGAAGATTGTCAGCCACTTTATCAATAAGTGGCAGCCACGTTGCTTTAGCAGGCTTACCAATAGAAAGGGGAATTCCAAGATAAGAACAAGGAAAACCCTTAATCTCACAAGGTAAACACTCACTGATAGTCCTCAGATCATCCTCTGTGCATTGAATTGGGATAACCGAAGTACCGAACTCTTCAACATATTGGTTTTGAGACCAGAGGTGTGCCCAAATAAATCCAATAGCTGATTACAGAGCTGAAGATCACTCGTTGAAGGACAGAGAAACATCACAACATCATCAGCATAAAAAGATAACCGAAACTTTCCTTGTTGACCACCTAGTGGCTGAAGGAGGTTGTTGGCAGTAGCAAAGTTCATTAGAGAGTTCAAAGCCTCCATTACCAATATGAACAGCATGGGAGAGAGGGGGTCCCCCTGCCGCAATCCCCGCTGGTGCTTGATGCTTTCTCCAGGGTCCCCATTGACTAGAATTCTTGTTGAAGAAGTACAGAGCAACAGACATATCAAGTTGCGCCATCTAGGGCCAAAACCAACGTGAGTCATGACCTCAATAAGGAAGGACCATGACACTGAGTCAAATGCTTTAGAAATGTCTAGCTTTAGAAGCACATGAGGTTCTTTGGTATTATGCAAGGCTCTAGCCATTTGTTGAACTAGTAGAAAATTGTCCTGAATGCTTCTCCCTTTCACAAAGGCACTTTTGTTTATAGAAACCATCCTTGGCAGCATGGGTGCTAGCCTATTTGCTAGAATTTTGGTCGCCAGCTTAGCAAAGCTGTGAATGAGGCTGATTGGCCTAAAGTCTTTCACTTGCACAGCATCAGTCTTTTTGGGCAGCAGGGTTATAAAAGCTGTGTTTAGAAGTTTAAACTAAATCAGTTAAACCTACATCTAAATTACCAATACATGAGTTCCTCATCCAACCGAGCCGCCGGTAACTCAGTTTCTTCCACCACCGGCGATCCGCCTCCCCCATCTACCGGCGTGAAGACTTACGCTCAGGTGGTTCGGGACGGCAGAGGATCGGCGATGCAAGGTGCTGGCCGAGGAATGTTCAACCCGGGTTTCCGTCCCTCCTTCAACCAAGGGGCCACGGGTGCCGGGGGCCGCGGCGCCCAACAGAGGCGTCCTGACCACGGCCGTGGTCGCGGCGCGGGAGCTGGTCGGGGGCGGGGTGGTTATGCACAGGCTAACCCGACAGCGCCGATAGGGGCAAGGCCGGCGGCAGGAGCTACGTCGATGGCACCTCACCGTCAGGCAGCAGGGACCGCAGGTATGGTCACTGGTACCAATTTCTACTCTGCGGAGCATATGGAGATCGACACTAGCAACACCCAGGGGGCTGTGGATGACGGTCATGAGAAAACTAAAGGAAAGACATACTGTTATCGGTGCCTAACAAAGGGGCATATCGTAGCAAACTGCAAGGCAGACATTCTTTGTGAAGAATGTGGTTCGGAGGATAACGTAACAAAAGCGTGTTCTCCTTACAAGAACCTGAAATTTGCGGCAATTCCAAGTGGGTATGCAGTCGAAGGACTGGGTTTTTACAGCATCCCATACTCGGGTCCAAAGCAGGGTGATAAAACATCTACTCTAGCTGAGATCACGATCATAGAGGGGTCTATGTCAGCAGCAAATGTGGAGACTGAACTTAGACGCCTAGTTCCGGGTGAATGGGACTGGAAAGTGGTCGATAAGGGCACCTCATTTACTGCCATTTTCCCCTCCAGTAATGAACTCAATCGACTGATGGAGTGGGGTCCAGTAGTGGCAAAGTGTGTCAAAGCTACACTTATAGTCCAGGAAAAAAGTGAGGGTGAATACTACCGCTTTGAAATGCCCAAGGTCTGGGTGCAATTCAGGGGCCTACCTGATGACCTGTTAGTGGACTTTAATATCCTTTGGGGAATTGGAGCAGCTCTTGGGGTAAGCCGGAAAGTGGACCTCAAGTTCACTAGAAAGCATAAAATTGCAAGAATCAAGGTGGGATGTTTAGACCCTGACCTGATTCCAGAATACCTAAGCATGCTCATAGGCGAGTATGTTTATGACCTCCAGTTCAGGGCCGAAAAAAATATGGACCCGGACAACCCAGTGCCAATTAACATGGATGTAGATCCGTCTGGGGAGGATGAAAAAGACAACCCCCATGACGGGCCAGAGCTTCCAGACATGGAAGATGATAATGGTAATAATACAGCGGATAGTGGCACAAAATTGGTGGGAAAGGGCAACCCCGTATCTCATGGAAAGAAATGTGCAGATGCCATGATAACTGAGTCTGTGGGTAACGGCCTTAATAAACAAAAACAAGGCCCTACTACAAATATTAATGATAAAGTGTCATCTCCTATCTCCAAGGAAAAGGTTGGTAAACCAGTTACTCCACTGCGGGCGAGTAAAAGGTCTGCGGCAGTGGCGGATCAAAACTCGCTGGAAAGAGCTTCAAAGCTGAAAGCTAAAATCAATCTGGATGGGTCTCCTGATCAAGGTAATATACCTATCCACTCGGATGTTATTTCAGATATGTCCAGTAGCGTGGGTATTAGCTTGGGCTCTTCCTTTCTTTCTGTTTTAGAGACAGTTAACAGCTCGGGGTCAAGTAAGGGTCTAGAACAAGGAGAGGGCGACCAAGTTAATGATTTAAGTGACTCAGATAGTGATTGGGAGGAGCATCTATTGTCAGTAAATCTTCCAATTGCGTTTGATGATGATTGTGTCACAGAAAAAATACAGTCATCATCTAGAGTGAGGGCCGGGCTTAACTTAAATAGTTTTCCATGAAAGGTATTTTTTGGAACTCAAATGGGTTAGCAGATCCGAAAAAATTTAGGTTCCTCTCTGATTTAACTCTAGAGAAAAACCTAGATTTTATTTGCTTATCAGAAACAAGTAAGCGGGACTGTCCTCAGTCCTTTCTAAAAAACCTATGTGCGGGCAAGGATTTTCTGTGGCACTGCAAACCACCGGAAGGGAGATCAGGGGGTATGCTGGTTGGGGTTAACCTAGCAACACTTGATGTCGGCAGTATTGAGGAAGGGGACTTCTTTGTTAGATTCAAGATTAGATGTAAGAAACAGGACTATATATCTAATCTGGTCCTCGTTTATGGGCCGGCTCAGGAGGATCACAAACAAAGATTCCTCACAGAGCTTGCCCACCTCTCATCTAAAGAGACCTTACCTATGATAATAGGTGGTGACTTTAACATTAGGAGAGCTCCCCACGAGAAGAGTAGGGGTAATTTTTCGAATAGATGGCCTTTCCTCTTTAATGCAGTCATTGATGCGTACAATCTAAGAGAATTGGAGCTCTTGGGGAGACAATTTACTCGGGCTAATAATTTGTCGAACCAAACTTTTGAAAAGCTGGATAGGATTTTGGTCACAACAGAGTGGGAGACCAAATACCCTAGAGCCACGGTCCAAGCTCTAACCAGAGAGATCTCGGACCACGCGCCTCTTTTTCTAAACTCAGGAGATGGAGATAGCACACCACCTCACAGTGACTTCAAGTTTGAGTTGGGGTGGTTGTTGCGTGAGGGTTTTTTCGACATGGTAGAGGAAGTTTGGTCATCTACTGATGTCGGCAGTAGCCCTCTAGATAGGTGGCAGGCTAAAATTAGGAAACTGCGACAATATCTCAGAGGCTGGGCTAAAAACACAGGAGGGGCGTACAAGAAGGAGAAGAAACTCCTTTTAGAGAAGCTAGACGAGTTGGATAAAAAGTCAGAACATACTCAACTAGATAATGATGAGTTAAACCTCAAACATGCTATGCATGAGAGAGTGTCTCAACTGTTAAGAGAAGAGGAGATCAAATGGTACCAACGTGCTAAGGTTAAAAACCTGCTAGAAGAAGATGCGAACACGGAATTCTTCCATCTAGTAGCTAATGGTAAACACCGTAAGACGAGGATTTTCAGTTTGGACCAAGAGGAAAGAACTATTACTGGTGATGTAGAAATAAAAAAATACATCACCAAGTATTATAAAAACCTCTTTGGCCTACAAGATACCTCGGATGTTGTTCTTGATGAGGACAGGACTGATGATATTCCCCAGGTATCTCCACAGGAGAACGGATTTATAGTAGCACCATTCACGGTTGAAGAGGTAAGGTCAGCGATATTCCAGATGGAGCATAACAAAGCTCCTGGCCCTGATGGCTTCCCACCGGAGTTTTATCAGGTTTTTTGGAATGTCATCAAAACTGACCTTATGGCGCTCTTTGATGAATTCCATAGAGGAAACCTTGCGATAGATAGATTGAACTTTGGTAATATAATCCTCATACCCAAAGTGGGGGACGCTAGCAGAATACAACAATACAGACCTATCTGTTTGTTAAATGTTAGCTTCAAAATTTTTACCAAAGTAGCGACTAATAGAATCGCTAAGGTAGCACACAAAATCATCAGGCCTTCACAAACGGCTTTCCTTCCAGGGAGGAATATTATGGAAGGGGCAGTGGTCCTGCATGAAACGCTACATGAGCTCCATAGAAAGAATTTGAACAGGGTTATCTTTAAGATTGACTTTGAAAAGGCCTATGACAAGGTACGTTGGGACTTTCTTCACCAGACCTTGCGCATGAAAGGGTTCTCAACCACTTGGTGTAATTGGATTAGGTCTTTTGTCCAAGGGGGAAATGTAGCAGTCAATGTCAATGGCCAGAATGGTTCATATTTTCAAACCAGGAAAGGCCTAAGACAGGGTGACCCACTCTCACCTATCCTTTTTAATATTGTAGCGGACATGCTGGCTATAATTATTAATAGAGCGAAGTCGGAAGGAAAGGTGAATGGAGTAATTCCACATCTGGTGGAGGACGGTCTGTCTATACTCCAGTACGCAGATGACACAGTTATTTTCTTAGACCATGATCTGGAAAAGGCTAGAAACATGAAGGTTCTCCTATGTTTGTTCAAAAACTTTTGGGGCTGAAAATAAACTTCCATAAAAGTGAAATTTTCTGTTTCGGCCAAGCTAAGGAGTGTGAGAATGACTACTCGGAACTCTTTGGGTGTAGATTGGGCTCCTTTCCTTTTAGATATTTAGGGCTTCCGATGCACTATAGAAAATTAAGAAATAGTGATTGGAGGCATATAGAGGACAGATTCGAAAAGAGGCTCATTGGGTGGAAAGGGAAACTTCTTTCAGTGGGAGGAAGGTTAGTTCTAATTAATTCGGTGCTTTCGAGCCTATCGATGTTCATGCTTTCGTTCTTTGCAATTCCAAAGGGAGTTCTGAAGAAACTTGAATACTTAAGATCTCGCTTCTTCTGGCAAAATGATCAGCATAAGAAGAAATACCATCTCATAAAATGGGATTAGATTAGGCAACCCAAAGATCAAGGTGGTTTAGGAATCATTGACCTAGAAGTACAAAATAAATGCCTTCTGAGTAAGTGGTTGTTCAAATTAGTAAACGAAGATGGTATTTGGCAAACCATACTCAAAAACAAATACCTTAAGTCAAAACCTTTTGGGAGTGGAACTAAAAGGCCTAGGGTTTCACATTTTTGGGCTGGACTTATGGATGTCAAACAAGATTTTATAAGTCTAGGTTCGTTTCACATTGGAGATGGTGCCCAGGTTCGGTTTTGGGAGGATACCTGGTGCGGCAACCAACCCTTCAAAAACATATACCCCTCTTTGTTTAACATTGTTAGGAAGAAGGGAGCGACAGTGGCGGATGTGATGAGCTCTTCCCCACTGAATGTTTCCTTTAGAAGGGGTTTATATGGGGAGAGATTGCATGCATGAAACGAGCTGGTAGGGCGAGTCATGAACCTAGAGTTGAGGGAGGAGAGGGACGTGTTTAAATGGGGGCTTTGTAAAACGGGTGTTTTCACAGTTAGATCGATGTATAAATACCTAATTAATAAAGGATTAAGAGTATCCCAGGAGATTTGGCAAACAAAAATACCATTAAAAACAAAGATTTTTATGTGGTATGTTAAAAGGGGCGTACTCCTTACCAAAGACAATTTAGCCAGGAGAAACTGGAATGGGTACCAAGGCTGTTGTTTTTGTAATCATAATGAGAGTATACAACACCTCTTTTTCGATTGTCTTCTAGCCAAGTTTGTTTGGCGGATCGTTTTTATGACACTAGGCCTCTCTCCGCCTCGTAACACAGAGCACCTTTTAAACCAGTGGTCCAGCCAAGGGGTAGGGAATATAAACCCTTCCTTTTGGCAGGAGCTGCAGCTTTGATTTGGGCGATTTGGCTGCAGAGAAATGATGCAGTTTTTGACAGGAAACAACCCAAAAACTTTTTGCAGGTACTCTTCAGAGGAACATTCTGGCTCCGCCATTGGGCCAAGTTGCAGCGAAGTGACGACCATGTCCAATGGCTGACGCAGGGCGCTCATAATCTTGAAATGGCGGCTTTGCGAGTCTTCTCGTCTTTTGGATGCCAGGCACCGGTCAGGATTCCTTTCGTCTAGTTTTTGAGTTATCTGGAGAACTCTTTGGTGTGTGTTTAGAGTCTTGTGGACGGTACTATGCTCTGTGTTTTGGTGACTTTGTGTGTAGTCTTGTGTGTGTAATAATGATGGTCTGATTCTCCACTCGTGGAGATGAAGCCGGGAACTCTTGTTTCCATTATCTAAAAAAAAATTACCAATACATGCTGTTATGGAAAATAGATAACCAAAAATAGATCAATATATGTTTCCAATTACTATTATTAACTTTATCTACCAACTTTTAACATATATATCTCGAAGACCCTAATCCGTGGGAGAGCACGGGTTGATAGGCCGGTACACATTAATCAAGTCCGAAAGTGACAAAATTACAATGCTTCCTCGCTACTTCAATAGTACAGGCCGGAGGGGAGTCATTGGACTTGGACATGAAATAGATTATTTGCTGAACCCACGTATATTAACAGGCTCGGAGTGGTGGTGGTTGATTTGTAACTATGGGGTTGGGTCCTTGCCGAAGCCCATGAGCGCGTGGGTGAGCATCATGGCGCCCCGGCGCCCAGCCTCGGCGATCCTGCCCACGAGCGGGAAGGCGACGGTGTGCCTGTTCTTGAGCGGCTTGCCGTCCCACCAGTCCTCGTGCCGCACCACCTTGCCGTCCTCCACCTCCAGCCGGATGCGCGACGCCAGCTCCACCGCCTTGCCCAGCACCTTGTAGTGCTGCTTGTTCTCGATCACCACCTGGTGATAAATCGGCCAGCAGCAGCTCAATTGCCATGCATGTCAGGGGAGGTGATGATCAGGTCATTATTAGCAGAGCAGCAGTAGCTGTCTGTCTGTCTGTCGGCGTATATACGTACCTCGGCTTTGCCCGGCCCCGTGGGAGTCTCCTGGACGGTGTACTCTGTGATCTTGGACTCGCCGAACACCTGCATGATGCGGTCACCATGCATGTATGCAGAGATTGCAGAGGCAGAGCAGAGCATGTAGTTAGTATTCAGAGCTTTGGCAGAGCAGTACGGTGCAGTCGTCAGTAAGTATACCTTTGGCAGCGAGTAGAAGGACGACTTGATCTGCTTCACCCTGTCAGCTCAGTTGCATGTGTGTAACGTAATAATTAGCATATTTAACAAGACAAATCGAATGGATGTCAGGACGTATACATTACATACGTAGCAGTAGCGCTAGCACGTACCCGTGAGCGCGCATGAGCGGGTCCTCGAACGTCGCGTTCGGCGCGTAGATCTCGAAGTCCCGCGCCGTCGCGCACGACCCGTACCTTCATCCATTGGTTATTCAGAGAGAGATGAGCGTATGATATACTAGTATGATGAACTCCATTCCGGCAACTCAATTTGTTTACGAGCGAAAATCAAACAGAGACCCAGGATATCTACTACAGTGAGACGCCCGCCAGAGCAGAGCAAGACGTTCCAGAGCAGAGCAGAGGGCAGAGCGGAGCAGAGCACGGCGAAAGGAAAGCTAGCTAGCTCACATGTTGAGGAGATGCGGCATAATGCGGTCGGCGACGCTCCCGCTCCAGCCTGGCGGTGGCTGCGACGCCGCCGCCTTCTCTTCCGTCGCTTGCGCCTCCGCCATGGCGGCCGTCGAGAACTCCGGGTTCTTGTTCAGCAGGGGCAGCAGCGAGAAGGGGACGGCACGGGCAGCAACAGCAGCGGAGACCGAGAGGGTTGCGGTGGAAGGCGGTGCAGTCGACGACGACGGCGGCTTCAGCTGCCAAGCGGCAGCGGCGGAGGCCGTGAAGCGAGGCAGAGGAGGAGGTGGCATGCGACGGCGGATGCGATAGGGGATCGGACGACGTGCGAGAGGAGCACGAGCAACTTGGTGGAGAATGGAGATCACAAGGGAGGAAGAAATAGGAGACGGCCGGGGGCCAGTAGCTGATTGCCCTACTCCGCAAGAAATACGACTTGGAATAGTACTCGATCGCTGAATCGAATCGTCTTCAGCCTTCTGGGCAGGAGGCAACTAGCCGATCGAGACGGCAGTGCGCGTGTTGCGGCCGTGGAGGGTGCTACGTCGGCCGGACAACCCGTGGCGGGAACAGCTTCCACGGTTGCTGTCCTGACTGCCGCTTCCTTCCCCTTTCTTTTGCTGGAGCTGGAGACGTACTATTGCCTTGCCGGCCCAGAATTAATCTGGCCAGGGTTGTGCTGGACTAGCCAAAAGGTCTACGAACTAACCGAATCGCATGAAATGAAACAATCATCACTAAGGCTGAATTCAGCAGAGGTGCAAATGGGCCGGCGCATGTGCATATCAAAGTGGCTATCCTTGTAGGAAGAGGCATCCTACACCCTTGCCCGCTGCTGCATGCGCCCCCTACACGGCCAACCCTTTTGTCTTGAGGGTGTAAAATTAAAGGCCCTTCGCCAAAGGCCTACGGATCCGAAGGTGAGTCCTGCCGATAGACTGCAATAATGTGGGACGACCTTCATGCAGGTGAATGAGCAATTACGGAGGAGCAAAATTCGACACAGCAAGTCGACTGGAAACAGACCAAATATTGGTTGGTGTAACACATGCTGCCTGTAGATCCGAGCCGGAAGTCGTCTTCATCGATCTGTCCCACGAAGTAGGAAGAGGCATCCATCGTCATTTATAGAAGAAAGCATCGTCGAGGGAGGGAATAGTCGCCTATATTCACATGCAAAACCGTGGCCCCCCCACAGTCCACAAACCACTCGAGAAGGCTGCTGGCGGGGCTTTGGCGCTCACTTCCGCGCCGGCAATCTCTCCGACGACTCCTGGCTCCTGGCCGGGCCGGGCTGCCGTCGGTCGTCAGGCACGCAACCGGTTCCACCGCCACCGACGGCTCGCAAGCGTCTCGATCGATCTTTGTAACAGGTGTGCCATCCCCTTTTTCTCTGATTCGTGATTCTCGTGAGGCCTTGTTTTTATTTTAGTGTCGTGTTGCTTGTATAAAAATAACAGAAGAATTGTACTGTTTTTTTTATTGCAGAATTGTACTGTTTTGAAGCGCAGTCCGAATGACATGATAACTCGAACGATATACTGGACTGCAGTTTGATTTTTCACTTGCAGTTCTGGAAGTTTGATTTTTCACTTGCAGTTCTGGACACCGCTGAACAGAAGAGCACGAGGTATATTCTCGTCTGACAATTGAAATGCATACTGGGGCAGAAAAGAAGATAGCATGACGATATATGTACTTTGTATTTATCTAATATTTTTTACAATAATATATGTTCGTAATTTTGATGAGGGTTTAGGGTAGTTTTTTTTATATTTAATAATAGACGAGACCGGTAAAACTTACATCAAATATACCTTGAGATATCCCAAAGGTTGGTGAGTAGATATAGTTTGTTGTTTTCTAAAAGATAGAGATAAACTCGACCAACAATCCAATCAATACTCATCCCATGCAGGGGGCTGTTCCCTGTCTGTATCAACAAAGACGTGGCCCTGACCGGGCTTCAACGCTTCCCATTAGGTTGCTTATATTAGTTATTTTAATGGCGAATGAGGATAATTTAGATTTAAGTTTAGGAGGTTGCATTACCTTACCTTTCATAAAAGTATAAATGTGTATTTTAGCTGTAAATTGAGGAGTTATTTAAGTCACCTTTCATGCTAGCATAATAGGTACTCCCTCCATCTCAACTTATAAGTTGTTTGCCTTTCTTTTTCTCTATTCATGTTTATATGGATATTGATGAATCTAGACACATATAAAAAACATATATGGAGTATCGTATGGATTTATTCAAGACCAAAACAATTTATAATTTAGGACGGAATGAGTAATGCAAATGTAAATTTAGGATGTACTTTCAATAATCTTTCATAATGACATGTTAGGTAACTTTTTAGGAAATATAATAAAACTGATGGGTGTTGTTGTGAGATGCTACTAGATACATTTTTGCGAGAATTTCTAGAATTTATTTTTTCTACCTGAAGGACTGAAATAGGCGACCAGGGGGGGTGTGAATGGGCGCAGCTCAAACTTTCCTCGCTTTCCCCAAAACGACCAAAACACCAAAATGTGAGCAAGTAGGACAATACGCTCCGCCGGCCACTCGAGAGGGGTCTGGGCACGCAACAGAGTTGCCAAGATCCTGACCTTGCAAGGCAGAAGCCAAAGTCACAAAAAATCCACAAGAGAGTGCCGAAAGGTTGGAAGCCCGAAATCGAAGCCCTCTAGCGAGCGCCCAAGTGAACCTTAGCAAATGAGGTGCTAGATACCTTATAAAAGCTCCTAGGCACCCAAAACCACCCGTAACAAGCCACAAACACTTGGAACAACTCAAACCAAATCCGAGGGCTAAAATCCTGAGAGGGTGGGACTAGTCCGGCCTAATTACCAGACTGTCTGACATGCAATTTTCAGGGAGACAAGGCTGCAAAGAAAAATGCCAAAATCCAGTCAAACGAACTCCAGAAATCATGAAGTATGAAAGCTAGGCTCACAAAAATATGGAGAATAACATACTAAAAATTCAGCTCATTTGGAGAAAGCTAAGGCTGCCGGACTAGTCCGGATATTAGGGTCGGACTATCCGGTGTGCCTAGAATCAGCATGATGAACTTGGCTCCAAAAGGTGAATCTTGAGTAAACGAAGCCCAAATCTCACAACACTTGGAGGATATCTTCACAATTATCCCATGAACATAACCCAAAAGATCTCCCCAAAAGATTAAAGGAAATTGCGGATTTGGATCAAGACCGAAGAGGAAAAGAGTTTTCACTAGAGAGCCAAAAATTTCGATTCGTGGGAGCTCGTGATTCCAGCAGGTTTAGCACTAGGCTTGATGGATTTAAATCACTTCAAAGAATCCCAAAACACCAAACTTGCAGCACTTGAACCCCTTGGAAGCAAAAACACCAAAATCCAAGAATCCAGGCCCAAGAGCATCAAAGAGAAGGGAGAGGAGAGCAATTTCAGAACTTGAATGCAAAGGCGGCACTTAGCTCAAACTGATTTCATTGATGAACAACGAGGAATTCACCTATACAAAGACCTAAGTCCATCCACCCATCATCCTACCCTCTTTCATGTGGAGAAGGCTAATCTAAGTTGTACCAATCCACACTAGAAGGAATCTTTGGACATAGCAAATGAGGAAAACAAGAGAGAAATGCCAAAGACCCCATGAGGGCTGACTGCCCCCTTGGTATTTATAGCCCAAAACAGCAGACCATGATGCCCCTACACCTAATGACTCACTAAAAAGCCTGTAGTGGCAAAACCAGAAAGATACATGAAGTCTTCATCGGATGGCCGTGGCTTGAGGACAGTTGCTTCAACTCAATGATGACGCCCGGCATCCTAGGCCCAGGCATCGATCGCCCTTCTCCACCGCATGGTCGCCCGGTCTTCCTGCTTGCGTGCCACCGCACGGTCATAGGCTCGAGCCTCCTGCTCGCCCTCATGCCGCCGCATGGTCACCGAACCTCCACCAGTCCAAATGCCACCGAATTGTCCTTTGGCACGTATCCTCCCCTGTCGCAAGTCCTCCGTCGACCACCGTGTCATCCGGGTATCTCCTCTGAGTGCATCACACTCCACGGTTGACAATCACTCATTAGACCAAAAACCAAGTCATCCTGACTTCTCACTACCGTGTCTAACGAAACCCTACATTAGTAATGGTAAGATTTCAGGTAGGTATAATTTTTTATAGTACATTATTTTCTGAAATTCTAATTTCAAATTCAATGATGTTTAAATTTTTGTGGTTAGAACTTTGGATAGAATATTTCTATTGGTGTGCTGATCTGCATCTTCTTATATTCATGGAAGCAGAACAGAAAGCTAAATCGCTGGAATCCCTACTTATTATGAAAATTTTCAACCCCCTTTATTATATATCATCGTCATGAAGGCTACTACAGCTGGACGGTTTCTGCTGGTGCTCATGGCTTACAGTGTGCATGCTGTCACCGGCAGCAGCACTCCTGAAAACCTAACTGATCGACTGTCACTCCTAGAATTCAAGAAGGCGATCAGTTTTGATCCACAGCAAGCACTGGCCTCTTGGAATGACAGCACCCACTTCTGCAATTGGGAAGGTGTCATGTGCAGTAAGCGGAGACATCGTGTCACTAATATTGACCTTGAAAATCGAGGCTTACTCGGACACATATCTCCTTCGCTCGGAAACCTAACATTCCTGAAACATCTGTCCCTGGCGACAAATAGATTCAGTGGACAAATCCCAGCATCCCTTGGTCAACTGCATCGCCTCCAAACCCTCTTCTTGAGTAAAAACACGTTGCATGGAGTTATACCAACTTTTGAAAATTGTTCCACTCTGGAGGCACTATACCTGAATCAGAACAATCTCGGTGGAGAATTTCCGGATTTGCCTCTTGGACTTAAAGAGCTGGAGCTTCGATATAACAATGTTTCTGGAACCATTCCTCCTTCTCTTGCCAATACCACAAAACTGGAATCCTTTGACTGCGCTTACAATAATATTGAGGGAAGTATACCAGATG
Source organism: Paspalum notatum (assembly GCA_022530915.1). NCBI lineage: Eukaryota > Viridiplantae > Streptophyta > Magnoliopsida > Poales > Poaceae > Paspalum > Paspalum notatum. Next base: position 68,569,945 of record CM039683.1, on the reverse strand, counting down.
AGTTTGCAAAGTTGCCGGAACTACAGATGCTGCGAGCAAGTTGCAACCATTTGACGGGTGGCTTTCCTCAAGCCATCCTGAATCTTTCAACTCTTACTTTCCTTGCCCTCTCAGTGAATCATTTAAGTGGCGAGGTGCCACCGGGTCTCGGTACCTCTCTTCACAACCTCCAAACGCTTTTTATATATTACAATTATTTTCATGGCCACATCCCTTCCTCATTGGCCAATGCCTCGGATCTCAGCCTTATTGATCTGTCAAACAATAGTTTCACTGGGGTGGTGCCTAGATCCATTGGCAAACTCCACAAACTCTGGGGGCTTAATCTTGAGTATAATAAACTTGAAGCTCGTAACAGCCAAGACTGGGAATTTATTTACACCTTAGGCAACTGTACTAAGCTGCAAAAATTCTCCGTAAGTACCAATCAGCTACAAGGCCCTGTACCAACTACATTAGGTAACCTTTCTGTTGAACTGCAGTTATTATATATGGGTGATAATCAGCTATCAGGTGGTTTTCCTTCTGGAGTCGCGAACCTTCACAACCTGATGGAGTTCGGACTAGGCGGGAATCAATTTACAGGCGAGGTTCCAGAATGGCTTGGAACTCTAAATCGTTTACAAAAGTTGGTTTTATCTGAAAATAATTTCACAGGGTTTATTCCATCATCCCTTTCGAATTTGTCTCAGTTATCACATCTCCGTCTTGAATCCAACAAATTCGAAGGGCATTTACCTGCATAGAAAATCTTCAAAGTCTTCAAGTATGCTTATTTTCAAACAATCTTCTTAGTGGTGGTGTTCCCAAAGAGATGTTTGGAATTCCAGCAATTACTACAATCGATTTATCTGTAAATAACCTGCGTGGGCAACTCCCTTCTGAAGTAGGCAATGCCAGGGCATCATACAATTGGATGTTTCATCAAATAGTCTATCTGGAGACATTCCAAACACAATAGGCAGTTGTGAAAGCTTACAATACATTGGGTTGCAACAAAATAGTTTTAGAGGAAGCATCCCCACTACCCTAGGCAACATAAGTAGCCTACAAGTTCTGAACTTGTCTCACAATAATTTGACTGGGTCAATACCAATGTCCCTCGGCAACCTCCAATTTCTTGAGGAACTAGATTTGTCATTCAACAACATTAGTGGTGAGGTCCCAATGAAAGGAATATTCAGTAATATAACTGCCATATGGATTGACGGAAATCCAGAGCTTTGTGGTGGGCCATTGGAGTTACACCTACATGCATGTTATGTCATGTCTGTTAATTCAAGCAAGCAGAAGCATTCCATTGTACAAAAAGTGGTAATCCCCTTATCCAGCATCATGTCAGTTGCTATCTTAATAACTGTAATATTGGTGGTCTGGAGAGGAAAACTAAAGAAAAACCTGCCATCTTTACCCTCATTTGGCCGCAAATTTCTGAAAGTTTCTTACAATGACCTTGACAGAGCAACACATGGGTTCTCAGCATCCAATTTGATTGGCAAAGGAAGATATTCTTCCGTGTATAAAGGAGAACTGTTCCAAGATAGAACCGTGGTTGCTGTCAAAGTTTTTCGCCTAGAGACTAGGGGAGCACAAAAGAGCTTCATTGTAGAATGTAATGCTCTACGAAGTGTGTGGCATCGAAACCTAGTTCCTATACTCACTGCATGCTCAAGTATTGATTCCAGTGGAAATGATTTCAAAGCTTTAGTCTACAAGTTCATGCCACAGGGTGACTTGCATGAGCTCCTGTACTCAGCTCGAGGTGATGTGAACAGTTCAACCCGGAGCCACATCACAATGGCACAAAGGTTAAGTATTTTAGTGGATGTCGCTGATGCACTGGAGTATCTCCACCATAGCAACCAAGGAACTATTGTTCATTGTGATCTGAAGCCTAGCAACATTCTTTTGGATGACAATATGACAGCACATGTTGGAGACTTTGGTCTTGCAAGGTTCAAATTTCAATCGGCAGCATCATTGTCCGCTGATTCGATCTCAACTTCAGTGGCTATTAAGGGAACAATAGGGTATGTTGCTCCAGGTAATGCAATTTTCAAAGTGAGTTCGAGTTTCATGCATATTTATCCTTCGAGTAAATTATTCTTGTGTGCAATATGCAGAGTGTGCAACAGGTGGTGCAGTTTCGAGTGCTGGGGATGTTTACAGCTTCGGGATTGTTCTGCTTGAAATCTTTTTGCGAAGGAGGCCAACTGACGATATGTTCAATGGCGGGCTGAACATTACAAAGTTAGTTGAGATGAACTTTCCTGACATGATACCACGGATTATAGATCCTGAACTCCTAGAAGAGCAACAGGATTCATCTCAAGAAACTTCATTGGCCATGAAGGAGAAAAGCTTGGAGTGTTTGCTTTCAGTTCTAAGCATTGGGCTTCTCTGCACTAAGGCATCCCCAAATGAGCGCATCTGCATGCAGGATGTGGCTGCAAGGTTGCACGGAATCAAGAAGGCGTATTCAAGTGAAAACTGAGCTAATACTAGCAAGGTCAATGATACTTTGACATGGTATTTTACTGTAAATTCTGTTTAGTTGTGGGCTTGTGGTTTAATCTATTTGTGTGTGTTTTTTTTTTTTTTTTTTTGTCTTGCAGGCCGTATAACTTTTGGAATGTAGTTGCTTTTCTGCAATTTCTCCTACTTTTAGCTTGCATATGGTTTACCGTAATTAAATAAGTGATGCAGAGGCTTCCTACACTACAGATTCCCAGAAGTTGTCGTCAAGAAGGTCAGATCATTGACAACAATGGCGTATATCAAGCTGGTTATCAAAGGCTTGACTGCATGAATGAACCAGCTACATTCTCTATTTTCTTGGTGATTCTTGTTTCTAATTCAGTCATGTTTATATATGTAAATAAATCTTGTCCATGGAAGGTGGGAGAAGTAGTGTGCTGCTATCCTCTTTTGGAAAGACTTTTTATTTCAAATGTCTAAAATGTTTAAAACTTTGTGTGTGTGTGCCCCAGGGTTGGGGGTGGGGTGTACACATATGATTTCAATGTTTGAAGTGTTACCTTGTTGCCAATGTAGTCCATAGAAATGTCTTGGAGATTTGTTTTCTTTGTTTTCCACCATTTTCGCCCTGGCCTAGGCCGCAGTTTGTTTTTCTTAAGCCCACCTCTTATTTATCAGCAGACCTCCTGCGCATTCCAATTCAAAACAAGAAAGAATGGGGACAACATCGCAAAATTACACCGTGCCAGAGGTCATCGTGGTCATGGGCAGGCCGCTTGATGAAAGTCAAAGACCAAGGAGGAATTATAAGGCATGAACAATCTCCACTACATGAAAAACATACTACTAGGTTCTATGATTGCAAATAATCAACATGTTAAAGACCAGGGTATGATGCTAGAATAAGTGACAAGTCCTGGATAGATAAAATGTTTGAACTCTTGTTGCCAGGGGGAGTGGTATAAGATCAAGCTTACAAAACCTGTGACCTGGCGCAACCTCTCTCAGGTTTTGTATCAGAAATGGAACAAACAGCAGGGCAACAGACGGGAGTTCATACTCAGATGCACACATGGCTAATCAGCATTTGAGAAGGGATTCACTTGCAAGCACCACCATAAAATTTGTGGTGATCAAGAATCAGTTGTAAAAATCACAGGTTTAAATTAGTGAAAATCTTGTATTCCTGTGGGAAAAAATGAATCTCAACTTGGGATCTGGCCACCACATTGGAGAGATTCATTCTTGGTGTTCTTTCTCACAGATGAATATACACGGTTACAAGATACTTCAGGCATCACCAAAACTCATGGTGACAAAGAAATAACCATCAGAGTTACATATTTCACCGCATCATTCCTGTCACAAATGGACAAGAAAGTACCATAGTTATTGCCTTTCTTCCCACCACAAGGACTGACTTCAGTTGATTGATGAACCTGACACTCAGTTGACTTCTGTTGGGCTATCAATACATCTCAGGGAATATCATCAATGGTTCATTTCTTCCCTATTAGCCTTCTCATGAGCCAAAGTGCGTGATCCTTCTATGTGTATTAGGCTATTAGCTTATACATAATATGTGAAAATTTATTTGGAAAATTCATGATTTTGAGTGTCTCAAATAAACCATCACAGCTACCCCTGTTAGAGCAATCGCGCAAGCCATCAATCCATAATGAACATGCATCAACTGACTTCCATGTGACAATGCCAGCTCCGACAATGGCTGTGTCACTTCTTTTTTGGAATCTGAGTCATCAATATGCAACCTCAAGGCCTGAAATTAGAAATTTAATTTCAGTAGTTAGAAAATGGAGGTACACAATGCCAACTAGACTGTTACTGAACAGCCTGGCCTGACTTTCCAGATTGACTGAGCTGGGCTTGTTATCAGGCCTATTCCTTGGGGCCATTAGCACATGAAATTTAGCCCAATGTGTTACTGTAAATAATGTTTAATATGTCTACACATACAGTGCATCAATATTAGTCTGTACAGAAAATGTATACGACAGTAATCTTTTCAGGAAACCAATAAAGTTGCTATTTCTGTGCTCTAGCTTCGCATTTCATCATGTCTATGGCTATGTCATCTCCCACTTCACAATTTACATGCAAACCAATTTTAAGTGCAACTGCATCTGATAAAAATTTGAGCACTAGTACTCTAGGCAACCAAAAGGGATCCACATCTGAGAAAAGAAATACCTTAAGTCCAGCTGATTTGGCATATAACACAGCAGCAGCAAGATCGGAATCTGTTGTCAACAACACCTTGTCGCCTTCATCATCTTCATACTGCACGGAGCGACAACATGAAATTTAAGTACAATTCTTAAGTATGCATGATATCCTAATTAGGCTCACAGATTTGATTCAACAGTGCTTGACACCAATAGGATACCCAATGACATACATAATTATTCCACGAAGATAAAAAAATCTCATATAAGGTCAGGCACATAACGCTTGATTTTTTCCATAACCTTAACTTCAAAAGGTTAGAAAGCATTAGAACGTCAAATTAGTCAATCTTACCAAAAGTTGAACTGCATTCTTCTCACCATCTATGCCTAACCTTTGCATCACAGAAGATATCAGCACATTCAAGCTCTTAGACCCTGTAAATTGAGCAAATAAGCTGTTAGCTGAAGTAATAAACCATAGTAACCTCTCAGCCAACTTCAAAGTCATACCTACCACATGTAAATCTAAGCATACGCCCCTTCTGGTCCTGAATCTTAAAAGCACATGAATTACTAACAGCAGGAGGATAAATACTACCCTTGCCATCCACAGCCTCTGATGGCATCACTAAAGATAATTCACTGAACAATGTAATAGTCAGACAAGAATCACATTTGAGAGGAGAAACAGAATAAAAAAGAATACAAAGGAAACGTTGCTAAACCTGCGACTATCAAAATCCTCATCTGGTGGCTCTAGAGCAAGAGCAGAGTCCCAAAATTTCTGCATTATTGTGTTTGCCACATCATTTGCAGTCTCAGGACTTTCTTCAACCTTCACAGGGAAAACATTTTAGATGGACCAAGATTATTAGGAAAATCCAACCAAAAGGGATGGAGGACATGGGCCATGGAGTTGCATACCATTGAAATGGCAGCATGGGTAAGTTGCAGAACATCCAAGCAAGCAGCAACCCGACCATCAGTATGGAAAAGGAAAATCAGATACACAATATAAGTACCAAAGGTGGAAACCTTAGGCTGAGTTTACCTCCATCAAGAACTGGAATATGCAAGAATTTGCCATCATGCATGATATGTAGTGCATCAAGGATTGTCGTGTCTAATGTAGCAGAGTCGGGGTGTGCAGTCATTACCTGGAGTAAAATGGTAACAGAAACTGAGTCTGGAACTAACATAAAAAATACTTTTGGAAAAAAAAGGGCAGCCTGATGCATGAGCTCCCGCTTGCGCGGGGTCTGGGGAGGGGTTGGACCCACTTGGGGTCTATTGTACGCAGTCTTTCCCTGCATTTTTGCAAAAGGCTGTTTCCACGACTTGAACCCGTGACCTCTGGTCACAAGGCAGCAGCATTACCACTGCGCCAAGGCTCCCCTTCATAAAAAATACTTTTGGAAGAAAAATCAAAAGTCTGCAGGAAACCTTTTCTACTAGAGTTAACTCAGGAGAAAGATTTTGCGCCACAACACGCATCAGCACATCCTTTGAGCTATATTCACAACCATATATCCATTAATAACTTGTAAAAAAAAATCTAAACAAAATGACAACATTAAAAAGCACAAGGTTGGAATGCTTACGTAAATATCCCATGCAACGAATTTCCGACAGTAATAATGACTGAATTAACTCGTAACTCACGCATTTTCTGGGTTGCTACACATACAGGATCTGAAGGTGAAACAATTGCTACTCTGCAGGTAAATATAGATGTAAGCACTTTTATCTAAGATCAGGTTTTGTTTAAAAAAATTATAGAAGAACAATGAACCAGAAAGAAGTGACGACATACTTTGTGTTCTCTGTGATAATGGTTGACAAAGAAGGTTTAAACATCTGTTCTCTCAGAGTCTCTATGAGATTCTGTGGAGCTGCATACAAAATCAGTTGATTCTCAAGACAAGTGCAGAAAGAAATGGTTTATTTAGTGCACCATTTGGACAAAAACACATATTTCAAACATTTGGGTTCACGATAAATGACTTGGTTTCAAGTGATTGCACAACTAGAAGCATTTTTTTTCTCGGACAAACTAGAAAGTACAAGTACTGATGAAAACTCGTGTATATGACTTGTTCTCATGTTCTACTAATTCTAACTTGTGCATTGACAGACATCTGGTGAGAAACAAGAAATGTAGGAATAAAGCAATAACTGAATATATGAACCTGAGATGTTGCCCCCTAACTGGAGTTCAACCCCTTCTATAGCAGCAGCTAGTGCACTTCCTTGTTCTGCTGCCTTTTCCAGTCTTGATATTGCATCATACAGGCATTTTGCAATGTCCAGCATCGCGATAACCTCACCATTTTCCACCACTGGAAGGTGTCTGAATTTCCCTAAAATAATAAAATGCCAAATTAACTTCAGAGAAAGGAATAGCATATCTCTAAGTAAGTTTATTGAAGGATCATAAAAATAATCAGCATTGGCATATGAAGTTAATTTGGTTGCTAAGATATATGATGATCTGCTAAAGCAGGAAACTGTAATAAGAATGAACCATAAAAACTTTCTACTGTTAGCAAAACAGTGTGTTTCTTTAGGCACCTGTAACAATAAAGAATAAAACATGGCACCTAGATTTTACATTCCCTTTTCAATTGTGAAGTTATATAACGGTACTCGATCACATATACCTTGGACCATTTTCTGCAGTGCCTCGATAGCAAGTGTGTCTGCCGTGACATATAAAGGGTTCCTTGTCATAATCTTGGAGATGATTGTTTGCTCAACCCGCAGCCCCTCAGCAATCACCCTTGTAGCTATATCCTATATGCCAGTTCAAAAGAAAAGAATGAAAAGAGGAAGTGTAAACTTTCATTGTCAGTTAGATACTGCTAATCGGTGCTAGATTGTCGAAACCAAACACAGATGAACGCAGAGCCAACTGCATTGCATTCAATGATTCAAGCAGTGGCATCCAAGAAGGCATGATCTTACAACATCCAAGCCAAGGATACAAAGTTCAGCTCCAGAACAATAAGAGCATGCATAGTGGTACCGGTTTCAAATTTCAGGCACCAAAACAGTATAGTCATAACTCATAACTCATAAGCTAAAGTTGCAATGGCAAAGCGTCCAGCAGTAAAGAAATGTGTTCTGCTCGGGCACTTGATTGAGACACAAGCAAGCTTTATGGGACCAAAATGAAGTACAATCGAAAGCAGCCACTGCTATACTAGACATTTTACATATAAAGACCACACCTTTTAAGCTCCCAAGTCACAGCCACTTACTAGCCAATCATATAACCCCTCTGGCACCATAGATTCAGAACTGATGTAATTGAAGGAACAGGATACCTTGTCGGTGACGATGCCTGACAGCAGGCCGTTGGCGTCGGTGAGCAGCACGGCATCAACCCGCCTCGCCGCCATCCTCCGGCACGCCTCCGAGACCGTGGTCCCCTCCGGGATCGTCAGCGCCTTGGACAGCCGCAGCTTCTTGACCGTCCTCTCCCCTCTGACGAAACCCACCAAACATCTCAGTAGTAGCGGAGGCTGAGAGCGGAGGACACGAGAAAGGAACAAGCTTTCGGGCGGGCACATACTTAGGGTGGTTGGGGGAGGACGGCCTGGTGGAGACCTTGCCGTTGCCGTTGGAGGTGGTGGTGGCGACGGCGGCCGCCGCCGTGGGATCATCGGACCTGCGGGAGGAGGAGACTGACGGCGGCCGGCTGCGGGTGCGGCGATTAAGAGGCACAGCAGCCGTGGAGCTCATGGCCGCGGGCCGCGGTGGCGTAGGGGGCGGCGGATGCTGGAGACCCGACCGAGGACGTAAGGGGCGGCGGCCGGGAATGTTGGAGGGGAACGATCGCCAGTTCTTTTGGGCTTCCTTGCGTGGGGCCCCGCTTTTTACATTTTGGTCCCTTAAAATGCAAAACAGTTTATTTGCAGCAAGGGGTGAGTATATAGCCATGTGGGTTCCATAAAATGCGTATGAAAGCAGCTATACTCTTGATGATTAGGTAAAAAAATGATAATTTTTGAAAAATATTAATAAGATGAATGATAGAAGTGGTGAAAAAAAAGCCAACTATGTCATATATTTTTGTGAGCAGAGTGACTATATTCAATTAGAGTTTTTTTCAACATTAGTCCTAGCACTAGTAAATTATAATAAGTTCTTTGTCTGTAGTAAAAGTGAAAATTTGGCCCGTGGATGCTCCTCAAGTTTGGATTCTATTAAAAATGTAATGATAAGTGTAGTGTCTAGTAGCAAATTACCATCTATTTGCAACATCTTTTTTATTGCCTATGACCAAAAGAACTTGAACATTGCCCAAGAGCATCTTTTTTATGCACATGGAGAATTGAACCATGGTTGTTAGCTCGATTGTACAATGAGCTTGCTAGTCAGATCATTTTTGGTGACGAGAAAATGATTGGTAAGAAACCCAATTGAAACAACAAGTGGCAAGATCTCAACACACCTAAAGTTCAATGTATCGATGATCATGCTATTCCAACCAACCCTTTGCGTATTCACGATTTGGCTGTACTGGTAGTAACACATTACCAACAAGTATCCTCTCTATCCCAGCAAATATGTGCAGCTATAATTACAAGTATTCTAATCTCTAAGACAAAGGGGGTGTCTGTTTCCATGGATATTAGAGAATCCATGGATGTATCTTGACACCTCCACCCAGTGTTGAGGATAAATGACACTAGTGCTCCTTTATTGACGTTGTAAAATTTAATTGCCACGCATAAAAAAACTAGTGCACTACTCTTGATTTTGCCGAGCCAATAAAGCTCATGCACTCACAAGCACACCAATAAATGGAACTAATTAAGCGAATACAATGAGACGATGAAGAGTGCATTTAATTAAGACTGGCCTTACTTACTGCTTCCTTTAGGTCCGAAATTCTTGTCGTTTTAAACAATGATGCGGTCTCCAAAACATAGTTTTGACCAATGTTTCTATTAGTATATCTTCAAATTTATATTTTTGTGAAAATACTTTTTAAGACAAATCTAATGATATGAATTTCAAAACCAAATAATTTAAAAGTTATCTATAGTCAAAGTTTAAAATGTTTGATTCAATTATTGTCTAAAACGACAAGAATTTTGGACCTAGAGGAGTACTTGGTGCAAAGGCCAAATCGGAAGTCTTTGTGGGTATTAATTTTTTTCCCCTAGATAATTACGCTTGCTTTGAAACGGAAGGAGTAACAAAAAAATGTAAAACTAACGCAACAATGGTGCTTCCGTGGATTGGTGTCCGGCAGTTTTTATCATTACAAATGGATCTCCTACTAATGGGCCGCAGGAGGAAGCACAATGAAACGTGAGAATTAACAGGAGTAGGTTGCCGGCGGATACAGCGAAATCGGTCGTTGGTGATCGTAAAAGGACTAGTTGAAGTATCGTGACAACCGATGGGTATCTGGTGAAATGTTGCACGATGCGTCCTTCTCCCTGCTGTTTCAGTCTGTTGGGTTTGGGCGGGCCCCGCCCGTCGATCTGGGGCTCACACATCACCGCTACCGGTAGGTGGGTCTAGAGGGTCTTCGTGCGTGTGGCCCTCGGGGTTGGCTTTTGGTGCCTGCCCCCTGCCTGGGCCTGGCCGCGCGTGCGCTGCAGCTCTGGCGGATTCGAATCTTGCGCCCCCAACCAAAACCCCTCGCCATTCACGCCCGCCCGCACGGGGAGGGAGGGAGATCGTGGCATCGCAAGTACTACTAGGATGCAACCGGTAGCATCCACCATGTCTCGCCCCGTGCCAACTCCCACGTTGGGCCTCTCGTTGACAACCTGATAGAGCACGTCTAAAAATTTAGGTGTGGCGATTACCAGTCACCAGTCTTCGGCGAGGGTGAGCAGCGGAGCAGGTTTGCAGGTGCCGACGCAGGAGCGTGGGGCGCCAAGCGCGGCCGCTTTGGCCATGGGCACGGGGTGCATCGGTGTGGCCTGCCGCCGCCGCCGCCGCTTGCCTGCCTAGGCATAGAGCGCGGAGGGACGAAGGAGGTCGGGTTGCAGACTTGCAGTGGATGAGGTTGAACTGTTTGCTGGACTTAGAGAGTGCTCGGTGCAGCGGTACGGCGCGGCGCGGAAATCAACAGTAACACGAGTTAAAATATAATACGCGCACCGCGCCTGCCCCGCGCCGCGCCGCGCCGCGGCCTGGGGAGCCTCTTAAACCCTTTCTTCAATTTTTCTTGGGCCGCTTCCAATACATGGGCTGAAATACGGGGGTATAAGAAAACTTTTGTGGGCTTAGGTATGGCGTGGACCGTACTGGGTCATTACGGGCCCTCCGCCCATGAGAACACACGGGCAAATTTTCAGTGGAGTTATATATATGGTGTATATGTTTAGACATTTTGTAATAGCTTTTATATATTTGCATGTTATGGTGTATGTATATTTGCTATATACTCTCCCGGTTCTAAAAAAACAAGGCATTCTAGTTTTGTTCTAAGTCAAATTTTCTAATGTTTGATTAAGTTTATGTAAAATATATAAATTTTTATAATATCAAATGTGTATGGATAGATTTATTGTCACATATATTTTCATGAGGTAACTATTTGGTGTCACGAATGTCAATACTTTTCTCCATAAATTTGATCAAATTTCATAAAGTTAGACTTAAAACAAAACTAAAATGCCTTGTTTTCTGAATAGAGGGAGTATATACAAAGTGTGTAGCGGGTTATATATAAACCTACTAACAGCAAACTATATGTGTAGAATGTAGATACAAAAACATTTGTGCGCGGCCCGTTCTTGTTTGGTCTCTTTTAAAATGTAACCTTTTTTTTTTTTTTGCATAGAGGGTTTGCTTCGTTTCCACAGAAAAAAGGTAACGAGAGAACAGGCGTGATCAGAAAATGCTTCTTGGTTTGCACTCCTGGCTTCTGGCTAGCTTGATACTAGTTGGAATGTGGTTACGATGATCATTGACAGCAGCGTGACGGAGGCCGGAGCCAGGAGCCGAACCACGAGGGGCTTTCACGGCCATTTTCCTTCCTATTCATCTTCTGAGAATGGGCCCAATGTGTAACAATGCGTTTTCTCATGCCATACAGTTCACCAAAATTCGGAACCAGTGGAATTTACAGCAAATCGAAGCTTGGCTGCTTCATTAGCTAATGTATGTGCAAAATAAGGGGAACAGTCGACATATGAGCAATGAGGTAAACAACTAAAGGGGAAAATTTGGCAAGATGTAACACAAGTTCTCTGAGCTCATGTTGCTCTTCTGCTGCACAGCTGAGATGCAAGCTGACAGAACAATCAGACACAGTGGACAACACAAGGGTGATCAATTACTGGGCATCACTCTGCCGATATCATTTGCCATTTGGGTGTAATCCTTTTTGATCTTCTTCATTTTCACCACCACGTCGCTCATTGACATCCTTTCTTCAGGCGAGTCAATTCAGCAGAGCAGGCCCATCTCAAATATTGACACAAGAGAATCATTCAGCCCGCAGGTAGAAGAAGCTTCTTGCAGGAGCTGGTCGTCCACAACAGAGGAAAGTTCAGAAGGAAATGCTTGATGAACCCACTGCCTGATGCTCAGCTCTCCATCGAACACTAGATCTGTGGGTCTCTTTCCAGTGAAGACTTCAAGGAGCATGATTCCATAGCTGAACACGTCACTCTTGCGAGATGCCTTTCCAAGAGACCCATACTCTGCTCAAGAGATTCACAGAACAGAGACTTAGCATCATTGATATACACAATTGACAAATTATAAACCAGGATTACCAACAGGCTTTCGTACCTGGTGCCATGTACCCAATTGTTCCACGCATGGTTGCAGTGATTATGGAGTTCTCACCCATTAGCAACGTCGCGATTCCAAAGTCCGCCACATGTGCTGTCATCTCATCGTCAAATAGCACATTGGCAGGTTTCAGGTCACAGTGCAGGATCACCTCGTGGTTCTCATGGTGTAGATACTCCATTGCCATCGACACATCCAACATGACATCGAGCCTCTTGAGGAACCCCAAATGCCTGCTACCTTCAGCATGTAGGAGGGTATCCAGGCTTCCATTGGGCATGTACTCGAGCACCAATATTCTGATGTCCAGGTTGGAGCAGGTATTTAGTATCTTTATCAGATTCCGGTGGCGAGCCATTTGAAGTGCACGACACTCAGCATCGAAGCTTCTAATTGCTTGTTCCAGCTGCATGTCTAGAACTTTTATTGCAACGACCAAACCGGTGCTCAGTTGGCCCCTGAAAACTTTTCCAAAGCTCCCAGTCCCCAGTAGGTTAGTGTCGCAAAAATTATTAGTGGCGCAGACAAGATCATGGTAGGAGATTAACCTATGGCCCACGAAATCACTTTGACCAGCGACAAAGGCATGGACTTTTCGGTTGTTTTTATGTTTCGTTTTGATCATTAGGTAGGCACAAAGAACAATAGAACCAAATGCTATGGTGGCAGAAGAGAGTAGAAATTTTAGCAAATGTCTGTCAGTTGAGTCAGATTTCTCAAGACAAGGCGAAAATCCTAGTTGGGGAACACCACATAGCCTTGGATTCCCAATCAATGATGACAAGGTGATGTTTGAGAAAACACCTCCCTTTGGGATCTTGCCTTCTAGCTTATTGAAGGAGAGATTCAGAGTTCTCAAGTAGGTGAAATTGCCAATAAACTTGGGAATGGTACCAGATAGATTGTTGGAGGAGATATTCAATGATTCTAAGCTGGTAAATTCTTCAAATGATTCTGGGATCGTGCCCTCGAATGAGTTGTGTGATAGATCTAGCTGGGTGAGCATCCTAAGCTGTCCAAATGAATTGGGGATTTCTCCAGTCAAAGTGTTGGAATATATTTCAAAATCAACAACTTGTTTTAGCCCACTAACATCATCCGGTAGCGCACCAAAAAAAGAATTGTTAGAAAGTGATACTCCGACAAGTTTATCCAAGTGGAATAAGCTAGCAGGAATTGTTGAATTTAAGCAGTTATCAAACAAAACAAGGTATTCTAGGTTGGTAAGGTTGCCAATGCTATCAGGTATAGAGCCAAACAATTTGTTATTGTAGAGAGACAACCTTTCTAAGCTTTTCAGCATTCCAATTTGTGTTGGGATAGGGCCTGACATGCCATTGCCTGAGAGACTGAGAAACTCAAGATTTTGCATCGATGTGATCGATTCTGGTATTGCTCCGGTGAGTAGGTTGTCGTGAATATCAATCCCGTAAAGATTAGTCAAGTTTGTCAAGGCTGACGGAAGAGCACCAATTATCTTATTGTGGCCTAAAATAACATAACCTAATTCTATAGACAGGTTCCCCACAGAGTCAGGGAGGCCCCCAGTTAAATAATTTGAAACTATGTCAAGCACCTGGAGTTGTCTACAATTGGAAAGGGAAGACATGAAGTCAAAATTTCCATTTAAATAATTATCTGACAGTTTAAGCTTCTTCAGAGCTCGGATGTTCCCAAGTGTCGCTGGTACTGATCCAGATAGATAATTTTCTTCCAGAATTAGGTAATACAGCTTAGATAAATTTGTGAGACTGGCTGGCACTAGACCTGCTAGCTGGTTGGATCCAAGATGCAGAACAGAGAGTTCTCGCATTAGGCCTAACTCAGTTGGAATGTCTCCTGTCAGGTTGCAGAAACTGATGTCAAGTCCAGTAAGACTGGTGAGGTTGCTAAGAACAGCTGGGATAGATCCAAAAAGGTAATTTGTGCCCAAGTAAAGAAATGTTAGTTGTGGTAGTTGAGCAAACCATATTGGCACAGTATCAAAGAAAGAGTTATAAGATATAGAGAGAAATTGCAGGTGCTGAGATGCTGAAACTGGTGGTATCGCACCTGCCAAGTTGTTCTTGTACAAGTACAACTCCCGTAACTCTGGTAGGCTAAAACTCTGATTGCTAGGAATTGACCCAGTTAGATTGTTTTGCCCTAGTGACATGAATTGCAGCAGTGACATGTTGAACAGGCTCGTGGGTACTGTCCCAGAGAGCTGATTGAGTTCCAGGTCCAAGTGCTCAAGCTGGGGCAGAGAGTCCACACTGTGTGGTATCGGACCTGATAGCCTGTTGGTTGCAAGGTAGATGTACCTCAGGGAAGGGGTGTTGTTGAATAGATATGGTGGTATTTGACCACTTAACTCATTATGTTGCAGAGAAAGGTTCTGAAGATTGTGCATGTTCTGTAGCAGCTCCGGCAAGAATTGCTCGGAGAGCATGTTGTAACCAAGGTCAAGAAAGATCAGTTGCGAGAGATTGCCTATGGCACTAGGAATGGCACTTGAAAGGCTATTTCCGGCGAGGCTTAGTTTCATAAGACGAGGTAGCCTACCAAGATCGGCAGGAATGATGCCCGAAAGGCTTGTGTTTGTGAGGTCGAGGAGGCTGAGGAAAGAGAGGTTACCGAGACCCGGGCTGAGCTCTCCTTGGAGGGACACATTCGGCAACGATAGCCCGGTGATGCGCTGCCGACGGCGACTGCATGAGACGCCGACCCAGCTACAGAAGGACACATTGGTTGTCCAGCTGCTGGCAAGGATGCCAAGAGGATCGGAGAGCTGGCCTTTGAATTCCAACAGTGCGGCTAGGTCGGTGTTGCTGCCGTTGATGTTCAGATTCGGACTTGGGCTTGGGGAAGACGATGAAAAAGAAGGAGCACCAGTAACTAGAACTGGCAGCGAGACAGACAAGAAGACCATCAGCGTCAACGAGCTGCTTGCTGGGGCCATTGAATTGTGCCTGGCCTGTTTATCTCCAGCGAGAGAGACAAACGCATGCAGAGTGTGTGCGGCCGTGTCTTGTGTGTTTGGTGCATATTGATGGGCAGCTGCGTAGCAGCTATGTAGGAAGGTTGCGTTCCTCAACCTAGTTAACAAATAATGCCGTTCCCTAGTTAACTGCCAAATGTCGCATGCCTTGGCCGGGTTTATTAGGCTATAGAATGTTGACTAATTACACGTTGCCGGCCAGATGCAACCCGGCTAAGAAATACTTCTGGTATCATAAACTGAACGTACTTGCTGACACCTGTAGGTCTCTATAGATGTGCCTATATAAAATTCTAAGTCAGTCAAAATCTCCAGGGTCCAAACTAAACCAGACGATCATGATGGAAAACATATCAAAGCCTACAGATACTCAGCTAATACGAGCAGCAGCACAAATGTTCACCTTGATAGGTTACCACTAATTAAATTTCCTTCCTTGGCCGGAACTTGTGCTTAATTTATCTATTTGGAAACAGGGGAACAATGGCAAGAACTATCCATGTTCTCCCTCTGCAGGGGAAGAATGGCAAGAACTTTGGTGATTAGTTCTTGCTTGGCCATGCTCTCTCACGACTAACCAGCCTTATAGTCCCGGCTGTAACACACTCATGCTAACAAACTGCATAGATGGATAACTCAGGCTAACTAACTACTCCGGTGACTTGGCCCTGCCAGCATACTGCTTGCCCACAAAGGCGTCCACAGCAGGCTCGGTAACTGTCGATCCTTCAGCAGCATGAAGCTTAAAAACAAATAACTAACTAACGCCAGGAGGATAGATACTCTCTTGCCATTCACAGCCTCTGATGGCATCGGTAAATATAATTCATCGAACAATGTAATAATTCAGGCAATCATAGCATTTGAGAGAGAAAATAAAATAAAAAAAAGATAACAAATGAAACGTTAACTAAACCTGCGGTTATCAATATCCTCGCCTGGAGGCTCTTGAGCAAGATGAGAGTACCAAGATTTCTGCGTTGTTGTGTTCGACACATCATTTGCAGTCCCAGGACCTCCATCACTGAAAAAACATTTTAGATGGACCAAGATTACTAGAACAATTCACACAGCAGGGAGGGAGGGCATGGGGCCACGGAGAGGGGAGACCATTGAAATGGCAGCATGGGTAAGTTCCAGAGCTTCCATCCAATCAAGAAGCATCCCACTCACCTGTTTACAGAGAAGTAAAATCAGATTCAAAAAAAAGTATCAAATGAGACAACCTTAGGCTGGAAGATCAGAGTTTACCTCCATCCAGATTCCAGAAAAGGAATATACATATGCAAGAATTTGCCAAGTCTATTGTAGCACAGCCGGGGGCATTGCACAGTTATTACCTGGAGCAATTTGGTAACAAACAATGAGTCTAGAATGAAAAAAAAAATCAACGACTTTTGGAATAATAAACAATCATAAATCCGATAATCTGTAGTGCTAGTATAAACCTTTTGGAATCCTTATGTAAATAAACAGAGATTCTCTGGCAAGTAAAAATGAATTAACTTGTAGCTCATGCATTTTCTGGGATGAGACACAAATAGGATTCGAAAATGAAACAGTGCTACTCTGCAAGTAAATATAGATGCAAGCACTCTTATCTTGATCATGTCCCAGCCAAAAAATTACAGAAGAACAGTTTGTCAGAGAAAAGAGACAACATGCTTCTGCGTTCTCTGCGATAATGTTTGACAAAGAAGATTTAAACATCCATTCTCTCAGAGTGTCTGAGATTGAGTGGAGCTGCACCCAAATTCAGTTAATTCTCTATACAAATGAATAAAGGAACAACTTGTTTATTACAGCCAATTGGAAAGACATATACATAGGAGTATAGGACATCCAATTGCACGTTAGAGAGTTGATTCCAAGTGATCACAGAGGTAAATCATTTTTATTCAGTAAAACTAGATAGTATAACTACTGATGGAAATTTGTTATATGACTAAGTATGCATGTTGTCATGTTCAGCTAATTATAACTTGTGCAATGACAAACATCTGGCGAGAAACAAGAAAAGGCACCTGAGAAGTTGCCCCCTAACTGACACTCAACATTTTTTCAAAAAAAAAAAAAAAAAAAAAAAAAAAAAAAAAAAAACTGACACTCAACCCCTTCTACAGCAGCTGCTAGTGTCCTGCATCGCAGATGCATTTTGCAATGTCCAGCATCGCAGTAGCCTCACCATCTTCCACCACTGGAAGGTGTCAATTTCCCTAAAAATAAGAAAATAGTACCAAATTAACATCAGAAAGAGGAATGGGGTCTCTCGAAGTAATAAATTCATTCAAGTAATGTAGCATATGCCGCACTGGATGTTATGATGCTAAAAATCGGACCAAATCCACCCCTCAAATCCCCTCTAGATTAATAGGGTTGCTAAGATATATGATGATCGGCTAAAGTAAGTCCCAAGTCACTGCAATAAACACGAAATAAACAACACATTTCTTCTACTATTAACAAAATAATCATCGGACCTGCGAGAGGAGGACGCGATCGACGGCGGCCGGCTGCGAATGCGACGATTAAGAGCCACAGAAGCCGTGGATCGGAGCTCATGGCCGCGGCGGATCGAGCGGTCGAGCCGGTAAGGGGACAGGGGCGGCGGATCGAGCGGTTGGAGGAACAATCACCGGCTTTTGGGGCTTCCTTGCGTGGAAATGGAAACGATTTCTTCCAGGACCGAATATAACGGTATATAAACTGCTATCATCAAGCTGTTCGAAAAAAATTGACAGAGTTTTCCAATATCACTCCCTCCGCTCTTTCTTTTTATCCGTCCATATTTATATGGATGTCGATGAATTGATATATATATATTGAACAGAGTAATGGATAAAATCTAGTGAAAGTCTAAAATCCATTATAATTTAAGAAGAGGGTATTCATGTTTGGTTTTCGGTGCATTTTTATTTTTACAATTATACGTGGTGTGTGAAATAAAAAATACAAACAAATAGTACAAGGCTTAGATCACCTGTCCACCACACTAGGCCTGGTCCAATGAGGCCCATGCCAGCCCAATTAAGGCACACCTCGAATTGGAGTGCAGAGGGTTGCCTGAACTAGTTCGAAGCCCTACACGCGGTGGACGTCAACCGCGGGTGCCGGTCTGCTGCACAACTGCACGTGCTACTAATTCGGTGATTGCGGTGTCAAACTAATCTAAGTTTAACTAATAAGATTATTAAAAAAATAACATTTTTTAAATCAAATGACTATCATTATATCTTACATGAACTATATTTTTTTAAGATTACTTCTTCGGGTGTAATAGTTACAAAATTTTTTCCATACAAACTTAGTTTAATTTGAGATAGTTTGATTTAGAATAAATCTATACAATCCTATATTGATCCGAGGGGGTAGGCATAAGTAAGTTACAGTATGACCATTTGTAAAGAAAAAACGGAGCGCTAGGGAAACTGTTTTTTATAGCAACACCTAGTTCCTAACACTCCTAATTATAATACTCGCTCATGGCGATTTTAGTGTAAAAATTAGCTGGTCGGCGATAAAATGGAGGTAGTAATTTTCATGACGCCCTTTTTACAAAGGACTGTGCAATTAAAAATATATAATCGGGCTTTCCAAAACCAAAGTTTCGGCTACATTCGTTCTCCCGCAAAGAGAACACCATTGTGGCGAGGCGAAGAAATTTCCATTTCCCTTCTTTTATAAACCCTAAACACCATTTGATGTGCGATACATATATAAATCCAAAATCAAATCATATGAGGACTCACATAGTAGTAAATTGTATACTACCACAGTTGCCGCCATTCCTTTCTTGGGCAATGAAGCAACTAATAGACACCTCCAAAATATAAAACTCTACGAAAATGAAGAGCCCGCCAACAATAAATTAATAATCCCCCGTCGCGTGGACGCATCAATTGATCCAACGCCCAACTTAGTTATACATGAATAAATTATGTATCCAACTTGCCCAATAATCCAATCCAAGCAATGAGCATGAATCAGATCAGAGCTAGCTGTGTAGGATGGGCGGGCTGCAGTACGGGCCCTTGAGCCAGCCGTCGGCGATGTGCTTGTAGGCGGCCTCGGTGAGGTGGATGCCGTCCCAGCTGAGGTGAGCGGCGGGGCTGGCGCACGCGGCGGCGCCCTGCATCCCGCACCGCGCGCTGTTCTGGTAGTTGTACTTGCCGCCGCCGGAGCCGCAGCACGTCTCGAACACCGGCGAGCTGAACCCTGCATGCATCGATGCATCGACCATAAAACTCCATAAGACCATGGTCACCAGAAAGTACATATGTACTGTGTACAGTGCGCAATCATTATTTTTTCACTCTGTGTACAGTGCGCAAACAGTGTTTTGCACGTCGGTTTCTCCTCTATCTAATGACCCTAGTCCAAGGTTAGTTCAATCCATGGCAGGCACCGTACCAGGCTGCAGGATAGCATCGAAATTCCCATCCACTTGCATTGCATGTTGGCGCATGTGTTGGCTGCTGCTCCCATGCTGGGAGAACATGCAAGCATGCATGGACAGCAGCTAGCAGCAGCCGGCCGGCCACTACTGAGCGACGAGTGACGCTGCATTGATGAGTGAGAACCGTTTGACACTTGCTGCACCGACATCGCCTAACCTAAACGCGATCGGCTGGCAAGGCAATTTCCTGTCATTCTGTCAACCACCCGGCCGGCCGCCGCACGAGATGCTAGCTCACGTTTCCGCGTAGAGAAGGCAGGCATATGGGTCTCACACTGCCACTCACTGTGACTGGCTGAGTGAGGAATCTCAGCTCGTGGACATGCATGTGGCGCTCACTGCTATGCTGCTGGCAGTGGCAGTGGCAGTAGTGGTGCTAGCGCACGATCGATGTTTTAAGCCAAAAAGGCCTTTTTTTTAAAAAAAGAAAAAAACCTACTACCATGCTGCTCGTTTTTGTTCATACCTGTGGAGCTTAGTGTTTTGCCAGGATGGCGCGTTGAAAAGACTACTGATCCGATCCCCACGAGACGACAGTCGTCGTCACAGACAACGCTTAATTTGCGTGACAGTTCCCATTCTACTCTTAATTATCTATTAGATAGCTATAGCTCTATCATATCGGATTTACTATGTGCAACTTGCCCTAGAGAGCCTACAACAGATACGATAGACGTATATACATACGTACGTACCGTAGCTCTGCGGGTTGCGGACCATGTCGTAGACGGCGGCGTAGAAGTCGGCGTACATGACGCGCGCCGTCTTCCTGTGCCGGCTCTGGATGATGGCCACCCTCTTCTGCAGCAGCGTGTTGTGGTAGGCGGAGAGGTCGTTGAAGCTCCGGAGGCAGCCGAGGTCGTCGTAGTCGCTGGCGTTGGCGCTCCCGTAGATGGTCAGGTAGATGGGGAAGCACCCGATGGGCAGCACGCCCGGCACCACGATGTCCGTCGCGCCCATCGCGATCAGTTTCTGCATTGCATTGGTTTCATTGTGCGTGCAATCGTCGTCAGTGATCCATCTCTGCAATGTATGTGTGTGTGTATGTATGTTTGAGAGCTCTGCTAGTCGTGGATCACGTACGTCGATGCCCCTGGAGATGGTGTTGACGATCTTGGGCGTGTACTGCCGGGTCTGATCGATGGTGTAGCCGCCGAAGATCATGGCGTTGTAGTCGTTGCCGCCGAACTCGCCGAAGACGAAGAGGGAGTTGGAAAGGTAGCTCTTGCAGCTCTGGCCGCAGACGGCGGTGGCGATCTGCTGGAACCACTGCAGCTGGAAGCTGATGGGCCCGTTGTTCCAGATCTTGTCGGATAGCCCCAGCGAGCGGAAGAAGGGCGCGTCCATGGCCGTCGCGCCCGTGATGGCCATGTTGGCGCCGCGCTTGAAGTCCGCCGTCGTGGACTTGGACGGCGGCAGGAACGGCAGCCCGAACTGGGCGCTGAGGAAGTCGACGATGACGCGGCCGTCGGAGCAGCGGCAGGTGGGCGCGCCGAAGTAGGTCTCGCCGTAGGGCGGCTGCGTGAAGGTGATCTGCGACGGCTTGCCGTTGGTGCAGAGGTTGCCGGTGTCCGTGATCGAGTCGCCGAAGTTGAAGATGGCGCTGTAGTTCTGCGCCGCCGCCCACGACGACGACGCGCAGAGCAGCAGGGCCAGTATCAGCGTCAGCGCGCACGCCGGCACCAGCAGCGTCGGCTGGACACCGGCAACCATTCGCTGGCGGCGCCCCATGATCGACGTCGACCCACCAAAGATTTCTCTGCAGCTCTGCTTGGCAAAGCGCAGGGCAGAGGAACTGCAGAGCAGAGCAGAGCACTTGGATGGAATGCCAATGGCGGAAGGGGTAGCTGCAAGGCGGGTTTTTTATAGCCACTGGCTGCGCCTGCGCGTCGCACAGGGGAGGGGAGGGGACTGGTTGGTTCGTCAATAATGCTGTGGATGTGCTTTGCCTTTTCCAGCTGCCGGAGTCCGGTGGCCCGTGCCGCCGGTGACACCACTGACGCTCGCTGCACCGCCGCACTCGCAAGGGACAGACAGTCAGTCCAGAACTTCTGATCACATTGTAACGGCAAAAGATCTGTATGTCGAAGGCTCGAAGGTGCATGTGAGAGCAGTTTGTTGCATGTACTCCACATGCAGCCATGAGGGACGGGATTATAGCTGACATTATGACCTGTATTTTCGGGCCTTCACTGTTGACCGGTGTCACGGCCTAACCATAACTAGCAATCTAGCATCTTGTAGAATCGAAGAACACTGTAAAGTGTAATCACATAACTAGAGTGGGGCGAAGCTGAAGCTAAGAACTTCAGTTTAGAATTCTTTAAACCAAGCAAGAACTTCTGTTTAGAAGTCTTCACAGACCACACCTGGTTTCAAACAGCAAAGAACGGTGCATGTGGTCTGACCGAGATCATGGAGCACTCTGACCGTCTCTATGGCCGCCATAAGAAAAATCAGCAGCGTGCAATGGCAGAACTAACCTACCTACCACACATTATCGGGTCATTGTAGTCAACTCTCTACTACTACTATATGATATATAAAGAGAAAATCTAAAAGTTTTTAATAGCCACGTCCATATATTTTACAAAGGATTTTAGAAATTTTGACGGATCGGCTGACCCCTGACACTATACTGTGGAGAGTTGCCCCGGCGTGAGATCAACTTGATCAAGGTCAATCGGGATTCAAAATTGGGTTCGCAAATTATTTGAGAGAAAACAATAAATGATCTATGAAACTTTGCAAGTGTCTTCCGCTAGGAAGGTTATTTTTTTGATAGGTTTGTTATTACAATGTTTGTGAGGAACCTAAAGTTCATCGCAACTCAAATAATGTAGACTGTCGATTTAGACAAAACACTAGTAAACATGATTTTTTATGAGTACCAGTAGTTTAGTAATTATCCCCGGTGTCCCGTTGAAAACACTATGCCCATGAAATTGAAATTCTACGTGAATCGATAATAGATGAAATCATATAACATATGTTTCAGTACTGCATTGAAAAAACACAGGGATGCAAGACACAAAGGAAAGAAAATTATGAAGTTGGATCTTGTGCTTATTGTTGTGGGGGATGGCATTTCATAAGAATTTCAAAGAAATTGGTAGGATTCAATCCTTTTTTCTAAGTTCAATCATAGAAAATATTTTTAAAGGAATTAAGTTCTTCAATTTTTTTTTGTTTTTTCTCTATTTCAAAGGAAGGTAAAAAAGCAGTGACAAACTTCTATATATTTTTTTATTGCAGGGGTTACAAACTTGTATAGATGGAGAGCCCTCTTGTGGTATCCAGCTCGTTGCCGCCCATTCCCATTAAGGTTTGCTGCCACTTTCAATGCCGTTGTCTATGCACTCCTGGCTCACTGGTTGCGCTCGTCGTCGACTGTCCTAATCACAATTGCCAATGGCATTAGGAGGCATTAGTTATGAAAAAAATTGGTAAAGTATTTTACTCACAAATGGGCTTCATGTGTCATAGTCAAAGAAAAAAAAATGGACCTAACAAGTTGGCCACAAAAATAAAAACTACGGTCAACACACAATTAAACTTATCGTAGATTGGTGGTTTTAGGATCAGATTGACACTAAACCAACTTTAAAGATTCAAAATTCATGTTCTTACTTAGAAAAACTGTAGTCAATGCATGGCCAACAAGTGGATTTGTGATTTTGGGACCTTACTGACACTCAAAGTCAAATAGTGGATTCGTGGTTTTGGGACTTAGTAACAGTCAAACCAACTTGAGGGACTCTGGTGACATGGTTTTTCAAATTTAGGGACCCGGATTCTTGGCTTTTTTAGACCGGGAATCTAGTGCCAAGTTCAAGACACCGGTGGCACCGGCGGCGGCAGGGCACCGGCAACCCTTCGGTGGCTCCCCATGGTCGATGATCCACCAAACATCTCTGCTGCTCGATCTGCTCAGCAAAGCGCAGGGCAGAGGAGCTGCAGAGCAGAGCAAAGCACTTGGATGGAATGGAACGGTTGGCTGCTCGATGTGCTCGTCAATAATGCTGCGCTTTACCTTTTCCAGCTGCCGGATTCCGGTGGCCCGTGCCAGTGCCACTGACGACGCTCGCTGCACCGCCGCCCGCACTACTCGCAAGAGACAGTCAGTCAGAACAGAATTTCTGATCACATTGTAACGGCAAAAGAAGGTGCATGTGAGAGCAGTTTGCACATACTTCGGTGGATGTATACTCCACATGCGGGCAAGAAGAGAGGGGTTGTAGCTGACTTTATGACCTGTATTTTCTGTCCTTCGCCATTGATCGGTGTCACTGCTTAGTGCCAAGACATAATCAGCATCTTAGCTAATATACTAGACAACACGAACAACATTACAATTCCAGGATACATGAATTCTCATCAGGCCGGGCCGGCATAACCCGAGAGCCTGCACAAAATTTTAAAGTGAGGACTATGTCACTGGAACTACTAGTCAAATACATGACTTTAGGTAGAACGATTGATTTACGATTTTACATACATAGAAAAATATCAGATTAATGAACTTAATTAAATCAAAAGGATTATCTTATGTCGTGGGTCCTGGCGAAAGTGACCTATTGACATTGGCGACTAGAGTTGTGCCAGCGTTCATCCGTATGGCGGCATGGTGGCAATAATGATCAGATGGTAGGGCGATGCATCACGCCATCACAAAATGGAGATTGAGCATTGAAGAACTACATGCTCTGTCTCCATGTGCTACTTACGAGAAAAGACACAACTGGGCCATCTTCAGCGCTAGATCCACTTCCAAGCTAGGCCCACTTGAAATGTAGAAATTTTATAGGAAAAATACAGAAATAAAAAAAATTTCCTGCATGCCAAACATGCCAAGTTCACTGGGCACTTGAACCTTCTATTTCTTTTGAGCTGAACTTGATAGAACTACTAGGGCTGAAACTTGGAGGCCCCTAGATAATGGGGCCCTGTTCTTGCAAACCAGTTGCACATGTGGCTCGGGCCCTAGAGAAAGAGTGTTTAGTAGTACCAGGGTTAAAATCAAGGCTAATTGCCCTTGGGATAAAATGTTTCAACATATTGCGGCCTTGAACCCAAGCTGTAGGGCATTACAAATGTTGTGGCTTGAACCTTCAATCTATATACTTCGTGTGTTCCCTTGCTTTTATGTGCAACCAATTGCGCTCTGTCATGACCAAACCACATACATATATCCAATAGTGGGTTGTCGTTACTAAACAACGACATGTCCATGGAGGACTGACTTTTATTCTTTGGCATACACCTCCAAAGAGATTGAGAGTTATATGCTACATGAGAAAAATGGTCCTAATAAACACGATGGACAAAGTAGTTTGTCAAGAAGACATGATGATTTTCCGCGCAAATACGGTGTAAAAAGGTTATAATGGCATACCCCAAATAGTGGTTCATTTAATGGGCAGCAAGAGGAGAAAAAGTGCAACATGCGCCACAACATGCGAAGCGCTAGTTGAGAAACTATGTAGCAACCGTGCAACGTGCACGACATGTAGGCCCTGCAGGGTGAGTGGCAGGCGCGATGAACCAAATCACGTGTGCACCTCTCGGAGGTGTGGACGTTGATTTATCTGAAACACTATGCGTACAACTCCAACCGCACGCAGCAAATTCGTTATTTTTTATAGCTTGGTCTTTTTTACAACTTTCTGCTGATTGTTTACGTCCAGAGAAAATCAATATCGCAGAACGCACGAATACTATAGATCTGTTTGGTTGCTTGCTCAGCCGTAGCCCGGCTCTCTCCCCTGGCCAGGCTAGTTGTAACCAGGCCACCTAGGGCTTTTGTACTCCGTTCGCTTGTGTTTGGTTCATTTCTTTGTGTAGCTCGTCTAGACATAGTCCATGTTTGGTTGCCCCCACACCATCACCCCCGTCTCGCCTCCTCTGAGCACCCGACGGCGAGCCCCTCTGTCTCCACGCCTCCTCTGCGAGACCCTCATCCGCCACATCCGCACCGCCGCTAGCCCCTCCATCTCCGGGCTTCCTCTCCTTGCCGCACCAGATGGCAAGCCCCTCCTCCTCCGTCGACGCAGCACCCGCTCTCCTTCCTTGCGACCGACGCCCGCGCGGCTCCCCCTCCCTGCGGCCGCCGGCGCAGCACCCACTCCCCTTCCTCACGGCCGATGCCGGCGCAGCTCCCTCTCCCCGCGGCCGCCGCAGCACCCACTCCCCTTTGTCACGACCAACGCCGGTGCGGCTCCCCTCCCGGTGGCTACCAGCGCAGCACCCACTCCCCTTCCTCATGGCCGACGCCAGCGCGGCTCCCCTCCCGCGGCCGCCGGCGCAGCACCCCGCGTGGATGGCGTCGAGTGGTGGAGTGGCGTGGAGCGGGGCGACGACGATTGGAGCGGCGGTGTGGGGGCCAGAGGAAGACGAGTAGGGGCGCGGCGGGGGCGAAAGGGAGCCAGCAGGGGCGCGCGCGGGGCGCAGCAGGCCTGGCCAGCAAAGAACGGCCGATTTGGCCGTTCTCCTGGAGCCACCCTGCGGGCTCCTACTTGCTCCGCCGGGGCCAGGCTAAGGGCGCGGTCCGGTTAGCCAAACACCGGGCCTCGTCGCGGACTGGCCTGGCCAGCATCCAGGCGCGGCAACCAAACAGCCCCTATATGATATAGAATGCATTCAGACAACATTTATTTTTATTAATAAACATTAAAACAGGAATGACCCACCTTGGCCGTCATGGCCCATCAGCCAGCCCTGCCATGGCG
This sequence comes from Paspalum notatum, assembly GCA_022530915.1. NCBI lineage: Eukaryota > Viridiplantae > Streptophyta > Magnoliopsida > Poales > Poaceae > Paspalum > Paspalum notatum. The sequence continues at coordinate 68,543,344 of CM039683.1, read as the reverse complement.
GCCCAGCACAGCAGAGTCAGCGGCGCAGCCCGCGGCTGGTGGCCCGGCCTACGTGGTGTCCCTGCACACGGCTCACTGAGGCCCAGCGTTGCATCACAGACACAGACGCGGCCTCGTGGTCGTGGGTAATTGTTCTGGCGTGCCCAGCAGCAGCAGCATGTGAGGCACCCGAGGGCCACGGCATTGGTGAAAGCTCAGCTTACTGCTTACACATCAGTAGGACAGGCGGCGCGGTGGCTTGGCATCATCGAGACGGCGACATTGTCTATTCTCAATCCTTTGCGGGGCAATACTGTTGGAGCAACTGAATGTGTACAACTCACGTATCCGAAAATATTAGAAATTATATCATTACAACTCTCTATGTGTCTGATCCATACAATTTTATACGCCCTGCTGGTTGTTGGGCCCTCATGCAGGCTGCTCTATTTTCGTACGGCATAAAATACCACTAACACGTGGGCTTAATGGGCATCTTATTCCTCAAAATAGCAGTGAGCCGACCCTAATTTTTCAGCGCAATATTGCCTCCCTCCATTTGCTCCTCTACTCCTCCGTCACCACCAGTGGCGGAACCAGGATTCACTCAAGCCCCGGGCCGAGTTTTGACAACAAAAGCATGACAAAAAAAATAGTTCTAAAGGTATATGAAAAGATAGAAAACATACAAAAATATCATTGCGAAGCGGCATCTTCTTCATCAATTGTTGCAAGCTCAGGGGTAGAAGTAGAAGCTACTGCAAAAATGAAAAAGAAACATATTTTAAATATTTGAAGCGGCTAACAAACATAATGTAACACAAAAATTAGAACAAGGATTTTGTAGAATATAAATACCACTAGAACGAGGTAGGTTAATCCTACGATTTCTCATATCTTGATAGTGCCTTAATATCTTTTCATCTTCAATGGTGGTAAATATGTCTCTCTCAATATAGCACACCATACGGTGATTTAACCAATCATCAGCCATCTTATTCCGTAACTCGGTTTTGATGATATTCATAGCTGAGAAAGCCCTTTCAACAGATGCAGTTGCCACCGGCAATATCAAAGCCAACTCAATGAGACGATATACCAAATGCAAATCCACATGTTTTCCACTCTTAACCATTAGCTCTGCAATCTTACCAAGGTCATTACAACTTGACCATTCAGGGTCACCTCTCACTTCACCAATAAATGTCTCAAGCTGTTCCTCCAAACAAACCAGAGTATACGGAAAAAAATCAGCAGTATATATTCTGGCAAGGTCAACTAACTTATTTATGTCAAAGTTGGCAAAAGAATTCCTAGGATCAAGACATGCCATGCATCTCAACAGATGAGTAGATCTTTCACCAAACCGATTGTTTAACTCCACAATAAGCTGGTCAAGTACCACATTAAAGATTTCATGATGAAAATGATGTTGGTAAGTTACTAGCTGGCCTCCACGACCCCTCGAACGACCCCTAGCAACAGTTGTTTCCGACATATCTGGCACTATGATGTGATGCTTGACACAAAATTGTTTTGTTGCTTCAAAAACCCCTTCCCAACCATGTTCTCTAAGGTCATTCACCTTCTGTAATGTGACCCCAATCAATGATACAGCACGGACTATGTTTGTGTCCTTCTTTTGCAGGCATTGTGATAAATCATTAGTCTTATCCAATAATTTAATCATAAGATGCATAATGAGCACAAATTCAAAACTCTCCATGTGTTTAAGTAAACCTGCTGCACATGTTTTTGTTGCTGATGTAGGCCCATCATCACATATATTTTCTAACACTTCTAATACTGCTTGCCACATGAGTTGTAGACGGCACAAAGTTTTATGACGTGACCCCCAACGAGTATCCCCAGGTCTTGCGAGATTGGTTTCTTGGTTTTTTCCTCTTCCAGAAAAAATTTCATCATTTTCTAATCCTCTCACTACATTTTCATGGTGTTCTTGGGCCAATTGGTCATGCCTCTTACAAGATGCATTGACAGTGTTAACAATCAATGTGTGTAGTTGAAAAAATCCGTAACAGAAGAACAACACTTAGCAACTGAAACCACCACTAACTGTAACTGATGTGCAAAACAGTGTATATAGAAGGTATAGGGATTTTCATCTAGTACCAATCGTTGTAGCCCATGGAATTCACCTCTTATATTTGATGCCCCATCATACCCTTGTCCTCGAACGTTATGTATAGATAAACCATGACCAAGTAGCATAGCATCCAGAGCTGCCTTTAGTGCCGCTGATGTTGTGTCAGGAACATGTTCAACACCAAGAAATCTTTCAATCACATGCCCTTTGCTGTTCACATACCTAAGACAACACAAAACACCAACAATCAATGGCTATCCATTATCAAAAAGAACAGAAAACTGACCTCAAACGTAAAGAAGTAAAGGAAAGTCAATAGCTAACCTCAAAACAACAGCCATTTGCTCTTTGATAGATGCATCACGAGACTCATCCACAAGAATAGAGAAGTTTTTATCCCCAATGTCATCTAAGATGGCTTTAGTTGTCTGCTTAGCACAAGCCTCACACATACCTTTTTGTACATATGGTGAAGTCAGCAAATTATTCCCAAAAGCATTGTCAAGAAGGTTTTTGACACATTCATTTCTCATTTTCAACCAATCAGTCAATTCAAGAAAGTTTCCCTTATTGGAAGAGGTACGAGATTCATCATGGCCACGAAATGCAAGAGCTTGCAATAAAAGAAATCTCACCAAAGCCAATATCACAGTGAGGCGACCCAGATATTCTGCTTCATTTTGTTCAGTTACAGTTGACATCACATGTTCCACACTTTGCCTTTGATTCCTAAAAGCCTCACAATGCTGTCTAGCTTTATTATGCAAGCTGTCCACTTTTCCCACATGCTCTCTAAATATTTGTGTTGCATTTTTCCAATTAGAAACCCCCATGGTTATGAAAGCATCAACACCATAATTTTCAGGTCTTGGTTGCTTGAAAAGGTAACAATAAAAACAGAAAGCTGCATCTTTGCTGACACTATATTCTAACCAAGCATGCTTTTTGAACCATGATTCAACAAAGCTTCTTTTTCGACCACTCTGTATCTTTTTTGGATATACATGACCAATTGGTTGACATGGACCCCTTATCAGATATTCTCTTCTAACAGCATCTCTTATGTTTATGCCATACTCTTCAATTGGTTTTCGAAGTCCAGGATCAGCAACTATTTCTGATGAATTAAATGTTAACTCTTCATTGGTAGCAGGAGTTTCACTAGGATCATTAACATTATTTTCAGTAGGGGCATCAACATTAGGGGCATCAACACTAGGGGCATCACCATCAACGGTAGGGGCATCAACCATAGGAGCATCAACAATAGAAGCATTAACAATAGGGGTATCAACAATAGGAGCATCAATACTAGCACCTGATTCTGCTGTTTGTTGAAGATTTATGTTGACATTTTCTTGTGATTGTGCAGGAATAACAGGTGTTATCGCCGGAGAAAAAAAGGATCTCAATGTCAATGTCCTTTGTCTTTTCATTATCTACCTCTAATCTGCGTAAATCAAATAAAATTTGTTGTTAAGAAAGAACATAGATTCATCGTACAAATCACAATTTTGTTGTTAGGGAATTGGGATTCATTGTCTACCTCCTTGCAGTGCCTCCTTGGCTTATTATCGCAGTGAGGGGGAGGCAGCCAGGCAGCAGGGACCGGATCACCGGAGGCAGAGCCGCAGAGCCGCAGTAGGCAGTAGCAGCCTAGCAGGCTAGCAGCCAGGCAGGCACCGGTCAGGCGGGAGGCGGCCACCGCCCCACCGGAGTCCGGAGAGCCGCAGCCCGCAGTCTCCTAGCCGGGGGCCAGGGCGGAGCTCGCCGTTACCGGAGCCGCGGCCTGCGGAGGCAGCCAAGCAGGGCACCGAGCGGCGGCCGGCGGCGGCGGGCGCAGATGCCGGCTGCCGGGCCGGGGAGGCGGGGAGCAGTGCCGCCTGCCGGGGAGCGCGGAGGCGGAGGGCCGAAGGTGGAGGCGCGGACGGCAGCGGCCGGCGGGGACGGCACTACGGCAGGGCGGGGCGGCGCGGATGGCACTGGCAGGGCGCGGCGGCGCGGCGGCCAAGCAGGCGAGGGGCGGCGCAGATGGCAGGGCGCGGCGGCGCGGCGGCCAAGCGGGCGAGGGGCGGCGCGGCGGCCGAGCGAGAGCGGTGCGGGAAGCTGGGAAGGGCGGCTAGGGCAGGGACGGGCCGCGGGAGGACGGCGGCAGCCTGGAGCCTGGACGGTGTGGGTGTTGGGCTGGTGGGCTTCATGGGCCAAAATTTTAGGGGAGGTAAAATTTTTTTTTGGGCCACGCCCCGGGCCATGGCCCGGGTGGCCATGGGCCTGCCTCCGCCCCTGATCACCACCATAGAGGCCTAAAGCTTCACCACCGGCGGCCCCTCTACTCGTCCCCTCCACGGCGCGTTCTACCGGCTTCCTCTCGCCCGTGGCCGCCATCCTCAGCATCCTCCGCATCGTCCTAGCGCTCGGCCTCCTCCAAGGGCGTCTACATCCCCGAGAGTGGCGGGAAGGTGGTGCCCCAATGGAGGCTTGCCATTGTCGGGAAAGGAACTCCGCCTCCACGCCAGTGAAAATTGAGTATGTGTGCGACTTTCGTGCGAGGAGCGGAGTGGAGCTGAGGGAGGGAGATAAGCGCGCCCACCGACGTGAGTAGATGGAGGTAATGCTGTGGCCGTCGGCGTGTGTGGGTGGTGGAAGAGGAGGGGCTGCCGATGTGGGTAAGGAAGGAGGGGAGGGACTAGCAGTGGCGCCTACCCAGGCGATCCGCTTGCCTGCGAGGTAAGTGGAAACAAACTAGAGAAAGAAGATGATCTATGGGACCCAAGCGTAAGTGAGAGGTAGATACAATAGTTTACACATCGAGCCAACAACTTTTAGGGTGTATAAAATGGCATGAATCACGTACACAGTTTATTGTAATGACATGTTTTCTAATTCGTGAATTGTTATAGTATATCTTCAAATTGCGAAAATTGTAATGGCATGGATCCAAATACGGAGTGCCCGATTAGCGATCGCTCGCTCCGCTCGATCTGAGCGAGCGATCTGCTCCGATAGCGCGGCACGCTGCAGCGAGGGGCCAGGTTGGCAGAAACTGGCGGATGTGCAGCTCCCGCCGTGTGGCGTTTGTTTTTTCCTTTTCATTTATGTTTTTCCTCAATATGTAATATAGTTATGTTTATAAGTTATTTTTTTATTACAAATATTTTTATGCAACCATGATTTATCACGATAATTTTATGTAAACATAATTTTATCATAAATATTTTATGCAACCATAACTTATCACGATAACTTTATGTAAGCATAACTTTATCACGAATATTTTATTTACCCATAACTTTTTTTGTTTTTCTTTTTTTTTTACTATAATTTTATGAAACATAACTTATCAGGATAACTTTTATGCGGCCATAATTTTATCACGATAACATTATGTAAACATAACTTTATCACAAATATTTTATGTAACCATAACTTATCATGATAATTTTATGTAAACATAATTTTGTTACGAATATTTTATGCAATCATAATTTATCATGTAACTTTATATAAATATAAATTTATCACGAATATTTTATACAACCATAACTTATCATAAATAAAAAAATAAAAATAAAAAACTTTACATGGGTCCACGTGGGACCGTGGGGCACCAGGGGACAGCGTTGCTCGCTGGGAATGAATCCAGCGAGCGCTTGCTGTTTAGGCATCCCCATCCAAATAACCTGATTCGTGGCACTACATAGGAACTCAAGTATACTCAACAACCCAGGTCCACTGCTAGGACCGTGCTGTATGCTCACATGGAGCCCTTCTCCTTGCCGACGTACTTCCTAAGCCCCGGGATGTGCACGTCAGCGATGTAGTGCATCCAGTCCACGCTCCGAACGTCAAAGTGGAACTTCTCCCTCTCCTCCGCCGACAGCTCGGCCAAGAGCACCTCCATGTTGCGGTTATCAAACCTGCCGCCGTAGAAGCCATAAGGCTCGTATATCTTGCCTAGATGGACGATGTTCTTCACAACCTTGGCGCGGAGGTCGCGCTTCCGCCGCTCCGAGAACGCGGCCCCGGCCCTGGCAGCGCTCTGCAGCAGCGCGTCGTTGGCTTCGGCCTCCACCCTGCTGGCGTACTCCACCATGCTGCGGCAGAACCGCATCGGCTGCACAAGGATGGGCTCACCCGCTGCGTCCATCACCGGCGACCGCGTGAAGTGCCGGAACAAGAACTCGCACAGATCGCGGCACGACAGAGGGTTCACTGTCGATGAAGACAAGTGGTAAATATGGTGCCTCTGTGTCCCTGGTGTCTGCTGTCCCTGCTGGCCATGCTTCGCCATAGCTGCCAGCATCGCGTTCACCACCATGTCCGCAGGAATCTTGGCACCAATTGATAAGTCTCCATTAGTATTACTAGTCTATCAACCCGTGCTTTCGCATATGTTATAGTCTTAAATGACGCGTATGTTAGAGTCCTAAATGTATTACTCCGTATGTGTTAGAATACAACATATATAGATCTATTATTATACATAGTTTTTTATAATAGCATATCTTGCTACTTTATATGTATGATTAATTGATTTAGATAATCTTTTATATTATTGTAAAAGTATGTAATTTTAATATAAAATTGAGGGGTTATTTTTATTATATTATCAGTCATAATAATTAAGCTAAACAATTTAGAGATAAAGTAGACGAGCTATTTGGTATTAACCATCATAATAGCAAATGTGAGCAATTAGGTATAAATTTAGTGTGTTATTTCATATTTTCTTTTGTAATGGCAGAGTGGGTAATTAATATGTAGTTTAGGGATTTATTTAATATTGTTTTGATAATAGAAAAGGTGGTTGATTACTTAAAAAACAGATCTAATGGCTAAGATTCCAACCTGTCAATTGATGATTGAGAATTTTTATGATTTTATTTTTTTCTAGTGCATCTTGTGATGATTGACGTTGAAACTTTAAAAAAAGTTTACAAATAGTAATAGTAAGATTATGCACAAAATATGTTTTATGGAAAGGTTTCTAGCGTTTTTAATAAGAAAAAATGACAAAAATTGAAGGTAAATTTAAAAATAAGAAAAATCTGCAAAAAAAATATTTGCTTTCGTTAAGAGTTGAACTCAAAAACTTTCATAATGACAGAAGTGGGTAATTACTTGGTAAACAAATCTGATGGCTATGCCAATTAATGGTCGGATGTTTCTAATTATTGTAATTATTGTGAGAATTTTTAGAATTTATATTTTTTTCTATCGCGCTTTGAATGTAGTGCTTCTTTTAAAACCTTCTATTAGTACTAAAAAGATACGATGATCGGCAAACAACTTGCTAGACTGTATTCAATGGTCTAATTAATGTAATCTACATGTTCGTGCTGGAGATAAAGTCACAGACTCACAGTGCAGCTACTTACAACGTCAATGACGCTCTCAGGATCAGCAAATAAGCTAGTCATCAGCCCTCTGCCATAGTTGAGGATAACAGGATCCAACATCCTGTGTTAACTTGCCAATGGAACAATACAGGTTCAACGTGATTATCTGATGGATCAATTATGTCAATTGGATAAACTAACTACCTGCGGATGCTTTTGGTCACCGAACGTACTTACCTGTTGCCTTGTATCCAACCCGGGAAGGGGTCCCTCAGGGTGCTCTCGATGATGCTCGGCCTGATGGTGACCACCGGTATATCTCCTCGCATGCAGTTGACGACCATCTCACCCATGGCCTTGGTGAACACATAAACATCTTGCCAGCCATGGAGCTTTGCCCTACCAATGGCGAACAACGTAACGAAGGTCAACAACACACAAAAGCCTGCCAGTGCCCAGTGCTGCGTTCTTGTGCATTGCTGACAAAACAAATCATTATTATGTGTACTGCATCACCTGTCATGGCCTAAACGTTTCATTTCTTGAGAAAGAGAAGGAGAATCTTCATCTCCTATTCTCGTGGCAAAGGCTAGCTTGACCTCTGCCTCGATATCCAACAAAGCGTTGAGTTTACATTCTGAAGAATCTGAAGAGCCAAACTCCTTTCCAATTGTGTCTCCCAATTGAAATGGCTTCTCCATCACCACACCCTGCCTTTGCCCATTCACATAGGCTGTTGTTGTTGGGCAAACATCAAACCAGCCTCGTAAGATTTGATTTTTAAAAGCACACAGATAGGTTAGTCTCTTGTGCCGAGTTAAGCTTAGGGCATTATATGTCAGTGACTTTGTGAATATGGACCTGGTGGATGCAGCTTGTGAGTGCCTAGCTAGCCGGAACGGAATCCGCTACACCACTCTAACACTACACATGTATCTCTTACCATAGACAAATGTGTGTTACGTTGTTTGCGGATGACTATAGTTTTCTGCATGGGATTTCCAACAGGTAGCAGGCTCAGAATTGTTCAGATGCATGAAGGAAACCCATGGGAAAGACTACCACAGCTTCCTGGCTGAAAAGCTGGTTCCTGTGATTGGTGATCTCAGAGAAGCGAACCTGGTAATTACCCCTGACCTTGCACAAGATCGCGGACGAAGTTGATATCATCGTGAACTCAGCTCTATCCATATACCAGTATACAACTATTAATCCATGCTCAGATGCCTAATAACTTCAACACTCAATACAACACCTGTATCAACAGTTCAACACTCAATAAAACATGCTAAATAAACGGCAGATCTATGTAGGTGCACTAACTACAAACACATCTGTATCAGATTTAAATTATCACGCATCTAATCGAGCTAGTAGCAGTAACAACTAGGAGGAATTTTTTTAATTCTAGAATCCGTCAAGCTAAGCACACGGCCATACGTCACAAGTATTTCAAGTTTGCTTCATTATGATAATAACTTGTTTGCTAAAACTTTGATGGATTCTTGGGCATGAAATAACTTCATGTAGCATGTTGTAGGACTCATCCAAGCTAACCGAAACCAACTTCAAATTAGAAGCTGTCCATCTATGTAGGTGCTCTAACTACAAACACATATGTATCAGATTTAAATTATCATGCATCTAATTGAGCTAGTAGCAGTGACAACTAGGACGAATTTTTTTTAATTCTAGAATCCGTCAAGCTAAGCACACGGCCATACGTCACAAGTATTTCAAGTTTGCTTCATTATTAATGAAAATAACTTGTTTGCTACAACTTTGATGGATTCTTGGGCATGAAAATAACTTCATGTAGCATGTTGTAGGACTCATCCAAACTAACCGAAAGCAACCTCATATTAGAAGCTGTCCATCTCAATGAAAGTTACAATTTTAATAAAATTGTTTATCTCAATTTTAGTCTCTATCAAAAGTTATGGATTTTTAGGACCAGACCGAATTCAAAAAAAAAAAAAAAACATAAGAAAGCTTTGGTGCCATCTCCTGCATAACTAATCATGTTGGTGTTCCTGCCTAGCTGGCACAGTGATACTGCCTCTAGCAATGTTGCTTCCAATTTTAGCAGCAAGGATGACATTTTTAGAATTCTGCATTACAGTAGAGACTAGGTTCTTTTTAGGGAATACTAGATTGAATAGTTTTTGTTGAGGCAAAATGTGTTGATGTCACTAGAGATCAGAGCCCTATTCTTCCTGATCAATCACTACCCAATGATGGCAGGTACGATGTTGCTATGGATATCAACACGCTTGGGGCATTCCGGATCATGAGTTTTGCGCAACGGTTCCGAAGGCTGAAATTACTCTTGCATGTGTCGACAGGTAGGTCTATATTGTTGTGATGCTTTAATGTTTTATGAGCCCGGGTTGATGTTTGTCGAACAGCATATGTGAGTGAACAGAGGCAAGGTGTGGTGATGGAGAAGCCATTTCAACTGGGAGACACAATAGCAAAGGAATTTGGTGGCTCTACAGATTGTAAAGTGGCTGCTTTGTTGGATATTGAGACAGAGGTCAAGCTTGCCTTGGCCTCAAGAATAGGCTCTGATGATTCTGCTTCTATTTCTCAAGAAATGAAACGCTTAGGCCTAGAAAGGTATATATACGCATAATGCTTCTTCCAGCACAGGCACAACTCTAGTGTTGTTGACCTTTGTTCTTTAATTTTCCATTGATATAGGACAAATCTCTGGCTGGCAAGATGTTTATGTGTTTTCCATGGTCATGGGGGAGATGGTCGTCAACTGCATGCGAGGAGATATACCGGTGGTCACCATCAGGCCGAGCATCATCGAAAGCACCCTAAGGGACCCCTTCCCAGGTTGGATACAAGGCAACAGGTCGGTATAGTGACCAAATCATCTGCAGAGTTTATCATCAAATTGACATAATTGATCCATCAACTAATGAGTTCTTATATTGGCAAATGAAATCAGGATGATGGATCCCCTTATCCTCAGCTATGGCAGCGGGCAGGCGACTAGCTGTCTTGCCGATCCTGACTGCGTCATTGATGTGGTATGTAAGCAGCTGCACCCTGAGTTTATCTCCGCACGAACATGTAGATTCCATTAATTACATACCAAGACCATTGCAGTTACGCAAGTTTTTTAAGCCTGTGCTAATGGTGACCTTAACAACAAACTGATGCCATGCCAAGATCCCGGCGGACATGGTTGTGAACGTGATGCTGGCGTCTATGGCGAAGCATGGGCAACGGGGGCAAGGACAACTGACTAGAGGGATGCACGTGTGCCACGTGTCTTCATCGACAGCGAATCTGATGCTATGCAAGGATCTGTTCGGTTTCTTCTTCCAGCACTTCACACGGTCGCCATTTATGGATGTGGCAGGCATGCCCGTCCTTGTGCAGCCAATGTACTTCTGCGGCGACATGGAGGAGCTAAGTACACCAGCAATGTGGAGAACGCGCTGCTGCAGACCGCCACCACCACTACCACCGGGGTGGCCACACTTTCTGAGAGGCAGAAGCGCGACCTCCATGCCAAGGCTGTGGAGAGAATCGTCGACCGCACCAGATTCAATAAGCCCTACACCTTCTACCGCTGCAGGTTTGAAAATGGCAACACGGAGTCGCTCTTCGCTGAGATGTCGGCAGAAGAGAGGGAGAAGTTCCACTTCAACGTTCGTAGTGTGGATTGGATGAACTACATCACCGACGTGCACATCCTGGGGCTCATGAAGTATGTCGGCAAGGGCAAAGCCTTCGTACGAGCACAGATCATGGTCATGTTCATGCGTGGTATGGTTGGCCTGGCGTTATTGAGTTCTTAAATAACATTTTATATATAACAACATTATTAATTTATTAAAACCTGGAATATGAATCCATGTGAAACGTTTTATTTTTCATTAGCCCATGTATATTGGAAGACACATACGACATGGATAAAATTGAAGCACATGGCTAAGCAAAATCTCATATGCAATGCCACTAAAAAACTTTAGCCTTCCGTTCTAATAAAAATTTGCCATTATTACTGGATTTATATATTTCCTAATTTTTTTGTAAAGGCCTATAAATCAATTGTGCTACGATAGCTCACCCATCCTACAAGGGCAGTACACAAAGAATGCATGTACACGACCGTTAGCATAACCATATACATGTGGTACATGCAAGTGACCCAAGTCTTGAACCTTGGAGCCATCCAAATGGTAAGCCACAACCCTTCCACTGCCAAGGTGCAAGAAGGCCACTTCTCTGTAAGGGTGGAATCCTATTATGTCCATACTTTCTTCGACGCCCCACCATTGTTTTTTTGTATCATCAATCTTCACCATATTGCCATTGTCGAAGTCCCATTGAAAACCATTTTTTGAGTTTTCCCTTCTGTCGTCGTCGTCCTTGTCGTAGTCATCACCATGTGATAAGATCCAAGGCATGTCAACTGGATAACGGAGGTTTTCGTTGAAATGTGAATCCAAAGCTTTCAGGTTGACATCGTACTTCAGAACCCACTCTGCTAGCTTGCCACTGAATTCATCGAGGGACCAGACTCGTAGTTGGCCCACGCTATGATGTATAAACGCAACATACACCCCATCCTTGGACTTGAGAAGATGCTTGGGAGTATCATCCGGCAGTTTAATTACCTGGTACTTACAATTTGATATGGTTATTCTGCAACATTATATTCAAAATTATTAGCAAAAGAGTTAATTAGTTGAATGGTCGTAATTGAACACACGCACATAAATACTATATTACTGTTACACACGAGTATTCAAGTTTCAAGGAATTACAAAGTAGTAGCACGAGTTGTCATACCTCATGATAAAATCATTTTTGCATTCGGCATAGACATATAGTGCTCCATGATAGTACACAGCTTCCCTGTAATCAGGCTCTCTAAAGTGCGCGTACGACTGCACCTCAGCTAGGGTTCCAGCGGGTCCCCCTTCCCGGGCAAACGACCTCTTCTCCCACCTCCCCGTTGCAGACGAGTAGACCCACATCAAATGCAGCAATGGCGGCCACTCCGATCCAGCATCCAGTGGCTCCCCGGCCTCCTGGTAATCGTGAGGATTCTGGATGACGAGCACCTGGTAGTGTGGCGACAGCGAAGGGTCGAACAGCAGGAGGGGCTCATCCAAGTAATGCCAGAGCGGGCGAGGGGGCAGGGGCGCCCACCGTCTCGTGGCCGGGTTGACGACGTGCTCGTCGCCCAGGAGGAGCAGTCCATTACAGCAGCTGGAGATCAACGGGGCGTCCCACTTCCAGTGGTCGCCGCCCGCCTCCACGTAGCTCTCGAGATTGCTGGCGACCACGCGCCCTGCCGCTGGTGGGGCGAAGAACATCGGCGCCAACATGTCGTCCACTGCGGTGAGGAAGATGCCGCACGGCGACAGCGGCAGCAGGTCCGGCCGCAGCGTGCGGCGCGCGTCGATGGCGGCACGCCATGCCTTGCAGACGCAGCGGCATGTGGCCACGGCACGCGGCGGGAGGCGTCCGAGCACCTCCTCCTGGAGCACGTCGTCCGGCAGCTCCCGTGGCGGTTCTTCTTCCATGCCCGCCAGCCGGCACGTTGTGGGGCTATGTAATTACACCGGCTGGCGAGGGAACGCGCGGTTATTATATGGTGACACGATAAGCAGGTGCCGTTCTGGTTTTTTGGCCGTCAAGAAACATCACAATGGAAAGAAAGCGTTTGTTTTCTCACCTTATTTTCGTTTCCCAAAAAGCTGCCTCCTCGCACCTCTCATATGCTGTGCCGCACGTACGGCACACCTACCTTTATTTCCATGTATATAGAACGGAAGGGGATCCATTAGGCATGGAAGGACTCAATTTTAGATAGCACTATTTTTGACATTTTACAATTTAAATTGGAATAAGAATACAAATTGCATAATTTGAATTAACATTTCACTTCTACTCAATTGGGAAAATGGCAAGTATATATTTATTTTATCATTGGTTTTGGAACAACAAAAACCGTTAAACATCTAGGGATTGATCTATGAGTATATGCCACAAGTATAAAAAGTTAGCTAGTTATGCATAAATATTCCTATAGTTAAATATATACAAAATAAAAATAGTTACTTAAATAAATACTATTTATGAAAAAAATAAATAACTAATGTACATATAGATATTTAAAATTAATGTGTCTAGCCATATCAAACCAACTGTTTATTATAGTAAATTAAATTAAATTAACTTAATATATGTATATCATTATTATAGTAATATAAAGTTAATATCAGTATTAGTCGTTAGTCATAGACATAAATTGTCGCTTCCGAGCAGTAGCAATTTCCTCTTGACCATAAATGTTTCGTGAAAATCAGTAGTGCTCGGACAACTCTCCCATCCAGCAAGGACTATACACAAAGGTTGCATTTACGTAAGTAACGTAACTATGACCATGAAAAATTGGCATTCCAGAGTGACCCAAATCTTGAACCTTGGAGAGATCCAAATGGCAAGCCACAGCTCTGTCATTCGCTAGCCACAAGAAGGCCACTTCTTTGTAAGGATGGAATCCTAACAAGTCAATCCAATCTGTACGATCGCAGCAGTTTCCATCCGTACTCTTAATCTTCACGATATTGCCACTGTCAAAGTTCCATTGGAACTTCTTCACTGATCTCACCCTCGCGTTGTTACCTTTGCTGTAGTCAGCACGATGCAAAAGCCATGGCATGTTGATTGGATGATGACTGTCCCGGGAGGAGAAATGTGAACTCACGGCTTGCAGGTTGACGTCGTACTTCAAAACCCATGCCTTGCCGCCAGCAGCAGATTCATCAAGGAACCAGGCTTTGAGTTCCATGTTATCCATAGACGCGAAATACACCCCGTTCTTGGACTTTACAAGACGAAGATCAGAGTAGTTAACACCCTGCGGTGCTTCAATCACTTGGTACTTAGAATCTGATAAGTGTATCCTGCAACATGATGGTGTTATATATTGGGAAAAAAATATTTTTTGGTACGTAAAAACAAAGAAAAACAGGAATTGATATCATCTGAGCAACATCAATTATTATACCGTATACGTACCTCACGATGAAATCACCTTTGCAATGTGCATAGAGAGCTCCGTGAAAGTAGACAGATTGCCGCCAGTAATATAGGTCGGCTCATCGGCGGACCGCACCTCACAGCTAGGGTTCCGGCGGCCGGCCCTCCTTCCCGGGTAAAGGACCTATTCTCCCACCTCCGTGTCGCAGACGAGTACACCCACATGGCGAACGGAGACGGCGGCCACTCTGATCCCGCGTCGGCATGGTAATCATCCGGGCTCTGGAACAAGAGGATGAGGATCTGGTAGTGCGGCGACAGAGAAGGGTCGAACAAGAGGTGCTCCTCGACGCCGTACAGTTCGTGTTCCGGGCAAACGGGCAGGCGCTCCGACCGTCTCGTCGCCGGGTTGACGACGTAGTCGTCGTACCGATGATTGTACAGGAGGAGGAGGAGGCCATTGCAGTGGGCGGAGATCCGGGCGAAGTCCCAGGCTGGGCGGTCGGCCATCCCCACGTACCTGTTGAAGTCGCTGGCGACCTTGCGCCCCACGTAGGACGGCGCGAGGAACTCCGGCGGCCTCGGGTCACCGCCCGTGGTGATGAAGATGCCACACGGCCACAGCGGCAGGAGGTCCGAGCGGAGCATGCGGCGCGCGTCGACGGCGCCGCGCCACGACTTGCAGACGCTGCGGCACACGGCGAGGGTGCGCGGTGGGAGGCGCCGGAGGACCTCCTCCTGCAGCACGTCGTCCGGGCGCAACTGCGGCGGTGGATCCGCCGCCGCCATCCCGTCTTCATACTCGTGTCTTGTTGCGATGCTGCCCCTCACAACCGTCGGATCATATATCAGAACCGAAGGAAGGCACGCGTGTTTATACAGGGAGGAAGGGAGACACCTTTGCAGTTTGCATGCCTGCACACGTCGCCGGCCGCGTGGGACGCATCTCTTTGTTTCCGATCCGGACCTCATCTTGGTTTGCTAAAAAGATTGTATGCGAGCCTCTTTGTTTCCGATCCGGACGCATTAAAGTAGAGCTATACAAGTACCGAAATAAATAAACTAAACTAAACTTTAGAACTTTCATACTATGGTCTAATATTTATTTTCAATATTTTATCTGCTCATCAAACTATAGTTTTGTATCATTTTTCCATATATTTTTACCATTTTTAAAAAATTGCTATAGCTGCGCTGTAGTTTCGCTATAGCCTCATAGGTCTTCAGAAAAAAAGTTGCCGCTATCATCTATATAGCCCGCTATTTAAAACCACTAGCAAAAATGCACGTGCGTCCCGCACGTGACAATAAAAAATATATCATGTAATCAATTTTAAAAAATATATATACTCTCTCCGTTTTAATTTATAGGCCGTTTGACTTTTTTGGTATCCGGTCAAACCGGTTCGTCTTATTCAAAACATTTGTAAAAATAAAGAAAGATTTAATTCAAAGTTAAAGTATATTATATGCTAAACTAAACCACAATAAAAATAAATGATAATTGTGAAAAAATTTGAATAAGATGAGCCGGTTTCACCAAGTGCTAAAAAAGTCAAATGACCTATAAATTGGAATAGAGGGAGTATAAATATGCTACCTTAGGCTTAATACACAACTTATGCATCAACTCATCTATGTTTGCAGTCTACACCTTCTTTTCCGTGTGCTTTCATAATATGTGCATGCATGACCTGTTGGACTATCTAATCGATCTCCCAAAATACATGTATATAAACATTTGCACTAACTGCTACACTCAATCTTATACGTTTATCCTATATATATATATATATATATATATATATTTTTTTTTTTTTTTTGTAAATGACATAGTGAGAAACATGGTGACGGTCGATCAACCCATTCCGTACCCAAGCCAGACAAAAGACCTTAAATGAGGAGATGTCGGAATGTTCATCAATTTCTCAAACCAAACTATCCCTAAATTAACATGCATGCCATCTACCCTGAACCTATACGAAACAAACAAATGCACGCGGTAACTTGCAAAAGGGGCTATAAGAACGACACTCAGAGACGACAATCACCATGAGCTAGCAAAGCACTATCCCCGGCTGGCCATCGCTCTCCAAGCAGTTTTTTTAAGTCAAGTCCATGTCTATGCACGCCATGGCCTTGATATAGCAACCTTGTTGATGAGCCCGTCATCAATAACCAAATGCTCCTATTCCTAGTTAGTGCTTCAGCAAGCCACCAACTACACAGCTTCTCGCAGTGGTGTCGTCCTCAGCAATCAATAATCGCTAGCTGCAGCTCGAGTACAGTATTATTTAACAGCCTGCTTGCCATTAATTAATTATAAACAAGATATTCAAGAGCACGGCCATATAGCAAGAGAGAAGGACATGCATGGAGGAGGAATGGTGGAGCTACCTGATGCCGGAGCTCTGGAGCCGTGGGTGGAGTAGCTGCTGCCGCTGCTCAAGCCGGTGGATGACTCGTCTCAGCCATCGGAGACCTGCTGCCAGACCAAGCGGTGATCTCAGCGCCGATGGCTTCCACGCCGGCCGCAAGCATCGTCCTCTGTGCCGGCACGGCGGGGTACCAGACGACCACCTTGTCTGCTTCGTCGGCAACACGGTGACGGAGGAGGCGCTGCCCGCAGCCCGCTTACCCTAGCGTGCTCAACTGCTTTGAGGCCGTGCGGCACGCAACGGGCGCCGACGCCACGCCGTGGGTGGCAGCGCGCGCGCTGGATCTGCAGCTGACTCCGCCGAGGAGAACTGCCAAGGCGACGGGCTCAACCGCTGCATGCACCTCTCAGGCCGCTTCAACATGCACCAGGTCGCGGCATGCTCACGCCTTCCGTTACTATTTTGTTCTCTTCAAAATTCGTAATGCTCCTCCTGCATTCAGTTTGCTAGATAGCGCTGGTAGGTCGTGTGCTGCAGGTTTGTACCAAGCTCGGTGAAATGTTATTTTGCCTCCTTTTTCCGTTGTTCGAACGAACAGATATAGACACAAAGTGCTGAAATGAGTGAAACTCGAACATGTAAAAAAATTGGAAAAAAAAAACTGCAAAAAGAATATATGGCGTAATGGCATGTGGTCTTTGTAAGGTACCACGACCACCTCCTCATCTCATTTGATGAATAATTATATGGAATTTAAGGGAGTAAATGAGGCGAGAATTTGGTGGGTCACTCACTCGTCCTAAAAAATACTGGTCCAGGGACAATTACCAGTAAATAGCATTGAAGCAAAACACTGCAGCGCACATGGTTAAAGAATCAGCAACCAGCCCCCATATTTCCCTGCTGGACGAACAGCAACCGGGCCAGCTTGGCAGCTTCGAATAAAACCATCCTCTGTCCCTGCCTGCTCCCCGGTTATAAGCAGTTCACGATCTTGGCATTTGCAGGCAGGCAGCCACAGAAGCAAAGCAAATCTTCAGACAAAATAAAGGCCATTCCTCTGTCACAGCTCCTGCTTCGTCCACCCATGGGCCTCTTCAGCTCGGCGCCCAAGGTGTACAAGCCGGCGGCGGAGGTCGACCTCGGCCCCGACAGCGACGAGCCACTACATCAGCCCCAACGTCAAAGGTCCCAGTCCCAGCCGATCGCTCGCCGCCGGCCGTTCATCGTCGGCCACATTGCCTCAATTCTTTACGAGTCATCCTTGCATTATTCAGAACGTACAATCCATCCGGCTGATATATGCGCCGTCGTCTCTGTTTCTCTGTCGTCGCAGCGCCGCGCGTCGCCGGGTTCCTGGTGAAGATGCTGGCGTGGGTGCTGGAGACGCCCGTCCTCGGCTGGCTCGTCCTCGCCGTCCTCAAGAGGGACAACCTCGTCTACAAGGTGCCTGCCTGCATTACTGCATTAACCTTTTCTTTTTGCACGAATTCTCTCTGCTTCCAGTCCTTGGCCCTTGCACGTCGCACTTCTCAGCGTGCTCAAACCACCCGTCACCGTCGTCATCGTCGTCATCCATGCGTGCAGCTCGTCTCGGACGCCGAGATCCCGGAGCCGCCGCTGTTCACCGCCGCTCACGCATGGCAAGGTCGGTCATCATCCTCTCACCTCCGACGACCATGCCGGCGGACTAGTTACTGCATGCATTCGACAGTTTCAGACTTTCAGTCCCAGTACTGAAACCGTACGTCGCGTTTTGCTGTTGCAGCATTCCCCGAGCAGAACATGAGCCTGACGAAGCCCGGGCTGTCGCCGGCGGAGCGCGTGCAGGAGGCCGCCGGCTGCGTCGTCCCCGACGACCCGCCGCCGTCGCCAGGGTTCAGGCGCTGGACCGTGCTGGACTTTCACAGGGCCTACAGCTCCGGACAGACAACCCCTGTCATGGTAAAACAAACAAGATGTTCTTTTTTACGACTACCACCCTGTCAGAGCTACGAACCTATACTTAGAAGCTGTTCCATTTTTCATTTACCACTGACGTTGAAGTGTCAGTACCGGGTCCTCTTGTTCCGGAGCCCGGATGATTACCAGGCTGGAACAAGAGGACTCGGTAGTGCGGCGACAGCGAAGGGTGGAACAAGAGGTGGCGCTCGTCGTACTCGTACAGTTTGCTTTCCGGGCAAAGGGGCAGGCGCTCCGAATGCCTCGTCGCCGGGTTCACGACGTAGTCGTCGTTCCGGCCATTGAACAGGAGGAGGAGGCCATTGCAGTGGGTGCAGATCACGGGGGCGCCCCAGGAGCGGTCGCCCATCATCCCCAGGTACCTGTTGAACTTGCAGGCGACCTTGCGCCCCACGTAGGGCGGCGCGAAGAACTCCGGCGGCTTGCAGCCCGTGTCGACGA
This sequence comes from Paspalum notatum, assembly GCA_022530915.1. Lineage (NCBI taxonomy): Eukaryota > Viridiplantae > Streptophyta > Magnoliopsida > Poales > Poaceae > Paspalum > Paspalum notatum. Next base: position 68,524,121 of record CM039683.1, on the reverse strand, counting down.
AGATGCCGCACGGCCACAGCGGCAGGAGGTCCGAGCGGAGCATGCCGCGCGCGTCGATGACGCCACGCCACGCCTTGCATGACGCTGCGGCACACGGCGAGAGCGCGCGGCGGCAAGCGGCCCAGGACCTCCCCCTGCAGCACGTCGTCCGGTAGCAACTGCGGCGGCGGATCCGCGGCCATACCGTCGTACGGCGTGCCTTGTGAATCACAACCGGGGGATCAGATCAGATCCCGTTCCATTTAATTTCGCCCACAAGCAAAGAAAAATCAAAACGGAGGTCACGCATCCCGTTCCGTTTGCACATGCACTTCGCCGCGTGGGACACCAAGTTTAATTTGTTTACAACTGTTTTTTTTTTGTTTCCGATCCGCACCTCGTCTTCGTTCGCTAAAAAGATTATACGTGAATTCAAATTCAATGTTTACTTTCTATCTCAAAATAAGTACAACACTGATTTTGTCCTAAGCCAACACTATTATAAATTTAACCAAGCTAATCAAAGATAACATAGATTTTAATTATTAGTACATCAAATACCTAGCGGCATTTTTTTTCAAAACACATTACGACATAAGCGCTCACACGCGCACGTACAATTACCCTTATGAATTCACACATGTACACCCTATCCCTATAAGTATATCTGTAGAACTGGGTTGGATCGATATCAAGATTCACGAAGTCACCAACAGACGTCTCTAAGAGGTGTCAATGGGGACCCGTACCCGTTAATCTATGGAGATTTGTTCTATTGGGGTTAGGGTATGGCGATATTTTAATTCTCATGGGATTTGCTAAAAATTCTTCCCCCATTGGGTAAGGCGGATTTGGGTAGGGGAAGCATAATCCGAACCCAATAACTCATGGGTAATATTCACTCGGTATAATTAGGTGTGCAACCCAATAACCAAACTGAAGTTTAGCCCAACAACAGCTAACCCTATCTCTCCCGACCCTTTAAGCCCCAGGCACCGGAAATTCTGCGTCCCATACAAGCCTTTTGTCTTTCATACATTGCTTGAGTTCAAAAACCTGTATTAGATTAATTAAGCTACTTATTTCTATTCTAAGTAATTAGATCCGCATCGATCCATCCAGTGAGAACATAATAAAATCTCTAGTGGATTCGAAATACAAGCCAATCAATGCCGATTGTTCAACTAGATGGGAACAAAACGATAAACAAAGAAGGAAGAGCCCCCGCTGCCTTGCTTGCAGCCAGCCCTCCACCTTGAAATCCTGCTCACTTCCATGAAGAAGGATGGATTGGTCAACCGGATGCATGCTACAAACCAGGGGTGGGCGAGCTCCTGCGGAGGATGTGAGAGGGAGGTATTTCTTAGCTCGCTGCCCACACAGGAGGACATCCGCCCGGAGAAGGGGGAGTGGGCTGCATGAAAACGGATAGCATTCGGATACCAGTTTTTTTCATCTTTTCTCTTGCATAGTAACTAAATGGGACATATAATTTTTCATCTAAATCCACATCTTGTTTTTTATGTCAGGCTAGTTTAAGATTCATAGAAAATCAACCCCAAATTCATTATATATCTACACAAATGATAGATTCAAAATTCGGGTAGCATTCGGATACGGATGCTAATAGTTTTTTATATTTTCCTTCGTATAGGAAGCAAATAAGGCAAGGAAAAATTTATCTAATTTTATATTATTGTTTGTTGTAATATTTTTGTTATAATATATAAAATTGAATACCAAATTTTTTCAATATCTATTTTAAAATAATAGATTCCTACCCGTTTTCATCTGTGGGGTTGGAACCCCAGCCGCCGATCTTTATATTTAATATGTGCAGTGTTCAGATCCATCCAATCGAAATCGGACGTTGGGAAACTGGTGGCCGTTGAGTTGAGCCCTGTGGCGCTGAACATGCAGCCCAGCCCATGTATAGGTTAGCACGACATTAAGGCTGAATACGGTTTTACAATGTTTTTTCTTTTACGTAAATCTTTGACCTGAAATTTTGATTAAGATTTCCTATTTATCTATTCTTTACTTTCTATTTGGTGTCTATATATATCTCTACTTCTCTATCTCCACATAATATTAAAGTAAATAAGGTTTCACGGTCCTTCCTGACTGGTGCGGTCCGTCATGACAGGTGGGCCCCACATGCCAGTGACCTTACTTCTGCCCACCTGTTTCTATGCCCATTCGTCGCCCCTCCCCAATATTTCTGGTGCCCCACAATAGTCTAATTCGCATCAAATCAACAACGGGAAGGATGTATTCCAATATAATCCAATAGGTTTGGGTCCATTAAAGCCCAATCACCATCAAATACAACATACGGAGTACACGTTATCTCAGATCAAATAGTACAATCCCAAATTGCCAAATCAACTCTGATCAAGCCTATTCGTAACCGCAATTCAACGAGCTCTTCCAAGCACAGCAATAGACAAAGACCCTGAATCACGAGATTGCGCGTATCAAAAGTCAGAATAAAACCTCACACAGGTAAGAAAACGAGAAAAGATCCAGAGCAGGAAGTCTCGCCACCTTGGCCGTCCGGGATCGGGAGGAGGGAGGCCACGGTGCGGATCTGGGCGGCGGAGAGGGCCACAGCGACGGGAGCCGGTGGGAGAGGAGCGAGCCCAGCGGTCGGACGGATGGGGGCGGAGGTTCGAGGAGAGAGTGGAGCGCGGGCCGTGACCGCCAGGGACGCTCGACGTGGCCGCGCGGACGGCGTACGAAGCGGATCCGGTCTCAGAGGACGTTGTTAGTGTATCTGGGGAGCCATACCCCAAACACGTGTATAAAGGACCTTCCTCAATACTCATAAAAGAAGAAGATAGACTCTGGAGAGCGCAACCCCGAGCGGAGCACTCGGGGTTGGCCAACCCCGACACGTCGGCTCCTTCTAGCAGAAGGAACCGGCACCTACCGCATTAAATGCCGTAGGTGCATTCCCCACGGACGGCGCTAACGCGGCGTTGACGGAGGAGACCCTGGTCAAGGGCGTGCCCGGCGGAGGGAGCGCCCGTGATTAGGGGGACATGCAGCGACACTGTGCAATCCACTCCGTGCAATAGGAGGAACGTGCCGGCCGGACCGGCACAGGGCTGCGCGTACGGAAGGACGTGACACACTCAACGTGATTTATCAAGCCCATACCGTAACGGTGATGACGGAAGCCTGCACAGCAGAGTAGGCCACCCACTCTGTACTCCCACCGTCTCCCTTGGACTACAAAAGGGAGAGGTGGTGCCCTGTTAGAGGGATTCCAACACTCAATCCATTCCCAGTCCACCCTGGTTGACCACATTCGACCCAATTTGCACAGTTCTAGCCAGACACACACTGACAGCCTACCTCAATCCACCCAACTCAACTTCATCACTCTAGCAGCTCTAGCAGCTCTCGATCACCTTTCACCCAGGGATGATCCTGGTTGTAGCTCGTGTACATCATTCATATTGAGATCACCACAGAGGACGTAGGGTGTTACACCATTTCGGTGTCCCGAACCTCTCTAAATCTCCCTGTCTTTGTTCTCTTTTTACTCACCCTTGCAGCGTGTTCTTGCGATAGCATCTACGTCCCTACGCTCCTTCATATGGTTGGGGTACCTATATGGTATCTCGGTGTCGAGAACGTCGACAGACGTGACCGCGGAGGAGGAAAGGGTGGGCAGTACTCCGCTGGGCGGGAGGAGGATGACAAGAGGACAGGTGCAGTGGGGGCGGATTGAGCAGGCGGCTAGGGTTCCCTTGCTCCTCTGGTTTTGCTCCAAGACGAGAGGAGAGGTGCGGTGTGGGCGGAGTGAGCGGGTGGCTAGGGTTCCATCGCTTCTCAGTGTTTTGCTCCGCGGAGTTGGGCCGCGAGAATCGGATGGTGGGCAAGGCTGGGCTAGTTGTGGCCTAGCTCGGGATTTTGGCCCAGTTCCGCGGAGTGGGGCTGCACAGTGATTTTGATATTTTTTTTATATTTTCTTTCAATTAAGCTTAAAATAATCATTGGGCTCAATGATTACAGTCATATTATAAATTGATGCACTATTTAATAGTGTTTTGTTGTTGCATAACAATACAAATAAATTTTCATTATTAAATTCACATTTACTACCGTGATATACTAGAGCCGATTATTTTTTCCCAAAGACTTATGAGCATTTGGAATAATCATTCAATCTATGGGAAAAGGGAGATGGTCTTTGAAAATGGTTGTATAAAATATTGGATAGAAAAATATAAGAGGAGGAATACATGGAAGTATGAGTGCAAAGAATTTTGATACAGAGGAAATAATCCTTCTGACCAATATAGAGAAATAGGAGTGCGGATAGCCTTAGCCCATTTGTGGTGGTAGACGATTTTAATCTTATCGTCGTTAATAGAAGGTTGTAAGTGATTTTACTTCATCATTTAAACATATGTATCACAAAGAAAACCACATGCCCTGTGTGCCGCTAAAATTTTTCCATGCCCTTGTGCCGCTAAAATTTTTCCATGCCCTTGTACCGCTAAAATTTTGTTTCACATCCTATCTGTCATCCATTTGAACTAGCGATAGTGGCAGATAGATAAATCTTCTTCCCGTTGCAACGCATTGACATTTTTGCTTAATATTAAAGCAAATAAGATTTCACGGTCGGTCCTGACAAACGCGATCTGTCCTGACAAGCGGGGCCCACCTATCAGTCTCTCTCTGTAAAAATCAGCTGCCGCGTCTTGGCCGCCTCCAACTCGCAAATCAAAATCTACGCACAGGAGAAAACAAATCCATCAGGAGACTGCTATCGAATTGGACTAGGACCGTCGAGTTGGCCCAAAACGACAAGTATACATCATATGAACAGACTATAATCCCAAATCGTAATTTCACCTGTGCACAAGCATGCTCATAATCTTTGTTCAATAAGCTATGACAGATCCGAGAAGAGTTGACAAAATCTCACTGACCAGAATATGAGAGAAGAGGCGAGAAAAATCATGCGGTAGACATCAGTCAGGTGCTGAGATTACGAACCACAAGAAGTTGGTGTATCTGAGAAATCGGAGGCCAAAAAAAGAAGAAAAATAACATAAAGGGGAAAAAAGAGAGGCTGTTGCTGGATCTGGAGGGACTCTGCTGGCTTGGTGAGGAGAGTGGGGGCGACAGAGAGAGCAGGGCGGACGTTTTTTTAGAGTTTCCAATCCTATTTTATCCGTCCGATGTCATCCAGGTTGGCTGATTTGGGCAGCAGAAAATGGGCTGGGCTGGGCAGGGGCGGAAGTGTACAGCTTGACCTCCAATTTTGACTAGGCCGCATATCTATGTATACTACATTCTACATCTATGTCCTATCTATCTACTCTACATAATATTAATATTAAATATTAAAGAGATATTAAAAAGAAAAATCGAGAAAAATTTTATTCACAACTCTTTTCATACTACTCATTTGTTTGTCAAAAAGCATGTATTTTAATTTTCGTTAAAACCATATTTTTTTTATTCGTCACGTGCATCGTGCATATCAGTTACCTTAAGGTTATGATATAGTATTTTATAAATAGAAATTTATAGTATAAGAGTGTGGATAGCCTTAGGTGACATAGCAGCAAGTCAACCGACAACTCTATCTTTTCCAAATTGCATGCCCATGTAACCGTGCCACACTGTTTGTTTTTCTTGTTGCAACGTACGGACATTTTTGCTAGCGTATAACTTATAGACAATTATTTTTGTTGTTTACATGTCAAATTCATTGGTGATGTACTGATGTTGGGTGTGGTGTGGCTGTTAATGTCATGCAAAACATAATATGTCCATGCTTCTTTTGTGGAGATGGGGCTCAAATGGGAACCCCCCAAATGGGGATAGGGATGTGGATGATTCATGGGATGGGATGGGTATGGGATGCTGGAATTCGGTGGGGAATTTCTCATTGACATCTCTAGGCGTGCCGCTGTCAACAAGGATACCATCTACCACCAAAAGAACAAAACCATTAAATCATGCGAATATCTGTGGTAAGTCGAAAACATTATATATGGCTGGATGAGTACGATTTTATTGCTCCTGACTATTATATGGGCCCTGACTATTATATGGTCCATGAACCATAGAGATGATTGGGCTTGTATATGCGCTGCAGGAGAGTCGTTTGCATGTACGACAAGCGGGCGGACGGCTAATGGTGGAGGTTAAGGTGGGTAGTTAGTATTTATGTGGGAATTATTTTTTTCTTAACTCGAACTTTATAGTTTAGATATATTGTGTTCAAAATTTGTATACATATCTTATCACGACTGCCTATAATTATACCTTTTGATGATACATATAATAACTCTACACCATTCAACGTCTTTGAAACTTATATACATAGGATTTATAAAATCGCATACTTACAAAACAAATGTACATGTTAAAATATGAATAAAAATATGAAATTCTGTTTACAGCACTTAGAAAGAATAATAACGAAGGTAAATTATGGGCAAGAAAAGAAAAAAAAAACGAAAAAAAGGAACGTGCCCACGTCCGCACAACGCTGATAGCTATAGCGCTGGGTCCAGGTTTTGCCGCTAGCTGGAAGCGAACCATGCAAAGCGAGCAATAGCGGTTCTGGTATTGCGCTTGATCAGCGTTCAACAAGACACCTGCCCGAGCAAAGCTGCAAAGCAGCATCTCGTCCTTTACAGCTCTTGCTTTATTTTATAGAACATCTTCTTACTTTTACAGGAAAATTCGCTTATCTCTGTCGAGACTGTAGCTGGTTCCATAAGGAGAAGGTCCCGTCACCATCGTGTGTCATTGGAACAAACGTGATGTACAAGATATGTCTTAAAAAGCAATGCAAAAGCACACACGTGTGGTAATTAAGTAAGGTGCCTGTGATCATTTGTCTGATAGGCTTATGCTACGAGGCTGTTCGATATCCATTACTGCATATGGGCCTTGAAGACAGCCCCACAACAAAAGGCATTATGTTTCGCAACAAAACAATCTTTTTTTACCAGCAGGATTTCTAAACATATTCCTCTATTTTTTTCATCTCCTTTGCACTCTCGTTGCAGTTGGAGGAGATAGCTAGACGGATGGGGCACAGTGAAAAAGAAGATAAAAGTGGAAGACGAAGGTAGAAAAAAAAAAACTTTCTGAAGATGAATAGTCACTCTCTTTGTTTTTCTTTGCGATGGAACAAATTTCTTCTTTTTTCGTAGATTTTCTCATTTTTAATTTATTTTTTAAGTAATTACCCACCTCTGCCATTATGAAAGGTTTTGAGTTCAACTCTTAACAAAAGCAAATTTCTTCTATTTTTGGCAATTTATTTCTATTATGAAATTTACTATCACTTTATTATCAATTTTTTCCCATTTACAAATTTACACTACTAAATGATCCTATAACTTTTTTTCATAAAGATGTTAGAAACCTTTCTATGAAACATATATTTTGTGCCTATCTGACTATTACTGATTAGAGACTCCTTATTAATCCTCTCAAAATGCGGTAAATAAAAGATAAAATCATAAAAATTATATCCTCTCATCGATATTGTAGATTAAAATCTTAATAGCCATTAGATTTGTTTTCCATGTAATTAACATCCCGTCATCCATCATGTAGCTCTAATAATAGATATGTTTTCTATGAAAAAGGTAAACTATAAAAATTCTCACAAAAATCAGAAACATTCGGTAATCCATCGTGTAGCTCTAATAATAGTAGTCATTAGATCTATTATTGTTTCTAAAAAATTATCCACCATGACATTATGAAAGATGAAATAAAATGATCTCCCAAATTTATATATAAATTGCCCATGATACCATTATAAAATATGAATTACATAACACCTTAAATTTGCATTAAACTACCCACCGTGCCATTATAAAATATGAATTAAAATAACCCCTTAAATTTGCATATAAATTACTCAACATGCCATTATAATTAAAAGATGGATTGAAATAAACCCTAAATCTATATATAAATTACCCAATATGCTATCATGAAATATAAATTAGAATTGTTTCTAAATTTGCATATACATTGCCCACTATGACATTACAAAAAATGAATTAAAACAATTAACTTTAATATTATTATAGATTAAATCTATATGCTATAATGGACTAGTTTCTTTTAATGGGAGGTAGCTCAGGTTCTTCGGCCATTTCTGTTATTTGAGATCAAGAGCAAAAATTCATTCGGTTATTTCCGATTCTCTCAACGTTGGAACTGAACTTAATATCGGTTCTTTCGGATCCAATTACTTCGGTTTGGTTTTTCGGTTTTGGTCAATTATGCCCACCCTTACTTGTGATAAAACATATTAACTGATTTCAGTTCAATAAAAACCAAATATATAGTACGCATCATGTATCCAACAACACACACATGAATCTATATCATTTTTGTTAAATTTTCATATATAGCAAATATAAAGTATAATTAAAAATAATTATGTTTCATTTTTTGTAGATTGTGTGAATTTTCATATATAACAAATATGAAGTATAGTTAAAAAATAATTATGTTTGGAATATACATATTTATTGTAAACAAAAATAACAAGTAATGTCTTAATTCAATTTTAATATTAAAAATAATACTTTTGCATAAAAACCATAAATTTCTCAAATATAAACTTACAATAATTTTTGTCATGTGCAGGACGCAGTTAAACGAACAAGCGTCATGAAAGGGAAAGAAAAGAGGGAGGATATTGCTTTTAAACAAAGTACTACAAAGAATAAATCAAATCTTCATACCTTAGTACTCCATTCCAATTTATAGGTCATTTGATTTTTTTTTTTACATCAAGTTTGATTGTTCGCCTTATTCAGGTTGTAGATAGTATGGGGCATAAGTGATTTTGACGAAAAAAATGTTTCAGCTTGCTCTAAATTACTAAATGTATTCCTTTACTTCCACCTAGATTTCTTCTTTTCTTTTGTCAGGGCCGAAGGATCAGATACCTTGATAGAGTCCGTGACCGAGTCGGATCGTTTAGTTTCACAACCTTGCATTGGGACGTAGGTATACGTACGTCTCTAGATAGGATAGAACTAGTGTTCGAATCCGTTTTCATCTCAGGCTGAGGGTGTCGTGTCTATCAAAAAGGACTACTCGATCTCGATATATATGCAACGTAACCGACCGGTTCTGCAATCTCAATAAATCTAAGCTGCCCCCGCGATAATTAACCAATACGTACCACTCTTCAAATTAACCAAACCACTTCTGCAATGTCATCGACGTTGGAGTTGCCAACTCGGCCGTCGCCGCCGCCGTGCATGGCCTGCCAGTACTGCCGTCGCCTGTGCCATCCGAATTGCCTGTACGCGCCCTACTTCCCGCCGGGCTCCGACCTGGAGAGGTTCCGCGCCTTGTGCAGGGCGTTCGGCCCGGGCCACGTCGCCCGCGCGCTCCTCGACCTGCCACCGGAGAAGAGGCAGCTCGCCGTCGACCTGCTCGTCGGGTGGGCCCTGAACAACCCAGGCGCCCGCTTGATGGTAACCAGTAAGGAGAGGTCGGATGAGTTCAAGGCGCTGCTGCTGGTCGCCGTCAATGGGGAGTACCACGCGCCAGCGTGGCCACCATGCGGGGCGCCTCCGCGCTGGTGGCGCCCCAGGACACGGCCGCCGTGCCTGGTGTGCAGCACTTGCGCCACGGCCACCCGTGCCCGCCGGAGTGCGTGTTCGCGCCCTACTTCCCGGCGCTGTCCAACCCGGCGAGGTTCCTCGCCCTGCACACAGGGCGTTCAGCGCCGGCTACGTCGCCCGTGCGCTCCATGGCTTGACGCTGGAGTTGAGGCGGGGCGTCGTCGGGGGGCGAAGCTACCTTGTAGCTAGGTGGTGCACATGCACCCCCTCCAAAATGCAAATCTAGTGCTTATGAGCAACATTTCACCATATATGCACCCTCCACGGCTAAAGTCTTTGCACCCACAATGCAGTTGCACCCCCTTCTATTTTGCTCTAGCTTCGCCACTCGGCCTGCTTGTCAAGTTTGCGATGGAGCACCCAGAACACAGTGACCTAGTAGACGAGCAGAGCTTCAAGGACTTGAACACAAAAGTGGTGCTCGCTAGCAGGACACTGCTTTCAAAAAAGACATGGGTCAGAATAACCTTCGCTGGCAGCGTACTACTTTCACTAGATGAATGGATGAAACAATGATCAATTCTAGCGTCGTTCTTCTGGTTCGTTGTTTTCATGCATTTGTTAGTTCGTTTGATTGATATAATGATAGTAAATTTGAGTTTGTAGTAAACTACTATAATGGTTTCTTTGTCAATGCGCACACGCGTGTATGTCGCATGTGCTTAGTCGCTTGCAGTTTACCCGATGTGTTTTTCTCATAATCGTTCAAATGTCCATTTTATTTGAAGTTGAAAACCACTTTCGAAACCGCCTTAGGGTTGAAAATCGAACTTTCTTGCCAGTTTAAAGATGTGGGTTGTCCGGTTTCGTAGTACAAGGTTGAAAATCGGACTTTTTGACCAATTTGAGATTGTAAAATTGACTTTTTTCTTCAAATAATTGTATCCCGCGTGTGGATCCTATATTCCTCTTGTCCGTTTTGGTGTGTCGAACAAATTACAGTTTGAGTTAGGACAAAAACTAAAACCGCGGTTGTTTTGTGATGGTGATAGTACAAAATTCCCTTGCTTTTCCATTTTTCTTCCGCAATGTATCACCATGGGTGCGACCGTACGTGCAACCTTTGCATCCTAGCCAACCGTAGCACAAAATTCCCTTGCTTTTCCAATTTTCTTGGGCAATGTATCTCGTGCAACTAGCACCTTGGGTGCGACCGTATGCCTTTGGATCCTAGCCAACCGTTGTTCACCCGATGGCAATTCACTGATGCATGAGAATTTGCAAAACAATACTCGATCCTGACGATACATCAGTCTGATAAGAATTTGCAGATCTCCCCCATCATGGTGATTTTCAACTTGCCCCTGCTTCCCAACCCCTTCCTCTGAAATAGTGTTGGAGGCCGCATGTGACGCCACTGGACCCGGATCCTTCTATATGTACACGCACTTGTGGTCGCCCTCCGGACAGCCCTTGTGCCATGATATTCGTGCCGCCGCGCCTAATCCTCCCAACCTGGTGCCTTCTTGGCGCGACACCTTTTGCCTAGTGTGCCCTGGTCGGAAGAAATGAAGCCTGAAGCAGATTGCAATCAAAACAAATTGTCAGCCTAAACATTCACATTCATAGAAACAAATCAGTTGAATCTCTTTCACTAACCCTTCGCCATGGATAAGGCTTGCATGGACAGTTTTCTTTCCTACTTTAATACAATGATACGAGTTCTCCTGTGTTCGAGAAAAAAATTGTTAGGTATGCACAAGAGCAGGATGTTAGAGAGATCCAAGAAAACGAAAAAGAAGCCATCTCAAAGCATGCTAGATCAGGGAGGCGACATGGAGGCAGCTGTGATGAACCAAGAAAACGAACAAAGAAACTAAGAGAACAAAAAAGACACAAGATAACAGTGTATCCAAGAAATCAAGAGTAGAGCAATCATTTCAAAAGAGAGCTGCCAACTATTAAATTGAACAGGGGGTTGGACAGTGAGGACAGCAATAGATGTGCCCAAATCCGTAAATCTCTCAGGCAAGGAAGGGAGGGAGCTTGCCCTATATGCCCAGAGAGAGGAGTGTGGTGCGAAAATTGTGTTAGGGTTTCAGGGGAGAGAAGAGGGGGCAAGGTTCTCTGATTTTTATACTAACCTTTTGGATAATTTGTGGCCGTCGATCGTGATGGATGGCTCCATCTCAACGAAAGTTAAAATTTGAATAAAAATGTTTATCTCAATTTAAGTCTATATCAAAAGTTATGGTGGTGTTCCCTCCAAACTGGCACAGTGATACTGTCACTAGCAGTGTTGCGTCCAATTTTACCACCAAGGAGATGACAATTTTAGAAATGATGCGTGAGGACCCCCCACAATTTGGCACTATATATAGTAGAGACTAGGTTCTTTTTAGGGAATAGATTGAATAGTTTTTGTTGAGGCAAAATGTGTTGATGTCACTAGACATCAGAGCCCTATTCTTCCTGATCAATCACAACCCAATGATGGCAGGTACGATGTTGCTATGGATATCAACACGCTTGGGGCTTTCCGGATCATGAGTTTTGCACAACGGTTCCGAAGGCTGAAGTTATTCTTGCATGTGTCGACATGTAGGTTTATATTGTTGTGATGCTTTAATGTTTTATGAGCCCTGGTTGATGTTTGTCGAACAGCATATGTGAGTGGACAGAGGCAAGGTGTGGTCATGGGGAAGCCATTTCAACTGGGAGATACAATAGCAAAGGAGTTTGGTGGCTCTACAGATTGTAAAGTGGCCGCTTCGTTGGATATTGAGACAGAGGTCAAGCTTGCCTTGGCCTCAACAATAGGCTCCGATGATTCTGCTTCTATTTCTTAAGAAATGAAACGCTTAGGCCTAGAAAGGTATAGTACGCATAATGATTCTTTTAAGCAGTGCATCAGCATAGACACAACTCTAGTATTGTTGACCTTTGTTCTTTAATTTTCAATTGATATAGGGCAAATCTCCATGGCTGGCAAGATGTATATGTGTTTTCCAAGGCGATGGGGGAGATATGGTAATCAACTGCATGCGAGGAGGTATACCGGTGGTCACCATCAGGCTGAGTTGGATACAAGGCAACAGGTCGGTACAATGACCAAATCATCCGCAGAGTTAATAATCAAATTCACATAATTGATCCATCAACTAATCTTTTCTCATATTGGCAAATGAAATCTTGGATGATGGATCCCCTTATGCTCAGCTATGGCAGAGGGCAGGCGACAAGATGCCTTGCCAATCCTGATTATGTCATTGATGTGGTATGTAAGCAGCTGCACGCTGAGTTTATCTCCGCACGAACATGTAGATTCCTTTAATTACCTAGACCGTTGCAGTCATGCAAGCTTTTTTTAGCCTGTGGTAATAGTTCCCTTGACAGCAAACTGGTGTCGTGCCAAGATCCCGGCAGACATGGTGGTGAAGGTGATGCTGGCGTCTATGGCAAAGCATGGGCAACTGGGCATGGACAGCTAACAAGAGGGATGCACGTATACTACTCGTCTTCGTCGACAGCGAATCCGATGCTATGCAAGGATCTGTTCGATTTCTTTTTCCAGCACTTCACACGGTCGCTACTCATGGACGAGGCAGGGCAGCCCGTCCTTGTGCATCCAATGCACTTCTGCGGCGATATGGAGGAGTACACTAGCAACGTGGAGAACGCGCTGCTGCAGACCACCACCACCACTGCCACCAGGGCAGCTGCGCTTTCTGAGAGGCAGAAGCGCGACCTCTATGCCAAGGCTGTGGAGAGAATTATCGACCGTGCCAGATTCAACAAGCCCTACACCTTATACCGCTGCAGGTTTCATAATGGAAACACGGAGGCGCTCTTCTCCGAGATGTTGGCGGAGGAGAGGGAGAAGTTCCCACTTCAACGTTCGTAGTGTGGATTGGATGAACTACATCACCGACGTGCAAATCCCGGGCCTCATGAAGTATGTCGGGAAGGGCAAAGCCTCCGTATGAGCACAGACCACGGTCATGCTCATGCGTGGTATGGTTGGCCTGGCGTTATTGAGTTCTTAAATAGCATTTTATATATAGCAATATTATTAATTTATTAAAGCCTGGAATATGAAGCTGTGTACAACGTTTTATTTTCATTAGCCCTTGTATTTCAGAAGATATGTATGAGGTGGATAAAATTGGCACAAGGCTAAGCAAAATCTCATATGCAATGCCATTACAAAAACTTTAGCCTCCCGTTCTAATAAATATTTGTCATTAATCACTGGATGTATATATTTCCGAATGTTTTTTTTAAAGGCGTATAAATCAATTGTGCTAGGACAGCTCCCCCATCCTACATGGACAATACACAAAGAATGCAGCTACACGACCTTGACCATACGGCACATGCAAGCTACCCAAATCTTGAACCTTGGAGCCATCCAAATGGTAAGCCACAACCCTGCCACTGCCTAGGTGCAAGAAGGCCACTTCTCTGTAAGGGTGGAATCCTATTATGTCCATTTTATCTTCAACGCCCCACCACTGTTTTTTTGTATCATTAATCTTCACCATATTGCAATTGTCGAAGTCCCATTCAAAACTATTTTTCGAGTTTTCCATTCTGTCGTCGTTGTCCTTGTCGTAGTCATCACCATCTGATAAGATCCAAGGCATGTCGACCGGATAACGGAGGTTTTCGTTGAAATGTGAATCCAAAGGTTTCAGATTGACATCGTACTTCAGAACCCACTCTGCCTTGTCACTCGATTCATCGAGGGACCAGACTCGTAGTTGGCCCACGCTATGATGTATAAACGCAACATACACCCCATCCTTGGACTTCAGAAGATACTTGGGAGCACCATCCGGCAGTTTAATTACCTGGTACTTACAATTTGATATGGTTATTCTGCAACATTATATTCAAAATCATCGGCAAAAGGTTAGTTAGTTGAATGGTCTTCATTGACACACACAGAAATACTATTATACTACTATTACAAAGGAGTGTTCAAGGAATCAATAAGGTATTAGCACGAGTTGTTACCTCATGATAAAATCAGTTTTGCATTCCGCATAGACATAAAGTGCTCCATGATAGCACACAGGTTCCCCGTAATAAGGCTCTCCTAAATGCCTGTACGACTGCACGTCAGCTAGGGTTCCAACGGGCCCCCCTTCCCGGGCAAGCGACCTCTTCTCCCACCTCCCCGTTGCAGACGAGTAGACCCACATCAAATGCGGTGATGGCGGCCACTCTGATCCCGCGTCCAATCTCTCGCCAGCCTGCTCGTAATTGTGAGCATTCCAGATGACGAGCACCTGGTAGTGTGGCGACAGTAAGGGGTCGAACAGGAGGACGCACAGGTCCAAGTAATGCCAGAGCGGGCGAGGGGGCAGGGGCGCCCACCGTCTCGTGGCCGGGTTGACGACGTGCTCGTCGCCCAGGAGGAGCAGGCCATTACAGCAGCTGGAGATCAACGGGGCGTCCCACTTCCAGTGGTCGCCGCCCGCCTCCACGTAGCTCTCGAGATTGCTGGCGACCACGCGCCCTGCCGCTGGTGGGGCGAAGAACATCGGCGCCAACATGTCGTCCACTGCGGTGAGGAAGATGCCGCACGGCGACAGCGACAGGAGGTCCGGCCGCAGCGTGCGGCGCGCGTCGATGGCGGCACGCCATGCCTTGCAGACGCAGCGGCATGTGGCCACGGCACGCGGCGGGAGGCGGCCGAGGATCTCCTCCTGGAGCACGTCGTCGGGCAGCTCCCGTGGCGGTTCTTCCATGCCCGTCGATCGGCCAGCGCGTTGTGGGGTTATATAATTGCACCGGCCGGCGACGGAACGGGCGCTTGTTATATGGTGACACGTTAGGCAGATCCCGTTCTGGTTTTTTTTGGCCGTCAAGAAACATCAGTATGGGAAGCAATCGTTTGTTTTCTCACATTATTTTCGTTTTCCAAAAAGCTGAGGACAAATTTCTCTCCTCGCACCTCTCAACTCTCATGTTATATAGTCATATGCTGTGCCGCACGGCACAACCTGCCTTATTTCCTTGCATATAGAACGGCAGGCGATCCATTATGCATGCAAGGATCCAATTTTAGATAGCACTAATCAAAATGCACATGCGTCTCGCACATGACTAAATAAAATTATTATTATATTAGATATAAGGATAGTCTGCACGTGACTAAATAAAATAATATTTAATTTTATTATTAGATACAAGGATTTAGTGTGAGTTCATAAGAAATATTATGAAAGTTTATTTATTTATTATCAACATGATAAAATAGTTGTTGAATTAAACTTACATTTCTCATACATAAGCCACGTGGAACCGGTATAATTATTATTAATTTTTCATATGAAAAAAAAAGAAAAAACTAAATTTACCTCAGACTTAGCCCAACCCAGCCCAGCGCCGCCTCATCTAAACCATCAATTCCGATCCAATGGTTGACAAACGGAGTATATTAATTAGCCGGTGCCACCCCGAACCTTTAAAACCCTATCCATTCCACTTGCCCTGTCCCGCCGTCCGCCGCTCCTCCAGGACCGGCTCAGGTCCGCACCACCGCACCTAGCCTGCTCCTCCCGCCCCGGCTTAGGTCGCAGTCGTCGCCCTGTCCCGTCGCCGCCACTCGTCGGATCCGCTCCAGTGCCCCGGCGTGCCGCCCTTCTCCTGGCGCGAGGCGGCCGCCGCCTCTAGCTCACTCCTCCCGCCTCGGCTCAAGGTCGCGGCCTCCGCCCTGCCCCATCACCGGATCCGCGCCGGTCCGCCCTTCTCCTACCGTGCGGCGGCCGCCGCCGCTAGACCTCGTCTAGATTTTGTCTTTTTTGTTGTTTTGTTTTTGAGTGGGCTTCCTCCCTTTTCTTCCAGCTTGTTGGAACCGATTAATGAAGCTACAATGTTGATGTGAGCTTGCTCAATTATAGATGTAAACCTGTTTCTTCATAATCGCGGCAACGATTTAGTACTAATTACACTCATGTATGTTCTATTTGTTCTGTCATTGTTGGGCCTTTGTGTATTTGCTAGGCTAAGACTAAGAGACATCTATGCCTTCCTGTATGGAGGCAGGTTTGATCTGGTTTAGAGTCCCATCCGATAGGGATTGTGACTAACTCGCGGTAGATGAATCTTCCGTGAAAAAAAATCCACGATTTTTGGTAGAAAATCTCCGTAAGTGTTCCCTTCCATCGTAGGGAAGAGGCCGTGTGAAAAAGATCAAACAGTGAAAATAATATACATATTAATTGTTAATAATCGGACAAGCTTAACCGGACAAGCTTTGTGGACCCTATGCATTGTGGGGACCGTATATGTGCTTTGATCTAAACTCTAGATCAGGGATCTAAGGGTGGGTTTATAATTGGGTTTGATTATGTTTAGGTGAGAAATAATGCACGTGACTAAAAATAATTCTTTTAACATGATTGAAATATTCATTTATGGTGCTGTTTGGATTGAGAAATCAACTCAACAAGGACGGAGGTAATGAATCAACTTATATTGAAAAAATTTGATAGGATGACACCATTGTTCATGCTTATACTAATTATGAGTTTGTGAAAACCGCTGCCTTGTGACAAGATTGACGCTGCATTATTCAGAGCCTCCATTAAAGTTACAAGATAGACAGGATACCATTTTGTGGCATGACTCTTGGCTCTCAGGCAATGCGTCGATCAATATGATCCCAAGCTTTTATTCACTGGCTTGGCATAGGAACCAAAAAGTTAATAAGCAATTGGTCAACCTGAGCAGGACGAGGGGCATGTGGACAATGGATACTGCACAATATATATTTGAATTCATTCTTTGCAAAATCATCTCAAGTGTGTGCAACTGAAAGATCAAGCTAACTGCGTACATTCTAAGCGGACAGTGGACACAGTGAATGAGTTTTCTCATCTAAGTCGCTTATCTAGCACAATTCAAATGTTATTTCTGCCATTTCAAGGCTAAATCTATGTGGCAGGCTCGTACGGAAGAGAAACATAAGTTTTCACGTGGCTGCTTGTAGAGGCCAAGATCCTCACAATCAAGTTGTTTCAGTCATATTGGCCTAGCAATCCACTTTGCGTGCTCTGTGATTAGGAGCCAGAGTTTGCTCTTCATCTATGCCTCAAATGTTCATTTGCTTTAGAAGTATGGGAGTCTCTCAGGTCATGGACAAATAATCTGATTTCATCGCCTAAGTTAGAATATCTAGAGCATCAAAGCTTGGTGGTCGTCAGCTCTGTAGAACAAACCAAAAGAGCAGTACAGAACCATCTCTAGATTACTGATGTACACCATCTAAAATATTTGGAAGGAATGAAATCAACGCATTTTCGATGGCAATCAAGTCTCTCCGACAAATGGTGTTCAATTCAGCTTTTTTGTCTTTCTCTTTGGTTTTAATAGCTTTATTATAAGACTCGCTGGATTTCCTCTCCTTAAATAAAGTAGCTGTGTTTATGCTCTAAGTTAAAAAAATGAGTTGATGATAAATCAAGCGATGAGTGAGAAAATATAAATAATTCAACTTTGAAACTTGAAAGTCGTCATTTTATTTGTATAAAGTGAGAAAATATAAATAATTCAACTTTGAAACTTGAAAGTCGTCATTTTATTTGTATAAAGGGATAGTATGCATGACAGCGCAGTGCAGACTATTTGGTACATGTTTTATCCGTATGGTGTTGAGACATAAAAAAATATAAAAATATATTTTACCAACCTTATCTTCACCGTGACGGCGTGACCCAGAAGCTCCCGAGGCCTCCAGACTCTTCCCCCGGGGTCCTCTTGTCTTCTTCGGCCCGGCTCCCCTCCTGCTCCACGGCGCGTCCGCTGACGACCGGTCCCTCGACGGTCTCATGCTCTTCAAGGAGACATTTCCTTTCCGGTTCTTCTTGCCTGCCCATGCAGGTTCTTGGTTCTTGCTGTTGCACGTGCATTTCCTTTGAACCGGCTTCTAGGTCTTGTTTGCTTTTGATACAATGCATATTTCTACATGCTTATTCGCGTTGAACATGACGATTTGGGATTATAATCCGAAAATCTATGTTCTATTTGTTCGGTGATGTATATATGTGTTAAGGCCTTGTGGGTTTTGACTCCGAGGAGACAAGTTTAGATGGGCTGAGGTGGATTTTTGGCTTTTGAGATCGTCTTGGAATCAAAGATGCGCTGGTTGGGCTATCTCATGGACTTGCCACAGAAAAGGGAAGGGGAACAAGCGCCTGAAGTTCTCAGAAGGACGCCGGCGGGTACGAAGGTCTCTTAGTGAGAAAAAAAATAGAGGATTAGTTACGTTACGTAATATATGGCCCACATGTCATATGGCATAAATTAATAGTATTTCGGAGAGCGAGGGATAGCACCGGAGAGAAAAAAACAATGCCTGTGTGGGCCCAATTCCGCAAGATTTAACATAGATATGGACCCAATGGGTGGGTATAGATTTGGGTATATAATAATTAGGTAAAAAGTATATTTTATAAGACTCGCTCTTTTATTGATAGCATTATTTTTGACATTTTACAATTTAAATTGGAATAAGAATGCAAAATGCATAATTCGAATTCACTTTTGAAATCTACTCAATTGGGAAAATGGCAAGTATATATTTATTTATCGTTAATTGTGGAACAACAAAACTATTAAACAATTAGAGTTTAATCTATGAGTACATGCCACAAGTATAAAAAGCTAGTAGCTAGTTATTCATAAATATTCCTATAGTCAAACATACAAAATACAAATGGTTACTTAAATAAATAAATACTATATGAAGAAATAAATAACTAATGTACATAAATATTTAAACAACAAAACGTTTAAAATTAATTTGTTCAAACCATATCAAATCAATTGCTATATCCTAAAATTTAAATTAAATTAATATATGTATACCATAATTAGTAATATAAAGTTAATGTCAGTACTAGTCATTAGTCATAGACATAAATTTTCGCTTGTGAGCAATAACAATTGACTCTCTAGACCATAAATGTTTCATAAAAATCAGTAGTGGTCGGATAGCTCTCCCATCCAACAAGGACTGTACACAAAGGTTGCATTTACGTAAGTAACGACGTAAGAATGACCATGAACAAACGGCATATAAAAGTGACCCAAATCTTGAACCTTGGAGAGATCCCAATGGTAAGCCACAGCTCTGTCGTTCGATAGCCACAGGAAGGCCACTTCTTTGTAAGGATGGAATCCTAACAATTCTATCCAACGTGTACGATCGTAGCACTTTCCATCCGCACTCTTAATCTTCACGATATTGCCAAAGTCCCATTGGAATTTCTTCATTGATCTCACTCTTGCGTTGTTACCTTTGTTGTAGTCAGCACCATGTAAAACCCATGGCCTGTTGATTTGATGATCAGTGTTTCGGGAGGCGAAATGTGAATCCACGGTTTCCAGGTTGACGTCATACTTCAAAACCCACTCTGTTGGCGCCTTGCCGCTAGCAGCAGATTCATTGAGGAACCAGGCTTTGAGTACCATCTTATCCATAGACGCGAAATACACCCCGTTCTTGGACTTTACAATATGAAGATCTAAGTGTGCACTCGAGGTAACGCCCTGCGGCGGTTCAATCACTTGGTACTTAGAATCTGATAAAGTTATCCTGCAACATGACGATCATATATTAACAAAAATTACTGATTTGTGCAAAAAAAAAAGAAAAGAAAAAACGGGAATTGATCTGATCTGAGGAACATCATTAATATATATACCGTGCCGTATCTCATGACGAAATCACCTTTGCAATGCGCATAGAGGGCTCCGTGGAAGTAGACACCTTGCTGCATGTAATGGTCAGGCTCATGGGCGGACTGCACCTCAGCTAGGGTTCCGGCGGCGGGCCTTCCTTCTCGGGTAAAGGATCCCTTCTCCCACCTCCGTGTCGCAGACGAGTACACCCACATGGGGAATGGAGACGGCGGCCACTCCGATCCTGCGTCGGCCTGGCACTGACGCGGACTCTGGATCAAGAGGACCTGGTAGTGCGGAGACAGCGAAGGGTCGAACAAGAGATGCCGAAAATGCAACTCGGCAACCGGGTATGCGCGCACTCGGTATCTGTGGCCGCTCATCCTTGCTTTAGGATTTGTGGGCAGTCAACACTCCATTCCATCGCGAGTTCTCGCCTACTGCACGAGATATCGTACCTACCGTCTCGCGCACGGCACGCGCACGCCCACGACGCGCCGCCGCTTGCCCACCCCGACGGGCCCCTGCCCGTCGCCGTCTCTGCTGCGCCCTTGCCCGTCGCCGTCCCGTGCCCCTACCTGTCGCCGCGCCCTCGCCCGCCGCCGCTCCCGCGCGCACCTGCCCGTCGCCGTCCCTCCTGCCCCGCGCGGAGCCCTCCCAGCCCTGCCGCTGTGCCCCCGCGTCGCCTGGCCTCCAGCGAACGCCCGCCCCGTGACGGCGCTTTCCCTTCCAGCCGCGCCCCTACCTGTCACCGTCCCTCCCGCCCCCGTGACGTGCGCCCACAATGGCGGCTTCCCTTGCAGCCCCAACGCGGTGCCCCTGCGGCCTCGAAGCTGGACATGGTCCGTTGGCACCTCCATCAATCCCATATGCTTAACGTGATTGAGAAGGTGAGTTGGCAGACCAATTGATGAATTTTTGTTTTGCTTGTTCGACAAAACCAAGTCTACTTATTGAGGACAGAAAAAAAAAAAAAGTGACCGATGTATCAGGATTTGGGAAATTGGACTGGGTGGAGGTGACCCTAGATGTTTTTCCTTCTTGCCTTGCATTATCACATTTCGAATGTAGTTCAAAATCCATGCTTAATTCAAATCAATGTATATTTTATATAGATAAGTAGCTTGTTTAGCAAACATCATGTACATCATGGTTTCGTGGAATGTGAATGCCTTCTGAATTTCCCCAGTATAGTATCACTGCAGTATCGCTGATATTTGAACTTGGCATTGATACCCAGTTGGCTTTGGCAGCCGATTTCCACATGAGCGATTTCAAGAAACGTGCAAAATGTTGCACGTTCTAAATGTGGTTAGTGATACTGAGATTGGGAACAAGTGGCCATTCAGCAGTGGATTGTGTTTAAATTCAGACATATGCTCATGATCTGATGGGCATGGGCGAGCTATTTAGTCCATGGAAGCATTAGATTAAATCCAAGTATGCCCATTGTTCCCTCAATCGGTCCCATTTTCAATGTACATAACTTAAAGTGGATTTGAATCGGTCCCATTTTCAGTGGATTTGAATGGTGTTATTGAGAAATTTCCATTGTGTTTTACTTTAGAAGCTTAAAGTCTAAGAAATGTTTAAGTCGTACATATGGGTATATGCTCAAGTAGTTCTCATCTTTTGTAATACTTTATTAAATTTCCATGAACTGTGATGATGTGACCTGGGACTGGGAGGCATCATTTATAGAGCACAACATTTTAGATTGATGGGCAATGTCAATTATTGTACAAAATTAACCTGAGGAGCAACGGAATGGTGTTCTCGGAATCAGGGCGTACATGGAACATTTTAGTGGAGCCTGGAATGTTAAAATTTAAGGGGTTCAGGTTGCTGAATTGGTAAGTTTATAAACAGGCCGTTATCAATCTAATTACTATTATGCTTTCCGGCATTCTAACAATACCTTTTTCCCTTGTGTGATTTATGCACAAGTTTTTTTTTTTTTTTTTTGCACCATAATAGGCACTTCTTGTTCATGGCAATGCTCTTGTGAATAAAGTAACTTTCAGATCACTTGCTGTGTAAGGTTGTCAATGCCCTAATAAGGTATCATATATTTTATTTCATATTTTATGTATATTGGAGGTAGGCTAAGTATCTCTTGCATCTTGCAATAATTTCCTGTAGTAACTACATTACAGCAACTCCAGTTATATTGTACCTCGGGTATGGCGTAGTATGATTGCTGCATAGAATTATGATACGCCTCCATCTTGTTCCAAATATGTCTTGACGTCTTCTGGCCTGGTACTCTTGTTGCTCAAAGCTTTGAACAGAGCCGTACAAGAACTTCTTTTGTTTTTCCCTCGACGCAGCAGTCTCAATTCAATCCGAACAATTGATGCCAAGAGATTAATCGCGGCTTCTGCTATACTAGATCGACTCTATGGACACGATCGGCCAAAAGTTGACAAAAGATCGTCTTGCAGCCTGATCCAACAGTATAGATGGATCGGTTTTAAATAATATTTCAGAAGGAATCCGACTAGGACACGCAGCCGAATTAAACAGAACCGACGCCTTTATGATTGATCGGCCTATATCCCTGATCGGCGCTGGTATGGGTAAAATAACAGATCGATGCGGCAGTAGAAGATGCAATCGGCTTTGATGGCCGATACAGCAGCAACAGAAACTACAAGATCGGCTTTGGAGCCTGATCCGTGGCGATATACAGAATAATAGATCGATTTGATAACAGGCTAGGGTGCAAATATTCGGCCGTGAATCAGAGCTGAAACGATCTCGGTCCCCAGCGGAGTCCCCAATTGTGTTGACATGCGAAATCGATCCGCACAGCAACACGATAAATATCGTCTTTCGCGACAACGAGCGATTGCTTTCCGAGCGAGCAAAGCAACAAAGATTCCTCGGCTTTCGTGGAGGAGGCCCGACCGTTTTCCAGCGCAAAACGGCAAAGATAATCCAAACCCTAGGATGGCTAGGGTTTAGAAAGATACGAAAACATAATACGGAAAAGTAAAGGAAAAAAGTAATTGTATTGATAAAATGTCGATTGGATTCCCAAACAATCGGCCGTCCACCCTATTTATAAGGGCCATTGGTCTTTGCGTGACACAAAAGGTAACAAATCACGTACCGGCCTGTTGGTTACATGCAAACTGAATATAATATTCCTAATCATTAAGATTATTCCGGCTAATTAGCAAAATACGTATATCTGGCTCAAGCCTCACACGAATACGGACTTTATTCTTGCTTGACCCGTCCAAAGCATTAACCAATGCAGGCACGCAGCTTCTCCGTCCCAAACAGCTCCGAGATTACTTCCTCCTTCATTGCTTATTTTTGCTTCATTGACTGCATGCATGAACTCCAAAAGCAAACCCCACGTCAAGCGCACTCCTAGCGACTACTAACCATATAACCCATGCAACGATCATAATTTGGCCAATAATCAAATAAAGTAGCCAAATTATATTGCCAACACGTCTCCCAAATTACTTTGAGCCAAAGTTGGTCATCAACACATATGTGAGTGGACAGAGGCAAGGTGTTGTGATGGAGAAGCCATTTCAACTGGGAGACACAATAGCAAAGGAATTTGGTGGCTCTACAGATTGTAAAGTGGCCGCTTTGTTAGATATTGAGACAGAGGTCAAGCTTGCCTTGGCCTCAAGAATAGGATCTGATGATTCTGCTTCTATTTCTCAAGAAATGAAACGCTTAGGCCTAGAAAGGTATATATACGCATAATGCTTCTTCCAGCACAGGCACAACTCTAGTGTTGTTGACCTTTGTTCTTTAATTTTCCACTGATATAGGGCAAATCTCTGGCTGGCAAGATGTTTATGTGTTTTCCAAGGCCATGGGGGAGATGGTCGTCAACTGCATGCGAGGAGATATACCGGTGGTCACCATCAGGCCGAGCATCATCGAAAGCACCCTAAGGGACCCCTTCCCAGGTTGGATACAAGGCAACAGGTCGGTATAGTGACCAAATCATCTGCAGAGTTTATCATCAAATTGACATAATTGATCCATCAACTAATGAGTTCTTATATTGGCAAATGAAATCAGGATGATGGATCCCCTTATCCTCAGCTATGGCAGCGGGCAGGCGACTAGCTGTCTTGCCGATCCTGACTGCGTCATTGATGTGGTATGTAAGCAGCTGCACCCTGAGTTTATCTCCGCACGAACACGTAGATTCCATTAATTACATACCTAGACCATTGCAGTTACGCAAGTTTTTTTAGCCTGTGCTAATGGTGACCTTAACAACAAACTGATGCCATGCCAAGATCCCAGCGGACATGGTGGTGAACGTGATGCTGGCGTCTATGGCGAAGCATGGGCAACTGGGGCAAGGACAACTGACTAGAGGGATGCACGTGTGCCACGTGTCTTCATCGACAGTGAATCCGATGCTATGCAAGGATCTGTTCGGTTTCTTCTTCCAACACTTCACACGGTCGCCATTCATGGATGTGGCAGGCCTGCCCGTCCTTGTGCAGCCAATGCACTTCTGCGGCGACATGGAGGAGTACACCAGCAACGTGGAGAACGCGCTGCTGCAGACCACCACCACCGGGGCGGCCACGCTTTCTGAGAGGCAGAAGCATGACCTCCATGCCAAGACTGTGGAGAGAATCATCCACCGCACCAGATTCAACAAGCCCTACACCTTCTACCGCTGCAGGTTTGACAATAGCAACACGGACGCACTTTTCGCCGAGATGTCAACGGAGGAGAGGGAGAAGTTCCACTTCAACGTTCGCAGTGTGGATTGGAAGAACTACATCACAGACGTGCGCATCCCAGGGCTCATGAAGTATGTCGGCAAGGGCAAAGCCTCCGTAGATCACGGTCATGCTCATGCGTGGTATGGTTGGCCTGGCGTTATTGAGTTCTTAAATAACATTTTATATATAACAACGTTATTAATATAATAAAGCCTGGAATATGAAGCTATGTACAACGTTTTATTTTTCATTAGCCCATGTATCTATCTATCTATACATACATACTATATAAGTGAAACCCACTAAGTATTTCTCTTGACATGTAGCCTATCCATGTCATCGGTCCACTAGCCACTAAGCATTACTCATTGATGGTCTCATCGATTTTTTGTGGCTAACATCACTCATGCATGTGCTCAAATTTTACACACACAATTTTACTAATATTTTATTATTTCATATATTGCATCTCATTTTATCAATCATGTTCATTTGAATATTACAAGATCCCCGCTGCAACGCGCGAGGTACAATTTAGTATATCTAAATAGCCCCACTACCACATTTCTCTACGATTTCGTGAAGCCACGTCATCATATAACCCACTAAGTCACATGCCATGTCACCACCCACTACGACCATACATTGATGGTTTTCATCAATCTTATGTGACTAACAACATTCATACCCATGCAAGCCATACAACACTAATGCAAACCATACAACGTACATTTCTCTACAATTTCGTGAAGCCACGTCGTCATATAACCCACTAAGTCACATGCCATGTCACCACTCACTAAGACCATACATTGATGGTTTCCATCGATCTTCTGAACTAACAGCATTCATGCGCATGCAAGCCATACAACACTAATACAAACAATACGACATAATATAATTCCTGCTGCAACGCGCAGGGTATCATCTAGTTTTAGAAGATACATACGAACGTGGATAAAATTGAAGTATATGGCTAAGCAAAATCTCATATGCAATGCCACTACAAAAACTTTAGCCTTCCGTTCTAATAAAAGTTTGACATTAATTACTGGATGTATATATTTCATAATATTTTTTTTTTGTAAAGGCCTATAAATCAATTGTGCTAGGATAGCTCCCCCATCCTACATGGACAGTACACAAAGAATGCCGCTACACGACCATGACCATATGGTACATGCAAGGGACCCAAATCTTGAACCTTGGAGCCATCCAAGTGGTAAGCCACAACCCTTCCACTGTCTAGGTGCAAGAAGGCCACTTCTCTGTAAGGGTGGAATCCTATTATGTCCATTTTATTTTCAACGCCCCACCATTGTTTTTTTGTATCATTAATCTTGACCATATTGCCATTGTCGAAGTCCCATTCAAAACTATTTTTTGAGTTTGCCCTTCTATCTTCGTCGTCTTTGTCGTAGTCATCACCATGTGATAAGATCCAAGGCATGTCGACTGGATAACGGAGGTTTTCGTTGAAATGTGAATCCAAAGCTTTCAGGTTGATATCGTACTTCAGAACCCACTCTGCCTTGCCACTAGATTCATCAAGGGACCAGACTCGTAGTTGGCCCACCCTATGATCTATAAACGCAACATACACCCCATCCTTGGACTTCAGAAGATACTTGGGAGTATCATGCGGCAGTTTAATTACCTGGTACTTACAATTTGATATGGTTATTCTGCAACATTATATTCAAAATCATTGGCAAAAGGTTAATTAGTTGAATGGTCGTCATTGACACACACAAAAATACTATTATACTACTATTATAAAAGAGTATTAGCACGAGTTGTTACCTCATGATAAAATCAGTTTTGCATTTCGCATAGACATAAAGTGCTCCATGATAGTACACAGCTTTCCAGTAACTAGGCTCTCCTAAGTGCGAGTATGACTGCACCTCAGCTAGGGTTCCAAGGGTCCTCCTTCCCGGGCAAACGACATCTTCTCCCGCCTCCCGGTTGCAGACGAGTAGACCCACATCAAATGCGGCGATGGCGGCCACTCTGATCCCTCGTCCAATGGAGCCTGCTGGTAATTGTTAGCATTCCAGATGACGAGCACCTGGTAGTCTGGCGACAGTGAAGGGTCGAACAGAAGGAGACACTGGTCCAAGTAATGCCGGAGCGGGCGACCGGGCAGGCGCGCCCACCGTCTCGTGGCCGGGTTGACGACGTGCTCGTCGCGCAGGAGGAGGAGGCCATTGCAGCAGTGGGTGATCCATGCTATGTCCCACTTCCAGTGGTCGCCGCCGGCTTCCACGTAGCTCTCGAGGTTGCTGGCGACCACGCGCTGCGCCGCCGGTGGCGCGAAGAACAGCGGATCCAACATTTCGTCCGCCGCGTTGAGGAAGATGCCGCACGGCGACAGCGGCAGCAGGTCTGGCCGCAGCGTGCGCCGCGCGTCGATGGCGGTGCGCCACGCCTTGCAGACGCAGCGGCACATGGCCAGCGCACACGGCGGGAGGCGTCCGAGCACCTCCTCCTGGAGCACGTCGTCCGGCAGCTCCCGTGGCGGTTCTTCTTCCATGCCCGCCAGCCGGCACGTTGTGGGGTTATGTATTTACACCGGCTGGCGAGGGAACGCGCGGTTATTATATGGTGACACGATAAGCAGGTGCCGTTCTGGTTTTTTGGCCGTCAAGAAACATCACAATGGAAAGAAAGCGTTTGTTTTCTCACCTTATTTTCGTTTCCCAAAAAGCTGCCGATAGGTTTCTCTCCTCGCACCTCTCATATGCTGTGCCGCACGTACGGCACACCTACCTTTATTTCCATGTATATAGAACGGAAGGGGATCCATTAGGCATGGAAGGACTCAATTTTAGATAGCACTATTTTTGACATTTTACAATTTAAATTGGAATAAGAATACAAAATGCATAATTTGAATTCACATTTGACTTCTACTCAATTGGGAAAATGGCAAGTATATATTTATTTTATCATTGGTTTTGGAACAACAAAACTGTTAAACATCTATAGATTGATCTATGAGTATATGCCACAAGTATAAAAAGTTAGCTAGTTATGCATAAATATTCCTATAGTTAAATATATACAAAATAAAAATAGTTACTTAAATAAATACTATTTATGAAAAAAATAAATAACTAATGTACATATAGATATTTAAAATTAATGTGTCTAGCCATATCAAACCAACTGTTATATCCTAAAAACTAAATTAAATTAAATTAATATATGTATATCATTATTATAGTAATATAAAGTTAATATCAGTATTAGTCGTTAGTCATAGACATAAATTGTCGCTTCCGAGCAGTAGCAATTTCCTCTTGACCATAAATGTTTCATGAAAATCAGTAGTGCTCGGACAACTCTCCCATCCAGCAAGGACTATACACAAAGGTTGCATTTACGTAAGTAACGTAACTATGACCATGAAAAATTGGCATTCCAAAGTGACCCAAATCTTGAACCTTGGAGAGATCCAAATGGCAAGCCACAGCTCTGTCATTCGATAGCCACAAGAAGGCCACTTCTTTGTAAGGATGGAATCCTAACAAGTCAATCCAATCTGTACGATCGCAGCAGTTTCCATCCGTACTCTTAATCTTCACGATATTGCCACTGTCAAAGTTCCATTGGAACTTCTTCATTGATCTCACCCTCGCGTTGTTGCCTTTGCTGTAGTCAGCACGATGCAAAAGCCATGGCCTGTTGATTGGATGATGACTGTCCCGGGAGGAGAAATGTGAACTCACGGCTTGCAGGTTGACGTCGTACTTCAAAACCCATGCCTTGCCGCAGATTCATCGAGGAACCAGGCGAAATACACCCCGTTCTTGGACTTTACAATACGAAGATCAGAGCGTATAAGGCCCTGCGGTGCTTCAATCACTTGGCGAGGGAGGCAGGGGCGCGTCTGCTGGTATCGTATCTGATAAGGTTATCCTGCAACATGACGGTGTTATATATTGGCAAAAAATATTTTTTTTGGTAAAAACAAAGAAAAATTGGAATTGATCTGATCTGAGCAACATCAATTATTATACCGTATACACACCACATGATGAAATCACCTTTGCAATGCGCATAGAGCGCTCCGTGAGGTCGGCTCCTCGGCGGACCGCACCTCAGCTAGGGTTCCGACGGCCGGCCCTCCTTCCTGGAAGGACCTCTTCTCCCACCTCCGTGTTGCAGACGAGTACACCCACATGGCGAACGGAGACGGCGGCCACTCTGATCCCGGGTCGGCCTGGCACTTATGCGGGCTCTGGATCAAGAGGACCTGGTAGTGCGGCGACAGAGAAGGGTCGAACAAGAGGTGCTCCTCGACGCCGTACAGTTCGTGTTCCGGGCAAACGGGCAGGCGCTCCGACCGTCTCGTCGCCGGGTTGACGACGTAGTCGTCGTACCGATGATTGTACAGGAGGAGGAGGCCATTGCAGTGGGCGGAGATCCGGGCGAAGTCCCAGGCTGGGCGGTCGGCCATCCCCACGTACCTGTTGAAGTCGCTGGCGACCTTGCGCCCCACGTAGGACGGCGCGAGGAACTCCGGCGGCCTCGGGTCACCGCCCGTGGTGATGAAGATGCCGCACGGCCACAGCGGCAGGAGGTCCGAGCGGAGCATGCGGCGCGCGTCGACGGCGCCGCGCCACGACTTGCAGACGCTGCGGCACACGGCGAGGGTGCGCGGTGGGAGGCGGGGGAGGACCTCCTCCTGTAGCACGTCGTCCGGGCGCAACTGCGGCGGTGGATCCGCCGCCGCCATCCCGTCTTCATACTCGTGTCTTGTTGCGATGCTGCCCCTCACAACCGTCGGATCATATATCAGAACCGAAGGAAGGCACGCGTGTTTATACAGGGAGGAAGGGAGACACCTTTGCAGTTTGCATGCCTGCACACGTCGCCGGCCGCGTGGGACGCATCTCTTTGTTTCCGATCCGGACCTCATCTTGGTTTGCTAAAAAGATTGTATGCGAGCCTCTTTGTTTCCGATCCGGACGCATTAAAGTAGAGCTATACAAGTACTGAAATAAATAAACTAAACTAAACTTTAGAACTTTCATACTATGGTCTAATATTTATTTTCAATATTTTATCTGCTCATCAAACTATAGTTTTGTATCATTTTTCCATATATTTTTACCATTTTTTAAAAATTGCTATAGCTGCGCTGTAGTTTCGCTATAGCCTCATAGCTCTTCAGAAAAAAAAGTTGCCGCTATCATCTATATAGCCCGCTATTTAAAACCACTAGTAAAAATGCATGTGCGTCCCGCACGTGACAATAAAAAATATATCATGTAATCAATTTTAAAAAATATATATACTCTCTTCGTTTTAATTTATAGGCCGTTTGACTTTTTTGGTATCCGGTCAAACCGGTTCGTCTTATTCAAAACATTTGTAAAAATAAAAAAAGATTTAATTCAAAGTTAAAGTATATTATATGCTAAACTAAACCACAATAAAAATAAATGATAATTGTGAAAAAATTTGAATAAGATGAGCCGGTTTCACAAGTGCTAAAAAAGTCAAATGATCTATAAATTGGAATAGAGGGAGTATAAATATGCTACCTTAGGCTTAATACACAACTTATGCATCAACTCATCTATGTTTGCAGTCTACACCTTCTTTTCCGTGTGCTTTCATAATATGTGCATGCATGACCTGTTGGACTATCTAATCGATCTCCCAAAATACATGTATATAAACATTTGCACTAACTGCTGCACTCAATCTTATACGTTTATCCTATATATATATATATATATATTTGTAAATGACATAGTGAGAAACATGGTGACGGTCGATCAACCCATTCCGTACCCAAGCCAGACAAAAGACCTTAAATGAGGAGATGTCGGAATGTTCGTCAATTTCTCAAACCAAACTATCCCTAAATTAACATGCATGCCATCTACCCTGAACCTATACGAAACAAACAAATGCACGCGGTAACTTGCAAAAGGGGCTATAAGAACGACACTCAAGAGACGACAATCACCATGAGCAGTTTTTTAAGTCAAGTCCATGTCTATGCACGCCATGGCCTTGATATAGCAACCTTGTTGATGAGCCCGTCATCAATAACCAAATGCTCCTATTCCTAGTTAGTGCTTCAGCAAGCCACCAACTACACAGCTTCTCGCAGTGGTGTCGTCCTCCTCAGCAATCAATAATCGCTAGCTGCAGCTGGAGTACAGTATTATTTAACAGCCTGCATATGGAATTTAAGGGAGTAAATGAGGCGAGAATTAGGTGGGTCACTCACTCGTCCTAAAAAATACTGGGTCCAGGGACAATTACCAGTAAATAGCATTGAAGCAAAACACTGCAGCGCACATGGTTAAAGAATCAGCAACCAGCCCCCATATTTCCCTGCTGGACGAACAGCAACCGGGCCAGCTTGGCAGCTTCGAATAAAACCATCCTCTGTCCCTGCCTGCTCCCCGGTTATAAGCAGTTCACGATCTTGGCATTTGCAGGCAGGCAGCCACAGAAGCAAAGCAAATCTTCAGACAAAATAAAGGCCATTCCTCTGTCACGGCTCCTGCTTCGTCCACCCATGGGCCTCTTCAGCTCGGCGCCCAAGGTGTACAAGCCGGCGGCGGAGGTCGACCTCGGCCCCGACAGCGACGAGCCACTACATCAGCCCCAACGTCAAAGGTCCCAGTCCCAGCCGATCGCTCGCCGCCGGCCGTTCATCGTCGGCCACATTGCCTCAATTCTTTACGAGTCATCCTTGCATTATTCAGAACGTACAATCCATCCGGCTGATATATGCGCCGTCGTCTCTGTTTCTCTGTCGTCGCAGCGCCGCGCGTCGCCGGGTTCCTGGTGAAGATGCTGGCGTGGGTGCTGGAGACGCCCGTCCTCGGCTGGCTCGTCCTCGCCGTCCTCAAGAGGGACAACCTCGTCTACAAGGTGCCTGCCTGCATTACTGCATTAACCTTTTCTTTTTGCACGAATTCTCTCTGCTTCCAGTCCTTGGCCCTTGCACGTCGCACTTCTCAGCGTGCTCAAACCACCCGTCACCGTCGTCATCGTCGTCATCCATGCGTGCAGCTCGTCTCGGACGCCGAGATCCCGGAGCCGCCGCTGTTCACCGCCGCTCACGCATGGCAAGGTCGGTCATCATCCTCTCACCTCCGACGACCATGCCGGCGGACTAGTTACTGCATGCATTCGACAGTTTCAGACTTTCAGTCCCAGTACTGAAACCGTACGTCGCGTTTTGCTGTTGCAGCATTCCCCGAGCAGAACATGAGCCTGATGAAGCCCGGGCTGTCGCCGGCGGAGCGCGTGCAGGAGGCCGCCGGCTGCGTCGTCCCCGACGACCCGCCGCCGTCGCCAGGGTTCAGGCGCTGGACCGTGCTGGACTTTCACAGGGCCTACAGCTCCGGACAGACAACCCCTGTCATGGTAAAACAAACAAGATGTTCTTTTTTACGACTACCGCCCTGTCAGAGCTACGAACCTACACTTAGAAGCTGTTCCATTTTTCATTTACCACTGACGTTGAAGTGTCAGTACCGGGCCTGGTAATCATCCGGGCTCCGGAACAAGAGGACTCGGTAGTGCGGCGACAGCGAAGGGTGGAACAAGAGGTGGCGCTCGTCGTACTCGTACAGTTTGCTTTCCGGGCAAAGGGGCAGGCGCTCCGAATGCCTCGTCGCCGGGTTCACGACGTAGTCGTCGTTCCGGCCATTGAACAGGAGGAGGAGGCCATTGCAGTGGGTGCAGATCACGGGGGCGCCCTAGGAGCGGTCGCCCATCATCCCCAGGTACCTGTTGAACTTGCAGGCGACCTTGCGCCCCACGTAGGGCGGCGCGAAGAACTCCGGCGGCTTGCAGCCCGTGTCGACGAAGATGCCGCACGGCCACAGCGGCCGGAGGTCCGAGCGGAGCATGCCGCGCGCGTCGATGACGCCACGCCACGCCTTGCATGACGCTGCGGCACACGGCGAGAGCACGCGGCGGCAAGCGGCCCAGGACCTCCCCCTGCAGCACGTCGTCCGGTAGCAACTGCGGCGGCGGATCCGCGGCCATACCGTCGTACGGCGTGCCTTGTGAATCACAACCGGGGGATCAGATCAGATCCCGTTCCATTTAATTTCGCCCACAAGCAAAGAAAAATCAAAACGGAGGTCACGCATCCCGTTCCATTTGCACATGCACTTCGCCGCGTGGGACACCAAGTTTAATTTGTTTACAACTGTTTTTTTTTTTCTGTTTCCGATCCGCACCTCGTCTTCGTTCGCTAAAAAGATTATACGTGAATTCAAATTCAATATTTACTTTCTATCTCAAAATAAGTACAACACTGATTTTGTCCTAAGCCAACACTACTATAAATTTAACCAAGCTAATCAAAGATAACATAGATTTTAATTATTAGTACATCAAATACCTAGCGGTATTTTTTTTCAAAACACATTACGACATAAGCGCTCACACGCGCACGTACAATCACTCTTATGAACTCACACATGTACACCCTATCTCTATAAGTATATCTGTGAAACTGGGTTGGATCGATATCAAGATTCACGAAGTCACCAACAGACGTCTCTAAGAGGTATCAATGGGGACCCGATACCCGTTAATCTATGGAGATTTGTTCTATTGGGGTTAGGGTATGGCAATATTTTAATCCTCATGGGATTTGCTAAAAATTCTTCTCCCATTGGGTAAGGCAGATTTGGGTAGGGGAAGCATAATCCGAACCCAATAACTCATGGGTAATATTCACCCAGTACAATTAGGTGTGCAACCCAATAACCAAGCTGAAGTTTAGCCCAACAACAGCTAACCCTATCTCTCCCGACCCTTTAAGCCCCAGGCACCGGAAATTCTGCGTCCCATACAAGCCTTTTGTCTTTCATACTTTTGCTTGAGTTCAAAAACCTGTATTAGATTAATTAAGCTACTTATTTCTATTCTAAGTAATTAGATCCGCATCGATCCATCCAGTGAGAACATAATAAAATCTCTAGTGGATTCGAAATACAAGCCAATCAATGCCGATTGTTCAACTAGATGGGAACAAAACGATAAACAAAGAAGGAAGAGCCCCCGCTGCCTTGCTTGCAGCCAGCCCTCCACCATGAAATCCTGCTCACTTCCATGAAGAAGGATGGATTGGTCAACCGGATGCATGCTACAAACCAGGGGTGGGCGAGCTCCTGCGGAGGATGTGAGAGGGAGGTATTTCTTAGCTCGCTGCCCACACAGGAGGACATCCGCCCGGAGAAGGGGGAGTGGGCTGCATGAAAACGGATAGCATTCGGATACCAGTTTTTTTTCATCTTTTCTCTTGCATAGTAACCAAATGGGACATATAATTTTTCATCTGTGGCGGAACCGCCGATTTAATACGGGCTAAGTACACCTGTCACCATTAGCTTACAGTGTACTTAGACCGTACTAAACCCGGTCGTCCGTCGAGAAGCCCTCGGCTCTCGATTTGCACCAAATCCCAGAGGAACCGACATCACACACATCCGACTCGCGATGGAGCCACAACAGTTACATCATCACAGGCAGTTGAAACATAGAATAGATAGACTTAGTTACAAACCGAGAATGTATATAGTCAAATACATGTCCAAAATATATATAATGCGGAAGCGTCTTCAAAACATCTCGCAGCGGAAACCAAATACTTAAGAAGTCTTCATACAGATGAACGAGGCGAGAAGCACCGAGCCCACCGGTGCTACCCTTCTCCAAGAAGCTATCCAAATGCCGCCAGTACCTGTGAGCCAAAAGTGGGGGCAAACCCTGAGTACTAATTACTCAGTAGGACTTAATGGACAGGGTTTACGGCTGACGCAAAGCTCAGCTTACTAGCGAGTAGGTCCTTAGCCATTGGTTTTAAACTGTAAAATGTTGCCATAGGATAGCGGGATTTGACAGTCGCTATCCTTTAATCATGATTAACCATTATGTTTTAATGTCATGCTATAGCGGGATTTGACAGCCGCTAGTCCTTATCCTGAATCTCACTGGTAATATAAAGCGAGTAATTTGCATGAAGTAAAGCATGTATAACCATTGTGTCGTATCAAATCATCAATTCCATAAAACATCTTGCCTCAAACAGTTCTACGTTGCCCGTGTGCGATATTGGCATTCTCACACCTGGTGAGCATCAGCGATTCGAATCGATTTTTTATATTCCCGGGAATAACTAGAAAATGCCAGGGGCCCATATGCTTACTAACACGACGGCTTTCCCACATATAGTCCCCCTTCTCCACTTGTCCCATCCCAAGTTCGATTCACTCCCGCCTGACTCCCGGGTTGTGCCCCCATGACGAGCCTGCCGACATCTCGGTCTCCCCGTCATGAGCACCAAGCTCCCCCGGGCCACCTTCCTCTCAACCAGTGGGTAGGAACGTGTTTCTGTTCTTCGGATGGCACAAGTAAGGTTTCACCGGTCCCATTTCCCGGATAAGCATTCTAGCAATGTTATGCCGATCAGCAGGCGAACAGCGAACGGGCCTTATGCGACTCGGGCGGAGTCCACTATACCATCACATCATTTTTCAACATAGTAATCCCATATCTCCGCCCGGTCTCAATTGAAAGCATAACATAGCAATAATAAATTCATAGTAATGAAGATTCATCATTCGAAAGTAAACCCTACGAGACGAGTGACAGTGCTCACTCGTGTCTACTCGCGCCTAACCATTCTAGGCACTCGTCCTACGAACCCTAAGTATAGGTGCTAGGGCCAGGGCGGCCGGGAAATCTAATGCAATTGGTTTCAATCAACCCTAATGCATATGCGTAACTCAAAATAATTTGTTTGCTGGGATTTGCATGGTCCTGCCTACCTTGATTCACTTTAATAAACCATCAAACTAAGCTACTGTTAGTTTGCCGGGTTGTGAGGCTTTGCCCCAGGCAACCCCTTGATCCCTTGGACAACTCCTCCGTCCAAACACGACTGATGGGCCCTCCAGGTCGTGAGTGGGTCTTAGTTGGTCTTTTGGATCACCGTTGGTTGAGGTAGTTCCACGTGCTCGTTTCTGGATTACGTATCTGCAATGAGCGTCGCTAAATGAATAATACGCGGGATGATGCAAGAAATGAGATGCTTGAACACGAAACACATATATGAATATCCATTCCATGAACCGACAAAAAGGTGATAGATAAACTACCTAAACACGGAGTACCTCAATGGACCTAGTTCAAACATATACTTTCTAGACTCCATATCATGCTAGCAACACACTAGAATTTTCCTAGAATTTTCTATACACCCAAAGGTCACTTTTCCTATTTATCAAGTTTAGCAAGTAACCTTTTGTTAATTTCAAAAACAGTGACCAACCCAAACATGCACACCCAAAATTTTTACCAGTGAGCTTCCCATACCATGCAAGGCATAGGAAAAATAGAGGCCTGTCACTCTAAGCATACATTGTATGGGCATCACTTTCCTAGTTGCATAAATGATCAATTTATACATGAAATAGTGGAACAAGAGGCAAACTACTTAGGCTATAGCCCACATTTCACTTACACAGCACCACTATACCTTATAAAGACTAAAACAAGACCCCATCATTTTAGAGGTTTAGTTGTGCCACATTTTCCATTTGTCTATTTATACAAGTCAATATTTGTCCTTTCTAAATCCCCTTCCAAACCTAACATGCAGGGGCTCATAGTTCATAGTTGGGTTACTTATACTATCCAAAGTGTATGAAAATACCAAAGATCCATTTTATGCACATTTTGTATAGCCTCCAATTTCTAGGTTGAATAATTGCTCATAACACCTGTATAAGGGCAAAAGAGTAAATAACAGCAAGTCCTAGGGCTACAAAAATTCAGACAGTGCCTAAATACCACACTAAAGCCATTGTCCAAGTTTCACAACATTTGGAGTCCATTTGCATCTCTTTTGGTAATTATTTTGCTTTAACATGCGTACAACAAAACCAAGGGTATAAATGTCTTTTCACACAACCACATCATACCAATCATGTAGATCTACTTAAGAGGAGTCTAACGCAACTGAGTTTGTCCATTTTGGATTTTTCTGTGATTTTATATGATTTTCCAAAGTTCATACCTAATTTAAATGCATTTAAATGGAAATCACACAGACCAGGGACCCGGACGTAATTAACTATAGATTTCGGGGGCTAGCGGGTAAAAATCGCCGGACTCATAGCACAGTGCATGAACGAATCTGTGAAACTTCAAAAGGCCGGGGGCTATATTGCAAAACCTCCTTTCTTCTTCTTTCTCGGGCCGACGGGCGACGGCGCGCGACGCGGGGAGAGGCGCGGCTGCGCCGGCGGCGGCGGGGCCGGCCTTGGAGCCGATCAGGGCCGAGGAGGCGTTCCCGTCCGCGGGCTACCTTTCCCTCTAGATGTCGTCGCCCGGGGTGGAGTGGGGAGGCGGCGCGGCGGCGATGAACCGGCGCGGCGCGACGGCGCGCGGAGGCGGTGGCGCGGCCCCGATTCCGGCAGCTCGGGCACCGAGAGGCGGCGAGGGTGGGCTCGTGAGGTGCGCGGCGGGGTGGCGAAGCCGGCGGTGGTGGAGTGGAGGCGCGGTGGTGGCCCGAAAGGGGTTCTCCGCGATGAGCCCGTGGGTGGCGCGGGTGCGCGTGGGCGGCGCGCGCGGGGAGAGGGGCTAGGGGCGGTGGTGAGGGCCGAGGCCTTGGAGATTCGGTGGAGGGGGTCGGGGCGAGCGTGGGGCGCCGGTCGGCTAGGCACGAGGATCACCGGAGGGGTGATTGGCCCGAGCTCGCCGCGGGCCGGCCATGGTGACCATGGCGGGCGGCGCCCGGCGCGGCGGCTCGATCTACTCCGAGGGGAGGGGAACGACGGCGAGGCCTAGCGGGGTGGGTGCGCCGGGTCACGGCGGAGGTGGTGGCGGCATCCTCGGGGCGCGAGGAGGTCGGATGGCGGCGGCGCGGCGAGCTCAAGCTCGACTCCGAGCCTCTAATGGCGGCGGCGCGCTGCGAGTGCGAGCGCAGGGAGAGGGAGCAGAGAGCGAGTGGCGAGTGGAGTGGAGAGGCAGAGAGCGAGTGGAGGGGGCCGGGGCGCGTCCAGGTGAAGGGAGAACGCGGTGGGGCCGTCGATCCGTGGCCGCGCATACGTCCTGTACGCCGGCGAGCCACGGGGCGGGCGTCGTACTGAGGAAGAAGACCGGCCTGACAGGTGGGCCCCACCTGTCATGGACTCAGTAAAAGGAATGGAAAAAGTGTGTTTTCTATCCTGCTGTAAATCGCGTTTTTAACCCATTTAGACTCCGATTTTGGAAGAGTGCCCATTGAAGGAAATGTTCTACTAATGAATATATACAACTTTGTCAAAAGGTCTAATACCAAAAATTGTTTAGAAATATGAATTTCATTTGAATCTAGCTCTCAAATTTCATTTGGCCTACAGACCAGGGTTGCTTAGAAAATTCAAAACTCTTATTTCCGGGCCTTATCACCCAAGGAGCCTATTGACAATATTGTTTGGAATTTCAAAACCTACAATCCATTCAATTTGGTCCTTGCATGAAAATGGGTGTAGGTTAGAGTAAAACTCCATTTTCCAAACTGGACAGATTTAAAGTGTGTTTCTAGGCTGACAAAAATTGATTCAAAACTCCTATTATAATTCATTTTATGACCAGACTCATTTTGACAAAGTTGTTTCTTAGATCATTTCCTACAACTTTGATAATATGAGCATTCTCTAAATCACAACATATTTTGAAATACAACATACCCTTGTTTAGGGTTTTGGTAAAATGGCAGATTTATCCTAAGTAAAGCTTTTCTTGTTTTCATCTTTTGAAGTATCAAATGAAGTCCAAATACATCCAAAATAGATGCATTTGAAAGGTGATGAGTTCAATTTCATTTCATATAAAAGAAAATTTTTGAGTTGTATAGTCTAATCAAAAGAAATTTCAGAATCAATTTGGGGATGAGCTAAAATTTTACGTTTGAGAAGTTTTGACTTAGTGGTTTATCTACCAATTCCTCATTACTCTCTCAAGCATGATTTAGTCTTAATTCATCATTAGCTTATGTATAATTGTGTGTACGGCTTCTGAGATGCCAGGGGCATCACATCATCCAAATCCACATTCTTGTTTTTTATGTCAGGCTAGTTTAAGATTCATAGAAAATCAACCCCAAATTCATTATATATCTACACAAATGATTTTTATGTCAGGCTAGTTTAAGATTCATATAAAATCAACCCCAAATTCATTATATATCTACACAAATGATAGATTCAAAATTCGGGTAGCATTCGGATACGGATGCTAATAGTTTTTTATATTTTCCTTCGTATAGGAAGCAAATAAGGCAAGGAAAAGTTTATCTAATTTTATATTATTGTTTGTTGTAATATTTTTGTTATAATATA
Organism: Paspalum notatum; assembly: GCA_022530915.1. Classification (NCBI taxonomy): domain Eukaryota; kingdom Viridiplantae; phylum Streptophyta; class Magnoliopsida; order Poales; family Poaceae; genus Paspalum; species Paspalum notatum. The sequence goes on along the minus strand of CM039683.1, from coordinate 68,484,755 downwards.
TAAAATTGAATACCAAATTTTTTCAATATCTATTTTAAAATAATAGATTCCTACCCGTTTTCATCTGTGGGGTTGGAACCCCAGCCGCCGATCTTTATATTTAATATGTGCAGTGTTCAGATCCATCCAATCGAAATCGGACGTTGGGAAACTGGTGGCCGTTGAGTTGAGCCCTGTGGCGCTGAAAATGCAGCCCAGCCCATGTATAGGTTAGCACGACATTAAGGCTGAATACGGTTTTACAATGTTTTTTCTTTTACGTAAATCTTTGACCTGAAATTTTGATTAAGATTTCCTATTTATCTATTCTTTACTTTCTATCTCTACTTCTCTATCTCCACCTAATATTAAAGCAAATAAAGTTTCACGGTCCCTCCTGACTGGTGCGGTCCGTCATGACAGGTGGACCCCACATGCCAGTGACCTTACTTCTGCCCACCTGTTTCTATGCCCATTCGTCGCGCCTCCCCAATCTTTCTGGTGCCCCACAATAGTCTAATTCGCATCAAATCAACAACGGGAAGGATGTATTCCAATATAATCCAATATAGGTTTGGGTCCATTAAAGCCCAATCACCATCAAATACAACATACGGAGTACATGTTATCTCAGATCAAATAGTACAATCCCAAATTGCCAAATCAACTCTGATCAAGCCTATTCGTAACTGCAATTCAACGAGCTCTTCCAAGCACAGCAATAGACAAAGACCCTGAATCACGAGATTGCGCGTATCAAAAGTCAGAATAAAACCTCACACAGGTAAGAAAACGAGAAAAGATCCAGAGCAGGACGTCTCGCCACCTTGGCCGTCCGGGATCGGGAAGAGGGAGGCCACGGTGCGGATCTGGGCGGCGGAGAGGGCCACAGCGCGACGGGAGCCGGTGGGAGAGGAGCGAGTCCAGCGGTCGGATGGACGGGGGCGGAGGTTCGAGGAGAGAGTGGAGCGCGGGCCGTGACCGCCAGGGACGCTTGACGTGGCCGCGCGGACGGCGTACGAAGCGGATCCGGTCTCAGAGGACGTTGTTAGTGTATCTGGGGAGCCATACCCCAAACACGTGTATAAAGGACCTTCCTCAATACTCATAAAAGAAGAAGATACCAGACTCTGGAGAGCGCAACCCCGAGCGGAGCACTCGGGGTTGGCCAACCCCGACACGTCGGCTCCTTCCAGCAGAAGGAACCGGCACCTACCGCATTAAATGCGGTAGGTGCGTTTCCCATGGACGGCGCTAACGCGGCGTTGACGGAGGAGACCCTGGTCAAGGGCGTGCCCGGCGGAGGGAGCGCCCGTGATTAGGGGGACGTGCAGCGACACTGTGCAATCCACTCCGTGCAACAGGAGGAACGTGCCGACCGGACAGGCACAGGGCTGCGCGTACGGAAGGACGTGACGCACTCAACGTGATTTATGAAGCCCATACCGTAACGGTGATGACCGAAGCCTGCACAGTAGAGTAGGCCACCCACTCTGTACTCCCACCGTCTCCCTTGGACTACAAAAGGGAGAGGTGGTGCCCTGTTAGAGGGATTCCAACACTCAATCCATTCCCAGTCCACCCTGATTGACCACATTCGACCCAATTTGCACCAGTTCTAGCCAGACACTCACACTGACAGCCTAGCTCAATCCACCCAACTCAACTTCATCACTCTAGCTGCTCTAGCAGCTCTCGATCACCTTTCACCCAGGGATGATCCTGGTTGTAGCTCGTGTACATCATTCATATTGAGATCACCACAGAGGACGTAGGGTGTTACACCATTTCGGTGGCCCGAACTTCTCTAAATCTCCCTGTCTTTGTTCTCTTTTTACTCACCCTTGCAGCGTGTTCTTGCGATAGCGTCTACGTCCCTACGCTCCTTCATACGGTTGGGGTACCTATACGGTATCTCGGTGTCGAGAACGTCGACAGACGTGACCGCGGAGGAGGAAAGGGTGGGCGGTACTCCGCTGGGCGGGAGGAGGACGACAAGAGGACAGGTGCGGTGGGGGCGGATTGAACGGGCGGCTAGGGTTCCCTTGCTCCTCTGGTTTTGCTCCAAGACGAGAGGAGAGGTGCGGTGCGGGCGGAGTGAGCGGGTGGCTAGGGTTCCATCGCTCCTCCGGATTTTGCTCCGCGGAGTTGGGCCGCGAGCCGTCCGATTGCGATTCAATCGGACGGTAGGCAAGGCTGGGCTAGTTGTGGCCTAGCTCGGGATTTTGGCCCACTTCCGCGGAGTGGGGCTGCACAGTGATTTTGATATTTTTTTGATATTTTAACTTTCAATTAAGCTTAAAATAATCATTGGGCTCAATGATTACAGTCATATTATAAATTGATGCACTATTTAATAGTGTTTTGTTGTTGCATAACAATACAAATAAATTTTCATTATTAAATTCACATTTACTACCGTGATATACTAGAGCCGATTATTTTTTCCCAAAGACTTATGAGTATTTGGAATAATCATTCAATCTATGGGAAAAGGGAGATGGTCTTTGAAAATGGTTGGATAGACAAATATAAGAGGAGGAATACATGGAAGTATGAGTGCAAAGAATTTTGATACAGAGGAAATAATCCTTCTGACTAATATAGAGAAATAGGAGTGCGGATAGCCTTAGCCCATTTGTGGCGGTAGACGATTATAATCTTATCGTGCGTTAATAGAAGGTTGTAAGTGATTTTACTTCATCATTTAAACATATGTATCACAAAGAAAACCACATGCCCTCTATGCCGCTAAAATTTTTCCATGCCCTTGTACCACTAAAATTTTGTTTCACATCCTATCTGTCATCCATTTGAAATAGCAATAGTGGTGGATAGATAAATCTTCTTCCCGTTGCAACGCACAGACATTTTTTGCTTAATATTAAAGCAAATAAGATTTCATGGTCCATTCTGACAAACGCGGTCTGTCCTGACAAGCGGGGCCCACCTATCAGTCTCTCTCTGTAAAAATCAGCTGCCGCGTCTTGGCCGCCTCCAACTTGCAAATCAAAATCTACGCACAGGAGAAAACAAATCCATCAGGAGACTGCTATCGAATTGGACTAGGACCGTCGAGTTGGCCCAAAACGACAAGTATACATCATATGAACAGACTGTAATCCCAAATCGTAATTTCACCCGTGCACAAGCATGCTCATAATCTTTGTTCAATAAGCTATGACAGATCCGAGATCCGAGAAGAGTTGACAAAATCTCACTGACCAGAATATGAGAGAAGAGGCGAGAAAAATCATGCGGTAGACATCAGTCAGGTGCTGAGATTACGAACCACAAGAAGTTGGTGTATCTGAGAAATCGGAGGCCAAAAAAAGAAGAAAAATAACATAAAGGGGAAAAAAGAGAGGCTGTTGCTGGATCTGGAGGGACTCTGCTGGCTTGGTGAGGAGAGTGGGGGCGACAGAGAGAGCAGGGCGGACGTTTTTTTAGAGTTTCCAATCCTATTTTATGCGGGTCAGCGAAAGATTTCATCCGTCCGATGTCATCCAGGTTGGCTGATTTGGGCAGCAGAAAATGGGCTGGGCTGGGCAGGGGCGGAAGTGTACAGCTTGACCTCCAATTTTGACTAGGCCGCATATCTATGTATACTACATTCTACATCTATGTCCTATCTATCTACTCTACATAATATTAATATTAAATATTAAAGAGATATTAAAAAGAAAAATCAAGAAAAATTTTATTCACAACTCTTTTCATACTACTCATTTGTTTGTCAAAAAGCATGTATTTTAATTTTTGTTAAAACCATATTTTTTTATTCGTCACGTGCATCGTGCATATCAGTTATCTTAAGGTTATGATATAGTATTTTATAAATAGAAATTTATAGTATAAGAGTGTGGATAGCCTTAGGTGACATAGCAGCAAGCCAACCGACAACTCTATCTTTTCCAAATTACATGCCCATGTAACCGTGCCACACTGTTTGTTCTTCTTGTTGCAACGTACGGACATTTTTGCTAGTGTATAACTTATAGACAATTATTTTTGTTGTTTACATGTCAAATTCATTGGTGATGTACTGATGTTGGGTGTAGTGTGGCTGTTAATGTCATGCAAAACATAATATGGCCATGCTTCTTTTGTGGTGATGGGGCTCCAATGGGAACCCCCAAACGGGGATAGGGATGTGGATGATTCATGGGATGGGTATGGGATGTTGAATTCGGTGAGAAATTTCTCATTGACATCTCTAGGCGTGCCGCTGTCAACAAGGATATCATCTGCCACCAAAAGAACAAAACCATTAGATCATGCGAATATCTGTGCTAAGTCGAAAACATTATATATGGCTGGATGAGTACGATTTTATTGCTCCTGACTATTATACGGGCCCTGACTATTATATGGTCCATGAACCATAGAGATGATTGGGCTTGTATATGCGCTGCAGGAGAGTCGTTTGCATGTACGACAAGCGGGCGGACGGCTAATGGTGAAGGTTAAGGTGGGTAGTTAGTATTTATGTGGGAATTATTTTTTTCTTAACTCACTTTATAGTTTAGATATATTGTGTTCAAAATTTATATACATATCTTATCACGACTGCCTATAATTATACCTTTTGATGATACATATAATAACTCTACACTATTCAACGTCTTTGAAACTTATATACATAGGATTTATAAAATCGCATACTTACAAAACAAATGTACATGTTAAAAATATGAATAAAAATATGAAATTCTGTTTACAGCACTTAGAAAGAATAATAACGAAGGTAAATTATGGGGAAGAAAAGAAAAAAAAACGAAAAAAAGGAACGTGCCCACGTCCGCACAACGCTGACAGCTATAGCGCTGGGTCCAGGTTTTGCCGCTAGCTGGAAGCGAACCATGCAAAGCGAGCAATAGCGGTTCTGGTATTGCGCTTGATCAGCGTTCAACAAGACACCTGCCCGAGCAAAGCTGCAAAGCAGCATCTCGTCCTTTACAGCTCTTGCTTTATTTTATAGAACATCTTCTTACTTTTACAGGAAAATTCGCTTATCTCTGTCGAGACTGTAGCTGGTTCCATAAGGAGAAGGTCCCGTCACCATCGTGTGTCATTGGAACAAACGTGATGTACAAGATATGTCTTAAAAAGCAATGCAAAAGCACACACGTGTGGTAATTAAATAAGGTGCCTGTGATCATTTGTCTGATAGGCTTATGCTACGAGGCTGTTCGATATCCATTACTGCATATGGGCCTTGAAGACAGCCCCACAACAAAAGGCATTATGTTTCGCAACAAAACAATCTTTTTTTACTACCAGGATTTCTAAACATATTCCTCTATTTTTTTCATCTCCTTTGCACTCTCGTTGCAGTTGGAGGAGATAGCTAGACGGATGGGGCACAGTGAAAAAGAAGATAAAAGTGGAAGACGAAGGTAGGAAAAAAAAACTTTCTGAAGATGAATAGTCACTCTCTTTGTTTTTCTTTGCGATGGAATTAATTTCAAAGCCAAACGACTTCATGGGTGGTTCTTGTTCCATGCATGTTTCAGTTGTTACAGTGGACTGTTCTTCCCAGAAGTGGACTTGTCCTAAACATGGAGCTTTCCGTTATTAGAGTGGACTGTTCTTTCCCGAAGTGGACTTGTCCTAAACATGGCCTAAGCACCGGCCTAACACGTACGTGTGCACATTCGGGGGAGGAGCTTCATGTTCAAGTGAAAGGCTGGTGAGTTTCCGTAGACGCAGCTTCATTTGCAAGTTTTAGGACAGCATCAACTGACGGATCAAATGCATGCATCCACAGTGACAGTGTGATCGTCCCTCGCTCTATAAATATGCCCTAACCTACTAGCTACTGCTTCATCTCAACGCAGACCGATCGACACCCTAGCAGGCGCCTGTTGCTACGTGTACCAATAACGCCGGCACGGCCATGGCATCCGGTTCTTCCGCCACCACCCGCAGCCATAGCTCCGTCGTGCTCCTCGCAGCCGTGGTCTGCTGCCCACTGCTGCTGCTGCTGCTGGCCCCGTCGTCCTCCGGTGCGGAGCCGCCACCGCTGACCTCGGGCAGCTACGAGGACGACAGGGTGCACGACTTCCTCCGCGTGCTGGACCGCGCCGCCGTGTACCGGAGGGAGTGCTTCGGCGAGTGCGCCAAGGGCTGCTACTGCGCCGACAACCCCTACAGCTGCCTGAGGGAGTGCATGCCCACCCCGCCCACCCGCCGCTGCGGCGCCACCTACAACGTCGTCCAGGGCGTCTTCTCCTCGTCCGCCACGTTCGCTTCGTCGTCGTCGTCGTCCAGGCCCGAGACGGCGGATGCTTCCGGTTCCGGCGACGCCTTCTTTGCCAGCGCGACATGAGACATGCGTGAGAGAGAGCTAGGACGTTTGCACTTTGCAGTTCCATCAATAATTACTTGTGTGTCGTCATTGTGTGCTTCGCCCCCTCCCCTCTTGCTGTCTTGCAGTCGATGAGTGGTCGTGACGATTAAAACATTTCCAGTTTCTCCGTAATTGGGGCGTAGTTGTGTGCCGTGTGCGCTGTGTGTTTCTCCGCCTCGTGTGTATTGTGATTAATTAGTCCTTCGGTTCCATCATTTCAGTTTTGTCATAAGTTAAGGGTGTTTTTTTTAAATTTTGATCCAAAAGTTTGTGGGAACATGCATGCATCAAAATCTAAAATCAAATAAGTTTATCCAAATCTACCACAAAATATGTCCTCATATATATTGTACTCCCTCCGGTCAATAATAATGGGACGAGAATTTTTTTTTTTGCCACACGCCCACGTACACTGCAAGGAAGGTCACCACACCTAAAGAGGGGGAGTGGGTGCATGGCTATATTTTTGTGACTAATATAACAAGTGCGACAAGATAATATCACAAAGCCTTACAAAAAACATCATTACTCGTTTAGTCACTATGCAAAAAGAACATGAAAAATTTTGTCGCTAAAGTAAACGCCATGAACCATGAAACTCCATGACAAACTGGTATTATCATAAAGTTATTTATGCGATTTATCGTGATACCACATACATCTTTTGAATGCATTTCATAAGCATCTTTGATGGATCATGTATTTGATGGATGAGACTCGCTTGACTTTGAGGCTTGTGCAGTTGAGTCATTGCGCGTGGGCCCCGCCGAATGTGGGATCCACGTGCAGTGACTCAACTGCAAGAGGACCAAAGTCAGGGGATTGGCTTCCGTATTTGATAAGCATATGAGTTCTGGCAAGCTCAACTTGCCCCTCTCAAAGTGGGACATCTCCAAAGAACCATACACTACACCATGGATTAATATATGCATACCCAATTACCCATCATAATCAAAATTTTCTTTACAACGAAATCTAACGTACAGGATGGCTGTCCTATGGGTCCAATGCTCTAACAAAAATGAGTACTGTACAACACAGTCATAAAAACAAGAGCAATTAATTCCCGCGAGAATCTTCATGAATATTTAGATTACCTATATATGGAGCTATGGCTAAGGGGACACACCTTTGTTAATGTCGCCGTCCTTGGTCAACTCCTCCTTGCAATTGTCGCCTTCATAGATCCACGCTGAGAAATGAGTAGAGCTGACATAACAGAGAGGGCTTGAGGGGAGCTAGCCGACTGATAAGTTTCCATTTGCTGCCTGTTTTGTCAAGTGCCGTTTCCACAGTGCAAGTGCACAAAGGACGGCAGCTGCCTAGATCAGCGCTCTGCTCCCCGGCCCAATTAACAGAGAAGAGTCGATGGATACCAGATGGGCTGGGCTGGGCTGGACTCGAGAGAGAAATAGACTGGGCCACCGGGGGTTATGTGCGCTACAACTATTCACTCCTTGTCATCGCATCCACATGTCAAGTCCAGGCATCAATCCTGCCCACGTCAGCAAAGAATCAGCCCTTTGACCCGATTAATCAGTATCTTAATTTGCCTTCTAGCTAGCCGCTCAATTTTTTATTTGTTCTTTTCATCTTCATTTATTGTGATTTGTAAATTTTGATCTTGTGCGATTCTTCAGATTGAAACATTGTATTACTTATTCTTATTTAGTTTATTCTTATAAATTTTTTACATTGAATTCACAAGATACATATAGCTTAGAGCTTAGTTTTGAAATTCGATCGGGGCCTAATTTATGTAGCGAACTAGCAATTTATGTAAACACAACTTCCCTCACAAAAAAAAAAGTAAACACAACTTGTTAACAAGTTGACGTTTTAAGGCTTGAGTGTTACTACCTTTCTATAATTTGAGATCATGCATTAATATTTTTACAATTAAAGTGTGCCGATTAATTTCTAATTAATCCCTAATAACCAATCAATCACGTACTCATCCCTAGGCCACCGATTAATTTCCGATTAGCAATTTCAATAGCCGTGCATATACATGGTTTTTAAGTATCTACTTGTACCGCGATATTAATATAAGAAAAGCTGACTTAAGACATAATAGCATGTTTTGTGTCAAAATTCACATCACGCATATACATGTATGGTGGAAGCGATGACCATATCCATTTCCAGGCAAGCTAAAGTTTCAACTGAACAGACATCTAAAGAACACAAGGAGCTGGGTCCAATGCAAAGGAGAAACATGTGGACATACGTGGAGGAAAAAAATGGAACAATTATCACACAAAGTCCATGACAACTGAGCAAAGACTAGAAAATATTTACCGTGTGTTAGAGTATGAACAAATTAAAGAGAGAAAAATAAATAATTTTTTGTTTGTCATAGAAGCTAAATTTAGTAACTTATCGATTCTGACACTTAGACCGTCTTCAGCAGATCATATATATACAACACTATAGCACTACTATAGGCAGAGAGAGAAGTGGTTGAAATAGTGATAGGCAAAGGTGAATATACGGTCCGGTCCGCTGGAGATTGTCTTGTTTCTCAAAAAATCACCCATGTAGAAGGACTGAGGACCGGATGGTGTACTATAATAGACATAATTAATTGTTCAAAGGACCGGACGGTGTACTATATATAATAGGCATAATTAATTGTTCAGTTATATACGCATAGTTAGTATATTGTAATGAATACTGTACTCAATTCTAGTTGCTATATTTTTCAATGTTTTTTTTGCTAGTCCTCAAGTTGCCCTGTACCGTGCGTGGTGCAGTGCAGCCACCGTGCAGGCCACAAGGGAAGAGAGACCCCGGTAGAGAATCTTATGTACGGGGTACGGCTTAACCACCGTTTACCGGAGCCGTTCTTTCCGACTTTTTTTCGTGTCCATTTCCAGCAATGGAGGGGGACACAATTCTTGCATGCCCCAACAATAAGCCAGCAGCCCAGCACACAAGCTTTGCGTGTTTCAACAACCTAATAACATAGGTAGTACAGTGCTGCTACCATGATAAATGATGAGGTTGATCTGAAGAAGCCACATGTGGCCACTATGCAGAAAACTACTCTTCTCCACTCTAAGGTCCTTCAATATCACGATACGAGGCTGACGACGTGGAGGTCCCGTTCAGCCTGACAAGCGCCCAAGGATGGAAGGAGAGCTAGCTGCTCGATCCAGCGCCTGCGAGAGACGGCAAGCCCGAGCTGGCCATGGCGGCAGACAGTTCGTGCGTATCTCCGGTACCAAGAGGTGCAAGTGCCGTCGTCCACTGCTAGCCGGCCAGTTGGGGCCTTGGGGGCCTACGGCTTCCCTGCCGGCCGGTTCGGTGGCGATCGCACTCGCATCCTTTTGCGCTCGATCGATATGAGCGCGACGGCCTCCCATGGCGATCCGGGGCTTGTTGTTCTTTAGGCTGTCTCTCGCAGGCGTTGGATCGATGAGTTTGATGTTCTGAATCCTTGGACGCTCGTCCAGGTTGAAGGAGACCACGTCCTCAGGCTCATATCTTGCTCTTTGATTCATGGCCCCCCGTACGGGACTTCCTATCCACCTAAGTGGAAAATAGTCCATCCATCTTTAAGTCCGATAGGTCCATCTGACTTATTAATTTCAGCCCACCAATAAATAGCACCTTAGCCATATGTGCAGGCCCCCTAAAAAACAAATGTGCAGGCTTATTATTTTGTATTTTTATATGTAAAACTAATCATTATCATTAGATTTCTGTTTTTTTCTTTTAGAAAAACTTTAGCATTTTATTGAAATTTACTCATCAATGTACTAAATTAATTCAACATTCCGGGTAACTAGTTCAGTATTTTAGAATTACGAACAGTATATCTAAAATGTTGAGATAGTACATTTTATATATGTCCACATTTGATCTTACATTGTTGTATTAAATCTAAGTGAATTTTGAAACCGATATATAGTTTATGAGAAAAATAAAATCAAGTTTTTAGCTCCTATTCCGTTCCATCCTATGTTAGGGTGACACGTACCCACCTATTTACCTATATGGAAGGTCTGGTGGGCTGCACACTACTGCATGCAAACGAAGAAAGGAAGCTAAGTGGCGCAGTTGGCTGCAGGAACTGCACGACGTGCCCCTTTCGGAAGTTTTGGATCAAACGATAAATGGAGGAATTTTAAAGGATTAGAATCCTATAGAAAAATTTCCTTTCAACCTTTTTGAAACAAAGAATTGGGATGTTCCAAATCCTGTGAAATTCCTATGGAATGGCTTGTTTCACAATAACTTTAGAGGAATTCTACCCGAGATTGAACCTCATAGAAAAATTCCTTTGTCTCACTCCCTCTCATCGAAATCCTGTGTTTTTCTCATGCTCTATCTAAACACTCACTCTTTCACATTTCTTTATTATTTCAATCCATATCATTCCGAATTCAGCACACTCTATCCCTGCATTTTTTCTATTTCTGTGTTTCTACAATCATGTGTTTCAAAGGAGCCTTGGATAAAAAATTGAGGACTTCCTATCTATCCAGTGGAAGTATGTTAAGCAAGCAAACTAAAAAGCCCACCAGGCCCAATAAAACTTTTCTCTATGTCTTCAACCTCGATGAGCTTAACAATTGCAAATACCTAATTCAACATTACATTTGATTGATTCCAACATTTTATTAATACTAGTTCAACAATTTATAAACAAAATGTTGAATCAGTGTGGATGAAATGTTGAATCAGTATAGATGGAATGTTGGATCAGTTGGAATGTTGAAACGGTTGAACGTGGCCATGGTGGCAACGACGATGGAGCTGGACATCCTACTCGTCGGCAGTCTCTGCCGCTCGTTGTTGCCTCCGGTTGCAGGACAAATCAATCGGGCACTGGCGTTTCAGCTGCGTTATGTCGTTCCCGTGGAGGCCGATCCTCAGCGTGCGTGGTGGCGGAGCGCCAGCGCGCGGCGAAAGCGTGCAGGCACGCTGGGCATTGAGGCGGCACGGGGCGTGGTGGCGGCGCGCGGCGCCGGGGCGGCGAGGCAGCCGGCGGTGGGGAGAGAGAATGAGGTAGGGTTTAGATATGGATCCAATGATTGCAGTTGTTTGTACGAATCTCAAACATTGAAAGATAGGTGGAGTTTTGTCCTACCGGAAGATACATAGGAAATTTGAAAAATTGTGCCCCCATACTATACTACTGGATTCCGGCCCAGCTCAACCCTGGGTTGCCAGGCCACCAGGCCCAGGCGGGGCAGAGATTTGAGCTGTGGGTGGCCCAAAGGGAAATTTGGTCCATCCACGAATGAGCCCGATGGCCAGCCCAATAAACCTCCTCCTGCTGGCAATCTTCTTCCTCCGGTCCCCAGCGCCGCCGCCGTTGTCTTCCGGATGAGTTTTTGGATGCTACGAGTTCAAGGCAGACGACGCAGAAGAAGATGCTTGCAGCGAGTGTGTCCAGATCCAACATGATGTTTGCACGTGAAAAAAATGTGCCATGCACATCATCTTGGTGATAGTGGAACTGCTTTTCATTTTGTCGTACACTACGATTCGTTTTCTTTTGTACCAAAGACTAGGCATTGACATGGACGTATTTCTCTCAGTTCTGGAGGAGCAATACATACCAGTCCGTCCAATTTAAATCGATGCGTTCTTCAACCCCCTTTCGTACGAAATTATGTGCTCACAAACATTTTGCAGCAGTTCAGCTTTTTGTTACTCAATGCTAAAATCGCTTTCAACTCATAGTACTTTACTTTGTTTTCTTGCTACACTATCCATCATGCATGAGGCCGAGAATGCACACAGCCAAGAAATCCATGGATCGCATCGTGCAGAACGGAAACCGTTCCTTTCGCCGGTTTTACATGGCACACAGAATAAAAAGTGACGACAAAAGAGAGGGTGGCGAGAGGATCGCAGCAGCCAATGCAGAGCCACTCGTATCCAGACGGCCAGCCTCCACCTCACAACTCATATCCCCTTGCCTGCCATGCCTTGTGTGCACTGCATGCCTCCAAGGTGCACAACCGGACAAGCTTATATGCCAGCTGATGCAGCGCTTCTCCCTCCTAAGGAAAGATTGTGTGTCAAATTAAGAGAGGGTAGTAGCACTCTTGAATTCTTGATCTCCTTGTTTGCCTTCAGTGCCAGAAGCAATGGTGTCTGCTACTGTCCTCAAGTCGTCTTTCCTTCCCAAGAAGGCCGAATGGGGCGCCACACGGCAGGCGGCCAAGCCGGTGACGGTCTCCATGGTCGTTCGGGCTAGCGCCTACGCTGATGAGCTTGTCCAAACTGCGGTATGCATGATGATTTTCTGAACACCAGCTAGCTGTATAGATTTTTTAAATTTTGGCATATGTACGTACCCACCTCATATTGGCAAGAGGACACACATGCATGATGTCAACAGCAATAGCAACGGCCTGTTTGGATGATTCGAATTGGGGTGGAATTGGAATCCAGCTCTTTCATAGGATGGGCCTGTTTATTTGGCTACACATGCATAGAATTATTTCGAAAGTAACATTCCAATCCTGCCTTCAATTTCCACGGTCGTCCGAATCTGTGGCCTGGGACAAATTCGTTTGTGGGCTAAAAACCTGAGAAAACGATTCTTCTCGGCTGCTCCAAGATGTCTTCTTCCTCGACTCAGCCGATCTCATATCTCCCTGGACGCCACGCCATGCACGGGTGCCGCCACCGTATACCTGGCCACCACAAGCTCCTTCGCACACACCGTACGTGGCTCTTCTGCATGCATCCTACCCGAATCTGAACAAGACGACGCACGCCCATCCTCCATTTTCCAGCTGCTGCCGCGCTGCCTCCACTTGCTGAGGCCTCTTGCTTGCCACGAGAGTAAGTGATTTGTTCTCCAGGGTCGGTAGTGCTGCTGCTGCAGCAGCAGCAGCATTTGAGTTCAGGAATCCAATCAACAGGGCAGTGCGGCCACCTGTGTGTGTCCACGTGATGAGATCATGAGCTGCCTTTCGATTCTGACTCTTCCCTGAATAGCCAAACTCGAGGTTCCACTTAAAATCTGAAATTGAATAATCTAAATCCTGGGAACAAATTCATTTCTTAGTATCCAAACAAGCCCCAGTGTAATTATGTGCTAGAAAACACATCCATCGATAACTTAGCAGTAGCAGCAATTAATAATTTACAAATATATATATATATATATATGTGTCTATTTTTGTTATTTATTTTTTATGACATCTATATTTGTATTTTAAAGTTAAGATGCTATTTTATATTATCTTTAGTAATATAGAGATAATTATTTTAATTCATCTTTAATATTATTATGGTGGATCATTTATATGCAAATTTATGGGTTATTTTAATCTTTATTTTATAATATCTTGGTGGGTAATTTATACAAAAATTTATAGATTTTTTTAATTGCATTTCATAATTGCATGGTGGGATTTAGAGGGTTATTTTAGTTCATCTTTCGTATTGCCATCATGAGTGATTTATATACAAATTTGAAAGGTTATTTTAATTTATCTTTACTAATGGCATGGTGAGTAATTATTTAGAAAATATAATAGATTTAATGGCTAGTATTGTTAGAACTACATGCTGGATGTCGTGAGAATTTGTAGGATTTATTTATTTTACGTGTCTATTGAGGATTAACATGGAGGTCGTAAAATGAGCTCTAAATAGTATTAGATTTGAAATTTCCTGCATAAGTCCCACAATCCATCTGAAAGGTTCATAATATGTACGACCTGTTATGGTCTTAAACATTTTAAATTAAGTTTTTTTACATAAAAGAATCGTTCTTTGTATTGAGAAATGGAAGCTACGATGACCATTTCAATTACAGTTCAGAATATCACAGTCTATCCTTCTTGTTGCAGAAAACCATTGCATCACCTGGAAGGGGTATCCTTGCCATGGACGAGTCAAACGCTACCTGCGGCAAGAGGCTTGACTCCATTGGCCTTGAGAACACTGAGGCCAACCGCCAGGCTTACAGGACCCTCCTTGTCAGTGCTCCAGGCCTGGGACAGTACATCTCTGGTGCTATCCTCTTCGAGGAGACCCTCTACCAGTCAACTGTTGATGGCAAGAAGATTGTTGACGTCCTTGTTGAGCAGGGAATTGTGCCCGGCATCAAGGTCGACAAGGTATACGGTTGACTCCAAACTGACACACACTGATAATCCTCTTATTAAAAACAAGATTTGCTGAAGTTATTCGATCTGATAATCTGTTCCAAGACTGAAGATAACAGCATTCCTCTAAATTTATTCTCAATCACAGGGTCTTGTGCCACTTGCTGGCTCCAACAACGAGTCATGGTGCCAAGGTCTTGATGGCCTTGCTTCCCGTGAAGCAGCCTACTACCAGGCCGGTGCCCGATTCGCCAAGTGGTGAGAAACGTGTCCCTCCATTGGCAGCTACATACTGTAATCTGACATACAACATCCCAAGTATGACATGAAGTTCTGTTGTCACAGGCGCACTGTTGTCAGCATCCCCAACGGTCCATCTGAACTTGCCGTGAAGGAGGCTGCATGGGGCCTTGCCCGCTATGCCGCCATTTCACAGGTATCCTACCATTTTCAACAGTCAGAACTCTCAATAGTAAAAAAAGGACGATTGGTTTTCTTTCAACATGTTTATAAACAACTAAACATCTTGTGTGTGGATACGCTAGGACAATGGTTTGGTGCCAATTGTGGAGCCTGAAATCCTTCTTGACGGTGAGCATGGCATCGAGAGGACCTTCGAGGTCGCGCAGAAGGTGTGGGCAGAGACCTTCTACTACATGGCTGAGAACAATGTGATGTTTGAGGGCATCCTCCTCAAGCCCAGCATGGTCACCCCTGGTGCCGAGTGCAAGGACAGGGCCACCCCTGAGCAAGTAGCTGAGTACACCCTCAAGCTCCTCCACAGAAGGATCCCTCCTGCCGTCCCCGGCATCATGGTCAGATCTCTCTCCTTCACAACTTTCACTGTCTTTGGCTAAGAATTGCACATGGTCTTCTGTGTTCTGACCTAAGATTATATATCTTCTGCAATGCAGTTCCTCTCTGGTGGTCAGTCTGAGGTTGAGGCGACCCAGAACCTGAACGCCATGAACCAGAGCCCCAACCCGTGGCATGTGTCCTTCTCCTACGCTAGGGCGCTGCAGAACACCTGCCTCAAGACGTGGGGCGGCCGGCCTGAGAACGTGAAAGCGGCGCAGGATGCACTGCTGCTGCGCGCCAAGGCCAACTCCCTGGCACAGCTCGGCAAATACACCAGCGACGGCGAGGCTGCGGAAGCCAAGGAGGGCATGTTCGTCAAGAACTACAGCTACTAGGCCAGTCAGACAGTCGCGGGGAGCGCCAACTGTACTATGAGAGTGCAACTATGAGGATCCCCGATGTCTTTATCGCGGCCAGTTCTCTCTTTGGGCATAGCGCCCTCAATAGAGACAACACCAGTATTTGCTCCACCAGAGACAGAATATCAACTCCTATATTATGGTGTACCCATGCAAAAGAGCTTCGTTATAGGAGTCAGGTATGTTGACTCTACTACAATAGCAAGGTTGCTACAAGTGTGTATCTTGGGACGAGGATCCCAACCCCTTGTACTTTTGTTCCCAAGTTTTAATATATACTGAGTCCTTATAAAAAAAAAAAGATAATACTACAGCTTGTACATGTACATACCACGAGGGGACCGTCGTAGGCAGTGCGCCATTAAAGCCTGAGACGGAAAAATTAACACACTGCAATTTTACCCTTTTTTAGATAATGGAAACAAAAGTTTCCGGCTTCATCTCTAGCTGGTGGAGAATCAGACCAACCTTATTACATACACACGCTCACAATTCACCAAGCACATAACCATGCGCAGTCCACAAGACTCAAAACACAACCAAAAAAGTTCACCAAAAACTTTAAACTACGCAAAGGAAATCCTGGCCAGGGCCTGCCAACCGAACGAACTGAAGACCCGCAAAGCCGCCACTTTGAGATTAAGAGCACCCTGCGTTAACCATTGGACCTGGTCATCATTTCGCTACAACTTGGCCCACTGGTGGAGCCAGAAAGTTCCCCTGAAGAGTACCTACAAAAATTTTTTGGGTTGTTTCCTGTCAAAAACTGAGTCATTTCTTTGCAGCCAAATCGCCCAAAACAAAGCTGCAGCTCCTGCCAACAGAAAGGGTTTATATTTCCTACCCCCTTGACTGGACCACTGATTTAAAAGGTGTTCTGTATTAATAGGTGGAGAGAGACCTAGTGTCATAAAGACAACCCGCCAAATGAACTTGGCTAACCGGCAATCAAAAAAGAGATGTTGTATATTCTCATTATGACAACAAAAACAACAGCCTTGAGACCCATTTCAGTTTCTTCTGGCTAAATTGTCTTTGGTTAGTAGTACCCCTCTCTTAACATACCACATAAAAATCTTCGTTTTTAATGGTATTTTTGTTTGCCAAATCTCCTAGGACACCGTTATTCCTTTGTTTATTAGGTATTTATACATCGATCTAACTGTGAAAACACCCGTTCTACAGAGCCCCCATTTAAACACGTCCCTCCCCGTTCTCAGCTCAAAGTTCATGACTCTCCCTACCAGCTGGTTCCATACACGCAACCTGTCCCCATATAAACCTCTTCTAAAGGAGACATTCAGTGGAACCGAACTTGTAACACCCTAATTTTTACAACATGAAAATCCTTTGCAAAATAGTCCAATTTGTTTAGAGTTTGTTTTCTTTGCATGTCACTATATTTATTTTTTTGTTTTGCCTCCAAAATTAATCAACTAAAATAAATCATAGGAACCACATGTTTGAGCATTCATGCCATTGCATATTTTTATTGGTTGTTTGTAGTGTTTGAAGTTTGAATTCAAATTCATTTGAACTCTCCAAATATTCCTCAAAACCCCAAGACCAAATCTGAGAAAGTTTATTTCTCCTCCCTCTTCTTCTTTTCTCTAGTTTTTGGCCCACCTCCATTTCCTCGGCCCAGTCAGCCACCGCAGTTTTTCGGCCCAACCGCAGCAGAACCAGCCCAGCAGCAGCTCAGCGCCACTGCCCCTCCCTCCCTCTCACTGTCAGGTGGGACCTGCTCGTCAGGCACCTCTTCTTCCTCTCGCTACCGCGCCGCTCCGCCCGGGCGACGAGCTCGAGCCCGAGCCCCGCCTCGTCCCGGTCCCATGCCCCCGCGCTCCGCCTTCTCTGCTCCATCTCCGAGGATCACGCGTCGCACCTCCGCCCTTCCTTGCTGCGACCCCGCCTTCCCTTTTCCTCGCCCGCGCCGCGTGGACAAGAGTCCGAGGCGGACTCCAAGTCCGGCCGGAACCGGACTTTCCTTTTTCCCTCGCGCCGCCCTTTCCATACCTCTCCCGCAAGTCACGGCCTCCGGGCTATAAAAGCCACCGAACCCCGTTGTCCCGAGCACCAAATCCCTAGCCCTAAACCGCCGTCTTGCGCTCAAGCTCGCCGCGAGTTCTTCAAGTCGCGCCGCGACGTTCATTGAGTTCACGCGCCGGGTTTCGCATCTACAAGCCACCTTCGCCTCCTAGTGCAAGCCTACGACATTCGCCGTAAGGTATAGCACCTAAAAGCCTGATCTCGGCTTTGGTTTCGCCTCTAATCGCCGGATCGACCTCACCGCGCCGCTCGGTTCGTGCATAGGAAGCCGCCGCTCGTCGCCGGCAGAGCCGACCCGTTTCTCCCAGATGTAATCCAAGCCGTTTGATCGAGATCCAACGGGTCACAGAGGTCCGCGACCCGGTCAATACCGGTCAGCGCGGAGTTTTTGCAAAAGAGACCCTGAGTTTTTCCCAAATCAACCCGCGGTCCAAATCTTTTAAATTTAGGTCCCTGGTTTTCGCAGTTTAGGCCCTGGAGTTTCAAATCTTTTTTATTTTAATCCTTTAAACTTGTTTTAATGATAACTTTTGCGTTATAACTCCGATTTGAGTGATTTTCGAACCCATGGGATTGTGATCATGTGTAGATTAGATCTAAACCCTTTTTAATCACTGTTCATAATGTTTGGTGTACTGTTTTAGATGGTTTGTACTCATTGCTTGTATGTGTGCAATGTGTAGCCGACGTTCCGTTCGAGTTTGCTGATAATCCATCTTGGGAAGTTCCTGAGCAAGTTTTTGCTGAGGAAGGCAAGTATTCTTTGACCTATTGTCCTATTCACATTGAAAACTTACTTTATCGCACAACCAAGCATGCTCAACCTAAGGATGACTAGCCACTTGTTTTTCTGTCAATATTTTATCCTATGGGAGGGCTGTGATGCTTAAATTAATGCTTGCGCTCAACAAATATTACTCATGTTGCTACTCTTGATTAATTAACAACGAACTGATGATAAAAGTTGGTTATTGGCAACATGGGGATTTGAGCATGTTTTGTGGGTTTGCTCGATTGTCTCACCCTAAGGGTCGGTTCGCCGAGTGACCACCCAGGAAAACAGTACAACCACAAGACTTACATGGGCTATGGGCTTGACTGATTAATTAGATGAACTAGAGCGTGTGGTTTGCTTACCTGAAAGATGGCGTAAGGGGGGCGTTGACGAGTATAAGACTCGCTCTCCTGAGTGGGTGCAGTTTGGTTTATTTGGTTTGTTAGTCACCCCTCGGGAGGGGACTTTTATGCCTGGGTAACGGAAACCTAGAACGGGCGGCTGCACTCTAGGAATTCTTTGTAAAGGTCTCGTAATGAAACCCTGCCGATTCATTTAAGGTATGAATAAATGGGGCATTGCAAACCTCGGGCACATTGGGAATCATGGCTTGTGGGTAAAGTTGTACAATCTCTCGAGAGTGTTTAAAACTGATATATCAGCCGTGCTCACGGTTAAGAGCGGCCTGGACCCTCACAGATTAGAGTTTTCAAAGAAAGTGGCTCATAGAGATCATGGTAATGATGGTGATAACAATGGTTATGGTGACGGTTAATGATTATTTATTTTAATATGTTTTACTGCCTTCATGATAAAAGGGATGGGTTATGCTAATCATTGCTAGTAACTAAAACTTGATCAACTAAAAGCAACTGCTATGCCTGTCCATTGTAAAGCCAGTCCACTTTTATCCTAAACGGAATACTTGCTGAGTGCGTCATGTACTCATTCTTGCTTATTTTATACCTGTTGTATCCATTGCAACCGCTGCTCAGATCCAGAAAGAAGTTATGGTGATCATAATCAGGAGTTCCAGGACTACGACGAGTTCTGGGCTGGTGTGCCATCCGTCAGTTGCCTGTGGATCATGGTCATCTTCCGCTGTCGTTTAGTTATCTCGTTTTCGTTAAGTTACTCGGTTTTTCGTTAAAGACATTTATGGTCTGTAATATTGGTTACTACTCTTAAGTTAAAGTACTGGTTGTGTTATTACTTTTGTTTATGCTGTGTGTGTGGTTAAACTGATCCTGGTACATACATGGTTAGCACTTAGTTTTGTTTCTAAAACTGGGTGTGACAAAAGTGGTACCAGAGCCAGACTGACCGTAGGACACAAGCCTAGTGTAGAACTGGTCGATTTTAACGATTTTTTGCTTACCTTTTCTTGCTTTCTCCATTCAAATACTTGCAATATATGCTATTTTGATATCCGTACTTGTCTACTTCAATTATGATTTCCTATATCTACTTATCTATCCAATAGTAGAGCTGTGTCTTATGTTTGCTTTCGTTGTGGGCCTGCAGATGTCGACTTTCAAGCGCACTGCCCGCATGCGTGTTGGTGGACGTGGCTATGGCGAACCCAACAGGATCAGGTTGCCTACCCCAGCCCCACCTTCTCCACTGCCACAAGAGTGGGTAGACCTGACTGAGTCCGAAGAGGAGGACCCAGAAGAGCTTGTCCCTGATCTGTCCGAAGATGAACAAGGAGGAGAGCAACAGGAAGAACCCTTGGAGGAACAACCGCCAGTACCCCCTTCGGCACCACCGCAAGAACAACCCCAGGAGGAGCCAGAAGGTCCAGCTATTGACCCTGAGGACCCCGATCAAGACCTGGACTATGGAAACGCACCCCCATCGGACGATGATGAGGACGACGATGAAGCCGGACCTGTGGTCATCACTACCCACCACTGGTTCGACTACCCGCTACCTGTTCCTCGGATGCTGAGGGAGACGTTGGAGATGCTTCACTACGATCAGCCATGGATCACCTATGTGGGGACTCGCTAGCGCCACCCCATCCTACACGATGATTGGGATATGACAGTGGAGATCAGCATCCAGGACGAGTTCGGATCCCGCCGGGATGTCTACGTCAGGCATGCACCTACTCGTCACAACAGCTACGAAGCCGCCATCAGTGATGCTGCAAGGGAGGCCTTGACGACGCTGTGCCACACTCACCGTGAGGATATGGCGATAACTTCACGCCGCTACTACCCCTACCGTTCAACTGAAGGACTGGATTCCTGGATTGCTAACCCTGAGGCCGAACAGAACCCCCGCCTGGAGTCTATTATTGAGTACCTCGCTACCCTCAACACCGACTACAACGCCGCTCTGGACGAGTTGGACATGGTGAGGTGCGAGAACCGAAAGCTTCGAGCATGGGTGGCACATGGCGTGGAGCCTGCAGATGAAGAACCTGTGGAAGGCCCCGCTGATGCTCCGCGCAGGAAGAAGGCCCGCTACAACGATCCGGAAGCTAGGACCTATATACGGCATCATGAGGATTAGGATGTTATCCCTTTTTGTAATAGGTTCTATTACTATCGCTTAGTTAGTTCGGTTAGGCTTAGAACGATTAAAAGTGTGCTCATTTGCTTATGATTGTGTCTTATGGTTGATTTGATTCTTTGTATTGAGTGCTTAAGTTGTGGGGTGATGTCCACAACTTAGTCTTTTGGTTGGATGCTTAAATAAGTTTAATAAAGTTAGTTAGTTTGGGAAAAGCCTTGCTGTATCTATATATATGTTTAGACCTTTATCTTATCTGTCTTGGTTACTAATGTTGAATGAGATGTATGGTCGGAGATAAGTACTAATGGTATATTTGGTCCATCAGATGAGTACGGGACGTGGTCGTGGTCGTGGTCGCGGAGGTAGAGGAGGTCGTGGAGACGGAGGACTCCCAAATCTACCGCCGCCAATGACTATGGAACAACTGATCATGAACCAGACCCAAGTGATACAAGCTCTCGGTCAAGTAATGGCAGCCAACCACCAGGCACAGCACCAACCTCCCCCGCCACCGCCGCCTCAACCGCGTGACAGACGCGCAGAATTTATGAAGGGACACCCACCTATGTTTACTCACTCTGCCGACCCCATGGATGCAGAAGACTGGATCCACGCAATAGAACGGGAGCTGGACGTCGCTCAGTGCACCGACCAGGAGAAAGTTCTCTACGGCCCTCACCAACTATGGGGTGCCGCTCAACAATGGTGGGAATCGTACCGCTTGGCTCATAACAACCCCAACACTATCACCTGGCAGGAGTTCACAGAGAGGTTCAGAGCGCATCATGTTCCAGCTGGTGTGATGTCACTGAAGAAAGAGGAGTTTTTGGCGCTCACCCAGGGCACCATGTCCGTCAGTGAGTATCGGGACAAGTTCCTACAGCTGTCCCGCTACTGTCCAGAGGAGGTTAACACCGATCCCAAGAAGCAGCACCGTTTTCTCAAAGGCTTGGTCGATCCACTCAGGTACCAGCTCATGAACCACACTTTTCCTAACTGTCAGCATCTTATAGACCGAGCTATCGTGACGGAGAATACTCGTCGCGA
Source organism: Paspalum notatum (assembly GCA_022530915.1). Taxonomy (NCBI): domain Eukaryota; kingdom Viridiplantae; phylum Streptophyta; class Magnoliopsida; order Poales; family Poaceae; genus Paspalum; species Paspalum notatum. Next base: position 68,462,729 of record CM039683.1, on the reverse strand, counting down.
GATGGAGGAAAAGAAGGGCAAGCAGAGGGCGCAGCAGTCTAGCAGCAACACCCGTCCGCGGTTTTCTGGGCCGCAGAATTTTCAGAACCGCCCTGCCCAGAATGCCGGATAGCAGCCGCAATAGTTCCAGCGCTACAACAATAATAGCAACTATCAGTATCAGCGCCCGATCTATCAGCCTCAGTAGAACAGTGGTCAGATGCAGCGCCCCAATAATCAGACTCCCCGCCAGCAAACCCCTGTTAGCACTCCTGTGAAGGCCGGCACGCCCGTACAGCCAGGGAGCAATACCTGCTTCAAGTGTGGTGGAACCGGCCACTACTCCAAGTTCTGCCCGCAGAGGAACGCTCCACAACAGACTCCATAGCAAAACTCAAGAGGAGGCACCACCACTCCGGCGTCTGGCTAGCCGCGCAATGCAAGTGGACAAGTGAATTATGTTGCCGCAGAAGCTGTGCAGGAGGCTCCCAACGTGGTGCTAGGTACGTTCCTAGTTGATTCATACCCTGCCTCAATTCTTTTTGATTCCGGAGCATCGCATTCTTTTGTTACTGCCCGATACAAAAATAAATATGAAATACCAGTAGCAACCATGAAACGTCCCATGCTAGTCAGTTCACCGGGTGGAGAAATGAAGGTTGACACTATGTGTCCCACGGTTAAAATTAATTTAAGGGGGGTAGAATTTCCCGTTGAGCTCATAGTTTTGGAGTCAAGTGGGATAGATGTCATCCTAGGTATGAATTGGCTGCAAAGGTACCATGGAGTAATTATGTGTGCTGAAAGGAAATTGATTCTAACTACACCAGCCGGGGGATGCATGGAGGTCCCAATTCCAGTGCCGCAGTCGGAAGTTAACGCTATGGATGCTTCAGCATTAGAAGGCATAAGAGTCGTGTCAGAATTTCCCGACGTCTTTCCAGAATCACTGCCAGGTATGCCGCCTGAACGCGACATCGAATTTTCTATTGAGCTTGTTTCTGGAACTGCACCAATTTATAAGAAAGCATATAGAATAGCTGGTGTCGAATTGCTTAAAGTTAAGAAACAAATAGATGAACTACTGGAGAAAGGGTTTATTCGCAAGAGCACTTCACCTTGGGCCTCACCAGTATTGCTTACTGAGAAGAAGGATGGAACGTTGCGAATGTGTGTTGATTACAGAGGTCTTAATGCTGTTACAGTAAAGAATAAGTATCCACTGCCCCGAATTGAAGATTTTTATTTGATTAGCTCAAAGGTGCCTCTGTATTATTCAAAATTGATTTACGGTCTGGTTATCATCAACTAAGAATTAGACCTTCAGATATACCAAAGACAGCGTTCATCAGTCGTTATGGGTTATATGAATATACAGTTATGTCTTTTGGTTTGACTAATGCCCCAGCCTTCTTTATGTACATGATGAATAGTGTGTTCATGGAATATTTGGATAAGTTTGCTGTGATATTTATTGATGATATTCTGATTTATTCTAAAACGGAAGAGGAACACGAGGAACATCTGAGGTTAGTGTTGCAGAAGCTTAGAGAACATAAACTTTATGCTAAGTTCAGCAAGTGTGATTTCTGGATAGCAGAGGTTAAATTTCTAGGTCATGTTATATCCAATGGAGGGATTGCTGTTGACCAAAGTAAGGTATCTGAAGTGCAGAACTGGAAGATCCCAGAAGATGTGAAAGGCATCAGGAGTTTTCTCGGATTAGCTGGTTACTATCGGCGTTTTATTGAGGGGTTTTCCAAGATTGCTAAGCCAATGACAGCTTTGTTAGAGAAGAATATTAAATTCCAGTGGACGTCAGCTTATCAGAAAGCCTTCGAAGAGTTAAAAAAGAGGTTAACAACCGCTCCAGTGCTAACTTTTTCAGATATGCATAAGCCTTTCTCAGTATATTGTGATGCTTCACGGCTAGGTTTGGGATGTGTTCTTATGCAGGAAGGCAAGGTTATTGCCTATGCCTCTAGACAGCTGAGGGATCATGAGAAAAATTACCCAACACATGATTTGGAATTAGCCGCAGTGGTGCATGCATTAAAAGTATGGAGGCATTATTTATTCAGGCAGAAGTGTGATATCTATACTGATCACAAGAGCTTAAAGTATATATTTACCCAGACTGAGCTGAATATGAGGCAAAGACGGTGGTTAGAATTAATCAAGGATTATGATCTGGAGATACATTACCATCCTGGCAAGGCAAATGTAGTAGCAGATGCTTTGAGTAGAAAAAAGTCAGATCAGTTTGTTGTGGGCAAGAGAATTGCCGGATGAGTTAGCCATAGAGTTCGACCGACTAAGTTTGGGTTTTCTTAATAATACAGAAGGTACTGTCTCCATGGAATTTGAACCTACATTGGAGCAAGAAATCAGGAAGGGACAACTTAATGATGAGAAGATCAAGGAAATAAAAGAGTTAATCAAGTTAGATAAGGCACCCGGATTTCGAGTGGATGCCGACGATACAGTATGGTATGGGGACAGGATCTGCATTCCCAACATAAGGTCTATACGGGAGTTAATTCTGAAAGAAGCACATGAGACGGCTTACTCTATCCATCCTGGAAGTGAGAAGATGTATCAAGATCTGAAGCAGAAATTTTGGTGGTACGGCATGAAACGTGAAGTGGCAGAACATGTAGCCTTGTGTAATGTTTGTCAGAGGGTGAAAGCTGAGCATCAGAAGCCTGCCGGATTGTTACAGCCGCTCAAGATTCCAGAGTGAAAGTGGAAGGAAATTGGTATGGATTTTATTGTCGGTCTACCGCGTACACTGAGTGGTTTTGATTATATATGGGTAGTGGTGGACAGATTAACCAAAGTTGCTCACTTTATTCCTGTCAAGACCACTTATTCGGGAGCCAAGTTAGCTGAATTGTATATGTCTAGAATTGTGTGTTTGCATGGGGTACCAAAGAAGATTGTGTCTGACCGTGGAACTCAGTTTACATCTCATTTTTGGAAGCGTTTGCATGAGTCACTGGACACTAGATTAAATTTTAGTTCAGCATATCACCCACAGACCGATGGGCAGACAGAAAGAACCAACCAGATACTAGAAGATATGTTGAGAGCTTGTGCAATACAATATGGTACTAGTTGGGACAAAAGTTTGCCGTATGCCGAATTTTCCTACAACAATAGCTATCAGGCTAGTATCAAGATGTCACCTTTTCAGTCTTTGTATGGTAGACGGTGCAGGACGCCTTTGCATTGGGATCAAACCAGGGAGAAGCAGTTGTTTGGTCCTGAAATCATAGAGGATGCCGAACGTCAGGTACGGATGATTCGAGAGAATTTAAGGATTGCTCAAACTAGGCAGAAGAGTTATGCGGATAACCGCCGGAGGGATTTGGAATTTGCCGTGGGAGATTATGTGTATTTGAAAGTATCACCTATTCGTGGCCTATGCCGATTCAAAGTGAAAGGAAAATTAGCTCCTAGGTATATCGGTCCTTTCAAAATAATTGACCGTAAGGAAGAAGTTGCATATCAACTGGAGTTGCCTGACAGATTATCAGGAGCACACGATGTGTTTCATGTGTCTCAATTAAAGAAATGTTTGCGGGTACCTGAAGAGCAGTTGCAGGTGGATGACCTTAATGTGCAGGATGATTTGACTTATACAGAGCATCCAGTTCAGATTTTGGAGACGGCAGAAAGGACTAATAGGAACAGGGTAATAAAGATGTGCAAAGTTAAGTGGAGCCACCACACGGCGGAGGAAGCTACTTGGGAAAGAGAGAATGACCTCAGAGCAGATTACCCGGAACTCTTTGCTAGCCAATCCTAAATTCTCGGGACGAGATTTCTTTAAGGGGGTAGGTTTGTAACACCCTAATTTTTACAACGTGAAAATCCTTTGCAAAATAGTCCAATTTGATTAGAGTTTGTTTTCTTTGCATGTCACTATATTTATTTTTTTTGTTTTGCCTCCAAAATTAATCAACTAAAATAAATCATAGGAACCATATGTTTGACCATTCATGCCATTGCATATTTTTATTGGTTGTTTGTAGTGTTTGAAGTTTGAATTCAAATTCATTTGAACTCTCCAAATATTCCTCAAAACCCCAAGACCAAATCTGAGAAAGTTTATTTCTCCTCCCTCTTCTTCTTTTCTCTAGTTTTTGGCCCACCTCCATTTCCTCGGCCCAGTCAGCCACCGCAGTTTTTCGGCCCAACCGCAGCAGAACCAGCCCAGCAGCAGCCCAGCGCCACTGCCCCTCCCTCCCTCTCACTATCAGGTGGGACCTGCCCGTCAGGCACCTCTTATTCCTCTCGCTACCGCGCCGCTCCGCCCGGGCGATGAGGTCGAGCCCGAGCCCCGCCTCGTCCCGGTCCTATGCCCCCGCGCTCCGCCTTCTCTGCTCCATCTCCGAGGATCACGCGTCCCACCTCCGCCCTTCCTTGCTGCGACCCCGCCTTCCCTTTTCCTCGCCCAAGCCGCGCGGACAAGAGTCCGAGGCGGACTCCAAGTCCGGCCGGAACCGGACTTTCCTTTTTCCCTCGCGCCGCCCTTTCCATACCTCTCCCGCAAGTCACGGCCTCCGGGCTATAAAAGCCGCCGAACCCTGTTGTCCCGAGCACCAAATCCCTAGCCCTAAACTGCCATCTTGCGCTCAAGCTCGCCGCGAGTTCTTCAAGTCGTGCCGCGACGTTCATTGAGTTCACGCGCCGGGTTTCGCATCTACAAGCAACCTTCACCTCCTAGTGCAAGCCTACGACATTCGCCGTAAGGTATAGCACCTAAAAGCCTGATCTCGGCTTTGGTTTCGCCTCTAATCACCGGATCGACCTCACCGCGCCGCTCGGTTCGTGCACAGGAAGCCGCCGCTCGTCGCCGGCAGAGCCGACCCGTTCCTCCCAGATGTAATCCAAGCCGTTTGATCGAGATCCAGCAGGTCACAGTGGTCCGCGACCCGGTCAATACCGGTCAGCGCGGAGTTTTAGCAAAAGAGACCCTGAGTTTTTCCCAAATCAAGCCGCGGTCCAAATCTTTTAAATTTAGGTCCCTGGTTTTCGCAGTTTAGGCCCTGGAGTTTCAAATCTCTTTTATTTTAAGCCTTTAAACTTGTTTTAATGATAACTTCTGCGTTATAACTCCGATTTGAGTGATTTTCGAACCCACGGGATCGTGATCATGTGTAGATTAGATCTAAACCCTTTTTAATCACTGTTCATAATATTTGGTGTACTGTTTTAGATGGTTTGTACTCATTGCTTGTATGTGTGCAACGTGTAGCCGACGTTCCGTTCGAGTTTGCTGATAATCCATCTTGGGAAGTTTCTAAGCAAGTTTTTGCTGAGGAAGGAAAGTATTCTTTGACCTATTGTCCTATTCACATTGAAAACTTACTTTATCGCACAACCAAGCATGCTCAACCTAAGGATGACTAGCCACTTGTTTTCCTGTCAATATTTTATCCTATGGGAGGGCTGTGATGTTTAAATTAATGCTTGCGCTCAACAAATATTACTCATGTTGCTACTCTTGATTAATTAACAACGAACTGATGATAAAAGTTGGTTATTGGCAATATGGGGATTTGAGCATGTTTTGTGGGTTTGCTCGATTGTCTCACCCTAAGGATCGGTTCGCCGAGCGACCACCCAGAAAACAGTACAACCACAAGACTTACATGGGCTATGGGCTTGACTGATTAATTAGATGAACTAGAGCGGGTGGTTTGCTTACCTGAAAGATGGCGTAAGGGGGGCGTTGACGGGTATAAGACTCGCTCTCCTGAGTGGGTGCAGTTTGGTTTATTTGGTTTGTTAGTCACCCATTGGGAGGGGACTTTTATGCCTGGGTAACGGAAACCTGGAACGGGTGGCTGCACTCTAGGAATTCTTTGTAAAGGTCTCGTAATGAAACCCTGCCGATTCATCTAAGGTATGAATAAATGGGGCATTGCAAACCTCGGGCACACTGGGAATCATGGCTTGTGGGTAAAGTTGTACAACCTCTCGAGAGTGTTTAAAACTGATATATCAGCCGTGCTCACGGTTAATAGCGGCCTGGACCCTCACAGATTAGAGTTTTCAAACAAAGTGGCTCATGGAGATCAAGGTAATGATGGTGATAACAATGGTTATGGTGACGGTTCATGATTATTTATTTTAATATGTTTTACTGCCTTCATGATAAAAGGGATGGGTTATGCTAATCATTGCTGGTAACTAAAACTTGACCAACTAAAAGCAACTGCTATGCCTGTCCACTGTAAAGCCAGTCCACTTTTATCCTAAACGGAATACTTGCTGAGTGCGTCTTGTACTCATTCTTGCTTATTTTATACCTGTTGCATCCATTGCAACCGCTGCTCAGATCCAGAAAGAAGTTGTGGTGATCCTAATCAGGAGTTCCAGGACTACGACGAGTTCTAAGCTGGTGTGCCATCCGTCAGTTGCCTGTGGATCATGGTTGTCTTCCGCTGTCGTTTAGTTATCTCGTTTTCGTTAAGTTACTTGGTTTTTCGTTAAAGACATTTATGGTCTGTAATATTAGTTACTACTCTTAAGTTAGAGTACTGGTTGTGTTATTACTTTTGTTTATGCTGTGTATGAGGTTAAACTGATTCTGGCACATACATGGTTAGCACTTGGTTTTGTTTCTAAAACTGGGTGTGACAGAACTCATCACCTCGGCCATTGTCGTTCCTTTTTTCCTTACAATGTTAAACAGTGAAGGATATATATTTTTTAGGGGCTGGTTGCCGCACTAGGTGTCCTCCCAAAATCTAACCTGGGAGCCATCGCCAATATGAAACGATCCCAGACTAAAAAAATCCTGTCTTATATCCATAAGTCCAGCCCAAAAGTGAGAGACCCCGGGTCTTTTAGTTCCGCTTCCCAAAGGTTTGGACTTGAGGTATTTGTTTCTGAGTAGAGTTTGCCAAATACCGTCTTCATTCAATAATTTGAACAACCATTTACTCAAAAGACATTTATTCTGTACCTCAAGGTCAATGATTCCTAAACCTCCTTGTTCCTTAGGTTGCTGAATCTGATCCCACTTTATGAGATGATATTTCTTCTTGTGCTGGTCGTTTTGCCAGAAGAAGCGAGATCTAAGGTATTCTAGTTTCTTAAGGACACCTTTTGGAATCGCAAAGAAAGAAAGCATAAACATCGGTAGACTGGAAAGCACCGAATTTATTAACACTAATCTTCCCCCCCCCCCACCGACAAAAGCTTCCCTTTCCACCCAATAAGCCGTTTTTCAAATCTCTCCTCTATGTGCTTCCAATCACTATTATTTAATTTCCTATAGTGCATTGGGAGTCCTAGGTATCTAAAAGGAAAAGATCCCAATTTACAACATAAAGTGAACACCAGCTCCAGCTCCGAAGGACTACCTCCGTGGAATCGTGGATCTGCTCAAGATCAGCCGATTCCTTGACAACCACAGGTTCCAGAGAAAGATCAGAATCACATCCAGCCTCACTGAAGGAGGGCGACCAACTCTTGCCCAATTTGCCAAGGGTTATTGAGATCTTCGTGGCCCATGACAACCCCGATCTTATCCCAAATATGCATCTCTGTCTCAAGCACCTTGGGGCAGAGTGGGCAAAGGCACGCTCCCAAAGGCTTGATAGATTTGAAGAACATTGCAGCCTTCGTGTTCAGCCTGTAATGGAACAGTAGCCACCCAAAGAACCTGATCTTACTCGGGATCTTTTAGCAAGGATGGGCTCCGAGCCGGGGTCCCGGTTATCATTTTCATGCATCAAATGGTAAACTTTCTTTGAGGAAAAGGGGGTGAGGAGGCCATCAGCTAGGTATCTCACATCCGGCTCAGAAGGGAGTCTCACCCCCATAAGCTGGTAGTTCAGGCATTGGAGCTCCTGCCCCGCAACAGTGCTCAATCTTGCATGCAGGTAATTTGCGAGCCCCTCGGAGCACACCTTGACTACAGAAGGAAGAGGGGGACAACAGTGGGATTAGAGAGCAGGGTGAGTTTCTGCAAGCGTGGTCGAGCCCAGCCACGAATCATGCCAGAAGGAGGTGGTCTAGCCATCCCCAACTGAGACCACCGTAAGCTGCCTAAACGAAGGGATGACTTCGTCAACAATTTTTCCAAAATAATAGTTCACAGAGCAGTCCCCCAAGGCACCTTGCAGAGAACGCTTGAACCATCTAATCCATGGACTGTTTATCTCAGATCCCAGCCTGTAGACCAGCTTCATCAAACAACAGAGATTGATAGACTTGTGTCAATGTGGAGGGGGACAAAAGTAAGAGATAGAGCAGCCCAAGACACAAGCCATGTCCCGAGCCACCGATGTGTCAATGTGGAGGGGGACAAAAGTAAGAGATAGAGCAGCCCAAGACACAAGCCATGTCCCGAGCCACCGATGTGTCAATGTGGAGGGGAACAAAGGTAGACTTGTGGAAATCGATAGAGAGCCTGGTCACAACAGAGAAATGGTCCAACACCAGCTTAACCGTTGTAATATTCCTGACGTTACGTTTGAGTAGAATAAGAGTGTCATCAGCATATTGCAGGGTGGGGCATGGCAAGGTAGGATCTAGAGGATGCACCAGATTCCCAGTATCGCAGGCAAGTTGGATAAGGCGCTGGAGGACATCCGCAACAATGATGAAGTGGAAGGGCGAGATCGGATCACCCTTCCTAAGACCCCGACGACAGTTAATCCATCTACCAAGGACCCTATTGAGGAGGACAGCAGTTTTACCCGAAGTCAAAACCGAGGAGATCCGATGGACGATCATCAAAGCCACCCACGAGCAGATAAGATGACAAGAAGACTATCCAATAAGATGACAAGAAGACTATCCACTCAACCGAGTCAAAAGCTTTCTTGAAATCTAGCTTTAGCACCACTGTAGGGGCCCGGCGTTTGTGGCAGCACCTAAGGAGGTCAGCGGCATAAACAAATTTTTCGGCCAAGGTATGACCATGGACAAACCCAGATTGATCCTGATCTACCAGGTTAGGGATCACCTCCCTCAGCCTGTTAGCCAGCACATTAGTGAGGTGCTTCATCGGGCAATTTTGAAGTGAGATGGGTCGGAAAGCATCCGCGCGGTTGGCACCCAGTTTCTTGGGGATTAGAACATGGGGAGCACGGTTAACGGCCTCAAGATCCAGAGTCCCAGCATGGAACGCATCAAACAAGCTAACTAGGTGTGGTTTAACCAGAGACCAGAAGGCTCTGTAAAAGGCCGGACGAAAGCCATCCGGACCTGGACTGGAATGGAAAGAGTTGTATTATTAATGATGAATAAAATAAATCACAAAATGATCATTGTAAAATAAATCACATCTAGGTAATGGAACCTTCTAGTAATTAGAGGACCAAACTGACAATTTATAGCAGCGTAATGAACATGTCAGTTGGAACGGCTTATCCTCAAAGCATTTATGTTACTAAAAGGATATTTCTATTAGTGAACTTGTACTTAAGGTTAACCACTCTGTAAAAAAGAAAGGAACGCATAAAAAATGAGGACCAAAAGTCTAATACACAATAAAATGCTTAAGTTATTTAAAAAAAGAAAGATAACAAAAGACCCTTCTTAGTTTGACTACAAATAATTTCCTCTAAAAATAATGGCAAACAATGGCACAACTAGAGGCCAAGATTAATTCCTGATAAACATCAACATCGTACTGCAGTGTACAAAAAGATTATTTTAGTTCAGTAACACTAGCATGTCAAATTGTTCAAAAATTATGTGTATAACTAATAGAAGAAATTAAGAAAAAAAATTCTAAATTTTGTCCAAATTTATTTTGAGAAAACCAAAATTTTATAAGAAATCCGATAATCACGTTTCACGGTTGTCTCCGAGTTTTTTCAATACCGGTAGCGCGCTGATCACCGGCCAGTTTGTCTGCAAGCCGGTCGCGCCAGTTCATCCTGTGAAATAGCGGGAGGAAGTAAGCAAAGGACACTATGAGCTCCGAGAACCTGCCGAGATAGCCGAGAAGCCATGACACGACCTCCATTACTCTGCTCTCTTGAAGCTCAAGTGTCTAGAGTGACTTTTGTTGAATTGTGATCCAAATCCCGTTGGAGATGGCCAGGTTGGGAGCGTAGCGGAGGACCGTCGCCGGGAGGCTTGGGCCGGAGCGGAGCTTGAGCAGTTAGATATGAAAACTGCTTTCTTGCATGGTGATTTGGAGGAGGAGATTTACATGGATCAGCCTAAGGGTTTTATTGTGCCTGGTAAGGATAATTTTGTATGCAAATTGAAGAAATCACTGTATAGTTTGAAGCAGTCACCTAGACAGTGGTATAAAAAATTTGATTCATCCATGATTGCTAATGGTTTTAAAAGATCCCAATATGATAGCTGTGTCTACATTAAATTTGTTGATGGGTCACCTATATACTTGTTGTTATATGTTGATGACATATTGATTGCTGCCAAGAGCAAGGTTGATATCGCTAATTTAAAGACACAGTTAAGTAGCGAGTTTGAGATGAAGGACCTTGGTGCTGCTAAGAAAATTCTTGGGATGGAGATAAGTAGAGACAGAAATTCTAGTTTGCTATTTCTCAGTCAGCACAGTTACATTCAGAAAGTCCTTCGTCACTTTAATATGCATGATTCAAAACCAGTAAGTACTTCCATTGCATCTCACTTCAAGTTGTCATCTTCTCAGTGTCCTAGCACAGATTCAGATTTTGAGTACATGTCAAGAATTCCATATTCTAGTGCTGTTGGTTCTTTGATGTATGCCATGGTTTGTTCACGTCCAGATTTGTCTTATGCTATGAGTTTGGTCAGTAGATACATGGCTAATCCTGGTAAAGAACATTGGAATGCTGTGAAGTGGATTCTCAGGTATTTGCGGGGTACGTCTGATGCTTACTTGCAGTTTGACAGAAACAGAGAGGGACTCGTGGGCTATGTCGATTCAGATCATGCTGCTGATTTAGACAAGAGAAGATCACTGACAGGTTATGTGTTCACAGTTGGAGGATGTGCTATCAGGTGGAGGGCTTGTCTACAGTCTACAGTTGCTTTATCTACCACTGAGGCTGAGTTTATTGCAGTTTGTGATGCTTGCAAAGAAGCTGTCTGGTTGAAAGGTTTGTATGCTGAATTTTCTAGAGATACATCTTGCATTAATTTATTTTGTGACAGTCAAAGTGCTATTCACCTTACAAAAGATCAAATGTTTCATGAGAGAACAAAGCACATTGATGTCAAATACCATTATGTCCGTGAAGTTGTTGCAGAGGGCAGATTGAAGGTATACAAGATTAGTACTCATGATAATCCAGCAGATATGATGACTAAGCCTGTTCTTGTTGCCAAGTTTGAACTTTGCTCAAGCTTGGTTGGTATAATTGTTTAGCCCTAGTGGCTATGTTGGCACCAGCAGTTTGTTCTTTTGTTATTCAGTAGGATGATTATATACTACTGCTACAAGATGGATTTGTCTCAAGGTGGAGATTGTTGAATTGTGATCCAAATCCCGTTGGAGATGGCTGGGTTGGGAGCGTAGCGGAGGCCCGTCGCCAGGACGCTCGGGGGGTGCGGGGGGCGGATACGGTACATGTTATAATACCGTGATTAGGGTTTTGGATAGAGAGAATTATTATCGTCTTGTAAGCCGCCGCCGTCAGCACAGCGTTCCTGTAAACACTCCAAAATATAGTAAAAGTGTGGCTGTCTGGTGCCCGTGGTTTTTCCCTTAGCCTTGAAGGGTTTTTCACGTAAAAAATCTGTATGTCGTGCTCTGTGTTTGGTTGAATTTGCCTGTCGATTTGCTAACAACTTTGAGTTCACAGGGAAACTTTTTTTAGTCGCTTTTTTCTTTGCTAGTGTAGTAGCAAGACAGGTTTTGATGCCTGTGAGGGTTATATAGGCGGCTTGTGAGGGGCTTGGGGTTTAGGTGTGCGAGAGAAAGACTAATGGAGTATATTGTTTGTCAATTGTCATCTGGTGCACGGCAAGGTACCTGGGCTGACAATCTGACACGGCAAGAGAAGAAAAAGTAAAATTTTCTTCTAACCCACATATATATACACACACATATATATGTCTGACAATCATGTCGAATTCGCCATCAACGCAGATCTGAAGAAATCCGGGTTTTCACCACATTTGTACACGTACATATTCATTTGTTCAAGTATGCTCCTGGGAATTTTGATTGATGCACATTAATATATATTCCTCCAAACCACAGATCCTTTGTTTCCTTTCTACTTCTCGAGTGTAAGAAGTTCAAAATCCATATGTACATACATACATATATATATATATATATATATATATATATATATATATATATATATATATATATATATATTCTGAATGTGATATTAGAATAGACCTTGTTGGTGTACTGAATGAAGCTTCCAGTGATGATTGATGAAGAAAGGCTGCCTAATGGCCTCAAAGATATATTATCATATTGTTAATTCAGTTGTATATATCACCTTGGCCTACTAAGTCTGACCCTGAAGCCAATAATAAGGATAAAGTGCTTTCAGACAAGCTACAAAACTATGAAGTGATGTGCTCTGCTTCTGAATGTTTCTTTGAACGACTTGTTCAAAAATCAAAATGTAAGCAAGCATAATACGGATAACCAAATATTGACAGAAAACACCTCAATCGGTAGGGGAATTTTCACCTTGGTCTACCTACTAAGTCTGACATCTGAAGTCAATGGTAAAGATAAAATGATTTCAGAAGAGTTGTAAAAGATGCAGTGATGTGCTCCTCTTCAGAATGTTCCTTGGAACGATTTATTCAGAAATGTAAGCAAGCATACTATGGGCAATCAGATACTGATAAAGAAGGTAGGGTCCCTTTCACCAGGAAAGTTCAGATTTACTTGAATCACCAACCACTACCACTGTGTGAGTCTGACAGACGGCAACTTCGGATGTACTTCACCAATACGTTTTGCTTAGCAGATGAAGCCCAGAGCACACGCAAGTTTGTGTGGGGGCAATGCCATGTTTCTTTTCAAGTTAAGAAAGCTTGTGATATGATGACAGGTTTTTTTGATTTAATCGGGGGGGATGAGGGTTCCCACCTTTTCATTCTCCATTGATACCAGCAAAGCTGTGCTGGGACAGGATGGACCATCAGGGATGACCCATAAGTTACAAGGAGCTCAGGGCTCAAGAGATTACATCAGGAGGGGGAGGAGTTTACATTGCTGAAAAAACAGTGCACCAACATTCAGTGACTTCCTCACTGCCTCTAGGGAGCCTACAGCCCCACAGCCTGCATTCTTCTTTGCAAATTACTAGCAGTCTATGCACATCTGGGCGCTCACCTCTAAACACGACCCCATTACGATGTTTCCATAACTGCCAAAAACACAAGAGGAGCATAGTAGACAGAAGGTTTGACGGGATATGCGCCGGGGGTTTGGCCTGCCAGGCATCAGAGGGGCGAGGAAGCTGATCTGCAGGCCATCAAATTTTTGTCCAGAACATCCTTGAGAATGAGCACATAGACACAATGTGATCAGCATCTTCTTCCTCAGTTTTGCACACAGGGCACAGTGCATTGTCGATCATCTTTTTCTGCTTGAGATTGGTTTTGCACTGAATGCGACCTTGAACCAGGAGCCAACCAAAGAATTTTACCCGCGGCGGCGCATAGCTCTTCCAGATGAAATCGTAGTGGTCGCAGCAGCCAGGTCCCTTGGTCGAGGCATGGTAGACTTGGGAGGTGTCCAGCTGCTCTTCACTGGTTATGAACGCACAGTTCCTTGAGTCTTCCTCGTTTGACAGAGTAGTAGAGTTCAGGAGCCCTTGGACCTCCAAGAGATCCCTGGCAGCAGCCCTTGATCGCCTGGGAACCAGGCATCTTTCCACCCCGTGGTCGTGCACGTCGCAGACTGATGCATCATCATCAGTCAGGTGGCTGTATAGAGCGGGATAGGTTTGCGCTAGCGGTTGATCTCCAGTCCAGACATCTAGCCAGAAATTGGTGCTGTGTCCGTTGCCAACCGTCACCTTGGTAAAGCTTCTGTATGCCGGGAGAACAGCCCTCACCGCATCCCAGTGCTGCCCCTCGACTCCGCCTTTTAGTGTAGCCAAGTCAACGCGCTGTCTTGCCCAGGCCGCCCAAGATGAGGAACCAGGGGAGTACAGGCGGTGTACCAATTTCAGCAGTAAGCTAGCGTTTTGAGCATCAAGGCGACGGATTCCCAGACCACCATCCTCTTTAGACCGGCAAGCAGCATCCCAAGCAACCAGGCATTGTCCCCCTTTGGTTTTTTCTTTTCCTGTCCACAGGAAGGCTCTGCGCTTAGCATCAATCATCTCCAGGATCCCAGCTGGTAGCTGTATGGCTGTCATCAAGTACATTGGCAGCCCTTCGAGCACGGAGTTGATTAGAACCACTCGGCCTGCCGGGCTTAGCAGCATTGCACTCCACCCCGACAGTCGTTTATCAATTTTTGCAATCAAGGGTGCGAAGGCAGACAACCTGAGTTTGTTGCTCGATAGAGGAAGTCCTAGGTATGTCTGGGGGAAAGTGTCTTGTTTGCACTGGAGGATCCCAATGAGCTGCTCCAAGGTGCAGGGGTCGATGTGCATTGGGACAGCTGTACTCTTACTGTAGTTGATTTTGAGCCTAGTGGCTAGGGCAAAATCATCCAATAAATCTCGGAGCCGTTTGACATCTACAGCAGATGCACGAACAAGGATGAGTGTGTCGTCTGCGTACTGGAGGATAGGGCAAGGTTCATCAGACATAGGATGGCGTACTCTCCCATCCTTTTTTATCAGCTTCTGGAGTACATCAGCAATCAGCAGGAAGAGATATGGCGAGAGCGCATCACCCTGTCGCAGTCCTCTCTTGCAAGATATCCACGGTCCAGGTTGGCCATTCACCATAATTGCTGATTTTGATGTTCTAAGCAGGCTCGGAGGACCTCAAGCAGGCTGTTCCATTCGACAGAGTCAAACGCTTTTGCAAAGTCAAGTTTGAGCACCAGGGTGGGGCATTTACGCCGGTTGCAGCATTGGATCAATTCAGTAGCATAGACGAAATTTTCTGTGATGGATTTCCCTTTCATGAAGCCCGTTTGGTCCAGATCGATCAGGCTGCTGATTTGCTGCTGCAGTCTCGTCGTTAGGACTTTGGTGATCACCTTAATTGTGAAGTTCTGCAGTGATATTGGTCGGAAAGCATTTGGCGTCCTAGCACCAGTCTTCTTGGGGATGAGGACTATATGTGCTCGGTTGATTCTTTCCAGCTCAGTTGATCCAGTATGGAATGCTTGGAACAGATCATACAGGTCCCCCTTGACAGTGTTCCAGACCGTGTCATACCACGCGCACCCAATGCCATCTGGTCCCAGGGCACTGTTTTTGTCCATGGAGTGAACAGCAGCATATTTCTCTTTCATAGTGAAGCAGGCAACCAGGTCTTGCTCCCTCGCCATGGGACTGTCCCTATACAGCTCTAAAACATTGAATTTCCAGCTGACATTGCTGCGATGTCCTAGAATATCAGTGTAGTAGTCAGTGAGGACAGTAGTCTTGGCACTGTGAGAGGAGTATTCCATTCCATCTTTTTCAATAGCAACAATTTTGTTTGCTCTCAGCCTGCCTGACGCGCGCTCTTGGAAGTATTTGGTGTTGGCATCCCCTTCCTGAAGCGCCTTAAACTTTCCTCGCTGTTTCCAAAACGCTGCTCTTTCCTTGATGAACAAAGAGAGGCGTTCTTGACACAGCCGCCGGAGGAGGAATTCACCTGCGCTCAGTTTTCTTTTTTCTTCGAACAAATCAAGAATATGGATGATAAATTTGCAATTGTAATAGATGAAAGGTGGGGATTTGTTTTTTCTCACCCAGGCCTTGGATGCTTGCCGAAGTGCCTTGATGCGGGCCACCAAAGTAGCCACCACGTTATCAGTTGAGGGGATGCCAGACCAGGTCGGAATCATGGAAGCGAGGTAGTGTGGGCGCAGGAGCCAAGCACGTTCAAGGCGGAAGAAGGAGGGTGCTGGGTTTTTCGTGGTCGCAGTGACAAGGAGAGGTACGTGGTCTGATGTGGGCCGGGGCGCTGAGGTGAGGGATGAGTTGGGTAGTGAAGTACTTAACTCTAGGTTGATGAAGACCCTGTCGAGCCTGGCAAGAGTTGGCTGTGCGCGCAGGTTGCTCCAGGTGAAGAGGCGATCAAGGAGAGGTAGCTCAATCAAGGCCAGGGAGTCGATGGCCTGATTGAAGTGGGAGACTAGGGTGTGATTGGTGATTGGTGTGTTTTTGTCTGCAGAAGAGCGTATGAGGTTAAAATCACCTAGGATGATCCACGGCCCCGTTATTACAGGGGCGAGACTGCGCAGCTCCGCAACAAACTCATCATTGTTGGAATGGTCAGCAGGCGCATAAACGTTGGTCACCGTGAAGTGATAGGAGGAGGTGGTGGATTGAAAGGATATGGAAAGTGTATACTGGCGTTCTATGGTGTTTATTGATTGAAAGGTGGCGCTTTGCCAGGCGGTGAGTATCCCTCCTCTGCTGCCTGCAGCTAGGATGGGACTGATAGCATCGAGGTTTTGTGGTAGGAAAGCTCTGGATGTATAGTTTGAGACCGCATCTAGCTTAGTTTCTTGGAGACAGGCGATATGTGGTTTGGCTTGTGTGATAGCATCTCGAACAATATCACATTTGGATTGCTGGCCAAGGCCGCGGATATTCCAGGAGAGGAAAACAAAGTTTTCTAGGGAGCGACTCATTGCAGGATCACAAAACAACGTAGCACAAGGTTCTTAGCGCACGCATGGCGCATTACAGATAAACGATACTGCTGCTCAGCAGCAAACAGAAAGCTAAATAGTTCAGGGATACAAGCACAACAAATAATACTGCATAGCGGTAGATATCTCAGGAGAGATCGCACTAAGGTGCCAGCAGCCACCGTCGTCGTGGCCAACGCATACGTCCAGCATGTCATGGGGAGATGGGGGCAGTGGCAGCCACGGCCACTGCACGGCGATCAGCACATCCCAGTCCTGCTGCTTTGGCCAGGCGTCCAAGGTCAAGGGCTCTAAGGGGATTCTTGCGCTTGATGAGCTTGCAGGCTTTGACATGTTGCTGCAGAGGCTTGGAGCAAGCCTGCAGATTCTCGCACAGGGCCTTGAGGTGAATGGCACGGGAAGCCATGTCCACGAACTCCTCAGGCTCTTTCGCGGCAAGGCACAAGCTGCTGCGTGTGGCGACTGCGACCGGCCCGCGGCGCCTAGGCCTTCTGCCCCGGCATGCAGGTGCTGTAGTTTCAGCGTGACTGGTGGACACAGGGGAGGGGGCGGCGGTGGAGGTGCATCACCATCACCATCATCGTTGATCCACGGTAGGGCGAGGAGCGCTTGAGCTCTGTAGGGGGGATCATCGACGATAGGGGCAGGGGTCAGGAGGGAGCGTTCAATAAAAATCGAAAAGTGAAGTTTGGGGAGGAGAGGCACAGATTGAGGATACCCGACGACGACCGAGGCGAGGAGCACAGCGAGGCGCGCACCACCGAAAGGGTACGGGAGGCCGATGCCGAACCTCCCAGCATCGCGCCGTGGTTCTGGCCCCGCCGGCGGGGCAGGTGGGCCATGGAACTCGAAATTGTCGCCTTCGTCCATGTCCGGCGCGCGCGGGAAGAAGGGATGAAGCCTGCCAAAGTTGTCCAATTGTTCTTCACGACGCCAGACTCGCAGCACCCGGACTCCAAAGGTAGAGCCAAGGCCGCGATGGTTGGCGATCCAGTGATCTTCCGGGACTCCCATTGGGCGCACCCGCTCGACCACCACACGGAGTGATGAGAAGTCGCGATGGAGCGGGTTTGGACGGATGTTGTCGGGGTCGATTTCCACCACCGTGCCCATCTTGCGGAAGCCAGCAGGGATGCCAACGGGGTTCCAGTGCTCCGCGGGGACGTCCACCGCTTCCAGCGCCGCTAGCCACTGTGGGATGGCGAGGAAGTATTTGAATCAGACATTCCAGACCAGGTATTGAGAAGGAAGAGTCCAATGGAAAAAAAACTTCTGCTATGACAGTGTTAGCATATGTAAGCTACCTCATTTCTTCATAGATGACCTGATTGATCACCACCTTAGCATCAGCAAGCTTCTTTTCTATCCCAACATTGAGCCACCTCAGGAACTTCCGCAACCTAGATGGCACAAGGTGTTTGAAGAGCAATGCCTCCTCTACTTCCTTTGTGGCACGACCAAACACAGGCATTGGAGAAGACACTGACAAGCAGTGAAGATCAGCTGTGAACACTGTAGAGTACGAGACATCAAGCAAGAGCCCCGTGAAGACATCCTCCAGCTCAATCTTCGAACCATGCCCAACCTTCCTTGCGATGGTGGAAAAACCACAAAGGACTGAAAGGAACGCCCACCGAAGATGGTTGTAGCCACACCATGCTGATACTCATCCCAGGATTCAGAGTCTGCCATAAGGAGCCCATCGCCTAGAATGTCAAACATCTCAGCAAATTCTCTACCTTTTGTGTACTTCTCAAAATGGGTGTTAAGGCAATGGTTCACAGTGGCTGGATCACAGGTGATCAAGAAGTTCATGTCCAGCAACCATGGACCAAAGAATATAATGTGCACCCGGCCTCATGTAGAAGATCCATAACCTTGTCATGAATGCAGTGCCGATTCACCATGTGGAATGGAAGCATCCGAACAACAGGCCAGTTCAGTGGGAGACTTCTATTCTTGCTCTGCTGGGTAAGGCGGAAGGTGGAAAGCCCAAAAAAGCAGATTACAGCTAGGTAGACCTCTAGATAGGACCGAACGAAGCTCCAAAAGGAACCCATGGTAGTGAAAGGTTATGAGTTGCAAATGGAAGAAGTGCATGCAGGCAACAGGCTTAGGCCTCACCTATGGTGCAAATTTTAAATGTACAGTTTTGGTGTACTATAAGAAGCTACCTTTCTATGTTCATTCCTTGTGGGATTAGAATTCTTGAATTCAGGACAAACGACATTCAAATGTCCTAATATCAAAATGCAAAAATTATGGATGTTAAATTATCTATCTAGTATGCCACATTTAGATTGTTTGGTTTTAGCATTTCTTTTATGACGAACCATTAACCTTTTAAACCTGGTGATATGCCCTGAATGTGACATGAGAATATGTGAGTATGCATCGAAGACTCAGTTTGACTCATCACAATGTATTATGCGCTAACACATAAAATAGCCTTTATAATCTTCTGTTTAACGCATTGCTCTTGATATATTGATATATCAAGGGATGGAGCACAGAAGTTACAGAAACAAGAGAGACCGAGACCAAGAGGGAGAATATTGGATTGATCTTGGGTCCGGAAATGAGACGACCGGGCCTGGGTGTTGAAATTAAGGCCTTGATCGGAGGCCCAAAACTCCCTAGGTTGTGGCCCTCTTTCGCTCTGCACCTCTATAAATAGAGAACAATGGTGGGCACGTGAACCAACGTTCGTTGTGCCTCCACCTAACAGAAACACTGGGTCCAATCCCTATGGTGCATGTGTTGAAGGGAAGAGCCACCGCCGCTGCTACTCCTCACCGCTGCCATGGCCGACGACCAACACCACACAGGAACACCCGTTGCCCATCTGGCACCGGTCGAGCTAACATCCCATCCCAAAGGTACACTCACCCTCTCTGTTTCTCCCTTCTCTCTGTGAATCGATGAACTCAACCCATGAATATTCCAACAACTCTAGTGGAACGGGTATCGGGCAGTAGATCCGCACCAAGGATTTTAACAATGGTATCAAGAGCCATTTTGCCCAACGCTTACCCTAGAACAGATTGTGACCATCGGGTCAAGTTCACAACCAAGAATAGAGAAGAACTTTGATGAGAAAGAACAAGATCCAAGTGGATCTCAAACTAGTCGCTAGGATTGAAAAAGAAAATAATTGGATCCTCGGATGCGAGAAGAAAAAAGAAAAGAAGGGAAAGGGTAGAATTTTCCAAGCCCTAACCCTAAGAATCCTCACTAGACCACCTCACTCTTGTGTGGCTGCGCCCCTCGCGCTGTCGGCCGTCGTCGATGTCGATGCTGGCTGGCAGAAGAAGGCAGCAGAGCCGCCATCCGGCGCATGTGCGCGGGCCGAGAGGCGCCGCCGCTAGACCGAAATCGACGGCCGTGCGCTCACCCATGGGCGGACACGCTCACCTACGTGGGGCCCACCGAGTGGCGCTATCCCCCGTCCTCTCTCTCCCTCTTGCCGTCACTGGGAAAGGAGCAGAAGGGGAGTTGGGGACGAGAGAAGAAAAGAGCATGGTGCCCGGGGAGGAGAAGGGAGTGGCAACTGCCTGCGGTGCCACCTGCCAGCGAGGGGCCACTATAAGGAATGTGCCGGGGTGTCCGACCCAAGAGGGGGAGGGGATGAATTGGGTCGCTAATCACTCAACTAAAACCCAAGGATATCTAGTGCATAAGATAAACCTATTTCGCCCTACACATGCTAGTTAAGTCTAAGATTTATGTATGAGCTCTCTACCTTACCCAAAAGACTTGCAATAGAGCCAAACCTAGTCAAACTAACTAGGAAAGCTAAAGGCACACAAGATAGTAAATGCGGAAACGTAAATTGAGGTAAGTAAAGAGCAAAGGGCAAGGGGATGCAAACTCCTGAGAAGAGAAGCGGATTTAACGTGGTTCACCATTAAGGGTTACGTCCACGGGCTCGCCACCGAAGGCAATATCCGAGCCGAGCACCAAGGCTCTTCTGATCACGTCTTGCGCTCACCACACAAGGCTCACGGCAAGCAAAGGCTAAGTGCCACCAAGGCTTAAACTCGCCACCGCCTCTCTCAGTCACAAGGCACAGATTCTTCATTACAGAGTTTATAGGGTCTCCTTGTCCCCGCACAAGTTGTCGCTGCTGCTCCACAAAGGAGGGTTTAGCGGCGACTACAAGTGGCTTGACCGCAGCCAAGGTTTCTTCTCTAGCTCACACAGGAGCTACATACAAGAAGAGCTCGCAAGATCACTCTCTCTAAGCTCTATCTAGCTTGGATGATGCTCTAAGATCTCATATGGTAGTTGGAGTGGATGATATGCTTGGAATACACCTCTACACTTGCTCTCAACCTCATTGGCTCCAACTCACTTAAAATGGCTGAGTGGGATGGCTTATATATCCCCCAAACACAAGCTAGCCATTGGGCCAAAGTGCTGCGACACAATGTACTTTGGATTGTCCTTAGATTTGTCCGGTCCGTATACTTTGGACAATCCGGTCCATTCACTTTTCCAGTGGTCACAAAACTAGCTGTTACTTGGTCCTACCAACTTTGTCCGATGTATTGTCCGGTCTGTGAGAGAGGATTGTTCGGTCCATTGTAGTGCTTGATGTCCATAAACTAGTCGTTGCTTTGCAGGTTTATTTATCCATCCATTTTCCCGGTCTATGCACTTCGGACAATCATGTCCATGTGGCATCTTGACTTCATTTCAAAACATAGCGTCAGGTTTCTTTGTCCTTAGGTTTGTCCGGTCTTCAAGTTGGTATTGTCCGGTCCATGTAATACATTGACTTCACTTGAAAACAAGGCGTCATGTTTCTTTGTCCTTCCATTTGTGTGGTCTTCATAGAGGTATTGTCCGGTCTATTGTTCTACTGATTTTCCTCAACTTTAAAGCTTTAGGTTTGTCCTTAGGTTCGTCCGGTCCATATATCGGATTGTCTGGCCTTAAGAAAATGAGTGGACCGGACATTTTTGGGCTGGGCAGAGGCACTTTCATATTTCGGTTATAACTCTTTGCTACGAACTCCGATTTGGATGATCTTGGACTTTTTGGAAAGCTTGTGAAGAGTTCTATAATGATGCGCAAAACCCATTTGATTGGGCTTGAAGATTTGTACCGAATTTGATGTTTTCATCGGCCTGTATCATGTGAGGACCGGATTGTCCGCTCTGTTTATTTCAGCAAACTGGGTCTTTGTATATTGGCCATAACTTTTCACTCTAAACTCCGATTTTGATGATCTTTGACTTTTTGGAAAGCTTGTTAAGAGATCTACAATGTTATGAAAAAATACATCTTTCTTGATCATCATAATTGTACAGAATATTTGTTGTTTCTTCTCTTTATACTTCACCCTTGGAACCTAAAAACCCTATAAGCACAAGCTTGGCAACCTTATTAGTCCTAGTGGCTTGAGTTGTCATAAAATCACCTAAACACTTTGTGAAACATGGCATAAGGCCATTTTTGCTACAGCCATGCCGCCGGTGCCAGCCGCCCTGCTCCCCAAATCCATCCGGGCCGTCGCTCTCGAGAGAGGGCGGCCGGCGTAGGAACAGAATGGCACTAGTGACTGGGGGAGCTCCTTAAATTTTGCCTTTTATATTCGAGCTAAGATGTTCCCGGCCGTCAGATCAGTCTTGACGGATCAGATCGAGCCGGGGGAAGAGTTGGGTCGGCGGTATCATTTTGGCGGCCTAGGCCCAGGCGGCGGTCCGGACGCGCGGGGAACGGTTGCAGGCCGACGAGAGTTGGCCGGTGGGCTGCAATTTTGGGTCATTTTCGGCCAGAGAACAGTGCGCAGAGTTTTTTTCCCATGCATTTTTCCAAGAATGTTAGTTTTTTGGAGTAATGATTAGATAATTTATTTATTGGAGCGGAGAAGATGGAATTTAGATAATATTTTCACTACAGATTTGAATAAGCTTTTCACTGATGAATTTAAAACCAATGCGAATAATTATTGGAAAAATGCATGTTGATACAAAATTTTATGGTGTTATCATTATTTTTTAACCACGTTAATTTTGATGATGGGCCATGGTTATGATTTGATGTAGTTCTATTTTCATCCAATGATGAATTTAGTATATTGAATTGACTTGAGAATTGTTTTGAGCATGTTTTATTTTTGGACAACATTGAAATTAAGTGATGCAAAGAATATTTGAGTCAGAAAAATTGAGAAGATACTTATCCCTGAAAATAGAAAATAGAATTTTCAGCATGTTTTAAACTTGATCAATGTTAAATTTAACTCATGCAGGACACTTTTTTTTTTTTTGACCAAAAAAGACTGTGGGGAGGTCCCCACAGTAAAAAAGGCTTTTTATTTAACTCATGAAGGACACTTGTCTTAGAAAGAATGAGTTTTGAGCGTGTTTTAATCTTAACCCACGATAAGATTACTTTTTCAGAGAGAATATTTTGAGCCTATCATGATCTCAGATATATTTTATTTTCTATGAAGGCTTGAATGACATTATGACTCTTAGAGAGCTCAGGATCATAGAACCGCTAAACAGGAGTGAGAACTCCAGTTGACATTGTAAGTGTAATCAACCTCTATGAGGGTCTTAGTGAATGTTGACAAAACATTAAAAGGCACTAATCGTTTTCATGAGCATGGATATAGTGGAAAATCAAGTGAAAGTGCTACATACACTCATATCGAGCAAGAGAAGATGGTCTTTAACTCATTATCAAGCAAACAAGTGCTAAGGTGTCATTGCAAGAAAGAAAAGAGGCCCCCCATTTATTTGAAGATGAGTTAAAGTGGTTCGTGCTCAAGATCCAAGCCTATGTTAGAGTTACTAATTTATTTCATGAGTATAGGAACCGCCGTACTATCAAGGGGGGTCTAACTTGTAGTGCTCCTAGTGTCATCAAGCTCACAAAGGTCATTTCTTTCATCAAAATTCAAGTCCAAAGCCACATAGTCAAAATCAGCCTTCTCTAAGTGCTCACTGGTTGGAACCAGTCCAGACCGGTTGGACGTCTCCAACCAGTCCGCCATCTCTGGAATTGAAGTGCTCACTGGTTGGAATCAGTCCGGACTGGTTGGAACCGGTCTGCATTGTCTCATACTGTAATGATTCAACAACGGCTAGTTCGAGAGGGGGAGTATTTATACCCATTCACTCCCCTCTTTCTCTCTCTCTTGGCACTCCGAACAACCTGAGACAAAAGGTCCAAGTTCTTTCACCTCTCTCCCTCAATCTCCACTCTCTTGTGCTTAAATCCTCCATTGTTTGTGACTATGAGATTGTGAGATCTTGAGAGAGCATTCAATAGTCCTTGTTCTTCATTCCTCTCTCTTTCTTTGCGAGCTGTGGTGACCTTTGATGCAATCTTGGTGGACTTGTTACTCTTGGGGCTTCGTGCTCCTAGACGGCTAGGCGTCACCCGTTGAAGCATCTAACTCGTGTGGATTGCTCCGGGAAGTTTGTATTACCCTCTCTTTGAGCCTCATAGTAAGTACTCTCTGCCGGTCTTTGTGATTGGGGAGAAGAGGATAGGGTCGTGAGCCCAAGCCCTTTGTGGGTTCCTCAACAACGAGGACGTAGGGATGCCTTTGTGGTGTGCCCGAAACTCGGGATAAATCCTTGTCTCGTGTGCTTGTTTGTGGTGGCTTGTGTTCTTCGCGTTCTTGAGTTTCCTCATCTTGTGTGCAGGAACCAAGGCTTGCCCCTCTCAGATCTACAAGAGCAAGTCTTAATAAAGTCCTAGAAACTTACGGTATCAATTTTGGTTCAGTAGATTTAGAGATCAATTCATTTCTTTCCGCTGCTGTCAAGTTCCATCGGTGAGCATTGGTTCAACCAGTCCAGACTAGTTGAACTAGTCCACACCGGTTGGAACCGGTCTGTACTGACTTGTTTGTTTCGAGCTTGAGATAAATTGCAGATTTGCCTATTCACCCCCCCCCCCTCCTAGGCAACTTTCAAACATGATAAAGAAGACATGGTGAGTGCTCTAAGTGAACTAGAGCTAGCACCATAGAATAACTGCTCTAAGAACAACAAGAGGAAGATTCCCGCACATACTTGCATGTACTGCAAGTATAAAGGGCACTATGAGTATAGTTGCCTAGATCTTGACGGGATTCCATGAGAAAAGTTGCTACCAGGAGTACCAACAAGGATTGAATTTGCTGATGCAAAAGAAATGTCATGTCAAAGCTATAAAGAATATATTGGAGAAATGATGAGAATTAGATGATGGCTTTGTATGTAAAAGATATTTTTACATGTTTCCTATTTGAGTAGAAATGTGATTTCAGATTCTATGATAGAAAATGAGCACATTCGTTGCAATCATGAGTACATTATTCAGTGTAATAATGAGAATGGTAGTATCGCCTTCTGACAAGACATGTTTTATTTTTGTTCCTTGTGCGATGTTTTCTGAATGAGACTATCAATTGTCCCCTAACCTTATGCCGGGGAATGAATTTGAAGAATATGAGTCTCTTCATCTGATGAGACATTCTCCTTTTGCCTTCTAGTGCAAAGTTGAAAACAGAAAGATACATCCATTGCTATAAGCAAGGAATGAGGAGAAACTTTCGTCGAAATTGTGTCTATTTCTTAGGAGACATTTTGAGAGGGAGAATTGGAAAGTTTGCTTGATTAAAACCTAAAACTCCTCATCCACCAGACTTCATAAACTTGGTATGATGCATTGATTGCATAGGAAAATTTTAATGAGAGCACGTCTTAAAGACTAAAGAGGCGATACCTGATTATGGGGGAGTACCACGGTCACCATAAACCACGTGGACAGGTTTCAGGAATGAATCTTGGGCATTAGATCTGCACCAAGAATTTTAGCACGCCATGCGCACCGAGCGTTGTCATCGCCGTGAGGAACTGGCTGTGAGGCTGCCCAGAAAGAGCTTGGTGGCGGCAGTGATGAGCTACGCCGCCTCATTCGTCACCTTCTTAATGTCGTGGTCCACCTGCATGATCTGCTTCACCCTCCAAAGTGTTAGCCCGGCCGCAGCAATGGCGCCCCCTCTTCGGCGTCCGCCCCTCCTCCACTGCTTCACCATCCCCAGCCTGCTCCATCGCCTCGGCAGGGTCCCTGCTCTCCTTTCACTCCCCCACAACCTAATTCCTCGCCTCTGCAGGGCCGCCGCCCGCCTCCCGCTCCTCCACTACCCGATCCATTGCTTCGGCGGACTCGCCAACCTCCTCGATCTCCTTTCTGAGCTGCTGCTCCATCGCCACGGTGGGTTCGTCGATATCCATGGCTAGCGTTTGGGTCTGAAAGTGGTTGGGAGTAGTGAGATCCGCCGTTGGGTTTGTTGTCTCTTCGGCGTGATTGAGTTGGGTGAGAGTGAAATTGCAGGAGGTTTGGGGATTTTCCCGCGCGATTCTCTTGACTCCGATCTACGCAGGGCATGAACCATGAAGGAACAAAACAATGGAAGGTTCCGTAGTGGGCCGACGAGGTGTGTACGAAAGCCCATTTAGTTCTATTTGAGCAATAAAAGCCCATTAGGTCACCATGTGTAAGCCCATTTGGCTGACGTCACAGTTTTTTCCTTTTCTTTATGGAAATCCAACCATCTGACGTCACGCTGACTTGTGTCCACGTCAGAGGTCAAGCAATGGCAAGTTCTAGAATTTCTTTTACCGGCTAATCACAATGGAGTAGCCAAGGCATGGTGTTGATTTTTCGCTTGGTTAAAATATCGGGTGTCGCTATCTGATGCCAATCTTCTTAGGGGGGGGGGGGGGAGGTTCGGTGTCGTCAAATGGTTAATTATGAAGTAGGGTCATTATTAGCATTAACCTCTCATTGTTTTAATTATTATCGCTCCACTGAATGTTATTTGTTGGTTGTGCATCATGATGCACGCAACCTCAAATTGCTGCGTGGGAAATGCCCATGGATAAACCTGGATCTGGAGTGATCCTTTGCACACAATTACTTGCCACAACTCGGGCTAATTCGATGGAGCAATCGGGAACCAAGAAACACGTGGTTAAACTATTCTATATATACGTCATTTTCTGACAGCCAATTCAGGCGAGTAATGCTTAGTCATATGTTTAATACTTTTATCAATGGCAACAAGAAGCATTCCGTTTGTTTATTAAGTAATTATTAGTACATCCTCTCAAAAAAGTAATTAGTACATCCACATATTGTGGCCAGACAATGACAATCAGATTTGACTTAAAATACTTGGGATATTGTTAGGTGGTTGTGCAACATTCACGCAACATATCTAGTGAGAAAACACCGATACCTTGCTTTTTGACGCTTGGATATATAATCACTCGATGAACAGTGGCATATATTTCGTGTAGAGTTTTTTTTTTTTTTTTTGAAAAGCAACATGTACAGTTTGTTGGTTCCAAACGACGCACAAGTACTGATTTTTCCGTCTCGTGGACAACAGTAGAATCTATGCATGCATGTTCAGCAATTCTCCCTTAGTTTCAAAATACTGGACGTTTTAGTTCGCATGCCGTTAACATAGTATTTTTATTTTGACCATCAATTATTGTTTTAAATACTTTAATTCACATTTTTAAAATATGATAAGACTAGATTCGTCTCCAATAGGTCGTTTTTCAAAATATTACACATCTTATCTTACTATTACTAATTGAAGGTTGTAAAAATAACACTATTTTTAAAACGAAGAAGCACTATTTTTAAAGCACGCTAAAAAAAAGTAGAGGCAAGAGATTAAGGGTTCAAATCTCCACGCCGGCAACATTTAGCGTATTAATTAAAAAAACCAATCACATCAAATGTAGAGGCAAGAGATTGAGGGTTCAAATCTCCACGCCGGCAACATTTAGCGTATTAATTAAAAAATAAAGCCTACGGCAGTAGGATACCACGGTTCAAATCTCCATGCCGGCAACATTTGGCGTATTAATTAAAAATATTACTATTATTAATTAGAAGGCTAAAAGATTCGGATCCATTGGATAACGATATCTAAATTAATAGATTCATTGGAGAGCAAAATCTTAATAATTAATTAAAAAACATGTAGCTCATATGACGCACAGCCGTATAGTATCTTCTCAAATATTGAAAGGACTGGATATATTACTTTTCTAATGTCACGTAAATATGAGCATAGATCATATAAGGTATTTTGCCATGTTATAGTGGTAGAAAATAATTTATGCTATTTTACATAACAAAATAGAGAAATATATACTTCATCTATTACCTTCGAGGAGGTCAAAAGTCATCATATCTATCTATTTTCGATAAATTAAATTCATGATTTATAGTTATTTCAGAACACTATAGCAATTGTCTAAAAAAAATAGATAAGATATATATAAGTTTTGAATTTCTAACTTCCATCACTACTAAATTTATCTATGAATTGATAACACAAATGTCCCGTATAACTATAAATCTTACGAGAGCATATTTATGACACTAATGTCTCATGTGACTCTGAATCTTATGAGAACATAGGTTTATAGATAATTTTACTATTACTAATTCAAAGCTCTAAAAGATGTATTAATTACGAGACGTTCTAGAAAAATAGATAAATTTCAGAAATTCTCACACAAAAAAAAAAATAAAAATATCTGGCCATCAATTTAGCGGCATCTACAATGCAATAGTATCAATTGTATAGATAACCTAAAATAAATCCCATAACAATTGAAAACATCTAACCATTAATTAGATAGATTAAAATATTAAAAGTGATTAGATAGGATCCTTTCTTAAATAATTACACACATGCACAATTATAAAAATGGTCTAAGTCTTAATTAAATTTCTTATGCTATGGTAAAAACCATATAAAATAACCTCCCAAAGTTATATCTAAATTAACCGTATTTAATTGTTATGATAAAATATCTAAAATAACTATTTAATTTTATATTAACATTATCCATATTTTGATATACACATAATAATATGTGTGTGCTTTGAGACTAGCCCGTGCGACGCACAGGTTGATGGACTAGTTTAATATAATTTGAATATATATGCTACTATTAATTTATAGTTACAGTAGTGTACTGATGTCCAAAACGGGAACATATCCGGTGCAACCGAGGGAACGGTGCAACCACCGTGCAACTCTATTAGAAAAAGTTTCAAAAAATTCTGAAAAAAATCATGAATGTACAATTCAGCCTACCCCATCTATGTATAAAATTTAATGGTCAAATTCGTTTTACTCTAACAGTTACAAAAAGACCAAATTTGGGGTGCATTTGAACTTTACTTCTTGTCAGAAAATTTATCTTTTTTGTAACCGCTAGAGTTGGACGAATTTGATCATAAAATTTTATATATAGATGGGGTAGGCTGAAATGTACATTCATGATTTTTTTTAGAATTTTTTGAAACTTTTTCTAGTAGGGTTGCACGGTGGTTGCACCGTTCCCTCGGTTGCATCGTTCCCTCGGTTGCACCGGATAGGTTCCCGTCCAAAACATCTAGTATTTTGACACTGAAGGAGTACAAATGGAATGCATACTCTGAACCCCGCACAAGATCAATTGGCTACTGTCCCGCCAAAATGACATACCCACATGGGAGCAACTGAGCTCTCCCCACGCTGCTTCGATCGCAGCACTATAGTCTCACAACTCTTCTAGACAGATGTAGAGTAGGAGAGGAGGGACGAGAAGGGATAGGAGAGAGCCTGTGGTGACATAATGATGAGGAAGACGTGTGCTTGCAAACCTAGAGTGAGATGATAATAGATAAGGCTTACGCAGTGATGGAGCCAAAGCAAATTAGTGGGGGTGCATCTCTCTCTTGTGAATGCATAAACTTGATCTGAGGGTCTTGCTGCTTCTCCAATCTCAATGTATTATATTTGTATATAAAAAATAAATGTATTACATCCGAGTCCCCGAATCCTAATTATTAGGATTTGCCGAATCGGACACTCCCGCACCTGTGTCCATGTGTAATACTGATCGTATTGAGTATTGACAAATGGAACAGCCTAAACTGAACAAAGTAGGATTACACTTTGCAAATGTAGTCCAAATCTTTGGCTTCTCTAAAAGAAAACGTTATTTGATTTTGTGTCAGCTAGTGAGGTGGGTTACCAATGACATGAATATCGGCTTGTCACTTGTAGATACACAAAGAGTAGTCTGTACCAGACTACCAGGTTGATTTTTGAACAGGTACCAATTAATAGATTATCATATTTTGTGTGTCTACTCATTCGTTCTTATGATCATTCCTAATGCAGGGTAAGTTACAAGCCATGTGGCTAAGAAAGACGTAGCTTTAGCTATACGAATTGAAGAGGCCATCAAGAAAAACGAGAGCTTGGAGGCTCTAACAACTAACAATATTAGAAGGGCAACCAACCCGCAGAGCGCGAGCTCCAAAGGAAGGATCTCAAAGCCAGTTAAGATTTCAAGTGCCCTTAAAGTTGTCAACCATAAAGGTACAAGGGGAGTTGTGCAATCTAGCAAGTCATCCAGGACTCCTAAGGATACAAACTTCAACCCGAAGGCGCTCCTCACCGAAGAGCCAGCCATAGGCTGCGAAATCAGCAGCCCATGCCCCACGGAAAGCCAAGCTGAAACCCACTAAGAGCAGCGAGAAGGTCTCGAAGAGCAAAGCAAGGCCAGAAGGTCGAAAAGCAAAGAACAATGCTCTGAACAAACTTAGAACTAAGCTTAGAGGGGTCCGGTTCAGAGGGAGCAGCTCAGGCAAATCAGCCCAATCTTCATAAGAATAATGCCATATTTCTTTTCTACTTCCAAAAAGGTTAATGGAGATTTTGGATAGTGCATCCTGTGAATAACCAAGACTTCATTTCTTGATTTTTCCCCCTTTCCGAGCCTTCAAGTTATTAACAATAATTGAGATGTGAACACGGCGCATCTCTTGTAGCATATCAACCCGTGCGACGCATGGGTCAGAGTGTTAGATGTATTATGTGCTATATAGTACAACATATATAGATCTATTTTTATACATAGTTTTTTATAGCATATCTTGCTACTCTAGATGTATGCTTGATTATTGATTATATAATCTTCGATACAATTGCAAAAGTAAGTAATTTTAATACAAAGTAATTTCAATATAAATTTGATGCTCTATTTTCATTATACTATCGATCATAATAGCAAAGGTGAATAATTTAGATATAAGTTAGATGGGTTATTTGATATTATCCATCATAATAGCAAATGTGAACAATTATGTATAAATTTAGGGTGTTATTTCATATTTTCTTTTATAATGGCAAAGTAGGTAATTAATATGTAGTTTTTGGGTGTTACTTAATATTGTTTTCATATTGGCAGAGGTGGGTAATTCCATACAAAAACAGATTTAATAACTATTACGATCCCATTCCGCTAAATGATGATAAGATATTTTTCATTATTGTGAGAATTTCTATGATTTTTTTCTTTTTTAGCGCATCTTGTGTGGATAAATAAAGAGGCTACAAAAAGAGTCTCTAATTAGTAATGGTAAGATTAGACACAAAATATTCGTTTCATAGAAAGATTTCCATTATATCTATGGAAAAAAAAGGACCATTGAGTACAGCAAATTTGTAAATAGTAAAAAAATTGATGAAAAATAGAGTGTAAATTTAAAAATGGGAAAAATCAGCCAAAAAAGAAAAAAATTGCTTTCGTTGAGAGTTGAACTCAAAACCTTTCGTAATGGCAGAGGTGGGTAATTACTTAGAAAACTGATCTAATGGTTATTAATATTCCAATCTGCCAATTGATTGTCCGATGTTTCTGATTATTATGAGAATTTCTAGGATTTTATCTTTCTTCTTAGCGCGTCTCGTGAGGATAGCACGGGTTAGAGTCATAAATGTATTATATGCTACCTTACAACATATATAGATCTATTCTTATACTTTGTTTTCTATAATAGCATATATTGCTACTTTATATGTATGCTTAATTGATTTAGATAATTTTTGATCGATTGCAAAAGTAGGTGATTTTAATATAATTTTGAGGGGTTATTTTCATTATATTATCAGTTATAATATCTAAGGTGAACAATGTAAATATAAATTAAAGGGGATATTTGGTATTACCAATCAAAATAGCAAATGTGAACAATTAGGTATAAATTTAGGGTATTATTCCATATTTTATTTTATATTGCAGAGTGGATAATTAATATGTAGTTTTATGGGTTATTTAATATTGTTTTGATAATGTAAAGGTGGGTGATTAATTAGAAAACAGATCTAATGGCTATTAAGATTCCAACCTGTCAATTGATGATCGGGTGTTTTTTATTATTGTGAGAATTTATATTATTTTATTTTTTTCTAGCGCATCTTGTGAGATTGACGTAGAAATTTCAAAAAGAGTATACAAAATATCTCTTTCATGGAAAGGTTTCTAGCATCTTTAATAGAAAAAAGGACAAAAACTGAAGGTAAATTTTGAAAATAGAAAAAAATCTAAAAAAAAGATATTTGCTTTAATTGAGAATTGAGCTCAAAACCTTTCGTAATGGAAAGGTGGCTAATTACTTAAAAAATAGATCTAATGAAAAAAAAAGGATATTTGTTTTCGTTGAGAATTGAACTCAGTACCTTTTATACTGGCAGAGGTGGGTAATTACTTAGGAAATAGATCTAATGGCTATTAATATTCCAATATGGCAATTGACGGTCGGATGTTTCTGATTATTGTGAGAATTGATAGGATTTACATTTTTTTCAAACGCGCTTTGAAATTAGTGCTTCTTTTAGAATCTTCAATTAGTAATAGTAAGTTAAGATTAAGATTCAGCAAAATGTTGGAATAATACAGTTTGTTACTTGTATCCAAGAATTATGTTGAGTGTATGTATGCTCATCGTTTTAAAAATGTTAATGTTTTTCAGATCAGTAGCACTTGGGTACAGTTTCTGATCTAAATGCAATTGTACTTCATCACTTTATGGCAAATTTCAACTCATTAACAAGCTAGCGTCCATTCGCCGTCTCTGTTTCCTTCTCCGCCTCCATCCTTTCTCTCAGGTCTCCGTGCCCACAGCCGCTCCTATGTCGCCGCCAGCCCCACACGGGAACGACCCTGCCTAATTATGTATTCACTCAGAGAAGCTCGAATGCTAATATTTAATGTCAGTGTAATTTAATCTGGAACTAGAATTGCATTCTAGGCTTGTGGTGCTCAGTGCTTATCTTGGAACTAGCTTAACCACACAAGCGAAGGACAGCTTGTCATTAGGCCAATGACCGCATGTCGTAAACAGCAACTGAAAGAAAGCGGCGCCGGCGCTCCTCATCATTTATAGATTGGAGCCGCTAAAACGAAAACAAATTGAGTGTTTGCTCGTTAATTGCGCCTTGTATCTGATATGGATTTGGGTTATGGTGTATTTAAATGTGTTTTCAGCTGATATAAGCCTCGGTCAAATTTGGAATTTGTTGAGAACTTAGACCAAAGGCCAAGACTGGTTTTCAAGTGCAAAGCGTTCCTGCCCCACTGAATCCCAAGTGGTTATACCGATACAATCTAAAGTTTTTGTTATTGTTGTTTTGTGCTTTAATTAGGACTGTGATCGCACACGACAATTTGAGTAGCTGACCTATCTTTATCCAATACATTTTGCACCAACATGGTTTGGTACCCCCCCAAAACAGGAAACGCTAGCTAGCAGGATAAGTTCAGAAAAAGTTTACCAAATTAAGATATGGTAGCGGGTTTGCTTCATCATCTTCGGTTCCTTATTTTGCAAACCAACAACCAACAGTGATAACCAAGTTGCAAGAAACAAATTCAGGGTCAATTACTACTAGGCACCACACCACTATAAAAACACGTTTAGAGATCCCATGCATGTACATGTGCAAAGCTAGCTACAAAGCTTGATTTATTCTAGTCTGAAGTAAATCCCATACTGGTAGCACACAGGCATGGAGGTAGTTCCATATGCAACTCTGTGTGGTGTTACACTGATTATCGGATGGTTACTACACTGGGCATACAAATGGATTAACCCCCCATGCAATGGGATTCTCCCCCCTGGTTCTATGGGCTTCCCAATTGTTGGTGAGACCATGCAATTTTTCAAGACAAGCCCTTCCTTGGACATCCCAGATTTCTACAAATTAAGAATGAAAAGGTGAGTTTTTATTACATGTATTAAATCTGTAACAAATACTCCCTTTGTTCTACCATGTTTGTCCATGGCATAACATGTCCGCTAACCAATGAAGTACTAAATAACATGGCACAAATGTTGTACTTATTTTAAAATATTTAATTTGGGGTAGCAACTAGCAAGTGGAAACATTACACGAACTATGCTCTTCATATCCTTAGTGGACAAACTTTGTAACGTTTTCTCCCCAAGTGGAAACATTACACGAACTAGGCTCTTCATATCCTTAGTGGACAAACATTGTAACGTTTTCTCCAAACGCCATGACAAAAACAATTAGGGGAACTGAGGGAATAACTTGCAAATTACTGCTATGGTTGTCAGGTATGGTTCGGTTTTCAAGACAAATTTGGTAGGACAGGATTTGGTTGTTTCTGCTGATCCAGAGGTGAACAAGTTCATCTTTCAGCAAGAGGGCAAGTTGTTTCGGAGTTGGTACCCTGAAACAGCAAATTTGATCATTGGTAAGAAGAGCATCAATGAGTTTAATGGCGTTGTTCAGAAGTTTCTCCGTACTTTCCTATCTAGATTATTCGGCCTTGA
Source organism: Paspalum notatum (assembly GCA_022530915.1). Taxonomy (NCBI): domain Eukaryota; kingdom Viridiplantae; phylum Streptophyta; class Magnoliopsida; order Poales; family Poaceae; genus Paspalum; species Paspalum notatum. The sequence continues at coordinate 68,428,336 of CM039683.1, read as the reverse complement.
ATACTTGAAACAAGAGCTCCTACCAGAACTGGAGAACTACATGAGAGAAAGCTTTGCAGAATGGGCAGCTAAACCTAGCATTGAGGCGTATGATGAGGCCACAGATGTAAGTGTGAGACTCCGTATGTTTCACAAAAAATAAACTAAACAAACGACATAATTTTGATATTGTAGCAAATATTATCTAGTGAAGCACTAAGTCAAGGTACAACAGAAATTAGAACAATTTTGTATTGTTTGTCGTCATTAGGCTTGTATATGAAAGGATAGATTCCATAATCGGGCCTAAGCTACAAGAGCAGACAACAAGAGAAAATGGGTGAAGATGCCAAATGATGTTGCAATTAACATTGTTCTGCTTTTAATCATAGGTGATATTTGACCTGGTGGCTAAGAAACTAATTGGCCTCAATCCCACCAAATCAAGAGAGCTGAGGAAGAATTACAACACATTCCTTCAGGGTTTGATATCTTTCCCGATATATTTCCCTGGGACAACATTTTACCGATGCATGCAGGTATTACAAAGATCTTCAGTTAAAGGTTCTGTTTAGGAAGTAGGGGTTTTTGATATCGAAGTAAGCATCATGTGAAGGTGATATATTACTAGTACTAAACTTCTCTGGACTTTGGAGATCCTTTTTTTTCCGAAGAGCACAATTACCTGTGTTGCTTTTTAACCTTGTGGTGGTTTAATGGTTACTGTGTGCTTATTATTTAGTGATATTTCTATCTGTAGGGACGGAAGAACATGCAAAAGATAATATCGAATTTATTGAGAGAAAGGCTAAGCACGCCAACAAAAAAACATGGTGATCTTCTTGATGTAATTGTTGAGGAACTGCACAGCAAGAAGCCAACGGTAGATGAAGAGTTTGTTATAGATGCGTTGATCGCACTCTTGTTCACCAGCTTTGTAACAATGGCACCCACCCTCACATTAGCGTTTAAGTTTCTCAGCAGCAACCCAAAAGCTCTCGAAGCTCTCAAGGTAGTACCATAGTAGATTGATAAATGGGCATGTTCTTTATTTTAAATTTTACTTGAGTAGAAATATGTTTGATTAAAACAAATTGTTGTTTTACCATTGATACACATGGCATATTAGTGTTACCAAACATAACCGCGTTGTTTTAGGAGGAGAATGAAGCAATAGTCAGAAACAGAGAGAATCCAAATTCTAGGTTCACATGGGAGGAGTACAAGTCATTAACATTCACTACAATGGTAATTTTGGTTATATTTATAATATTATTTTAATAATTTGATGCTATATATGGCACTTAATGCTTTCGGACATTAACTTAACAAGTTTGTTTTGCATGAAGGTCGTGAATGAGCTGACTAGAATGAGTAACGTAACACCTGGGATTTTTAGAAAAACCTTAACAGATGTGCAAGTGAATGGTATACTTCTTGTACATTTCTCTGTAACTATCTTTTTGATTGTTTTCATGACTATTAGCATGGAATTTTGAGGATATGTATGGAGTACGTACTGAAAGTGGTGGGACGTCTATACAACCTCTAAGTGTGTGTGCGTGTGTGAATCAAATGCTAGTTGGAAATACTAATAGTATACTAATAGTTATTTTATATAAACAGTATAACAATTAGCAAATTGTAAAGTAGTTATTTCTTATGTTCTCCTTTATGCAGGCTATACAATTCCAGCCGGGTGGATGGTTATGATGAGCCCCATGGCAATTCATTTAAATCCCAAGTTTTTTGATGAACCACTCAGCTTTAACCCATGGAGGTGGCAGGTCAGTGACAAGTATCCAATTACCCTCTAATGAATTTTTTAAGAAACACTAATGAATTCACAAAAAAAACGCAGGATGAGTCAAAGCGAAGCATATTATTGAAGAACTTTGTGCCATTTGGGTTAGGCATAAGGGCATGTCCAGCCACAGAGTTTAGCAAGGCATTCATTGCACTTTTCCTCCACATTTTGGTCACAGAGTACAGGTAATTGCTAGCTTAACATTACCTGCACATTATACATGCTTTCAGCATGTTAACATACTTCTAAATTGTCTAGAGTAGATGGAAGGAGATCAAAGGAGGAGAAGTATCCCGCAAGGCAGTTATCATGTTCCCACAGGGTTATCAAATTCAACTGATTCCGAGGGCATGATAGACAACAAATCTACAGGGGCATATATCTCTATTGTGAATCTATGGGACATATCTCTAGTGTGAATTTGGCACCTTAAACGTTCATGCTGGGTGCAATAATATATAAATTCGATGTATTTAAGTTTGTCAACATCCTTTTTGTTGTTATTGTAAACTTAATAATTATGAAGTGCTCGTGAAACGAGTATGTGTGTGCATATGAATATAGAAATACTATTTGCAAAAAAAAGGACCAGAAATACCATACTGGTGGATTAAGAGCAACTACTAACATGTACGAAGACGCTTGTAGAGAATAGGTTTGATTCTGAAGTACGAAATATAATTTCTGAATTTTTTTAGGGCACTACAATGACCGGAAAGTAGTGATTAATTAAGGCGTCTTATCTTGCATATTGGTCGCAAATCCTGTGTAAACCTTTTATTTCATTGAGTTTTGTGATACAACTTCCGTTCAAAATGGAAGATGCCTATAGTCCATATGAGCAGGCCCATAAGAGGCTAAAAAATAAAATCTACAAATAAGGCTTAGATCTTATCAGGACAGAAAAATGGAGTGATCCTACAAAATACAAATGAAGAAATGATTAGACATAGAAATAGGAAATATTGGAAGAAGTAAAGAAAAGATCACAAAGAGTGAGGAGGAGTTCATTACCTGCATTCGATGGATGGCAATTGATCTATCCTGCAAAGAATGGTGTGTCACCAGCAGTCAATTTCATGTAAACTTGTCAAGACAATACCAATGTAGTATCAATGCTCATAGTTAAACTTGTGATCTGGCCTGCAGAGTCTGAACACGAAATTCAGTTCGGTTCCAATGCAGAGATTTATGTAATACACGAAGAAGATTTTGAGAACGGAAGATGAAGGATATACCTGCTGGCGGCTTGATCAGGAGAGCGGGCTAGGTAGACCAGGAATCAAACACACGCAACCATAGTGCCTACGGTGACAGATCAGAAGATAATAAAAGCCGTGCACTAACAGAAGCTTTGGATGTCTTCAAACAAAACCTGCGTAGTCCGTTCTTCATGGAATTGATCATTATTATGGCTTGGAGTATTTGGCTAACTAGAAATTAAACGGTCTCATCTTTAGAGGTGTTGCCCCTAGTATGGCCTCATGCCTACACTCCTTTGCTGAAATTCTCTCCCCTAGTCAGTTAAGAGCCAAAGCCTCTCTAGCTTCAGAGTTGGGGCTTTGGTTAGATAGTTTCAAAGATCAATATCTCTCCCCTGACAACCTACCTGTCTAATTTTTTACCGGTCCCTCTACTGATTATATTGTTACTCTTTAATTTGTTTTGTTTAATAAAATCTTTTGGTGTAGGGGGAAACCCTTCCAGATTCGTCAAAAAATAATAATAAAAGCCATGGCCAATGAAGGTGGCCGGTGTATGGTGTAGAACAATAGCATTTGAGGCTTCAAGATTGCCCGCAAATACGCATAGAAAGAATCGGAAAAGGCTTTTTGTGACCGCAACTTTGATCTGTTAGGATTACAATTAGCACAACTTCTTTTTTTCAAAAGAGGTACAGCCAGCGCTGCCGCTGCCAAGTAATCTCAACAGGATTATTGATTCGGTGTCAGCCGCATGCTCGCATTGTGAAGAGGGTAACGCCCTGCAAGCAATTGGAGGATTAATAGATGAGGTTTAGGAATACGAAGAACTTGAAACTTCCAAAAATGGGACTTGGATGGGTGGAGAGCTATTCGTTGTGCTGGGATTCTGCGAAGAACTTGAAACTTCCAGACTAGAAGGATTAGCATAAAAATGCTGAGCTGAGTGCTCGTGAAGTCGTGATGTGGTCTCAGGTACAGAGTTTACCAAGAGTCAAGCCGGTGTAAACCTACTAAGAGAAAGGTTAATAATAATAGTAATAGTAATAATAATAATGATAATGAAGGCATATGTTTGCTTTATACTGTTGTTATGTCACATAAAGTCATTCTAGCATTTATTCACTCCCTCTATCTCAAAAAATAAAACATGCAGATTTTTTATAAAGTCAAACTTTAAAACTTTGACTAATAATGTACTAGTCAAATCTATATATATTTTTAGTTTATACATGTTTTGCATTTGGATTCATATTCAAATTGCTTTAATATAATGATAAATTTGTCTTTATTGATGACATATTTTGAAAGAAAATAATGGTCAAAGTTATGCTTTAAAGATCGTATCCGAAATCTATATGCCCCATTTTATCGAGGGGAAGGGAGTATATAATAAGTGGGCTACAAGGAAGGCTCCTAATTTAGGCCCCGGTCGTTTGTGATTTTTGGGCTGCGCATTACAGTCGCCAACAAACAAATTACTGTATAAACTACAGCCAACAGCAATAGCTGGTTGTACAGCACAGGCACAAGAATGACTTCCCATTAGGCCCTTAGCCATCCTCTTTCTTTTCTCCTTTTGTCTTAGAGTACGTGTATAGCCAGACTCTTACATAAGATCGAGGCTATTCCTCACTTTTTTCTATGTCTCTTATCTTTTCATAAACTAGTAAATCCGCACGTGCCAAAAAACGATGTATAATTTAGTTAATTGAAATATGAACTTATAGATTAACAAACTAATAATGATTATTTACAAAAAAATATTTATAAATTAGAATAATAATAATTTTTTAGCAGCCAGGCTGCCACGCAAATAACACGCACTCAGGCTAAGTCCAAGGACACACCTATCTCCCCATTCTCTATCACTATTTTAACTACCTTCACTCGGATGTACAATACGTAACAGTGCCGTAACAGTGACATTTAATTTTAGGAGTCCAATATAGGAGCTTCCTTGGACTCAGCCTCAATTAAGTGTCTCAACGTGAGTGAGAGAGCGCACCGAAATCCTAATGTCTATCCCCACCAACAACAACGTCTAACAACAACATACATGTCTAGGCGTGCTTGCACCAGGACAGCTGTGCAAAATGGGTGCGCGCGCTTTTTAAAAGCTTAGTGATTTTGTCCATTTTCTTAAAAAAATAGAGTATGAGGATTTGACTATGTAAATTGGCTAAGGCCCACTTGAATTCCTAGTGAGGATTTCGGTCAAGCTTGGCTATGATAAGGGTGCAGGCATGCGGTGTATCGACATACGTACGTAGTTTGTGTGGGATTGACATCTCAGGCTCTGTTCTTTCATCCGTTGATGATTCTAGATGGTCGGTGTAGTGCATCGAGCGGCAAGAGATAGGTTTGCATGTATCGTATCGTAACGACCAAACGAACAGAGCCTCAATCTTGTTGCAAACCTTCGTTGTCCCGTATGGGAGCGGTGTATACATTGTGCATAACAGCAGCACAAGGGAGAGAGTATCACATAGCTTATCTTAAAGTCGACCTGCTTAAATTGTCAAAATCACCCCTCACCAACAAGCTTGCTTTTAATTTGTACTATAGAGTGGTGAGAATCATACTTCAAATTTGGATACCGCTGAAGTTAAGAGGCGGCGTGAAAAGAAAAGGTACGATAACCGGACAGGTAATATATATCGAATAGAATTTCTATCTAGAAGTGAGTATCAACGTAATTATCATGAACAACAAAAGACTCAGCTAAGTAAGTTTTCTTATTATTTTGTAAATCAACTTTTGCAATAAGAATTATTAGAAACATTTCAATTATATATATTTTAAAAATATCTATAAAGTATTATAAACCATCTCAATAAAAAAAACATCAAAATATATGACGTCATATGGCAAGAAAAGGGGTAATAAAAATGGGAAACAACCTTTGTTGCATAAAGGCCTGGAACCTCGAGACGGCCCATTTAACCCAGCTGGCCCATTTCAGCTCGCGCAATCCCAGCCGCAGGATGGAATCGGACGGACCAGGGTTGGCCGCCGTCAAGTAGGACCCTAGCTCACCCAAGAAGTGGCAGCAAACCCTAGCTCACCCATCTCCTCTCACTCCGGTCACAGCTGACTAAAAAGAAAAATCACCCATCTTCAATCGGACTCGGCAGATCAAGTAGGACCTCCGGTGCGAGCTCCTTCGCAAGCTTCTGTTAGGCGATTTGAGGTTCTTGGATTATTTGTTCTCTGCCTCACACACACAAGATTTCGCAAGCTTCTGTTAGGCAATTTGAGGTTCTTGGATTATTTGTGCTCTGCCTCACACACAAGATTTCTGTGAGTGCATCTTGCGGTTCTTAATTTATTTTTTCCTTCCTCCGTGTGGATAGCTTCTTGATTTCAAGCGGGATTTGGAGCCTCCCGGCCGCCCACTTCCGGATCCGCCGCCGGCGTTCGCCATCGCAACGTCGCTGCCATCTCATTCGGCCGCCGCCGCGGCCGCCGCCGCGGATCCGCCGTCGGGCGTGCTCGCCGCCCGCGTTCCCGGTCGCAGATATCTCCAAACTCGTCCTCTGCCAGGTTCCTTCCTGGACAGGACCAGGGCGGTCGTCGCCTAGGCTTCCTGGCTTCCTTCTCATCATTTTTTTTTTTTTTTTTGTTTTTCTCCTCCTTGTGTGATGAGATCAAGACACCTGTTGGATTCAACTCATCTCTTCATCGTTATCCTCCGCTGTTTTGAAGTTTATCTTAAACATATTAAGTGTATGCATATCTCAATTTTTATTAACGGTGTGGTACTTATAATTATATTTTGAGCATGTCTAACCTTATATTTTTTTTTTCGATTTTGGGCCAATGATTATGTTGTATGTTATGTATGTCTATTGTTGGGCCTGTTGTTGGATCTCTTGGACCCTATGATTTTGCTGTTTATGGTCCATCTTGCGATCTCTTCTCTATGAGAAGACGAGGAAGCAGCGGGTAGATGATTTCGTGAAAAATAACTCAAGATGAATTATGCCGTGAGCCCAATTTCCAAGGCAGGAATTCCGTTCTAGCACGTTCTGGCGTTTGTAACGTACGTTCTGGCGCTTGTAACATTCCAATTTGGTGGACTCTTTTTTATTTTGGTGGGTCCTCTGCAGATCAACGGTAGACAAAAAATATCTAACGGATGGCATTAAGGGTGGCTAGGGTGGGTACATTTAGTACCGGTAAAAATTATTTAAAATTAACTCGCTCTTTATATTTTTTCATAAATAAAAGCACCATGTAAACGTGCTCTAAGCCTCTTATTTTTATTAGCTCTAAACTAAGTGGAAAAAATGTCTTCTCAAAGCGCCAAGCAAGGCCAGTGGTTTGAAAAGCAAAGAGCAACACTTTGATCAAACTAAGAAGTAAAACTTACATTGGTTAGGTTTAGGGCGAGTTTGTTAAAATCTCAATTTTATTATCTGATTCTACGATTTTGTGATTCAAGTAAGAGGGTGTGATTCTAAGATTCTAGTAAGTGAATCTATGTTTCTATGATTGTTAAATTCACGATTTATAAATTACGATACATGATGTCTTATGATTCGATATAGAGCCTACAAATTTAACGATCCTTCTTTAAAGGGTGCAGCTCAGGCAAATCAGCCTAATCTTCATAAGAATAATATTGTATTTCTTTTCTAATTCCATAAAGGTGAGAGACATTTTATAGTGGTGAAACACATTGGTACCGATCGGTACCATTCCATTCTTATTTTTCTAGCTAAATTATTGAATAAATAAATAAATAAATAAATAAGAAAAGGATATTGGTTGGTACTAGATCTACTTATTTGGTACCGCCTACCGGTACTATGTACCATAGTACCGTTTATTTTTAAATTATTGGATTTCGCTTGATGGATGGCTTTTATTTTTTCCAATCACCGTAAAGGTTGAAAAACATTTTACCTTACTTAAGTTAACCTCACAAGTCCACGTAAATGTCATGCAAAATACTGTAAACGCACTGTTGATACACTGTATACAGAATGCAGTTTGAAATAGAAAGACATGTAGATAGTGGGATGCAAAAGCTGGTGAGGTCAGTCTTATAAAAGCGTGCAATTTTAACTAGTGTTGGAATAATACTGTTTGTTACTTGTATCCACGAATCATCTTGAGACTCAGAGTGTATGTATGGGCATCTTTTTAAAATCTTACAGTAACGTTTTTCAGATCATCAGCACTTCGTACAGTTTCTGATCTGGACGCAATTGTACTTGGTCACACTGTGGCAACAAATTTCAACAAGTTTCTTTCAGGTTGTTGATCCGATCTCATTCGAATTATGTGCTGGTGGCACAGAAACGCTCGTGATCTGCTCTCGGGTACAGAATGGACCAAACACCCGTAACCGCGGCAGCCACCACGGCCTGGCCAGTGCCGGCGTGAGCTCGAACGGCACCGGCGGGTACAGCCTCAGCAGCGACTCCGACAGCGCCACGTGCAGGTACACCAGCCGCCTCGGCTCCGCCGCGGTGTGGTGGCCGCCGGCGTCCTCCAGGATCCTCGCCTCCACGTCCGGGTGCTTGGTGAGCAGCCAGAAGAACCACGTCAGGGCCGAGCTCGTCGTGTCGCGGCCGGCCACCATGAGGTTGAACGTCGTGTCGTGCAGGAAGCTGTCGAACTCGGCGCCGGACTTGCCCACCTCGTCCTGGCACGCCAGGTACGACGTGCGTGAGCAGGTCGGTGGCGGCGGTACAAGAGGACCACTTCGATGGTGTCCATGGCGGCGGCGAGCAGGTCCACGGCACCCTGGGGTAGTTGAAGATGCCATCGCCGAGCACGCCAAACAGCGCACGCGCCCGGCGGTGAACGGTGATCGCCGGTAGCGCGCCGATCAGCGCCCCGGCCAGTTTGTCGGCAAGCCCGTCCCGCCGGTTCAGCGTGTGAAATAGCAGGAGGAAGCAAGGGACACCATGAGGTCCGGGAACCTGCCGAGATAGCCGAGAAGCCATGGTCAATCACTCTGTAAAAAAGAAAGGGACACGTAAAAAATGAGAACCAAAGTCTAAAACACAAAAAAAAAAGTGCTTAAGTTATTTTATAAAAAAAAAGAAAGATAACAAAAGATTCATCTTATTTTGACTACAAATAATTTCCTCTTAGACATGACAACTAAAAATCAAGGGCAAACAATGGCACCACTCGAGGCCAAAATGAATTCCTAATCCTGATAAAGCTCACCATCATACTGCAGTGTACAAAAAGATTATTTCAGTGCAGTAACACTAGCATGGTGAATCGACATTCGAACATGACAATTTCTATATAAATATATAATGTGCCCAAAGGTCATGGATCCATTCAACTGTACATTTATACAGAGTACATGGAGTGCCGTTGGCCACCGGAGCTATCTCCTAGGGAGTTTGATACAGAGTGTTACAGAGCGCGTCCATGGGCGTGAGACTCGATCGTGGAGAGCGTGGCGAGCGCTAGACCAACCTATGGCTGTGGCTGTGGCTTGGCGTGCCGTTGTTCTGTTAACACCTGCATCAGTCTAGTCGTCGGGTGGCTTGACGGCAAGACTGTCTCTGAATTCCTCAAAGAGAGCTGAAGAAAGTCCCTTGGTTCGGATGGATGAGGATAAGTCCAGGGTTGACACTATATATATACACTTCTGTCTAATAGCATAGACTTCTTATTTCTAGCTTCCACCATTGTGAGTTTGTGACTATTGGCCACAATGATAGGGAAAATTTTGGGCATGGCCCCTAGTTACACAACAAAGAACCGATCAACATCATAGTGGATCCTTTTCCCTTGGCTTGGCACAACTTTTATCTTACATTAAGTACACTAGTATTGTCTAATGGATGGTCTCATCTATTGACACGTAACAGACAATATGTACAATAATTGAAGCTTTTTTTCTTGAGATGACTTAACAGAGAACCTTGAGATGACTTCATAGACAGTATGGTACAGTAATTGTATTTTTTTTTTTAAATTGACTCATACTGCAATTACTTAATTTGTGCATAGGAAAAAGAAAATTTATGAGTTGCATGGCAAAAACACACATGTACGACGGTGCTTTGACTGTCTCTTAATCCTAACCAGCCTTTTTTTTTTAACGTAATGGCAGGAGCTCTGCCTTTTAATTAAGAGGGAAAAAGAGTTATGTACACATGATGAGAGCCTAAGAGGCTCCCAAGACAGGATTACACCCCTAGGGAGGAGGAGCCTAGATTTTCCTTAACAAGCCCCACTACTTGGAGCGCAGAGAGCGAACAATGGTAAAAAATTATGCGGTTCTGCTCTTTCCAAATGTTTCACATAGTGTAGATGACAATGCCGTTGAAGCTCCTCCTATGATCTTTGGGGAAAAAGGCCTCCGCTCTCTCCCACCACTCCCCTATGCTTGCAGCGTTCGACGGGCCAGCCTGCTGCGGCAGCGATATGTTCTCCCAAGCGAGGACGGTATCCCAAACTTCTTGCGCGAAGGGGCATGCTAGGAACAAATGGAGCCCTGATTCCATGGGCCCATTACACAGGGTGCAAGACGTCTGGTGAGGCCAGCCGCGCCATGCAAGGTTATCTGCCGTGAAAATCTTGTTTTGGATGAGAGTCCATGCAAATTCCTTTCATTTATTCTCCGCTTTAGCACGCCAGATGAGGCCGAGCTTGAAGCCGCAATAGGATCCTATGAACTGGTCTCTGTGCACTGACCTGGAGGAGTAGATACCGTCTGCCGTCCACTTCCAAGTAATGGCGTCGTCAACATCCGGTTGTAGGTGGATCTGCTGTAGCCTGATCCAGATCGAGACAAATTCCTCAATTTGCACTGTCGTTGTAATCTTCCTCCTTAGGGGCTCGATCCAAGCACCATTTGTCAATTCCTGCACTCGCATTACCGTTCCTCCTTCCTATCATGATAAAAAAATCTATGTTGGACTACATGAGAGATCTATAATAATGCTGACATGTAGCAATATACCTGTCCTTAAAGAAGAGCTATAAAATCTGAATTGTAATTGTGGAGGATGACTAGTGTGCAACATGTGGCAAAACATGTGAGGCTGACTCCAATGGATGACCTATATGAGAACATGCAAACCTTATTTAGGTCTCAAGTAACACTTTTCAGGTAAAAAGTGGAATCCAATGGATGACCTATTTGCAATGCATATTCTTGGTATGAGGAAAGAGAAGACTTAAAAATGACTTTTACACTTTTCGGCGCATTTATGACAAACAAATGTTGTTTATTTATTTGGGTATCCATTTCAAGTCATCTGTTGGAGATGATGAAATATTTGCGCATTTATAACCCAATCCGCTTGTTCCCTCGTCGCATTGGTTGAGATTCGTCTTCCTGTGTAACTGCCAGGTCAGACCAAAACCTAGCCAAATTAGATTTGGCAGATCAGGTCGAGAGAAATCAAAGATACCATGGGGAGTCTAACATGTTGAGGAGCACGTCCTCTTCCTTCTTCGCGAGTTGTACGGCAACCTTCTCCACCTCCACATGATGGGTAGAACCTAGTGGTATCCTCGCTGGCCGTTGTGGCCTCTCGTCCACCTCCGTTGGACAGTGCTCCGTGAATTAGGCCATGACGTTTGGCACAATGGCACTAGGGCTCAAGATTGTGATTTCTGGTGGCGATGGCGACTGAGAGGACTGTCCGGCAGTGTTGGGAGCAGCAGCAGGGCGGTGGCGACCAGCGTGGATCGAGGCAGGGCCACGGCATCGAGGTAAAATGTGGCAACGGTCGATGTGGATCGAGGCAGAGCAGAGGCGAGCGGAGGAGGAGACCCACAGTGGACCAAGGCAAGAGGAAGCGGTGCTGTCGGCGGCAGATCTTCCTCCTGCAGACCGCTATCGCACCGCCCCGCCGCACCCTGCAATGGTGCCAGCCCGTCGCCCTGACCCCCTTCCACCCCCGACCAACGAGGCGCACATAGGAGGGGATGAGGCTCCAGAGGTGCATGATGGAGGTGGCGAACCTTGTGTTGTGGCCACTGTCCTTGCGCGTGGCGGCATAGAGGAAGGCATAGGGAAATAGGGGATGGGGAAGTAGGCGGCGAGCCTTGCGCTGTGGCCACTGTCCTTGTGTGTGGGCCCCACCTATAGGCGCCTCCGGTGTAGAGATAGGGAACCCCTCTCTGTGTGTACGGACCGTTCGTGGCTGGCGAAACTTGAACGATAAGAATGTTTAAAGTAAAGTAGAAATTTCTGATTTTTTGCCGAGAAGCTCGGAAATAAACTATGCCAAATAGATTCAAAATCAACCCCTGCCCATAATCCCCATTCCTCAATGAAACAACACAATATTCTTTGTCCAAAGTTATTTAGTGCCAAGTATTCACAAGATGGACCACTGATATGATCTTGGCGCAAATGAAGGAAACTAGTTTAACTGTTGCATATACCAGTACTCGTACTTGTACTTTATTGCCACAAAGTTTCCAGAGCTCTATTTCTTTGGTGTATCTGCGTACTTCCAGGTGGTATGTGCAAAGAAAGCGTACTGCCTGCCACCAGCAACTTCTTCTTCCCGTATCTGGCTGCCGATTTCTTTCAGGTCCTCATCTGTAAGCTTCACTTTTAAAGCACCATTAATGTTGGTGTCAAGATTCTTGATTTTGGTTGTCCCTGAGAAATTAAAAGAAAACATATGGTCAATAAGCAAATTTAGGAATACCAGAACATAGAGAGAGTATGTTTGATGTACACATATGAAAGGAAGGAGGTTACTTCCCTTGGAAAAAAAGAGTTGACTCACTAAAGTAACTAAATATATTCCTCTAAACTGTTGTTCCTCTGTCAAAGCGGATTTTATCATAATTGAAAAGGGATGCTTCCATAATCCTATCATCTCACAAAATTTCCAATTATTTACGATGTATGCTTATGGTGCATTTCACTTTTCTCTGATGATGTATATAAGAAAAGTATCTGAAATGCATCATTGGGTGAACACTGTGGACCGCTGGTCTGAAAATAATGTGCCTCACAATGACAGGAGAATGGAATTATGCTAAGGTCACACCTGGTATAGGAACTACATCATCCCCTTGATGCAGAACCCATGCTAAAGCTAGCTGAGCAGGGCTGCACCGGTGCTTATTAGCCAGTTCTTCCATTCTCTGATAAATTTGCTTGTTCTTCTCCAAATTTTCTGGTGCAAACCTTGGATGAATGTTCTGACATGACCAATGCTAAATATGTAAGTGAACAAAGGAAAAATATTCCAATGCAGACCATGAAATGATATCCGAGGTGATTTTATCAGTACCAGAACAGATTCAGCAGATACTTGTTCTGTCACTCCTCTTCCACCAAAGAAACCTCGGCCAAGCGGACTGTAAGCAACAATTCCAATGCCCAATTCTCTAGAACAATAATCCACAGCACACAATGAATTACGTAACATGATAGTACTCGATCAGTGTTTTAGTCAGATTCTCCGTGAGCTGGAACAAGCCGAAAATGCGGTTGGGAAATCACCTGCAGAGCGGCACAATCTCAGGCTCGATGTCACGTGACCAGACAGACCACTCCATCTGCACTGCAGTGATGGGGTGCACAGCATGCGCACGCCTGATGGTGTCGGGGCTCGGCTCCGACAGGCCGATATACCTCACTTTTCCCTCCTCCACCAACTTCTTGAGCTCACCAATCTGCAGCAGCATTCAATCAATAATGCAGATTAACATACCAACGCCACCAACAGCATTCAATCAAGAATTCAGAGTCGGGGTAGAGGTAGAGTGTGTAGAGAGAGACCGTGTCCTCGATGGGGATTGTGGTGTCGATGCGGTGCTGGAAGTAGAGGTCGATGCTGTCGACGCCGAGGCGGCGCAGGCTGGCGTCGCAGCAGGCGCGCACGTACTCGGGCTGCCCGCACACGCTGTACACGCCACTCTCGTCCTGCCGTATTCCGAACTTGGTAGACACCTGCACCTGCTCCCGCGGAAGCTGCTTCAGCGCCTGCTTCCAAGTGTCAGCAACTCGCTGGTCGATCCACGCAAGGTGGAACTCTCGTCGTGGATGGAATCAGGGAATTAAGGGCGGACGGACACTGACCTTGCCGAGGAGGATTTCACTGGTGTGCGGGCCGTAGACGTTGGAGGTGTCGAAGAATGTGACCCCGCGGCGGAAGGCGTGTTTGATGACGGCAATGCCGGCCTCGTCGTCGAGCGGCAGGTTGAAGACGCCAGTTAGCCCCATGCAGCCGAACCCCAGCTTGGACACCTCCAGTCCCTGGGTGCCGAGCCTGACGCGTGGAACCAGAGGGGCTTGCTGCTCATCCATGATCGATCACTGGGGAGAAGAAGCAGTATGCGAGCTGTGGGAACCGTGTGAGAGCGCGAGTGTGGGCGTGCAAGTGTGAGAGCGCGACCGTCGCGGCTTTTGGCTGATAGAGCGGGAAGTCGGGAACGCTACGACGACCCATACGTGTGGCGGAGTCCGGGAAAAATATCGGACGTCGGTCCTACGACATGACCCTGCCGAGACGCCAAATATCAACAGCTCTTTTTTCCTCAGCCATTCAATGCTCCTCTCTCATGACTCGTGGGTCCACCCTCTGAACTCCATTTTTTCCTCAGATTGTGTCCAGCGAAGCAACCGAATTATACGATAAAATATGAAATTTGAACTATAACAACATTATATACATAATGAAGTTTGAATTTGGTCCATATGTCTTTTTGGTCTTGCCTCCGCCAACTTCCGCCTCGTGGATGAGAAACGTCGTGTATACAAGAGGCAAGCTCCGTTTCCGCGGCGAGGGGGCAAGGACCGCTGCGGCTTTGCACAAGGGCAAGCTCCACCATGCTTTAACGTACAGGTATTTAAAGGGATTGTAGAGATTTAATTTTTTCTAGTCAAATTTGTAGAGATTTCCAAAAAAAGTTCAATTTCACAGAAAAAATATAAAACCAGTTTTTCTTAGCCAGGCCCTGCTAGTCTCCGTTGAACCGTGGGTGTGCGTGTGTTGGAGCAATGCTGCAACATGGGACGTGGCTTGCCAAGGACAGGGAGTCAGGAACTCAGGACTCGGGAACACTGCGCGACCCATGGCAGTTCTGCTGTTGCAATCTCTCCTTCGAGACAGGAATACAATATCAGCACTGTCATCGGTGGTCGCCCGCATCCCGCCCACCTCTCACTCGCCGGTCAAGTGGACCCTGAAGCTCGGCGCTCTCCATCGCCATGCCTCGATCTGCTCACCTCTCTCACCGACGACACGACGCCTCCACGCAAGTGTGACTGCGCAACCGTCGCCCTAGCAGCAGGTCTGATCGCCCTCGCACCCCGGCCGCCTGCCCTTGCCGCCGTTGGCATGGCTTGATTTCTATCAGTGCAAGCTGTCTATTTGGAACGTCCTATTGGGTTTTCTAGCTACGAATTAGCCAAAGAAGATTCCAAATTAATAATTAGGCAGAATAATACTATACTGCGGTTGTTGGTTCAGATCTTAACAAAGATATGTAGCGAAGAGATAGTGCTAGCTTCATCAGAAATAGTTTTGTGCACTAAAGCAATAAATTCAGAATGATGATAGTACCTCAAAGTCTCACCGGAAAAGTGATACTAGCTTCATCAGAAATAGTTTTGTCCACTAAAGCAATGAATTCAGAAAGATGATAGTGCATCAAAGTCTCACCAGAAGAGACCACCAATTGTTAAATAGAGATATAAAGCCTTTGACCTTAATGGATATTAAAGTGCAAATATGATAATAATCTTGAACACGTTAGAGGTGTCTTGAAATATACCAAAGAGATTCTCTAAGGAGAACAAGACCTCAACAAATTTCTCAAATGTGTAGGTTTGAAAATAAGAGGGGTTTATATGAAAAATCAAGAGAGGTTGAGATAAGTGTTTTAATGCAACCAGTAGAATTAAGAATTGTTAGTAAACAATTTAAGAATAATCTAAAATATTCATGATATAAATCTATACACCAAGGAACGTATATAATTGGAATTAAAGGAATGTCAAAAAATAAGTTAGGAACAAAGGTTCTAATAATTTCGTTAGATAAAACATGGGATGGGGGACAGTAAAAAAAGCAGCAATGGGTTTTTTAAAGTATATATGAATTAGAATATGTGAATAACCTATATAGATTTAATAATGCCTATTGAAAATTTTATAAAAAAGATGGCATTTGGTTTCAAACCAAGGGATGAAGACTTTATAGGAACAAATTTGCTCGTAAGCAATGAATTTATAGGAAGGTTAACTAATAGAAGTAGTACTTATAAATATAAAATAATGTGAAAAATGTTGTAAAAAGTATTCAGTTTAAGGGAATACATTAACGAGTTGTCTCAAGATAAGTTCTAAAGAAAGAGCTGGAGAGGATTGAAATATAAATGAATTAACAGAGCCTAAGATTCTAAAGTAGCTCGAAGATTATATCAGTTATCAAAATGAGAAGGAAAGACTAGCATAAGATTTATGAATTATAAATAAAGAGCACTATACAATTTGGAAGCATCCACCTCTAAGCCAAATATAGAAAAAGACAGAAGACATGCTGTTTGTGAATTTATGGAAAAATTAGATATAGATTGTGAAATAAGACACTAAAAATTAAAGTTAAAAAATAGCTGATGAATATAATAATTCTATGATAAGTGAATGGTCTAAATTAGAGAAAAAGAACTTTATTTTATTAGAGAAATACATGGGCTAAAGAAGCTAAAAAACAGTTAAGTGTTAAGAATTTTGAAGAGAAGAATGTCATAAAAAAATATAGAATTAAAGAAAGAAGACAAAATACTTCTGTAGAAAGAGAGAAGGTTGTTTTTAATTAAAAATAAAGGTTTAAGTAGCAATAATAGCATATGTGATGAATGACAGTGGGATATAAATAACAAGTTACTGCTAGAGGGTTATCAAGAAGTAGATAACTTCAGCAACGATGAGTTAAAACCAATTGATGAATTTACAACTGAAATGGTGAATAAAAAAGATTGTGAACATGTTTGACTCAAGGGAAGAGGAGATTATAATCTCTCTCTCTATATAAAGAGAGAGATTGTATATTAGGATGCTCCCATTAACTAAAGAAGCCCTGGTCCAAACAAGCCTCTCTGTTCAACCACACCACATCGGTCCCAACTCGTCTCGGCCTGCCCGGTTCCGTCGTGGCCCTTACAGTTAGGCCGTGCCGTTTGCAATCCTAGCATCAGGGGCATAGGCATGCATCGCACGGTAGAGCACCCGTGTGCACACTGCCACGCTGGTCACTAAACACACGCGCAACAACATTTAGCTTTCCCCTTTAATTCACGTAATCCATAATGTTTTTAGCAGACGAAAATGAGGTCCGGATCAGAAACAAACTTGGTCCCGATCGGTCATGCGTCCCACGCGGGCGGCTACTACGTGTGCGTGCCTGCATGCAAACAGCAAAGGTCCCCTCCTTTCTTTGTGGCCGAAAACCGACCGAACGGGGTGACGGGATCTCATCCGATGCGCCGCCGGTTGTGAGGGCCGGGCTCCTCTTGCGGCGCCGGCGCGCCAGTGTCTATCCTCCCGAGACACAAGGATGCACGACGACGGGATGGCGGCGGAGTATCCGCCGCCGCAGTCGCTTCTACCGGACGACGTGCTGCAGGAGGAAGTCCTCCCCCGGCTCCCGCCGCGCGCCCTCGCCGTGTGCCGCAGCGTCTGCAAGTCCTGGCGCTGCGCCATCGACGCGCGCCGCATGCTCCGCTCGGACCTCCTGCCGCTGTGGCCGTGCGGCATCTTCATCACCACGGGGGGCGACCCGAGGCCGCCGGAGTTCCTGGCGCCGCCCTACGTGGGGCGCAAGGTCGCCAGCAAGTTCAACACGTACGTGGGGATGATGGGCGACCGCTCCTGGCCCTGGAGCGCCCCCGTGATCTCCACCCACTGCAATGGCCTCCTACTCATGTACAACGATGGCCAGAACGACGACTACATCGTGAACCCGGCGACAAGGCGTTCGGAGCGCCTGCCCCTTTGCCAAGGCGAACCGTGCGACGAGCGCCACCTCTTGTTCGACCCTTCGCTGTCGCCGCACTACCAGGTCCTCTTCTTCCAGAGCCCGGATGATTACCAGGCCGACGCCGGATCAGAGTGGCCGCCGTCTCCGTTCGCCATGTGGGTGTACTCGTCTGCGACACGGAGGTGGGAGAAGAGGTCGTTTAGCCATGAAGGGCGGCCTGCCGCCGGAACCCTAGCGGAGGGGCGCGGTCCGCCGAGGAGCCGACCTATTACCGGCGGCAAGGTGTCTACTTCCACGGAGTGCTCTATGCGTATTGCAAAGGTGATTTCATAATGAGGTAGGTACGGTATATTAATGTTGCTCAGATCAGATCGATTCCTGTTTTTCTTTTCTTTTCTTTTTTTTTTTGCAAAAATCATTAATTTTTGTCAATGTATAATCATCATGTTGCAGGATAACCTTACCAGATTCTAAGTACCAAGTAATTGAACCGCCGCAGGGCGTTAACTCTAGTGTACAGTTTGATCTTCGTCTTGTGAAGTGCAAGAACGGGGTGTATTTTGCGTATATGGGCAAGACACTAAAAGCCTGGTACCTCGATGAATCTGCTGCTATCGGCAAGGCATGGGTTTTGAAGTACGACGTCAACCTGCAAGCCGTGTATTCATATTTCTCCTCCCGGGACAGTCATCATCCAATCAACAGGCCATGGGTTTTACATCGTGTAGACTACAACAAAGGTAACAACGCAAGGGTGAGATCAATGAAGAAGTTCCAATGGAACTTTGATAATGGCAATATTGTGAAGATTAAAAGTACGGATGGAAAGTTCCGCGGTAAAGGTTGGATATACTTATTAGGATTCCATCCTTACAAAGAAGTGGCCTTCTTGCAACTATCGAATGGCAGAGCTGGCTTGCCAATTGAATCTCTCCAAGGTTCAAGATTTGGGTCACTTGGATTTGGCATTTTATCATAATCGTATTTACGTAAATGGAACCTTTGTGTACAGTCCATGTTGGATGGGTGATTTGTCGGAGCACTACTGATTTTATAAAACACTAACAAAATGTCGATGGGTTGCAATGGGAGAAAAAACTTCTTAAGTATCTCTAGATCAATACATATAAGAATAGGCCATGTGAATAAATTCCATCTCCTATTGTTTTGAATTTTTCCGTTGTGTACAAGCGAAATTTAGGGTGGTGTTAGTTGAATTAGAAACATTATATTTTCAGCTTTCCAGCAATATATAGAGTCTGTATGCGACCTAGGCATCCGTTTTCGCGTCGGCTGCTCCTACTGTCTGAATTGGGTTCGCGAATAAATTCGAAGTCATATTTTTTCGATGATTCATGTTGACTGCAAGCGAATTTTACTGTGGTGTTAATTGGGTTAGAAAGGTTGTCATTTTAACTTTCCCTCGATATATAGAACGTCGAAAACGAAGTCCGTATGCGAGTTCAGAAACGAGTTCGTATGCGACCTGGATGACCGTTTTCACGTGGGCTGCTCCTGGTGTTAGAATTGTGTTCGCGAATAAATTAAATTTATGATAAACGGGACCCACGTGTGAAGTATGTGAGATTACTCCTCAAAATCACTCCATCTTTTATTATTATATCTCTACCTATATATAATATTGAAGAGAATAAGGTTTTTTGTTCCGTCATCTCACATAATGACATGTGGGTCCTCCTATACGTGCAAATTGGATCAAAAAGGGCTCTGCTCTCTTAGCACGAATAGAACTTTCCCGTGCAAATTAGGAGGTCGCTCAATACGCTGCGTCATGACTCTCGATGTAGAGTGTCCGTCTCCTTTACAACGTAACCAAGACCCTTATGGCTGCCCCTAGCAGGAATCCATGCCGCACTAGGATTCGAACTACTATACAATTCTGTGTTCATAAAAGACCAATGGAAGCTTTGAGGACCATAGAGAGAAGACGAGCAAGCACCAAAAATCGATTAGCAAGGTAACCGTGGTGCCGGGCTGCAGGCAGCCATTGGTGCTCTTGCCCTTGAGCGTCATGGACGGCGCCATGATTAACTCAAAGCCTTCACCCAGCTCCCTGATCTGCATTGCAAAGTGGTCATGGACGGCGCCGTGATGCAATGGCCGTGCAGGGCGAGCACACCGGGACGCCGTGCAGAGACGTCATGCGCGTGGCCGTGCAACTCGAAGAAGCTAACAAAGATGGACGTGCTGTTGATCCATGCGCCTTGCACCCCGGGCTGCGTGCAGCGGATACGAACACATCTACACAAGTCTTCGGATCCACGTCGAGTACGCCGGCGTCCATGGGCGTGCGCTTGCGAGCATGCGCAGACTCACTTGCCAGTACGCATGGCACCTTAACCAGATGCGTACGTGCACGTACAAGAAGAGGGTGGTCCTTGTGCATGGCCCATGCAAGACCATGCCAGGCTACGTACCATCTACACAAGCAGGGAGGGCCACACACTGCCCACACCGTATCGATGGCCCCTAACCACTATGCTATGTTCAACGCTGTTCAACCTGATCACCGACGATGATGCTGCCGTGACGTCTGAACCAGTCTAGCTACACCAACCTGCATGGTGATCTACTACTACCACTGCATCTACTACGCGCCGTTAGACAACGACGAGGCAGACGACGCGGGGCTACACCGGCTCATGGACACCGACGAGGCCATGGGTGACGCCGACAGACGCCCACCTCTACACCAACAACCATCGTGCAAGGAGAAGTGAAGCGAACACTGAAGACGACAACCCTCAGCAAGCTTGACTTGCGAAGATAATTAACTGGAAGCTTTATGAGGCCTTGGGAATCAGCGAACTTCATCGCTTGAGTCAGATTTGCCCAACGGCAGGCTATGGAGTGCACTTGTATAATGGAAATCTGTATTTGTATTTTTATAATATGAATAAAATATTGTTTCTGTTTATTTTGTCTACAACAGTCGATTGGTACGCCCATGCATTTTATTTTATACTCCCTCCGTCCACAAAAGAATGAAATCCTGGTTTTGTCCTAAGTCAAACGATTATAAGTTTGACTAAGTTTATAAAAAAATATATCAACATTTATGGTATTAAATATGTATGATATGAAAATATATTCCAACTAGAATCTAATGATACTAATTTGATAGTATAAAATTTAATATATTTTGATATAAATTTGGTCAAAGTTGCGATGGTTTAACTTAGAACAAAGCTAGGATTTCATTCTTTTGTGGACGGAGGGAGTATTAGGTAGGGAGATCCTCCGTGATTTTTCTCTACCGGTAACGCGAGGCCGAAGCCCCCGAGCGGCGCGCGCAATTGCTGGTCGCCGTTGAGGATCTCGCGATGGTGTCGCTGCTGTTGTGTCCCTCCCTCGCAGCAGGATCCCCCATGTTGCCGTGGCAGATCGGAGGACCGCGATGGAGAGCTCCGACTTGTCGTCATGCGAGGACCGGGATGACGACGACACCCCACACCTCGGCGTTGGCGTTGCGTTCGCGCATTGGTGCACAAGCTTCATGGCGATCATAGCATCCGTGTCCAGGATTGTATCGCGCAGTTGGCTTTCATCGTCTACAGGATGTTTGCTAGCTTTGCTTAGTCGATCAATTGGACAATGGATGGACATTGGATTTCGAGCAAGTGGACATATACCAACGTAAAATTTTGATGAAATATCCCAATACCATGTCATTAAATTTGAGAAAAAGAAAACAATAATCTTATGAATTTCAAAGAAATCGTGTAAATCTTTGAATAAATATCCTTTGAAAACAACTAAAATAAACCGATAAAATCAACAAAATACATCCATAATCACACCCGGTGCAACGCACGGGCATTTTTCTTAGTTTGTATTATTATATTGCAGTGGCTCAGAAACTATAATTATTTTACGCCTTTTAGTTGTGGTTTGTACGTATGTATCTAGATTCATCAATATATATGCAAAGAAAAAAGAGGCTAGAACCACTTAAAATTTGAAACGTATGGAGTAACTGAGAAATCTTTACATTCAAGTGTTTCTTACTGACGTGAACACTTACGCTCAATCAATTCTAGGTTACACTAGCTTTGATGTATTGTCATTTACCGAATCGCAAATATATATCTTATAAGATAATTGTGCCTGCCCTTTTATTTTCTCAATACATTAACTATGATTCTAACTAATTCGAAAGTAGAAATAAATACGATGATAATTTATATGAATGTACGTTCAGCCCCGGCGTCGCCCCCGTCTAGGCGACTCGGGCGGTGCCCCAAATCTAGCCCGCCGCCACCTCTCCCTCCCCTCCCCCTCGCCGTCGCCGGAGGGCACCGCCAGAGGCCGGCCGGAACCCTAGGATGGCGGCTGCGGGGTTCTTTCCCCCTGCTGGGTCGCGCATGCCCAGATCCAGGCTAAGATGGTGCGTGCAGCGGGGGCAGTCGAGCCGGCGGCGCAGGAGGAGACGGCGGTCTGCGCATCAAGCTTCTTCCGGTCGCGTGCGCCCGGATCTGGGCGCTGACGGCGCGTGGCGGCCGGGGTCGAGCTCCTTCTGCCGCGGCGTGGGGTGCGGGTGCTGTCCAGTGGGCGCTCCGCTGGGGTGCTCCTCCCCTGGCGTGGGAAGCGCGGTTCCAGCGCCGCTCATTGCCTTGGCCGCACAGGCAGCGCGACGGCGGGCTGACGCTGCGGTGGAGTCTTGCTGCGCGGCGTGCAGCAGCGGCGGCAAGGTGCTGCAGAGGAGCTCCGGCGGCACTAGCCGGATCCGGCTTCCGCACGGCCAGATCTCCTCTCCTGCTGTCGGCGTTGGCTTGGGACTGTCGGCACTGGCGGGGGCTCTGGCGGCGCGTCGGGTGGCTCCAGTGGCCCGGCGCATCGGTAGGCGCAGCTTCCCCTGGGTCTGGCGCGGCGTGACCGACAACAACTCAGCAGCAGCGGTGGGTGAACCTGCGTCTCGCCGGGCGCAACAGCCGGATCCGGTTGTGGCAAGGCTTGGCTGGCTACGACAGGGTGGTGGCTTCGGCGGTTGGCATCGAGGTCGATGCATGCTCGTCGCAATGACTGCTCGCAGCGGACCTCGGCGACTTGCCCTGATTGGCTCGTCGCAATGATCCGCCACCGGAGTTGCTACCGGACGACGTGCTGCAGGAGGAGGTCCTCCCGCGCCTGCCGCCGCGCGCCCTCGCCGTGTGCCGCGGCGCCTGCAAGTCCTGGCGCGACGCCATCGACGCGCGTCGCATGCTCCGCTCGGACCTCCTGCCGCTGTGGCCGTGCGGCATCTTCATCACCACGGGGGGCGACCCGAGGCCGCCGGAGTTCTTCGCGCCGCCCTACGTGGGGCGCAAGGTCGCCAGCAAGTTCGACAGGTACGTGGGGATGATGGGCGACCGCTCCTGGCCCTGGAGCGCCCGGCCTCCTACTCATGTACAACGATGGCCAGAACGACGACTACGTCGTCAACCCGGCGACAACGCGTTCGGAGCGCCTGCCCCTTTGCCAAGGCGAACCGTGCGACGAGCGCCACCTCTTGTTCGACCCTTCGCTGTCGCCGCACAACCAGGTCCTCTTGTTCCAGAGCCCGGATGATTACCAGGCCGACGCCAGATCAGAGTGGCTGCTGTCTCCGTTCGCCATGTGGGTGTACTCATCTGCGACACGGAGGTGGGAGAAGAGGTCCTTTACCCGGGAAGGAGGGCCCGCCGCCGGAACCCTAGCCGAGGTGCGGTCCGCCAAGGAGCCAGACTATTACATGCGGCAAGGTGTCTACTTCCGCGGAGTGCTCTATGCGCATTGCAAAGGTGATTTCATCATGAGGTACGTACGGTATAATTAATGTTGCTCAGCTCAGATAAATTCCTTTTTTTCTTTATTTTTCTTTTGCAGAAAAACAATTTTAGTCAATATATAATCATCATGTTGCAGGATAGCTGTACCAGATTCTAAGTACCAAGTAATTGAACCGCCGCAGGGCGTTAACTCCAGTGTATACTTTGATATTCGTCTTGTGAAGTCCAAGAACGGGGTGTATCTTTCGTATATGGGCAAGACACTAAAAGCCTGGTTCCTGAATGAATCGGCTGCTAGCGGCAAGGCATGGGTTTTGAAGTACGACATCAACCTGCAAGCTGTGAATTCACATTTCTCCTCCCGGGACAGTCATCATCCAATCAACAGGCCATGGCTTTTGCATCATGCTGACTACAACAAAGGTAACAACGCGAGGGTGAGATCAATGAAGAAATTCCAATGGAACTTTGACAATGGCAATATCGTGAAGATTAAAAAAAGTACAGATGCAAAGTGCCGCGGTTCAGGTTGGATACACTTGCTAGGATTCCATCCTTACAAAGAAGTGGCCTTCTTGCAACTATCGAATGACAGAGCTGTGGCTTGCCATTTGGATCTCTCCAAGGTTCAAGATTTGGGTCACTTGGATTTGCCATTTTGTCATAATCATATTTACGTAAATGCAACCTTTGTGTAGTGTCCTTGTTGGATTGTTGTTTTGTCCGAGCACTACTGATTTTTATAAATAAATAAATAAATAAATAAATAAATAAATAAATAAATAAATAGACACATGGAAAAATGAGGGCTAGAATCACATAAAATTTGAAACGGATGGAGTAACTAAGAAATCTTTACCTTCTAGTGTTTCTTAAGTTGTTTGTGATGTAGTAGTGCACTGTATACGCTCCAGAGACAATTATATAATTATGTTACTGAGATGACATCATCTTTTCTGAAATATTTGTATTTTCTCACAAATTCGACCATTCATTTTATTAAAAAATACAACACAAAATATATGTCATGTCTAAACCATATTTAGTTCTAAATAAATCATAACGAGATAAATGATGACCCCTATTTTTTTTAAGAGGACGAATTGAATAGTTGAAATTCGGGGAGCATTTAATTGCTCTCTATTTCTTCTTTCCAAATTATTTACACATTTAATTATCCACTTTATTTTTTCCTAAAATGGCTGGTTTGGACTAACAACTTTAATTAGAGTCACCAATAACATTTCACAACACTACAACTCTCTCAATTTTAGAATATAGTATTGTTTAGCTTTTTAGACATTTGGAGGAGAATAGTAAAAGGTCTTGTATACCTTACATGCTTATACACGTTTGTTTGGCACGTTTTATGTCGTGTCTAGATGCTACTGATAGTTTATAGAGTGGCTAACTATGTGTCGTGTTCTTCATACCTTTTAACTCTCGAATTGTGACTAACATCGTATCAATTTGAGACATTAAAAAAATGTGTCAAAAAAGCATCTTATGTTTCTGTGTAGTGACACTTTGGCCAACTTTGCTACAAAAACATACCTATAAGACCCTTTTCTTGCAGGACCGACAACACCTTTTCCCAGCTCCGGTCCTTCATGAATCGCCATGGGAGTGCGAGGGGGGTTATCAGCAACCTCCTCCATGGATGACTCCATCAACAAGCTAGCATATGGACACAATACAATTGGCGGATAGAAGGTCCTAGAGGGTGGAGGAAGATGAACAGTAGTTGGAAGGGTAATGGTGTTTCTGTAGTCTAATTGATGATGCCCTTGCTCCCAACTGCTCCTCTGCTCTTGTAGTTTCTGTAGACATACCCTACACGCCACCAGTTCAAAGTCCATGTTATGGCCCATTCCCATGGACAGGTTCACAGTCCCCGTCCGCCGGCCAAGCTAAATCGAGCGCCGCCGCCACCGCTTGCTACGCCAGCACAGTTAAATGTGGGCTGGACTGAATGAAAGCAGATCATCAAGCAATAATATCAGCCCTCTGGATTTATACTTTCTTGGGCACAAAATTCAGCCACTCCATTGTGGGCTGGAACATACACAGGACCAAGCAGAACCTTGGTCATGCACATGAAATAGGACAACATAAACTATCCATGATAACATAGACTACAAATCCCTGGAAGTTGTTAGCAATATAGTGTAAACTACTTACATACATATATGCCAAACTTTTGTGCTAGAAAATAATGTATATATTGTATATAAAAGTTATACATATATATGTGTAATATATTATAGTGGCTAATATACTTAGCTACTTTTGACTCACAGGCGAACCAACTAGCCATATGTCCATCTCTCATGTTGGGTTCTCTCCTCTACCAATCTATATAACCTATATAGATGAAGCCCAATAAAAGTCATTAACTCCAATTCTCTTCATCCTTAGACTATCCCACGTCAGCATGTATTCTTCATTGCTGTGGTAACACACGTCTGTTCCTTTCAATCACGGCTGAGGAGTGAGTGCTCCAAATCCTATCCTTTCCCACCAGGCTGGTGCATAGAACTGAACAACCAACAATCACTCCCTCCGCACCATATGTTATCAAGTCTCCAGCACAACAGTAGCCAGAAAGGCACCATCAAATCGCTTCGTTAATTTTTACACCTTTTGTGTCCCATTAATAGCTTTGAGAAGTCAAAATAATCCAATATAAAATGGCCACCACAATGTTGACGGCACATAAGCACGGCCATCTGTCTCCATCAGTCAAGCCCTAGCACGAGGCATAAATATCAAAGGCATAGTTTAGCGTTATCATGTACGCTTTGCGTACACTGTCATCAAGTTTACTCTTAGTGTATTATTTATTTTTCTCTTCAAAACATTTACATCTATTGTCATGAATTTATTTCAAATCCCGCGGCAACATACGGGGAATCACCTAGTTAGTCTAGACTCTCCCTCCAATCCTTCTTGTTCTCTAAATTGAAAAATCAACTAGAGATGCAAATAAGCAATAATTTGATTTTATCTCAACAAAGTGGTGATTTAATTTGGTGAAATACTAGGGCCGGCCTCTAGCAACTGACGATAGTGTGGATTGATGACATGGCGACAAAGCTCGATGAGTGTCAACACCATTGATTCTTGCACAACTGTTTTTTGGGGTGGGGTGCACCAACTGGAGCATATATAGGCGAGTTGGCTAGGCGGCAATATTGGTGTAGAATCTCCCATCATGGTATGGACTACACATAATCAACCATATGGTAGCATCATGAGTGAAGACCGAAACTTTTCATTTATGTTAGCTATTTGTGATTATAAAATCATGATTTGTAATATAATTTAATGAACTATTGGTGTGTAGATCCTAGAGCTTTGGAAAGAAGTTGATTGATTTAAAGAGAATGTGGCAACATAACTCTCATTTGTGAAAATGCCCATACCACCCATGGACTTGTATGCAAAAATTGACCAATCAAGGGAAGATATAGAAATTACCATCAACTTTCTCCTTAATATAGTAGCCCCAAGTTGTAAGGTAGAACTCTAAGCCAATTTTTTTTGCTCCCTAACTCTCTTAATCTACCTTCTCTTTTACTAAGACTATCCCATAATTCCATACTCCCTCCATCCTATAATATAAGGCTCAACTCACTTCAACGCACAGATCAAGAAAACAATTAATTCTTACTTTGGGCACGTTTTGCATGTAGTGTTGAGCACTTAGTGCATGCATGATATTGTCTAGCGGCTTGTATTGAGCACTTAGTGCATGCATGGTGGTTGAGCACTTAATGTTGAGGCGGTCGTACAAAAGGATAAGAAGCTGGCTCTATACCTTTGCAGCCATCGATGAACAATTGACTTGTTTCTGGACAAAGTAGCTAGTGAACAATTGACATTGTCGGCCGCAAACGTCCTCCACCACTAGCATCACATATCGCTGGAACCAGATATGCCATGTTGACAATGTTTGCATACAATTTAAATCAATAAAAAAATTGTCATGATTGAGCAAATACATGATGTTAAAAGCATGATGATTTCTCTCACCCTCCCTCATCACAATAGTAGGGAGTCCTTGAGCTTCATCCTAACATTTTTGCCACTGTCAGCTTCATCAGGCTTAACAAGTTTAAACTTAGAGTTTCTATCCTCAAAAACTTTCAAAATAAGATTACTTGTTTCAAATTATTTAATTGTTAGGTACAATCTATTATATAATAGTGAAAAACCGAGTTGCATTCATAGTTTCATATGGTCATACCTTGATGTTCTTTTCTTTATACTCGTACAAGATCCATTAACAGACGTCATGCTCACTCTTTGATCTTGACTAAGTTGATTGCAATGTGTGAACCAAATGGATGGGTCCAACCTAAATAGCTGCTAAAGATTCAGCTAGCGAAGACTCAGTTTTAGATTTGCTTTGCATGCTTAATGAAGTGACTCATTGTACAATAGAATGGCACATAGCAATCTAAAGTAAAGAAGTTACCATGCTACTATTGAGCTGACGTTGTGACTGAGTAGGGAAGAATCAAGTGTTCAAGTTGAGCTGCAGAAATGAATGAACTAGTACCTGCACTACCAGAGGTAAGGAATAAGTGTCGTTGTTTTTTACTATGGCAACAGATTTATTGTAGGCTTGTGGGGCTTCACGGGATGCCGTCCCGATGGCCAAGCCTTGGAGGCTCACGAATGCAATGAGCACAAAGAGAACGCAAGGATTTAGAGTGGTTTGGGATGAATCCCTACATCCACTATGTTGTGCTGTTCTTTTATTGCTTATTCTTGGTGTTACATGGCGGGAGCTAAGGGCTTCTCGTGCGCGTGTGCTCTAAAGATCGGTCCCCCTTCATCGCGGCCCTCTCCCCCTTATATATCCAGAGGGAGGGCGCCCATGAGAAGTTACACAGAGAGAAAGAGAAAAAGGAATGGGGTGCTATGCTACGAGGGGATGACAGGTGGTCCTCCCGCCTTGAGTGGAGCTGACTCCCGACCGACCATGAGGGGTGCGACTTCACTCGGTCGGGGGTCGTCAGGGCCTTCGCGGCCCTTCAACCGAGCCCGAGGAGCACCGTGGCTATCACTTCCTGTCGCCCTGACTGCCGAGGTGACGAAGACGTGATGTGGATGTGACTGGTCGCCATTGCCTGCTGCGGGGCGTCATGATGGCTTTCAGCGTGTGGCAGTGCACCCGGCTGCCGGCGTAGGGGTGACGCGTGTCCGTCATGCGGGCGGGCGGCAAGGCACGTGCCCGCTGCTCCCCTGCCGTTTCTGACACGCCCTCGGGCTTGAGGCCACCCGGGTCCTTTGACTTCCTTCCAAAAGGAACCTGAGCGATCGAGGGCGCAGGGAGGGAGTGCTCGGCACTCGATGGTCGGGGCAGGTCAGAGGTCGAGGAGATACAAGGTTTGGAGCAGATCCCCCAAGGTCTGTGGCCATGGGCCTTCTGGTCAGTTGGGTTCGCACCACCGTGATAATGTGCACCGTTGAGGGTACCCCTGGTACGGGTACACGTTAGTAGCCCCTGACCCCTCGGTCGCATCGGAGAGTCGGCCGGGGGGTTATCACTTGGGGTCATTCGAGGAGTTTTTGGCTCCTTCCGGTCCATGGCCAAGGTCATCTGGTGCGGATGCGGAGGCGTATTTTCGCCTGGCGCCCCTTTAATTTTGGTGGTTGAGGGGCGTAACTAGTCCCGTCTTTCGAGGGGTGAGACGGTTCGTCTGCCCGTGCGGTCTCATCGTCGCGCGTCTCTTAGGGCGCACAGTTATTCCGTGGGAGCCCCAGGGGCAACTCCTTGCCTTCTTCGCCTTCCTTGCGCCGCTTATAAATAGCGAGAGGGAGTTTTTCTTCTTCCTCACAGCTTCTTGCCATGAGAAAGAACATCAAAGCTCGCGCGGCCAAAGCCGATCTTCATGTAGCTTTGCCCAATCTTGTTCACGCTTGGAGCGTAGTTGGGTTTCTGGTGTCTCTTAACATTCTCTTCCGTTAGGCTGCCTGTGTCTCTTAAAGAGGCACCGGCGGCTGCCTTCTGTGGTGCTGCCAACCTTGCGCTGGCCTCGTGCACCCCCTGTATGGAAGAGGATTCAAGGCGACGGCGTTCTGCGCTTGGTGGTTGCTGCTAGCCACACGGGAGGTTCTGCACACCTTTGTCCACTTCGGATGACGACGGGTGGGGACGGAGGACATGATGACGCGGGGGTCCTCTGTGCCTTCGCTGGCCACACGTAACCTGCTGCCGGCCGCGACGGCTCCGCCGTGGCCCGCCTGCACCTCTTCACTGCCTTGGTGATGCTCGCGAGCGTCTCCCTAGAGGAAGATAGGCAGGCGTCTTTTGGGAAGACGGGTGCGGGCGAGCGGGGTGTGGTTGCTGTGCTGTTGCCGCGCAAAGGCTTTGTCTTTCCGCATGCTCTCGCTTTCTGTTTCCACCGGGCGGACGACGTCTAGAAAATGAAGGGCCGAGGCACGATGGTGGCGAGGCAAGCGGAGAGTGTCACTATTGGGGTAAACGAGCTTGTAATACACGTGGCGATGCAGGACGGGTGCATTTTGCTGCCTCTCCTCCATGGTCAATAACGCATGAGGAGGCTAGTTTTGATGTATCACGGTGTTTCTTCTCGCACTGCCCTTGTACTTGTAATCTCTTGAGCTTTCTTCAATCCAAATGTATCATTTTCCAGAGCTTGCCTGGATGTAATTGCTTTTCTTGGAATGAAGAAAATAGATGGAATCATGTTGTCCCTTGTCTTGCTTTTGAATTGAATTCCAAATCCAACCCTTATACTGCATTGTGTGGGCCGTCCGGTGGGCGCGACCTTGGGAAACATGCGCTGTTTCACAGGCTTCTTGATTGTCATCGTACTCATGCTGCACAACTTGTGGCGATGGTCCAGATCTATTTGTCGCGCGCGGCGCATCCAGTGGACGCAGCCCCAAGCCCCCGAGCGATCCCTTGGGATCGGTTGGGGGTATATGAGCCATGGGTTTGAGTGCAAGGTTGCAGCGGTTCTGCGGCGGAAGGTCTTGCATGGCGATGGCCTCCTTGGTGCAGTGCGGTCTGCGCCTCTTGTTTCGCTGGCAGTTGAGATGCGGCGGGAGCTTCTTCTTCTGCAGAGTAGGACCCGGGGTTTGTTCGCAGCTTCGGTGTGGAGTGGGATTGGTGGTGGTGGCGAAAGCCTTGCCCGTCCTCCGGGCTGATGATGGCGACGCCTCCGGGCGCCGTTTACTTCATTAGAAGCATCGTCGTTCCATCCCTTTTCCCTTTGTACATCGTTCCAGGGTGAAAACCTTGACCGTAGGGTCGGGCGGCGGCGGCGCTTATGGCGTCGCGCTCCTCTTTGGAGGCATCGCTTTGGAAGCTCGCATCTCGTCTAGGTTGGGTCTGTGTATGTCTCGGTGGTGAGTGTTGTGCCGTCTTGAAGTCCCAATCCAACCGGCCAGTTAAATTGAGTGTTGTGCCGTGTTGAAAGTCCCAATCCAACCGGTCAATTGAGTTGAGTGGTGTGTTGTTGTTAGTTGCCCAATCTGGGTTTTTTCTTCTATATCAATATAATCGGCAGCTCTCCTGCCTGGTTCGTTTTAAAAAAAAAGCAAAGAGCAACACTTTGATCAAACTAAGAAGTAAAACTTACATTGGTTAGGTTTAGGGCGTGCTTGTTAAAATCTCAATTTTATTATCTGATTCTACGATTTTGTGATTCAAGTAAGAGGGTGTGATTCTAAGATTCTAGTAAGAGTAATTTATGTTTCTATGATTGTTATATTCACGATTTATAAATTACGACACCAGATGTCTTATGATTCGATATAGAGCCTACAAATTTAACAATCCTTCTTAAAGGGTGCAGCTCGGGCAAATCAGCCTAATCTTCGTAAGAATAATATTGTATTTCTTTTCTAATTCCATAAAGGTTACAGACATTTTATAGTGGTGAAACACACCGGTACCGATCGGTACCATTCCATTCTTATTTTTCTAGCTGAATTATTGAAAATAAATAAATTAATAAGAAAAAGATATTGGTTGGTACTAGATCTATCTATTTGGTACCGCCTACCGGTACTATGTACCATAGTACCGTTTATTTTTAAACCATTGGATTTCGTTTGATGGACGGCTCTTATTTTTTTCAATCACCATAAAGGTTGAAAAACATGTTACCTTACTTAAGTTAACCTCACAAGTCCACGTAAATGTCATGCAAAATACTGTAAACACACTATTGATACACTGTACACAGAGTGCGGTTTGAAATAGAAAGACGTGTAGATAGTGGGATGCAAAAGGTGGTGAGGTCAGTCTTATAAACGCGTGCAATTTTAACTAGTGTTGGAATAATACTGTTTGTTACTTGTATCCACGAATCATCTTGAGACTCAGAGTGTAAGTATGGGCATCTTTTTAAAATCTTACAGTAACGTTTTTCAGATCATCAGCACTTCGTACAGTTTCTGATCTGGACGCAATTGTACTTGGTCACACTGTGGCAACAAATTTCAACAAGTTTCTTTCAGGTTGTTGATCCGATCTCATTCGAATTATGTGCTGGTGGCACAGAAACGCTCGTGATCTGCTCTCGGGTACAGAATGGACCAAACACCCGTAACCGCGGCAGCCACCACGGCCTGGCCAGTGCCGGCGTGAGCTCGAACGGCACCGGCGGGTACAGCCTCAGCAGCGACTCCGACAGCGCCACGTGCAGGTACACCAGCCGCCTCGGCTCCGCCGCGGTGTGGTGGCCGCCGGCGTCCTCCAGGATCCTCGCCTCCACGTCCGGGTGCTTGGTGAGCAGCCAGAAGAACCACGTCAGGGCCGAGCTCGTCGTGTCGCGGCCGGCCACCATGAGGTTGAACGTCGTGTCGTGCAGGAAGCTGTCGAACTCGGCGCCGGACTTGCCCACCTCGTCCTGGCACGCCAGGTACGACGTGCGTGAGCAGGTCGGTGGCGGCGGTACAAGAGGACCACTTCGATGGTGTCCATGGCGGCGGCGAGCAGGTCCACGGCACCCTGGGGAAGTTGAAGATGCCGTCGCCGAGCACGTCGAACAGCGCACGCGCCCGGCGGTCAACGGTGATCGCCGGTAGCGCGCCGATCAGCGCCCCGGCCAGTTCGTCGGCAAGCCCGTCCCACCGGTTCAGCCTGTGAAATAGCAGGAGGAAGCAAGCAAGGGACACCATGAGGTCCGGGAACCTGCCGAGATAGCCGAGAATAAGCCATGGTCAATCACTCTGTAAAAAATAAAGGGACACGTAAAAAATGAGAACCAAAGTCTAAAACACAAAAAAAATGCTTAAGTTAATTTATAAAAAAAAGAAAGATAACAAAAGATTCATCTTATTTTTACTACAAATAATTTCCTCTTAGACATGACAACTAAAAATCAAGGGCAAACAATGGCACCACTCGAGGCCAAAATGAATTCCCTAATCCTGATAAAGCTCACCATCATACTGCAGTGTACAAAAAGATTATTTCAGTGCAGTAACACTAGCATGGTGAATCGACATTCGAACATAACAATTTCTATATAAATATATAATGTGCCGAAAGGTCATGGGAGCGAAAAAAGCAAAGAAAGTGTGACTTGACTTGGACTTGGTCAGCCAGTTTAAAAAGGACATTAACTTGCAATTCCTTTAACAGAGCATAAAACAGGAAATGCATTAATATAAATGAAAGAGCGAGGATTGATCAACCGCACTTCATTGATTCGTTGAACTGTACATTTATACAGAGTACATGGGGTGCCGTTGGCCGCCGGAGCTATCTCCTAGGGAGTTTGATACTACAGAGTGTTACAGAGCGCGTCCACGGGCGTGAGACTCAGTCGTGGAGAGCGTGGCGAGCGCTAGACCAAGCTATGGCTGTGGCTGTGGCTTGGCGTGCCGTTGTTCTGTTAACACCTGCATCAGTCTAGTCGTCGGGTGGCTTGACGGCGAGACTGTCTCTGAATTCCTCGAAGAGAGCTGAAGAAAGTCCGTTGGTTCCAATGGATGAGGATAAGTCTAGGGTTGACACTATATATAAACTTCTGTCTAATAGCATAGACTTCTTATTTCTAGCTTCCACTATTGTGAGTTTGTGACTATTGGCCACAATGATAGGGAAAAGTTTGGGCATGGCCCCTAGTTACACGACAAAGAACCGATCAACATCATAGTGGATCCTTTTCCCTTGGCTTGGCACAACTTTTATCTTACAGTAAGTACACTAGTATTGTCTAATGGATGGTCTCATCTATTGACACGTAACAGACAATATGTACAATAATTGAAGCTTTTTTTCTTGAGATGACTTAACAGAGAACCTTGAGATGACTTCATAGACAGTATGGTACAGTAATTGTATTTTTTTTTTTAAATTGACTCATACTGCGATTACTTAATTTGTGCATAGGAAAAAGAAAATTTATGAGTTGCATGGCAAAAACACACATGTACGATGGTGCTTTGACTGTCTCTTAATCCTAACCAGCCTCTTTTTTTTTTTAACGTAATGGCAGGGGCTCTGCCTTTCAATTAAGAGGGAAAAAGAGTTATGTACACATGATGAGAGCCTAAGAGGCTCCCAAGACAGGATTACACCCCTAGGGGGAGGAGCCTAGCTCGCCCTTGCTACAGATGATGCACCCCTGAAAAGAGAAAGATTTTCCTTAACAAGCCCCGCTACTTGGAGCGCGGAGAGCGAACAATGGTAAAAAATTCTGCGGTTCCGCTCTTTCCAAATGTTCCACATAGTGTAGATGACAATGCCGTTGAAGCTCCTCCTATGATCTTTGGGGAAAAAGGCCTCCGCTCTCTCCCACCACTCCCCTATGCTGGCAGCGTTCGACGGGCCAGCCTGCTGTGGCAGCGATATGTTCTCCCAAGCGAGGACGGTATCCCAAACTTCTTGCGCGAAGGGGCATGTTAGGAACAAATGGAGCCCTGATTCCATGGGCCCATTACACAGGATGCAAGACGTCTGGTGAGGCCAGCCGCGCCGTGCAAGGTTATCTGCCGTGAGAATCTTGTTTTGGATGAGAGTCCATGCAAATTCCTTGCATTTATTCTCCGCTTTTGCACGCCAGATGAGGCTGAGCTTGAAGCCGCAATAGGATCCTACGAACAGGTCTCTGTGCGCCGACCTAGAGGAGTAGATACCGTCTGCCGTCCACTTCCAAGTAATGGCGTCGTCAACATCCGGTTGTAGGTGGATCTGCTGTAGCCTGATCCAGAGCGAGACAAATTCCTCAATTTGCACTGTCGTTGTAATCTTCCTCCTTAGGGGCTTGATCCAAGCACCATTTGTCAATTCCTGCACTCGCATTACCGTTCCTCCTTCCTATCATGATAAAAAATCTATGTTGGACTACATGAGAGATCTATAATAATGCTGACATGTAGCAATATACCTGTCCTTAAAGAAGAGCTATAAAATCTGAATTGTACTTGTGGAGGATGACTAGTGTGCAACATGTGGCAAAACATGTGAGGCTGACTCCAATGGATGACCTATATGAGAACATGCAAACCTTATTTAGGTCTCGAGTAACACTTTTCAGGTAAAAAGTGGAATCCAATGGATGACCTATTTGCAATGCATATTCTTGGTATGAGGAAAGAGAAGACTTAAAAATGACTTTTACAATTTTCGGCGCATTTATGACATGTTGTTTATTTATTTGGGTATCCATTTCAAGTCATCTGTTGGAGATGATGAAATATTTGCGCATTTATAACCCAATCCACTTGTTCTCTCGTCGCATTGGTTGAGATTCGTCTTCCTGTGTAACTGCCAGGTCAGACCAGAACCTAGCCAAATTAGATTTGGCAGATCAGGTCGAGAGAAATCAAAGATACCATGGGGAGTCTAACATGTCGAGGAGCACGTCCTCGTCCTTCTTCACGAGTTGTACGGCAACCTTCTCCACCTCCACACGATGGGTAGAACCTAGTGGTATCCTTGCTGGCCGTTGTGGCCTCTCGTCCACCTCCGTTGGACAGTGCTCCGTGAATTAGGCCATGACGTTTGGCACAATGGCATTAGGGCTCAAGATTGTGGTTTCTGGTGGCGATGGCGGCTGAGAGGACTGTCCGGCAGTGTTGGGA
The DNA here is from genome assembly GCA_022530915.1 of Paspalum notatum. NCBI lineage: Eukaryota > Viridiplantae > Streptophyta > Magnoliopsida > Poales > Poaceae > Paspalum > Paspalum notatum. Next base: position 68,392,560 of record CM039683.1, on the reverse strand, counting down.
GCAGCAGCAGGGCGGCGGCGACCAGCGTGGATCGAGGCAGGGCCACGGCATTGAGGTAAGATGTGGCAACGGTCGATGTGGATTGAGGCAGAGCAGAGGCGAGCGGAGGAGGAGACCCACAGTGGACAAGGCAAGAGGAAGCGGTGCTGTCGGCGGCAGATCTTCCTCCTGCTGACCGCCATCGCACCGCCCCGCCGCACCCTGCCACGGTGCCAGCCCGTCGCCCTGACCCCCTTCCACCCCCGACCAACGAGGCGCACATAGGAGGGGATGAGGCTCCAGAGGTGCATGATGCTGGTGGCGAACCTTGTGTTGTGGCCACTGTCCTTGCGCGTGGCGGCATAGAGGAAGGCATAGGGAAATAGGGGATGGGGAAGTAGGCGGCGAGCCTTGCGCTGTGGCCACTGTCCTTGTGTGTGGGCCCCACCTATAGGCGCCTCCGGTGTAGAGATAGGGAACCCCTCTCTGTGTGTACGGACCGTTCGTGGCTGGCGAAACTTGAACGATAAGAATGTTTAAAGTAAAGTAGAAATTTCTGATTTTTTGCCGAGAAGCTCGGAAATAAACTATGCCAAATAGATTCAAAATCAACCCCTGCCCATAATCCCCATTCCTCAATGAAACAACACAATATTCTTTGTCCAAAATTATTTAGTGCCAAGTATTCACAAGATGGACCACTGATATGATCTTGGCGCAAATGAAGGAAACTACTTTAACTGTTGCATATACCAGTACTCGTACTTGTACTTTATTGCCACAAAGTTTCCAGAGCTCTATTTCTTTGGTGTATCTGCGTACTTCCAGGTGGTATGTGCAAAGAAAGCGTACTGCCTGCCACCAGCAACTTCTTCTTCCCGTATCTGGCTGCCGATTTCTTTCAGGACCTCATCTGTAAGCTTCACTTTTAAAGCACCATTAATGTTGGTGTCAAGATTCTTGATTTTGGTTGTCCCTGAGAAATTAAAAGAAAACATATGGTCAATAAGCAAATTTAGGAATACCAGAACATAGAGAGAGTATGTTTGATGTACACATATGAAAGGAAGGAGGTTACTTCCCTTGGAAAAAAGGGTTGACTCACTAAAGTAACTAAATATATTCCTCTAAACTGTTGTTCCTCTGTCAAAGCGGATTTTATCATAATTGAAAAGGGATGCTTCCATAATCCTATCATCTCACAAAATTTCCAATTATTTACGATGTATGCTTATGGTGCATTTCACTTTTCTCTGATGATGTATACAAGAAAAGTATCTGAAATGCATCATTGGGTGAACACTGTGGACCGCTGGTCTGAAAATAATGTGCCTCACAATGACAGGAGAATGGAATTATGCTAAGGTCACACCTGGTATAGGAACTACATCATCCCCTTGATGCAGAACCCATGCTAAAGCTAGCTGAGCAGGGCTGCACCGGTGCTTATTAGCCAGTTCTTCCATTCTCTGATAAATTTGCTTGTTCTTCTCCAAATTTTCTGGTGCAAACCTTGGATGAATGTTCTGACATGACCAATGCTAAATATGTAAGTGAACAAAGGAAAAATATTCCAATGCAGACCATGAAATGATATCGGAGGTGATTTTATCAGTACCAGAACAGATTCAGCAGATACTTGTTCTGTCACTCCTCTTCCACCAAAGAAACCTCGGCCAAGCGGACTGTAAGCAACAATTCCAATGCCCAATTCTCTAGAACAATAATCCACAGCACACAATGAATTACGTAACATGATAATACTCGATCAGTGTTTCAGTCAGATTCTCCGTGAGCCGGAACAAGCCGAATATATTACGATTCAGAAATCACCTGCAGAGCGGCACAATCTCAGGCTCGATGTCACGTGACCAGACAGACCACTCCATCTGCACCGCAGTAATGGGGTGCACAGCATGCGCACGCCTGATGGTGTCGGGGCTTGGCTCCGACAGGCCGATATACCTCACTTTTCCCTCCTCCACCAACTTCTTGAGCTCACCAATCTGCCGTGCAGCATTCAATCAGTAATTCAGACTAGCAACGCCACCAACAGCATTCAACCAAGAATTCAGAGTCGGGGTAGAGGTAGAGTGTGCAGAGAGAGACCGTGTCCTCGATGGGGATTGTGGTGTCGATGCGGTGTTGGAAGTAGAGGTCGATACTGTCGACGCCGAGGCGGCGCAGGCTGGCGTCGCAGCAGGCGCGCACGTACTCGGGCTGCCCGCACACGCTGTACACGCCGCTCTCGTCCTGCCGTATTCCGAACTTGGTGGACACCTGCACCTGCTCCCGCGGGAGCTGCTTCAGCGCCTGCATATTGCACACATGCCCACAAGCAGCAACAACGTCGACGGCTTCCAAGGCCGGGTGGTCAGCAACTCGCTGGTCGATCCACGCAAGGAGGAACTCTCGTGGATGGAATCAGGGAAGGGCGGACGGACACTGACCTTGCCAAGGAGGATTTCACTGGTGTGCGGACCGTACACGTCGGAGGTGTCGAAGAACGTGACCCCGCGGCGGAAGGCGTGTTTGATGACGGCAATGCCGGCCTCGTCGTCGAGCGGCAGGTTGAAGACACCAGTCAGCCCCATGCACCCAAACCCCAGCTTGGACACCTCCAGTCCCTGGGTGCCGAGCCTGACGCGTGGAACCAGAGGCGCTTGCTGCTCATCCATGATCGATCACTGGGGAGAAGAAGCAGTATGCGAGCTGTGGGAACCGTGTGAGAGCGCGACCCGTCGCGGCTTTTGGCTGATAGAGCGGGAAGTCGGGAACGCTACGACGACCCATACGTGTGGCGGAGTCCGGGAAAAATATCGGACGTCGGTCCTACGACATGACCCTGCCGAGACGCCAAATATCAACAGCTCTTTTTTCCTCAGCCATTCAATGCTCCTCTCTCGTGACTCGTGGGTCCACCCTCTGAACTCCATTTTTTCCTCAGATTGTGTCCAGCGAAGCAACCGAATTATACGATAAAATATGAAATTTGCACTATAACAACATTATATACATAATGAAGTTTGAATTTGGTCTTGCCTCCGCCAACTTCCGCCTCGTGGATGAGAAACGTCGTGTATACAAGAGGCAAGCTCCGTTTCCGCGGCGAGGGGGCAAGGACCGCTGCGGCTTTGCACAAGGGCAAGCTCCACCATGCTTTAACGTACAGGTATTTAAAGGGATTGTAGAGATTTAATTTTTTCTAGTCAAATTTGTAGAGATTTCCGAAAAAAGTTCAATTTCACAGAAAAAATATAAAACCAGTTTTTCTTAGCCAGGCCCTGCTAGTCTCCGTTGAACCGTGGGTGTGCGTGTGTTGGAGCAATGCTGCAACATGGGACGTGGCTTGCCAAGGACAGGGAGTCAGGAACTCAGGACTCGGGAACACTGCGCGACCCATGGCAGTTCTGCTGTTGCAATCTCTCCTTCGAGACAGGAATACAATATCAGCACTGTCATCGGTGGTCGCCCGCATTCCGCCCACCTCTCACTCGCCGGTCAAGTGGACCCTGAAGCTCGGCGCTCTTCATCGCCATGCCTCGATCTGCTCACCTCTCTCACCGACGACACGACGCCTCCGCACAAGTGTGACTGCGCAACCGTCGCCCTAGCAGCAGGTCTGATCGCCCTCGCACCCCGGCCGCCTGCCCTTGCCGCCGTTGGCATGGCTTGATTTCTATCAGTGCAAGCTGTCTATTTGGAACGTCATATTGGGTTTTCTAGCTACGAATTAGCCAAAGAAGATTCCAAATTAATAATTAGGCAGAATAATACTATACTGCGGTTGTTGGTTCAGATCTTAACAAAGATATGTAGCGAAGAGATAGTGCTAGCTTCATCAGAAATAGTTTTGTGCACTAAAGCAATAAATTCAGAATGATGATAGTACCTCAAAGTCTCACCGGAAAAGTGATACTAGCTTCATCAGAAATAGTTTTGTCCACTAAAGCAATGAATTCAGAAAGATGATAGTGCATCAAAGTCTCACCAGAAGAGACCACCAATTGTTAAATAGAGATATAAAGCCTTTGACCTTAATGGATATTAAAGTGCAAATATGATAATAATCTTGAACACGTTAGAGGTGTCTTGAAATATACCAAAGGGATTCTCTAAGGAGAACAAGACCTCAACAAATTTCTCAAATGTGTAGGTTTGAAAATAAGAGGGGTTTATATGAAAAATCAAGAGAGGTTGAGATAAGTGTTTTAATGCAACCAGTAGAATTAAGAATTGTTAGTAAACAATTTAAGAATAGTCTAAAATATTCATGATATAAATCTATACAGCAAGGAACGTATATAATTGGAATTAAAGGAATGTCAAAAAATAAGTTAGGAACAAAGGTCCTAATAACTTCGTTAGATAAAACATGGGATGGGGGACAGTAAAAAAAGCAGCAATGGGTTTTTGTAAAGTATATATGAATTAGAATATGTGAATAACCTATATAGATTTAATAATGCCTATTGAAAATTTTATAAAAAAGATGGCATTTGGTTTCAAACCAAGGGATGAAGACTTTATAGGAACAAATTTGCTCGAAAGCAATGAATTTATAGGAAGGTTAACTAATAGAAGTGGTACTTATAAATATAAAATAATGTGAATAATGTTGTAAAAAGTATTCAGTTTAAGGGAATACATTAGCGAGTTGTCTCAAGATAAGTTCTAAAGAAAGAGCTGGAGAGGATTGAAATATAAATGAATTAATAGAGCCTAAGATTCTAAAGTAGCTCGAAGATTATATCAGTTATCAAAATGAGAAAGGAAAGACTAGCATAAGATTTATGAATTATAAATAAAGAGCACTATACAATTTGGAAGCATTCACCTCTAAGCCAAATATAGAAAAAGACAGAAGACATGCTGTTTGTGAATTTATGGAAAAATTAGATATAGATTGTGAAATAAGACACTAAAAATTAAAGTTAAAAAATAGCTGATGAATATAATAATTCTATGATAAGTGAATGGTCTAAATTAGAGAAAAAGAACTTTATTTTATTAGAGAAATACATGGGCTAAAGAAGCTAAAAAACAGTTAAGTGTTAAGAATTTTGAAGAGAAGAATGTCATAAAAAAATATAGAATTAAAGAAAGAAGACAAAATACTTCTGTAGAAAGAGAGAAGGTTGTTTTTAATTAAAAATAAAGGTTTAAGTAGCAATAATAGCATATGTGATGAATGACAGTGGGATATAAATAACAAGTTACTGCTAGAGGGTTATCAAGAAGTAGATAACTTCAGCAACGATGAGTTAAAACCAATTGATGAATTTACAACTGAAATGGTGAATAAAAAAGATTGTGACCATGTTTGACTCAAGGGAAGAGGAGATTATAATCTCTCTCTCTATATAAAGAGAGAGATTGTATATTAGGATGCTCCCATTAACTAAAGAAGCCCTGGTCCAAACGAGCCTCTCTGTTCAACCACACCACATCGGTCCCAACTCGTCTCGGCCTGCCCAGTTCCGTCGTGGCCCTTACAGTTAGGCCGTGCCGTTTGCAATCCTAGCATCAGGGGCATAGGCATGCATCGCACGGTAGAGCACCCGTGTGCACACTGCCACGCTGGTCACTAAACACACGCGCAACAACATTTAGCTTTCCCCTTTAATTCACGTAATCCGTAATGTTTTTAGCAGACGAAAATGAGGTCCGGATCGGAAACAAACTTGGTCCTGATCGGTCACGCGTCCCACGCGGGCGGCGACTACGTGTGCGTGCCTGGATGCAAACAGCAAAGGTCCCCTCCTTTCTTTGTGGCCGAAAACCGATCGAACGGGGTGACGGGATCTCATCCGATCCGCCGCCGGTTGTGAGGGCCGCGCTCTTCTTGCGGCGCCGGCGCGCCAGCGTCTATCCTCCCGGGACACGAGGACGCACGACGACGGGATGGCGGCGGAGTATCCGCCGCCGCAGTCGCTGCTACCGGACGACGTGCTGCAGGAGGAAGTCCTCCCCTGGCTCCCGCCGCACGCCCTCGCCGTGTGCCGCAGCGTCTGCAAGTCCTGGCGCTGCGCCATCGACGCGTGCCGCATGCTCCGCTCGGACCTCCTGCCGCTGTGGCCGTGCGGCATCTTCGTCAACACGGGGGGCGACCCGAGGCCGCCGGAGTTCTTCGCGCCGCCCTACGTGGGGCGCAAGGTCACCAGCAAGTTCAACACGTACGTGGGGATGATGGGCGACCGCTCCTGGCCCTGGAGCGCCCCCGTGATCTCCACCCACTGCAATGGCCTCCTACTCATGTACAACGATGGCCAGAACGACGACTACATCGTGAACCCGGCGACAAGGCGTTCGGAGCGCCTGCCCCTTTGCCAAGGCGAACCGTGCGACGAGCGCCACCTCTTGTTCGACCCTTCGCTGTCGCCGCACTACCAGGTCCTCTTCTTCCAGAGCCCGGATGATTACCAGGCCGACGCCGGATCAGAGTGGCCGCCGTCTCCGTTCGCCATGTGGGTGTACTCGTCTGCGACACGGAGGTGGGAGAAGAGGTCATTTACCCGGGAAGGTCAGCCCGCCGCCGGAACCCTAGCGGAGGTGCACTCCGCCGAGGAGCCGATCTATTACCGGCGACAATCCGTCTACTTCCACGGAGCGCTCTATGCGCATTGCAAAGGTGATTTCATCATGAGGTACGTATGGTATATTAATGTTGCTCAGATCAGATCAATTCCCGTTTTTTTTTTTGCAAAAATCATTAATTTTTGTGAATGTATAATTATCATGTTGCAGGATAACCTTACCAGATTCTAAGTACCAAGTAATTGAACCGCCGCAGGGCATTAACTCGAGTGTACAGTTTGATCTTCGTCTTGTCAAGTGCAAGAACGGGGTGTATCTTGCGTATATGGGCAAGACACTAAAAGCCTGGTTCCTGAATGAATCTGCTGCTAGCGGCAAGGCATGGGTTTTGAAGTACGACGTCAACCTGCAAGCCGTGAATTCCCATTTCTCTTCCCAGGACAGTCATCATCCAATCAACATGCCATGGCTTTTGCATCATGCTGACAACAACAAAGGTAACAACGCAAGGGTGAGATCAGTGGAGAAATTCCAATGGGACTCTGACAACGGCAATATCGTGAAGATTAAAAAAAGTACAGATGGAAAGTTCCGCGGTTCAGGTTGGATACACTTGCTAGGATTCCATCCTTACAAAGAAGTGGCCTTCTTGCAACTATCTAATAATAGAGCTGTGGCTTGCCATTTGGATCTCTCCAAGGTTCAAGATTTGGGTCACTTTGATTTGCCATTTTATCGTAATCATAGTTACGTAAATGGAACCTTTGTGTATAGTCCTTGTTGGATGGGTGATTTGTGTGGGCAGTACTGATTTTATAGAACACTAACAAAATGCCCTTACGTTGCAACAGGAGAAAAAACTTCTTATGCATCTCTAGATCAATATATACAACAATAGGCCTTGCGAATAAATTCTACGTCCTATTGTTTCGAATTTTTCCGTTGCCTACAAGCGAAATTTAGGGTGGCGTTAGTTAGATTAGAAAGATTATACCTTTTGCTTTCCAGCAATACATAGAACGTTGAAAACGGAGTCCGTATGTGACTATATGTCCGTTTTCGCGTGGGTTGCTCCTGGCGTCCGAATTGGGCTGGCGAATAAATTAAATTTCATGCAAACGTGACCCACATGTAAAGTATGTGAGATTAGATCTCAAAATCACTCCATCCTTTATTGTTATACTAGAACAAGTGTCCGTTCGTGCTATGGGTGCAAGCATGTATGCTTTAAAAATGTAGGAATTCTAGTGCAACTAATCGTCGATATTTCTGCTCACACGGTAATAGATATTAGCTGTCATTCAGATTGCATTGGTACAAATCATCCTCTGCGATGCGAACTGAGCATCGCTCAACTGGTTGGGTTTTGTGTGGTGGAACCTACCCATCCGGGTTCTTAGGTTTTGTGTGGAGGAACCTACCCATCGGGATCTCACTGGTCAGCAAGCAACTCGCTGGTCGATCCGCGCAAGGAGCAACTCTCGTGGATGGAATCAGGGAGGGAACTAAGGGCGGACGGGACGGACACTGACCTTGCCAAGGAGGATCTCACTGGTGTGCGGGCCGTAGACGTCGGAGGTGTCGAAGAATGTGACCCCGCGGCGGAAGGCGTGTTTGATGACGGCAATGCCGGCGTCGTCGTCGAGCGGCAGGTTGAAGACGCCAGTCAGCCCCATGCAGCCGAACCCCAGCTTGGACACCTCCAGTCCCTGGGTGCCGAGCCTGACGCGAGGGGCTTGCTGCTCATCCATGATCGATCGCTGGGGAGAAGAAGCAGTAGTATGCGAGCAACTGTGGGAAGGGAGGTGGAAGGAAGTGTGGGCGTGCAAGTGTGTGTGAGAGCTACAACCCATACGTGCGATAGAATCCAGGAAAAATATCGGGCGCCAAATATCAACAGCTCTTTTTCCTCAGCCATTCAATGCTCCTCTCTCGTGACTCGTGGGTACTACGCTCTTAACTCCATTTGTTTTCCTCAGGCTGTGTCCAGCGAATGAAGCAACCAAACTGTACAATGAATTTGCACTATAACAACATTATACACATCATGGAGTTTGAATTTATTTGGTCCATCCTTTTTGGTCTTGCCTCCGCCAACTTCCCCCTCGTGGGTGAGAGACGTCGTGTACTGTACAAGAGGCAAGCTCCGTTTCCACGGCGAGGGGGTGAGGACCACTGCGGCTTTGCACAAGGGCCAAGCTCCGCCACGCTTTAACGTACAGGTATTTAAAGGGATTGTAGAGATTTTTTTTTCTAGTCAAATTTGAATATGGTGAAATTAGATCTTTTTGGCATTTGTGTAACCGAATAAGCTGGTAAAGATTTAGAAAAAAAATCAATTTCATAGAAAAACATAAAATCATTTTTTTCAAACAGGCCCTGCTAGTATCCACCGAACCGTGGGTGTGCGTGGGTTGGAGCAATACTTCAGTATGGGACGTGGCTTGCCAAGGACAGGGAGTCAGGAACTTAGGACTAGGGAGCACTGCGCGAACCGTGGCAGTTCTGCTGTTGCAATCTCTCCTTCGGGACTCGTTGTTTGCAATACAATATCGCCGGTCAAGTGAACCCTGAATCTTGGCGCTCTCCATCGCCATGACTCGAGATCTGCTCACCTCTCACTCTCACCGACGCCGCCGCCTTCCCGGGCAAGAGTGACTGCACAACCGTCACCCTAGCAGGAGGTCTGATCGCCCTCGCTCGCACCCCGGCCGCCTGCCCTTGCCGCTCGTCGTCCTTGCTGTCGCTGTCACCCTAGTTGTTGTCACTCTAGGATTCCGTTGGCATGGATTGATTTCTATCGGTCTATTTGGAACGTCCTATTTGTTTTTCTAGCAACGAATTAGCCAAAGAAGATTCCAAAGAATAATTAGCTAGGCAGAATAACACAATACTGGGTTGTTGGTTCAGATCTTTTAAAAAGATATGTAGCGAAGAGATAGTGCTAGCTTCTTCAGAAATAGTTTTGTCGACTAAAGCAAAAAATTCAGAAAGATGATAGTGCCTCAAAGTCTTACCAGAAGAGATAGAGACCTCCAATTATTAAATAGACATATAAAGCCTTTGACCTTAATGGATGTTAAAGTGCAAGTATGATGATAATCTTGAAGACGTTAGAGATGTCTTGAAATATACCAAAGAGATTCTCTAAGGAGAACAAGCCCTCAACAGATTTATCAAATGTGTTGGTTTGAAAATAAGAGGGGTTTATATGCAATATCAGGAGAGGTTCTGATAAGTGTTTTAATGCAACCAATAGAATTAATAATTGTTACTGGTAAACAATTTAAGAATAGTAAAAAATATTCATGATATAAATATATATACCCAGGAATGTATATAGTTGGAATTAAAGGAATGTCAAAACGTAAGTTAGGAACAAAGGTCCTGATAACTTCATTAGATAAAAGATGGGATGGGACACAGTAAAAAAAAGCAGCAACGGGTTTTTTAAACTTTATATGAATTAGAATATGTGAATAACCTATATAGATTTAATAATGCCTATGAAAAAGTTTATAAAAAAGATGGCATTTGGTTTTCAAATTTGCTCGTAAGCAATGAATTTATAGAAAGGTTAACTAATAGAAGTGATACTAGTTAAATATAAAGTAATGCGAATAATGTTGTAAAAAGTATTCAGTTTAAGGGAATAAATTAACGAGTTGTCTAAAGATAAGTTCTGAAGAAAGAGCAGGAGATCAAGATTGAAATATAAATGAATTAATAGAGCCTAAGATTCTAAAGCAACTCGAAGATTATATCAGTTATCAAAATGAGAAAGGAAAGACTAGCATAAGATTTATGAATTATTAAGAAAGTGCGCTAGATAATTTGGAAGCATCCACCTCTAAGCCAAATATAGAAAAAGACAGACGACATAGTGTTTGTGAATTTATGGAAAAATTAGGTATAATTTATCAAATAAGACACTAAAAGTTAAAGTTAAAAAAATAGCTGATGAATTCTATGACAAGTGAATGGTCTAAATTAGAGAAAAAGAACTTTATTTTATTAGAGAAATACATGGGCTAAAGAAGCTAAAAATAGTTAGTTTTAAGAATTTTGAAGAGAAGAATGTCATAAAAAATATAGAAGTAAAGAAAGAAGACAAATACTTCTGTAGAAAGAGAGAAGGTTGTTTTTAATTAAAAAAATGAAGGTTTAAGTAGCAATAATAGCATAAGTGAAGATTGACAGAGAGATATAAATAACAAGTTATTACTAGAGGGTTATGAAGGGGTTGATAACTTCAACAATGATGAGTTAAAACTAATTGATGAATTTGCAACTGAGATGATGAATAAAAAAGATCGTGAACATGTTTGACTTAAGGGAAGAGGAGACATCTATATATACGGAGAGAGATTGTATATTAGGAGTAAAGAAGCCCTGGTCCAAACGAGCCTCTCTATTCAACCACTCCACATCTTTCCGGGTTCGAACTCGTCTCGGCCTGCCCCGTTCCGTATACCCGGGGAGTCGGGGGATTCGCTGTCTCTAGCGGTGGATGCGGCGCCATTGGGATCTGTGGGCTGGCCCTCGTGAATCCGTTTCATCATCTGGGCTCTGTTGCGGCCCTTACATGGGCTTGTGGCGGCGTTTTTTTATTTACATATTTCCTAAAAAAATTATAAAAATATATACTCTATTGCCTATAATTCACAACTCTGTACAATCGTCGCCCCAAGGGTAGGCGATAGGGCGCTATTCATCCACAGGGATGGTTTGCATGTGAGCGGTGTGGGGTCGGGTGACCAATCGCCCCACCACTGGGCGACAGGCACCCAGTCGTCCCGCCACCAGGCGACTGGCCAGGAGGCACACGAACGAGGTAGCCAGACCAGCTCGTACAACTGCGGTCGTTTTCATCGGCAAGATCCACTAGGCCATGGCGACGCCCATGAAGTTCGTCTGAGCTGATGCCAGAAAGTCACGGCCACCTATATCGTAGATATCGCCCATGCAGCACGACCACCATGGCCGTCCGAGGCTCCGAGCTGCAGCCTCTTCATATCTGGGCGTCCGGGGCGTGTCGCGGATGAGGCACCAGACTGTGCCGGACCCCTAAAGATCAACATCAGCGCCATTGGCTGCAGCGCGACCTCGACGGATCGGAGTGGCTGCTGCGTTATTTCGCTTGCCGGAGTTCACCACGCAGACTGCACTGAAGGCCGGTATACATCATGGACGTCCCCTTAAATTCACGTATCCATAATGTTTTTACCAAATGAAAATGAGGTCGAAAACGCGCGTTCATGCAAACACGTGTGCGTGCATGTAGGGGCGGAGGGCCTAGTATGGCGAGGTATGGCGCTCGCCATACCTCGGCCCAGCCCAACGTGGGAATACAAATCGTTTTGAGTTAAATACATGTGAGGCCTCTAAACTTGTTGTGGTGTACCAGATACGTCCACGAACTCTCAAAACGCATTTTCAGCACCCTAAGCTTGTTATAGTGTACCAATAGGTCCACGAACTATCAAAATGCATTTCCAGCACCCTAAACTTGTTAAGTGATGCACCGCAGGTCCATACCATTTCGTTTTATGTTTATTTTTTTCAATTAGGCCCCTGGAATCTCTCGTACCATCCTCTATTATTCCTCTCCACCACAGCAGGAAGGAGCTGTCGACGGCTAGCGTGGGTGTAGAGGTGGCGCAGGGAGGCCATTGTCGACGGCTAGCGTGGTACGAGGAGGGACGACGTTGGGCGGCAATGGACAAGAGGAGGAGCAGTGTCGGGTGGCTGTGGAAGGGAGGAGTGAGTGGTAGTGGCACAGGGAGGCGACCGGCGTGGCGTGGGGAGGCAGCGGAGAGAGAGGCGGTGAAGAAGAGCAGACACGGCGACTAGAGCTCGGCTCGGTGTGACGGCAGATGCTCCATGCAGATTCGATCTTGGTCGCGGAGGATCCGGTGCTGGCGGCCGTCTGCGTGGCATGGGGAGACGACGACATGGAGGAGAAGGGATAGAAGGCATCTCCACCTCAGCCATGGCACTAGCCCTGAGAAAGGGTGCCGGGCGGCCATGGACGGGGGAGCAGATGGGATGGCATCAGGCAGTTGCAGACAAGGGGAGGTGAAACTACATTATAGGGGCTTAATTGAAAAATAAACATAAAACGATGAGGTATGGACCTGCAGTGCATTACTTAATAAGTTTAGGGTGCTGGAAATGCATTTGAAAGTTCGTAGACCTATCTGGTACACTGTAACAAGTTTAGGGTGGTAGAAATGTGTTTTGAGAGTTTGTGGACCTATCTGGTACACCACATCAAGTTTAAGGACCTTCCATGCATTTTGGCCCCTGTCTCCCCATGCCACATCCCGCAGCCCGCTTGAAGACGAGGCACAGCCGGCCTTCGCCCTCCGTCCCCGCAGCCCCGCTCGGCAGCCGAGGAGCCGCGCCACCACCAACCTTTGCCCTCCGTCCCTGCAGCCCCGCTCGGCACTCGCACCCGCGCCCTACCTCTCCTCCCGGTGCCGCAACCCAGCCGCCCGGTCACCAGACCCCTGCGCCCGCGCCCCCGGCGGCCGGCATCCCTGCGCGCCCCATGCCTGGCGATCCCACGCCAGCACGCCCTACTCTCCGCGTCTACGACCAGCATCCCCGGCGCCCGCTCCCCTACCCCGCTGCCTGGGCACATGGCAGCCCTGCGTCTAACCCCGGCGCCCCAGTGCTCGTCACCGCGTCCTCCAGGTCAGGGTCCAATTCATTGTCCATCTCTTGAAGAACGGATGGCTAACTCAACAACTTACAGAGTGTTTCTGTCTCTATGTGAGCCGTTTATTTCTGTAGCCTTGGTATTAGTAGATCCAAGTAGTAACCGCATGAGGACCGGTGAGATTAAGGCGGCGTTTGGATGGGATAAAATTTATGCAGGTAAAAAATCTGGATTTTGGATGAACAGTAGTAAATGTATCGTGAAGTGTTTGGTTGCCAGGATTCTTTCCTTGGATAATGTGTAGAACGTACAGCAGAGACACCTTTTTCCTTCCTGCTCCTACTATGTTGCACACTGTTCACTGCACTGTTTGCTCCCACTATCCGCCGTTATCAAGGTTCCACCAGATAATGGGATAATGTCCTATGCATGTTACCCAATGCAGTAATCTGTACCCGTTTGGATCTTTATCTCATTTTGAAAGTGCGATTCTCATTATCCCACGGCAACCAAACGGCCCCTAAATATGCAGCTAAGCACATACTTTCTTGTGCTGCAGTAGCACGACGACGGGATGGCGCCGCAGCAGTTGGTGCTACTGGACGACGTGCTGCAGGAGGAGGTCCTCGGCCACCTGCCGCCACGTGCCCTCACCGTGTGCCGCAGCATCTGCAAGGCGTGGCGCGCCACCGTCCACTACTGCGGAAGTGGCTTTTAACGTCGGTTGGTATCTCCTGTAGCACCAAAAATCATATCAACACTACCGAAATGACACTAAAGACCCAGAGGATTAGCATCCGTTGTTGCGGAACGAAGGCAAGAACCGGTACTAAGAGTGTCTAGCCAGGCCAGCTACGACGCTCAGGTAGGCCCTCATGTAGCACTGGTTGTAGTAACCACCCGGTACTAAAAGTCCTAGCACCGCACATGAGCTCGTCCTCCTTCCACCGGGTTGTATCACCCACCGGTACTAAATATATGGCGTCCACGTGCGTGCTTCGACACTTTTAGTACTAGTGTTATTCTCACCCGGTACTAAAATGATGTTTCCACGTGTCCTCTTACACTCTTCTAATACCGATGTTATTGTAACCGCTATTAATGTGATGGCTCCCACGTGTCCGCTTGCACTCTTTTTAGTAGTGTGTTGTATCTTTGTCCGGTACTAAAGTGATGACAATCACATTTTGTTAATTATTTATATACGTTGTTATACTGGCAGTACATATTGCATAATAATAGCACATGCACACGATAATAATAACGTTATTGCATAATAGTAGCACTGTATTTATTACATAATAAGCTGTATATGTACATGATACAAAATATAGTTATTGTTTCTGGACATGCATGGTCAGTAATGCAAATGATATTCATCCTGTGGACACTAAAACTCTCATATTTCGCTCACAATGGAATCAAGAATAAATCCAATCAATTGTTCTTGGACTGCATGGATTCTCTCGGATGGGAGGGCCTTCTCTTTCAAATTTAGTACCTGTAGTTTTAAAAATGTATATGAATATACTAAAACATTAGTGAAGAAAAAGTATTTATTGAATGTGTACTTGTTAACGTACATGGATGTCTCGTTGAATTGACGGCGAGCCTACAAAAGTTTTCATGAACTCGCAGACTAACCACAGTGGTTGATGCCCTGTGGTTGTTTATAACACTAGGAGAAAAAGAAAGCTATTTGAGATAAGTCCACGTGCATAAACAGTTAAACGATGTAGCGCAAGTGGAATATACCGAAAAGTTTTCATCAACTCTTAGCTTTCGTGATAGTTTTGAGGATGGGGTTGCGCCGAAAGGAAGCACTCTTCCCATACTCCGTGTAATGGCTGATCAGATGGTAGAAAATTTTAACAGTGACTAAGGTAAAGTGGAATGGCCTAAATTACTTGTGAAGCATTATTATGATTTCTACGTAGTCTTATGTTGGCTTTCTCAACGAGTCCATTATAGTGATTTGGCCATCCTTAACTGCGAGTACAGTTAGTATCCTATAGAACCTACGTATATATACAAGCAGCAACATTAAATTATTATGTACAATATTGTAAAAGAGAGGGGTATGTGACTGTAAACCCTCACATAAAGCGATAAGGTTAATTCAGGAACACGTCTCTCACCACTTGGCGAAGCAGCAACCAGCCTAGTAGTAGGCTGCTTCACGAGAGGCAAGGCCACACCTTGGCACCATGACTCGTTGGAGCCAAGTGACACAAGATCCTCCGTTTGAGAATAAATTAAGGCCCTAATTGGTTCCATTAGCTGCTAATAATTAGTTAGCTAATAGCTCATATCTAAAATTAGCTGGCAACCAATTAGCTAGAACATGTTTGGTTTCAATAGCTAATATGTATAAGATGCTTTTTTTTTGTACTATTAGTTGCTATTAGCTAAATTAGCTAGGTTGAGCTAGCTAATGAGATAATTGTTAGCTGAGGTCCAGCTAATAGTTACCTGATTTATTAGCTGGCTCTGTTTGGTTCTTTAGCTGCTAATTTTTAGCAGCTAACTATTAGCTACCTGGAACCAAACAGGCCCTAAGAGGAATGGTGTTGTCTTCAATCTTCAATTAGATCTCTTTTTGTTAAGAGTTTTGTTAGTTTGGGGGCGTCACCGACGAGTTCAACAAAGGAGCGGCGACCTTTTCTAATCTGGCATCAACCCTTCCATCGATTTCTCCTCCACGACGACTGTGATGGGCTGTAGCTTCAAGTGCAGATGGGCAGGGGGGGACAAGAGAGGCAACGCGAGCTGCCTTTGGGGTCTGGCGGCTAGGGTGGGGGCGGATCTGGAGGGGCTCTCGTTTGTGCGGCTTGTAGATTCGGTGGAGGGATTGGCGGGGTCGGGCTGGGCGGCGGCGGCGGGGTCGGGCAGAGGGATTGGCAAGGTCGGGCTGGGCGGCGGCGGGGTCAGACGGTGCGATTGGCGGGGTCGGGCTGAGGGATACGTCAAGTCGGGTTGGGCGGCGTGCAGGGGAGATTGGCAGAGGCCAGGGAACACGTCTCGCTTGGGGGCACCAGGTTTAGTCTAGGATTTTCTCCTTTTCGTTAGTGGGAAGGCGCATAGAATGGGGTTGAAGGCACGCTGGCCTGAAAACATGGCGCGCGTGCTTTCTTCGCTAGGTTTGGGGTAATTTTCCTGTAGGTAACGATAACACCGACATGATAATTACTATACCGATAGAAAAAACTTAATTTCTCTGTGGGTTTCACACACCGACAAAAAAATATTATTTTTCTGTCGGTTTTCTATTTTCTGCGTGGCTGCATAGACAGGGAAATCATAATTTTTCTATTGGGAACTAAAAAACCGTCAAAAAAATTAACTCCCAACAGGAGAATTCCGTTTTCCCGTAGTGATATATACAACTTTGGTATAACAAGTTTTCATAAAAAAACAATTTTATCACTTATAGAAAATTTGAAGTTTGGGGAAGGGTTGTATTTACGCAGATTTTGAGCCTGGGCTTATTTTGCTTGTAATTTAAAAAGTAAGGACATCCTAAGAAAATATTATATAGAAAAGCTTGCACACGTTTCATGCATCCTCTACAAGTTGTGCATATAATGTTTTTTCATGAAAAGCTTTGGGATTTTGAACAACACAGTGTTTCAATTTCAACATTAACTGGTTTCACCATTTTAACCATTCAAATCCAGGCATGTTTTTGCATATTTGCCAAATTTCAACTTTCAAGACGCACACAGATGACATGTTGAAGATGCAATGAGATGATTTTTCCCTAGAAATACTAGAGGTACCACATACCTTCAGAAAATTTGTTTTCATGATTGTAGTTTTTATCACCCTCACGGAAATATAACACCGTCACGAAATCTCCAGATTTTGGTAGTGAATTATGCTTTGATTGCCCTTGAAATTATGGAGATAGATGTAGGCATGAATGCAACATTTGTTTCAGGCCATCAGTGTTGTACTCTTTTGTGCATGTGGAAGCACGCCCTAAACAAGCCTGTGTATCATATTTTGCAAAGCATTTGAAGCAAATTTCTTGCTGCCGTGTATTTGTATTTGAGCATGGTTTGTGACAGGCTCCATGGGCTAAGCATGGCTAGGAGTGGTGTTTTCAAACTACGTGTCATTTAGCTCGTAGGTGTTGAGCCGTTGTTGAGGGTACCTGGACTAGACTGGTGAGTAGCATGCAGTTTGTGCCATGCATATCTTGGCCGAGCGGCCACGTGTTTTCTCCAGGTTGGTTCACGTTGTTTTCCTTGGATCTCTGACTTCAGCTGGCCATGTGTCATCCAACCGTTCGTCCAACCTCTATCAGTTATGTCACCTTTGCGCCCACGGCCCGCATCGCTCGCAGAGGTCGACGGAAGCCTGTCTTCCCCCTCGCGTTGGAGTCGCCGTCGGCGTCGCGCAGAGGACGCACCGCCGTCCAGCAGCTATCTCTTCCCCGTCCAATCCTGTCGATTCAGATCCCGTGCCTAGCGAGGTGGGTCGACCTCCTCCTCTTCCTCGTCCTCCTGCTGTATTAGGGTTTCGGGGTTTGGGATTTTTGTGGTCTCCGGCGGGGTAATGTCTAGTTCACGCGCGTGCAGGCGTTAGTTGGATCCCGCAGCCGCACCGCCGTCTCCGTACCCCGTCTCAATTTGTGCAAATAAATCACCACCTTGATCGCTAGGCTTATCGAATTGTCTCGCAGGAGATTAGGGTTCGGGTGCTCCGAATTAGGGCCTTCAGCGATTTCAGATGGGGAGGAGGAGGAAGGGGAGTAGGAAGAAGGAGGACCGCTCGCTCTCTCCACCTTTGTTGGGGTCCGACGGGCAATATGTTGCTGGAGGTGGGCTTCCGACGCTGAAGCAGCAGAGACACAGACGATCTCAAGTGGCGTCAGGAGAATCATCTGCTGCTCCTGCATCAGAGAAGAAGAAGAGCAATTTGAGGCACTATGCGGTGCTTTATGGCACTTCACGGGAGAAAAGGAGAGATTTAAGGCAGGAGGTGAAACAACATGCAGTGCTGCATCAAGCCGTGTCAGGAGATGCAGCATCTGCCTCTTCTGCAAGAGAGGAGAATTTGACACAAAAGGAGGAGGCAAAGGCCCAAAGCTCACTTACTTCCACAGATGTAACCAATACTGCACATGAGAATAGTGACCAACCTGACACTCTGGCCCATGCCATCAGTAGCGGAGAAATTGAAGGCCTCCATTGGAGTGATGCTCAGCTCGAGGAAGAGACTCAACGGTTGAAGAAACAGATACCCTTTAGTAGTAGTCTCCCTGATATTGATGTTGGTCTTGATGATTTTTGGTCTCTCTACGAGGGCCAAGATCTTAAAAGGTTGAATGAGCGGCTTGCCCTGTACCGCATCAAAGCTCGCAAGGTACTATTATCACTAGCACATGGCTTTTGGCAAGACTACGCAAATGTTACTTTGTGCATATTTGAGTCTGATGCTTCAACCTTGGTTTGTTTTAATTTTCATTGTGCACCTTAAATCCGTAGATATCGGAGGGACCACTGCTCGAGGAATTGGTTGATGCAAAGTTGATAGAGGAGTACCCTCCAGCCATTCTTGAGGACAATGGCTACTTTCAGGGGTATGAGAGACATTTCGAATGGCACTTCGATACTGATTACAAGTACTTCGAGTGTGTTGGCCTCCAGGACTACCAGCGCCTAGCCCTTAATAAAGATGTATGTAACACTTGACTCCATGCAACTACATCAGTGTTTATTTATGTTAAAAACCACATTTCTAGCCCTAACCACATTGGGATTTATGAGCGTTTGGAAGGGTAATCTCCTTATATAGAGTCCTAGGTTTGTTGACCTGCAACTGTGGTTTAGACGCTGGTGGCTTGCAAAGGCTGTTTTTCAATGTCCGCGGCTGACCTGATAACTAGGCCCAAGCCACGGCAATGGCATATCCAGAAATTTAAGTACATACTATAGTCATTTCTGGACCTGCATTTGATTCTTGCTGTTACTAGCAACCCATGTCCTATTGATAACATTTTCTTTGTGTAGTTTGATTATCTAGACTGGGATGAGTACCAAACTTTCAATACATACCAAGCTGACCAAGAATTTGTTGAGTTCTATGAAAAATTATCAAGTAAAGCTAAGGTACAATCTAGGCGAGCTGCTGTAATTTGCTGATTGTATATCATCTTTGTTTGATAGCCTTTTTTTGTCATATGCAGTGGATGGGGTTCCCGGAAGTCGATTGGCAGAATGAGGTAAACATCCCCCAGAAGCATCAATATGGTTAATATGCCCGTTGAATGTATTTCTGTAGTCTCACTCATCGCATTCTATAACTACTTTGTGTTTTAGAGGCGAAGGTACCAGAGGTTGGCATTTTACCAAGCAGTGAAAATCGCAGCAGGCTATAACAATATTTCTTGGAGTCTACTTTACACTGGCTTTTCTGTAATGCCCCTACCTCACATTAATAGTGGCTGCTGCAAGTGGTTATCGTATTTGACATTTCTATATCTTGTTATGCAGGATTTTTTATGGAGCATTAATCATGATACTTCTATATATATAGAGATTGCTAATTTTTATTTTGAGATTTGGAAACGGATTGCTAAGGAAAAGGTTTGATACTTACCTCAGTTTGATGAACTAAGAAACTTATGTTGTCTTTTAAAATTTCCTCTAGCTGTATGTCTAATGAGAAACATTTCCTTCCTTCAACATTGCCTAGATGAGTTTTGTAGATGCCTTGCAGCAAGTATATGATCAAGGCATATGTGCCCGGTGCCCTTTTCATATGAAACTTGAGCTACTTGACCTTGCTTGCGATCCAGGATCTAGTACAATGAAAATCAACGTAGGTTGCTCTTCTTCACAGATGTGATTCCATCTTATTACTTCATCTTGCTAAAATTCCATATAACTTTCTCCATTTAATCACTTCGAGACTGATCCTTTCATTTATTCTAATTTTCAGTGTGATACCTATGTGGCTGTAATCAGTGGAGAGGTAAGCTTGCTTTGTACGAAATCGAAGTTCATGTGGAATATTTCTTCACCGGGATGCAATTTATATCTGTAGGTTCAAGAAAATGAAGCCCGCTTGATGATCGCCGAGGCTGTTAAAAAATTTGTTAGTTGATTCTGTTTCTCTTGAGATTTTGTTTTGCAAGGGTTTCTCTTGAGATTGATGTCTTGATTCTGTCATTTAATGCATGTCCAAGGTCGCTTTTATTTTGCTTATATGGAAAGTAAATGGATTTTCAGGTTCACAAACGAAAGATATATTATGATTATGCCAGGAAGAAGTTGGATATTGCAAGAAAAATCGGTGTGATACCCCTGCAAGGTATGCACACATTGGTTCACACATGATTACAAGTTTACATAGAACCTTTTTACTTTCTAACATTTCCTGTATAACTTTTTTTGTTGGCTGAATGCTTGCAAATAATTCAGATGCCACCGCATAAAGTTGGGAAGCTGATGGACAAAAATGCAAGAAATCAATCCAGGCCATGGATGCTGCCCCGTACCCATGCTTTGTTCTTATATATATATATGTCCCTGCTTTGCTATTATCTATGTCGTATAATGTACCCGTTGCCAATATTAACTTATTATGTAGCAGTCCGCAGTTAAAATGAAATTGTGAAATTCATGCAGTGCCATATTTAAAGCGAAGATTTATGAATCATTTGGCCTCTGCATCTGTAAATAAAATTTGTGTTGAGTATGAGTTTCATGTGCCTCTAGTTGACAATTCCAGAATACACCCCGAATTATATATATGATTTTTGGTATTAATAGAGGCTTTGTGAAATCATGTGGTATATTGTATTGTTATAACAAACCATAACCTAACCTTGTAGCTATACGGGGAAATAATCTGATGTAAATTAGGATATGAAACGTGCATTTAGTAGCAGTAAGTATCAGACAGTTTGTTCTTCCTGTGAAAGTTCAGACATCTGCCTTTTCTCACCTATAGCCAGCGAACCGGGTGAACCACTGATCTGACCGATTCCATCTCTGGCCGGGCTTTTTATTATATGCTTAGGTGAAGGAGCACGGTGTGCGTATTTTTTTTTATATGGATACTATCTCCTTTAAATATACGATTTTTTTGTGCAAAATTGAACTAAAAGTCATACATTAATGGAAGGAGGGAAGACATATTAAACGACATAATGGACGGGTGTCATTCACTGACGTTGTATATAGCATTATTTCCTCTATTATGGCTGAAGATGTGGGCTTTCTGTGGCACGGTTGCTAGGGCTAAGACCGTCTTCAACTGATGGAGTAAAAGGATTGCATATTTACTATTTTAACTATTTTTCTTTTTGTTTATAGCAGCGCTATAGTATCGATTTCTAGTATAGGTAGCAGTCTAAGGTCCTCGTACAAGGGCCGTGGCCCACATGTGTTGTGCCTGCGTATTCGGCTATTTGCTTGGCCCAGAACAACTGGAGGATGCCTGCCCACATGTGTTGTGCCTGCATATTCCGCTATTTGCTTGGCCCAGAACAACTGGAGGAATCTTCTTCAAGTATGAAACGCGCAGCAAGGGGCCCAACGTTATCCAACCGGCATCATGATGTCATGCGTCATGGCCATCAGATATAAACTTCTGTAAAATCTCAGCCCTCGGATCAAGTATGGACGGCAGTCATAGGCCTAGAGTAAGAGCGACATGTACAGAAGCCTCGAGCCGTCGAGTTCACCAGGTTGGTGCTCATGCCGTAGTACGCCAGTCTCTCTCGCAGCATTCAATTCGTTCGTTGGAGAATAAGAAGCATCATGCGTGCATCAGTTGCCAGCGTCAGTGAGCGACAAGCAGAGCAATGGACAGCGGGTGTACATGTACTGTGTACTGACCCGGGATGTAGGGGCAAGCGCTCCAGGTGCTGCAGGTGTCCTTGGCTTCTTCACCGCTAGGAGCTTTGGAATTGTTCACAAGTCAGAACGCACCTTCGGGCTGTGCTGGGACTGGGAGTCTGGGAGTCCTCAGACCGATCGAAGCACCAACGTAACGAACGAGCCTTCATATCCATAGCAGCTGCTCAGCGCCAATGCGAATCAAGTGACCTTGATTCTGCGCCATGTCCCTCCCACTTAGGCCGTGTTTGGATAACGTCGGATTATAAGGATTGGAATGTGTTTAAATCTCCAATAGATTAAAATGCTCCTCAATCCCTTCCAACCACAACGAAACGCCATGCCAGAGGGGGGGCCCGCGGGGATCCACCTGAATACAACGGGGATGGGGAGAGATTTTCCCTCCCGGACAGACCGTGACAGGGGAGTATTTTGCTCGTGGCCCATGGGGACTGAAATTACTAGACCGAAAAGAAATATACCACCCAGCACAATAGATGATTGAAATAGCCTAGCCCAACAACACAACTCAGCCCTAATTCCTCCGTCCTTACCCCACCCTCTAGCCTCCGCCTATTACGTCCACGCACGCACCCCCATGCCCGCAGCGCCGGCCCTCCTAGCTCCACGCCTCCGTCTCCCATGCACCGTCTCCCGCTCCTCCATCTCCGACGCAGGACGCCGCCTCCAAAAGTCTGCGCCTCTACCTCACAGGATCCTACCGCCCAGACGCGCCGAGCTCTACCTCTGCCCCTTTAAGGTAGTGTTTGGTTGGTGGACATAGTGGGATGGAGCGGCTCCATTCCTAGATTTCAGGATGTAGCCGCTCCATTCTATGTTTGGTTGCAGGATAGAACCGTTCCATTTCTATGTTTGGTTGGAGGGATGAGGACGTAGGAACTTTCTACTCAGTTTAACACCGTTAACTAAGGGACCCACCTGGCATAGACATCCGATGGCCAGCTCCCGTCTGCTCGCGTCGCCCCTGTCCTCGGTGATGGATGGTCGCCCGCGCCGCCCTCATCCTCGCCGCCGCCCCTTGCCTCGCGCGACTGCCCGCGCCGCACCCACCTCTGGCCACCTCGCCTCCGCGCGCTGCCCGCTCCGGCCGCCACGCACAACCGCTTGCTCCTCCGCCACCTCCATCGTGAGATCCGTCTCAGCGCACCGCCCACTCCGGCCGCCTCGGCGCGCCGCCATCTCCTCCTCCGCCTCAGCCGCGAGATTTGCCTCTGTGGGCCGCTCGCTCCGGCCGCCTCGGCGCGCCGCCCGCTCCCTTCCACGCCTCCGCCGTGAGGTGCGCCTCCGCGCGCCGCCGGCTCCCTTCCTTGCGACCTTGCCTCGACGCGCCGCCATCTCATCCGCCTCCTCTGCCGTCGACGCACATCCGCCGGCTCCTCCTCCGCGCGCCGCCGGCTCGGTCTCCGCACGCGCATGCGCCATCGTCGTCGTGTGCTTGAGAGATGGGGAGAGAAGACGGAGAGACACGGCGTCCAACTGGGACGAGTGCGTCCGGCAGATTTTTTAGAGCGCGCTCATCCCGGATCTCGTGGGAATATTCCCATCCGGGGACGGCTCCATTCTCGTGTCCACGAACCAAACGACCTCAAAACTGGAATGGAACGGCTCCATCCTAAGATGTCCCTCCAACCAAACGCACCCTAAGCTATTCCGGGCCAGGGAGTGGAATCACTTTCGGCGAACGGGGACCCACCCTGACTTCCCACCGGCAGCCAAATCGAGTTCCCTATGTGCTATATAACAAGAGGGGAAAACATCGAGCGGCGTTAGGTGACCGAAGGATGGACGGCTCCGTTCTCTTGTAACGTGGGGAGCAAATGGATGGCCTCCACGTGTACAGAGACACAGCGGGAGAAGGCAAGCACCAATATAGCCAGGAGAAACCATGACAGGTTAAGGCTGTGCAAAATGGCGATTGAGTAGGCATAATTACACATCGCATACTATCGGGCAGCAACAACATGCTCCCAAGCCGCATCGAGCTGAAGAATCTGAAGTAAAACAAAAAGACTAGCAAACAAAATTACACATGACTAGCTAGCCATGAACCCGAAAACAAGGAAAGAAAAATGATTAATCAGTTGTGTCCTTGCTAGTACTGGTCCATGTGTTGCCCCTGCATACTCCTTGTACTCGAAGTCAGTGTTCTTGTTCACATGCGCCTGAGGACATATTACAAGAAACGAAAAACCCAGTAAGCTTTAATAGACTTTTGTTACTAACAAATTGATGTATGAGTCAGTTTTTTTATCATTACAGAAATCACCGAGATTACTCACCATAGGCCCCAAAAGAGATGTCCTGCAAGAGTGTACTTTGCAATCAAGCCTAGTACCTTTTCAACTTCCTCGTCTGGATGGTTTTTCACCTGACAAAGATACGCAATCCTTAAGAACAGGTTATCCTCTCAATAATATATGATATATCCATGCTGCACAAGTGCACACTATTTAACCTAAATGTTTCATTATTACAGAATCACTGTAGTTTGAATATTCCATTAGTACAGCAAAGACTGCAGCATTCACAAATTGCTTTGTGATTACCTGTGGAGCTAAGGTATGTCAAATCTTCTCTGCTCCTCGGTGCCTGAAATAGTGCAGAGCAATTAAAACAAACAGCAAACATAACTTAATGAGCAAGATATTCAGAAATGCACAATGTCATAAGTAGAACTAACCAGGATATTTTGTTAAGTCTAACACATGTGGTGTTGCCGTATGGTAATCAGGAGCAATCTCGCAGAAGTGATTAGCAATGTCAAATGCAACAGGGTTGAAACTCGCATATTTTTAGTCCTACAGGATACAAGAGATCGATAATATAGCAGTCAGTTACAGGAATGACATGGTCTAAGGTGCATTGGCACCAGAATTCCTTGCTGGTCTATCGAATTGTCCCCGTTGCTACCATTGCTCAGCATACCAAATTGTTTCCATTCTCTAGATTACCTTTTTCTGTTGTACTAATCTGTTCCCATTCCTAGATCAGTATATCTTCTTATGGACATACATGAAATTAAAAATTATAAGTATTTATACATACAACATAATTATGTATAATAGGCACCAGCCCATGTCTAAAGCAAGAATCAGAACAGCATATCTATTCATTTCATAAGAACTTACAATCCAGGTGACTTGTCTAGTCCCTTCATATATCATAATATTCCCATACTGCGGATCATTATGGCAAAATCCTACTAATTGTTCGACCCCCGACAGTGCCTTCTCCAGCACCACAATCTCGTTGCCTAGCTTATTCAGCTGAAATTGCTTAGACTCTTCTTCAGAACACCTGTCACGAGCCTCCTCAAGCCACCGCCTGATCCATACAACACCAAACACTCCGTTTCAAATCAGAATTCGCACACATTTCTCACCAGACTAACATTGGGGACAAAACATACCTAAGCCTCTGCCATAATGACACGTTCTTGGGTCCTGGCATGTCAAAATCTTGAAACTCGCACAGCTTCTCCGGGTCACACAGATACGTGGCAGAGTGTGTCTGACAAAGCGATAACACGAGAATGAGCCACAACAACAACCGACACAAGAATGAGCCACAACAACCGATGTTCAATTGGTTCAATTGGAGGAGACACAAAATGCTTAGACCTCGATGCCCTGGCGGTAGATGCGCGCGAGGACCTTGCGCAGGTCACCCTCGCCGCTAGGCCAGGAGATCCGGAAAACCTCGTCGGTCATGGCGCCCTTGAGCTGGGACACGGCGAGCATGATGCAGTGTGGGTCCTCGGGGATCCGGCTGATGTTGGCGACCCGCTTCAGTGTGGGCGCTGGCTGCGCGGCCTTCCCGCGCGGAAGCGGGTCCACGGCGACCATCAGCCGCAGAGCGTAGAGGAGGATGGGCAGGCAGTGGCGACCTGTGGCAGAGAAATGGGGTCAGGGTGAGTCATTTCCGAATCAGGATCGATGGAAAAGGAGGCGAGGACAGGGTGCTTCCAGGGCAAATGCCTGCTACAGCTCCAGGCGCCACGTCAAGTGCCAAGTGCCATCAGTGAATGCAAAGCAGACATGTCACACGTGGGGGGCAGGCAGAAGCAGGGATGCGGCTTTCTCTAATTTTTAAATTGTGATTCGTAATTTTTAGCATCTGTGTTTGTCCGGTTAATCACACATTTCTATTTCTTATGTCTTATATCTCCAGAATAAAAATATATTCCAATGTTTAAAACTCCATTTCACTTTTTTAGACAATAATACTCTTTTTAGAAAGCTATTAGTGTTTGGTTACAACACACTCCATTTTACATTCAAATGATGTTCTGACAAGAGCTCTGCTTTTAGTACAAATCTCTGGTCGGGAACGTCAATTATTTGCGAATGGAGGTAGTGGCATATTTGGTTTTTGCACAACAGAGGTAAATTGAAAGAAATTCCTATGCGATCAGGAAATTGAAGAATTTTTTTTTTTATATTTCCAAGTTCCTACTAAATAAATTTTAGAACATGCGAGTTTAGTACACAAAGGTTTGTTTCAGAAAGTTTGTTATACTAAAAATGGAATGCCTAAACGAAATAGTAGGGCATCAGAAAGACAAAAATTAAAGACCATTCAGTTCAAAGGATATGGTGGATGTTGCTCACATATAGTATAATACAGACTTGGTCCCGTTTCAGAGTCCCAGTGAGATCTGTTGTGTCCATCAGATAATAACTTTCGATCGGGATCCTTCCTTGTTTGAGTCCTTTTCTTTCCTCCTTAGTCATTAGAGCCAACTGGGATTGCAAAAATACGCCTCATCTTCTGGTTGAATTCCAGAAAGAATCATTCATGCCGACATTGAATCATCCAGGTCCGCATGGTTAAATGCAACTGTAAAGGGGATCATGTTAATAGAAAGTAATAACCAAGGTCCAAGTGTTACGAGATAAATGACTGAATGTAAAATTATAAATATCAGAATAGTTAGAAGTTAGAACACAATAATTTAACCAGACACTATAATTTCTACCATTGTAGGATAAGCATATGAGTCTCAAACTAACCTTCCAGTGAATCCCTAGGTTTATGGCGAGCTTTGTTGACATTTTCCAAACCGTTCCTTAGAAGCCCCAGAAAATATTCTGCTGGAACCTGTCCATGGTGAAATGCAATTAAGTACCTCGATATAAATGCCCTTTTAGGCTGGTTGCTGAAAAGATGCAACAATACCAATTGATGTCCATGTGTGATGTCCATGTGTTAACCAAAGAGAGAACACTCCAATAGCTATAGAAATTATAAAGATATGTTTGCATGAGGGTGTTTGCTTTAAGGATTTTTTTAAAATTTAGTTAGACTCCGATATATGTATAACATAATACCAAAATCCAACAAAAACAATAAAGAAAAATTGCCAGGAAATGGGAGTACATGTTACTTGGCATACCTTGTAGTAATTATTCCCACAGAGTTAAATGACTTCTGCCCAGATGAATTTTCATCACCGTATATTTTTATCATTGATGGTCTTATATGAATTGTTCCAGGGCAGGAAGCTGCAACAGAGGAGAAGCGCATTCATTACTTTGCTGCAAGCATTAGGTAATCAAAGAAAGTTTTTGAGAAAATTTGCAAACTTAAGTATACCGAAGAAATTAAAAATAACTTTCATTGGGATATTTTCTAATATGGTAAGCAACACACCATAATGTTCCCATGATATATTGTAGAGACAGAGCCATTGCAGTTTTCAAGTTAACAGGTACAAAGAACAGGCCCGACATATAAGCAAGATTTAAAATGAAACGGAATGTCCAAAGAAACTATTCTTGGTGGACATGTTAAACAATATCAAGCCTTTAGAGCTCAAGCCATACAGAGTGACAAACACATACCCTTTCCAGCATATCCCTTTTATAGAACATATGAAACTGCATTAAAAGACGCTAGCGAACAAAAGAAGCCATGAGAATTTATTAGTTAAGCTATAGAGCATGAGAGAAATAACAGACTTATTGTATCATTTAGTTCAGGGAATACATCTTCAACGGTGAGATATTGATGCCCCTTTGAATCCATAGCATCCTGCAAAAGGCATAAAAGATAAATATTAAGCAGTGAATATTGAAGGAACTTTAATGGTTAACTGAAAAAATTTGGCCTTTGCTAGAAATAGCAGGTCGCATGCCTTCAGATAGTTTTCCTTGAAGACATCGATAGGGCATTTTGTAACAAAATCTTCTGATATTAAGCCAGTCCCATCAGTATGAATCAAGGACTTCCCATCTTGTTCAACAATTTGTCCATATTCATCCTGAAACACTAAACAAATAAAAATGGCATCCAGTGTCTGAAAAAAAAAAACAAAGAGGAAGGAACATTTACCCTACAATGGAAAAAAAATAACAGAGAGGAAGGAACATTTACCCTGCAAGGTTCATCGTCGATTATTTCAACATGAACCTTTAAGAAGTCTACATACAATTTGATAGTTTTGGATAATATCAAAGCAAACGTACATCATTCCCACCAGGACAGTAAGTAAAATTATACCCAAATGAATAGGACAGCTGAGCGGTAGTTGCAGTCTTAAATTGGGACAAAAGCAGACCATATTGTGTTCAGCATTAGCTTGTAACGTAGAGGTTGTTGTAACATTCATTAGCAGACTCGGTCTGTTGGGAATCCCCCTTCATGGAAGACAATATACCTGGTCAAATATGCAAAATCCCCCTCTGTTAGAAAGATTAGATTTTAGATTGGTTTTTTACCTCAGTGAATAGGTCTCTCTCCTACCCAGGTACATCTGCTAATGCTATAACACGAGAAGTTCTGATCATGTGCCTTGTGTGATTAATATCAACACACCCATCCGAAAATCTAGAATCTTCAGATTTGAAAATTACTAGATGGAACATCCAGCCTTTCTGGAGGTTAGTTATTCAACAAGGATGGTCTATGGCTATCAATCAACAAGACCCACCTAAGTTGATAATGGCTATCAATCAACTCAGTGGTTAAGGATCTGCCCTATGACAAATCTCTTGGACCAGATGGATTTAATACTGATTTCATCAAGAAATGTCGGCACATCCTTTCAAGTGATTTTCAGAATCTTATCAATGCATTCTTCTTGGGTGATATCTGCTTGAGAAGCATTAATGGATCATACATCACTTTGATTCCTAAAAAGGACAGTCCTACTTTGGTCTAAGATTTCAGACCAATCTCTCTTTTGAACTGCTCCATCAAACTGATTACCAAGTTGCTAGCCAACAGGTTGCAGGGTCTGATTAAAGATGTTATCCACAGGAAATCAATATGGTTTTATAAAGACTAGAACTATTCAAGACTGTCTTGCCTGGGCATTTGAATATCTACATATGTGCCATAAATCAAGAAAAGAGCTAGTCATCTTTTAAGCTAGACTTTGAAAAAGCATTTGACTAAGTTGAACATCACTTCGTGATGGATATAATGAAGCAAAAGGATTTGGTAACAGATGGCTCAGTTGGATAAGCAATCTTATATCTTATATATCTAAATAGGAGAACCCCACTGCCTATTTCTCTCAACATGCGTGAAGCCACGTCATCATCCACGTCACCGTCCAATGAGACTTCCATTTAAACATTCCATTGATCTTTTGTGGCTTTATGCATGCAATGTATTTCCGTGGTGGATGTCTGGTTCCTGCAGCAATGCGTGGAGAATATTTTATAATGTTAGTATTTTATCTAATATTTCTCAATCTACAAATCATATTATATTTAATATTATAAAATTCTAGTAACAACGCGCTGGGTATCATCTAGTATCTTTTAACTCTGGAGTCTGGACCTCCTCTGTTCTACTGAATGGGGTTCCTGCAGGAGAGGAGTCAAGCAGGTTGACCCTTTACCACCTCCTTTATTTGTCCTCTTAGCTGATTTCCTGGAAGCAGTACTTCTTGGCCTGATAAAACTCCCAATTTCAGCAAGTCAAGACTATCCAGTAATACAATATGCAGATGATACCCTCATAGTCATGGAAGCCTCAGAAAATCAGCTTTTCTTTCTCAAGGCTATACTAAACTCCTTTGCCTTAGCATCTGAATTAAAGGTTAATTACTACAAATCAGTGATGGTGCCAATCAACACTTCAGATGAAAAAATGAGGTTGTTGGCAAATTCATTTGGTTGCAGCTTGGGTGCTCTGCCATTTACTTACTGAGGCCCCCCTCTGGGTTTAACCAAGCCAACAATCCAAGAATTCTTGCCCCTGGTCAAAAAATGTGACATGAGACATGCAGTTCTGTAACATGAGACACCACTTCTAGAAGACTAGAACAAAGAAAAATGCTTAACACTCTGAGAAACATCTTTTAATGAAAACAGTACGGGTTTTTTTAACAAAATTTACCATAATTCCATTTCCTTACCATTTTGTACACAAAAATGAATGGGCTACACAAGCTATGGCACATCTTAATGTTGTTTCAGTACAGGTTATAGGTGAGAAACACATCAAAAAAGATTAGGTCAGGTGAGAACCACAAAGAAGGTTAATGTATGCATGTGAAGGTGCAACTTACGTGCAATGATCAAATTCATAGAAAAAAAATCCATTTTCATTAGCTACTTTGCAAATACTTGGGGGAAAATACTATTGGGAGTCAACGACAGGGTGAAAATAATGCATAAAAACCATTTCATAGTGACAATCCAGGCAGCATTCATATCTACTCCTTAATTCTTCCACCCGTGCGCTACTCTATCGGCCCCAAGGAAAGCAAAGGAAGGACCACGACAACGTGTTAGTCACGTTACCTCTGCAGCTGAAGGAGGCGGCAACTCTGTCAGCACCGGTCGATGGTGGCATCCAGAGGCGAGGAGCAAGCGCTGACCAGCGCACCTGGGTGGCCGCCGGAGACATCACTGGCATGTTACCCACAGCAGCGCTGTAAAAAATTCTCCGGTTCCTCTCCTTCCAAATATTCCATGCCACGCAGACGACCAGTGCAGCAGTCCTCTGGCGCTAAGCTTTGACAGTTTCCGTAGCGACACCCCTCCCACCATTCAATAAGAGCAAAGTTAGGCTCATCCTCAGAGATCAGACCGCCAGACCATGCCCTCGCGAGCTCCCAGACCTCAAGCGCAAATGGACAGTGAAGACAAGGTGATCTGCTGTTTCATTAGCTCGGGAACACAACCTGCAAACAGGGTCACACTCACATACCAGCTTATGCTTATGCCAGGCCAGCTTACAAAGATTTAGGAACATGTCCCTCAGAGCTTGACCAAGGAGCCAAGAAGAATTCCAGAATTTAGCCTTTCTCCCATCACCAACAGTGACCACCGTACTCATTCTGAAGAGCTGCCTGTCCAGTTCATTCACCGGCGGCGCAGAGCCAACCCAAGGCCTGTCATGATCAGTCCACTCATACCAAAGTCAGAGCAACAGCAAAGCGCTACTGAACAGATTGAGGTCCAGGATACCTAACCCACCAAACTTCTTCGGCATCAGAACCCTCAACTAATTCACAAGACAATGACCCCCCCCCCCCCAAGCAACCCCTTCCACAAGAAAGGCCTCCTGATTTTATCAAGCTTCTTGAACACCCAAACTTTTAGAGGAAACACAGCAAGGAAGTAGGCAGGAATAGAGGTGAGGACTGAGTTCATAAGCACTAGCCATCCTGCTATATTTATCGAACGTCCTTTCCAAGACTCTAATCTCGCTGCCACCTTATCGATCAGCGGAGTGCACGCACATGCAGCTGCAGTCCAATGTACTTGCACGGGAAAACCTTCACCATGCACTGGAAAAAAATTCCATGGTGTCGATCAGATCAACACCATTACACTGAATGGGGAACACCATGCTCTTCTCCAAATTTATGACTGGTCTGGAGGCAACCCCAAAGGAAGGCAGCAGATCCTTGGCAATGCTAGCCTCTTAGCTGGATTGGGAAATAGGGCAACATCATCAGCATACAAACTGACCCAGATTCTGGCAGACTGGTGATTGATTGGTGATATGGCCCGCGAGCTGGTAGCCAGATCAAACATTATGTGAAGAGGTTCCAAGGCTACGATGAAAAGATGGGGGACAAGGGATCTCCTTGACGCAAAAAAATCCGGAGTTTGAGCCAACCTGCAAAAATGCACTTCTTTTATTTCAAAGCCAACCTACAAAATAAAAAAAATATTAAAAGATGAAAATGTATCCAAAATCATATACAAAATTTATGTATAAAGAATTTACCAATTTTATTGTATAGATCTGTCCAGATATTGGGTGTCCAGCACTCCATCATTTTTAAGAAACCCTCTTTATCAACACATTTGGTCTATAATATGAGAATGTTGTGAATACGAAATTTAATAAGTATATGAAAAAGAATAGGTAAATGCTAATACCTTAACAGCACTAGGCAAATCATCAAAATGTTTATATGAGTTCCGTACGAGCATAATATAATCAAAGGGATCCGTTTCTCGAAACACACGTTTCTTTTTAAATTCATTATCCACAATTTCTTGAAGCAGTTGTGGCAGCTTTCCATCTATAAGTGGCCATTTGATCTCCGTTGTCTTCATCTTATCTCTAATGGACCGTTGATTGACTGCTATAAGTGACATCAAATACTCCTTCTTTGTCACATAATCCCAATCATCTGGATAGTTCTTTAGACTATTGAGTGTGAATTTATTTGAACCAATAAAACGAACATATTGTTCAGCACCATGATTCAATTTAATTTCACACTCCTTGCAGCACCATTCTATAATGCCTCGAACTGATGGGAAGTTTTCTCTTTTCTCATTTATGTTTGAGCAGGATTCCACTACATCACAATTAAAAGAAGGTTGATTCAATAAAATAACAAAAAAATTGAAACAAAATATCTTTCATTTAAAACTCCATGTTCACTTTTTTTTATTGTTTGCCCCAATAGCAATGAGTTTATAAGTTTCTATTGTACAGGGGGAAAATAAATATTGTAGTACCTTCAGCAAGTAGAATAAGAATTCTGGGAGCAGTTTCATTAGCAATGTAGAGATTCTTCAAATTGAAATTGACTATTCGAATGTCAAGCTTATGCAACTTCTCAATTAAATCACACATGTCACTGCATAAATATAAATATTAGTCTTCGCAACAATTTGAAATTGAAAGAGAACAAATTTTAATCAAAATAGAAATAAACTTACGATATCATATTTTTGAACAAAGTCGTTAAACCTCCATTTTCAGTGAATAGTTCTTTCCCCCTCATCTTGACCCATGCCTCAAAAGAACATCTAACTTTAGGGACAGCAAATCTACCCAAATTGCCCGCTTCAGGGTCTACAAAGAAATCTAATAGTGGTATGGCAGAATTGTGCTGGAAATTTCTAAGCAGATTATAAGTTTTTTGCTTTATTTCTATGCCTCATTTTCGTATCATTATATCAGCATTGTACCCTGGCATATTGCACTCTCCACTAAATAAGTTCAACCTTGTACCATCCAGATCTTTTGGCTTATCACGGGTATCAGTGATTGTATATTTGACTTCAGCCTGAAGAGTGTAAATAGAAATGTTTCAAAATTTTTGCCCCAATAGAGTAACAAAGTAATTATGGAGCAAATTACAACCAACAGATATATCATACGAGCAAAGGATCTTTGTCTTTGTCTTTCAACTCTTTCTTAGTTGATGCCATTCAAAATTTAACCTAGATATAGGAAAAAACATGCACAGATAGTTAAAGCAGATTTAAGCTTTCTATTCATGGATTTGCATCTGCTTGACCAAATTAAATGGAACATTAATGAACAAGAGCACAATTAAAACAAATCTAATGAGGTATCTAGGCTGATTTAGTCCATTCATAGAGCTAATACCATCATAAAAACATAGGTATTTTTATGGGTTGTGGTATAATATGTGCAACTGAAATAAGGTTTTCCATTTCAAAGTTTTCTGTATTACTAACTGAATTAAATTCGTAAAGTGGATAGAAAACAACTTACACTAAGTTCGAGAGCTATTAAAACATTTTTTTCTGATCATATAATCATGTTAGTATTGTCCTGATACAAGAGGTCACAAATGCAGGTAAAAAGCTCATCAGTTTCAGTCACAAAATTAGTAACCATCTCACAACATATTTGTTTTTTATATTGGTCTAGTTTCCTCTAACAGAGCTGTCCATTTGTACTTGACTAAAAAGTGAAGGGAATGTAGTGGCAAATCTGTGAAACAGCAAAATGACAACAAAAGTATAAAAAATCTTAATTTGTCGATACCAAAAAAAATGTGATATTGATGTCACATTCTAGACAAATAATTAATTGTAAAAAAATGATCTAGAATATTGGTGATAAAAAATTGGCAGATGCTACGAGGTATCATGATATGGATTAAATATCATGGATATTTATTTTTTGATATGATACATATTGTTTATATTTTATATGGGACAGAGGAAATAGTTTCTTGATCATCTCCATACTACCATGTTGGCTATCATCCTAGAGCGGTCAAAGCCGCCGCCCACCGGCAAGGCCAGCTCATCGTTGCGGATAGGGTCACTGTTTTGGCGTATCTTTGCGGACAATGACTAAATTGAAAGTGGCGAGAAGCAGAGTGTGTCCTGCTCAAATGGTCTATTCTAGGAGGGTCACTGGACACTAGCAGTCTGTTTATGCGAACATTATTGAGGAGTGGATGATAATTAATATAATATATATGCTGTATAAATAATGTGCTGAGACTTAATTTGGCAACGTTTAGATTTTAGGGTATTTGAGGGATCGTGACGTGTTTAAATCATATCTATTATAGATAAAAAATCATCTTATTGTTTTCAATGCACTTAAATGTACTGTAAGAGTTACCAAACTATACCCGATAAGGACGTAAATATACATGAGTGAACAATTGTGTACACCGAGCATGATGGTCAATAGAGCAAGGGTGATGGTAGACCGAGTGCAATAGTTCATGTAACCGATTCTATATGTTATTTTAGACGATCGATTAGAGATGACACCGTGTATGTGCATCGACAGCCTTGCGATCGAGTCTGACTAACTGAGGTTGTTTCCAACAGGGCGTCTCAGAATTTTGATACTGTTTGCACTGTCCTGCACTATATATGATATCATTCAGAGTAGAGTGAGATTTGACAAATGGAGTCTGTCTACCAGTCACCCGGGTGATGGATAGCTTCCCATCACCCGAAATCCGACGGTCCACGTTCGTCCACGTCGCCGATCGGACGGCTCTCGCGCGCCCTCCCCCTCCCCCTACCCCCTTCACCCCGCTGCCGCCGCCCCGACCCCCGCACTCGTCTTCTCCCCCGCGCCGCCGCCGCCCCGACCCCCGCGCGCCTCCACCTCGCCGCCGTCGCCCCCCGCCTTCCACCGCCGGCCTCGCGCCTCCACCTCCACCTCATCGCCGTCGCCCCCCGCCTTCCACCGATGGCCCCGCGCGCCTCCCCCGACCCCGCGCGCCTCACCTCGTCGCCGTCGCCCCCGTGCTCCTCGCCCCCCGCCGATTACAGTGTAAATCCATACAAATACAGTGTAAATCCGTCCGATTACAGTGTAAATTCATCGATTACAGTGTAAATACATGGAGTTACAGTGTAATCCCCCCTGTTACAGTGGGGGAGACAGCGTGGCGGCGGCGCGGCTTCCCCCGGGCAAGGCGATGGCGACAGCGGTGGCGGCTCCCCCCGGGCAGGGCGCGGCGGCGCGCGAGGCTCCCCTAGGCAGGAGCGACGGCGAGGCGGCTCCCAGGCGGGCGCGCGGCGGCGGAGAGGCGGGTAAGAGAATCCATCCAAACAACCGGTTGATTTCTAGCTTTTCTCGACAAATGGAGAGAGGTTCGGATGGCCTGATACAAGGCAAAATGAGCACGGCAGCAACCTTCGTGGAGCGAAAGAAAGGACCGTGCAGTGTTTGATTTGACTACACAGATGAGGAATTGCGTCATCAATTGGCCTCCAACTCTGAGCCGTGGATATATAGGGGCCGGCGGCTGGGCGCCATGCAGCCAGCACAGCACAACTCGCGCGGAGCTAGCGAGCAACTTCGAAACAAATTAAAGAGAACACAAACAGCTATCCATGGCGTCGTCGTCGGAGGTGCAAGTAGTAGACGCGTTCCTAGTGGCGCCGAGTGAGGCGACTCCGACGAAGGGGCTCTGGCTCTCTCCTCTGGACCTCGACTGCGTCCAGAACGGCCACACCCCGACAGTCTACTTCTACCGGCGGAGGCCAGCTCCTGGTAACGCTGATGCCGCCGACTTCTTCGATCTTGCACGGCTCAAGACCGCCATGGCCAAAGCCCTGGTGCCCTTCTACCCCCTCGCCGGCCGCCTCGGCGTCGACAAGGACGGCAGGATTGAGATCTGCTGCAACGGCGAGGGCGCCCTCTTCGTCGTCGCTCGCTCCGACGAGCTGGCCGTGGACGACTTCAACGACGTGGAGCCATCCTCGTCGGAGCTGAAGCGGCTGTTCGTTCCTCCTGTCGAGCCGCCATCCATGGTCATGGCCATACAGGTGACGTTCTTGAACTGCGGCGGGGTCGCGTTAGGGACAGCGCTCCACCACGCCGCCATAGACGGCCTGAGTGCGTTCCACTTCTTCCAGACGTGGTCGGCTCTCTCCAGGGACGGCGACGGCGCCGCCGTGGAGCTCCCCTTCCACGACCGCACCCTTCTCCGTCCACGGTCCCCTCCCGTCGTCGACCCTGACGCGCTCTCCGTGTTCTGCCCCAAGCTCGACTTCTCCGGCTCCTCCGAGCCAACGGCCACCGAGGTCTTCACCGTCACCAGTGACCAGGTCGCCTCCCTGAAGCGCCTCTGCGGCGGCGTCAGCGCGTTCGCCGCCCTGAGCTCCCTGGCCTGGCAGTGCGCGTGCGCGGCGAGGCGGCTGCCGCCGGACGCCCAGACGCGCGTCTCCTTCCCGGCCAACGTCCGCCGCAGCACCAGGCCGCCCCTCCCCGACCGCTACTTCGGCAACGCGTTCATCAACCTGGCCGCCACGGCCGCGGCGCGGGAGCTCGCCGCCGAGGACCTGGCGTCCGTGGCCGGCCGCATCAGGGGCGCGATCAAGAGGATGGACGACGAGGTGGTGCGGTCCGCGATAGACTACATCGAGATGGCCGACGTCGACGGCCGGCCACCGAGCGGCATCCTGCCGGAAACGGAGCTGCGCGTCATCAGCTGGCTCGGCATGCCGCTGTACGACGCGGATTTCGGATGGGGCAAGCCGTCGTCGTTCTCGCGGGCGGAGTGGGTCCGCGGCGGATACGTGTACCTCATGAGCGACGGGCCGCCGGTGGCCGATGGTGGCAGCGGCGATGTCCTCATTGTCATGAGCATGGAGGCGGCAAATATGAAGGCGTTTGAGCAGCTGCTTTATGCAAAGCTCTAGCCGCCCAGTTTCGATCGGGCCAACGTGCAATAAGACAGAAATAACCTAGCAATAAGCTCTGGAGGCAGTTATATTATTGAGACGACTCTAATCGTCTAAAGCTTCTACGTGTACGTACCGTTGAATAAATAAAGTGTTACGAAGTGGTACTAGATTACTCATTTCGTGACCATTTAATTAGTTGGTTATTTATTTGCTCTCGTCATGGCTGGGAGAAGATGTGCTGCTGTAGGGTCGGAGGCTGCAAACATGAAGGCGTTTGAGCAGCTGCTCTCTGCAAAGCTCTAGCCGCCCAGTTTCGTAAAAGACAAATAACTTAGCAAAAATCTTGAGATGCTATATGTTGGCGCAAATTCGGTTAAATACTAAATGAATCCTAAGTCATCTTGGGGTCAGCCGGTATACGTCGTAGTCTGGCAATGTGTGCCAAAAAACCCGATGACGCTGGATAGTCTGGTGATGTACGCCGCACAGTCCGATGAGTTATAGGAAAATAGCTCTAGTGCCAACCTCCCATGAGAGACACGTCTTAGAGGAAGGCGGCTTGGGTTGCTCTATTATTGGCAGGCCACTTACAATGCCTCCAAGTCGCCGTCAAAACGCAGGGAGAACAGCAAAGATAGATTGGAAAAGTAGGGCAAAAAGATAAAAAGGTAAAAATGATAAATTAGATGTATTTGGTTTGATTGGAAGCCCTCAATTGGCCGCCGCCTTTTATATTTGTAGGAAGGGATGGTGTTATCCTTTATAACCCAAAAACATGTTCCAAACCGATCTAAAATTAATTAGAAACTACTTTCTGATAAACCTAAGTTGCACCGACTATCTGGTGTATAGGACTGTACTATCCGGAATTCTCGGGGAGAAATCCATGTTGTACCGAACTATTCAGCGTACGGTACCGGACTGTCCGGTATTGCCTAGGCAAGCGACTTTCCAGACTATCCGGTATACCGTACGGTACCGAATCTTTCCAGACTATCCGGTATTGCCTGGCCGACGAACTTAACCGGGGCCGCGGGCTAAGTTCGTCGGCCAGGCTGGGCCGACGAACTTAAGCCTCGGGCCCACTTAAGTTCGTCGGCCCACCCTGGCCGACAAACTTAGCCCGCGGCCCCGGTTAAGTTCGTCGGCCCAGTGGTGGCCGACGAACTTAACCTAAGTTCGTCGGGGCCCACGAACTTAGTCGAATAAGTTCGTGGACTTAAATTCGACCACTAAGTTCGTGGGCCGGCCCACGAATTTAGGTTAAGTTCGTGGGTTTAGGCCTAAATTCGTGGGTATTTGGCCCACGAACCTTCCCTGCATTCCTGTAGTGACACGACTTTTGAGAGGGCATAGACGATCCATATTTGTTTTAAGGAGGGAGGGTCGTATCTCAAAAGCCATCATCACACACATTTCATGAGCATCCAGTCATTTCATGTGCACTTGCACTAAGGGTCAAGTTAAAATGCTTCAACATGACATAAGTTTTAAATTTTTGTTGAAATTTGTGCATGCTGCTACTGCTTCGGTGTATAGCCTAAAATATAAATAGAACTGATAAAAACTTGTTATAGGAAACTTGTAGAACATGAAATGTATGACAATTTTAATATAGAATGTCTTCTCTGAATATTTAGACCGAACCTATGCATTTGCATTTTATTTCCTTTAAATTTATTTAATAACGTTGTTAAAAATCAGACCAACAATCGTACTGCTATCTCCAGGCCTTATATACATAGACCTAGTAGATCTATTTGGAGCACGTCTGATATATTAAATCTTAGTTCAAACTTTGAAAAAAAAAAATCACACTCAAACCCTCGAAGTTCAACTGACTGGAATTTTCTTAAAGTCTGAAAACAGTAAATGCATTCTTATGTTGCCATTGTGTTCCTTTAGAATTCTTATACCAACTTAACAAAGTCCTGGGATACATACTGTGGCCGGTACCTTGAGATTTACATTAAACCTGTCATTGACATGTTTGAATCAAATGTTGGCACTTTAATTCGAGCACAAAGTTTGAAAAACATCACCTTAAGCCTAGACCTTGAACCCCTGAATTTTCAGACAAAATGATTAGATTGACAAAACTTCCACACGTTATATCTCTCAAAGCTTAAGAGTTTTAGTACTGCATGTTTATAACAAAGTTGTATAAACCACCTTTAACATTTGTATAAACACCTCAAGGCTGTTCATTACAAATTTATGAGAAAACGCCTGGACAAAAAAGGGTTCAGATTTGCGCGATTTCTGAAGTTTGAACTTGATTTAACCAACCAAAATTCAGGCCTCTGTATCTTATAAACTGTTGAGATTTTAGGCTGGATCATTTATTGGAACTTGCAGTGCTATTATCCCTCTCCAACTTCTACATAGAAGGTTTAGGTTGGGAAGGTATGAATCGTGAGAAAAAT
Source organism: Paspalum notatum (assembly GCA_022530915.1). Taxonomy (NCBI): domain Eukaryota; kingdom Viridiplantae; phylum Streptophyta; class Magnoliopsida; order Poales; family Poaceae; genus Paspalum; species Paspalum notatum. The sequence continues at coordinate 68,352,734 of CM039683.1, read as the reverse complement.
GGGGCCAAAATCGTCCCTGCGCCTGTGCAATTCTCCTGCTGCTGTTCAGTGTTCAGTCTCACAAACAGCTCTCAGCACCTGCCAATAGGGAGGTGCCGCGCCGACGGTTTCGGTTCCGCGCCCCCGGTTTTGTCCGATGCCACGTCCGCGCCCACGCGTCGAACGCAAGCCTCGCTCCCGTGCGCCTCTCTGCCTTCTTCCTCTCATCCTCGGCCGCGCCTCCACTCGTTTCAGTGCCTCTGTTCCACGCCGTCGCTCCGCACGTCGCCGATCTCACACGCCCTACCGCGGTTCCACCTCGACGCCCGACGTGAGCGCGCGAAGCACCACCGCACCGCGCGTCACTGCTGCTGGCGACGCCGACGACGTCGCAGCTGCAGGTCCTCCGGTCTCATCCCTGCGCCACCACCGCCGGTCCCCATCTCCTCCGGATCATTTATTGAAAAAGCTAGCTTGTTAAATGGTTTGTGCTTGATTACTCAAGATCAGCGGAACTCATGAAGACATTGGTTGTAGCCATCAGAACATTATGCCTTGGAAATTTGTAATGTTGTAGTTGGTCAGGTCTAATTAATATAAATTGTCCTGCTAATCCAAACACTACAAGTTCATAGTACTTTGTTTGTATGGGGTTGACATGTGGGTAATGCTATCAGGTCTAGAAATTATAGGAATCATGAGTAGTTAAATTATTTTCTAAATTTGTTGGCTGATCTTTAGAAGCTAGGACCAGACGTAAATTAAGGTGCAAATTGTTTTTCTTAGATGCATTAGATGCTACATGATCTAGTAGAATATACTTCTTAAAAATCTCTTGGCATCATGCAATTACAGAAGGACTCTTGGTATAACTTTTAGCCATGTCGTGCAGTAACTTTTATCTCTGTTACTTACCAATTAAATCCTGAAATCATGTTTAGAGTTGGGAAATATTAATAGCTGAGTTACTGTGCCTCCTTTTTGTGATTGGAGCAGGGTATTTGATCTTTCGTCTTAGTTCAATTTCTATAGTTGGAATGAAAGTAAGAGTAAGATTATTTAGCTTGTTTAATCATCACGTCATCATCACCTGATCAGTACCTTATCCCTGCATTGCATCATGGTGTCTTTTGTATTCTAGATATACACCTAACACATGCATCTATTCTTTCTTTCTTTCAGACCATTGGGTGCAGCTGAATTCATATACCCTCCAAACATGTTTTGACCGTACCATTAGGATTTCTCTTTTACAATTAAACTTTGGTTTACATTATAACACCCGACTTACTGTTTAGAACAACTCAGCATACAAAATTTCATTGTTTCCATACTTTTGTGATCCCCATGTTAAAATTGGCTGCCGAGAACTTATTCTCAACTTGTCTAAAAACAGAATATGTGTCTACCAATGAATATGATTTCGTAATTCAATTACTACTACTCAACAATCAGCTTTGTATTTATCTTTTATGTTACTTGCGACTCCTTCCTGTGTAGGAAAAATGTCTACGAAATTTGCCTCATTTGTTTTTTTCCCTTTCAAAACCAAGTTGTGGTGAATTACATGCATGATCATGTGAACTTGTACCGCTATTATAGTTGGAACCAGTCGTTGCAATGAAATCAAACTACCCCACTTGGTAAACCTCCTGTTAAACTCTGGAGGCAGTTATATTATTGAGACGACTCTAATCGTCTAAAGCTTCTACGTGTACGTACCGTTGAATAATAAATAAGTGTTACGAACTGGTACTAGATTACTCATTTCGTGACCATTTAATTACTTGGTTATTTATTTGCTCTCGTCATGGCTGGGAGAAGATGTGCTGCTGTAGGGTCGGAGGCTGCAAACACGAAGGCGTTTGAGCAGCTGCTCTCTGCAAAGCTCTAGCTGCCCAGTTTCGTAAAAGACAGAAATAACATAGCAAAAATCTTGAGATGCTATGTGTTGGCGCAAATTCGGTCAAATACTAAATGAACCCTAAGTCATCTTGGGGTCAGCCGGTATACGTCGTACAGTCCGGCAATGTGCGCCGAAAAGTCCGATGACGCTGGATGGTCTGGCGATGTACGTTGTCCAGTGAGTTATAGGAAAGTAGCTCTAGCGCCAACCTCCCATGAGAGACACATCTTAGAGGAAGGCGGCTTGGGTTGCTCTAGGATTGGCAGTCCACCTACAACGCCTCCAAGTTGCCATCAAAATGCAAGGAGAACAACAAAGATAGATTAAAAAAGTAGGGCAAAGATATAAAAGGTAAAAATGATAAATTAGATATATTTGGTTTGATTGGATGCCCTCAATTGGTCGTCTCCTTTTATATTTATAGGGAGGGATCATGTTATCCTATTTAACCCAAAACATGTACTAAACCGTTCTAAAATCAATTAGAAACTCATTTTTGATAAAACTAAGTTGCACCGACTATCCGTTGTATAGGACTGTACTGTCCGGAATTGTTGGGGAGAAATCCATGTTGTACCAGACTATCCGGCGTACGGTACCGGACTGTCCGGTATTGCCCAGGCTAGCGACTTTCCAAACTATCCGGCATACGGTACCGAATTTTCCGGTATTGCCTAGGCAGGCGACTTTTCGGAGGGCATAACTTCCTCGTTCGGACTTCGAATTAGGCGATCCATATATCCGTCTTGATCGTCTCGACGAGGGTTACAACTTGGTGTATTTAAACTCCTGATTTAGCTTAATCTTGGTGCTGTTTCAAGGCATTCTTTGTGTCTTCAATGAAATAAGCTCAAAATCCCTCGAAATGTTGCATATTACCAGCAAAACAGAATTCCATACAAAATATGCAGAAAACTGCCATTAACACCGACCTGCTACTTTTGGTGACAAACAATATGATGTAGCGCACGTTTTGGAGGCAGCTATATTATGACAACTCTAATAGTCTAAGACCTTGCTCACCGGTGCCGTTCATTGGACATCCAAACTCCAAAGCAATGTTTTGCATTGATTGTACGCTGTAAACGGAGAAAAGTTTAAAATATAGACGGTCTAGGTAGCCTAAAGCTTCTACGTGTTCGTATACTATTGAATAAATTGAGTCTTACTGAGCAGTACTACATTGCATTGTTTATTTCTCGTGACCATCTAATTGCCTGGTTGTTTCTTCTTTCCAAAGTGTTTATGTATTTAATTATCGATCTACTTTTGTTTTTCCTAAAATGGTTGTTTTAGATTGAATTTTTAATTAGAGACACTTAATATTTTTCAACACTAGAACTACATCAATGTTTCAGAATATAGCTATTTTTCATATAGATTAAGGCGAATGGTAAAACCGTATTAAATTTGTCCTTGCATGGTTGCATGCACAGTTGACCTATGTCTAGCAAGGAATGACTACCCCTAGCATAACTTGTCCTAAAAAACGATTAAGCTTGAGAACTACTCTCTGTTCCAATTTATAGATCATTTGACTTTTTTAATTAAGTTTGACTTCCTCATTTTATTCAAAAAATCATTATTATTATTTATTCTTACTGTAATTTAGTTTAGCATTTTAACCATCCAAATCCAAGCATATTTTTGCAGATTTTGTCAAATTTAAACATTCAAAATGAACATGTGGATGGAATAATGAAGATGCAATGAGGATGATTTTGCTCTAGAAAAGACGTAGGTATAGATATAACATATCTTCACAAAATATGTTTTTGTAAAAGTTTTATCCACACTCTCACAAAATGATTTGCTTTCATGATGGTGGTTTTTATCACTCTCACGGAAATATAACACCCTCATGAAATTTCCAGATTTTCATATTGAATTATCCTTCGATTGTCCTTGACAATGATGGAGATAGATGTAGGCATGAATGTAACATTTGTTTGTGGCCACCCAACTTGAATTCTTTTGTTCATGTCAAAGCACACGCTAAACGTGTATGATATTTACCAAAGTATTTAAAACAATTTCCTTGGTGCTGTGCATTGTATTTGGGCATGGTTTATGACACACTCCCGGCTAGGTGAGGTGTTTTCAAACTACGTGTGATTTAGCTCATAGGTGGTTGAGCCATTGTTGAGGGCACCAGGACTGTACTGGCTAGTAGCATGCAGGTGCCCCATGCATGCATGGTTTTCATGTGATCCACCAACCAGTGGCCTCTCGGAAAGGTTTGATGGCCTGTGTGAAATAAACATGTGTTTAACATTGCGCACCGAAATAAGAAAATAGCAATTCAATAATACATATAAACTTTAGCGATATGTCACTCTCAAGTCTCAAGTGCTACTACAGCCAATGCATTAATAGTAAACCTTTCCGTAGCCTCTTTTTAAGGAGATGTTTTTTAAAATTTTCAACATTTAAAAAATATACCGATTTACAATTTATTAACCCACATATGCAGTAATACAGGCAATAACTCCTGTATGCTGCCTCTAATCATGGAATGGAAGCCGCTGAGGGAATGCACAAGCCGTAGGGGGGTTGGTATTTGGAAATTGCAAGGAGCGCTCACGGAAACATACTGTTTTCAGGCTGAAAATGTAGCTAACGCATTGTTTTTGGATGGATTAATACCTCTTATAAATATATACAAAAATAGTAGACCTTAACTAAGCTTGAAGGTCCCCGCCCGTGAGGTCGCACAGTCCACACGTGCCAAAAAACGCCCCTGCAACTACCTGCTGTTAGGTTTAAAAAATCGTTTGAGTTGCAAGCAGGCATTCTATATTCATGTACATATACTTGTACATATACTCCTCTCGACGTTCCCGATTAGCGATCAGTCGCCTGGGCTGAATCGGGCGAGCGACGCTGGGGACCGCGGCGCGAGGGGGGAGCGGGGGAGGAGCCCAGGTGAAGCGGCTGTTCGTTCCTCCCGTCGAGCCGCCGTCCATCGTCATGGCCATACAGGTGACGTTCTTGAACTGCGGCGGGGTCGCGTTAGGGACAGCGCTCCACCACGCCGCCATAGACGGCCTCAGCGCGTTCCACTTCTTCCAGACGTGGTCGGCTCTCTCCAGGTCCAGGGACGGCGACGGCGCCGCCGTGGAGCTCCCCTTCCACGACCGCACCCTTGTCCGTCCACGGTCCCCTCCCGTCGTCGACCCTGACGCGCTCTCCGTGTTCTGCCCCAAGCTCGACTTCTCCGGCTCCACCGAGCCAACGGCCACCGAGGTCTTCACCATCACCAGGGACCAGGTCGCCTCCCTGAAGCGCCTCTGCGGCGGCGTCAGCGCGTTCGCCGCCCTGAGCGCCCTCGTCTGGCAGTGCGCGTGCGCGGCGAGGCGGCTGCCGCCGGACGCCCAGGCGCGCGTCTCGTTCCCGGCCAACGTCCGCCGCAGCACCAGCCCGCCCCTCCCCGACCGCTACTTCGGCAACGCGTTCATCAACCTGGCCGCCACGGCCGCGGCGCGGGAGCTCGCCGGGGAGGACCTGGCGTCCGTGGCCGGACGCATCAGGGGCGCGATGGAGAGGATGGACGACGTGGTGGTGCGGTCCGCGATAGACTACATAGAGCTGGCCGACGTCGACGGCCGGCCGCCGAGCGGCATCCTGCCGGAGACGGAGCTGCGCGTCATCAGCTGGCTCGGCATGCCGCTGTACGACGCGGATTTCTGGTGGGGCAAGCCGTCGGCGTTCTCACGGGCGGAGTGGGTCCGCGGTGGATATGTGTACCTCATGAGCGACGGGCCGCCGGTGGCCGACGGTGGCAGCGGCGATGTCCTCGTCGTCGTGAGCATGGAGGCGGCAAATATGAAGGCGTTTGAGCAGCTGCTTTATGCAAAGCTCTAGCCGCCCAGTTTTGATCGGGTGAGGTGCAAGACAGAAATAACTTTGCAATAATGTCGAGATTCTATGATGTAGCACACGCCATGGGGGCTGTAATATTATTGAGACGACTGTAATCGTCTCAAGCTTGTCAAGCTTGTACGTGTGTACGTTGAATAAACTAGTAAAAATACACGTGCGGGACTCAGGTGACAAACTAAAATTTTATAATCTTTAATTTTTATTTGTATTTGTGAAAGTACACACTGTTCTTCCTGTCTTTGATTGATTTCTTCGACACTTTTGGTAGGAGGATCTTCTCACTTTGATTGCTTCTGATGCAGATCCTTTCTGTCTCCCTGTCTTCTATTTATTGGATGGATTGGCAAGGAGGAGCTTGCTAAATGTATAGTATTGTTTAAATTTGAGATAATGATTTGGGATATTAAATCTATGTACTTAATGGGTTTGTATTTTGATCGTTATGTGGTATTTGATATTTTCATGACATATATGCGTTGGGCCATGATGTATGTATTGGGCCTTTATGAATTAATCTGATCTGGTTAGGTGAAGAAAATTCATACCAAGTCTAGGATGACATACTGTGAAAAATGTAGAAGGTATGTGGGCCCAGGGTCAATGCAACCAATGGCTAAATTAATAGATAGATGGCAATCCAATGGTGGGTATAAATTTGGGAAGGAAAATTTTGTATATAAAATATATTTTATAAAACTCACTCTTTTATAGGGTAGATAAAGCGTTACGGAGCAATACTGCATTACTCGTTTCATGACTATTTAATTGCCTGGTTATTTCTTCTTTCCAAAGTGTTTGTGTATTTAATTACGAGATTCCTACGTATCATTCAGATGATTAGGCTATTTCCAGTGTAAACTATCATACACTATGATATCAAGAATGCCACATAGGATAAAAAACATGATGCTATTATGAAGAAACATCCTCCACAATTCATAGTATCATACGTTAATGTTCAAAAAAATAATAATTAGTGCGGTGGTTGTGTCTATAAAGTGGAGCCATCGTATTAAATTTTGTGCAAAGGCCTAAGATATTATGCCTAAGAAGTATCGAGTGAACTTGCTTTACGCTGTAATATGCATCTTACACGCACGATCACTACGGCGTAACAGGGTTTCAGTAACACCAACTTGTGTTACTGTACCTCAATTAAAGTGTTACTAGGTTTTTTAGTAACACATTTTGTTTGTGTTACTATTGCCTATATTACTATAGGGTTGAACATAAGGCATGTGTTCTTTTACATTAAAAAAGTGTTACTTTATAGTAAAAAAAAGTGTTATTACTTTGTAACATATTTTTTCTAAAAATGAAAAAATTACATTTCTTTGTGAGGAATTAAACTCACAACCTCATGTTTCTACTGAGACATCCACTCCACCACACTACACTGAAACTTGTGTATAAAGAAGGGATGTTTTCTTTTTCTATACAATGTGATAAATTTTGTATCCCACATTTAAACCCTTAAATGATCTTAAATGAACAAACTCTCAACTACGAAGTTTTAGATCTCTTCAAACACTACATCTTTTGTATAGTCTATGTATGCATATGAGGTTATTTGATAAATTCCAAATCATGATTTCACAAAAATAGAAAATATATTGGAATTTATAGGGGGCAATAAATGATCTCAAACGAAAAAAATTATCAATTATAAAGCTATGTATCTCTTTGAGTACTATAATTTTGGCATTGTATCTTCATGTAAATTGATATTAAACAATTATGATTTTTACATAGAAATCTATTTCTAAATAATCATTTTCATAAAAAGTCCATGCTGCGAATCGACTCGAGAGCATTTTGAAAACAAGGATATTTGTAGAGGCGGGCTATAATATAAATGACCTCTAAAACCTAATTCAAGGGCAGTATTTTAGGTGGAGCCAATGCTACCAATAGCATACAAGGTTCCATTTTTAGTAGTCTCCACAGATAAATAAAATGTGCGTGTAAAAACCAATTTTGTAGTATTGAATGGTATCATATATATTTCTTTGTAACATGTTATAGGTAACATTATTTTGTGTTACTGTATGGTATGTTTTTGCATCATATTCTACGTATTCTATCTATGTGTTACAATATCTATGATCTTTGTAACATTTTATAGGAGTAACAAACTTTTTGTGTTACTGTATTTATTATTTGTAACATATTTTTACAGAGTACGCGCTATGTGTTACTAGTTTTCACTGTAACACATAGTTTGTGTTACCAAAAAAGTTTTCTACGACACACAAATACATGTTACGAAACCGTGTTACACTAGCTGTGTTTTGTAGTAGTGGACATGTACGTTCAGTCGTCCACACCTCCACGTACGCCATAAGTAATTCATGATGCCGACCTCCCTGAACCTTTACACGCATATTATATTGAACTTAAGCGCTGAACAAACATACTAAAGTTAATGACTTTACTGTGTGTCTTCTCTGTTGCAACAACGAATAATATGGTTGTAGTAGAACTGAGGGCTGTGCTCAACAGATCAGCCCATGTCACCAGCAGCGGGCTTCTTCCTGTTGTGTATTGCTAAGACTCCAAATTATGGGCAATGTGAAGGCACTTCTTTTTTCATGTAGCTTGCTGCTGCTTTTCTGCTGCACTTGTTACAGGCTGGGGAAAATGCTCGCTTGCGGGCTAGATTGGCAACCCTATTTTCTCAAAAAATTTGGAGGGGATTTGAAAGAATGGAGGGGAAAATGAACTTTCTTGGGGAAATGGAGTTGCCAAACTAGCTCTGAGATGGTTTGGGCGCCCCAAAGTTTTTCCATGCCAGAATTATCAGGCTGACAGGCTGGGTTCTTTCCTTTACATATGACAAAGGTAAATTTAGAAATTTCTTTGTTGGAATGCTCGGGGTTGAAATCAAACAGCGCGTCATGAGACAATTGCCACAACTACTTGTCATCTGGTTTGCTTGCAAGAGACCAAATTGAACTTGGTGGAGACCATTTTCTAGCAGCCACATTGGGAAGATCTAAACTGGACATGTTCAGTTTCAAACCTGCTGGTGGTTCTAGCTAGTGGCACCTGTGGTGGCATCCTTTGGCTCTGGATCGGATGTGAAATCGGGTGACGAAAAATTAGTTTGAATTGAAATTAGCATTGCAAAGTGACCCATTAATTAATATTATGATATCATGATGATTGGATACACTCGTGATAGTGTAGGTGTTTTGGATTACCTTGAGTCAAATAGCGGACTTGTGTTCGGAGATGGTTCGTTGTTTGTTCATGTATAGGCGTTCCTCGAGGCAGAGTGAACGTGGCTGGCGATGGGACTGGAAATAGGTTCGGGAGGAACTGAAGTTTTGGGACTAGGTTCAAAAAGAAACTAAGGTTTTATTGGTCAAAATGTCACGCGGGACGTTCGGTTAGAGACGGTGCATATAAACGATGTCGCATTGGAGGCACGTTTAGATGAGTTGTCACGGCACGTAGACACGTGGGTTGTGCGTGAGACGTGAGTGACTGACTGCACGGCGTGTGTACTTGGAGTGCTAGCAGGTTGCGTGCAGCATGTTACCAAGACACAGGAGATTCGGAGGATGCACGTGTTGTGCATGGTTCGTGCAAGACAGCAGGCAGGCGGTGGCTTGGCTGATTTCAGTACGCGGGCACGCAAGGAGCAGGCGTGGTGTTGCCTCGCTGGGCCTCTGGCCTTGGCGGCCCACGCTTGTGGGCTGCTTGAGTCCGGCTCGGTTTAGCTAATTGCTCAGCTTTAAAATAAACATGATAGGTGCCACAACGTGGCGTTGATAATATTGACTAAGGGTTATATACTTACATGCAACGTTGATGTGAAAAGTTGGCCTTTTAGCAACTTGGACCTGAGGTCTTGATGCATGGTGCTGAAGTGCTTCAATTAAGGGCTGGCTCGTTGAGCAGCCACTTCAGGACGACAGTGCAACCACAAGGTTTACAGGGGCTATGAGCTTGTAATTAATTAGATGAACTAAAGTTTGGTAGGTTGCCCGCCTAAGATACGGTGGTGTACGAGGCGGACTTCTATAAGGGCGAGGGTAACATGTGTAACCGGCAACGACACTCTATGGAGTCTTTATAAAGACCTTACAGTGACATAGACATACAACACACACTATCTCAAGAATCATAAGGGTATATAACAGCAAGTGTACATATTTATGGCCTCTAGGCACGTAATTCAACTAAAATGTGTCGTACCCTAACTATACATATATTCAACACATATTCCAGTAAAGAATAAAAGTGATGCAACACACTGCCTCGAAATTAAAATGTGAAGGCTAATAAAATGGAGCAAAAGTTTGACTGTAGCAAGGCATTCGGGTACATTGAAGGAACGTTATAACTAGCTGCTAAGGAAATTAACAAATAAAGCATAAATAGAAGAGATCTACGATATCAAGAGACATGGTGGAGAGACTTGACTGTTATGTAGATACCGAGAAGTGTACTTATGACAGTAATGACTGCACCAATTTTGGTTATGAGCATGACTGCGGTTTTGTGCTTCCCGTGATACAAAAAGGAGCGCACCTTGGTCTGCATCTTCTTGTCGCGCTTGTACCCCTCAATCTCCATCATGGTGTAGATAAAGCCTATTCCTTTGGGAAGGCTCTGAAAGCTGCTGAAGAAGTCGAGCGCCTGCTTGTTGGTGAGCCCACCTCCCCCTTGAAGGACATCCTGCCTTCGCAGCTCGTGCACATCGTCCTCCCTATGCACCAACATGGATAGTAGGCGAAGATACGAGCAGACGGCGGAGTCTTCAGCCTCAAAAGCACGGTTAAAGTCTGGGATTGTGCATAGCTCGAAAGCGGCCATGTTGACGAGCCAGTTTGCGCGCTCATGGTCCAGAGACAGCGGCGCCAGTGAGAGCTCGGCGGCGAAGCGGATGCCTTTCATTGTGAGGCCCATGTCAACGAGCTCTCCTGTTTTGTTTGGCGTGATGCTGATGCCGATTTGGGCGAGCTCGATGGCACTATTAGAAAATGATAGTGACTCCAACTCACCTCCTCCGTCGGGCAGCTCTTTTCTGCTCTGCCCTATAGTGTAGTACCGGAGAAGGCCAAGGAGATGTGGTGGATCATAATAATTATCAAAAGGCTCGTCTTTGAAAGTTTTGCGGTCTTGCAGCTTGTCTCTCCAAGACAAAACGAACTTCTCCAGCAACTCGCGGCCTTTCTCCAGCTTGTCTCCCCCCATCGTATTCATGACGGCCTCGACCACACCCCAGGGGAGCTGGTTCTCAAGCAGCCAGACGTCGTGGTGGATGTCGATGTGGTTGGAGTTAAAGAAATCGCGCAATGACGGATCCGTCTTGTTGTCCGAGGGATCCGCCCCATACCAGACCATGTACTGCACCAGGAAGCAAGCATCAAAGAACATCATATGTCGAAAGTCTTCGTGGTCGATACCTGCCATCCCGTCCTGGTCGTAGAGGCGTATCTCGTAGGCATTGTCGGCGGCGACGACAACCTTGTCGTACATTTCCTGCAGCCGTGGTGATGACCAGGAGCCTGATTCTGTGATAATACAGTGATACGCAGCTACACGCTTCGCCTGCTCCGCATTTTGGAGGTGCTGCCGACGGTGGTTGTAAGGGCCGATGGCCACAGCCCTCGGCACAGTATACTCATCACCGAGATCTCTAATGATTTTGGGGTACCTATGGATCTTCCTTCCCACCTTGTAGACAATTTCGTCCTTAAACTCTTCCGCATCTTCCTGGAACAGTTCATGAATGCGGTTATAGATCATCTCGGTATCCATATTGTGCAAAACGACCTCACTTAGCTCTGCTTTTGCTTCTTTCTCGATTGGATAATGCTGCGGTGTGGCTGCTGCATGGTACTCAACCAGCTGCCCTCCGCTGCCGGAGCCATTAGGGGCACAAATTTGGATCCAGCTACCACCATATATCTCACCGGACTCAGCTGGCGGCTCCGCAGCGAAGCCAGGAGACCATGCTGCCGGCGCCATGGTCCAGTTCGCCAGTTGAAAGTTGCAAAGTACACATGCCGCAGCTGCAGGCTCCATATATGCTTCAATCGCCAAGCTGGTCATGAAGAGTAGTGTGACACAAAGCTGAAGTGAGGAGCGAGTGAAAACGATCTAGCTAGAAAGAGATTATATTCACTGAGAATCTTATCTTACTATTACTGATTAGGAGTTACAAAAGTTGCACGAATTACGAAGCGCGCTAGAAAAAAAGATAAATCCTATAAATTCTCACAAAAATCAGAAACATCTAACCATCAATTGACATATTGAAATATTAATAGCCATTAGATATGTTTTCTAAGTAATTACCCACATCTGCCATTACGAAAGGTTTTGAGTTCAACTCTCGACGAAAACAAATTTCTTCTTTTTTGGTAGATTTTTCCATTTTCAATTTATTTTCTAAGTAATTACCCGCCTATGCTATTATGAAATGTTTTTAGTTCAACTCTCAACGGAAGCAAATTTCTTTTATTTTCAGATTTTTCTATTTTCAAATTTACTAATAGTTTTTTTTATTTTTTCCATTTACAAATTTACACTACTAAATGATTCTGTAACTTTTTTCATAAAGATGCTAAAAACTTTTCTATAAAACAGATATTTTGTGCCTAATCTTGCTATTACTAATTGAACACTGCTTTTAGAGCCTCCTATTAATTCTCATAACAAGCGCTAAATAAACAATAAAATCATAAAAAATCTCACAATAATTAGAAACATCTGCCTAATCTTGCTATTACTAATTAGAAATTTTCATGATAATAAAAAAACATCCTATTATCGATTGCATATTGAAATCTTAATACACAGTAGATCTTTTTTTTCATGTAATTAACATATCATCATTCATCATGCAGCTCTAATAATAGATTTGTGTTTAAAAAAAGATAAATCCTAAAAATTCTTAAAAAATCAGAAACATTTCGTCATCCATCATGTAGCTCTAATAATAATAGTCATTAGGTCTATTATAGTTTCTAAAAAATTACCTACCATGACATTATGAAAGATGAAATAAAATAATCCCATGAATTTGTATAAAAATTGTCCATCATACCATTATGAAATATGACTTAAATAACCCCTTAAATTTGCATAAAATTATCCACCATGCCATTGTGAAATATAAATTAAAATAACCCCTAAAATTTGCATATAAATTACTCAACATGCCATTATAAAAGATGAATTAAAATAAACCCTAAATCTGCATATAAATTATTCAATATGCGATCATAAAATATAAATTGAAATAATTTATAAATTTGCATATATATTACACATAATGACATTACCAAAGATGAATTAAAACAATCAGCTCTAATATTATTATAGATTAAATCTATATTTCCTAAAACTCTAACCCGTGCGAGAGCACGGGTTGATGGGCTGGTATAAGTAGTAACTGGAATAGTCTAATTAAGGGTACCGATCACCGCCATAGTCAACAGTTTAGAAACACGTACAACCGAGCTAGTGCATAGTTACTCAAAGTTCCAAGAGAGAAGAAGAGAAAGATAAGTTACAACAGGACAGGAGGAGCAGCCTCACAACAGGGTAAGATTAAAAGCCTAGTCAGACCCTCCACTTATAGGGCTTCAATTCGTTATCCTGTGTCCGATTGCCATGGAATGTTGCCTGCCCAATACATTATTTTTTTTAAAAAAAAAAAGTGTTGCCCAATAGGCTACTGGCATCTTCTACCCATTCTTAATTCTTCTACCCACATTATTGGTGGTGTCGTGGTGCGACACAACCGACATCGCTCGCTGAAACGACAAGATCTAGATCGATCAACCACTACCGTATAACGCACTCATGTTACTGTCATGATTCAACCTTCCTTGCTTGTAGTCCTAGATCGAGCAAATTGTAGGACCGAAATGCATTTTTAACCACCCCAACTAGAGGGAATGAATATTGCGGAAGTTCAGAATAATTTTTTCCACTTCCCTCAACTCAAAAAAAAACTTTAATAAACCACTGCTATGTTAAACCATCTATTTTTGTAAAAAAAAAAACATACAACCCTAGATATGAAATAAAAAGATATCTAGAAATGACGACAATTGATTAAACACTAATTTCACGATAAAAAAACTATAAAATATTAAGAATTCCCTAGCAAGATTCAAGATATATATAGATCTAAATCCAAAAGGCAAAAATCGAACAAAGAAAGCGAAAGGATATCTTGTGAAAGCGATCTTTATTCCACGCCCTGCTTGTGCCAGACTGCCTGCATCACTTTGCCACGTTGACGAATGACGACCGCCGTCCGCCATGCCGCCCACCCAGCGGCCAGCATATGCTCCTTGCGTCATGCATGCATGTCAGCATGTGTGAGCCGCCAACCCGCCAAGTATACTAATCCATGGTACGGTCCACACCATGCAGCACGCATGCACCATGTTGCATCTCATCACGTGTGCACCACCATGCTGCATCATATACATCACATGCATGCACCACGTACACACACATGCATAGCAATATATGCATTTGTCTGCGCAGTTCCCGGTTGACGAGCGCTCCTCTTCCGCGCGCGGAGGGTGGGAGTAGGTGGGGCCCAGGCATCTTTTTTTTATTTTCTGTTTTTCTTTTTTCACGATAATTTTATGGAAGCATAATTTATGGGGATGATTTTATGGAAACATAATTTATCACGATAATTTTACGCAACCAGCATAAATTATCACGATATTTTTATAGAAAAATAATTTATCAGGATAACTGTATAGAAACATAATTTTATCCGGATAACTTTATGCAACCATAACTCATCACAATAGCATAAATTTATCACGATATTTTTAATATAATTTATCAGGATAACTTTATGGAAATATAATTTTATCATGATAATTTTACGCAACCATAACTTATGTAAGCATAATTTTATCAAGAATATTTTATGCTATCATAACTTATCACGATAATTTTATCACGAATATTTTATGCAACCATAACTTTATTGTTTTTTTCTTTTTTCTTTCTTTTTTTTTATGATAACTTTATGGAACATAACTTATCAAGATAACTTTTATACAACCATAATTTTATCATGATAATTTTATGTAAGAAAAATTTTATCATGAATATTTTATGCAACCATAACTTATCACGATAACTTTATGTAAGCATAATTTTATAACGAATATTTTATGCAATCATAACTTATTACGATAACTTTATGTAAGCATAAGTTTATCACGAATATTTTATGCAACTATAATTTATCAGATAACTTTACGTAAACATAATTTTATCACGAATATTTTATGCAACCATAATTTATCACGATAACTTTATAAAAACATATTTTTCTCACAATATTTTTTAACGTTAGTATGAAATCGGTTTGATCAGTAGACATTTTCATCTGAAGCTACATTTTTTTTAGCTTATCTAAAGCTATGTAGAAAAAACGAAGTTAAAAAATGTTTCGTTTCTATGCTTCTATGCATGCAGTGTAGCAGCCGAACCAACTGTATATGGCACTGAGAAGCCAATGGGGCCCGCGATAGCGACGTGAGGGGAAAAACGGCAGTATGCGTTGAGGAGTAGGACAGCGACCTAAGACCATGTGCACTCGCTACGCCATATCGTTCCGCCACCCGCGTAGCGTAAAAATTTGGCGTAAAAACACCTGCAGCCGGTTCCGCCACGGCCTCCGCCACCACACCGGAAACCATTCGTTCCCCCAAATACAGAGGAAACTCCGGATTCCGCCATCGTCTGTGCAGGCGCGGGCCCCATCAACCGCCCTTCCCTTGCGCGCTCCGCCGGAAGAGAGAGAAGCCGAGCAGCAGCACAGGAAGCAGGGCCGGCGATGGCCGGTGGAGGCGGATCTGCCGGAGGAGAAGGAGAGGGGGCGGACGAGCTGCGCTGGGAGAGGACTCCGCCGGCTCGGATCAGGCCTGGGAGGTGAACAGGGAGAAGAGGAGGCGGAGAGCTTCGGTCCGCCACTGCTACCACGAGAAGGGGAGGGCCACGCCGGCCGCCGTCGTCGTTGTCGCGCGCGCGGAGGAGGGGACGCCGGCGCCGGGCGGAGACGGCCAGCCAGTCGTCGTCGCTCGCCGCAGAGGAGGCGGATCGAGGGGCAGCGGCCGCGCGGAGAGGTGGAGAGGGGCAGCGGCTGCGCGGAGGAGGCGGATCCAGGGGCGGCGGCTGCGTCGAGAGGTGGAGAGGGGTAGCGGCCTCCGTCATTGCTCGTCGCCACAACGCGGTGAAGCTCGAGCGGGTGGAGAGGTGTCACACCTGGTTTTATAAACAAAACCAGATAACACTATATGTGTGCCCAGGATCTATTTCCCACACATACAGCTGACTTCATTAGTGAATATCAATAGACAGTGCATTATATAAGCGTATAAAACTTACATTTGACACAAAGGTCAATATATCAGAGTATAGCGGAACTTCTATCTCATAGCGGAACTCCATCTTCACAGGAGGGTTGACTGGGGGCACGTACGCCTAAACACATTATAAACTTCTGGATCCACTCCGTCTTCGTACATGGTGCACTCAGCAAGTATTCCGTTTATGATAAAAGTGGACTAGCTTTATAGTGGACAGGCATAGCAGTTGCTTTTAGTTGGTCAAGTTTTATTACTAGCAATGATTAGCATAACCCATCCCATAACTGAAATATTACAAGTAAATAAAATAATTGAGTATCAACCATTGTCGTAACTGCCACCATTACCATCATCACCACTGTCATCATCACTGTCATCACCATTATCATCATGAGCCATTTTCTTTGAAAACTCTAATCTGTGAGGGTCCAGGCCGGTCATAACCGTGAGCACGGCTGATATATCAGTTTAAAACACTCTCGAGGGGTTATCCGTCCACAAAAGAATGAAATCCTGAGTTTGTCCTAAGTCAAACTATCGTAAGTTTGACCAAGTTTATATAAAAATATAATAACATTTATGATATCAATTATGTATGATATGAAAATACATTTCAACACGAATCTAATGATACTAAGTTGGTAGCATAACTTTTAATATATTTTGATATAAATTTGGTCAAAGTTACGAAAGTTTGACTTAGGACAAAGCTAGGATTTCATTCTTTCGTGGACAGAGGGAGTACATCCCATGCATGCACCACGTACACACACATGCATAGCAATATGTGCATTTGTCTGTGCTACACGCACACGTACATATGCAAATGTTAACTAACAGCGCCACGTGCTTCCTTGTGATGCTGCCTTTATTTACGGCTTTACATTGGTAATCGCTCACGTTCCTACGAACCGCAACTACTCACCATACTATATATATATATATATATAGGCCGGCGATGGCCATGTGCGAGACCGAAATGTTACACGGAGACTAACATCATGGCAGGTTGAGCTAGTTGTGCTATGAATGTGAGGCTAAGGTGTAACGTGGATTCGCATACGTGACTTACGCGGAATTTGGCAGAAGATTGTAGATTGATTTTGGGCTGCAGGAGATCTGACGAGGCGTTGCGTAGTGCTGTCCAGGGTTGCAGGGTCTTCGGGACGGAGTCAAGCGTCCTGCGGCACACGGGACCAGGTGGAGACTCCAGGTGGCACCCGGCGGGCGGCGGTCGTGCGGAGCCCATAGGGAGCCGTGTTCGCGCGGGGCACAGGACCAGTCGGCTCACATGGGCAGTGCGAGCGGAGGCTCCGTCGGGCGAGTGCGTGGTGCCAGGCGCGGGTGCTGGAGGCTCTCTAGGTGGAGGTACGTCCAGCACTCCAGCGGTGCAGGTGCTCGTGTACGGATTCGGCCGGTGGCACGGAGTCCGGGTGCGAGGTAGCCAGGGCGCTTCGGCCTCGGAACGCGAGTGCGCAGGTGTCCGGGAGCGGCTCGCTTTCAGACAGAGGTGCGCGGGAGTCCTAGGCGGAGACACGCACAGCGTGCGTACGTGGGAGTCGGATGCGGAGGCATGCACCACGGAACAGGTCGAGCAGGCATGTCGCAAGGGCGCAAGGCCTTATGGGATTGAGCATCACGTTCGTTTCCTTAGGCAGGTGCCATTGGCACACAAATGATCTGAACAGATGCCCTCCACGAAACGTTAGAAGCGGTCCGAAACGGAAGCTGCTTTTGACATCTACTAGGAGGGGGTAGGCTCATGGGCCACCCCTGAAAATAGAGTTATAGGGATGGACAATATCTCAGCCCACCGTTAAAAATCGGACCAATTTCAGGGGCGGGCCATAAAATGGACTGGCCCGCCCCCATATTTAGTGATGGTCCATTCTTCCACCCACTCCTAGTAATGAATTCCATTTTTAGGGGCGGCCCGTCTAAAGAGCCGCCCCTTGGGTTCATACACGGCTCCACATGTCATCCTCACATGACTGTTCGCCTTACTGCATATGCTTTCAACCCTACATGGCCCATCCTCACGTGACGCTTCACCTCCGACTGCGTCTGCTATAAGACCTAGACGACGCCGCAGCCACTCTCTAGATCTATTTCTCATCTCCCGTACACAGTCCTCCCTCCGTTTCTCAGCCCGATCGAGCTAGCTCTCACTCACTCGTTGCCCTCGCCATGTCGTGGTACGGTGCGTCTCCTCCGGCCGCCGACCCCGTCAATAGCCGCCTCCGCCGCCACCGAAGGTACGCGCATGAGGAGATCCCCCCTCAGTCCGGTTCGCGGTCTTGCGAGCAGACCTTGAGGTGAATTTTTACCGGCATAATCGCCGGTGCGAGCAGCTGGCCGCGCTCGAGCGAACCTCCCTCGCCTTGATCGCAGCCATTAGGGCTGCGCACAACGGCACGAGCCTGGCCGGGCCCTCCGGTGTCGTCGCCTCCTCCGTCGTCCTCCTCCTCGTCTTCCAGCAGCGCCGCCACCAGCCGTCGTGGCGTCCCCTTCCCCTTCATCCCCTGGAGCGCATCTCTACCAGGTCTTTGAGCGTCTGGCACAGGAGCGCCTGGCATGTGAGGCTGAAGTCGCCGCTGAGCGTGACCCAATCGACTGGGATGCGGTTGCCGAGAGCTCCTCCGACGTGGAGTAGTATCTATCTATTATGTGTGACTTGCATGTATCTAATTAATCTAGTTAGCTAGCCCCATCTGTTTGTGATGAACTACTTCCTTCTATATGTCTATATATTTGTGTTCTGCGATGAACTTCGATGTCTATGTATCTATCTGTGTTCTGTGATGAATTTCTATAGTAGTATTGTGTGATGAACTTGTTCTTCTATGAAGATGAAATTTGCGTTGTTTGGTCATCGATGGCGAGGACCCCAATAGCTGTCGGGTTCGATTTTATCAGGGGCGGCTCATAACACGAACCGCCCCTGAATGTGATGCCTCCGGCATCTCAAAGGCCCTAATACACGATTCAACCATGATAATGAAGATTTATGGCTTAATCATGCTAGATAGTAATGAGGAACTAGGTGGAGGAATCACTAAGACAAAATTTTTCTATTGAAGATACAAAACCTTGTGTGGTTTGGTTTCATAAGTCAAGAGTTACAAGCTTTTGAGCACTACACCAAATACAAAACCTCGGATAAAAAAATAACCCTAGACTTTTTATCTGACCCTGTTCAAAAATCTAAAGACAAGGGGTTTAAAAGATCGAACCAAATCCAAGTAACGTTTCTTCCGAGGGTAGCAAGTGTGATCGTGACCAAACTTTAGCCCTAATAAAACTTTAAAGCTCATTAGCACATGAGCCCAACTCCATTATCAAAGTTGCTGTACATACTAAGAACTACCCATTTGGTACACTGAACATGGTTTAAAACTGTCAATTTACTATTTTAAATTTGGCCTAAACCCTCTTGAAATCAGCTCAAGCTAGTCTAAGAATATTTCCTAAGTCTAGATTTTTATCTCCTCCCCAAACTTCCTTCTGAAATTACTTTCAATTTCACTATACAAATTCAAAATGTTTCTTTCTATGAAATGAAATTAAACTTAATCACCTTTCAAATGCATCTGACCTCATAGTAATTGGACTCCATTTGATACTTCAAAAGTTGAAAACAAGAAAGGCTCTACAGAAAGTAAACCTGCTGTTTGACCAGACCTCTGAACACGTTTGAACTGGTATTTCAAAATCTATTGTGAAATAGACAAAACTTTATATACCAAACTTGTAGGTAAATTGGTGGTGAACAACTTTTATAATTGGGGCCTGGTCATATATTGAAGTATACATGGAATGTTGGATCCTTTTCTGCCAGCATGAAAAAGCTGTCAAAACCTGGCCCGCTTAGTAATCTGAGTTTTTCCCTAAACTACAGCCATTTTTACGCAAAGCTCAAATTGAATGAGTTGTAGATAATGGAGTTCCCAACAAAAGTGTCAATAAGCTCCTTGAGTGAAAATGGCCATAAGATTGACTTTTAGAATTTCTAAGCATCCCTGGTCTGTAGGTCGAAATGGAATGGGAGAGACAAATTCAAATGAAAGTCATATTTCTAAAATGATTTTGGTGTTGAACCTTTTGACAAAGTTGTAGAGATTGAATAGTAGAACATTTCATCCAATTGAAGCATTTTTAAAATTGGCCTATAAATTGGTCAAACAGGCGATTTACAGAGGGGGAGAAAACACATTTTTCCTTTTTTTTCTCTGTGCCACTGACGGGTGGGGCCCGACCGTCAGCGCCGCCCAGGCTACCCAGCCCGTGGACGCCGCGTGGGCGCTGGCGAACGGCCAGCGCGCCGCGCCACGGATCGACGCCCCCACCTTGGCCTGGCTTCACCTGGACGCGAACGCGACCACGCTCATTCGTTCGCCCTCACTCCCTGCTCGTCTCCCTGCCTCTGCTCGCGCAAGCCGGGACGCCGCCGCCATGGCCAAGCTTCAGTGAGCTCGCGCCACCACAGCTCCGGGCCTCCTCTCGCCTCGCTAGCGCGAGCACCGGCTACTCCTTGCCGCCCTCCTCGTGTTTCCCAAGACCTCGAGCCCCGGCACCACTCCTAGCGCCCTCTCCGTGCGCGGCCCCCATTGCCGCTCGGGTTAAGCTCCGAGCCGCCGTAGACGGCTACCCTCCGGCGCCTCCCGCGCCTCCATTTCACCTCCTCCGTCCTCCCCACCTCGCCGCGCAGCCCACAAGCCCTCGGGCGCTGCCATTCCCTCTCCCCACGACGAGATCGAGCCGCGTCCGCCACCAAGCTGTGGAGCCGGTTCACGCCGCGTTCCCCACGTCCCTCCTCAACGCCGAACGACGAGACCTAGGGGACGGGGTTCGCCGTGTTCTGAGGCACCTCCGGCGACCTACTCAGCTCCAAGTCGGTGTCTCCACGCGCCGGCGCAAGCGCGGAAACGCCGGCCGCCGCGTGCGGTTCGTCCCCGGCCGAAGGTTGAAGATGACCTGCCATCTTTGTGATTTAGCCCCTATGGTTTCTCGGTTTTTCAGTGAAGTCCTGTGCGCTGTAGTATGAGTCTGGTAGGAATTGCATGCTAGCCCCTGGAATTATGTTTATTCGCGCTTAAGTCCTAGATCTAGGATTTAAATACAATTTCAGCTGAGAACTTTGGAAAATTGTATAAAATCGTATAAAAATCCAAAATGGACAAACTTAGTTGCGTTGGATTCCTCTTGAGTAGATCTACATGATTGATATGATGTGAATGTGTGAAATGACCACCTTGCCCCTGTTTTGGTGCATGCATGTTGAAACGATGTGAATGTGTGAAATGACCACCTTGCCCCTGTTTTGGTGCATGCATGTTGAAACTAGATAAATGACAAAAGTAGGCTAAATGGAGTCCAAATGGCATGAGACTTGGACTGTAGCTTTATGATGATATTTAGGCTCTGTGATAATTTTGGTAGCCCTAGCACTGCTTGGTTATTTACTGTTTTACCTTTATGCATGTGTTTTATGTAATTTTATTAACATGAAAAATGGTTGCTACATAAAGTGTGCTCTAAATGCGTCCCTAGAATTTTTGTATGCTTTAGTTAGCCTAAGTAGCTCATTAGTGAAATATGAGACTCTACATGTTAAGTTTGAGTGGTGATTTGAAATTGAAAAAATGTCACTTGCCTAACTAAATAATGGGGAAAAGTGGTCTTAGGGTGCATAATTAATTCCATAGGATTTATGGTGGTGTGCTGGTTATATTTAGAGTCCAGAAAGTAATTTCTTAGATTTTATGAGCACCGTTGTATTTTGCATCTATAATAAGCTAAAGAAAATATATGGAAAATAAAAGTCCTATCAAACTAGGAAAATTTTACTTGCTAATTTTTGTGTATGATGTTTATGCTAAGTATTACTCACTGAGTGAATTTCATGACCAAAAACTATTTCTACAAATTATGAAAAATCTGGGAAAATAATGAGCTGATAACTTGCTAGAATTTTAATAAATTGATTATAACTCTTTTGTAGCTGAAATTTTGGCAGCAGCATTATGAGGTATGTTTATGCATGTCATAAAAATCTGAGCTCATTTGGGATCGTCTAACTACATGAACTTCTATGTGCATTTTATTCATAAATTGGACATGTTGCATTGAGTGTATGTGTAGGTGTTTCCTTACGGTTGATATCATTATGAATATATGTCGATCTATGGCTGCATACTATTTACTATTTTTCCATGTCATACTTGATTAAGAAATTAGTTTACTCACTCATTTAAAACACCTAAAGACAATATGGGGTTTTAATCCATTAAATATATAAATTGAATGATATAACTAGTGGATGGTTCCTATGAATGCATGAAGTGTATGATTTTAATTTATTATTGAATACAACACACATCTATCTTAATATGACTTGTTTTTGTCGAGCAACCTCATTAACATGTTTGTCATATGATCATTAACTTGATAGTGCAAATCTATGATTGATTGAGTGTATGTTTGCTCTAGGCCCGTAAAAGTACCCTTTGTTTAAGTAAGTTTATCTAAATCACCTTTTTGCCTGTTCATGAAATGATTGTTTATACGTGTGTTTGCTATTCATGCATCTCATGTATTGCATTATGCATATCATTCATATAGTGGCGCTCATTGCATATACGTGATCCAAAAGCTAGTGCATGGATCTACTTCAACCAACGGTGGTCCAGAAGACCAACTAAGCCCTAAACACGACCTGGAGTGCCCATCAGTCGTGTTTGGAAGGAGGAGTTGTCCAAGGGATAAAGGGGTTGCTTGGAGCAAAGCCTCACAACCCGGCAAACTAACAGTAGCTTAGTTTGTTTCTTTCTTAAGACAAATCAAAGGTAGACAGGACCATACTTTACCCAGCAAACATCTTATGTCTTAATGATTTAAGCATATGCATCAGGAGTTGTTTGAAACCAACTGCATTAGACATCCTGGCCGCCCTGGCCCTAGCACCTATGAATAGAGATCGTAGGACGAGTATGCCTAGAAATGTTAGGTACGAGTAGATATGAGTGAATGGAGTCACTCGTCGCGTAGGTGATTTTCAAAAGTCACAAGAAATATTACTATAATGGAAACTATGAGGATGCTCATGGTTTTAAATCGAGACCGGGCGGAGCGTAAGTTTACTTTTGTGGTGTACGTTGTTGTTATCCAGCTCCACCCGAGTCGCATAAGGCCCGTCCGCTGTTCGCCTACTGATCGGCAGAACATTGCTAGAAGTGCTTATCCTGGCCGTGGGACTGGTGAAGGCTTACTTGTGCCATCCGAAACACAGAAACACGTTTCTACCCACTGGTTGAGAGAAAGGTGGTCCGGGGGAGCTTTGATCTCATGGTGGGGAGACCGAGATATCGGCAGGCTCGCCATGGGGGCACAACCCGTAGAGTCAGGTGGGAGTGAATCGAACTTATGATGGGACAAGTGGAGCGGGAGGCTATATGTGATGAACGCGATGGCTAATAAGCATATATCCCCTGGCATTTCTAGTTATTCCCGGGAATTAGGAAACGATTCGAATCGCTGATGCTCACCAGGTGTGAGAATGCCAATATCACTGACGGGCAACGTATTAACTACTTGAATATATTATGCTTATTATTCATGTTTTCAAATTCCACTTGTTTGTACATGTATGATTACATTCCCGCAGAGTTATATTTTTGATGGTATATGCAAGTCACTATTATTATTATTGCCATGATGATATATGCAAATGATGAAACTTGATACTTTTGTTAATATGATACTGTTTAACATCAATGGCTAAGGATCCACTGATTAGTAAGCAAGCTTTGCGTCAGTCATAAGCCATTTCCATTAAGTCCTATTGAGTAATTAGTACTCAGGGTTTGCCCCCATTTTTGGAGCGCAGGTATCGATGACATCTAGACAATTGCTTGGAGGAGGGTAGTACCGGTGGGCTCGGTGCTGCTCGCCTTGTTCACCCCTGCATGAAGACTACTTAAGTATTTTGTTTCCGCTGCGAGATGTTTTTGAAATCACTACCGCAATAATTTTGAACGTGTATTTGACTACGTATATTTTGTTTGTAAAAACTTTATCTTATTTTCACTGTTAAACTGCCTGTGATGATGTAACTATTGTAGCTCCATCGAGGGCTGGATGTGTGTGATGTCGGCATCCTCGGGTGATCGTTACATCGAGTGCCCTCTGGGGTAGCTCGACGGACTACCGGGTTTAGTTCAGCCTAAGTGCACTGCGAGCCAGAGGTGGCATGTGTGCTTAGTCTGGATTAAGCAGGGCGGTTCCGCCACACTGAAGATCCATTTTTCAGGGGCGGCTCATAATTTTCTGGGGCGGGCCTTGTGATACACCGCCCCTGAAGATCCATTTTCAGGGGCGGCCCTCACCATAGTCCACCTCTAAAAATATCCCTATATAAGGCTGCCTTCTTCCACCTCGTGACCGTAACCCGAGGAGTTCTTGGCCAGCCTCTCTAATGATGTCCAAGAAATGCAAAATAGGGGGGAGGTTTTAATCTGGTTTTCCTTGCAGATCAAAGGCTTTCGAGGTTAGTCTACACACACTTTGACTTCTTTTTTACTGTTTTACTAAGTAGTTTGTTGTCGGTAGGCAAAAATATTTTCTCTCTCGTGTAGTGGTAAAATTTGGTCCGTTAGCCATTATTTTCTTGTGAAGCCATGTGTAGCCATTTTTCTTGTGAACACAAATTTAGTGTTTTATTAGTTCATGTTGTTGTGTTGTGAATTTAGCTTACTCTATTGATTTACGATTTTTTTGAGAATAATTAAAATAAATTATCGTGTTCCTATTTGTTATATACACTATAATAATTAATATAAATTCTCTCATGTTTGCTACAAAATTATTTCCCATTATTTGCCTAGATTATGCATAATAAGTCAATAATAGTTTAGTTTCTAACTATTGTAGTACTCATTTTTAGATCAGTGTGGGTTTAATTAAGATGGACCGTCCTGATTGAGCATGGATGTACACCAGCCGCGCCAATAAAGCTTACCGCATTGAAGTGGAGAAATTTATTGAAGCTGCGAAGAGACACGCTACGAATACGAAGTCCGTTGGTATCATATGTCCGTGTACATCATATAAGAATGAGATGATTGCGACAGAAGATAAGACCATTAGATCCAACTTGACCTGTTACGCTTTTGTTAAGAACTACCACACTTGAATCATTCATGGTGAGGAAAAGATCACATATGAGTTCATTTCAGATGATGAGGACATTGATGAGGAAATGTTCCTCACTGCGCGTGCTCAATTTGATGGCGTCGACAATAATGAAGGCGCCGAATGAAGGTGTTTTTGAGACCATATCAGCTGGTAGTAGCAATGATTTTGGTGATGTTGATTTTGATCAAGATGGGGACGACCTCGAGAAAATGCTACAACACTTTAAGACAGATGTGATACTTGGGCATGCGAAAGAGCACTTCGAGGGCGTCAAGGGTGCAGCTAAGAATAGTGTATATGACAAATCCAAGGGTTGCCCAAAACATTGGTCGCAGGTACGGTTTGTAGTTGAGTTGCTTATTTTGAAGGCAAAATATGGGTGGTCTGATAGTAGCATCAACGATCTATTGCTCTTAGCGTGGTTGCTTCCAAAGCCTAACTTCATGCCTGCAAACACATATAAAGCCAAGAAAGTTATTGGCCCATTAACCATTGGAGTGGAAAGAATACATGATTGTCCAAACCATTGCATATTGTACCGTGGGAAGGATTTAAAGATTTGGATAAGTGCCCAACAGGCAGTGCCGGTCGCTATAAGAAAAATGTTGTTTTCACTG
The DNA here is from genome assembly GCA_022530915.1 of Paspalum notatum. Classification (NCBI taxonomy): domain Eukaryota; kingdom Viridiplantae; phylum Streptophyta; class Magnoliopsida; order Poales; family Poaceae; genus Paspalum; species Paspalum notatum. The sequence goes on along the minus strand of CM039683.1, from coordinate 68,326,788 downwards.
GACAAGACGACCAAGGACCGGCCATCGGGAACAAAAGAAAGAAGGGTTCAAGAAAGAATGTCGGCCCACAGGATGAGGTGCAGACATGCTTAGGCATTGATGAGAATCAGAGAAGAATCCCCTCTCTTGTTATGTGGTACCTCAATCACATCGATCGCTTACGGTGTATGTTTGCAAACCCTAGAGAAGAAAAGTTGATGTGATGGTGCAAGAAGCACGCTAAGGATGATGAAAAACTTGTGCACCTAGCTGATGGGACATAATGGAAAAGGTTTGACGAACTGTATCTAAAGATTGCTGAGGATCCAAGGAATGTAAGGTTTGCATTAAGCACTGATGGAATGAATCCATTTGGTAACAAAAGCATCACACATAGCACTTGCCCGGTGATCCTAACCATATATAATCTCCCCACATGGTTGTGCCAAAACCGAAAGTACTTGTTGCCATGCATCCTGATACAAGGCCCTAAACAGCCTGATTTTGATATTGATGTATTTCTCGAGCCTTTGATGCAAGACATGGCGAAGCTTTGGAATGAGGGTTTCAAGATATGGGACGAGTTTGCTAAGGAAGAGTTCACTTTATGAGGTATTATAATCGTTACCATTAAAGATTATATAGCTTTGTTCTCCCTCCAGACAAATAAAAGGGAAGATAGGAAGCCTTGTATGCTTGGACGACACTTCCTTTTTGTTTTTGAAGGCCACAAAGAAAAATTGTGTATACAAAGTACAGGCGATTCTTAGTTGAAGGGCACAAGTACTGCCAAAAGAAATTATATAGATGCTTTGATGGAAAAGCAGAGTTAGATTCTGCACCTATTAGAAGGACAACAAAAATATTTTTCATATGACCAAGGCGATAAAGGTTCAATACGGGAAGAAGGTAAAAAGAAGTAAACGTAGCGATGGAAGTGGCCCACCATTCAAGAAGTTCTCGATCTTCTTTAGGTATTTACCGTATTGGAAGAACTTACAGGTTGGCCATGCAATTGATTCTATGCATCTGAAGAAGAACGTGCGTAGGACCAAGACGTGCGACTGGAGGGGGATGAATAGGAGAACTTGAAAACTCAAACTCAAACCCCCACCGCAGTGCAAAACGGAAACAACGCACACAACGAAACTAGACACCGTCTACTGAGTGGATACGTATCTAGCTCACAACACGTGCTTGGTACCGTCCACTGAACAGATACGTACCAAGCACCAAGCGGAAGCACACGTTCAAACGGCTAAGAAAAGGAGCGCAAAAGGAACCAACTCCGGGGAACTGCAGATTTCAGACAGACAGGGCTGCAAAGAAAAATCTCAAAACCCATCGAGAGAAGCTCCAAAAATTCCCCCAAAATTACTACACCTTCACAAGGCAATAGGGAACAACTCCAGAAAATTTCAGGCTAACTGGAGCAAATTGTGACCACCGGACTATCCAGTAGTTAATCACCGAACTGTCCGGTGCTTACAACCTGATACTCCAAAAAGATTCAGACCAAAACCCTATCAAACAAACTCCAAAAATTATGAAATTTTTACTAGAGGTTACGAAGGGGCCAAGGAACAACTCCACAAATTTTTAGCTTAATTGGAGAAAGAATAAAATTCGAGCCACCGGACTGTCAGGTGGTTAAAAAACTGACAGACCAACTCCCAAAGAAAAATACCAAAACTAGGTCAAAACATCTCCAAATGATCTGAAATTTTTATGGGAGCTTTATGATTCACTGATAAAGAGCTCACAAAATTTCAGCCCAAAATTCGAAGGTTTGACCCCTAAACCAAACAAGGCTTGAAGACGGACAGAACCAGCAGGAAAACTGGACAGCAGAAAACCTCACACAAAAACAATCCGAAACTTGACCAAACCTTCTCCAAACATCACGAAAATTGGCACAGGCTATCCTAGCCCCATTCCAAAACTATTCCTAAAAGATCTATGGAAAAAGATCACGGGATTAGCGGAAATTTTAGATCTCGTGAAGAGGTGAATATTTGGGCAAGAAGGGGAAAATCTTAACAACAACTTGCTTGTGGCAATCCTTTAGGATTGAGATGTTCTAAGACATAATCTCCACGTCCTTGCAAGTCCAAAACACAAGGAAAACAAAGGATTCAATCTTGGCCAAAACAAACACCCAAAAGGCCAAGGATTGAAGCAAAAAACCAAAGAGAACAAAGGGAGGAGAAGCACACAAAGTTGCTGCACGAAACCACTTCGATTATGAGCCTCAAAAGAGGTCTTAGGTCAGATTACAACGAAGGATTTCGTCCCAAGCAAACACCCTAACCTTCCCTCTTGATTTGGAGGCTAGTTCTCACCCTAACCCTCATAAAATTGGAGCTCAATGCTTGAGGATAAAAATTACCCTAAGAAAATGAAAACCTAGCTGCCAAGACTACCTCTAATGATCAGCTCTTAGTCTATTTATACACCGGTTCAGTTTTGGCATTTTTACACATAGACCCCTAAGACTAGAAACGCCCAGAGGGGCTAAAACAGAAAAGAATCCGAAATATCGGGGACGGATGACCACGATGAAGACTTGATCTTCTTAGCTTCCACGCAATCTTCGGATGTCCTCCACGTGGCCAGTAGTCCAATCTGCCTTTGCACCTCCGGTTTTGAAGTCAGAAACCGGGAGACTTTAGGAAGTCGCCGTCTGGACCGGACTTGGCCCATCTTCTCTACCTTGGTGAGTTGTGGCCCAACTCACCAAGCCTTGGGTAGATTGGGTAGCGGTTTTGAGCCGAAGCCGCCAAAACCTCCCTCGCACGCCTTTGCGCCATGCACTCGGGTTGGAGCACCACGGTGGCACTTGGCTTCTCCAGTCCATCGGAGTTGCCTCGCGGTCCATCGGAGGACTTACACCACCGTTGTCGATCCGTCCCTCCGTCCCTCCGTGTACCGAGCTTCCATGAACGACCGACGCCGAGCATTGCCTCCGGTCCATTGGAGGGCTTTTGCCTCAGTCCATCGAGGTCTTCATCATCTACCTCCAGTCCATCGGAGGGATTGATCTCGTTGACAAACACTCATAACATCAGGAGAGCAATGAGGCCGGTCCATTGGCTCTCAATCTCTGCATTGTCAACACCTTCAACCTATTACCTGAAATAGAACAAAGACAAGAGAAAAGCGTAAAACCGAAAAAGAAAGAAAGAAAGAAGAAAGGTGCTCAAAATGCCCAAGAACCAAATACAAGCAAAGAAACAGGGCACAATGAGACAACAAAAAAAAAAGCAAAGCATCGGCTCCTCAAGACAGAGGCAAAAGGCTCAACGCACCGATGCAGAGAGCATGCTAAAAGCTCAAACTTCCCTTGAAATGCATCCTCACAAATGCAATATGAATGCAAAGCTCTCCCTCAACTAAATCTCTCCTGAGTTCTTCCCCTTGTCCATATTTTTAAATTTCTTCCCCTTGGAGAAGTACACTAATCTTTCCCCAAATTTCTCCCCCTTGTTGACAATGGACACATCAAGGGTTCCTTGAACTCAACTCCCCCTGAACTAGACAACTCCCCCTCAAAATATGCTATGAAATGCAAGGAGTGTAACAGAAAGAGCTCAGAAGGGATGGAAAGCTAGTGATCACAAGTTCTAGCATACAGAGCAAGTGAGGGCAAGGATGCATACAACAAACCCAAATGAATCTATCTTACACAGATCAGGAGTATGTTTTTCAGGGCTATTGAAAAGAAAGCATCACCAACATGAATTGCACCTAGCAAGATAGGCATGAACAGCAAGATACTAGCAATGTATACAAGGTGTGCTACTCTCAACCAAAGCATATACAACTAGCCATAAGCATTTTAGAGACTTGTAAATTTCAGATTTAAACTTGTGTATCCATAAGCAAGTTCTTTTTGTGCCAGGGGTTATTTACTTGTCTTTTGCCACTTCTTACCAACCAATGCCAAACCTAGTCTCAAAGGACCATCAGAAGCTTAAGACAAGGTTTTGATCATACACAGCCTAGTCCAAGTTTATGTCAAGGTGCAATGACAAGCAGTCTCAAACCAGATCAGTGTGACAAGCAAATCCACCTGGATCTTTCTCATTATAGCACATTTGTAAGCATTTGAATTTAGATTTCAATTTATGCAAGGTGTCATAAAAGCTTAGGCATTAACTTAGCAAAGGCATACAACTAGCATATCCAGGTATAAAAAGATAGCATAGCATTCAACAATCCTACACATGCTAGGTAGCCAAATCAAGTGGTGATCATAGTTTTTGATTTGCAAACAATAAAATGACTTAGCTCACAACTAGTATTCAACAGACTCAAAAGAGCTTAGCCAACCATGATCAAGCAAGCATCTGTACAATTAGCACAAGCAAGTACTAACTCATCATTCCAAAAGAGCTCTAGTGCTAGTGAAGTGAAAATGCATATGATACAATGCAATGCATGATATGATACAATATGCAAAAGAGACAAAGAGAAATAAAACCAAGATAAAAGCAAATTTAAACTACAGAAGCTATTCCATACTAAAAGGAATAGCACACTATCCCTGACTAAAAGGGGTAGCACACTCCAAGCTCACCTCTTAGACGCGTAAAAGCGTCAAACTCTAGGGGCTTGGTAAAGATATCGGCCAACTGGTTTGCAGATACTACGTGGATTAGGTCTATGTCTCCCTTCTCATAGTGATCTCTCAGAAAGTGAAACCTCACGTCTATGTGTTTGGTTCTAGAGTGCAAGACGGGGTTCTTAGCTACAGAGATAGCAGAAGTAGAGTCAACTAGAAGAGGGATCCTTCCATACTTAAGGCCGAAATCACTAAGGGTGGCTTTCATCCACAAGAGCTGGGAGTAGCAGCTAGCAGTAGCAATGTACTCTGTTTCTGTGGTGGAAAGAGCTACACTAGCTTGCTTGTGGGAGGCCCAAGAGACAAGACAGGTTCCTAAGAGGTGGCATGTGCCGGAGGTCGACTTGCGATCAATCCGGCAGCCAGCATGATTAGCATCTGAGAACCCTCTAAGAAAAAGAGAAGAACCCGAGGAATACCAAAGACCAAACTCAGGAGTGAATTTCAGATACCTGAAAATGCGCTTCACCGCTTCACGGTGAGAAGTCCTACGAAAAGCCTGGTAGCGCGCACAAAGGTAGACCGCGAACTGAATGTTCGGCCTAGTCGCCATCAGGTACAGAAGTGAGCCAATCATCCCTCGAAATTCCTTCTGGTCCACTGCCTCCCCATCTTGATCAGCATCAAGCGCCGTGTTTGTACTCATAGGAGTTGTCATAGGTTTAGAGTCACCCATGTTAAACTTCTTGAGTATATCTTTTGTGTACTTGGCTTGATTGGCGAACATACCCACAAGGCCTTGCTTGGTTTGCAGCCCAAGGAAGAACTGGAGCTCACCCATAAGACTCATCTCAAATTCCCTGCTCATCTGTTCAGCAAAACTAGACACCAAAGCGTGAGATGAACCACCAAAGATTATGTCATCAACATATATCTGAACTATCAGGGTGTCACCGCCACGACTCAACAAAAACAAGGTCTTGTCTACTGAACCCATCACAAACCTAGACTTGAGCAGGAAACTCTTCAACCTAGCATACCAAGCTCTAGGAGCTTGCTTCAGACCATAAAGGGCTTTCCTCAACTTATACATCCGGTCTGGAAATCTAGCACTCTCAAAGCCAAGAGGTTGTCTCACATATACCTCCTCCTCTATGAACCCGTTCAGAAAAGTAGACTTGACACCCATTTGCTGCAGTTTGAAGCCTTTAGAGGCCACAAAGGCAAGCAAAATCCTAATGGCTTCCAGACGAGCTACAGGGGCAAAGGTCTCCTCATAATCTATCCCCTCCTTCTGACAAAAACCCTGGGCTACCAATCTCGCTTTGTTTCTCACAACCATCCCATCCTCACTCTGTTTGTTCTTGAAAACCCACTTGGTACCTATAGGGCGACAGTTTGGTGGAGGTTCAACTAAATCCCAGACATGGTTTCTCTCAAAGTTCTCCAACTCCTCATGCATGGCGTTCACCCAGTTAGGATCAGATAATGCATGTGACATATTTCGGGGCTCAAAAGAAGCAACATATGCAGAGTGGGAGAAAAAGGCTAAAGAAGAGCGTGTAACACGCTGGTGAATGTCTCCAATCATCCTATGTGGAGGGTGATCCCGCTGGACCTGCCGAGATGAAACAATCTCGGAAGTCACCTCCCCTGCGTCCTCAGCGGGTCCAGCCTCTGCATGAGCTTGCTGTCGAGGGAGTGAGGAGGAAGCCGTGGGTAAGGGTCCTCCTTCATCACCTGAGCTCGTAGCAGAGAGGGCTGGAGCTGCAGCCGGTGCAGTGGCTCCTGCATCACCAACATCAACCACACCTTCCTCATCCTCAAAGATGGGGGTGCCTTCTTCATCATCACCTGAAAGCTCAAATGCAGGGGTTGTGCAGGGCATAGTTTCATCAAAAGAAACCTCACAAGTCTCAACAACTTGCTTGGCCTCTAAAATCCACACGAAAAGCCCTAGAATTAGAAGCATACCCCAGAAAAATCCCATCCAAACAACGAGACTCAAACTTGTCCAGATGCCCCGTCTTCTTAAGCACAAAGCACCTGCAGCCAAACGCTCGCAAATTCTTGACGCTGGGCTGCCTACCAAACCGAAGTTCATACGAGGTCTTCCCAAGGAAAGCTCGCAAGAAGATCCGGTTCGCAATGTAACTGGCCGTATTAACTGCATCAGCCTAAAAGCGCCTTGGAGTCCTATGCTCATCGAGCATCGTCCGTGCCATCTCAACAAGTGTGCGGTTCTTGCGTTCCACAACACCGTTCTCCGGTAGGGTATATGGAGAAGAAAACTAATGCTCAAGACCTAGGTCACGACAGAAGTTTTCAAAACGAGAGTTTCTGAATTCTCCGCCATTGTCACTGCGGATAGCCCTCATGGCCTTATGACTCTCGTTTCTCAACCTCAGTACCAGATCCCGAACAAAACCAAACGCCTCATCCTTAGACTCCATGAAAAATACCCACGAGAACCACGAAAAATCGTCCACAACGACAAGCACGTACCACTTCCCACTGACCGACGCTACCCGAGCGGGACCTACTGTATCCATATGGAGTAGCTCAACCGGATAGGAGGTCATAACCTGAGACACAGGAGTGTGAGAAGCAGCAACCATCTTGCTATGACGACAAGGGTGGCACACTAAGTCCTTCTCAGCTCACAATTTGGGCAATCCTCGATTAGGCCCATTGAACTCAACCTGACTAGCAGATCAAAGCTCAAGTGACCAAGTCTCCTATGCCACTTCCATATATCAGCAGAAAGACTAGCAACCAAACTGCGCGCAGGGCCAGAAACAGATGTGAGGTCGACCCTAAAAACATGACCAAAAGACATCAAAGAGCAAACAAGGGTCTCCTCAGCATCAAGAACGCATCACGCACCCTTCTTAAAATGAACCTCAAATCCTTCATTGAGAAGTTGCGAAACAGAAACCAAATTGAACCCCAGATTCCAGACAAAAGCAACTTCTCTTAGGGAAAGCTTAGCAGAGAGCGAAACAGAACTAACACCCATCACTTTACCATGACCATTGTCCCCGAATGTGATGTACTCCCTGGTGCTTACGGGGTTGAGGCTGGAGAGCCACTTGCGGTGCCCTGTCATGTGCCTAGAGCAACCGGAGTCCATGATCCACACGTCCTCCATGCCTCGATCCTGCAAAGTCAAGTAAAGCGACGGTGAGCAAATGGTCCGGCACTCGGGTTAGTCCCAAAACTGCTGTACCAGTGCCGAGCCATCTGCTCAAAAGTGGGGTAAGCACAATCAAAGAAATCATCACGACGATCAGGGTAACCACGACCTCCAAAGCGTGAACCCTCGAAAGCTCTCTCAAAGCCTCGGTCACGAGGTCCATAGCCGCGCTGAAAACGACTAGGAGCTCGGCCGGTAAAGCGTCTCTCACCACCAGGAGCACGAGCCTAAAAGCCGCCTCCTCTCTCACCACCGGCAAAGCGGCCTCTCATCTCACCGCGGTGGGGAGGATCTTGCCTACCACCCTGGTAGAACTGATCCTGGTTCCCCCAAGCTCTCTCCTGCCTCTCAACCCGCTTCCTCCTGAAGCAAAACTCCGCTTGGTGGCCATTCCGCTGGCAGAACTCACAGTGGTAGACAGGCCTCCTAGGAACTGGGGTAGGCTGGGACTTGGGCTTAGGTGGTGTGGCCTTGGGTGGCTCAGGCTGCTGGACTGGCTTCTTGCCCTTGGGCTTAAGCTCTTCCTCAACAATTTTGTCCAGCTTAGCCTTGGAAGGCTTGGGTGTCCAGTACTGCTTCTTTGGGGCAGCCTTGGGGGGCTCATGGTAAACCCCATCAACAGTCTCACCTGACTGGGTAGGTGCAGTCTTGGTCTTAACCGGGGCACTCTTCTCACCCGAAGTGCTGCACTCTCCAAACCCAACACCACTTGTCTCACCCTCAGCTCTCTTGGTGCTCTCTATGATCATCTCTAGTTGGGGTTGCCTCGCATATACCCAACTGAGCACCTCTTTCAACATGTTGCTGTCATTTTGCAAAGACAACATCTTCTCATTCAGATCCTCCAGAATCACAGTCTGGGCAGCACAAGTATCACAATCTAGGGAGGAAACCACAATAGCTTTCTCCAACTTCCTAATGGTGGCATCCTTATCCACCAGCTGCATCCTAAGGGTTAGGAAGTTCTCACAAGTATAAGTAGGTGCGGAAAGCACCTCAAAGTCAGCTCTCAACTGCTCTAACTCACCTCTCAAAGTAGGACAGACCATACACGCACCCAAAAGCGCAGGTCTAGCCCTAAGCTCCTCAAGCTCCATGAGCTGCCCCTCAAACTTATCCTTCAGCACAGCTAGCTCTCTAGCTAGACATGGGCAAGACTCACACTCGAGCTCTCCACTCAAAGTAGGCTCATCCAGTTTGGACTGGAGTTTGCCTAGCTCAGCTCTAAGCCCATCTATCTCCTCTACCCGCTTGGCATACCTATCCCTCTGGTCACCAAGCTTCGTCATGAAAGACTCACAGGTAGGGCACTCAAGCTCACTGGATTGGGGTCTCACACTCCTCAACCTCTCATTCTCCTCCAAAGCCTCAGCAAGTTGGGCTTTCAACTTCTGCAGCTTCTTGGCTGCCTTCTCCAGCATCTTATCCTGGGCTTCCAGTTCTCGGCTATTCTTCTCTAACATCTCAAGGATTTCGGCTTGCTCAGGAGTTACCTCATCATTGGAAGAAGAGTTGCTGCCGTCATCCTTGTTCTCCTTGTCCTCAAACGCCATGGAGCAAACTGAGCTCCTCTTGTCCTTATTCTTGCGCCTGGACTTGGTGGAGACGAAGCACAAACCAGCTGGACCTCCTTGATCATTCCTCTTGTCCTTCCTATACGTGATCTCTTCATCGCTTGAGCTCGACGAGGACGAAGAGGAAGAAGATCCGCTGCTGCAGAACCCGATCTCGGCGAAGAAGGCCTTGTCCTGCTTTCGGTTGTCCTTCTGGTAGCTCTTGAAAGCCTTCCGGATGTTCTTCTTGCCGAAGGGGCGCTTACCGGAGCCGTGCTTGCTGGAGCGGTGCTTGTCAAAGCTTGCCTTGCCGGGGTGGTACTTGTCGGAGTCGCGGGAGTAGCTCTTGCCCTTCTTGTAGTAGTCGTTTTTGTTGGGGCACTCGGCGATGAAGTGGCCGACCTCTCCGCACTCGAAGCACTTGGGCCGCTCTCCCCTCTTCTTGCTCATCCGGTTGTCATTGGCGCGCTGAAAGCGACTAGACACCAGACACAACTCATCATCCCCAAGTGTCGCTAGCTGCTCCTTTATAACAGACATCAAAGCAGAAAACGAGAAGTTATGTAACATGGGGTTAGTGACAGACTCACTAGAGGGGGTAGCCAAGGCCAGACTCTTAGAACCTGTACAAGCGAGGGAATCGCTCATCTTGTAATCTATCTCGGTGGCCTTGAGCTTACTATAGCGCGCCTCTACTCCAATCGTATCATACCCTGCCGACTCAATGATTGAGTTCACCTTGATCTCCCATATTTTTCTGTCCAAAGCATACAGCAACTTGACAGCCTGCTGATGATCGGTATATGGGAGGGCAGTGGGGGCAGAGTTGACACGCAACTTGTTGATGATCGACTCAAAGCGACCAAACAAGTTGTCTACCGACTCTCCCGGCTTCTGGACGAAATTCTCATATTCGCGCCGGTAAGTCTCCACAAGCCTAGCCTTAATCGTCGCAGTACCCTCATGGTGTGCACTAAGCAGTGACCATATCTCACGCGCAGTCTTAAGGTGACTCACTCTCTCATAATCCATGAGACCAAGCCCAGAGAAGAGAAAGTTAACAGTCTTGGCATTCGCCTCATGCTGAGCCACGATATCCTGCGTAGTACGCTCAGCGACTGGAAGCACCATAAAAGTCGTACTCTGAGTAGCATCCCATACGTCCTGACTCTGGCTAACAAGGAACGCCACCATCCTACCCTTCCAGTAGGGATAGCCATGGAAGCCAAGGACGGGAATTTTCCCAGAGTAAGTCATAGTCGCTACGGTTTCTTCATCGGTTAAGGTATGGGAAACCTAACCTGCTCTGATACCACTTGTAGGACCGAGACATGCGACTAGAGGGGGGTGAATAGGAGCACTTGAAAACTCAAACTCAAACCCCCACCGTAGTGCAAAACGGAAACAACGCCCACAACGAAACTAGACACCGTCCACTGAGAGGATACATATCTAGCTCACAACACGTGCTTGGTACCGTCCACTGAACAGATACGTACCAAGCACCAAGCAGAAGCACATGCTCAAACGGCTAAGAAAAAGAGCGCAAAAGGAACCAACTCCGGGGAATTGCAGATTTCAGACAGACATGGCTGTAAAGAAAAATCTCAAAACCCCTCAAGAAAAGCTGCAAAAATTCCCCCAAAAATTACCACACCTTCACAAGGCAATAGGAAACAACTCAAGAAAATTTCAGGCCAATTGGAGCAAGTTGTGACCACCGGACTGTCCGGTGCTTACAGCCTGACACTCCAAAAAGATTCGGACCAAAACCCTATCAAACCAACTCCAAAAATTATGAAATTTTTACTGGAGGTTAAGAAGGGGCCAAGAAACAACTTCACAAATTTTCAGCTCAATTGGCAAAGAATAAAATTCCTAGAGCCACCGGACTGTCCAGTGATTGCCACCGGACTGTCCCGTGGTTAACCACCGGACTGTCTGGTGGTTAAAAACCTAACAGACCAACTCCTAAAGAAAATTACCAAAACCAGGTCAAAACACTTCCAAATGATCTAAAATATTTATGGGAGCTTTATGATTCACTGATAAAGAGCTCGACAAAATTTTAGCCCATAATTCGAAGGTTGTCCTCCTAAACCAAACAAGGCTTGAAAACGGACAGAACCAGCAGGAAAACTGGACAGCAGGAAACCTCACACAAAAGCAATCCGAAACTTGACCAAACATTCTCCAAACATCACGAAAATTGGCACAGGCTATCCTAGCCTCATTCCAAAACTATTTCCAAAAGATCTATGGAAAAATATCACGGGATTAGCGGGAATTTCATATCTCGTGAAGAGGTGTATACTTGGGCAAGAAGGAGAAAAGCTCAAGAACAACATGCTCGTGGCAATCCTTTGGGATTGAGATATTCTGAGACATAATCTCCACGTCCTTGCAAGTCCAAAACACAAGGAAAACAAAGGATTCAACCTTGGCCAAAACAAACACCTAAAAGGCCAAGGATTGAAGCCAAAAACCAAAGAGAACAAAGGGAGGAGAAGCACACAAAGTTGCTGCACGAAACCACTTCGATTATGAGCCTCAAAAGAGGTCATAGGTCAGATTATAACGAAGGATTTCATCCCAAGCAACCACCCTCACCTTCCCTCTTGATTTGGAGGCTAGATCTCACCCTAACCCTCCTAAACTTGGAGCTCAAAGCTTGAGGACGAAAATTACCCTAAGGAAATAAAAACCTAGCTGCCAAGACTACCTCTAATGACCAGTTCTTAGTCTATTTATACACCGGTTCAGTTTTGGCATTTTTACACATAGACCCCTAACACTAGAAACGCCCAGAGGGGCTAAAACAGAAAAGAACCCGAAATATCGGGGACGGACGACCACGATGAAGACTTGATCTTCTTATCTTCCACGCAATCTTCGGATGTCCTTCACGTGGCCAGTAGTCCAATCCGCCTTTGCACCCCCGATTTTGAAGCCAGAAACCGGGAAACTTTGGGAAGTCGCCGTCTGGGCCGGACTTGGCCCATCTTCTCTATCTTGGCGAGTTGTGGCCCAACTCACCAAGCCTTGGGTAGCTTGGGTGGCGGTTTTGAAGCGAAGCCGCCAAAGCCTCCCTCGCACGCCTTCGCGCCATGCACTCGGGTTGGAGCACCACGGTGGCACCCGGCTTCTCCAGTCCATCGGAGTTGCCTCGCGGTCCATCGGAGGACTTATACCACCATTGCCGATCCGCCCCTCCGTGTACCGAGCTTCCATGGATGACCGACGCCGAGCATTGCCTCCGGTCCATTGGAGGGCTTTTGCCTCAGTCCATCGAGGTCTTCATCATCTACCTCTAGTCCATCGGAGGGCCTCCAGTCCATCGGAGGGCTTGATCTCGTTGACAATCACTCATCACACCAGGAGAGCAATGGGGCCGGTCCATTGGCTCTCAACGTGTTCGATGGTACTATTGGTTTGTTCATGGACATACTTGGGAAGACAAAGGATGGGCTTAAGTAACACCCTAATTTTTGCTATATGAAAATCCCATCCTAAACTAATTTAATCTTGCTTAGGGTTTGATTTACTTACGCATGACACCATAATGCTTTGTTTATTTATAATTTTAATCAAGTAAAATAAATCATATGAACCACATGTTTGAGCATTCATACCATTGCATATTTTACTGGATGATTTGCAGTGTTTAAAGTTTGAATTCAAACTCATTTGCATCTCACCAAAATTTCCCAAACTCCAAATAATTCGGGAAAAAGTTCCCTTTTCCTCCCTCTCCATCTTTTCTCTTTTTTGGCCCACGCAGGCAGCAGGCCCAGCAGCATTGCTGCCTCTCTGTCCCTCTCACTATCCGGTGGGACCCACCTGTCGGCGCCGCCCTTCTCTACCGCGCTCTCTCTTCTCTCGCTGACAGGACCGACCCAGCTTTCATCTTCTTCCTCTCCCTCTTTTCTTTCTGTGCACGCTGGCGGACAAGCTCGAACGCGAGCCACACCTCGCCCCGGTTCCACGCCCCACGTCCGCGTCCTCCGCTCCATCTCCGAGGATCACGCGCCCGCGCCCTGCCTTTCTTTCCCCCGCCTCTCCCTTTCTTTCTGTGCGTGCACGGACAAAGTCTGTGGCGGACACGCCGAACCGGCCGAGCTGGATTCCGCGGACGTGCCGCCTTTCCTTACCTCTCCCGCAATCCACGGCCTCCGGGCTATAAAAGGCGCCGTCCCCGCCGCCCTAAACCACCAAAAACCCGAGCCGCTCCGCCCGCTTCGCCCAGCCGCCCTCTCACTCGCGCACCCCGCCTCGCTAGCCTTAGGCCCCGAAGACGCGAAAACCGCGTGCCTCCGGCGAGCCCCCACCGCGCGCAGTGGCTGCCGCCAGCAAACCCCGCCGCCGGGCTCTTCCCTCTTTTCCCCGATCCAATCTGGACTGTAGGATCCAGATCCAACGGCTCGCATCGCGTGACCCGGGGTCAATACCGGTCAGCGCCGTTGTTTTTGCTAAAGAGCCCCTGAGTTTTCTCGGAATCAACCCGCAGTCCAGAACTGTTAGATCTAGGTCCCTGGTTTTAGCGTTTTAGTCCCTAGAATTTCAAATCTCTTTTATTTCAAGCCTTTAAACTTGTTTTAATCATATTTTTTGCGTTTTAACTCCATTTTGAGTGATTTTCGAACCTACGGAATCGTAATAATGTGTAGATTAATTTTAAATCCTTTCTAGTCTCTGTTCATGATGTTTGGTGTACTCTTTTAATCAATTTGTATTTATTGCTTGTATGTGTGCAACGTGTAGCCGACGTTCCGCTCAAGTTTGCTGAAAATCCATCTTGGGAAGTTCCTAAGCAAGTTTTTGCTGAGAAAGGCAAGTATTCTTTGACCCATATCCTATTTATTTTAATCACATGATCTAGAGCCTGAATATGCATGCTCCTACTAAGTATGACTAGCTTGATATTCCTTTACATGTTTGTTAACCTGGGAGGGCTGTGACGTTGTAAATTAGTTGCTTCCGCTCAACTCACTTTATTTATATTGCTAATATTGATTAATTAATGATGAACATGATGATAAAAGTTTGATTTTAGCAACATGGAGAGTTGGGCATGTTTTGTTGGTTTTGCCCAAGTTCTTCACCCTAAGGATCGGTTCGCCGAGCGACCACCCAGAAAAATAGTACAACCACAAGACTCACATGGGCACTGGGCTTGAGTGATTAATTAGATGAACTAGAGTTTTGGCTTACTTTCCTGAAACATGGCGGATGAGGGGTCTGGGGGATATGGGACTTTGCCCTTTGCCAATGTGGTGCAGTTTTTTTTTGTCACCCTTTGGAACGGAACTCTCATATCTTTAGTTAACTGGAGTAACCTGTAACGAGTGGGCCACAACTCTAGGAATTCTTTGTAAAGGTCTCGTAATGAAACCCTGTCGATTCATCTAAGGTATGAATAAATGGGGCGTTGCAATCCTCGGGCACAATGGGAATCATGACTTGTGGGTAAAGTTGTACAACCTCTCGAGAGTGTTTAAAACTGATATATCAGCCGTGCTCATGGTTAAGAGCGGCCTAGACCCTCACAGATTAGAGTTTCATGTTCAAGGTAAAAGGGCTCATGGTGGTCATGGTAATGATGGTAGATATGGTTATGGTTCATGCTTATTATGTTTTACTGTCTTTATAATAAAGGGATGGGTTATGCTAATCATTGCTAGTAACTAGAACTTGACCAACTAAAAGCAATTGCTATGCCTGTCCACTATAAAGCCAGTCCACTTTTATCCTAAACGGAATACTTGCTAAGTGCATCATGTACTCATTCATGCTTATTTTATACCGGTTGCATCCATTGCAACTGCTGCTCAGATCCAGATGGGAGTTGTGGTGATCCTAATCTGGAGTTCTAGGACTACGACGAGTTCTAGGCTGGTGTGCCATCCGTCAGTTGCCTGTGGATCATGGTCGTCTTCCGCTGTCGTTTAGTTATCTCGTTTTCGTTAAGGTACTCGGTTTTGTTAAAGACATTTATGGTCTGTAATATTGGTTATTACTCTTAAGTTAAAGTACTTGCTGTGTTATTACTTTTGTTTATGCTGTGTATGTAGTTAAACAGATTCTGGCGCATACATGGTTAGCACTTGGTTTTGTTTCTAAAACTGGGTGTGACAAAAGTGGTATCAGAGCCGTGCTGACCGTAGGACGCAAGCCTAGAGTAGAACTGGTCGTTTTTAAGGATTTTGTTTACCTTTTCTTGCTTTCTCCATTCAAATACTTGCAATATATGCTATTTTGATATCAGTACTTGTCTATTTCAATTATGACTTTCTATATCTACTTATCTATCCCATAATAGAACTGTTTCTTATGTTTGCTTACGTTGTGGGCCTGCAGATGTCGACTTTCAAGCGCACTACCCGCATGCGTGTTGGTGGACGTGGCTATGGCGGACCCAACAGGATCAGGTTGCCCACCCCAACACCACCTTCTACACCGCGACAAGAGTGGGTAGACCTGACTGAGTCCGAGGAGGAGGACCCAGAAGAGCTTGTCCCTGACCTGTCCGAGGATGAACAAGGAGAAGAGCAGCAGGAAGAACCCTAGAGGTGCAGCCGCCAGTACCCCCTTCGGCGCCACCGCAGGCGCAACCCCAGGAGGAGCCAGAAGATCCAGTTGTTGACCCTAAAGACCCAGAACATGACGATGGTGACGCACCCCCATCGGACGATGATGAGGACGACGATGAAGCCGGACCCGTGGTCATCACTACCCACCGTTGGTTCGACTACCCGCTACCTGTTCCTCGGATGCTGAGGGAGACGTTGGAGATGCTTCACTACGATCAGCCGTGGATCACCTATGTGGAGAATCGCTACCGCCACCCCGTCCTACACGATGATTGGGACATGACCGTGGAGATCAGCATCCAGGATGAGTTCGGATCCCGCCGGGATGTCTACGTCAGGCATGCACCTACTCGTCGCAATAGCTATGAAGCCGCCATCAGTGATGCTACAAGGGAGGCCTTGATGACGCTGTGCCACACACACTGTGATGATATGGCAATCACTTCACGCTGGTACTACCCCTGCCATTCGGCCGAAAGACTTGATGCTTGGATCGCCAACCTAGAGGCTGAACAGAACCCACGCCTGGAGTCTACTATTGAGTACCTCACTACCCTCAACACCGACTACAACGCCGCCCTGGACGAGTTGGACATGGTGAGGTACGAGAACCGGAAGCTTCGAGCATGGATGGGACATGGCGTGGAGCCCGCAGAAGAAGAACCTGTTGAAGACCCCGTTGATGCTCCGCGCAGGAAGAAGGCCCGCTACAATGATCCGGAAGCTAGGACCTATATACAGCATCATGAGGATTAGGATGTTACCCCTTTTGTAATAGGTTTTATTAGTATCGCTTAGTTAGTTCGGTTAGGCCTAGAACAACTAAAAATGTGCTCGTTTGCTTATGATTGTGTCTTATGGATGATTTGGTTCTTTGTAATGAGTGCTTAAGTTGTGGGGTGATGTCCACAACTTAGTCTTTTGGTTGGATGCTTAATAAGTTTAATAAAGTTAGTTAGTTTGGGAAAGGCCTTGCTCTATCTAACTATATGCTTAGATCTTATTCTTATCTGTCTTGGTTACTAATGTTCAATGAGATGTATGGCCTGGGATAAGTACTAATGGCATATTTGGTCCATCAGATGAGTATGGGACGTGGTCACGGTCGTGGCCGCGGAGGTAGAGGAGGTCGCGGAGACAGAGGACTCCCAAATCCACCGCCGCCAATGACTATAGAACAACTGATCATGAACCAGACCCAAGTGATACAAGCTCTCGGTCAAGCAGTGGCCGCCATACACCAGGCGCAGCAGCAACCACCCCCGCCACCGCCGCCTCAACCACATGACAGACGCACAGAATTTCTGAAGGGACACCCGCCTGTGTTTACTCACTCTACCGACCCCATGGATGCAGAAGATTGGCTCCGCGCAGTAGAACGAGAGCTGGACGTCGCTCAGTGCACCGACCAGGAGAGAGTTCTCTACGGCCCTCACCAGCCACGGGGTGCCGCTCAACAATGGTGGGAATCGTACCGCTTGGCTCATAATAACCCCAACACTATCACTTGGCAAGAGTTCACAGAGAGGTTCAGAGCGCATCACGTTCCAGCTGGTGTGATGTCACTGAAGAAGGAGGAGTTTCTAGCGCTCACCCAGGGCGCCATGTCTATCAGTGAGTATCGGGACAAGTTCCTACAGCTGTCCCACTACTGTCCAGAGGAGGTTAACACTGATCCCAAGAAGCAGTACCGCTTTCTCAAAGGCTTGGTCGATCCACTCAGGTACCAGCTCATGAACCACACTTTTCCTAACTGCCAGCATCTTATAGACCGAGCTATCGCGACGGAGAATACTCGTCGCAAGATGGAGGAAAAGAAGCGCAAGCAGAGGGCGCAGCAATCTAGCAGCAACACCCACCCGCGGTTTTCTGGGCTGCAGAATTTTCAGAACCGCCCTACACAGAACCTCGGACAGCAGCAGCCACAGTTCCAACGCTACAACAACAATGGCAATTATCAGTATCAGCGCCCGAACTATCAGCCCCAGCAGAACAATGCCCAGATGCAGCGCTCAAACAATCAAGCTCCCCGCCAACCAACTCCTACCAATACCACCGTGAAGATAGGCACGCCAGTACCACCAGGGAGTGCCAATTGTTTCAAATGCGGAGGAACAGGTCACTGGTCTAAACAATGCCCGCATAGAGGGACACCGCAACAGAGTTCAAAGACGGGCACCCCCAACCAAGCTTCCAGCCACACCAAGATCAACCACATCACTGCGGAGGCTGCCCAGGATGGTCCAAATGCTGTCGTAGGTACGTTCCTGGTCAACTCCCATCCCGCCTTAGTACTTTTTGATACTGGTGCTACACATTCCTTCGTTACTGCTCAACATATAGAGAAGTATAATCTGCCTGTGATAAAGATGGTAAAAACAATGGGGGAAACATTAAGGGGGGTAGATTTTCCAGCATCATTAATAGTTATGAACGCACAAGGAGTAGATGTTATTCTGGGTATGAATTGGCTGCAAAGACACAACGGGGTAATCTCATGTGCTGAAAGGAAAATTACCTTGACTACGCCAGCCAGGGAGAACATGGAGGTTCTGATAGACCCGCCTCAAGCAGGAGTTAATGCTATTGATGCTACAACCCTGGAGAATATCAGAGTAGTGTCAGAATTTCCAGATGTCTTTCTAGATTTGTTGCCAGGTATGCTGCCTGAATGTGACATTGAATTTTCTATTGAATTAGTGCCTGGAACTGCACCTATTTATAAGAAAGCATATAGAATAGCTGGTGTCGAATTGCTTGAAGTTAAGAAACAAATAGATGAACAATTGGAGAAAGGGATTATTCGCAAAAGCACTTCACCTTGGGCCTCACCAGTATTGCTTACTGAGAAGAAAGATGGAACGTTGCGAATGTGTGTTGATTACAGAGGTCTTAATGCCGTTACAGTAAAGAATAAATATCCACTGCCCCGAATTGAGGATTTATTTGATCAGCTCAAAGGTGCCTGTGTTTTCTCCAAGATTGATTTACGATCTGGTTATCATCAACTAAGAATTAGACCTTCCGATATACCAAAGACAACGTTCATCAGTCGTTATAAGTTATATGAATATACAGTTATGTCTTTTGGTTTGACTAATGCCCAAGCCTTCTTTATGTACATGATGAACAGTGTGTTCATGGAATATCTAGATAAGTTTGTTGTGATATTTATAGATGATATTCTGATTTATTCTAAAACGGAAGAGGAACATGAGGAACATCTGAGATTAGTGTTGCAGAAACTTAGAGAACATAAACTTTATGCTAAGTTCAGCAAGTGTGATTTTTGGATAGAGGAAGTTAAATTTCTATGTCATGTTATATCCAATGGAGGAATTGCTGTTGATCAGAGTAAGGTATCTGGAGTACAGAATTGGAAGATCCTAGGGGATGTGAAGGACATCAGGAGTTTTCTCGGATTAGCTGGTTACTATCGACGTTTTATTGAGGGGTTTTCTAAAATTGCTAAGCCAATGACAGCTTTATTAGAGAAGAATATTAAATTCCAGTGGACGTCAGCTTGTCAGAAAGCCTTCGAAGAGTTGAAAGAGAGGTTGACCACCGCGCCAGTGCTAACTTTTCCAGATATGCATAAGCCTTTCTCAGTATATTGTGATGCTTCACGGCTAGGTTTGGGATGTGTTCTTATGCAGGAAGGCAAGGTTATTGCATATGCCTCTAGGCAGTTGAGGGATCATGAGAAAAATTACCCAACTCATGATTTGGAATTAGCCGCAGTGGTGCATGCATTAAAAGTATGGAGGCATTATTTATTTGGGCAGAAGTGTGATATATACACTGATCACAAGAGCTTAAAGTATATATTTACCCAGACTGAGCTGAATATGAGGCAAAGACGGTGGTTAGAATTAATCAAGGATTATGATCTGGAGATACATTACCATCCCAGCAAGGCAAATGTAGTAACAGATGCTTTGAGCAGAAAAAGTCAGATCAGTTTGTTGTGGGCAAGAGAGTTGCCGGATGAGTTAGCCATAGAGTTCGACCGACTAAGTTTGGGTTTTCTTAATAATACGGAAGGTACTGTCTCCATGGAGTTTGAACCCACATTGGAGCAAGAGATCAGGAAGGGGCAACTTAAGGATGAGAAGATCAAGGAAATCAGGGAGTTAATCAAGTTAGATAGGGCACTAGGATTTCGAGTGGATGCCGACGGCACGGTATGGCATGGGGACAGGATTTGCGTTCCCAACATAAAGTCTATACGGGATTTAATTCTGAAAGAAGCACATGAGACGGCTTACTCTATCCATCCTGGAAGTGAAAAGATGTACCAAGATCTGAAGCAGAAATTTTGGTGGTACGGCGTGAAACGTGAAGTGGCAGAATATGTAGCTTTGTGTGATGTTTGTTAGAGGGTAAAAGCTGAGCATCAGAAGCCCGCTGGATTGCTACAGCCACTCAAGATTCCAAAGTGGAAGTGGGAAGAAATTGGTAAGGATTTTATTGTTGGCCTACCGCGTACACAAAGTGGTTTTGATTCTATATGGGTAGTGGTAGATAGACTAACCAAAGTTGCTCACTTTATTCCTGTCAAGACCACTTATTCGGGAGCCAAGTTAGCTGAATTGTATATGTCCAAAATTGTATGTTTGCATGGGGTACCAAAGAAGATTGTGTCTGACCGTGGAACTCAGTTTACATCCCACTTTTGGAAGCGTTTGCATGAGTCCATGGACACTAAATTAAATTTTAGTTCAGCATATCATCCACAGACCGATGGGCAGACAGAAAGAACCAACCAGATATTAGAAGACATGTTGAGAGCTTGTGCAATACAATATGGTACTAGTTGGGACAAAAGTTTGCCGTATGCCGAATTTTCTTATAACAATAGTTATCAGGCTAGTATCAAGATGTCACCTTTTCAGGCTTTGTATGGTAGACGGTGCGGGATGCCTTTACATTGGGATCAACCTGGAGAGAAGCAGTTATTTGGTCCTGAAATCATAGAGGATGCCGAACGTCATGTACGGATGATCCGGGAGAACTTGAGGATCGCTCAAACTAGGCAGAAGAGTTATGCAGACCACCGCCGGAGAGATTTGGAGTTTGCCGTGGGAGATTATGTGTACTTGAAAGTATCGCCTATTCGTGGTCTACGTCGATTCAAAGTAAAGGGAAATTAGCGCCGCGATATATTGGTCCTTTTAAAATAATTGACCGCAAGGGAGAAGTTGCATGTCAACTGGAATTGCCTGACAGATTATCTGGGGTACACGATGGGTTTCATGTGTCTCAATTGAAGAAGTATTTACGGGTACGTGAAGAGCAGTTGCAGGTAGATGATCTTAATATGCAGGATGATTTGACCTATACAGAGCATCCAGTTCAGATTCTGGAGACGGCAGAAAGAACTACTAGGAACAGTGTAATAAAGATGTGCAAAGTCAAGTGGAGCCATCACACGGCAGAGGAAGCTACTTGGGAAAGAGAGGATGACCTCAGAGCAGATTACCCGGAACTCTTTGCTAGCCAATCCTAAAATCTCGGGGCGAGATTTCTTTAAGGGGGTAGGTTTGTAACACCTAATTTTTGCTATATCAGCCGTGCTCACGGTTAAGAGCGGCCTGGACCCTCACAGATTAGAGTTTCATGTTCAAGGTAAAAGGGCTCATGGTGGTCATGGTAATGATGGTGGATACGGTTATGGTTCATGCTTATTATGTTTTACTGTCTTTATAATAAAGGGATGGGTTATGTTAATCATTGCTAGTAACTAAAGCTTGAGCAACTAAAAGCAACTGCTATGCCTGTCCACTGTAAAGCCAGTCCACTTTTATCCTAAACGGAATACTTGTTGAGTGCGTCATGTACTCATTCTTGATTATTTTATACCCGTTGCATCCATTGCAACCGCTGCTCAGATCCAGAAGGGAGTTGTGGTGATCCTAATCAGGAGTTCTAGGACTACAATGAGTTCTAGGCTGGTGTGCCATCCGTCAGTTGCCTGTGGATCATGGTCTTCTTCCGCTGTCGTTTAGTTATCTCATTTTCGTTAAGTTACTCGGTTTTGTTAAAGACATTTATGGTCTGTAATATTGGTTATTACTATTAAGTTAAAGTACTGGTTGTGTTCTTACTTTTGTTTATGCTGTGTATGTGGTTAAACTGATCCTGGCACATACATGGTTAGCACTTGGTTTTGTTTCTAAAACTGGGTGTGACAGCTTAAATCACGTAGAGATCTAGTAGCACTTGGGATTAGAGAGGAGCTCCACCCGATATATTATGGAAATGGGGAATTCACTCTCCCCGCAGCATGCTACAACCTGACTAAAGAAGAAAAAAAGGCAAACTGCCAGTGCATACGTGGGCTGAAATTGCCAACTGGTTTCTCATCGAACCTCAAAAGATTAGTGTCTATGAAAGATTTGACCATAAGCGGGTGCAACACTCATGATTGCCACATCATGTTGACTGTCTTCCTCGCTATTGCAAACAGGGTGGTTAAGCCTGTTTATGTGAGAATGGTCATTACTCGGTTGTGCTATATATTCAACATGCTTTCTGAAAAAGTAATCTTAACAGGGGAACTTTACAGGCTACATGATTTTGTGACAAAGACAATGGCCCAGCTTGAGTTGTGCTTCCCTCCATCGTTTTTTGACATAATGCCACACCTCATTGTACACATGGTTGATCAAATTCGTGCATGGGGTCCTTGTTACTTGCATGAAATGTGGATATACGAGCGTTTCATGTCCACTCTGAACCGATATGTTCTCAACCGTGCTTGCCCCGAGGGGTCCATGAAAGAGGCCTATTGTACTGAAGAGGTGGTTGAGTACTGCCAAGATTACTTGATGGATAAGAAAGGTATCGGTCTAGTTGAATCTCGATATACAGGAAGGTTGCGTGGGAAAGGCACATGGGGGAAGAAAAACTTTTGTTGACAAATATTACAAAGAAGTGGGAAGAACACATCACAGTGTGCTACAATAACTTTCTATTATGTCTAAGTTCATTGATGAAAACCTCAATGAAATCTGTGCCGAAAGCAATGGACGATCGGAGGCTAGGGAAATGAAAGAGCACAAGATCCGATTCACGAGTTGGCTTATGGGATTGGATATAGTAGAGGGAGAAAACAAAGAAGACATAACTATGAAAAGATTAGTTGTTGGTCCATCTCCACAGGTCACGAAATGGCAACCATATGTCATTTATGGTTACAACGGTTAGGATTGAAAAGGACAAGAAAAGTGCATGCCAGAATAGTGGGGTTAGGATTGATGCCCTTGATATATACAATGGGACAAAAGATCACATACTATGGATTCATGGAGGATATATGTGAGTTGGACTATGGTTTCACTATACAAATACAAGTCTTTAGGTGCCAATGGGTCAAACATCCACAGGGTGTATAGGTCGACAACTTTGGGCTCACAATTGTAGACCTAGCAAATGTAGGCTATAAAGATGACCCTTGGGCACCTGGTTCACGTGTTGCACAAGTTTTCTACGTGCGAGACCCATCATGTCCTAAGAAGGAGAAACATATCGTTGTAGTGGGCAAACAAAATATTGTCGGAGTTGATGGAGTGAAAGATATTCAGGCATACAATGAGTATGAAAACTTACAATTGTTTATGGATGTACCAACAAAGATAAAGGGTGTAGAATCAAGCATCAAGGGTGACACCCCCTGGCTATGCAACGATGGAGAACCAAAAAATGTAACTGGCTAATTTTAGGGTTTTGTGAACCATATTGTATTGATAATGTGTATTATTAATTTGTCACAGTATATGTGTATTACTATTAGTTTGTGACACTATATGTGTATTATTATTACTTTATCTCTGCAGTCAATCATGAAAAATACTGTAAATAATGAAAAATATTACTAGGGGCAGTTTTCTTTACGCACCGCCCCTGATAACACATTATTAGGGGCAGTGCCAAAAGAAAACAGGTCCTGTTTATATATTTAGGGGCGGTTCGTTAGGTCTGCTGCCCCTGATAATGGTGTCACCATTATAGGTGAATATTATCTAAGTCCCGGTGCGATATATTGCAAGCATTATCAAGCATTGTAGACCAGAGGACACATAATAATATGATGTTCTAGGCATCAACATACAACCACATCGTTGTAAGTTACACACATAAGATGTCCCTAAATTAATATCATAAGTTCCACAAATAAGATGTCCTAGGCATCAACATACAGTCCCATATAGTAATGCTAATTGCTTATTTCCATTAGCAGAATGTTGATTCTCACCAATGTGGCCATCTGCTGCAATACTGTCACCATGCTGATCCTCGCATGGTACCGCATCAGCTTAGCGGTCTCCTCATTCATCTACATCCTTTTCAGTTGACCAGTGATGTACTGATAATGCATTACTTTTCGAGGAAACTTACTCGTACCTTCCTCATACCGACTGGCTCCACAAACATCACATTTCTCTACATCAACATCATTTTTGCGGAATAGCATGCAATTATTGTAACAGACATCTATTTTGATCCAATTGTGGGTTGACATGAGAACTAGTTCTATGATTCAAACATTTATTTGTTAGTAACAAATGAGGAATCCACGTATATGTTCGCCAATGTAGGTGGTAGTAATAAATGTTGGTAACAAACGCAGAGATTTTGGAGGGAAGGAGAGGAGGCTCACCTCACCGGAGCTTGGGTCTAGGCGGTGGCGGGATCCAACGCCAGCGACGGTGGTGGTGACAGCCAAATTTGGCCGGCCATGGTCCTTGTTGGGGGCGCGGCAGTGGCTTGATCGGTGGGCGAGGAGAGGCCGTGAGTGAGGCCGAGAGGGAGAGGGGAGTGGACGAGCGAGATAGGGTTGCGGTTTTGTCCCAAGGCATGTGACCGAGATCCGTCCAATTGTGGATAGGGCGGTGGGTGAATGGGCTGGGCCGATGATGGCCCACTTAGTACTTCACTTTATCATTCTCACATGGACGAAAAAATGTAATTAGGGGCGGTAGATAAAGAGAACCAGCCATGATGACAACGTTTCAGGGGTGGTGGAAATAACAAGCCGCCCCTGGTATATTTACCATGGGTGGGTCGTTAGATCCACCGCCCCTGAAAATGGTGTACGGCATATATACATGGGCGCCAGGAGGCGAAAATTTTCCAAGTCTTGGCACGAACATTGCCAAAGTGACGCCGTTAGGCTGCCAAAATTTTGTCTCACCATCCCCGACACCGATTGTAGTGCTACGACTCCGCCGCCGCCGCGCGCCTCCTTGCCATCCTCAACGCCGGCTGTAGTGCTATGATTCCGACGCCGCTGCGCGCCTCCTTGCCATCCCGGACTTCGGCTGTGCTGTGACTCCGACGCCGTCGTGTGCATCCTCGCCATCCCCGACGCTGGCTGTACTACTGCGACCTATCCAACGCTGTGCGCCTCCTCGCCATCCCTGATGCCGATTGTACTGCTGCGACTCCGATGCCGCTGCAGTTGCTAGGAACTAACCAGCCGTCGTATGTAGCATGCCACTATATTCAGATTATGTATGACACCGTATGAATAACTCTTGTTAGATTTAAGTTCTAACATGGTATTTCACTAAGATATGGTTAATGGGGTTCCAGTAATAATTAAAGCTACATTGTTAACAATTCGGGACCCACTAGTCAGCCGATAGACCATCCATCAGTAACTGCCAAATTCAGCAACACCATAGGAGCTTTAGTGAGGACATGGTTAGATCCATCGATTTAAGATTGGAGGCTAGTGGTAGATGGGACAAAGTCGTTCCTTTGGAATGAGTTGAAGAAAGTTTTCCAGTTCCCTAGATGCTTCCGGAATGCCATAAACTTAGGGAGTAGGAAAATACTGGACTGTAGTTAGGCACTCAAACAATACTTATTTAATGTGCACACATATGCAATACAGGTTGGTATATAAATTTTATTTAGATGTCGTTAACTATACATACGTGGTTGGTGAGAAAACCGTGGTTCAAATATTGGCGTCAAGGAGCTCTAGCACCAAACATTGGCGGCAAGCAGCACTGGCATGTAGGGGCGGACCTCCTCATAAATATGAGGGGAGGGCTGTTGTTGTAAACAGGATGACTAGATGGCTTGGCGTGGGGATGCGGCATTGCCGTGGTGTACCCGGATGCCGGCATAGCTATCTGATAATGTGGAGAAGCGCCCATAGTCATGCCCCGGGGATGTAGGCTTTGGCTGAACTTCGTTAACAAACATCATTCCTCTGGAGTCATCTCTGATTGTGCATGGATATCTCGATCGATCCATAGTCGCTTCCACATGCTTATTTTCTAACAGAAACATTAAACATTGACATTTAATTGTACAAGGCGTTTTTAAAATCAATAGCAGCATGGAAAGATCATCACAAAAGATCAAACAAATCTCATAATTTCTTGAAGAGCAAAATCTCCCCATGAGAGAACAAAGAAGAAAGAAAAAATAACCAACGTGAAAATAATCAACAACATAAAAGAGAATAAATTCAGCACAAGAATTGATTAAGTTAAGTTTCTTTTTTATTGAATATTTGAAGTTTACCAAAAACTTGTAACACCCTGAAATTCCCCCCAAGATTTGTGGCTCCCCGTGGATCTAAAGATTGGGCAAGGAAAACCACAATCCAACCACATCCTAGTAGCCCAAAATACCAGCAAGATAAAGATCTAGGGCTTGGTCAAGGACAAATACACCAAAAGACCAAGGAACCAAGATCAAAAGCAAATCATGAAAGGGGAAGAACAAGCACACACAAAGGCTGCACGAAATCCATCTATTGATTGCCTCGAAGAGGTCTTAGATCTTGATTACAAGATGAAGATCGTACACCAAGACTACAAAATCTCTTAGAACATCAGTGATCTAATCTTGTAATGCTGGAAGGTTGAGTGCTAAATAAAAGGTGGCCTAGTTGCTAGGAGCTGACCCGCCGTCGTATATAGCATGCCACTATATTTAGATTATGTATGAGGTCGTATGAATAACTCTTGTAAGATTTAAGTTCTAACATGGTATTTCACTAAGATATGGTTAATGGGGTTCTAGTTATGATTAATGCAACATTATTCTTAACAATTTGGGCCCCACTAGTCAGCCGATAGACTAGCCATCAGTAACTGCCAAATTCAGCAACACCATAGGAGCTTTAGTGGGGACATGGTTAGATCCATCGATTCAAGATTGGAGGCTAGTGGCAGGCGGGACAAAGACGTTCCTTTGGACGGAGTTGAAGAAAGTTTTCCAGTTCCCTAGAGGAACAGAGGAACTCACCCGATTTTTCGCCAAGAAGCAAATAGGTTTATCCTTTCGGCATTGGTGGTCGGAGCTGAACACCAAGTACTTGCAGAAGGGCCAGACACCTTTCTAGGACTATGGCAAAATCACATAGGCACAATGAGATGCATTCGTGGCTACAAAGACAACCGAAGACGCCCTAGCCCTAAGCAAGCATAATTCCGAGCAGGCTATTGGCGGCTCTTAGCATATCAGATTTTACTCCGCAAGCGCATGGAGACTGCTGTAGCCTTTCACCCAGGAGTATTCCTCGGCATCATATTTATTTCCACAGGGAAGCATTGAGATAGAGATATTAAACTATCATTCATCCAGTTGTTACCACTCTTTCACGTCAATCGATAACTAGGAACGATTGACACCAAACACTATGGGATACAAGCCAAGCACCATTGGCAAGAAAACAGGTAAAGCTAGGAGGACAAAAGAGATAGGGACTGCGGTTCAGTCTTCTATCTTTGCCAGCATACAAGAGCTATCCGTGCTAAGGGTCGAAAGGATATCAACAGAGTTATGACTTGCGTCGAGCGAAATTCCAGCACCCTCAAGGGGTCAGGGGGTAGATAGTTGACCACCGAAAGAGAACCCGGCTATCACCTACGGGCCTACCAAACGAACGGGCCTGGACTACACGGGCACACCACACACTGCCACCGAGTGGGACTACCAAGCAAATCTGCATGGGTACAATGGCACGCTACAAACGTGTTCAAGCGAAGCTTGAACAACAATAGTTCATCCTTGGCCCAAGGAGAGGAACTAACTAGTGCCTAGCATATAGGTTGGGGGTAGATAGTTGACCACCGAAAGAGAACCCAGCTATCACCTACGAGCCTACTGAATGAATGGGTCTGGACTACACAGGCACACCACACGCTGCCACCGAGTGAGGCTACCAAGCAAATCTGCATGGGTAGAATGGCATGCTACAAATGTGTTCAAGCGAAGCTTGAACAACAATAGCTCATCCTTGGCCAAAGGAGAGGAACTAACTAGTGCCTAGCGTATTGGTTGGATTGTAACACCGACAAGCATAAAAACGATCAATCAATTCTAGTTTAGCACAACTAAGGCCTCAAAAGGGTGGACCAAAAGGAAAATGCAACTACACCACTCAAGTTACTAATAGAGATGAAGATAAGTGCATAAAGTAGACAATGAAATACTTGCACTAGTCAACAATTGGAAAGTAGTGCTCAAGATAGCAAATGAAATACATTACCGAGTACTTCCGATTGACTCCGATATAGCAGACACTTCTCTAACTCCTAACTAAACACTGCTTTCAGAATGGAGGCACCTCCCATGGGGCGCCTCTTAGAGAGGGAGAAAGAGAGTTCACATGGTGAATGGTACAAGTTAGTGAAGGGGTGTGCCTCTCTATTTATAGGTGGAGGAGGAGGGAGGTCTTCCATGGGTTCCCAAGGTGGGATTTGTTGGAGATATGCCCAAGAGACCAATCACAAAGATGATTGTAATATATTATGCTTGTATTGTTCCAATAATGATCTCATGTTACAAGTCATCAAGTACGACTTGATTGTAAATGTGGCGGAACCGCCCTGCTTAATCCAGACTAAGCACACCTGCCACCTCTAGCTCACAGTGCACTTAGGCCGGACTAAACTCGGTAGTCCGTCGAGCTACCCAAAGGGCACTCGATGTAACCATCGCCCGAGGATACCGACATCACACACATTCAGCCCTCGAAAGAGCCACAACAGACTACATCATCACAGGCAGTTGAAATAGGGAATAAGTAGACTTAGTTTACAAACCGAAGATAAATAGTCAAATACATGTTCAAATATAGCGGAAGCGATGTCAAAATATACATGTATAGATACATATAGCAGAAGCGTTCAAAACATCTCACAGCAGAAATAAAACTCAACTAGTCTTCAAGTAGAGATAAACAAGGCGAGTAGCACCGAGCCCACCGGTTCTACCACCTCCAACATAGTTATCCAGCTGTCATCAGTACCTGTAATCCAAAAGTGGGGGCAAACCCTGAGTACTAATTACTCAGTAGGACTTAATGGACGAGGCTTACGGCTGACGCAAGCATGCTTACTAATCATGTGGATCCTTAGCTGTTGATTCTTAAACCAAGTCATATTGACATAAGATAGCAGGATTTGACAGCTGCTATTCATTAATCATGAAGATCATTTATATCATAAAGTAAATACTTGCAGAAAGTAAAACACAAACACATGTCCCGTTTCAAGATTCATAGCACTTCCATCACACCCCTGGGAGTAGCCGTCTCAGGAGCGATACCACGGTACATCGGGTCAGCCCTCCCTTGACTCCAAAGCATCTCCCAAGTCCATCGACCTCCTACTAGTGGACGGGCAGCTCCAGGAATAAGGGAACGGATCATATACATCCAAGCATGTTGTAATAGAGAAACATGATTATAAGCATAAAGTATTTGAATTATTACTACGTTCGGACGTCAAAGGCATTGGCATTCTCACACCTGGTGAGCATCAGTGATTCGAATCGATTTGTTAAATTCCCGGGAACAACTAAAAATGCCAGGGGTATATGCTTACTAGCCATCGCGTTCCCACATATAGCCCCCATCTCCACTTGTCCCATCCCAAGTTCGATTCCAACCCGCCACTTCCCTGAGTTTAGCCCCCATGGAGCGTTACCTCGGTTCGTCGGGTCCAGCCCTCTCATGAGATAAGCGCCCCCAGTTCCATGGTAGGAACAAGTCTCTGTTCTTCGGATGGCACAAGTAAGACTTTCACCGGTCCATTATCCCGGATAAGCACCTTAGCAATGCTATGCCGACCAATAGGCAAACAACAGACGGGCCTTATACGACTCGGGCGGAGTCCACCATACCTTGCCACATCATTTTTCATAATATTCCCTAACTCCGCCCGGTCTCTATTTCAAACATAGCATATGATAATCTTCCATAAGATTTTTGTTTTGAAAACACCTACGCGACGAGTGACTCCATTCACTCGTGTCTACTCGTACCTAGCATTACTAGGCAACTCGTCCTACGAACTAATATATAGGTGCTAGGGCCAGGGCGGCCAGGAAGTCTAATGTAGTTGGTTCCAAACAACTCCTAATGCAGATGCGTAAGCATTCATCATATATATTTGCTGGGTAAAGCATGGTCCTGCCTACCTTTGCTTGATCTTAAGAAAACCAACAAACCAAACTAAGTTAGTTTGCCAGGTTGTGAGGCTTTGCCCCAGGCAACCCCTTGAAGCAGGGATGGATTTAATCAGCGACCCTTCGTCTTCTGGCTCCGGATATAGCCTGTCGCCTGGTTCCTTGATTACTGGTTTCTCCTGCGTTGATAGCTCCTCGCACGCGGGGTCTATATGCATGACAGAATGCAAGTAAGTGCAAGAGAATGCAAATACATGCATATGATACAGGTTATATGCATGACATAGTGCAATCATGAGTGCAACGGATTGCAAATATATGCATGAGGTGTCAATGAAATGTAATGCATGATCAAGCCGTATGTGAAGGATGGATGCGAGTGCTCTCAGTTTAACACATCCCATAACAAGAAAACCTAACAACTTCCCTAAGAAATCATACAACCCATCACTAAGAAATTGTGCAAACCATCACCACATTTTTATCTTTGAAGTCCTTAGAAACTATTGTTCTATATGTGTACACAGTCCCTGTTGCTTCTCAATGTTTTATAAAAACATCTCTGCACCCTAAAGTCACTTTTTATTTACATTTACCAACTCTAGCAAATATCATTTTGTCAATTTCAAAACAGTAGCTTAAACTTACATGCACAACTTTTTACTCCCCTAGTGGGCTACTCATACTATAGAAAGTACATGAAAAATACTAAAGGTCCTATTTGAGCATATTTTATATGGCCTTCCTTTTCCAAGTTAATTAAATACACAAATCACATGCATAAGGGCAAAACAGTAATTAACCAGCCAATGCTAGGGCTACCAAAAATCACACAGTACCTAGATGCCATAACAAAGGTACTATCTAAGTTTCATGATTTTTGGAGTTCATTTGGTCCACTTTTACCATTTATTTACCTACACCATACACGCACTAAACTAGGGGCAAAACAGTCTTTTTACACATCCACATCATACCTATCCTGTAGAGCTACTCAAGAGGAGTCCATAGCCACTGAGTTTGTCCATTTTGGATTTTTCTATGAATTGTTACGAATTTCTAAAGTTCACAGCTAAATTAAATGCATTTAAATGGAAAACATTTGAATCTGGGGGCTAGAACTTAACTAACCATAGATTTCAGGGGCCTGGAAGGAAGATAGCTTAGACTCAGTGAACAGTGCGTGAGAATACTTCTAAGCTCGGGGTTAGATCTGCAAAATGAGATGGCTCGGGTTAAAATGCGAAACCCTAATAGATCTAGGGGGTTATCGGGAAGTATTGCAAGATTCAGTAAACAGCGGTAAAATAATCAACAACCGGAGGGTCTTTTCAGAAAAACGATGCCCTTTCTTCTACCTTCGGCCGAGGGCGAACGGCGTGGCGCGGCTCGCGTTCCTGCGTGCGGGGCGGCGCGTCGGGGCGAGGTCTTGAAGCCGAGGTAGGCCGGGGTCGTGTCTCCCGCGACGGCGAACTCGACACCGTGGGTCTCGTCGCCGGCGGTGAAGAGGAGAGGCGGGATGACGGGGTGAACCGGAGCGGCGGCGGCGCGGTGGTGCGCGGCGGCGCGGCTCGATTTCGTCGGGGTACGGCACGGCCGGAGCCACCGCTGGGCTGGTGAGCTGCGCGGCGGCGCGACGGTCCCGGTGGTGGAGTCGTGGGGGCGAGGGGAAGGCCGGGAGGTAGCTGTCCACGGCAAGAGGCTGGCGGCGACGGTGGCCGTGGGGTGCGCTCGCAGGGAAGAGGGCTAGAGGCACCGGCGGTGGACGAGAGTTTGGGGAAAAGGTGGCGGACGGCGAGGCGAGCGCGAGGCGCTCCTCGGTGGGGTGAGAGGCGGCTCGAGGCGGCGGTCGCCGTGAGCTCGCCGCGGCGGCAATGGCGGCGGGCACACTGCGCTCGGGAGGGAGAGGCGGAGGGAGGCGACGAGGCCTAGCTCGTTGGATGCGGAGGGCGGAGGCGGAGATGATGGCGGTGATCTGGGGCGCGGGGAGCGGCGGAGCGGCCAGCGTGAGCTCGACTCCGAGCTCCGTCAATGGCGGGCGGCGCACTGCGGGTGGAAGGCGAGGCCGGGAGCGAGGCGTTCGAGACAGGTGGGAATGGCAAGAGCGAGGCGAGAGGGAGCCGGGGGCGGGTCTTGGCCTCTCCATTCGGCCGGAAAGGCGTCCAGGTGCGTGGAGCAGGGGCACGGCCTCGGCCTCGGCCGGCGTCGGCGACGCGCGGCGCGGGTAGGACGCGAGCGCCGCATGCGCGCGAGGGAGAGGAGGAGGGGGACGGTGGCGTTTCGGTGGATGGGGTTTATGGACCGGTAGACAATGACATGTGGGACCGAGGCAGTGGGAGGAAGAGAGGGTCCAAGGGACCGGTCGCACAGACAACGCGCGGGGTGGGGCCCACCGGCTCGGAATTTCCAATCCTGCCGCGGGAATCCGGCGCGGGTCTGCTCAGTGGGGCCCACTTGTCATAGAGACAGAAGAAACCAAAAATCCCGAAAATAGAAAGCCCCAGTTTGACTGCAGAAAGCTTTGTTTGTATTTTGCATTTTTGAACAGGTTGGAGGCTGAATTCGAAAATACCCCAATTGGAGGAAATGTTCTAAAATTGGTACTCTATATTTCCCTTATAAACTTGTATACCATGTTATATTCAAAAATGTGGTTTAAATTTAAATTTAACCTGCTGACCAGGGTTTGACCAACAGAACCCTCCAGCTTGGAACTTCTAAAAGTCTATTTTCTAGACACTTTCACAAAAGGGGTTTTATACTAATGTTGTTCATAATTTAAGGATCTACAACTTATTCAATTGGAGTTTTGCAAGATTATGACTGTAGGCTAAAGTAAATTTGAAATTACTAAACAAATCAAGTTTGGACAGAATTCATAGGCTGACAGAAAAAGACCCAAATCTCTATGCAAACCTTCATGCATGTCATAGCACCAATTACCAAAGTTGTTCTCCATGAAATTTTCTACAAGTTTGTCAACACAAGTTTCACCCAAATCTAAATAGAATCAAAGTTATAGGCACAATCACAGAGACGTATTAGCAGAAAACAGGTTTCAACAAGTGGCATTTCAACCAAGTTTGAATTAGGGCTCAAATGCATGTCATTGTATGATGCATTATGATGAATGTTGCATGTATGGGGAATGATTATGCACTTGAGATGCCGGAGCATCACAGTAAAACCCTGTAACATATAATGACTTCATTATAAAGTAATCCCTTGATTTTGTTTATTGATTGGAACATCAATAAGATATGAATATAATCAAGCACATGGATTGTTGTGATAACCATGTTTTGCAGGTTATGGATATATGATATCAATACAATCATGTGGATGTACATGTAGGAGTACATGGTATTGGATTGACCTACTTTATGAAACACCTTTGAGGATATGATGTGTCATAGGTGATTTCATACAATGATAAATGTCTTAATCCTCATACCTGAGATCAATCACAGTTCCGTACATGAGGATAGCATGCTTTGATGTTGTCTTGCGTTGCACCGTAACTGGGCGACCATAAGGGCAACACTCGGGCATGTTTCGAATCATGCAGAGGGAAGTAATTGATCAAGAAGGGACTTGTCCTCCTCGTTTAGAAGAAAACGATATTTTTGGCCACTTGATGAAATAGACTAAAGAATGTGCATGGCTATGCCCGAGTGATCAAGAAGTTGATCAATCGATCAAGTTTAATCTACTTCAGAGAATCGAGAAAAGGGACTTAAGAGCACAAGGATGACACATCTCAACCTTGGGTTAAGTCAATATATCAATAGAGACGAAAGGATTGACATTTGATCATTGAGAGGTTCGTCGGATGATTGATCTTCATGCAATTTGGATAGTCACAATGTTTTGCTAGAAGCCGCTTGTGACTTGTGGATTAAAAGGGTTTTTGATCTACTACCAACATTGCACGAACCTATAGGGTCACACACAAAGAACATGGTTTAGTTAGGTTTATGAAACCTCCACTCGTGACAAAGCTAAATAAGATTGAGCGTAGTTTTCTGGATGTGTGCTACAGAAAGAAAAGTTCAAATCGAACTTGTCCTTGACTGGAGGACTCTAGAACCACCTACAAAGAAAAGTTCAAGTTGAACTTTGCCATGAGCAGAGTTCAAATCGAACATGTCCTTAATCGGAGGACCCTAGAACCATCCAGAAAGAAAAGTTCAAGTTGAACTTTGCCTCACTATTATAAGAATACAAAAATCAAAGTTCAAATCGGACTTGCCCATGGAGGGCCCTAGAACCAACTAGGTTGTTGCCTTCCTTTAGTGTGCCGCGACCTATAAAAGGAGAGGTACATGGCAAGACCATTCAATTCTTGGGAAGCCTAGAGGGAAGGGTGAAAGGGTTTCACCCATTCCAAGAAAAGTCACGAGGGTCGTGTAATCCGGTGCTAGCACACCGACGCACGTAGCCGAAGGCCTATTCATGTGGATACCTAAAGGCCACAGCTGTTTTGCTGTGAAAGATCCGACGAGTTTCATTCCGCTGCGACAATCGGATTCTGAAGGCTACAGTATGTATTTATGTTTTCATATCTATCTCATCTTGGTTCTAATGCATACAATGATCTTGTAAGGGAATGAAATTTTTTGAAATTCATAAGGTCTAACCATGACCGTTCCCCATCAGTGGTATCAGAGCAAGTCGTATTGCATTAGTTCTGGATTAGTGATGCGTATATGAGATATGTGCATGGTTTCCTCTTTTGTTGATGTGATCAACATAGTTTTGTTTGTTTTTTTAGATAGTTATGACTAGATTTGATCATGTCCTTTTGTGACATCTATCCTATTTATATGATCTTTGTATAAGTTATTATACATGTTGTCATGATTTTATGTTGGCATAATTGCTATGAGATAGCATATGCATGGTAATCGGAAAGATTTTGGTTATCTTGTCCCACTTGAAATTGAGTTGGACGATGCCTTTATCAATTCTGTTCACTGTCAAGATTTTGATCATCGACTGATGGGCTTGCCAAAGCAAGGTATCACCGATTATCTTAATAAGACAGATGTTTGTGTCGGACACTTACGAACATAGAAATTGATTTGACTCAGAAGGGTTATCAAAACGGTTTTGGACCTTGGGCATCAGTTGGTACGATTGCATGAGATGTCTTTCTGTCAACCAAGAGTTACATGAGAAGTAATTAGCGAAGTGTTTGCTTACCAAAATAGCCTTGTCTGAGCAGTGATGCAAAGCTCACTTGGACATGGTGAAATTTGGATCTTGGAAATGCTGCACATTTGGGACATAGTTTGTAAATGTGTAGTAATATTTATTTTCATAAGATGAAAATAATGAGCATAAATATGTCTCTTATATTTTTGCATACTTTATGTTGTAGAGCATGGCGAGTGGTTCGTCATCCAGCTTTACGTTGCGATCTATCCTTGAGAAGGAGAAATTGAACGGAACCAATTTCATTGATTGGATCCGGAATTTGAGAATTGTTCTCAAACAAGAAAGGAAGGAATATGTTCTAGAGAAACCTAGAGAAACCTATTCCTCCTATGCCAGCCACGAATGCTTCACGTACAGAAAAGGATGCTTACAAGAAGCATTCTGATGATGCAGTGGATGTCACGTGTCTCATGCTAGCCACTATGAACTCGGAGCTTCAGAAGCAGTTCGAGAACATGTCGGCATATGACATGGTTGTGCATTTGAAAATTTTGTTTCAAGTGCAGGCACGTGTTGAAAGGTATGAGATGACAAAGGCATTACATGAGTGCAAGATAGTAGCAGGTACTTCGGTTAGTACTCATGTGATCAAGATGATTGGTTACATTGAAAACTTGGAAAGCCTAGGTTTTCCATATAACCGAGACCTTGCCACCGATATCATACTTCAGTCCTTGCCACCATGTTATGGTCCGTTTATGGCTTGGAGAAGTCGCTCACTGAACTGCATGGGATGCTAAAGACAGCTAAGAAAAATATCAAAAAAGAGACATCAGATGTCCTGCTGGTACAGAAAGGAAAGCGTTTTAAGAAGAAGGGAAAGGCAAAGGGTAATAATCATGCTATAGCTAAGAGCTCTGGCACTGATCATAATGAGAAAATACCTAAGCCTAAACCTACTTCTGGCGCAACATGTTTCCATTGCCATGATGTTGGCCATTGGAAAAGGAACTGCCCAAAATACCTGGAATAGAAGAAGAAAGGGAGTTTGACTTCCGATTCAGGTATTTATGTTATAGAAGTTAACATAGCCAGTTGTCCTTCTGATGCATGGGTATTAGATACCGGTGCAGAAGCTCATGTTTGTTCAAATATGCAGGCGCTCCAAGAAAGTAGAACATTGGCAAAAGGAGAAGCTCAATTCTGTGTTGGGAATGGAGCAAGAGTTGTTGCCATGACCGTAGGAACATATGTGTTAACTTTACCTTCGGGTATGGTATTAGAGTTGAGTAAATGTTACCATGTACCCGCCATAAATAAAAATATCATTTCAGTTCAATGTTTGGACATGGAAAATTTTGAATTCAGAATAAAGAACAAACATTGTTCATTTTATCTAAATGATATGATTTATGGCGAAGCTCCATTACAGAATGGACTATATTGTTTAAATCTCCATGTACCAGTCTATAACATAGATACCAAGAAAACTAAACTAAATGATTTGAAACCCAGTTTCTTATGGCACTGTCGCTTGGGTCATATAAATGAGAAGCGCATAATGAAGCTCCATAAAGATGGGCTTCTAGACTCATTTGATTTTGAATCTTATGACACATGTGAATCTTGTTTACTAGAAAAAATGACAAAAGCACCTTTTACTGGTGTTAGTGAAAGGGCAGAAAACTTATTGGAACTCATACATACAGATGTATGTGGACCAATGAGTACAGGAGCAAGAAATGGTTTTCAGTACTTCGTAACATTTACTGATGATTTCAGTCGTTATGGTTATGTCTACTTGATGAGACATAAATCTGAATCTTTTGATAAGTTAAAAGAATTTCGAAATGAAGTACAAAATCATATTGGCAAAATAATTAAATTTCTGCGATCAGATCGTGGAGGCGAATATTTGAGCCAAGAGTTTGGTGACCATCTTAGAAGATGTGGAATTGTTCCACAGTTGACTCCACCAGGTACACCTCAATGGAATGGGGTATCTAAGAGGAGAAATAGAACCTTGTTGGACATGGTTCGGTCTATGATGAGTCAAACGGATCTTCCATTGTATTTTTGGAGATATGCTCTAGAAACAGCTGCGTTTATTTTGAATAGGGCTCCATCAAAAGCAACAGAAAAGATACCATATGAGATATGGACTGGGAAGCGACCCAGTTTATCTTTTCTGAAGATTTGGGGTTGTGAAGCTTATGTAAAACGTTTGACGTCTGATAAGCTCACTCCAAAATCTGAAAAGTGTAACTTCGTGGGCTACCCTAGGAAAACCAAAGGATATTACTTTTATAACCGAAGTGAGAACAAAGTGTTTGTTGCTCATAATGGTGTTTTCTTAGAAAAGGAATTTTTTTCCAAAAGAATTAGTGGGAGCTTTGTACACCTTGAAGAAATTCAAGATATACCTCAGTCTTCTTCTAACCCTGAGGAATCACAAGAAAATCTACAAGCAGTTGTAGAACCTTTTAATGAAACACCAGCCCTACGGAGATCAAAAAGGTTGCGTTATAAACCAAAAAATCTCATGTTTATTGTGAATAAACAAGATGACATTCTTTCATTTGATGACAACGAACCAACCACTTTTCAAGAAGCAATTGAAAGCCCACACTCTGAAAAATGGCTCGAAGCCATGAGATCCGAGATGAACTCCATGAAAGACAATCAAGTTTGAAACTTGGTTGATTTTCCTGATGGTGTGAAGGCAATTGAGAATAAGTGGGTGTTCAAAAGAAAATTTGACATGGATAGAAGAGTTCATATCCATAAAGCTCGATTGGTTGCTAAAGGGTTTAGACAAATTCATGGTATTGACTATGATGAAACCTTTTCACCAGTGGTAATGTTTAAGTCAATTCGGATCATCCTAGCAATTGCAGCATATTATGATTATGAAATATGGCATATTTTGATTATTAAATATGGCAAATCGATGTCAAAACTGCTTTCCTTAATGGAAACCTCAGTGAGGACGTGCATATGATACAACCTAAGGGTTTTGTGGATCCTAAAAATGCTAAGAAGGTATGCAAGCTTCAAAAATCCATTGTAGGACCGAGACATGCGACTAGAGGAGGGTGAATAGGAGCACTTGAAAAACTCAAACTCAAACCCCCAATTTATGCTCTCACAAAAACACACGCACACCCGATGCCGTCCACTGAACAGATACGTATCGCGTGGAAAGCGAAAGCACTCGAATTAACGCCCAACGAAACGGACGTAAAACGAGCAACCAAACTACACCTAAACGAACAGACACACCACTTAAAACTACATCTCTCTAATGTGCAGAGTTGCGTAGCATAGACAAGCTACCAACCCTAGGACACACTGAGGAACCCTAAATGAGAAAACACTAAAGCACGCAACAAAACAAGCGAAAACAACAAGGCACAAACAAAAAAGGCAACTAGGAACACAGACTGGACAAAACAAAACAAGACAAGCTACAAAGCTTGCAAGTGTCGCACACTAGCCACTCAACACACCGAAGCGTGCCTCACTTAAGATCAGTGAGTGAAGAGTATGGGCATGCAGTGGTTGACACAAAACAAGTTTGAAGCTAACAACAACACTCCAAAAACCAAAGAAACCAACAAAAACAAACCCTAAAGCAAGCGGAGCAAAGAACACACGAAAACAACCCCAAAAAGGCTAGACCGGACAGTCCTCTCTCCACCAAAAGACCTGACCGGATAAACACAAAGAAGGGGGAAGAAACAAACCAAAAACACTATAGACCGGACAGTCCGAGGTCTATAGATCAGACAGTCCAAAGTCCCTAATTCGGACAAACCTAAGGACAATTGATTTGTCCGGTCAGTTCTCCGAAAAACTGCGCAGAAAAACAGCCCGACACCCCATCGAAAAATCGATCAAAACGGGGTCAAATTTCAACGAAACTTCACGAAAATTTGCATGGACAATCCTAAGGACCTTCCCTAGCAAACTCCAAAGGATCCACTTGAAAAGATCAAGGGTTGCATGGGAATTGCAAATCTCGTGAGGTAGGTGAGTTGACACCGAAAAATCGAAATCCGACAAGAACGGCCCTTGCTCGTGGTTCGATGATTCTAGCACTTAGCTAGAGAGATTTACCACATCATAGCAAGGCAAAATACCAGCAAAAGAAAGATCCCAACCTTGGACAAACCGAAACACACCAAAATCCCAGGATTGGAACCAAAAATGAACTAGAACGGGGAGGGGGAAATGATGACGAAGTTGAGCTGCTCAAGACATTGATTTCTCAAAGAGTAATCTTGGATTGAATCACGAAATCAAGTCTTACAAGATTTGACTAAACTAGGCACTCATCTCCTAGCTAATCTCCTCTCTTTTCTCTCTTTGGACCTTGGCTGCTAGGGTTAGGGAAAACCTAGGGTTTGTAATGCCAAGATGAGATCCAAGGGAGCCTCTCAAGTCTATTTATACCCTAGGCCCTAGCCAACACAATTACACTAAGACCTCTACTCTAAAAATGCCCGGAGGGGGCCAAATCGAAAAGATACAATCGGACGACTACGATGAGGGCTTGATCTTCTTCTTCTCCACGCCTCGGTTGGATGTGCGCCACGTAGCCAGTAATCCGGAAGCTTCCCCCGGTTTTGAAGTCAGAAACCGAAAAACTTTATTCTGTGGGCTTCCTGGGCCGGGTCTTGGCCCAATCTTCTATCTTTGCGAGTCGGAGCCCAACCCACCATGTCATTTGAACTTGGGTGGCGGTTTTGA
The DNA here is from genome assembly GCA_022530915.1 of Paspalum notatum. Classification (NCBI taxonomy): domain Eukaryota; kingdom Viridiplantae; phylum Streptophyta; class Magnoliopsida; order Poales; family Poaceae; genus Paspalum; species Paspalum notatum. Next base: position 68,286,555 of record CM039683.1, on the reverse strand, counting down.
GCCGAAGCCACCAAAGCCTCCATCGCACGCCTTCGCGCCATGCACTCGGATTGGAGCACCACGGTGGCATCCGGCTTCTCCAGTCCATCGGAGTTGCCTCACGGTCTATCGGAGGGCTTACACAACCGTTGCCGAATCGCCCCTCCGTGTACCGAGCTTCCATGGCCGACCGACGCCGAGCATTGCTTTCGGTCCATTGGAGGACTTTTGCCTCAGTCCATCGAGGTCTTCTTCATCTACCTCCAGTCCATCGGAGGGCCTCCAGTCCATCGGAGGGCTTGAACTCGTTGACAATCACTCATCACACCAGGAGAGCAATGAAGCCGGTCCATTGGCTCTCAATCTCCCCCTTGATGAGTGCATTGTCAACACATCTCCAACCTGTAGCTTGAAATGGAACAAAGATAAAAGAAAAGCGTAAAACCGAAAAAGAAAGGAAAATAAAAGAAATGCTCAAGCTGCCCAAAACCAAACAAAGGCGAAAAACAAGGCAGCTTGAAGCAAAAAGAAAACAAAGCATCGGCTCCTCAAGACAGAGGCAAAAGGCTCAACGCACCGATGCAAAGAGCATGCTAAAAGCTCAACTCCCCTGAAATGCATCCTCACAAATGCAATATGAGTGCAAAGCTCCCCCTCAACTAAATCTCTCCCGAAGTCCTCCCCCTGTGTCCAATACTCCAAAATCTCTCCCCCTTGTTGACAATGGGCACATCAAGGGTTCCTAGGACTTCCCTTAAACTAAGAAACTCTCCCTCAAAATATGCCATGATGTGCAAAGAGTGTAACTTAAAGCGCTAAGAAAGGATGGAAAGCTAGTATTCACAAGTTCTAGCATACAATGCAAGTGAGGGCAAGGAAGCATATAACAAGTTCAAATGAATCTATCTTACACATATCAAGACTAAGTTTGTTTTTCAGGCTATTTTTTAAGAGAAAGCATCACCAACATAAATAGCACCTAGCATGATAGGCATGAACAACAAGATGCCAGCAATGCATACAAGGTGTGCTACTCACAACCTGTAACGCCCCAAAAATTTGCCCCGAAGATTTTCTTCTGAACCTCTCCCTAATTCAAAATCACTTTTCGAAGACCCCGATGGTGGTTGGTTTGTTTGTCTAGTATGTCCTAATATGAGCTCAACAAAATTCTCCCCGCGATCACAATAATTCCTCTCCAAATATTCCTCAAACACCCAATCAAAATTCCCTCAAAACTTTTCTCCAAATTCCTATTCAAATCCCAATCCAAAATTCAAAAAGAAAAGGTGAAAACCCCTTTGGGCCAAAATCCCTCCCCGCAGCTCAAACTCCCCACACTCTTTCTCCTTCCCCTGGCGGCCTGGCCCAATCCCAGCCCAACCTCCCCTCTACGCTGAGTCGGCCTGCCTCCCGGCCCGCCAGCGCTGCCTCCCTCCCTCTATCAATGACAAGCGGGCCCCACTTGGCAGCCTCTCTCCCCCTCCCCCCCGGCTCCTTCCTCTGCCCGGACGCATACACACGCGTTCGCATGCCGCGTGTCCCCGCGCCGGACCCCGCCGCGCCAATACTAGGCCCCGGCCGCGCCCGGTCCTCGCTCGTCCTCCCCGTACCCGCCACGCCTGGTCCCCGCCGCACCACCGCCCAGGCCTCGCCACCGCTCCCTCAGCACCCTCATTCACCCAGCCCCCTCCCTCCACAGTTTGGGCGCTCTACATTTGCCCTCGACTTCTCCTCCGCCGTCTCCCAGGCCCCCGCCGCGTGCCGTGATGCCGCGCCGAGCCCCGGCCACCCCTTTGCTCCGGCTATAAAAAGCCCTGGTCGCCGCCGTCACTCTTCGCCCTTCCCGCACCACGCACCACCAAGCACTCCGCCACGATCCGCCCCGGCTCTCCCAGGCGTTGCCCGCCTACTCTGCTCCGGTGCACCACACCACCGTGAGCTCCCTGCCACCCAAGATCCTCCTCCACTCGGCCGCCGGAGTGCAATTACTCACTCCCTAGTTCTCGCCACACCTTCCACCACCACCACCAGCACTCGCCGTCCCCAACCCCTCGTCGCAGAGCCGCCGCGGCGCGAGCACCTCTCGCCCCCGACGTGCCCACCCGCACCGCCACCGTGGAGACCCCTCCTCCGGGCACCCGTTCACCTCCACACCTCCACCGCCCGAAGCACCACACCGCCCTGCAAGCTCCAGTCCAACTCTGGTCGCTAGAGCCGCCACCAGCGGTGAAAACCGCCGGCACGCTCCCACGAACCGCCGTCGACCGGTTCGACCGAACCGCCGGTTCGAAGCGCCGTCACTTCCCAGATGCCGTTGCCCTCCCGCAGGCGCTGACGCGTGGGCTCGGCCAGACGGCGTTGCCGCGCCGTCTCCCGCCCAGCAGGCCGGCCCAGTAAGCCACGCCGCGTGCGCGCCGCGCTCGTGGGCCAAAAGGCCGAACCCACCGGGCCCAAGTTCCATTTCTACAGGCCAAAAATCCAAGAAAAACCCATTTCCAGCCCTCCAACTTCCCAGAAAAGTCCACAAATACCCCTTGACACTAAATATTCCATATCTCCTCCGTTTGAACTCCGATTTAGGTGATTCTTGCACCTAAATTCATCTAAAATCAAGCTCTATCCATTCATACACTCCACCAAGGATCTTTTCCCCTCTAACCCCACCATGCGACCGCCATCCCTACGACGCCGCCGCCCCCGCATCGCTGTTCCACCGCGCCTACCATGGTCTCGCTGTAACTGTCGTTACCTAGCCCGCTAGCTCGCCCGAATTCTTGCTGCCCCACCCCAACCTCTTACAATAATACCACCAGTAAGAACCACAGATAAATCCTCGTCTCCACCCTACAAAACTCCAACTCATCAAATACCGTTGAGCTCATATTATACCTTGGATTGTGTGTGTCTTGTTTGTGCACGTAGGATACATCGGAGAGTCCGATCGATCCAGTCACTGGGACACTCTCCTCGACGACTATAGAACTCACGATGCCCGATCAACAACCGCTTCATGTTGAAGTTGAAAGGCAAGTCCACTGGAATCCCCACTTGATGCATAAAATTCCTATGTTTTGCAACCACAACCCTTGGCCCGATAATCACATAAAAACCTGCATGTTTTGCTTGCTAAGGTAACCCCCACAAATATACAGCCACCTAAGCCTATTTGAGATGTAATGCGCATAGGTGGGATCACTCACTTAATTATATCTATCATAATCTTGATGCTAAGTTGGGATTATGGTTGTGGAACTTGATGGGCTTGGGATGAGGATAGGTGTGTGTTTTAAAATAAAATGGGGAAGAACCCCGGCAAACGATCCACGGGTCGGGATAGGCCATTTAAGGGCAGGGTATGAACGGTAACTTAGCAACCCGCGGTTACCCAAGTCCCGGGAGTCATGGAGACGACCGGGTAGGTGGATGCTCGCGGTGTCGAGCAGTGGAAAGTTGGAACGGTTCTACCTGTGCTCTGTAAGGACTGCGTTGATTATCATCTTGCCTAACTCTTTTAGTACAACCACTCGCTCTGTATGAGGCATTGGCTAGGCCCGAGCCGGAGTGGATAGCCTAGTAGCTTATGTGCTGGCGCACAAGGGGCTAGCGAAGGGGTTGGGAGCCACGGGAGTACCGCGGGGTACTGGAGTGGCTAGGTGGCCCAAACCTCTAAAGTACTGCTAGGCAATGAAACAAAAGCAACGGTTTGGTTTGGAATTCGGATGCTTATTTGGCCATAAGTGTCGCTGAGTCCAACTTGTGGAAATTAGTACAACCTCTGATCAGAGTAAAACCTATTCGAATAGTCTGAGTCCACTGGTATGGATGAGTTACGGTTTGGTTCTTCAATTAGCACTTTTCATAAATTAAAACTGTGGGAATGGTCTGTAATGGTTTTTTGGGTGGAAGTTAAGCTACGGGGTAGAACCCTGTAGCGGTGTGGAAAGTGTGATGGCTGGAAAGTCATTGGCCATGTGGACTGGCAAGTCTAGTGGCACCCCCTTTTAAGAAAAACCCTATTTCTGAATGACTAAAACTTGTTAGATTATCGCGAACCCTGCATACAAAATGTTTTTATGCAAAACCTCCCTAAGCTCCAGATATATCCTGCATATAGATGTAGCTATACCCCCACTCCTTACAGACGAAGGTGGGCTTGCGGAGTACGATTGTACTCACCCTTGCTTTGTTGATATTTTTCTAGTGGAGACGATGAGAGCACCATATACGACAGTGATTAAGGGCTACGACTTACTTCCCAACCGCAACGTGGGGAGGCTTGGGCCTACGTTTATATTCCGTTGCTTAGATTTTTAAGGGTTGTGCCCCTTTATTGTCCAACCCATTAGGGCGGATCTGTATCACTCTGATGTAAGAATGTGATTACCAAACCCTGGGATGGTAATAAAGCACATTTTAGTCCCATTATGGAAACTGGGGCGCTTCAGGTGGTATCAGAGCCGTAGTTGGCCGTAGGATGTAACCCTATAATTGGAAAACGTTTTGAGCCAAGATCCGGTTTGAAAAACACTTCTGCTCCTCATCTTACTCTGTTTCAAAAATATTTCGACCGCCCCTCTAGTCCCAACGGCCGCCACCAAAGCCAGTCAAGCTTCTATCAGAAGGAAATGCCACTTCCCATGCGAGCCAGGAAATAATGGACATAAGTACAGTGCATGGACCAGATGGACGTGATGGGTCAGGGTTAAAGGAACCAGTGCCCACTGTAAGGAAACGTCACCATCGCAGAGACACATGGCGTGACTCTAAGGTATGGACAACCCTAGTCAAAGCCTTTGATCCTATGGATGGCTAGGGCCTATACCTGGGGAATCCAGGATATGGCCCCTACATGGTACATTGCTATCAATGCCACACAGTTGACAAGTGACCTCTCGGGCAGACAATATAATATTGGCACTAAAGGACGCGCCAACCAAGCTATTTAAGGGCCCGTTAGGAAGCAAAAGAGACCCGGGATCGCCCCACTGCAAGCAGCAATGGCAGAAGAAAAGCCCATCCTCAACGGTCGCCCCATGCCCCTTAAAAAGAGGAAGCGCATCGACCTCTCCATAGACATCCCGTGGATTGATGGTATACCAGTTATCTCACCCCAGCCAGAAAGCCAACCAGTTCCACCGGAGCCCTTTCCAAATCCTCCACAAGAGCTAGCACAAACCCTCACCCAGGAGACCCTAGCTCCCGAGCTAGAGTGCCTAGAGAAGGAAGAACTGCCTAAAGGGCCGCCCCCAAGCCCTGCCTTTCCCAGCCAACCAAGAGTTCCACCAACATCCCTGAGGCCTGAAGCATCGGGTTTCGCTTCGCCCTGGGGATTGACTGAAGAAAGACAACCCCCCGGTCTTGGCTCAGTTATCGTCAGGAGTCATCATCATCAGTTCCAGTGAGGAATCTTCCGACGGAGAATTCTCCAGTGAAGAGACCTCTGAAGAAACCACCAACCCCTCTTCAGAATAAGCCACTGCGTTCGGCAAGGGATGAAGCAGCATGGTCCGAAGTAGTAGTACCCAGTGTCTCTCTTACATTTGAGTAGTGAAGATTTTCCTTCACTTTGGTTAGCACCCTTGTAAGAGTGAGTCGTGTAGATTGCGTGCGTTGTATTCGTTGCCTTGTACTTTTGTTTGTGTGTTGAGTTAGTTAGCGTAGGCTGAGCCCAACGTGTCTTGATCAGATGGCTAGTAACCACTGCGTTAGCTACTGCGAAGATGTGAAAAGATTCCCAAAGCTTCTAAGGGACACTATGCGATGCCTTGAGGTCCAAGGATACCCAGAATACTGCGGGCTAGCACTTCATGGAAGGGAAAGGCCTGAATGGACGGTCACGTTATACATCCGGGATAGCCCTGCCCTCACGAATGGTACACCACAGTCGTCAGGAAGGAGTTTTTGGACGCATGCCGCATCGCCGCGCGCGACGCCATGAAGAAGATATGCTCCACGTACCGGGGCATGGTGCAGCACTCACCCATGAGATTCTACCCACCCATGAACAAGATGGCTCCCGCCTGGCACAAGAGAACTGCAGTTCTGGCAGAGATCAGTAAATCCAAGGATCCCACCATAGCCTACCTCGCCCTGTATGTGGACGCCCTGGATGACGAGTATGATAAGTTGAGTGGTCTATACAATAGGCTGATAACTCGGAACCGTGAAATGGAAGCGGAACTAATCCACCTCCGGGCCAGCCAATACCGCAATTCCCCGAGTCACCAAGGAAGAGGGAAAAGAAGTTTGTCCGGTTTTCCTCACATTGGAGGAACGTCAAACCTTCCAGACTTATTAGTGCCAGCTCCCCCAGCAAGTCTCCAGCAGTCCTTCCTTCGGCAGCTACAAGCCCAAGAAAAGATCCCACGTAACCCAGTCTACCCAAAAGACTGAGCAAGCATGGGAGCATTCCTGACACTTTCATCCCCTAGAGAAGGATCCAGCAACCAGCGACCACCATCAGATGAAGCCACCAGTAGCCAGAAGACGAGGCCGTTTTGGCTCGAGTAGTCACGTTAGCATGTCCGTCTCCATGTTTGTAGTGCTTTGCTTGTTATGCTTGTTTTAAAGTGTTTCTGTCTTGTTGTGTGCTAATAAAATCACCTATTAGAACCAACCCACACCCCTGCTGTCTCTTTCTCACCTTAAACCCATCCGCTCAAAGAAGGTGTGCCTTCCGAGAGAAGCCACCCAAGAAGGAATCTTGGCCAAAGAAAGTACCGACAACAGCTAACAAAACTCTACCCAAGAAACGGCACAGTAGCAGTCAAAAAGACCAAAGATTAAGACGGCACAAGCAACAAGAAACAGTAGCCCTGGGAAAATCGGATATGACCGGAGAAAAACGTCCAGTACCACAATCAGTAACTCTACAAACAGTATCCCCACTGCTCACATCCTTTGCACCGCCCCTGCCGCTTTTCTGCCGCGTTAGCCGCATCCAATGCCCTGGCCCCCACCACCCACCCGTCTTCTCTGCCATCAGCGCACGCCGCCTGCCCCGCCTGCTGCCTTTGGCAGTGCGCCCACTGCCCACTGTCGGCCATAACCAGCCCGTACACGCCGCTCCCTGCAGCGTGTCCCCACCCCACCGACAGTCAGTGCCCGGCCCCTACACCCGGTAATCGCACGCTGCCGCGTGTCGCTTATCCGTCGTTAGTAGATGCCCGGCCCCGCAGCTACCACCGACCACCGCGTGGTCCACCTCCACCACCTCGGTGTACGGGCCACCACACCGCGCCTACCGCTCCCTAGCGCCATTAAAACCCCCTCCCCCGAGCTTAGCTCCGCACTCGCCTCGCAGAGCAAACCCACCACCATCCCTCTCCCGTTGGAAACACCAAGCAGCTTCCCCTATGTTCGGAGATTCGTGGTTAGGACATATTCTCCTAGGCTTCTACACTTTCGCCGCCTTCGCCCTTCCATTCTGTCTTCTCTTCCTTTGGATAATCCATCGCCCCCTTCCCTCGAAACTAAATCGTCCCAAAGCACTCGCCCGCTCCACCACCAGATGATGGACCTAGCCATCATCACACTTCTCCTCATTTAGTACGCCTTCCTCTACAAAATCTCCAAAGCTCTCCTCCAGCTTGCGCGCAGCAAGTCAGATTCCAAGACCGCATAAGCCAGGTCCTCGCCCACTACCTCCCAGATTCATCCGAGGCATGAACCCAAAGCCCCGAGTCTGCATCCCGCTCCACTACATAATCCTCCTCCGGTTGATAACTCTCCCACGGGCAGAGCAGAAGCTAGAAGATGCTTCCTTCTAGCAAAGTCGTGCCAAGATGAAGAAGCCCAAGACTGACCAAGAAGCAGCAGCTTCCCACTCCCAGAAGAGTACCTAACCTACTCAAGTAGGGGCTTCTACCCTATTTAAGTGGGGTAGTCACCCTTCTGTAGACTCTGGAGCAAGATAATCTGGCTCCCTAAGGAAAGCAACTCCTCTGAATATGGATGGCTGCCCAGATTATACCACCATCTAGAAAGGAGAAAGTGCCTTGCTGAATTTTTGGCACTCTCTAGAAAGCTGCCAGGCAATGGTTCAACCTTCCAAGTTCATGAGGTCAAAGAGATAGAAATACCTCTTTGTATGCGGAAGTCCTGCACAACGATTTCGGCGATGAAGAAACAAGTGACCAAATAAAAGCCGAGACGCCCAAATAGTTGGGTATTAAGGTTCCACCTGCCACTCCGTGTAAAGAATCAAAATTCTGCTGAAAAAGTGCTTAGCTGAAGTAAAGCTATCCCTGTAAACCTTTTGAGCCAAATCTCGAGGACGAGATTCATTTTAAGTGGGGTAGATCTGTAACGCCCCGAAAATTTGCCCCGAAGATTTTCTTCTGAATCTCTCCCTAATTCAAAATCACTTTTCGAAAACCCCAATGGTTGTTTGTTTGTTTGTCTAGTATGTCCTAATATGAGCTCAACAAAATTCTCCCCGCGATCACAATAATTCCTCTCCAAATATTCCTCAAACACCCAACCAAAATTCCGACAAAACTTTTCTCCAAATTCCTATTCAAATCCCAATCCAAAATCCAAAAAGAAAAGGTGAAAACCCCTTTGGGCCAAAATCCTTCCCCGCAGCCCAAACTCCCCACCCTCTTTCTCCTTCCCCTGGCGGCCTGGCCCAATCCCAGCCCAACCTTCCCTCCAGGCTGAGTCGGCCTGCCTCTTGGCGCACCAGCGCTCCCTCCCTCCCTCTCTCAATGACAAGCGGGCCCCGCTTGGCAGCCTCTCTCCCCCTCCTCCCGTCTCCTTCCTCTGCCCAGACGCGTACACACGCGTTCGCATGCCGCGCGGCGCCGCGACCGACCCTGGACCCCCACTGTGCCTGCGCGCCGCGCGCCGCGTTGTGGTGTCCCCGCGCCGAACCCCGCCGCGCCAATACTCGGCCCTGGCCGCGCCCGGTCCTCGCTCGTCCTCCCCGTACCCGCCACGCCCGATCCCCGCCGCACCACCGCCCAGGCCTCGCCACCGCTCCCTCGGCACCCTCATTCACCCAGCTCCCTCCCTCCACAGATCGGGCGCTCTACATTTGTCCTCGACTCCTCCTCCGCCGTCTCCCAGGCCCCCGCCGTGCGCCGCGACGAGCCCCGGCCACCCCTTGCTCTGGCTATAAAAAGCCTTGGTCGCCGCCGTCACTCTTCACCCTTCCCGCACCACGCACCGCCAAGCACTCCGCCATGATCCGCCACGGCCCGGGCATTGCCCGCCTACTCTGCTCCGGTGCACCACACCACCGCGAGCTCCCTGCCACCCAAAATTCCTCCTCCACCCGGCCGCCGGAGTGCAATTACTCAGTCCCCAGTTCTCGCCACACCTTCCACCACCACCACCAGCACTCGCCGTACCCCTCGCCACAGAGCCGCCGCGGCGCGAGCACCTCTCGCCACCGACGTGCCCACCCGCACCGCCACCGTGGAGACCCCTCCTCCGGGCACCCGTTAACCTCCACACCTCTGCCGCTCGAACCACCACACCGCCCTGCACCCTCCCGTCCAACTCTGGTCGCCGGAGCCGCCACCGGCGGCGAAAACCGCCGGCGCGCTCCCACGAACCGCCGTCGACCAGTTCGACCGAACCGACTGTTCGAAGCGCTGTCGCTTCCCTGACGCCGTCGCCCTCCCGCTGGCACTGACACGTGGGCCCGGCCAAACGGCGTTGCCGCGCCGTCTCCTGCCTAGCAGGCCGGCCCAGTAAGCCACGCCGCGCGCGCGCCGCGCTCGTTGGCCAAAAGGCCGAACCCCCTCCCCCCGGGCCCAAGTTCCATTTCTACAGGCCAAAAATCCGAGAAAAACCCATTTGCAGCCCTCCAACTTCCCAGAAAAGTGCACAAATACCCCTTGACACTAAATACTCCATATATCCTCCGTTTGAACTCTAATTTAGGTGATTCTTGAGCCTAAATTCATCCAAAATCAAGCTCTATCCATTCATACACTCCACCAAGGATCTTTTCCCCTCTAACCCCACCATGCGACCGCCATCCCTACGGCGCCACCGCCCCCCGCATTGCCGTTCCACTGCGCCTACCATGGTCTCGCCGTAACTATCGATACCTAGCCCGCCATCTCGCCCGAATTCTCGCTGCCCCACCCCAACCTCTTACAATAATACCACCAGTACGATACCTAGCCCGCCATCTCGCCCGAATTCTCGCTGCCCCACCCCAACCTCTTACAATAATACCACCAGTAAGAACCACAGATAAATCCTCATCTCCTCCCTCCAAAACTCTAACTCATCAAATACCGTTGAGCTCATATTATACCGTGGATTGTGTGTGTCTTGTTTGTGCACGTAGGATACATCGGAGAGTCCGATCGATCCAGTCAATGGGACACTCACCCCGGCGACTATAGAGCTTACAATGCCCGATCAACAACCGCTTCATGTTGAAGTTGAAAGGCAAGTCCACTGGAATCCCCACTTGATGTATAAAATTCCTATGTTTTGCAACCACAACCCTTGGCCTGATAGTCACATAAAAACCTGCATGTTTTGCTTCCTAAGGTAACCCCACAAATATGCAGCCACCTAAGCCTATTTTAGATGTAATGCGCATAGGTGGGATCGCTCACTTAATTATATCTATCATAATCTTGATGCTAAGTTAGGATTATGGTTGTGGAACTTGATGGGTTTGGGATGAGGATAGGTGTGTGTGTTTTAAAATAAAATGGGGAAGAACCCCGGCAAACGACCCACAGGTCGGGATATGCCATTTAAGGGCAGGGTATGAACGGTAACTTAGCAATCCGCGGTTACCCAAGTCCCGGGAGTCGTGGAGACAACTGGGTAGGTGGATGCTTGCTGTGTTGAGCAGTGGAAAGTTGGAACGGTTCTACCTGCGCTCTATAAGGACCGCGTTGATTTTCATCTTTCCTAACTCTTTTAGTACAACCACTCGCTCTGTATGAGGCATTGGCTAGGCCCGAGCCGGAGTGGATAGCCTAGTAGCTTCTGTGCTGGCGCACAAGGGGCTAGGGAAGGGGTTGGGAGCCACGGGAGTACCGCGGGGTATTGGAGTGGCTAGGTGGCCCGAACCTCTAAAGTACTGCTAGGCAATGAAACAAAGGCAACGGTTTGTTTTGGAATTCGGATGCTTATTTGGCCGTAAGTGTCGCTGAGTCCAACTTGTGAAATTAGTACAACCTCTGATCAGAGTAAAACCTATTCGAATAGTCCGAGTCCACTGGTATGGATGAGTTACGGCTTGGTTCTTCAATTAGCACTTTTCATAAATTAAAACTGCGGGAATGGTCTGGAATGGTCTTTTGGGTGGAAGTTAAGCTACGGGTTAGAACCCCGTAGCGGTGTGGAAAGTATGATGGCTGGAAAGTCATTGGCCATGTGGACCGGCAAGTCCTGTGGCACCCCCTTTTAAGAAAAAACCCTGTTTCTGAATGACTAAAACTTGTTAGACTATCTCTAACCCTGCATACAAAATGTTTTTATGCAAAACCTCCCTAAGCTCCAGATATATCCTGCATATAGATGTAGCTATACCCCCACTCCTTACGGAGGAAGGTGGGCTTGCGGAGTACGATTGTACTCACCCTTGCTTTGTTGATGTTTTTCCAGTGGAGACGATGAGAGCACCATATACGACAGTGATTAAGGGCTACGGCCTACTTCCTAACCGCGATGTGGGGAAGCTTGGGCCTACGTTTATATTCCACTGCTTAGATTTTTAAGGGTTGCGCCCGTTTATTGTCCGACCCGTTAGGGCGGATCTGTATAACTCTAATGTAAGAATGTGATTACCAAACCCTGGGATGGTAATAAAGCACATTTTAGTCCCATTATGGAAACTGGGGCGCTTCATAACCAAAGCATATACAACTAGCCATAAGCATTTTAGAAACTTGCAAATTTCAGATTTAAACATTTGTAGTCATAAGCAGGTTCTTTTTGTGCCAGGGGTTATTTACTTGTCTTTTGCCACTTCTTACCAACCAATGCCAAGCCTAGGCTAAAAGAACCATCAGAAGCTTAAGACAAGGTTTTAGTCATACACAGCCTAGTCTAAGTTCATGTCAAAATGATAAGCAATCTCAAACTAGATCAGTGTGACAAGCAAACCCTCCTGGATCTTTCTCACTTTAGCTCATAAGACACCACTTGTAAGCATTTTGATTCAGATTTCAATTTAAGTAAGGTGTCATAAAAGCTTAGGCATTAACTTAGCAAAGGCATACAACTAGCATATCCAGGTATGAAAAGATAGCATAGTATTCAACAATCCTACACATGCTAGGTAGCCAAATCAAGTGGTGATCATAGTTTTTGATTTGCAAAGAATAAAATGACTTAGCTTACAACTAGTATTCAATAGACTCAAGAGAGCTTAGCCAACCATGATCAAACAAGCACTGTACAGTCTAGCACAGGCAAGTACTAACTCAACATACCAAAGGAGCTCTAGTGCTAGTGAAATGAAAATATGATACAGTGCAATGCATGATATAATACAATATGCAAAAGAAACAAAGAGAAATAAAAGCAAGATAAAAGCAAAATCTAGACTACAAAAGCTATTCCTAACTAAAAGGAATAGCATACTATCCCTGACTAAAAGGGATAGCACACTCCAAGCTCACATCTCAAGCGCGCAAAAGCGCTAAACTATAGGGGCTTGGTAAAGATATTGGCCAACTGGTTTTCAGATACTACATGGACTAAGTCTATATCCCCCTTCTCATAGTGATCTCTCAGAAAGTGAAACCTCACGTCTATGTGTTTGGAATAGCAGAAGTAGAGTCAACTAGAAGAGGGATTTTTCCAAATCTAAGGCCGAAATCACTAAGGGTGGCTTTCATCCATCAAAGCTGGGAGCAGCAACTAGCACCACAATATATTCTGCTTTAGTGGTGGAAAGGGCTACACTAGTTTGCTTGCGGGAGGACCAAGAGACAAGAGAAGTTCCTAAGAACTGGCATGTGCCGAAAGTTGACTTGCGATCAATCCGGTAGCCAGCATGGTCAGCATCTGAGAACCCTCTAAGAGAAAGAGAAGAAGCCAAGGAATACCAAAGACCATGCTCAGGAGTGAATTTCAGATACCTGAAAATGCGCTTCACCGCTTGACGGTGAGAAGTCCTAGGAGAAGCCTGGTAGCACGCACAAAGGCAGACCGCGAACTGAATGTCCGGCCTGGTCGCTGTCAGGTACAGAAGTGAGGCGATCATCCCTCGAAATTCCTTCTGGTCCACCGCCTCCCCATCTTCATCAGCATCAAGCGCCATGTTTGTACTCGTGGGAGTTGTCATGGGCTTGGAGTCACCCATCTCAAACTTCTTGAATATGTCTCTTGTATACTTGGCTTGATGGACGAAGGTTCCATTAGGGCCTTGCTTGATCTGCAGCCCGAGAAAGAACTGGAGCTCATCCATAAGACTCATCTCAAATTCCCTGCTCATCTGTTCAGCAAAACTAGACACCAAAGCGTGAGATGAACCACCAAAGATTATGTCATCAACATATATCTGAACTGTCATGGTGTCACCGCCACGACTCAACAAAAACAAGGTCTTGTCTACTGAACCCATCACAATCCCAGACTTAAGCAGGAAACTCTTTAACCTAGCATGCCAAGCTCTAGGAGCTTGCTTCAGACCATAAAGGGCTTTTCTCAACTTATACACCCGGTCTGAAAATCTAGCACTCTCAAAGCCAGGAGGTTGTCTCACATATACCTCCTCCTCTATGAACCCATTCAAGAAAGCAGACTTGACATCTATTTGCTGCAGTTTGAAGCCTTTAGAGGCCGCAAAGGCAAGCAAAATCCTAATGGCTTCCAAACGAGCTACAGGGGCAAAGGTCTCCTCATAATCTATCCCCTCATTCTGATAAAAACCCTGGGCTACCAATCTCGCTTTGTCCTCACAACCATCCCGTTCTCACCCTGTTTGTTCTTGAAAACCCACTTGGTACCTATAGGGCGACAGTTTCGTGGAGGCTCCACTAAATCCCAGACATGGTTTCTCTCAAAATTCTCCAACTCCTCATGCATGGCGTTCACCCAGTTAGGATCAGATAATGCATGTGACACATCCCGGGGTTCAAAAGTAGCAACATATACAGAGTGGGAGAAAAAGGCTAGAGAAGCAACCATAGAGCGTGTAACACGCTGGTGAATGTCTCCAATCATCCTGTGTGGAGGGTGATCCTGCTGGACCTGCCGAGATAGAACAATCTCGGAAGTCATCTCCCCTGCGCCCTCAGCGGGGCCACCCTCTGCTTGAGCTTGCTGTCGGAGGAGTGAAGAGGAAGCCATGGGTAAGGGTCCTCCTTCATCATTAGAGCTCGTAGCAGAGGGGGCAGGAGCTGCAGCCATTGCAGTGGCTCCTGCATCACCAACATCAACCACACCTTCATCATCCTCAAAGATAGGGGTGCCTTCTTCATCATCACCTGAAAGCTCAAAGGCAGGGGTTGTGCAGGACATAGTTTCATCAAAAGAAACCTCACAAGTCTCAACAACTTGCTTGGCCTCCAAAATCCATACACGAAAAGCCCTAGAACTAGAAGCATACCCCAGAAAAATCCCATCCAAACAACGAGACTCAAACTTGTCCAAATGCCCCGCCTTCTTAAGCACAAAGCACCTACAGCCAAACGCCCGCAAATGCTTGACGCTGGGCTACCTACCAAACCGAAGTTCACACGAGGTCTTCCCAAGGAAAGCTTGCAAGAAGATCCAGTTCGCAATGTAACAGGCCGTATTCACTGTCTCAGCCCAAAAGCGCCTCGGAGTCCTGTGCTCATCGAGCATTGTCCGTGCCATCTCAACAAGTGTGCGGTTCTTGCATTCCACAACACCGTTATGCGGTGGGGTATATGGAGAAGAAAACTGGTGCTCAAGACCTTGGTCACGACAGAAGTTTTCGAAACGAGAGTTTCTGAATTCTTCGCCATTTTCACTGCGGATAGCCCTCATGGCCTTATGACTCTCGTTTCTCAACCTCAGTACCAGATCCCGAACAAAACCAAACGCCTCATCTTTAAACTCCAAGAAAAATACCCAAGAGAACCGCGAAAAGTCATTCACAACGACAAGCACGTACCACTTCCCACTGACCGACGCTACCCGAGTGGGACCTACTGTATCCATATGGAGTAGCTCACCCAGATAGAAGGTTATAACCTGAGACACAGGAGTGTGAGAAGCGGCAACCATCTTGCCATGACGACAGGGGTGGCATACTAAGTCCTTCTCAGCTTTCAATTTGGGCAATCCTCGGATTAGGCCCATTGAACTCAACCTGACTAGCAGATCAAAGCTCAAGTGACCAAGTCTCCTATGCCACTTCCATATATCAGCAGAAGGACTAGCAACCAAATAATGCGCAGGGCCAGTAACAGATGTGAGGTCGACCCTAAAAACCAGACCAAAAGGCAGTAAAGACCAAACAAGGGTCTCCTCAACATCAAGAACGCGGCACGCACCCTTCTTAAAACGAACCTCAAAACCTTCATCGAGAAGTTGCGAAATAGAGACCAAATTGAACCCCAGATTCTGGACAAAAGCAACTTCTCTCAGGGAAAGCTTAGCAGAGAGCGAAACAGAGCGAACACCCAACACTTTACCTTGACCATTGTCCCCGAATGTGATGTACTCCTTGGTGCTCACGGGGTTGTGGCTGGAGAACCACTTGCGGTGCCCTGTCATGTGCCTAGAGCAACCGGAGTCCATGATCCACATGTCCTCCATGCCTCGATCCTGCAAAGTCAAGTAAAGCGACGGTGAGCAAACGGTCCGGCACTGGGGTTAGTACCAAAACTGCTGTACCAGTGCCGAGCCATCTGCTCAAAAGTGGGGTAAGCACAGTCAAAGAAATCACCACGACTGGAGTAACCACGACCCTCAAAGCGTGGCCTCTCAAGCTCTCTCACAAACCCTAGGTCACGAGGTCCATAGCCGCGCTGAAAACAACTAGGGACTCGACCGACAAAGCGTCTCTCACCACCAGGAGCACAGACCTGAAAGCCGCCACCTCTCTCACCACCAGCAAAGTGGTCTCTCATCTCACCGCGGTGGAGAGGATCTTGCCTACCACCCTAGTAAAACTAATCCTGATTCCCCCAAGCTCTCTCCTACCGCTCAACCCGCTTCCTCCTGAAGCAAAACTTCTCGAGGTGGCCATTCCGCTAGCAGAACTCACAGTGGTAGATAGGCCTCCTAGGAAGTGGGTTAGGCTAGGACTTGGGCTTAGGTGGTGTGGCCTTGGGTGGCTCAGGCTGCTGGACTGGCTTCTTGTCCTTGGGCTTAAGCTCTTCCTCAACAATCTTGTCCAGCTTAGCCTTGGAAGGCTTGGGTATCCAATACTGCTTCTTTGGGGCAGCCTTGGGTGGCTCATGGTAAACCCCATCAACAGTCTCACCTGGCTGGGTAGGTGCAGTCTTGATCTTAATTGGGGTACTCTTCTCACCCGAAGTGCTACACTCTCCAAACCCAACAGCACTCGTCTCACCCTTGGCTCTCTTGGTGCTCTCTATGATCATGTCTAGTTGGGGTTACCTAGCATATACCCAACTCAGCACCTCTCTCAACCTGCTGTTGTCATTTTGCAAAGACAACACTTGCTCTCTAAGATTCTCCAGAACCATAGCCTGGGCAACATAGGTATCACAAACTAGAGAGGGAAAAACAGGAGCAGCTTTCTCCAACTTCCTAATTGTGGCATCTCTATCCACCAGCCGCATCCTAAGGGTCATGCAGTTCTCACAAGTGTCAGTAGGTGCTGAAAGCACCTCAAAGTCAGCTCTCAACTGCTCTAACTCACTTCTCAAAGTAGGACAGACCATACACACACCCAAAAGTGCAGGTCTAGCCCTAAACTCCTCAAGCTCCATGAGCTGCCCCTCAAACTTATCCTTCAGCACAGCTAGCTCTCTAGTTAAACAGGGGCAAGACTGACACTCAAGCTCTCCACTCAAAGTAGGCTCATCCAGCTTGGACTGGAGTTTGACTAGCTCAGCTTTAAGCCCATCTATCTCCTCTACCCGCTTGGCATACCTATCCCTCTAGTCACCAAGCTCCATCATGAAAGACTCGCAGGTAGGGCACTCAAGCTCACTGGGTTGGGGTCTCATACTCCTCAACCCCTCACTCTCCTTTAAAGCCTCAGCAAGTTGGGCTTTCAACTTCTGCAGCTTCTTAGCTGCCTTCTCCAGCATCTTATCCTGGGCTTTCAACTCTCGGCTGTTCTGCTCTAGCATCTTAAGATTTTGGCTTGCTCAGGAGTTACCTCATCATCGGAAGAAGAGTTGCTGCCGTCATCTTTGTTCTCCTTGTCCTCAAGCGCCATGGAGCAAACCGAGCTCCTCTTGTCCTTGTTCTTGCGCCTAGACTTGGTGGAGATGAAGCACAAGCCAGCTGGACCTCCTTGATCGTTCCTCTTGTCCTTCCTGTACATGATCTCCTCATCACTTGAGCTCGACGAGGACGAAGAGGAAGAAGATCCGCTGCTACAAAACCCGATCTCGGCGAAGAAGGCCTTGTCCCGCTTCCGGTTGTCCTTCTGGTAGCTCTTGAAAGCCTTCCGGAAGTTCTTATTGCCAAAGGGACGCTTGCCGAAGCCGTGCTTGCTGGAGCAGTGCTTGTCAAAGCTCGGCTTGCCAGAGTGGTACTTGTCGGAGTCGCGGGAGTAGCTCTTGCCCTTCTTGTAGTAGTCGTTCTTGTTGGGGCACTCGGCAATGAAGTGGCCGACCTCTCCGGACTCAAAGCACTTGGGCCTCTATCCCCTCTTCTTGCTCATCCGGTTGTCATAGGCACGCTGAAAGCGACTAGACACCAGACAAAGCTCATCATCCCCAAGCGTCGCCAACTGCTCCTCTGTAACAGACATCAAAGCAGAAAACGAGAAGTTGTGTAACGGGAGGGTTAGTAACAGACACACTAGAGGGGGAAGCCAAGGCTAGACTCTTAGAACTTGTACAAGCGAGGGAATCCCTCATCTTGTAATCTACTTCTGTGGCCTTGAGCTTACTATAGAGCGCCTCTACTCCTATCGTGTCATACCCTGCCGACTCAATGATTGAGTTCACCTTGATCTCCGATACTTTTCTGTCCAACGCATACAGCAACTTGACGGCCTGTTGATGATCGGTGTATGGGAGCTCAGCGGGGGCAGAGTTGACACGCAACTTGTTAATGATCGACTGAAAGCGACCAAACAATTCATCTACTGACTCTCCCGACTTCTGGATAAAATTTTCATATTCGCGCCGGTAAGTCTCCACAAGCCTAGCCTTAATCATTGCAGTACCCTCATGGTGTACACTAAGCAGTGACCATATCTCACGCGCAGTCTTAAGATGACTCACTCTCTCATAATCCATGGGACCAAGCCCGAAAAAGAGAAAGTTAACAGCCTTAGCATTCGCCTCATGCTGAGCCACGATATCCTGCGTAGTACGCTCAGCGACTGGAAGCACTACAAAAGTCGTACTCTGAGTAGCATCCCATATGTCCTGACTCTGGCTAACAAGGAACGCCTCCATCCTACCCTTCTAGTAGAGATAGCCATCGGAGCCAAGGACGGGAATCTTCCCAGAGTAAGTCATGGTCGCTACGGTTTCTTCACCGGTTAAGGTATAGGAAACCTAACCGGCTCTGATACCATTTGTAGGAACAAGACGTGCGACTAGAGGGGGGTGTATAGGAGCACTTGAAAAACTCAAACTCAAACCCCCAATGTGTGCTCTCACGAAAATACACGCACACCCGATGCCGTCCACTGAACAGATACGTATCGGGTAGAAAGCGAAAGCACTCGAATTAACGCCCAACGAAATGGACGTAAGACGAGCAACCAAACTACACCTAAACGAACAGACACACCACTTAAAACTACACCTCTCTAATGTTCAGAGTTGCGTAGCATAGACAAGCTACCAACCCTAGGACACACTGAGGAACCCTAAATGAGAAAACACTAAAGCACACAACAAAACAAGCGAAAACAACAAGGCACAAACAAAAAGGCAACTAGGAACACAGACTGGACAAAACAAAACTAGACAAGCTACAAAGCTTGCAAGTGTCACACACTAGCCACTCAACACACCGAAGCATGCCTTACTTAAGATCAGTGAGTGATGAGTATGGGCATACAGTTGTTGACACAAAACAAGTTTGAAGCAAACAACAACACTCCAGAAACCAAAAAAACCAAGAAAAACAAACCCCAAAGCAAGCGGAGCAAAGAACACACGAAAATAGCCCCAAAAAGGCTAGACCGGACAGTCCTCTCTCCACCAAAAGACCTGACCGGACAGTCCGAGGTCTATAGACCGGATAGTCCAAAGTCCCTAATTCGGACAAACCTAAGGACAATTGATTTGTCCGGTCAGTTCTCCGAAATACTGCGCAGAAAAACAGCCCGACACCTCATCGAAAAATCGATTGAAACGGGCCAAATCTCAATGAAACTTCACAAAAATTTGCATGGACAATCCTAAGGACCTTCCCTAGCAAACCCCAAAAGATCCACTTGAAAAGATCAAGGGTTGCATAGGAATTGCAAATCTCGTGAGGTAGGTGAGTTGACACCGAAAAATCGAAATCCGACAAGAACGGCCCTTGCTCGTGGTTCGATGATTCTAGCACTTGCTAGTGAGATTTACTATATCATAGCAAGGCAAAATACCAGCAAAAGAAAGATCCCAACCTTGGACAAACCGAAACACACCAAAATCCAAGGATTGGAACAAAAAACGAACTAGAACGGGGAGGGGGAAAGGAGGACGAAGTTGAGCTGCTCAAGACATGGATTTCTCAAAGAGTAATCTTGGATTGAATCACAAAATCAAGTCTTACAAGACCCCCTAGAGCCTACCTCCCATCATCCTCCCACTAAAGACAAGATTTGACTAAACTAGGCACTCATCTCCTAGCTAATCTCCTCTCTTTTCTCTCTTTGGACCTTGGCTGCTAGGGTTAGGGAAAACCTAAGGTTTGTACTGCCAAGATGAGCTCCAAGGGAGCCTCTCAAGTCTATTTATACCCTAGGCCCTAAACAACACAATTACACTAAGACTCCTACTCTAAAAATGCACAGAGGGGGCCAAACCGAAAAGATACAATCGGACGACTACAATGACGGCTTGATCTTCTTCTTCTCCACGCCTCGCTTGGATGTGCGCCACGTAGCCAGTAGTCCAGAAGCTTCCCCCTGTTTTGAAGTCAGAAACTGGGAAACTTTATTCTGCGGGCTTCTTAGGCCGGGTCTTGGCCCAATCTTCTATCTTTGCGAGTCAGAGCCCAACCCACCAAGTCATTTGAACTTGGGTGGCAGGTTTGAGCCGAAGCCGCCAAAGCCTCCCTCATACGCCTTCGCGCCATGCACTCGGATTGGAGCACCACGGTGGCACCCGACTTCTCCAGTCCATCGGAGTTGCCTCACAGTCCATCGGAGGGCTTACACAACCGTTGCCGAACCACCCCTCCGTATACCAAGCTTCCAAGGCTGACCGACGCCGAGACAGTCCGCCACACAAGGCCCGGACAGTTCGCTGTTCATACACTCAAAAAACAAGGGACTCTGCAGCTCTGGGGGTGCCGGGACAAATGACCGGCGGACAGTCCACCCAAAGGGCCCGGACAGTCCGCCGTTCATGAAAAAACCACCCGGCAGAAAACTTTAGTTCCCTGACCCAACCTCAAGTTAGAACTGCGGACAGTCTGCCTTCCATGGCCGGACTATCCGCCGTTAGGACTCAAAAACCAGCAGGGAGCAGCCAGGTTCGGATGGAAAAATTTCCTCGCTACTGCGGATAGTCCACGCCCTAGAGCCAAACAGTCCGCCACTCTAAAATTTTTTAGCCCTTTGAAAATAGCTTTTGAATAGATGTTTTTCTTTCACAATCGAAGCACAATTAGTCCTCATGCAAATATATCCACTATATGAGCGATGAGACACTATAGGACCGTCAAGCAAAAGACATTGACCCCTCTTGATAGTATGGCTATCTAGCCTATTAACCTGGTCAATTCTCTTCTCTAAAACACCTCTTGACCGGTCAAAATAAAAACCTATGATATACCTTTGCCTTGAGCTCTCCATTGCCAAGAATCAATACTAGCTTCCAAAGCTCTCAATATAGCACATCTTCTCAAATAAAATGTTAGTCTACACATGTTGTCATTAATTACCAAAACACCAACTAGGGGCCTATATGCTTACACGGATCAGGAGTTGCATCAATATCAATATCCTGCAAGTATGAAGTGTACAATCCAACACTCTACCTTTATAAACAAATTGGCACAAGTGTACCACAACCTTTTTATCCATACTTGTGGGGCTTCTGGCTTTTCCTACCTTGTCTTCGGCGGTTGAGAGATGGAATTATCTCAGTAGAGTGTCACCGAACTCTGATCTATCACTTTTCTGGTTTCATACTCGAAGTGTTTTGAAAATTTTTGAAATGAAAGCATTAGGTTCCTCAAATGGTACCCTCGATCACACAAGTGGTTTTATATTCCTCACCAAACCATTAGCCAAACTTTTCCCTATCAACTAAAAGGCTTATGTGGAGCTCAAGGTAGGGATAAAGTTGGCTTACCTATGCCATGTATATTGCTAAGTCAAAGATTGGTCCTAGTGAAGTTGGTGATACCTCTCATCCCGATCAAAGGAGAATGGACTTGTCTTATGGATGGATATGGTCTATGATGAAAAGCTCTCTATTTGTTAACTCTGAATTTTGAGTGCATGGAGCTATCATTCTCTCTCTTCTGTTTTTCCTTGTTTTTCTTTCTTTTCCTCTTTTGTCACTTTTTTTCGATAGCTCCATGTCTCCTTCTTGTATGAGACCTTTGGGGATATTACTTTGGTAAGACCATATTTGTGGATGGGTATGTGGATGATGGACATGGTGAAGAAATATCTGGTGTAAGTGGATGCTTGAATCCAGTGTAGATTTAAGCATAACCAGACAAAGAAAGGCTAGCAAGTGGAGGTGGGTGTGAGGGATTTTGATCGGGACTTGAAGTGACACTATGTTGACACAAGATTTTGACTAATATTTTGTATCATTTTATGTGATTTTCCACTGATTTTGAGCGTCAAACATATCTTTTACTAATAATTATCACCGATTGTTGTGGATTTTGCAACATTGTCTTGGAATTTTGCTATACTTTATTTTTGCAGGTTTTTGAGCTCTTTTTCGCAAAATTCACCATATTCTACGTCGAGTAAGGAAAGGCCTCTGAGATGGTATTCTAGAAAGTGATAAACATGGAAAGATTGGTTGATTCATGTCTCCCCTATGAATTATCAAGGCTTCCTATTCAGGGAACTTCTAGAAGACATCATATGCTTTGTAGGGCATGGAAGCTACTAGAAGAAATCTACATGGAAGGTGCCAAGACACTTCATATCTATCCTAAACCGGAAGATTTCGTCATATCTCGGCCAATATCAAATATTCCAGAGCTTTCCAAGCTGAGTCTGAGACCAAAACTTCATGCCCAAGCAATAAGGAACGTCCCAGCTAAAGATGGAAGGAATCGACCGAAGGAAGGGCTGAGGTGGGCCGACTTTGGGACTTCTGGCCGGCCGACCCCACCCAAGCCTACGTCGATTTCTGATTTTCTTTCTCCCACGTCTTCTCCACGGTATAAATAGTGAGTCTAGGCCCTGAGATTGGGCATCCAGTTCATTATCAAGGTGACAAGATGTAGAGAAAAGGAACATCCACCAGAGGAGAGCTGAGGGTCGAGTTCTAGGCTAGGGATTAGAGGCCCTTTTAGTTCCTAGAGGAGATTAGAGGCCTTGCATGGCTCTCTAATTACCTAGCTCTAGAGGTCTAATCATGTCATTGTGGGAGGTATGATCATGGTTGTTGTTGGCGGCTCTTAGCCTAACAGAGTTTACTCCGCAAGCGCACAGAGACCGCTGTAGCCTTTCACCCGGGAGTATTCCAAGGTATCGTATTTATCCACAGGGAAGCATTGAGATAGAGATATCAAACTATCCTTTATCCAATTGTTACTACTCTTTCACGTCAACCGATAGCTATGAAAGGTTGACACCAAACACCATGGGATACAAGCCAAGCACCGTTGGCAAGAAAACAGGTAAAGCTAGGAGGACAACGAGATAGGGACGGCTATTCGGTCTTCTATCTTTGCTAGCATACAAGAGCTATCCGTGCTAAGGGTCGAAAGGATCTCAACAAAGCTATGACTTGCATCGAGCGAAATTCCGACGCCTCGAGGGGTCAGGGGGTAGATAGTAGACCACCGAAGGAGACCCGGCTAACCCTACGGGCCTACCGAACGAACGGGCCTGGGATACACAGGCACACCACACGCTGTCACCGAGTGGGGCTACCAAGCAAATTTGCGTGGATAGGCTGGCACGCTACAAACGTGTTCAAGCGAAGCTTGAACAACAATAGTTCATCCTTGGCCAAAGGAGAGGAACTAACCAGAGCCTAGCGTATAGGTTGGATTGTAACGCCAGCAAACATAACAACGATCAATCTATTCTAGTTTAGCACAACTCAGGCCTCAACTTGGTATGCCCAAAAGGAAAAAGGTGCTTAATAGCTGCATACATACCAAGCGAGTAACTAACTAGAGCAGAAAGATAAGTGCATAAAGTAGGAAAGTAAAGTACTTGCACTAGTCAATAATCAGAAAGTAATGCTTAAAATATCAAAATAGAATACATTATCGAATATTCTGACCGACTCCGATATAGCAGACCTTCTCTAACTCCTAAACTAAACACTGCTTTCAGAATGGAAGCCCCTCCCGTGGGGAGCCTCCTAGAGGGAGAAAGAGAGTTCACATGGTGTGAAATGGTACATTTTGGAGTGGGGGGAGTGCCCCTCTACTTATAGCAGTCACAAGGTCAGTGGGGGAGCAAAGGCGGTTGGTCGGGCGGCCACGTGGGTGGTCGGTCGACCATCACGGAGGTCGGCCGACCAAGCCCATGGTCGGCCGACCTTCCCCCAAGGTCGCCCGAGCGTCCGATGCACCACCTCACTTCTCCAATGCCTAGGATGCCTTCTGGAAGTCGGTTTTCATTGATTCACGTGTTGAACATGTCCGGGCATCCAACGTGGTAACTGTGCAGGCCAAGTAATGGGCAAGGCGACCAATTGAGGTGGTCGGCCGGCCAAGCCTAATGTCGGCCGGCCAAGCCCAAGGTCGGCCGACCATCATTTCAGCCTTTCAGCAGTTCCTCGGCCCGTGTGGTGGCCTTCCGACATTGGATTCGACTTGGGCTTGTTCCACCTTGTGTATTTGGGCTCTTGGTGACTTCCTTGGATGAATAAGGTGAAGTATGAGGCATTTTGGGAGAGTAGGTGGTCGGCCGGCTATGCCTTTGGTCGCCCGACCAAGGTCATGGTCGCCCGACCATCTCTCACAGCTCATATTGTCAACCTTGCGACGCCCAAAACTTTAGTGTTCGGACTCCAAATTGAGTGAACCAAAACTCCATTTTGGTTGTTTCGATGAGCTCTTTGCAATGGATTGGTCCATGAGGCCATTTGAGATACTTCATAATGATGATATTTCCCATTCATTCTCAAGCCCTTTTATGTGACGATTCTCTCTTGCTCTATATGATGTTCTTTCACTACAAACCAAACCCCCCTATACCAACACAAACCTAGCAACGTATAGTATTATGCGTTGGTAATAATCAGGTTGCAACACATAATATGCGTTGCAAGACATATGCGTTGAGTAACTAGGATGGTGGCAACGTTTACAATGCGTTGCAAGATGTATCCGTTGAGTACTATGATGGTGGCAACGTTTATTATGCGTTGCAAGGCGTATCTGTTGAGTAACTAGGATGGTGGCAACATTTACTATGCGTTGCAAGCTGTATCTGTTGGGTAACTACAGCATGGCTTGGATACTTAGGAATTTTTGCAAGTCTTTTCACTACATTTTTCTATCACAATAATACTGTACATGAACCGCTCAAATGATTAATTGTGAAAAAAGATATGGACAGAGTGCAAAAATAGGATTTGAACCAGCAACCAATAGTTTGAGATGAAGTAAAGCTATCCAACTCTACATAATCGATTGTCATTTTTATTCATATGTACCCGTATGCATATGTTTGACGCTAGCTAGTGCAAGTTTAAACTGTTGGGCGTCAAATATAAAAAAACGAAGGGAGTATGATACTTATCAGACAAATATTAATATGTCCTGTAGCGACTCAATATTAATTCTAGCAAAAAAATGTGGCCACAAGGATTCGAACTACTGACCAACTGTTTCTCAAAATTTCAAAATAACTAACTGAACTAAACAGTAGATGCGTTTTTATTTGATACACAACTGAATACCTGTAAGAGACTCAACGCTTGATCCTAACATTCCGGGAGATAGAAAAGTACTTTAAAATTTGGTACTGAATAGAACTTTTTAACAAATATTCCCTTTTGGGTGGATAAATTTTAAAAACAAATTATTTTGAGTGCATAATCCATCTCTACAAAAACATTTAATTAAAAAATAATATATATAATTATTTTTTACCAGACCCTCTCCTTCTCAAGTTACCCTGTAATTTTTCTCCATTGTGCTATGACAGTGCCACAAATTTAGCTCCTATCCCCACTAGATACGTTACCATCCGTCGAAACAAAATCTTTGCTTTGACCCCGTACATATCTTCCGCTCCACATTCCACGCAAAAACTTCCCATCTCACCGGTTATCCCCTTCTTCTTCGCGGTAGTGCGTAGCCGCCGAGGTACCAAATCACTAATCCCCCCTGCTGCTGAGAAAGGCCGATGACGCCCATTCATCAGGTACCGCCTAGGCGCAGAGGACGCAAGAGGCTGGAGGTCGCGGCCGCGCATGGAGGAGGACGCAGGAGGCCGGAGGATGAGGCCACATGCGGAGGAGGACGCCGGAGGCCAGAGGATGCGGCCACGTGCGGAGGAGGACGCCGGAGGCCGGAGAACGCGGCCACGCATGGAGGAGTACGATGGAGGCCGGAGGATCGGCCTTGGCAGAGGCGAGCGGAGCTAGGGGTGCCCGGCGCAGAGGACAAGGCCACCGCGGATGAACAGCCGCAGAGGACATGGACCTGTGCGGCGTAACCGTCCTAGATACGCAAGGCTGTGGTGGCCGGCGGTCAGTGTCCTAGGAGGACAAATAAGACCACAGCTGCCCCCTCTGCCGCTGCTGGCATCAATAAGACTGTTCGCCTGTTTCTGGTGGACTCTGCCTTCGCTTTCCCTTTGTCATCTATCCTCTTTTCTGGTCTACTCTCCCTTGTTCATTTCTGTAAGAGCAGTGAATTAAAGTTCTTTCCCTTGTCCTCTTTTCTTTCGGCCGCGGAAATGCTAACCCTAGCTATTTGTGTGTTATTGAGTTTTCTATAGATCCATCAAGCAGGTCTGCACGAGCAGATACCCAACGAGGCTGCCGGGGCTCAAGGTACAAATCTTTTTTTATATTAGAGATATTGTGTAAACCTTTTAACAAATGCTATTTTTCTATTGATTCTTTGATATTTGATTGGCAGATCGTTCAGTTTTTACAAAGTTTGTGCTCAGTCAGTCAATGAGGATTATCTTCTCAACTATTTTCATTGCTGAGACTCCCATCTCTACCCGGCAGTTCTCTCCACTTTCTGCCAGTGCCGGTTCTTTGTACATATACTAATTCATATGATTTTCTTGTTTTTGCATTAGGACTTTCAATCAATTCAAGCAAACAGACAAGTTGTACGTAAAGTTGAATCTATGCAAATTGGAAGCTATTTACTCTACTTTTATTAGTGTTGCATATTTTTTTCATCACATCTATTTGATCCCTGCCGTTTCATTTACCTCTATTTGATCAGATGGAACAGTGACAAGGAACATTCTCATAAAAGGAAGTTTCAGGTATCAAATTTTGCTCAATCTATATTAAAAAATTAATATATTAAAACATGCTTGGATATATCTTGTAGCGCTGTTCTAATGGTGTTCTGAAGTGGCCAAGGCAAGCCTTTAATTTAGTTTTCACTAGACATGCTAACTTTACACCATGCTGTGAACAATACACTTGCAGATATCTTATTTATGTTAAAGAAGAAACATTACACTAACTTACATGTAAATCAATTTTAAAAGTGTCTGAAAACAATAGTAGTAGTCTGGATTCAGTTCATATATCACGTAAATATGCAGGGATATTGATCTGAATAGTTCTATTATGATAATCTTTATTACCTGGTACAGTAGAAAATAATACTTATAGGTTTTCGTATAATGGTATCACTTTAACAAGGGGTTGTCTTCCATATTCTCTTCCATCTCGCTAAATATTTTTTTACATCCATGGGCATCTGTCAATAGTGCATCAGGTTTTTGATTCTCTAGACGAAAAACAATGTTTCAATATTTTTTTTACCATTGCAGGTCCTATAGATGGATTAAAAAATGCTTACATTGGCATAGCAGACAAAGATAGAAGACAATATTTAAGGGGTTTCGTAGGTTCGACATATTGAAGAATGTGTCTTGAATTTTATTCTGCAGTGTAGTGTGTGCCTAAACAGGAGTCCAGTGTTTTTATTTTATTATCATAGCAAGAATTATTTATACACCTTACATGCAGAATGTAGTTATGGATCGGATGGCAATATGTAATGTGACTATACATTTTAATATAGTATTTATAGTTATTTGTCCTATGCGTTCTACAGATTGTTTACAAAATAACAAAATCAGTGGATATGTATTCCTAAATATTAATTATGCTTCAAAAAATATTTATTTATTATTGATGGTTTATTCGTTGCAACGCATATAAGCGTTGCCACAATTGCATCATATATGATGCAAGAACCTATATAAAAGTGGTCTGTCATGTACTCACCAACGCATATAAGTGTTGTCGTAGCCAATTAATATCCGTTGCAAGTTAGCAACGTTTATTAACAGGACTTACCAACGCATATATAAACGTTGCAATTGCACTTGCAATGGCAGCATAGGCAACGCATAATTATACGTTGGTATAGGCCATAGCAGCGCTTATATGGTCTTTTAACAACACATAATTGTGTTGGTATAGGGGGGTTCATTTTGTAGTGTTTTACACGGAATGTGAGCTTCTCCTTGTGATACATCGAAAACCACCAAAACTCGTAGAATTCGTTAGTGTTAGGTAAATAATGCATGGAACTTTATGTATACCCCATTTATTCACCGAGAGATTGACGGTCGAAATAGTGAAATAACGACCGTCAACAGTTGTATACTTTGATATGATTATTAATGAAGTATTGATCTTGCTCTAATTATCATGTCCTTGGTCTAATTATGCATGTTCTTGCTCTAATTAGCTTTAGTTCTTGATGCATGTTAATTTGATCATGTTCTTAAAGTTTATATTCTTCTAGCGATCTTGGTCTTTGATCTTGCTTACTAGTGATATGGTTGCAAAGTTGTTGTCATCATGGTGATTAGAAGCGTAGTTATGTTTACTATGTTATTAGACTATGCATAAGTGTATGGTTTAAGAGAGCTTCTCGTCGATTACCCTGACTTATGTGGCAAGTGGTTGGAGGGAAAGGTTAAGCTCGATTGAGGGGGTTTGGTTAATGACCTTGATTTAATTATGCTATGAGGAGCAGGCTTGATCATGCTTATTCCTGCTTTGAGCTGCTAGTTATCTCGAATGCTCTAATCTTTTGGTTGTTCCTATCATGCTTGTTTTGGATCCAATTAGAGCTTGATTAGACTATGTTTAGTTCCTCCTATTTGGATGTTCTAATTATGTTCTAGTTGTTCATCATGTAACTTTGACGTAAATTAGAGATAGATTAGACATAGAATTAGAGGTAGATTAAATATAGTTTAGATATCCCTTTTATCTTTAGTTTACCTTAAGCTCTTGGTAGTTAATTCTCTATTAGCTGTTTCCACGGATTGACAAAACCCATGATACTCATCCTGGAAAAAGCTACCACGATACTGTCGCTTGCAGTATAAGGTTTGGCATACTTAAGTGCCGTCAACACACTACTTTATAAGAACTCAAAGTTTGACAAAACTCAACATAACAATAAGTAGCATATCTAAAGGTTTCATCATGTAAGCATTTGGCTCTAGATAGGTATTTCAAACCACTGAGGAACTGTCTCATTTTGATTTTCAAAAAGAAAACTCTGAGAATTCACCTTACTAGGATCAAGATGGATTAAACTCATACTTTGATTATATCACATCTCACAACAACTCAGACTTGGTTTTGAAAGGCACTTGCTCCCACAAGGTTAAAGATTAAAGGTAGGATCACGACAAATGCCAAAAAGTTCAAATTTTCAGGAGAGTGTCAAGCTATATACGAAATACTTACAAAAAATTAACAGAGCAACTATTCATCATTTCGTTTAAGCAAGGTTCTAACAAAGTTCTAGCATTATAGCTAGGAGTTAGTTTATTCATGGTAAAAAGCAAACCTTTTTGTAGTTTTTTGAATTATGCGAATTTTTATACTTTTCTTTTATTTGGGGTAACAAAAAGTAAATTTTTTTGGTGTCATGGCAATTTTCAGGATTTAAGATATCAGATAGATATAGAGAATTCGGAGTGCTCACTTGGTGATCTTCCTCCAAGCTTAGTTCTTGCAAGTGATTGCTAAGAAACTGAGTTTCGATATTACCTGGCATTGTCTCCCGCAAGCTTGCTTGTTCCCTGGGTGACGACGATGCTGCTTGTGTTGCTCACCTATGTTAGGCGAATTTTCTTCTCTCTCTACTCATGTTCTGCCTCCTCTAAAGATGACTATTTGAGTGCTCTTTATTTTAATCTGCTATTTGGACTGTTTGCAAAGTCTTGGGAGCTTTGATTTGTAGACAAATCTGATCTGATGATACTACTCCCATGGGTAGAAGTCTCTTGTTGGATCTCCTGCTCCAACATCGTGTTTTGCCTTAAGTCTGTGATCCTTCCCAAGTGAGACAGTTTCGATCGCAGTCAGTTGTGTATTCCCAAACAGATTCAGTGGAATGCTAGAGGTGGCTATTTGTTGGAGTTAACTCCTCTGCATCCTTGATAGTTTGCCATTATTATGCAGTTGATGGATTGGAGTTGACTCCTCTGCATCCTCTTGGCAAGGGTGAATCTTTTGCCACCTTCTGGGATGCGGTCGCGCCATTTTTGTTTATGCTGTCGTAGATGGCTATTTTGTCACCGACCTTGTATGAGTCTCTTGACACGCCATGCTTGTGATGTCATCGGTGGCTCATTGGCGCATCGACTCATGAGTAGAGTAGATCAACCTGACTTCTGGTAAACCACTTTGTCTTGTTGTATGTCTAGCCAGGGGAAGGGAATTAAAGAATGCTCACTCGTAGAGTTTCTCCATACTTGGGTGATGTCTCTTCATAGATCTTATTTCCATTTGCAACCTCATACTATAGAGACATTTGGTCTTGTGGTTTTGGAGATGAACTCTCAAGATGAGAGGTGTCTATGGCCTTTATGCTTGCTTTCCAAGTAATGCAAAGCATGGTCAATGTATTGTAGCAATCAACCATTGTCGTAAGTTGAATATTGAGGTCATTCCTCTCAGGGGTTGGGTGAGAGGATGGGTGCTTCTCGGCTTATCCTCCCCCAAGCTTGATTCTTGTGGTGTGATGAAACACTCCTTTGTTTGAAGCTTTCATGTTCTGCTTTGTCCTTCATTTTAATTCCAGTGGAAGAAGTTGTCCAATCATGGTGCGAAGAGATACTCAGGACCGAGAGTGGGTTACGTCATGGCCTTTTTTTTTATCTTCCTTTATGATCTCCAGAAACCTCATTCTACCTTTCCCTGCATGTTAGGGATCGGCACGTGCACTTGTCTACCTAACAAGATTTTTTTCTAGGTTGGGCAGAGTAGAAGGCTAGCTAATTCAGGATAGGCTAGCCTAAGATAGCACTATTGAAAGATATTAAGGCCGTACAATCTTATGATGATCAAAATTTGGTTTCAAGTGCTCTCATGAAAGCACTACTAGAAGATCCTGGCACGACGAAGGTTTGGTCCCAAGTGCTAAAACTAACAGGCATTCGATTTAAAACAACCTCTAAAAAGAGAATGTTGAAAATAGCTGTTAGAGGGGGTTACCTTCATTGATGCTGGAAGTATTGATGCTAAAAATTCCATCTCGGTAGACAGTAGATACATCGGTTTCTCGCTCCATGGTTGGTCAATGGAATGTTAATGTAGCGGACATCCCTTAAGAGCTGCTTCATTGGCTTGGAAATTTGTGGTCGTTCTCTAGAAGCTTGTCAAATGCCAGACAATTTTCTCCCCCAAGCTTGGTTTCTGCACTGGATGCTAA
This sequence comes from Paspalum notatum, assembly GCA_022530915.1. NCBI lineage: Eukaryota > Viridiplantae > Streptophyta > Magnoliopsida > Poales > Poaceae > Paspalum > Paspalum notatum. Next base: position 68,255,247 of record CM039683.1, on the reverse strand, counting down.
TTCCAAACTTGCTCCCTATCATGCTCTTATTGGGCTTGATATCAATCGGTCATGACACGTGTCACCAGTCGTTGTCTGTCCATGTGCCACACAACCATCGACTACATGTCATGACATCGATGTTCTCACCATGTTTGTGGTCATTGATTTCATGTTTGCCTTTGTAGTGCTTAAGACGGAGCTATGCCTGCGATCAGAGGTGTCTATGCTGGCAGAATTTGGGATATTCACCACAACGCCACATGTACGCGATCCTCCCATGGGGCAGTAGACCAGTGGCCTACTAGCTATGCAAATTCAAGCATGGATGATAGCTAATCTGATATATGATTGCATGTCACCTTTCTATCATTTCCCAAAAAGGACAAGAGGTTGAGCACGAGAATGTCGGCCACGGGGCCTTTCCTCTCGTGTGGGGAATGAATGCCTTCTGCAATAGGTTAGTGTACAACATATACGAGGGTCCAAAATGTGTGAAGAGTATTAACCACTGAGCCCTGTTGTTCACAAAGTGCTAGCAAAATATTTCATGTCAAACATAGTACAAACCATGTTGCTAAACCATGACTTCCATATCTTCAACTTTCCTCAAATCCTCGGTCTAAAAAAACGGGTGTATTTTCGAAACATCACCGGGATTTTTGTGTCTCCAAGAAACTTGAGAGATCTAGCTAGTTCAAGAATCACGGCTCATAAACTAGCACGGAACGTCACTACCAAAGTCTACACATAGTGTGGGGGATAGATATCCTCTAGGTCCTTATGGAGCGTATTCTCTGCATGGGCCGACGAAGGGCCAGGTCCAGAAGAAGACCGATTGACTTGACGCACAAGACAAGAACTCAACGTGTACAAGGAAGGTCTAAGTAGAATCCTAGTAGGAAAGACAACCAATCCTAGTAGGAATAGAATTCTTTGTAACCCAAGCCACGCCGGACTATATAAGGCGGGCTAGAGACCTCTCCTAGAAAACTCAACCCACAACTCAACTGATAGCAGATAGATCATCGAACATCTCATCGCATACCAGCCACCAGACCTCGAAACCCTCATTGTAACCTCGAGAACTCAGATCAATACAACTCACCTCAAACATGACGTAGGGTGTATGCTTATTGCGGCCCGAACCTGTATAAAACCTCGTGTTTCGTTGCATCTCTACGCAAACCATCGAGCTACGCCAATCTCACCACCCCAAAAGCATCACGTAATACACCCCGTGGTGCATTGTCGGCATCGAACCCCGACAGTTGGCGCGCCAAGTAGGGGGAGGCGACATCGACAACCAAGCTAGCTCTATGGCCATCATCTTCAACAACAGATTTATCTACGCCTGCGTCGTTCCTCACGGCGGCGTCCCTCACAACGGCATCGACTTCGGACATCGTATCTCTTGTATTGGAGCGGAATAGATGAGATCTGCGTCGACAACTCAAAGAGGCCAAAAAATCAACGTTGTCATCGCCTTCGGTGAATTTGTTCCTCAAGACATAAGGCTCCATCGGTTACGGCAATCGGCAACGACCTCTCGGGAAGTTCGCACGCCGAGCACGGACCCATCTGCCGGGACATCCTGACGAAGCTCTCATGTTTTTGGCACGTCTGTATTCACAAATCAGGGAATATCTAGTCAATCAAGTCCGGTGCAGAGGAATAACTGCAAAGATCTGATCTGTTACGGCTCGTTCTGCCTCCGCGTCAAGTACAAGCCTAGACGGATGTGGATCGGACATCGGAATCTTTAACTGCCAGCAGACACCACGGCAGGCGGTAGGCGGCAGTCGGCAGTCGGCAGTCGGCAGCAGAGCGATAGCAATCGAACATGACGGCAACGTCGAAATCCAATCAGAAGACTTGCTCCAAAGATTTACTAAACATTGATGAGTTCAGCGTGCTATTACTACTCCACGTGAAAATCGATCTTGGTGTACGTGTCAAGTTCAGTCACGTGTCAAGTTCAGTGTTGAAGATTGCGAGCCAATGCCCTCAGGTTCATACTGCTCCTGGTTTTCGTGCATAAATACTGCTCTACGGCAATCTACAACGTCGCTTGGGGCCAGTACTATTCACTCGGACTTCGATCAAGTCGTCCACATGCCAAGTACCTCAGCCATGAGCTAAGTTGTTTTAATATTTAAATTATGCATTTAATTATGTTAATTATTTTATTCTATTCGGATGGTTGGATGCAAACAATCTAACGTTATTTATACTCGTATTCTCTCTGCAAACAATATTACTCGATTTGTCTTCTGATTATTGACTATCTTTGATTTCCGCCAGAAAGGCGAGATGCTATCAACTAACCGCACAGTGAGTTATTCAGTCCAAATGATCTGGATATTTCTCATATTATTTCTTAATCATCCGGGCCGTGGATCTATTGAATTATCTCTTAATCATCCGGCTATTTGGATCATTGAATTATTTATGGAAGATCCGAGTTATTGGATCAATTGGATTTTCTATGGATCACTCGGATTATCTATATTATTGCTAGATTACCCGGATTGTCTTTGGATCACTCGAATCATCTCTGGATTATTCATATCGGTTCTGGTCACTCGTCCCGGATCACCTGGCTTTGCTCAGATAATCTCTAGATTAGTCACATTGTTTCGGATCATTCATATTAATTTCAGCATCATTATTTCTTGGCCATTCATATTATTTCAGGATCATTATTTCTGGATCATTCGCATTATTCCTGAATCACTCGACTACTCATATTATTATTTCAGTATTATTTCTGAAATGTTACTTCAGATTACTCATATTGCTTCTGGATCACTCGGGGTTCCATATTACTCATATTATTTCTAGTCATTCAAACCGTGCATTACGCACTTCGGTAAGCTGAAACATTTTTCTATTTCGCATGCTTTCTCGAATTATTTCCTGACATGTTGGGTGCCTCGACAAGCTTTTCTGTCGCATCTCGTGTTTCTCCGCATCGGATATTTTGTGTTGCATCTCGTGTTTCGCCGAGTCGAATCTTTTTCGTCGCATCTCGCGTTTCGCAGGGCCAAATATTTTCTGTCGCCTCTCGTGCTTTGACAAGTCTCACGTCATGAACTCTATATGACCATCGTGACAACAGGGTAGTCGGTCTGGCCAACCGGCGCTACATGCCTTCGCTCATTCAGTAATAGGGTGTCCTCTATCCCTTCGCACTCTTCGTATAGGGCAATCGGCCTAGGTCGTATGACCGACAGTACGGTGTTACATGTCCACTCTTACTCATGACGGGGATACCTCCGGCCCCACCCACGAAAGCAATCGACCTAGGTCAGATGACCGACAGTACGGTGTTACATGCTTTCGTTCGTACTCATATCGGGAAGCACTCAGGGCCTCACAAAAACAAAGGCAATCGGCCTAGGTCGTATGACCGACAGCACGGTGTTACATGCCTTTGCAGATTTCACATCAGGGAGCACTCAGGGCCCCAACAAAACAAAGACAATCGGCTTAGGTCGGGTGACTCACAGCGCGGTGCTACATGTTTTTGAACTCATGTCAGGGTGCATTCTGACCCTCTATTCAGGTCGTAACCTAACCTACAGCTGGTGTTACATGCTCTCGCTCGCTTATACAGGGCAGTTGGTCTGGCCCACCTATGCTCAATGCCTTCGCTATACTTGGAATTCAAATGGGGAGTTCACTATATCTCCATCAGCTTCGTCAACGCGGGGGACTGCGCCGCCGCGCACCTGGCCGACTCACTGCTTCGTCGACGCGGGAGGCTGGGCTGTTGTCCGCCTTGCCGACTCACTACTTTGTCGACTCGGTATCCGTCGCGCACCTCGCCGACTCGCTACTTCATCACCTTGGGAGCTGCGCCGCCGCGCACCTCGCCGACTTACTACTTCGTCGACTTGGGGGGCTGGGCTGTTGCCTGCCTCGCCGACTACTTCGTCAGTTCGGGGGCTGCGCCGCCGTGTGCCTCACTGACTCACTTCTTCGCCGACTTACTACTTCATCGACTCGGGGGTTGCGCCGCCGCGCGCCTCGCCGACTCACTCGGAATTTCTGAAGACCACTCGACTACTTGATCCTCAACCTGATTATGCTAATCAGTTTGAGGCTCGGGGGCTGCATGGAGGATACTATCAGAAATTTTTTCGAAGACTACAAGATTATGAAGTTTTTGACCTTCAAGCTGATTGTTTCTCTAGTCAACTTGAAGCTCGAGGGCTTGTGGGGGATAGATATCCCCTGGGTCCTTATGGATCGTATTCTCTGCATGGGCCGACGGAGGGCCCGGTCTAGAAGAAGACCGATCGACTTGACGCACAAGACAAGGACTCAACGTGTACAAGGAAGGTCTAAGTAGAATCCTAGTAGGAAAGACAACCAATCCTAGTAGGAATAGAATTCCTTGTAACCCAAACCACGCCGGACTATATAAGGCGGGCTAGAGACCTCTCCTAGACAACTCAACCCACAACTCAACTCATAGCAGATAGATCATCGAACATCTCATCGCATACCTGCCACCAGACCTCGAAACCCTCATTGTAAGCTCGAGAACTCAGATCAATACAACTCGCCTCAAACAGGACGTAGGGTGTTACGCTTATTGCGGCCCGAACCTGTATAAACCCTCGTGTTTCGTTGCATCTCTACACAAACCATCGAGCTATGCCGATCTCGCCACCCCAAAAGCATCACGTAACACACCCCGTGGTGCTTTGTCGGCATCAAACCCCGACACATAGCTCTTTTATCCCGACACATCGTTTGATAAAAAGAGGCTAATTCAACCTAAGCACCACGCTTAATTTGAAAACTAGCCTTTGGGCACACATGGCCCAAGCTATGCTTTCACGGTAAAACTTTGTAGCATGAACGAGCATGATCAAGATTTACTCAATGGACAGACCAAAATCGAAGAGTGGGTTTTCTGTTTTTCTATTTTTTTGGATTTTCATCAAATAAAAAGAAAGAGCAAGAACAAAAGGATGAATAATAGAGTTATATTCTAACTCGACACTTCCCAGGCAATGGTGCCAGAAAAGCTTGTTGGCGGCTCTTAGCCTACCAGATTTTACTCCACCAGCGCACGGAGACCGCTATAGCTTTTCACCCTAGAGTATTCTAAGGTATTGTATTTATTTCCACAGGGAAGCATTGAGTTAGAGATATTAAACTATCATTCATCTAGTTGTTACCACTCTTTCACGTCAATCGATAACTAGGAACGATTGACACCAAACACCATGGGATACAAGCCAAGCACCGTTGGCAAGAAAATAGGTAAAGCTAGGAGGACAACGAGATAGGGACTGCGGTTCGATCTTCTATCTTTGCTAGCATACAAGAGCTATCCGTGCTAAGGGTCAAAAGGATATCAACAGAGTTACGACTTGCGTTGAGAGAAATTCCAGCGCCCTCGAGGGGTCATAGGGTAGATAGTTGACCACTGTTGGCAGTTCTTAGCCGAACATATTTAATATATTTTACTCCGCAAACGTACGGAGACCGCTATAGCTTTCACCTAGCAGTATTCCAAGGTATCGTATTTATCCTATTAACTTATCAAACATCTTGTTATTTTACTCTTTCATTCTCAACGATAAAAGAAAGGATAACGGCACACTGACACACTCCACATAGATACAGAGCTCAATGAGAAGCTAGGAGGACAACGAGATGGATCTGGTTCCTGATGAGATCTTCCTTTACAAAGCGCAAGCCAAAAGATAAAGCTAGCTCCAACTATCACTCTACTAAGGTCGTGGCACGACTGAGATTATGGTATAGTCTAGTCATCTACACTGCATCGGACATCGTGACTATAGAACCACTGCTAGGCACCAGAGTGCTGATTACCCAGCCGAGAAAGGCGGGTTCTAGGAAGCCCGACTATGCGTCTACATGCTAGCCCGAACGATGGGGGTGGAATACACAGGGCACACTCCCGCTGTCACTAGGAGGACCTACCAAAGCCTGTGCGTGAGATATGTACGGTACACACGAGGCACCCATAGTTGCGTGGGGCTAGTTGCAAACCAAGGTGAACTTCTAGAGTAAACTCTAGTTGCTCACACCTCCACTTGTTGCACAAGTGAAAGCATCACAATTGCTACGACTTAACTAACACCATGAACAAGGAACCCGCAAGTAAATAGACTAGATTAACCATAACCTCATAGAGCAACGCTAACTATAGTCTAATGACATCCCTACACTATGATCGTGCACTATCATAGAGGTAAGAATGTAATGCTTGACAAAGTAAAGAAGTATATTAAATAAACTCAAAGTCTTACAGGAAAAGAAAGATACAAGAGAGTTATACCGAACTCCTGAAGACAGCTCCGGAATAGACAGAGCCCAACTCTAATTCCTACTAAACATTGAACAAGAAGGGGTAGCGCGACCCAAAAGGGGGCACCCCCCAAGGGAAAGAGTGAAGAGAGTGAAATCGTGAGAGTTTGGAGTGGGGGAGTGACCCTCTATTTATAGGAGGTTGTAGGTCGGTGAAATGGCTAACTCTGCAGGCCGAGCGGCCTACCCTCCAAGCTGGGTGGACTAGCATTGTGGCCTTTTGGCCCTTCGATGCACCTACATTGCTTTGGATGGCTTGATCTTCAATCTTTGAGCACGTGTCGGAAGGCCTAAGTCCTTGGCCGGGCGGCCTGGGACTTAGTCTCTGGCTGCCACCTGGATGTTCCTCATTGGTCGGAGAGTGTGTCTCATGGATCCATCCATCATGCACGCCTTTGGCCCTTTGATCAACGGTTGATTTGTGTCCAAGTTATGCTTCTTTGCTTGTATGTGTTGTAGGAAGGCCGGGTGACTGAGTGGGAGGTCGGAAGGCCAAAGTAACAGGCCGGGCGACCTGAGTACTGGGTCGGGCGACCAGACCTTCCAGCACTTAGTCATTTCTTGGTCCGTATGGAGATGTGCCCCGCTTGGTAATTTCCTAGACTGACTCCGAGTCGTATCAGGTCTGGTAGGAGCCGATACTGAGTCCGATTGGAACTCGGCCTAAGGGTCTGACTCGGACGCCCACATATGGTACGCGCAGTTGGGTGTTAGGACTCGGATACTTGATCCGTGAGCAATTAGAATCCTGATGGGCCTTTACGAGGTAAAGCCCATTAGTGGAGACTATATATATGCATGAGAGGGCATGGCTCAAGGGACATGGGTTAGACCTGAGCCATCGTAGAAAAGGTTTTTGCGAAACCCTAGTCGTGCCCTAGTCCAATCTCTCAAGATCCACCACCAAGTTCGTGGTGCTAGCATGCTAGAACTTGGAGTCGCCTTCCTGCATGTGTGGATACCGTAGAGGCGTTGCTACAACTGCTACGCTCATCAACCGACTGGTGGCAAGTGTTGCTGACTAGTTCCCGACTGATGCAAGGACTGCCGACTCATCGCCGACTGATCCTGATCAACAACGGCTGGATAAGTCGGCATCGGCTCTTCACCACATAGACTCGGCGCACATCAACTCGGCACCCGACTGCGTTCACTCGGCATTCGGCTGCTCCGACTCATCTTCCGCTGCACTGCGCGTCTAGTGGTAATGATCTGAGATCTCTTGCTTGTACGTATTCCTGTGTCTTACGAGGTAGTAGAAAATCGTTTTCATGTAATGGTAGCCTACCTCGTAAACCTATAGTGGTATCAGAGCCAATCGTACGTAGCTTTATGGTCTAGATCGATGTAAGGGATGAAAACCGTAACCGAAAATCCCGTTTATCGGGCCTCGTTATCGTATCATTTTCATAAATGTGATACCGTTTACCGACCATTACTGTACTTGAAGTTGGATTTTCTAATTTCTATCAGCATCGTATTATAGTCGCCAATAAGTACTTTAATAATGAAACCGGGCGAATTTCCGACCGTAACCGAAAATATCAAAAACCGGGGCTGTAGTTTTCGCATTGAAAAAATCGTTACCGACCGTTTCCGATCATTTTCAATCTATTACGGCTCCATGATAATAGATTGGATCCGCTAAGAGGCTCTATGCATCAACTTATTGGATGGGTGGATGGTAACAGATTGGATCGGTTACAAGCTCCACGTATTAGTTCATTGGATGAGCTGATGCAGTCGGCATGGATGTAACTTGACTCGGTTTGATTGGATCAACCCAACGAGTTATCATAGATGGGATCTATGGTCCATAGTTTTTGTTACCACTACCTGTTTTTTCTTGCATATGATATGTTAGAATAGATTCCCTTAGAAAAACTCAAGAGTTCTTGATGCCCTTCCAATTACTACACCTATACGGATTTCGAAGCAGGGTGCCTTCAACTATCTTAATCTAATAGGGTGGATGTTGGACATCCACACGTATGGGATTGGTTTACTTTGACGAGGCTATCAAATCAGATTTGGGCTTTGTGCATGGGTTGGATTATTCGACATGGGATGTCGCCCAACAAACAAGAGTCACATAGGATATGGTTGACAATGGTTGTCTACCGGTTTTGCTAAGTCTCTAGCAGTGATGCCAAAGCTCACTAGGACTTAGATAAACGTGGATCTTGTCCATTATATGTCGTGAAACGAAATATGATTACAAACATATAGTGGGAGCATTTTTTGTTAAATTGTTTAATGAAAGATCTATATAAAACATTCTGCTTAATCTTTGCATATTTACTTCCTGTTGTAGTTGATCATGGCCACTAATCTCATTCTGAGTTCTGCCTTTAATTTGCGATCTATCCTTGATAAAGAAAAGTTGTCTGCAACAAACTTTACAAACTGGCATCGAAACTTGAGAATTGTTCTCAAGCAAGAGAAAAAGGAATATGTTAATTCTTGAGCAGCCCTATCCTGAAGATCTTGTGAATGGTGCTACTGCTACTGAACATAGGGCTTAGAGAAGCACTGCAATAACTCGCTTGACGTTAGCTGTCTCATGCTTGCCACGATATCCCCTGAGCTTCAGAAGCAATATGAGGATTCGGATGCCTACAATATGATTAAAGGGCTAAAAGGTATGTTTGAGAGCCAAGCAAGCGTCGAGAGGTATAACACCTCAAAGGCCTTATTTGGAAGTAAGCTAGCTGAGAGAAGTCAAGTCAGCCCTTATGTAATCAAGATGATTGGTCACATTGAGGCCCTCAACATACTTGGTATTTTGCTAGATCCGGAGCTTGCGACGGATGTGATCCTTCAATCTCTGCCTCCGAATTTCAAGCAATTCATTATGAATTATCATATGAACAGCTTGAATAAGACTTTGACCAAGTTGCATGGGATGCTTAAAACTGCCGAGGATAGCATCAAAAAGACCGCGACTCATATGATGATGATCCAAAGGGATAGCAAGAAGAGGAAGGGCAAGGGCAAGGGCAAAGGCAAGGCTGAGGATAGGATCCAAAAGCCAAAGTCTGATGCTAAGCCTAAGGCTGGTCCCTCTCTCTCAGACAAGTGCTTTCACTGTGGTGACAGTGGGCATTGGTCGAGGAACTACCAAAAGTTCTTGGAAGAGAAGAAAAAGAACGGAAGCGAGGCTTTCGCTTCAGGTATTAATGTTATTGAAATTAATCTTGCAACTTCTTGTAGTGAATCATGGGTATTTGATACTGGATTGATGATTCATATCTGCAAATCATTGCAGGGGCAAAATCAGACTAGAAGTTTTGCGAGAGGTGAGCTGGATGTGCGCGTCGGCAACGAAGCAAAGGTTGCTATGTTGGCAGAGTCGGCACATATCGCTTGTCGCTACCTTCAGGATTAGTGATGGAGTTAAATAATTGTTATTTTATTCTAGCATTGAGCAGAAACATTATCTCCTCTTCATGTTTAGAAGAGGATGGTGGTTATGAGACAATAATAAAGAACAAGTGTTGTTCTATTTATTTGAATAACATGCTCTATGCGCGTTGTCCATTAGTAAATGGATTGCACGTTCTTGATCTTGAGGATGTGTCGATTCTTAACATTAATGCTGAACGACTCAAACCGAGTGATTCGAATCCTGCTTATATCTGGCATTGTCGTGTTGATCATATTAACAAGAAACGTATGGAGAAGCTCTATAAAGATGGACTACTCGGCTCATTTGATTATGAATCATTTGAGACATGTGAGTCTTGTTTACTCGGCAAGATGACAAAGGCATCCTTCACTGGTCAAACAGAGAGGGCGTCTGAGTTATTGTCCCTTGTACATACTGATGTATGTGGTCCAATGAGCTCATAGCTAGAGGCGGTTTTCAGTATTTCATTACTTTTATTGATGACTTTAGTAGGTATGGCTATATCTACTTAATGAGATATAAGTCCGAGTCATTTAAAATGTTCAAACAGTATCAGAATGAAGTACAGAATCAGTCAGGCAAGACGATAAAATTCCTGCGATCAGATTGTGGTGGAGAATATCTGAGCCATGAGTTCAATGACCATCTGAAGAGTTGTGGAATTGTTCCACAGCTAACTCCACCCGGAACGCCACAGTGAAATTGTGTGTCTAAGAGGAGAAACCGAATCTTGTTGGACATGGTGAGGTTGATGATGAGTCAAACTGATCTTCCGTTGTCTTTCTGGGGTCATGCTTTAGAAGCTACTGCGTTTACACTGAACTGTGTCCTTGGTTGTCTTTTCTTAAGATTTGGTGTTGTGAGGCTTATGTCAAACGTACGATGTCTGACAAGCTTCATCTTAAATCGGATAAATGCTACTTTGTGGGCTATCCTAGGGAAACCAAAGGATATTATTTTTATAACCGGGAGGAAGCAAAAGTGTTTGTTGCTTGGAATGGTGTTTTTTTGGACAAAGAGTTTCTCTTGAATGATGAAACCAGTCGGAACTAGGTGCGACTCGAAGAGGTTCAAGAAACACTGGAGAATTGTTCTGATCCAACTGATTTCCAATAGGATGAGTCAAATGTTGAGCACTCTGTTGAATCACCATTATCCCCATGTAGGTCGCAGAGGGCACATCATGCACCCGACCGATACATGTTCCTCACCATGGGTCGGCACGATGTATTATTATTGGATAATGATGAGCCTAAGATTTACGAAGAAGCTATGATGGGACCCGACTTTGAGAAATGGCTGGAGGCCATGCGATCCGAGTTGAAATCCATGGCTGACAATCAAGTTTGGAACTTGGTCGAGCCACTTGATGAGGTACGACCTATCGAGTGCAAGTGGGTTTTCAAGAAAAAGATAGACGCTGATGGAAACATTCACATCTACAAGGCACGGCTTGTGGCAAAAGGTTTTCATCAGATTCAAGGTGTTGATTATGATGAAACATTTTTGCCTGTAGCTATGCTGAAGTCTATCCGGATCCTCCTAGTGATTGCCACATATCATACTGTGAGGTGTGGCAAATGGATGTCAAAACGGCTTTCCTTAATGGAAACCTAAGTGATGATGTGTACAAGACACAGCCCGATGGTTTTGTCGATCCAAAGAATGATGGGAAGGTGTGCAAGCTTTTGAAGTCTATTTATGAACTCAAGCAAGCATCTCGGAGTTGAAATCTACGTTTTGATGAAGCGGTCAAAGGGTTTGGTTTCATCACGAATGTAGAAGAACCTTGTGTATACAAGAAGGTCAGTGGGAGCGCACTCATCTTTCTGATCTTATATGTAGATGACATATTGTTGATCGGGAATGACATTCCTTTGTTGGAAACTGTGAAGGACTCGTTGAGAAAGAGTTTCTCGATGAAGGACTTGGGAGAAGCAGCTTACATCTTGGGCATAAAGATCTATAGAGATAGATCAAAGCGCTTAATTGGATTAAGCTAGAGTACATATATTGACAAGGTGTTGAAATGGTTCAACTTGCATGATTCTAAGAAAGGTTTCTTGCCCATGTCACCTGGCACGATCTTGAGCAAGACTTAGCGTCCATCGACGAGTGATGAGCAAAAGAGGATGAGTGAGATCCCGTATGCCTCCGCAATCGGATCCATCATGTATGCCATGATATGTACACACCCTGATGTTTCATTTGCTCTGAGTGTCACGAGCAGATACAAATCATGTCTAGGTGAAAGTCACTGGATTACTGTCGAAATCAGGAAATAACGACCGCCAACAACCACCGAAAGAGAACCCGGCTATCACCTACGGGCCTACCGAACGAACGGGCCTGGACTACACAGGCACACCACACGCTGTCACCGAATGGGGCTACCAAGCAAATCTGCGTGGGTAGGATGGCACGCTACAAACATGTTCACGAAAAGCTTGAACAACAATAGTTCATCCTTGGCCAAAGGAGAGAAACTAACCAGAGCCTAGCGTATAGATTGGATTGTAACACCGACAAGCATAACAACGATCAATCAATTCTAGTTTTGCACAACTCAAGCCTCAAAATGGTGGACCAAAAGGAAAATGCAACTACACCACTCGAGTTACTAATAGAGATGAAGATAAGTGCATAAAGTAGACAATGAAATACTTGCACTAGTCAATAATTGGAAAGTAGTGCTCAAGATAGCAAATGAAATACATTACCGAGTACTTCTGATTGACTCCGATACAACAGGCACTTCTCTAACTCCTAACTAAACACTGCTTTCAGAATGGAGGCACCTCCCGTGGGGCGCCTCCTAGAGAGAGAGAAAGAGATTTCACATGGTGAATGGTACAGGGTGTGCCTCTCTATTTATAGGTGGAGGAGGAGGGATGTCTTCCATGGGTTCCCAAGGTGGGATTAACCCCCAAACTGTTTTTGGGCTACTAGGTGGGCTTGGTGGCCTGCTCCCCACGCCTAGCTGTACAGAGGGGGCTGCTGATGTCAGCGATGACGTCAGCAGTCCTTGTATTTTTGTATTTTCAATATCTTCTTCATATAAGCTCCAAACGATGCACATAATATGTCCGTTGGAATCGTCTCGATGAGCTCTACGCGATGGTGTGTAATGCTCCAGGCATCTCAAGTGCATTACAATTGCATCATTGACATATTTGCATCATCTCATGAACATTTCATAATAAGTGCATGAGTAGACCAAGTCATTTGAACCAATTAAATTCAGTTTTTCCTGAATAGGCCTATAACTTTGTCACTATAACTTTGAATCTGTTGTGAATTTGAAGAAACTTGATATACCAAACTTGTAGACAAATTCATGATGAACAACTTTGATCATTGGTACTTTGACATGCAATAAGGTTTGCATAGAGTTTTGAGACTTTTTATGTCAGTATGTGAAATCTGTCCAAACCTGACCTGCAAAGTAAATTCAAATTTTCTTCATCTTAAAGCCCAAATCTTGCAATGCTTGTATTGAGAAAGTTGTAGATCTTGAAATTCTAAATAACATGGGTACAAAACGTTTTGTGTGAAAGTGGTCATAAAATAGACTTTTAGAATTTCTAAACTTATGGGTTCTGTTGGTCAAACCTTGGTCAGCAGCTTAAATTCAAATTTAAACCATATTTTTGAATATAACATGGTATACAAGTTTATAATACAAATGTAGAGGAACAAATTTAGAACATTTCATCCAATTGTGGAATTTTCAAATTCGGCCTCTAGAGTGTTCAAAAACCTGGAAATACAAACAAAGGTCTTTGCGGTCAAAGCTAATTTTTCCCTTTTCAGACTTTTTCCTTTTTCATTGTCTCTATGACAAGTGGGAACCACTAGTCAGAGCCATCGGATTCCCACCTGAGAAATTGGAAAATCCGGTCGGTGGGTCCCACCCCTCGCACGTGGCCCATGCCTCTCTAGGTCACCTCGGGCCCACCTGTCACCGACCGCCGGTCCATAGACCCCGTTCATCCACACACCACCGTCTCTCCTCCCCTACCCGTCGCCACCACGCGGCGCCCATGTGGCGGAACCGCCCTGCTTAATCCAGACTAAGCACACCTGCCACCTTTGGCTCGCAGTGCACTTAGGCCAGACTAAACCCAGTAGTCCGTCGAGAGTCATTCGGGCTCTCGATAACACCCTTTTTCAAGGAACCGACATCAAACACATCCGACTCTCGAAGGAGCCACAACAACTACATCACCACAGGCAGTTGAAATAGAGAATAATAGACTTAATTTACAAACAAATGTGTAAAATCAAATACATGTTCAAATATAGCGGAAGCGAATTCAGAGTATATATAGCGGAAGCTTTTTCGAAATCTCGCGGTGGAAACAATATACTAAAGTAGTCTTCACGAAGAGATGAACAAGCCGAGTAGCACCGAGCCTACCGGTACAACCACCTCCAACACAGTTGTCCAGATGTCACCGGTACCTGTAATCCAAAAGTGGAGGCAAACCCGGTGTACTAATTACTCAGTAGGACTTAATGGACGGGGCTTACGGCTGACGCAAAGCATGCTTACTAATCATGTGGATCCTTAGTTGTTGATTCTTAAATAAAATCATGTTGACATAAGATAGCAGGATTTGACAGCTGCTATCCATTAATCATGAAGATCATTTATATCATAAAGTAAATACTTGCAGGAAAGTAAAACATGAATACATGTCCCGTCTCAAGATTCAAAGCGCCCATCAAACCCCTGGGAGTAGCCGTCTCAGGAGCGATACCGCGGTACGTCGGGTCAGCCCTACCTCGACTTCAAAGCACCTCCCAAGTCCATCGACCTCCAACCAGTAGATGGACAGCACCATGAATAGTGGGATGAAACATACACATCCAAGCATGTTGATATCTAAAATCATGAATTAATAATAAAACATATTCAAGTAGATTACTACTTTGCCCGTCAGTGGTATTGGCATTCTCACACCTGGTGAGCATCCGCGATTCGAATCGATTTGTTAGTTCCCGGGAATAACTAAAAATGCCAGGGGTATATGCTTACTAGCCATCGCGTTCCCACATATACCCCCATCTCCACTTATCCCATCCTAAGTTCGATTCCAACCCGCCATTCCCCAGGTTTAGCCCCCATGGAGCGTTACCACGGCGCACCGGGTCTAGCCCTCCACGAGTCAACACCCAAGCGCCCCTGGGCCCGATGGTTGGACCAAGTCTCTGTTGTTCGAATGGCACAAGTAAGACTTTCACCGGTCCATTATCCCGGATAAGCACCTTAGCAATGTTATGCCGACCAATAGGCGAACAACGACCGGCCTTATGCGACTCGGGCGGAGTCCAATGCACAATATAATAAACGGTAAATAACTCATAACATCTCCGCCCGGTCTCCATTTAAATCAGAAGCATATGTAATAACTTACCTCAGTGAGATTTCCTGTAAATTTTGGAATCACCTACGCGACGAGTGACTCCATTCACCCGTGTCTACTCGTACCTAGCATTTCT